>CM048748.1:191921287-193177953 GCA_026315105.1 Locusta migratoria
AATGTAATCACATGTCAGTTCTAGTATAATGTATTTGTCAAATGAACACCCGTTTATCATGTGCATTTATTCTTGGTATATCATTGTAATGGCCATAAGTGAATGTTCTGAAGTGTTGTCATCCACAGGATGAACTAAAACGGTTCGACGTCTTCTGTAGGTTCTACGGAGTGGAGACTAAAACATTACGGCAACCCTAATCGATAAAGCGGCGACAGTTTCTGCAGAAGGGATTGGTATTTTCTTTACCAAACAAAGCACTCAAAGAGTTAGGTTCAGATTGTGTAGTGTCGACGTAATGCAATCCAATAACAACGTGACAAGGAATGGAGAGACATAGGAAGGTTGGAAGCAGGGTAGACACACGCGGAGGTGGCTGCAGCTATCACAGTGTCCAAAGTGTAATTTCCAGGACCTGAACGAAATTTCAGACAAAAAAATGTTCAAATGTTTGTAAAGTCTATGGGACGTAACTACGGGGTCATCAGTCCCTAAACTTACAAACTACTTATGAACTACTTACGAACTAGGACGGCACAAATATCCATGCCCGAGGGGGGATTCGAACCCCCGACCGTAGTAGCCGTGAAGACCATGACTGGAGCGCCTTAGTCTCCTCGGCCACCGCGGCCGGCGAATTTCAGACAACAGGAACCGTTAAAAGAGGGAAGCCAAGGTTGTTCACGGGTAACAGACGTCGATACAGATTGCTGAATGCAACTCAATTGCAACGCACCGTCCAGGCAGAAACAGAATGCGCAGTATCAACACAAAAAGTCCGAAATCGTCTTCGAGAATGTGACCTCTACCCAGGGAGGCCTAAAGTGTGTTTTCCATTAAAATCACGACACCTTTCAGCCCACAGATACCGGGCGGCGGAACATCAAGATTGTAGTGGTAACGAATGGCGCTGGGCTCTGTTCACGGATGTGTCAAGAGTTTGTGTGCAACCGGACAATCGTTGTTCCTTCATCTGCAGAGAACATGGAACAATCCAAATAACAGGCAGGAATCATCACCATACCATGGTGATGGACGAATGTTGTGGGCAGGACGTGACGGACTCAAGGATCTCTACTTCGTTCAAAATGACGCTTGAAGTGCTCAGAGGTGCAGAGTCGAGATACATAGACATTTTTTTGTGCCCTACGCTGTTGCCATTTGAGATGGGTTCCTTTTGATGGTCGATAACGCTGGTCTGCGGGTGGACAATATGATTGAAGCTGTGGGAATTGATCGAATGGAATGATCAGCTTGTTCACCGGACTTAAGCCGGATTGAGCACGGTGGGATGCAGTTGGCAGACGTATTGCAGCTGCAGCAGCGCCTCCCACAACGGTTGTAGAGATGGATATTGCACTCATGGAAGAATGGCCAAATACGCCTCAAAATCTGACCGATAACCTCATGTCACGCAGGTGTGCAGCGGTACTGGCCGTCCTAGGAGGTAACACACCTTATCATAAGACAGCTCAAAGGAAACCCCATGTAAACCTCAAGTAAGGAGTTGAGACTACAAAATATCGTACTGTATCACACACAAAATACAATTTTAACCAACATCTGAAAAAAATACGTTACCGTATATATGTTGTATAGATATGTCACCTTATCCCCTAAAGGGAATTTGTTCTTAAGGAAGTTAAACAAGCGAATTACTTCAAATAGAGATGAAGGCTTTTGCTTAAATTATACCTGGAATAGTGCCTTCTCTCTAACTCTTTGTTGTCAAACAGTATAGAACCAGAATTAACACCATCGAATGCTCACAGAACATTTTGGTATTTTAAGTTTTTAGTAATCCTTGCCATGCAAGAATTGTCGTGCGGTGTGGGTGCCATTTTACGGATTGCACGGCAGAGTTCTCCCCTAGGAGATGGGTGTGTGTTTTTTCCTCAGGATAAGTTAGTTTAATTAGTTTCTAAGTCTACGGATGTAGGCCTATGACCGTAGCAGTTATGTCCCTAAGGATTACAAACAATTATTTTGTATGCGTCAACTACTGATAGTCACAATCAGCAATTATGACGTTTATGACCTATGGTTGTGTGATGGCGCTGCTGCTTACCTGTTTGGTGTTATATTATCAGTTCCCATTGATAACTAAGGTATGAATTTTATGTGCACAGTTTTGCTTGGTGATGGCCACGTGTAGTCTGGTGGAGATATCCTCATGATATGAAGTAAGCAGACTGTGAAAAGCGGTAAAGCATGAACGAATGATCAGGCAAAGGCATACCAAGTAATATAAGTGGGAGGTAAATTTCCACACCACATAATAAATGTAAGAGGTAAATCTTGCTGTTTATACAGAGGATGAGCCGTTTCATCGGTTTTTATTTCTTGCTGGAAAACAGACGTTTTGTTGTTGGCACCTCTCAATCGCGTTTTCTGTTAAGAATAATATGATGTCTTACCTAAAGGTAAAGAAATATGATTTCTTTCTGAGAATGTTTAAATAGAATTGTGATGGCTACTTGTAATGGTCAGTAAAATCAAACAGTTCTCTTGTAAAATCCTAGAAACAACCGTTTATGCATTTCTTAGTTATCCGTTTATTTCAGCTCCTCCATTTTCAAGCGTTTACAGTATTTCGTTGCCTGCGTTCAGCTTTTCATAAACTTTATATAGAAATTTACCGAGCAAGAACTTGTACAGTCCTTACAGCTTGTGGACAGTGGAGCTGAGGGGCTCCATACTGTGTTATAACACGAAACACAGTATCTTAATATGGCGAGCTGCTGTTTGGATGCCGAATGATAACGGCATCTACGTTCAAGCCACGTATCAGAAACGAAATGAGATAAAAACATACTGATAGCAGCCTTTATCTATCTCACGACTGTTGGAAGCCTTTGCTGATTTCGCTGTTTCTTGCGTTTAATATCTCGCGAAGCGCTTTAAACGCGTGACTGCCAGTACAGAAGCTGTTGCAAACTCCTCGGATGAGTTACATAAGTGGTGCAAACGTCCACGTTATTGTTATTTAATAAATTTAGAAAGACCCTGAAAGATGCAACAGGTTATTGTTGGAATCACACCACAGTGACGTAAACTGGAAGCTGCTCGCAAGTCATTAAAATGTCGTATTTGTTTCAAAACGCCGGCAGCGGTGGCCAATGTGACTGAGGCGCGTCAGTCACGGTCTGCACGCCCACTACGGTCGGGTGTTCGAATCCCCCCTCGGGCATGGATATTTGTGCCGTCCACTGATGACCCCGTAGTAAGTCCCATAAGCTCTACAAACATTTGAATTTTCAAGACAATTACTCATTTTACTTTTTCATAAAATGAAAGATTTACACTGTGATCAGGAAACGAAGTTGTTGCCAGTTGACATCAGAAATATACGCGCGCTTTTTAATGAACTTCCATTTTTCAGTAGACGCTAGTAGTTCGCGCACATACCGCAACGAGCGCGTGCATCGTGTACCGGCATGCCTCGGGAACAACTGTGCTCAGTTTCAGCTCTGTAGCTAACCTGTACGGTTCTGTTCTGTGCTTTCAAAATATTTAAGACTATCAACTCGCCCACCGCGTGTGATGTTCGCTCAGTGATAGGATTCTTATCAGTAAGGAACCTGTCTGCTGCAGAAATTCATCGACAGATGACAAAAGACAAAGTGCGTAAGTGGGTACGAGAATTCAAATATGACTGTGACAACGTCCATGATGAGGACCGCTCTGGTTGCCATCTTCGATTACAGGCGATTAGGAGGTTTCAACTGAAGCGTGTACTCGTGAGAACAGGTGCTTCAGAATAACAGGTCTCTTAAAGGAATTTCCTGACGTGTCGAGATGACAACGACGTGAAAACGACAGTGAATTCTTGGTAATCGGAACAGGGGGCTAGATTGTATGAAGAGGGTATTTTAAAATCGATTGAAAGGCATGATAAGTGTTTGAACAAACTTGGCAACTATGTAGAAAAATAAAAGTATGTTCTTTCTGAAAATAAATTTACTTTTTTGAATTAACCTTTCGTTGTGTACTTCTGTTCAAACGGAACCTACTTAAAAACGCGGCTTGGGGGAAAACCGATAACCAGATTACTAGGTTCATGAATTTCAATGAAACAGTCATGAAATATAATTATTTTAACTGTAATGAATAGTTGCAACAACAACGTTACAATGGGCAACCTACTAACTGCTGATGAATTTTTGTTCTAGAAGATTTTGCTTGTTTTCAAATCTTTCAGCTGTTGTTTTAGGTATCCTCTCATTCTCCAGATATCTAGATGCAATTTTGATCTTTTAGAAAGGATCCAGTAAAGGTATAGTTCACTTGTTCAAAATTTTCAAGGATATTCATGAAAAAAAAATTACTTTCATATGTGAATTCCAAAATAGACTCCATCATTTCCATTAACAAGATTTAACTTTAACGACAAAATTTAACAAAACCTTCTGCATCATTTTTAGAAAAGAGGTCTGCCCAGAGTAAATACTACCAGCTCGTTCAAAGCAATATCTATCCCACAAAAAGCCAATTTCACTTCGCCATATAGGTAACTGTTTTTTCCCTCATTTATTATTTAAGAACCTCGAAAGTAGATTCAATTTGATCAGACTATCGCGGTCAACAATGGTCACGAGCACTACAGTAGACAATATTTTCGATATGAAATCCAATAACAGAGTTACCACTCTTGGCATTTTTTATAACGACCGCAAAGAAAGTAACATACTTCTAATCCGAATTCAGGTCGTTTCCTCAGAGACATATTTGACGGCAGTGTAACATTTTAAAGAGCCTAAAGAAAAGTATTATTCCAATTTTAAACCCAGCATGCTTCCTCTTACAAAATTATGGCATCTGTGAAGTCTTTAGTGACACATATCTCTCATGTTACATACGAAAAACGACGAGCATTCTTAATTATATACTAGAAACATCTCTTGGAAGAAAATGGTACTAACATTTATAACTCGTCATTTGGTGCACTTTTATTAATCAAAATCCAGAAACCCAAGGAAAATCAGTATTCTGAACTCAGAGAAAAAGGCCTCTAGTTCTATGATTTTGAAGAATCAGTAATACTTTTATTTATATCTCTTAATGTGAATCTCAAGGAACAGTTAAAATTATATAATAAAAGTTTTCAGTTCTTTACAGTCCGTAAAGCTTCCGTCATCCCATTTAGGTTTTGAAATAATGGTTTCCTCTTTTTTCATTATATCAATGTAGTACAACGTCTGACAATAAAGTTTGGTGAATAGTCCTGTAACTTTAACGTACATCAAAATGTTCAAATTTTTGTTAAACTTATGATACTTAACTGCGGAAACAGTCCCTAAACTTACAAACTACTTATAAACTAACATATACTAAAGACAACACAAACATCCATCGCGCATCGGAGCATAGTGACGTAGATCAACTATGAATTACAGTTACCATACAATTCTTCGACATAGTTTCCCATAACTAGGTACCGCCGAGCTTTACATGTCCTGGAAACTTCACACGCAATTTTCCTTTGGGATCGTGTTCAAAAGCCTTGGAAGTTTTTGTTGGATGTCAGTTATACCGTCAGCCGGCGCGGTGGCCGAGCGGTCTGCGGCGCGCCACTTCCGCTCTGCACGGCCGCTGCCGTAGGGGGTTCGAATCCCCCCTCGGGAATGGATATTTGTGCTGTCTATAGTATTAGCTAGTTCATAAGTAGTTTGTAAGTTTAGGGACTGATGACCCCGTAGTTAAGTCCCATAAGCTCCACAAAGATTTGAACATTAATATCGTCAAATCACTTTCCTTTCAAAGTGAGTTTGAGTCGAGTGAATAGGAAGAAGTCTGGAGGATTGAAGTCCGGCGATTATGGTTGATATTCAAGCTTCGCCACCCCCTGTTTTGGCTGGAACTTTTTTGACAATATTTGCTGTCTCTGGGAGAGGAGTGTGGTAAAACGTCCACATTCGCTGGATGTCATTCCTCCAGACCTTTTCCCATTCCCTCGACACAGACTCGCTTTGAAAGGAATGAAATTTGGCGATATTCCTGACATCCAATGAAACGTGTCGAGGCTTTTTAACACCATATCAAACAGAGACTTCATGCAAAGTTTCCAGGACATGTATCTCAGAGCTCAGCCCTTGAATGTTGCAGGAGACAACTATTTCCAAAGGCAGTGTAGTAACTCTACGTTAATGTTACAAAACTATTCCTATCTCTATTAGAGAGGTTGCAATAGCTAACAACGATAAATTTACTCTAGGGGTTCATTTTATACTGTTCATATCTAAAACTATTACATTATTGTTCGGTAGAGACAAGATTTTAAATATACATTCATACCACAGTAACGCGTTCTACGTCAAGCTGCTGTTACCAAGTTTTACTACCAGTTGTCGCACTTTATTTCGCGACAACAGTGTAGCAATTTCGGCGTACACGGGTTTTCAGTATTCCGCCACTTCCAGCACCATGTACCGTACTTGCCCGGCTTTTAGTGGCGTAAGGGTAATCTGTATTTATGTGGCTATTTGCTGCTGTGTTGCTCTGTTGTACCGAACATGAAATATGCGAAACTTGTAGTGTTAACTATGCAAAAAAAGTAGTTGCAAATCTTTATAAATCTATGAAACTTAACTGCTTGGTTATCAGTCCCTAGCTTACAAACTACTTAAACTAAGTTAAACTAATCTAAAGACAAGGGGGACTCGAACTCCCGACGGCGAACTGCTGCGTGCACCGCAGCACTGCACCTCAATGCGCACGGACATTCTGCCGCGGCCCTTAATTATGAATGACAGCTAGCTTTAAATGCCGAAAAAAGCATTTTACTGGCAATGAGTATGAACCGTAATCCCTTAATGTTGCTACAATAATTAGCTGTTGGACACAGTAACATCAAATAAATATCAAGACGCTATGAATTCGAACGAGCGTGTAAGGACACATTTGGGAAATGCAGGAGGTTAACTTCGGTGTATTGACAAGATGTGGTTCTACTGTGGGATCCCCAACATTTCGGATTAAAATAGTGCACAGAATCAATTCAGAGAGAGGACTGTAAGATTTGTTAACGGTATGGTCAATCAAATACGAATGCTTCGAGCACTCAAATGGGGCCGGCCGCGGTGACCGCGGAGACTAAGGCGCTCCAGTCACGGTCTGCACGGCAACTACGGTCGGGGGTTCGAATCACCCTCCGGCATGGATATTTATGTCGTCCTTAGTGTTAGTTAGTTCATAAGTAGTTTGTAAGTTTGGGGACTGATGACCGCGTAGTTAAGTCCCATAAGCTATACAAACATTTGAACATTTGAACTCAAATGGGGACTGATAGCCGTTGCCGTTTAGTCCCTTCCAAAAACTCAGATGGGTATCTTCGGAGGGAAGGTCCTTTTTGGATGAACTGTAATGAGAAAGCATCAGAATCGGCATTGGAAAATGACTACGAAAAGATTCTGCTACAGCCAACGTAGCCGCGTTGGAGTGGACCAGGGTTTTAAGGAGCCTTGCTGCGGAGCGCGCGTTTGCTCGTCGTTAGAGGTTCGAGACCTCCCTCGGACATGAGTATGTTTTTTCCTTGGGTTAGTTTTGTAAGCCTAGGTCTAATAACCACATAAGTCTCTTACTTTTACCGCCAACTTACAGTTTGCGGAAGAGCCACAGACATTAGATAAATTGAGATTCTAGCGGCGTGCTGGTAGACAGTGGTTTTTCAGTCGTTATATTTCGGAACGGGACAGAAAAGAACTTGGGGAGTATCTGTATAGATGCATGTATATAGAGCATGTACTGGGGTTGTAACATAAATAGTGGCAACACTATGTTGTTAAGGTACCTACCAGACCTCTGAGCAAATGGTCTCGTCCGTCATAAGTCACCGGCGTGCACACTAAGGAGGGAAACACTGTCACTTGTGAGCCAGTGTCAGTATGTTTTCGAAACAGGAACAACGGAGTTTAATCAAGATTATATGTGCCAGAGGTCGTACAGCACGAAAGTTTCAGCTAGGTCTTCAAGAAGCGTGCGGGGAATTGGCAATGCCGGTATATAACAGTTGCACATTGGGTAAAAGCTTTTCGAAGGTCGGCAAACAGTGGCAGACATTCGTCAGGTAGGTCGTCCTAGTGTTATTGGAGCTTCACCTGCGTACATCTTTGCGAAAGAAGCGACAAACTTTCTGCACAACCCACCCATAATTTTGCACGACATTGGGCAAACGCATACAGAGCAAGCTGTGGCTGCTCTGTTCGGTCGAGGGGACTGGGAAGTACTCTACCATCCAACATACTCCCAAGACTTAAGTCCCTTTGACTTTTATTTGATTCCGAAGATGAAGGAACCACTTCGAGGCATTCGCTTTAGAACTGTTCCAGAGATTCGACCGGCAGTAGATAGCTCCAGTCGCACCATCAACAGAATAGTCTCTGCTGACGGTATACTACATCTTTCATACCGCTGGCAACGTGTTATACACAACGCTGGTGACTAGACTGTAGGACAACAACAGGTGCAAGCATCTAACGGTTTTGTATCGCTTGTGATTAAATAGTTCCAACCCTCGTATACAGATGTGTTGTCTCGACACTGATATCTGTTGCACTTCATCGGGCCAGACCTGCGGCTGTATTGTGGATCTACCTTGAATGACCATGGCGTATTGGTCTAATAAATGTGCAGAAGTTTCTTGAAACATACCTACCTTTACATAATTACAAAAATACAAAAATACCGACATTATGACAACAGTCTGGACTCTTTTCTTGCAGTCACCACCTGTCAAAGCAGTTGGTCAACATAGGCCATTTACTGTGTGACGATGAACAACATTTCGAATCGTTAGGTTAAATATTACCTTGATCAACATGTATCACACCAAGAGAAGGTTTTAATCTACAGCTTGAGAAAGGCAGAAAGGTACGCCAAAAATGCAATCGTTATTTTGACCGCAAATTGGCGATCATAAGAGATGACCGTTATCTCCGGTTAACAGTCTATCAACACAGGAGGCTGGGTGCAACTCAGGTGCAAAGCACCCACTAGGCAGCAACAGAACGTGCAATATCAACACAAACAGTCCGGAATAGGCTCTAGGAATGTGGCCTCTGCGCACGAAGGCGTATGGTGTGTGTGCCACAACACAATTCAGCCCGCAGAAACTGGATGGAGGAACATCAGGATTGAAGTCGTAACGAATGGCGGCGCATTCTGTTCACAGATGAGTCAAGATTTTGTGTTCATTCAGATAATCGTAGTTTTGTGTTGATTCGGATAATCTTAGGGTCGTCTGGAGAGAACGTAGAACTCCAAACAATCCTGCTTATGTGCGGGATGATGGTGGTGGACGAATGATGTGGACAGAACTCAATATTGGCAGATGTACGATGCTCAGAGACGACAATTTTCGACCTTTTGTTGTGTCATACGCTAGTGACATAGGAGATGGGTTCCTTATAGTGAACTATAAATCTCGTACCCAGAGACTGGTGCACAACATGCCAGACGCTGATATAATAGAACAAATTGTGTGATAAGCTTGTTCACCGCACTTAAACCGGATTGGACATGTCTGGTGTGCACTTGGCAGAAGCGGTTGCTTGCCGTGGAGGTTCGAGTCTTCCCTGGGGCATGGGTGTGTGTGTGTTTGTCCGTAGGTTAGTTTACCTAGGTTTAAGTAGTTTGTAAGCTACGGACTGATGACTAAATAATCCTCAAAATAACTCACACTATACGTGCTAAGCATGTGCGCAATTGTACTGGACGCCTGAGGTGGTCATACTGCATATCATAGGTCAACGAGAATGACATTTTCACTATTACGGCTGCCCCATGGTGCCTCGCTCTAAGTAAACGCTATGTAAACCACAACAGCAGACTATGGTATTGTATCACACATAAATAATGATACTGGGCATTAAAATTGCTACACGAAGAAGAAACGCAGATGACAAACGGGGATACATTATATATATTATATTAGAACTGACATGTAATTACTTTTTCACGCAATTTGGGTGCAGAACAACCACCTCTGGCAGTAACAACGGCCATGATAGCCTGGGCATTGTCATACAGATCGTGGGTGGCGTGTACAAATATAGATGCCCATGCAGCTTCAACACCATACCACAGTTCATCAAGAGTAGTGACCGACGTATTGTGACGAGGCAGTTGCTCGGCCACCATTGACCAGACGCTTTCGATTGGTGAGAGACCTGGAGATTGTTCCGGCCAGAAAGGCCCGTACAGTACCTGCGACATGCGGTCGTGCATTATCCTACTGAATTGTAGGGTTTCGCAGGGATCCAATGAAGGGTAGAACCACGGGCCGTAACAAATCTGAAATGTAACGACCACTGTTCAAAGTGCCGTCGATGCGAACAAGAGTTGACCGAGCGTGTAACTAATGCACCCCATACCGTCACGGCGGGTGATACGCCAGTATGGCGATGACAAATAGACGCTTCCAATTCATCCGAATAAATGACGTTTTGCCATTCGTGGACACAGGTTCGTCGATACGTACACCATACCAAGCGCTCCTGTCTGTGATGCAGCGTCAAGGGTAACCGCAGCAATGGTCTCCCAGCTAATAGTCCATGCTGTTGGAAACGTCGTCGTTGCTGTTGTCTTGCAAACGTCCCCAACTGTTGACTCAGAGGTCGAGACGTGGCTGCACGATCAATTACAGCCATGCGGATAAGATGCCTGTTATCTACACTGCTAGTGATACGAAGCCGTTGGGATCCAGCACGGCGTTCCGTATTGCCTTGCCCTTCTGTACCCACCGATTCCATATTCTGCTAACAGTCATTGGATGGCGACCAGTGGCCGAGGGGACTGCGGCGCGTCAGTCACGGTCTGCACGGCCACTACGGTCGGGGGTTCGAATCCCCTCGGGCATGGATATTTGTGCCGTCCTTAGTGTAAGCTAGTTCATAAGTAGTTTCTAAGTTTAGGGACTGATGACCCCGTAGTTAAGTGCCATAAGCTATACAAACATTTCTTGATCGCGACCAACGCGAACAGCAATGCCGCTATACGATAAACCGCAATCACGACAGACTGCAATCCGACCTTCATCAAAATCGGAAACGCGAGGTACGCATTTCTCCTCCTTACACTAGGCACCACAACAACGTATCACCAGGCAACGCTGGTCAACTGCTGTTTGTGTATGAGAAATCGGTTGGAAACGTTCCTCAAGGCAGCACATTGTAGATGTCGCCGTCGGGGCCAACGTTGTGTGAATGCTCCGAAAAGCTAATCATTTGTGTATCACAGCATATTCTTCCTGTCGGTTAAATTTCGTGACTGTAGCACGTCATCTTCGTGGTGTAGCAATTTTAATGGCCAGGAGTGTAGAACTGTAACCAATAACTGAATGAAAATGTTACCATATACATACCTTACCTGATCTAATTGTTTTGAGCAATGTATTTAAGTCACAATTCCTGTAGAATTCATTCTTATGGTTCCAGGCGAAATTCGTTAAATTCCATTTTAAAAGTATTTCCCTATGTTCACCATCACTATGAGCCGTCAGAATGAGATACCGCTCTGAAAAAGAAGATGTCTGTTGAATGAAAACGGCAATTCCTAGTCGAACGTCATGGTTTGATTTCGTATCAGGCTTCCACGTGCAATGTAGGCAGTTATATTGTGGTCTTTGTTTTCCTTTTTACACTGAGTCTGGAGATTGTCTGACACATTATTTTGTGCAGTAAAGTGGCATTTTTATCCAAATCTAAAGTTAGAGAAAATGCGAGATGATTTCTGATGATACATGGAAATTTTTACCTGCTCGGTCTTCCTAAATTATTGAATTAAAATTAGTCCTAAAATAATCACTACGAAATATAATAATCTGCCATGATTATGTCAGTCTCATATATTTTGGGTCCTTAAGGTGTTTTGTTTATCCGGCAAAACTTGCGTCATGTGCAACATATAAATACACTCAGGGTGAATCACGTAACACTTTCACCGCAAATATTGATGTAAGGGGAAGTGCGATTGATGTTCGGTTTTCGTAGACTGGAATGGCTGTAAAGGACTCTTATTGTTAGCCAATAAACAGATTGTAAAAATACCTAGAAAGTGTATTTTTTATGCAAACATACAATTTTTAAATCGAACAATGATTGTTTGGCCACTACGGTCGGGGGTTCGAATCCCCCCTCGGGCATGGATATTTGTGCCGTCCTAGTTCGTAAGTAGTTCATAAGCAGTTTGTAAGTTTAGGGACTGATGACCCCTAGTTACGTCCCATAAACTATAAAACATTTGAAACATTTTCAATGATTGTTTCTATCATAAACTAGAATTTTTGACACCAGCTGTGTACAATGAATTTGTATGACATTTTTATCACGTTTCATTTGGCAGCTACAACCATTCAAAGTTTTGGAGAGGAGGCTATTACAGCGTAGCTGACTGGCTTGTGGTCATGAGACAGTGGGCCGTGCCCCAGGGGCTAGCGACTCGGCCAGTCAGCTACGCTATCGCAGCCTCAGCTCCCGAAACTTTCAACGGTTGTAGCTGCCAAACTAAACGTGATAAAAATGTCTTTCAAAATTCTTTGTACACAGCTGGTTTAACTGTATGTTTGCATAAGAAATACACTTTCTAAGTACTATTACAATTTGTTTGTTGGCTAACAATAAGAAACCTTGACTAACAATCCATTCTGTGAAAACCGCACATCAATCGCACTTTCCTTTCCGCAATATTGCGGTGCAAGTGTTAGGTGATTTACCCTGTATACCTGTAGTAGAAAATACAAATTTCACGGTTATAAGACATATCGACCGGTCTCTTTCATTCTGTATGTTCCCACATTTCTTCACCAAGTAAACGTTATCTTCCTACTTTCGACTTCTAAAAAAATTCTAAAGTGGTATAAATTTTTTTACAGAGAATGATCATTAATGTCATTTTTCGGAAATACTCAAATTTGTGCTTCCCGTCTACTTTGGTAGTATCTTGAAGTCATAATTGTGTACTAATTCAAAGGGCATATTGTAGTATTATATAACAGTTGACTGTGCTAAACGAATTACCACCAACACTGTTGTGCCAATTTATTTTATATTCATCAGCGAAGTTGTTCCCCACTTTCTCAATATAATAACTTGGATACCGCAATTTCGTATATTACAGTAAGAGTTAAACTGCTTCTAAAAGATAAGTTCAAATGGTTGTATAGCTTATGGGACTTAATTACGGGGTCATCAGTCCCTAAACTTACAAACTACTCATGAAATAATGAAGACTAACGACGCCACAAATATTCATGCCCGAGGGGGGATTCGAACCCCGACCGCAGTGGCCATGCAGACCGTGACTTGAGCGTCTCAGTCCCCTCGGCCACCGCGGCCGGCTAAAAGATAAGTGGTAAGTAACTGTGTCCAAAAATTCAGAAACTATGCGTTATTGTTGAAAGGCTACAAATGGATCAGACAGCTGTTTCTCACCAAAGATTAATTTTCACTATTTAACCATTTGAGATGTTACTGAATTTGAATGTATGACACATTTAAGCAGAGACACTAGACATGCAGTTGCAGGAGCTGAGGCTGCATCCCCGCCCTCCAGACCTGGCCTCCTCCGCCATGGCCCCCTGGTCGCCGTACATCAGCGCCGCCATCTGCAAGCCAGCCTCGTACGGCCGTCCGTCCAGAGGCTATTCAATAATTTCAGGACTCTCTCCGCTCACCGACGTGCCTTCACGCCTCCTTCTGGCTCTTACGTAATGATCTGCAATTCTGTAATGATCTTCAATTTTCAAAGGTAATTCACTACTTTAGGAACGACTAACTAACACACCATTTTACCGAATATATATATTCTTTCACTTCTAAAAGGTAAACAGCCTTTAACAATGCAAATACTGATTATTGTCATCATTGTTACGGAATGTATAATTTCAGTGCGGGGCAGTTTTATTTAAAGCTGGATGATGCATTGAATTTCATTGTTTGTCTAAATTTTTATTTGAGACGCTTACAAGGAAGAAGATCCTATGCGCAAGGTTTTTTTACATTTAACATCTTCTAGACATTGCTAATATTCGTGGGCTTTTAAAGTCACAAAATTCAATCTTTGCAAATCCAGTTTCCGATCCTAGTTGGAATGTTACAGACGAATAAGTGTCAAAAAAAATCAAAAATAATAATAATAAAAAAAAAAATAAAAAAAAAAAATAAAAATAAAAAAAAAAAATAAATAAATAAATCCTGTGGCAGAGTGCTTGCTGCAATTTATCAACAATCTATAGGTAACGAACTACATCTCTAGTCGAAATGAAATTCATTCGTCTTTTAAAAGACTAGAAGTAATGGAAAAATAATACGGATTCGAAATATATAAACATTTCGACCGCTTCATGGCATTGAAATAGATCCTATAGTACAGATGAAACTTTGTACTGAACCGGGATTCGAACCCGGATATACCGCTTTGGGCCAGCGGTCGCCTTAGTCAATAATTATAGAAAAATTATACATTGTACCTTACAAGTACCGTACTCTTATTCTTACCTTTTAAGTACTGAAAATTTGCGCTCCTGTTTTTATCGATGCACTTTTGTCAGTCACCCGTTGATTGCGACCTCCATCAAAAGACCACGATCAGTGGCAACCATCGCCAATACCGACAATCTTCCCAGGAGCAGAGTTGCGTCAGAATTCTTTTCTTTTTCTTTAAACTTGAAAAGTGCTTTTATACTTTGGCTGACTTTACGTGAATTGTATTAGCTTTAACAATGCACATAGTGAACGTCTTCCACAGCATCAGACAAGTATCTAAGTTCTTGAGGTAGCTAATTTGTGAATATTTCGACTTCTGTTGAAACGTCAGAACTGGGTGGCCCGAGAGGAAAGAATGCTGTGAGAAGAATGGGATGTGGCCTCCTGTAGAATGGTACTAACTAGCGCAGCGCTGGGAACTGCTTCTGGCCAAGGAGTTTGCACGCTATCTGCAACTCCCATGTGACGTCACTGGCCAGCATGTTCTGTGGTACCACGGTGAGGGTTCGACTGGCCCACGCCGCATGTATAATGGGCAGAGCTGGCCGCCGGGGAGTTGCAGGAAAAATGCAAACACGCTGAGTTGGTCAGGAGTTACGGTTCAACAAGTGCTATTCGACTAAAAGTAGTGTATTGCAACATATTACATGATGCAAGTTAGGCTCTTTAAAAAAGTAGAGGAAGTTGGATTGAATGTAAATGAGCGTAAAACAATAATCTTGAAGTTAGAAGGAAATTGCAAATCAAAAAGGCAAGAAACTCTAAAAAATTCTAACCATACATTTGAGGAAGTATATGAGTTCAAATATCTGTGAGTACTAAGAAACAACAGAAATGATGAGAAGGAAGAAATATAGAGACGGAAGTCAACGCTGCATCCAGGGCATCATACTAGCCAACAAACTACCGTCATCGACAATTATTTCAAGAAGAACTAAAATAAGAATTTATATAACCATAATCAGATTAGTGTGATTGTACGGGGCAGAAATATGGAGAATAGATAAACATACAGGAGAAAGATAAAATATTAGTTTACTAAATGGCTTTTATGAAGTATCGTTTCCACATAAAATAACTCCAAGTGTCTTATAAATCTCATAGAACACGCAAAACAGTTCCGGGAACAATACCTCGGAAATATTTCATTGGCCCACAATTAATTTTTCTGGCGACACACATACTAATATATCAATAATGAAAAGGGCACTTTTTAATACGTTTTCTCAAACACCAGTTTTAAGATAACTTCTCAAATATATTCTCACCTTAGATTCTTGATACAACAAATCAAAAATGTTTGTATAGCTTATGGGACTTAACTACGGGGTCATCAGTCCCTAAACTTTCAAACTACTAGCCAATACTAAGGACGGCACAAATATCCATGCACGAGGGGGGATTCGAACACCCGACCGTAGTGCCCTTGCAGACCGTGACTGAAGCGCCTCAGTCCCCTCGGCCACGATCAACAAAAAACAATAGCACAGAATAAAAACAATGGCGGAACGCCTTTTTTTAATGTGAGCATAGGATTTCTATATCCTAAGAATAGTAACACTATGTATTACTTGTACAGGCTTTACTACACTATTTATCATTTCTGACAAAGTGGCAAATGAAAGAACAATGTTGTTGTTATTAACTTTTTTTATCAAGAAATATGTTCAATTACCGAGTTCGCATAATATTTAATTTATCCAGACAAATTAGCTTTTAGGTCTGCTTCACAGTGTGTGGGTATTATAGTACCAAGGCACATTATGAAGTTCTCTGATACTGTCCTCTTTTTTTGACTCCTGGGCCTTGCCAACTTCCCACTTCTCATTCTTCTCCACCTTGAACCCGATCAGTTCCACCCTAGTACTATCCATATCAGCCGGAAGGGCTATAATAATCCATTCCATTTTTCTGTCCAACCAAACTTTACAATTAAATGGAAAAGTCTCTCCCAATGAACCGATGTGTTATAACAGCTGCATAGAAGCCCATAACTATCTTCACAACGACAGCTGAAACACTTACACTGATGAGTGTTTGATAATTTGTTTACAATATTTGCCTAAAGATAATGATAACACATTGTAATATATGGAAATAATGTTAGCACAGTAATGTAAATGCACTTAAAATTACGTTATAACGCACGATAAGTTAGGCCTTAAAGTTGCTACAAGAAGCTAATTAAATGAATGTTGCGTTTGTGAATAAGAAGGAAAGGCAATGACAAAACTGTACTTAACTTGTTCCAAGAGAATCTTAGACAAGATTATTTAACCGTCTAATACATAAAATTTTATTTGAAGCAATAAAAACTATCCCGATGTATAGTGCGTATATACTGAGAAAAATATTGAAAAAATCCTTAAAGTTATAATGCACTACTAGCAACAAAAAGTTCATAGCTGGTCTGTATATAGTGCTACTATAATGTACATGATGTATCTGATGTAGTAAATGTCACTATTATGCCTCTCATGTTTCCAGAAAGTAACTCATAATGCTACAGTAGTGTGTGATTGACTACTTTTACATGGCAATGGAGGAATACTAATGTAAACAAACGTACATCTTAGGAGTAACTCTATGCAGCTGTCGAAATGATTAAGTAACACTCCGCAATTTATAATTTCTAGGACGAGCTACTATCATATGTAACACTATGTATGCAAGCAGCTACAAACGAATTTGTGGTACAATATTGATCAGTTTGTGAGATAATGGAAAACATAAGGTATGTAGCTGATCAGCTTCACTATGCAATGAAGGGTTAAACTAACAGTGTCAAAAGGTAAACAAAAATACGGTTGAAAAACTACCTGTTTTCAAGTTTACGCCAAAAATACGCAAGAAAAGTTAAACATTTCATTATGAGCCTGAAAAACAAACAAATAAATGTATTTAATTACTTTTCTGTGTTCAATAAAATTTTATTACGATATGAATTACTTATCCCTCACGACTCGCCTTGTCCAATGGTACCAACACACTTGTTTATAGAAGTAATTAATCGTTCACAGATTAATTTAATAAGAAACAAATCAGGAAACAAATCGAACCGTTACGTATGGAATAGACAACCTAGCAGTAACAGACCGTAACTATTTTTAAGATACAAAGCGCAACAATGGTTTACTCTGTTGTGAGCTCAATGGGCTCGTCTAGAGAGGGAGACATCATAGAGTCGTGGTACAGAATACAAAGGGATCTGTAATCGATTTTCACAAATCCAAAGCACTTCAGCTGTGTGTTAGGTATTGAGACCACTCGGCTTAAGAGAAGCTAAAGTGCAGAGGGAGGAGTAAACCGAAAGACGGTGTTAGAGGGAGTCAACTGAAGGCAGGCCACCCCTTTGGAGGAGCAGGCGGGTTTCGGTCGGGTAGCCACGGGCTAGGTGCGAGCGGGGATGTAAAACGATCCCTTGTGGCAGTCAACAGGGCAATGCTGGAACATTGGCTTGTACGGCGGAATGGCAAAACTTGACTTCCTCGTGCCAACGTGAGGATTGTCTCCGACGAAATGCATTAGGCGTTCGGACTGTGTGAACTTTCCTTCACACTCACACTCATCATTAATAGTACCCCACATGCGGGGTACAATAACCAGTTAACAGTTTATTCCAATATATGAATGCATTGTTTCGCGGCGCGTTACATTCATAAAATTTTCTCGGGCTTCCAGGCCCATCATCTGGTTTACTGTCAATGACGTTTCGGCCGAGATCTCCTCGGCCATTTTCAAGTGGTTGAATGTCGAGTGACTGCTACTGTCGTCCTTATATAGCTGCACTGCGGGCTCTGACGGCACTGGTGCTCCGCGATCATAGAAGGCAATGTTTTGCTCGCTTGCCTGCCGCGCCCACTTCAACCTTTTGATCGCCGGGTTCCAAGCAGTGCTCAGCTCCAAGCCGCCGTAACTATTAAGAGTATTGTCAACTATTTTGATCTCAATCGCCTCTTTTATTACACTATCCCAGAAACTGTTCGATCTTGTAATTATGGATGTCTCCTCAAGTGCAATCCGATGTCTGTTTTCAAGTGCATGCTTTACAATTGCTGACTTTTCGGGATACCATAAACGATAACATCGTTCGTGTTCCAAACAGCACTGCTTAATAGTGCGTACTTTTTGTTTTATATAAAATTGTCCACAACCACAAGGTATATTATATACTCTCGGTGTTCTACATTATCTTTAACAGGTCTCATCAACTGACGTATTTTTCAAGGAGACCTGAAGACCGAGTCGATCTTGTGTCTCTTAAGGAGTCGGCTAATCTTTCCAGTAATTAAGCCATAAAGCGGCAAACGGCAAGTTTCTTTGAGTCCTCCTCGGAGGTCTTCTGCTTGTCTATCTTCGGGAAGATAGCTTCCTAATCTGGCTGTTGTAGTAGCCATTGCCCGTAAAAACGTTCCGTAGGTGTCTCAGTTCCTTTAGCAGATTTTCAGTGTCTATCACTACTTCTTCCTTTCTTGAATATTGGAGTGACCTCTGAAACTCTCCAGTCTTTGGGTACGGGTCTGTCGCTAAGCTTGAGGTTGCATATGTTAGGTATGGGGCCATTGCATCAGCATTCTCTGAAAGGAACCTAACTGGAAACTATCGGGACCGGGAGACTTACCTTTGTCAAGTGATTTAAGTTGATTTAATAGTGCTGGCAGCTGTTCTTGATACCGACTATGGGGTATTTGCTTCTTCTTCTTTGGTGATGGAATTTCGGAAAGCTGTGTTAAGCAATCCTGCTTTAGCAGAACTTTCATCGGTAGCATTACCATTGTTATTTTTTTATGGTTAAAAAAAAGATCACCAAGGAGTGACAAGTTCACAGATTTTTTTTACTTCTCATGACAGTTGGTAAGACATTTTGAAATAAAAATAAATAAACAATTGCGTTTGTAAAAGTGCCATACGCCTGGACACATCGTCCCAATAACTGAAAAGTCTTCCAGTGGCATACAACATATTTTTAAAATTATAAATTCCACTCGACTGCTTTAATTTCTGTTATGTCCTAGCATTTATTCTGACTCTACATTGAAAAAAACTAACCTAAAGGCTAAGTTTCTTCTATGTGCTACTGAAAGGTCTCCATTAGTGCCCCTTTACAATATTTCTTCAAATTTTACAATACTTTTACTCATACCATTGTATTTAAATGTGTGTACTTTCAGTTTGTCAGGAAAATATTTAGCACCTGAGTTTGTTACAATAATAATTTGATACATCAACTCTTTTCCTGTGTGGTCCATGTCTGTGTAATACCTAAGTTTTTATATTCATGTTCTTCTGTACTACTTATATATGTTATTAGATTATATTGATAATGTCCTCCTCTACAGACTCACTATCTTACAATAACAAAAGCGGGTTAACGCGTGTGAGTAGCCGATTTTCTGTCTGGTAGAGAGTGAAATTTCGTTTCTGCTTCTGTGGCAATTTAGCCAAACTTTTGTTAGCTTAGGGGCGGGCAAAGCGGTTTCGTTCCCCTCGAGTCGCAGCGCTATTGTGACCAAGTTGGCAGGCCGGGGTTTGTGTGTCTTTGGCCCACTTCCGGTATTGATTGAGACGATTCCAGCTTTGGAAAACGTGGTCGTTGGTTCTCGTATCTCGAGATAGGTTGATCGCAAGAGTTTGTAGGAGTTTTTTGTGTGTCGGTTGTTCTTAGATGTTACAATTCTTGACGTATAATCCGATTCTTTTGCGGTTTGTATTGCACATCATAATACAGAGTGTTTTGCATGGCTTAAAGAATTCCTCGAATGTTAGGTTTCTTCCTGCTGAACTCAGTTGTTATCACATATTTTGACAAACATACTTGGTTTATTGGTATTCGGTTTTCCCAATATGAATATGCACATGTATAGTATTCTAGTATACTTCCACTCTTCCGTAGATTAAGTTTCTCTCATGTTCCGTATTACATGCCGACCTTACATGTATGCCTTTGTCCTTTCTGTGCCACGTGTTTAGTAACCGTTCCGCTATGTTGTAACTAGTCATTTTATCATGTTGAACTATTTTCACATTAACAATGATTCGCCTCTGGATTTAATCTATTAACAAATGTAATTAATTTAATAATATTACATATCTTCGCTTTGTCTGATTGTGGTAATGTGTTTGTGTTCGATTCATCGTTAGAACAACTGATTTCTTTTACTTAACACTGTCTCCTTCTTCTTCTTCTGTTCCTGAGTTTTGCTTTTCATTTCTCTCGGTCCCATATGTCCTCTTGGCTCACTCCCTTCTCTCTCAGGTCTACAATGATGCGGTCCATCCATCTTCTCTTTGATCTGCCTCTTCTTCTCCTGCCCTCCAGTTGTAACTCCATTGTTCTCCACAACAGGTGTCCCTCATCCCTTCCCATCACGTGCCTGTACCATTGTAGTCTTCGTTCCTGGGCTTTCTTCGATGCCTCCACTTCACGTGTCTGCTCTCGAATAAGATCGTTTCTTATTTTGTCTATCCTCGTTTTCCCCATCATCCACCTCAGCATACGCATTAATTTCTTCTCCTGCACTTTCTTTAACGCCCAGATCTCACTACCATACAACATAGCGAGTCTCACCGGCGATTTAAGAATTTTTCCTTTTGACTTTGGTTTTATTCTTTTTTCGTACAGCACACTGACACTCTTTTCCAGTCCATACATCCAGCTTGGATCCTGTGGCGCACCTCCTTGTCTAAATCTCCCTTACTGGTTACACGGGAACCCAAGTACTTGAATTCGGCAACTCTCTCCAACTGATCATTTGCCAACATAATTTTTCCAACCATTCCATCCCCACCAAACCACAGGTATACCGTCTTTTTCATGCTAACTCACAGATCCATTTTCCATTTCCTGCCGCCATCTCTCCGATGTTCTTTCAACCTTCTCTTTGCTCTCTTCCACAATAACCACGACATCTGCAAAACTACCCGACCATAAAGCCACGACCTACTACCCACTACTTCGGTCAACAGGTCCATCACTATATTGCACTGGTATGGACTTTGTGCTGACCTTAATGCAGTCCAATCATGATAGGGAATTTCTCAGGGACATATCCGTAGTGTCTTCATAGTTTCCAACAGAAAATTATCCATTCTTGAACCAAGACATGCGTGAATTACTTCAAAGCTGTATATTTGGTAGTCACTCTATAAAACAGTTCGCCGCGCGGGAGTACCTGATCGGTCTGGAGCGCCACGTTACGGATCGCGCGGCGTCCCGCATCGGAGGTTCGAATCCTCCCTCGGGCATGGATGTGTGTGTTATCCTTAGGTTAGTTTAACGTAGTTTGTAAGACTAGGGTCTGATCACCAACGTAGTTTGGTCCCATATGATTACAAACATTTGAACATCTAAAACAGTTCAGTTACTTTGAGACATGGCGATTTTGTTGTCCAGGGGAGATGTTTCATAAATTTCTGATGCTTTACAAAGGACGCCTGAAGCACTTAGGCGGTGTATGGTCACATTATCATTTTGAAATATGGCAGTCTTTGTTACCAATCCGACATAGTGATTTGTTGTTGAGGAAGGTGAAATATTAAGTCACAGTTATTCAGTCGATGTGATAAATGCTACAAGAGCACGGCGGGGTCAGAGATTAAACGTGGTTGGAGAATCTGATAAAAGTGATTGGAATGTTATAGGCCTATAATACATCTAACACTTACTGTAACACTTTCCCTCGGAGGTGTTACCACCACACTCGTGCCAATATCGCCAGATGTAATTACGCAGCACTGCACGTGAGGGTCGTAGGACTACATGCATCGTCAGAGCGTGCATTTAAAGTTTCTGCTCACTAACCTGTCTTCTTCTTTTCCGTTGTCGTCCCAACGCAGAAGCAGCGCACAGACTGTTGATCCTTGTATCTTGAAGTGAATTGCTGTGGACCTTTTAAAACTGTGGATACTTTTCAAATAATAAGGGATATCAGTTGTTTCATAATATTTACTTGCTAGTTGACACGTGCGAATAATTCGTACTGTATCTAGATGAGTCACAGACAGGTAAGATAGTAATGGAGAAGAGCCAGATGTAAGTACCTGTGTGTAAAAGACAATAAAAACTTTGATTAATAGTAACAAATGTTAGTTTAATTGTAAGAAAATTTATGTAACTAAATACAATATGATTAATTGTGGAACATAAAAGTAAGATAATGACTTTTTCATGTTTACTTTTTTAGAGCGTGTTTATTTTACAAAATTCAATTCATTCGCGCAGTACACAACGCTTGCTTGAACAAAATCAACAGTTCCAACTACTGTTGTGCATCGACTTATGAATTTAGAAATCTCATGGTAAACTAATCTTGCGTAAAGAATCTAAACAACTGTAAGAGCTATTGTGCATGTTAGTTAAATGTAATTATTTGTGTATTTTTCGTCGTTACACCCACGTGTATAACCGTAATCGTGTGATAAACTGTGCTTGCATCAAAGAAGGTCTTTGGCTTGCATGAAGGATAAAGAATGTAAACACAATTGCAAGAGCTTCTACATTACTTTCATATCAGCCACACAGGCTAAGTTGATATTCGGCGCGGTGGCTGATGGGAACAACCGTGTTTCGCAGGGTATCAGCTTAGATTTTTCGAACGGTAGAAATTTTTTCAAAATAATGTTCTTTTTTTGGGAAAACAATAACTTTAAACTATCTGTGTATTTTACGTCATTAGTGGAGGACGAAATCTTGAAAATGATATCTCAATTATTAATTTTGGATAAGTAATACGGGAGATTCGGCGTACCCATAAAATAACCGATGAGAAATAATATATATGACATATCGAGAAACAACAAGCCACATATGCGATACTGTCCATGATCCTAGTACACTTGAATTTTAATAACTGAAAAATTTTAAAGTTTGAACTGGCTGACAGATTATTTTCAGAGCGCGATTGTTCACAGCTGTTCATGCGAGAGCCGTCTGTACTGGACTGCCTGTAACTGAGGAATTCTGGCTCCGCATACAATCAATATTGGCGCGAAGTGCTTTTCCTGGAACTTCTACGTTCAACTTCTTTCGTTAACTAGAGCATAATTACGAAACATACCACTATAAATCCTCATATAAACAAATCAATTACACAAAATCATGTTGAGTTCTATACATTAGAGTATCTAATATTTATAATTAAAACAAATCATAGAGGGGTCTCACACAGATGTGGGAGCAGCAAATCAGAACACCTGTAAGCAGTATTGGCGCAATTATTCACGGGGACGCGATATTTTACACCATATGTCATCTTTTCCCACCCATTCCACCTATGACGTGATCTAAAAGCTATGAAATTTGAGCCAGCCATCCTACAAGTGGTTTATCGACACGTCCTGTCGGAACCATCGCCATTTTTGTTTGTTGGAGGCAGTCATGCCGTTTCGTGAGCTTGTTTTTCGGTTTTTGATACACAGATCTAGTTGTTTGAAGGAAGCAATGTAACAGATGGTGCGATGATACAACTGACCACACCACCTACATCTTCAAGTGCTCTGGTGTTTGATGGTCTTCTTTGGCAGCTTTGCATTCGTTTCCGTGATTAACCTACTACAGCTCTTTCATAAATACTAAGCTCCAGCTGTAATGTTTTTGTACAAACTGTGTTACACAGGAATGTGTTGAGTTGTGCAGTCGCTTTTCTCGTGGTAGGTAGTTTTATGTTCTCTGACCACAATCTTTCTTCATGATAGTCGATTGTTGTATGTCGCCCACTATTACTATTTTTCCATTGATGTTTTACCTATTTCTGAGTTTGCTTCACTCCGTGAAGAATGGGCTGCCATTCCCCAAGAAACCTTCCTGTACTAGATTGAACGCATTTCTGCGAAAGAGAAAGCTTTCATCAAAGGTAATGCTGGTCCAACACCATATTGAATTCCGGCATTATTGACGGAGGGCACCTCGAACTTATAAGCCATTTTCAGCCAGGTGGACGGATACATCAGATCACATAGTTTATTTCGTTGCACAATGTACTTATTTCTAATGGGGAGACATAATCACCTTCTAAATGATCAATACTTTGCAGCCGAGTCTGCAAATGGCTGGATGGCAGTAATATCAACAGAGTAGCTGGGCAAGCTGTAAAACTCTGGGTTACATATACAGGCCCGTGGAGGACTAGCGTAAGTCACAACATCCTTCCATTTTCACAGGAATTTGAACTAAATCTAACGTACAGTACATGGTTACCAATATTACCAACCATGTAGCAAACCTGCAAAATGTGATGCAATATTCGAGCAAGCACGTCAATACAGCAATTGATTATGAACTTTGCATGGCACCTTATATTGAAGAAGCTAGTAAGTTTCTAGGGTCAATTACGTATGTACATCTTATTTTTAATTGTCTTGTTTAAACATAACATTGCAAGTATTTACAAATTAATATTGTTATTCATACTGTGTAACGTATCCCCATGCAATACCCAATACTACATACATCGCAGCAATATAAAGATGTACAGTTTCCAAAAACCTTGATTTTTGGACTAATGCTTCTTTCGAGAAGTCCTTCATTTATGTAATTCAGTACCCACTGGCACTCCTTTTGTGTAACAGTACGGCATTTGACGAAAAACATTTTTGTGAAGAAGCAGAGCAAACGATGAAATACGATATTTTACGGTGTATGTGTGTGTGTGTGTGTGTGTGTGTGTGTGTGTGATTTAGAAAGGTCAATTTAATAACGAGGTCGAGTTAACACACACTGATGTTAGTTTTCACAATTCAAGTAATGGTGACGTATATATATATTTGCAATAGTGCTGGTAGTAATTTAGAAGTTGCCATTATTCGCATTTTAGATGCAGCTTCTTTTACATTGATCCTGTATGCACATGTACGGTGATGGTTACAGTATTTGACTTTAGCCGTCTGAAAACAGTATGATCATTAATCACTTAAATTTCTCAGGTACGTTATCATTGGTTAATAAATTCCCGGCCAACTCAAAGTTGCAAAATTCCCGTTCCGCAATGCAGGCTAGTAACAGGACTTAATTTTGTGCAAAACGTCGGTACAGCCTCATTGCTAACACTGTCACGGTATACTCTTTTAACAATGTGAGATTTTCAACGTCAGTTGTAATAATTGTATACAACCTGAATTTGATAATGACATTTCGATTTCGAAATGTATCTTTTGAACACTACTGCGTGCTGTAGTGACAACAACACGTATTTAAATTGAGTGTTTTTTTTTTTTTTTTTTTTTTTTTTTTTTTTTTTTTTTTTTTTTTTTTTTTTTTTTTTTACTTTGAATCATTCGGCCATAACTGCAGTGGTTATCAGTTCCTAGACTACGAAATACTTAAACTAGCAAGGACAACACACACACACACACATACACACATCCATGTCCGAGAGAGGACTCGAATCTCCGACGGGAAGCAGATACACACTTCGGAGCAGGCGCCTTAGAGAGCATGGCCCCTTCCACGCTGCCAATAGTTCTGTCTCCACAGTTAATTACAGTCGTAATTTTAGTTTGGCCTAGGATGAACCTATCATGATTCTAGAAATAAGATATACATACTTATAGGAACACAGGTATCCTTGTTTTCAAGCTTGAGACAAGGTTTCGAGTACCCCTCAGGTACAACTTTTAATTTGGCACAGAACGCTAGTCCATCATTGGAGCAGTAGCATATGTCTGACAATGTCTCAATTTTCGAATATATATACCTTATTATTTGCCTTTGCTGTGGATGATCGACAACGTTTGTTCCTCTGCAACGGACAATCCATATAAATACTGATATTTTCAAATGCAAAATTATGTGATCCTCATACCTGATTTTGCCTTATATAGTATTAGTAATTCCAGTAGCGAAATGTGTACACAACTTGAGTGAAGAAAGGAAAACAGAAATTTGTAGTCCTATGAGAAATGCTTGCAGTTGTGAGAAATAAACTATATATTTATTTTACGATATAAAAGATTTTAAGGCTTTTGTAAATGAGAAGTAATGAAAATGAGAGTATAGCAATATATCAACTCGAATATCGACTCCAATGTCAAGGTAACACAACAGACGCTTCGTAAGTCATATACTATGTAATATTAGTCACGGAACAGTTCTTGCTGTTACACTCCAGTGGTGTCGGTGACCCACGTGCGGAGTTCGCCGACGTTCGTGTAGACGGCGCCGTAGCCCTCGCAGGAGTAGCCTCCCCACGAGACGATGCCCACCTGCGTGGATCCGCTGACTAGCGGGCCCCCGGAGTCCCCATTGCAGACGGACTTGCCCTCCTCGCCGGCACACACCATCCGCTTCGTAATGAGGGAGCTGAAATTTTCCTGGCAGGTAGAGCGGTCGACAATACTGACGTCCACTTTGCGCAGCGCGGTAGGAGAGCTTCCACCGGTGGCCGTAGTTCCCCAGCCACTCACCGTAACCGCCAGCCCGCCCGGAGGGTCGTAACCAGCCTCTGGGAGGGCCACGGGCTGCACGTTCTCGCCCAGCGGGAACGGCTCAGCGGGCTGTGGAAGCGGATGCAGTATGTTAGTCGACTTAAATTGTTTGATATTACGAATACAGGATGCTGTAACGCCATTTAATATCTATATGAAAGATTCTCCTGTCTCAAGACAACGAATTCCTTTCTTCCAATACTGTATTTCCATTCCCCATCCCTTCTTTCCTACATTCACTCCTTCCCTCCCCACCGGGGAACTATTAACCTTAGCAGCTTAGTTCCCCAACCCCAACGAAACAACTCAAAATGTTCAAATGTTTGTAAAGTCTATGGGACTTAACTACGGGGTCATCAGTCCCTAAACTTACAAACTACTTATGAACTACTTACAACTAAGGAAGGCACAAATATCCATGCCCGAGGGGGGATTCGAACCCCCGACCGTAGTGGCCGTGCGGACCGTGACTGGAGCGCCTCAATCCCTTCGGCCACCGCGGCCGGCGAAACAACTCAACCCAATCCCTCAAGACAACGAAAGGCGAATATGCCAAACCAAAGATGAGTACTTCCTTCACGATGTATCAAGCAGCTACCAAATCAAAAGACTATATAACCGTGTAAAGAATTACACATTGATAATTAAGTACAATCATAATTAAATTAGTAAATACAGGAGTGTATATATTAAAAACATATCCGTCAGTTGTGACGTACGTCGTCAAAATTAAAAGACAAGCACGTCTAAAACAAACACACGATAAAATTCATATCTCGCACATCCAGAATTCGGAATATAGGTCAGCGGTCTCGTTATATCACATAAGATCTTCCTGGGAGCATTCTCCGCACGTATTCACCAACGGACACTTCACGATATGCTCCATTGTTTGTATCTCCTCGCATTTACGTCTATCTGTGTCCGTATACCCCGGTTTGTTATGCTCTTACATTTTAACTCCAAAAATCGTAATCAACTAGTTTTTCAGGTAGCTACCATTGTTCTGGGCTATCGTGTGAAGCGCTTTTCTCAAACAAATATTACTTTAACCACTTGCTGACAAGGTCGCAACTGAATCCACACTTAGTCAAATTTAATAAACTAAACTTTGATTTTATGCATTAGCACATTTACATTCGGTATTACTTCGTTTGGACCCAACTTAGCTAATGAACTATTTTTACAATACGTGAAATTACATGTAACAATCACTACTAAGATCGCAATAAATGTCACGCACTGACTATGTTACATTATTAATCTAAAATTTGATCTTTAATTAATTAACGAATACATAATTCTCAACTTTAGCGTTTTCACCGTACCATACCCTTACTTATTATTCTGCTGCAATCACTCGCTGTCAGAAATTGTCAGTTACTCCGCCCATGATCGCATTCATTTCCGGCATCAAATTTGTGCCAAACATTGGTCAGTATTTTATTTATTTAATAAACTATTTGTCTGATTAACGAGTCGGACCTTTAGCTACAACCGGACTTGTCATTCATAATTTAACCAGACTCACATTCTGGATAGCTAAGCGCAGTAACAGGGCCATACTCATTGCTTTTAGTCGATTAACTATATTATTTATTCTCACTTGAATTACAGACATTCAAATCAATTTTTACATTCACAATGCTGTACCAGTCCAGATGGACACAGTTGCATCTGCAAACAAACAGAAGTCCGTCCACACACACACACACACACACACACACACACACACACACATACACACACACATTGTCACACTATAGTTTCCGATCCAGAACATAATTTAACACTTTATTTTATTTAAACATATATGTTTCATTTCTCCCTCTCCTCATCTCCTCTTCCTGCCCTCTTCTGTAACCCAAATTTCTGTACCTTTCTTACCCCACACCCTATCCATCTCCATCCTCTCTGTGACTATATCCTCCCTCCCTTTCATTACATACATTCCACGCCCAATTATTATCTATTCCTCCTCTCTCCCCGATTTGCAAACAGAACCTTATTTAGGATCGTCATATTCCTTTCGTCGCAATGTTCATACAAAAAGTACCATACGACTTTCTTTTCCAAAAAATGTTCATACAAACTTTGTCCTAACACTAATCAACACGACTAACAAGCAACAAAAAACCAGCTAAATCGGGCAAGCCGTTCTCAAGTGATGGTCGTTCTTGCATGTGGCAAGTGATTTCTATTACCTTCCCCTCTCTCAATGTCTATCCCCTCTTCGGTCTCCTCCTTTTCCTCTGCCTACCACCACGTACATTTTCTCCTGCTCCACTGGCCCCATGTATTCTCGTGTTTCTGTCCATCTCCTTCTCCATCCATCTGGTATGAAGTATGGTACGTTTAATTCACAGTAACATTTTCTACATTATGCATTTATTCTAATCTTCCATTATCCCGTCTAACCTCTTCTCTCTCTTTCACCTGCAACTCCCCCTTTTCTGAGTCCGTCTACTCCTGCCCCTGTCTCTGTACATCTCCTCCCCTATTCCCGCCACCTCTGTTCCCTTCTCCCAACTTTCTACCATTTTTATCGTAAGTGATCAGTCGATGTCGAAACCTATTGCAAGTTACCCTCCGCCTCTAATACAATTCGGCTCCCAACATCTCAACATCATCAGACGTAGCACGTCATTTGGCTCGAAGGTCATCCATCTCTGATGTAATCTGTCTCCAAATGAATCCAACTGTAGGGTTATCCAGCACAAGGATCTACAGCTGTGTGGAGCAACTGCCCCCAGGGCTGCGAGTATCAAGCAACTGTCGACTTAGGCATTGAACTACGTCTAACTGCAGAAAATTGCATGACGAACCTTCATCAAATTACTTAATTATCCAGTTGAGATTACATCGATTCAATGTAATAACTTATCAACATTTTTTACATGAAATTGATGACGAAACGATAATAAAGTTAAAGGTAACTTATTTCATAACTAGAAACTGTGGTCTCTTTAAAATATATATGTGAAAAATTAGGTCCATTAAAGTAGGATTACTCCAGTGCTGGAAGATTTGCTGTTGAGATAACAATATACTATTAATGGCTGTTCACACATCAGTTGCTGCATAAATAAGGTAAATTGAATCAACTGAGTACTTTGTGTCACTGTTTTGCGGATTCATTTAATCAGGTTTAGACTGAATGTGCCACACTCTTTGTTGATTGTAAGAATACAGTACCAGCGGATAAAGACTTCTTGTTTCCCATATAAAATATAATGACTGTTGATCTTATTGAAATACTTTCATATTATTGCATTACAATAATAACACTAACCATATCATATGTCTTATGGACCTTCCTTTTACAATTAATCCATTCTCAAGTGTATGTGCTACTTGAAGACGTAAGTATAAGCTGCTGTTATTATTATTGCAAAATTCCTAAGAACGTCGCAATTTATTATTATTATTACTATTATTATTATTATTTTCAACTGCTCTATAATTTGTTAATTTAAAGCCGGCCGCGGTGGCCGAGGGGACTGCGGCGCGCCAGTCACGGTTTGCACGGCCACTAGGGTCGATGGTTCAAATCCCCCCCTCGGGCATGGATAATTGTGCCGTCCTTAGTGTTAGCTAGTTCATAAGTAGTTTGTAAGTTTAGGGACTGATGACCCCGTAGTTAAGTCCCATAAGCTATACAAACAGTTGATGTTGTAAATTTAAATAAGTTTCTCCACAGTGTGAGTCAGACGGTTCCAGCCAAACTCAAGCAGGTGATAGTGCGGCCACAACATATTATGTTGATACAGGGAAACAACAGTGAGAAAAGCAAGTATTTTGTGCTATGGCTGTACACAGTGCACCAAACGTGACAATCGCTTAACATACAACGTGTGTTCAGAGTGAGTGAGCCAGTTACACTGAATGGTAAGGCCCGCCTCATGAGTTTTGCCGCACTCTGTCAAATGCCCCTGGAGTCTATTGTACCAGGATACAGGTACCTCAGAGCTTATAAAGAACCAACGTCGTGACTTGAACCTAAAGGATAATCTTTAGATCCGGCGCCCACATCAGCCATGGGAGGTTCTCTTCCACTTGAACGTGCTGTTCAAATGACTGCGAATGTTTACATGGAAGAAGACTTGCGCAGCTCCATACTGAAACGCCCCCTTTTTTGGACAACGATGGCTATAATGTCCAAGAGCTACGGCAGCACTTTCCGCAGCAACATCAGATAATGTGGACTGGTGACACGCAAAGGCAGCTAGTAAGATGCAATTGTGTGATTATAAACAATGCCCGTTCAACCGTTAACGGAGAATCGATGGTAGGGCCACATTTGAACGTGGCTTGGGGACTGTTTGCTCATTGCAGAGATGTACTTATACATGGAGACTGGCGGCATTAGTTTTGTACAGCGATTATATGGAGTGCGTATTGTATATGCTCGCAACACGATAAGCCGGCCGCGGTGGCCGAGGGGAATGAGACGCTCCAGTCACGTTCCTCACCGCCACTACGGTCGGGGGTTCGAATCCCCCCTCGGGCATGGATATTTGTCCCGTCCTTAGTATTAGGTAGTTCATAAGTAGTTTGTAAGTTTAGGGACTGATGACCCCGTAGTTAAGTCCCATAAGCTATACAAAAGCTATAAAAAAGTCTTAATGGACACGGTATACAATCTCACGTACCACCTGTGAAAGTGTGGCTAACGAAGGATGGTTGCAAGGCGTACGCAATTACAAGTAATCAAGGTAAGAATGAGCCAACAAATCGCTAGCTGAAAGGCGGGCTGCTGGGGCACAGCCTAGGGCACCTGGATATAGACAGGATGCGCATACTCCATTTTATTTTCTTCGCATCGACGCGACAAAGCACATAGCCTTCAAATGTTCAAATGTTTGTATAACTTATGGGACTTAACTACGGGGTCATTAGTCCCTAAACATACAAACTACTTATGAACTATGACGTCACAAATATCCGGTCGGGGGTTGGAATCCCCCCTCGGGCATGGATATTTGTGCTGTCCTTAGGATTAGCTATTTCATAAATAGTTTGTAAGTTTAGGGACTGATGACCCCGTAGTTAAGTCCCATAAGCTATACAAACATTTGAACATTTGGCACAAATATCCATGCCCGAGGGGGATTCGAACCCCCGACCGTAGTGGCCGTGCAGACCGTGACTGGCGCGCCGCAGTCCCCTCGGCCACCGCGGCCGGCGCAGGATATCGCAATTAGTACACTTGCAGTATTGTGGGCTTTCAGCTCAGAATTGTTATAATAGTTCAGGGAATTACTTACTTTTGAATTTTTGCGTTTCGTGCGGATCCTGAAAAATAAGATATGGATAATGCACTGTCATCGAGACAAATGGACACCAACAAGGTTTTCAGAACTATGCGAAGTGGGTTAGATCATTTGTAATTATGCACAATTTCAACACGTTGTAAATTACAGGTTTCAACACGTGTTCCTTATTTAAGTGTTGACGCAATGACTTTTTGCTAGAGACTTTTAATTATACATACATTGCTGATTACGATCAATATCTAAATATGGAAAATAACAGCGCTAGTTATTTGTAAATGATGCATACTTTTTTTATTAGTTATAGCACTTGCACTTGAAACTACGTTTGAAAAAATGTTCAAATGTTTGTATAGTCTATGGGACTTAACTACGGTGTCATCAGTCCCGAAACTTACAAACTACTTATGATCTACTTACGAACTAGGACGGCACAAATATCCATGCCCGAGGGGGGATTCGAACCCCCGACCGCAGTGGCCGTGGAGACCGTGACTGGAGCGCCTTAGTCCCATCGGCCACCGCGGCCGGCTACGTTTGAAACTACTCCTATATTAACCGTATGTTGCCTGACGGTACTTTAAAGTACTAGTAAGTTTTGACTGTCATTATTTTCTTATAGATCTGTTTTTCTATGTATATCAAACAACACCTTACATCTGTTCACGTGTGCACATGGCACGGAAGAGATGCTAATCTGATAATGGTAAAGCCGAAACGCGTCATTTTTTAGGGCACGCTATACATGATGTGTGACGTATAATAAAGAATTTGCGACCTAAACAGCTTCACACCAGTACTACCCAATCAATCTTATAGATCACTTTCGTGATCTGAGAGCCTGTTGGGACATAGTAGTATCTGTGCTCTACGGTTTCGGAGATGTTCCTGCGTCATACATAGGCTTTTGTGACAGCCGAAGCATGTATTGTTTTTCGCGCATTGCTGTGAAAACGAAGATCATATGCGTTTCTTTCCGCGCTGTTGCCTGGGTTTGTGCGCAATTTATTGAAGTTTCCGTTTGGTTTTTCAATGTTAGTACATACCCTCTTTGTTTTTTGATTATAGTTTGAAGCATTACATCACATGCATGTGAGATTAAGTGAAAATTATAAAGTAGACTTATTAATACCGTCAGGTTGTGCGAAAGTATTATTGTAGCTACAATGCGTTAAATCTCTCTAGTTGTTCGGTCCACTTTCTATCACACAGATGGACGAAAATCGGAAAACTAGTGGCTATTGTCGATAACTGACTGATGCAGAAGTTGAAGCCATCTTCTATGAGGACATTCCCTATCATATTTCGAAAGATACTGACATGGAGGGTCAATAAAGTAGTCGATTTTGTGTCAAACTTCCATGCCACTGAACAGAATGTAGTGTCGAGAAAGCAGAAAGGTGGGACTAGTATGACTATATCATGTCCAGTTATCGTAGGGGAATTGAATAAAAACATGAATAGGGTAGATCATGCAAGCAGATTACGATGAACGAATGGTGTGACAGGCGATATTGACAGGCGATCAAATAAATGGCGGCACCATCTCTTCTTGGGGGAGGGGGGGGGGCAACTGAAATGGCTTTTGTAAGTGTTTATGTAATTTTCAGAGATTTACATGGGGCATTGCCAATGCTGCAATTAAGGTGGGCTATGACAATATGGCTAATACGTGAGCATCAAGTGCCAAATCTCAAAAAGAGAAACTCTAATAAAGCTGAAATAACTCCCCCAAAGAGAAGGAAAGATATTTTTTCTGTTTCCCTCGGCAAGTGAGGAAACCATTTTATACTGTTCAGTCATAAAGGAGGAAGATGTGAAATGTATACAAAAAAATAAAATTCAGTCGAGACTACATGCACAGTGTAGTGTATGTAAAGCGTATTTGTGTTCAAAATCTGTTTCTTATAATTTCATGAGATATCACTAAATATGTGATATGCACGTGAAAATCACATTCTGTCAAGAGGTTGCTCTAAAAGCAAAATTTAATGTGAAATTTACTGAAAAAAGAAAGAAAGAAAAAAAAAAAAAAAAAAAAAAAAAAAAAAAAAAAAAAAAAAAATTTAATTTTTTGGCAACTAATTTTCTAATGTAACTGTGTTTAATTTTTATGTAGTTTTACAAATTAGAGCATTTTTCTGTGCATGTTGTGATTCTGTCCATGGAGCCTGACGGTACTTCTGACTACCGGCAATGAAAAAAGTTGAAAGTAATAAAATAAAATTTTACAAAAAATCATAGCGCCTATTGATGCCTCAACAGCATAAATTATACGAAGCAAATGTAAAAAAGTAAATTTTTTCTTATGTCTGGAAACAAAGAGTCAAAATGCAGGAACTTATGCCAGCCTAAGAAATAGATCCCTTATTATGCTGAAAAAATGCAGCTGTTTTGGGGCGTTGAGAACAATCAGGTTTTGTTTTACTAATTTTTGTTTATTTAAGAACTAGTTTTAGGCTTATTAGGCCATCATAAGGTAAACATTTGACAGCTATCGACAAAACACTTGTGCTTATGCTGCAAACATGTTAAATAAAGATACAACAAATCAAGAAGTGACGGAATAATCCAGTCATACACTTGTTCTAATCGGCTGTTGAATGGAATCGGTTATTCGTGACTTATAATTACTTTTTTTCATTCGCCGTGGTCTAATGCAACACAAATCCTTCTTAGACATCTATTTCTTCTATTATTAATTGATTCATAACACTAATTTCTAAGTTCATTTTGAAGAGGTGATGGCTGGAAATGTTTGAAGTTGACACAATACCAGCAATTTTAAATGTTCATAATCCCCACAGCGGTTAACCATTGAATGACCAATGAGAAAAAGGCATCCTTATAATGTCTATGAACAGTCAGAAAATAAAATTCAAAGACATAAGACGTTGGTCATAAGATATATGATCGTATTCGAGAACGGAGAATTATCGCGGTACAGCGCACCTTCGGTAGTGCCTCTGGCATCGGATAAAACTGAATCGTTGAATGCGAAAAAGGGCTCAGAAAACACAAATGGACAAAGCCCAGTAAATGTACTTAACGATTTTTCAAACCATATTACGATATTTTATTACGATCAAATTAATTTTTACTTCAGATGTTTATTAGCATTTAGATATGTGTATTAGAAAGGAAGTGAGCGATATAGAAATGATATAAACGATATTTCGAAACAATAACGGCAAAATCGCTCCCCTTTGAGAAAGTCGCGCTATCTCCACTTGGAACTAAAATGGCGGTGGAAGATCCTACTAAAGCAGAAGATGATGTGCTTGTCCCTGTATATCCAGATGCCCAAGCATAGCTTGCTGCGTCGTATCGACCAGCCAGTAAGCTAGCGATCGCGTTGGCTCAATCCTACCTTGATGACGTGTAGTGGTTCAAATATGTTCAAATGATTGTAAATCTAAGGGACTTAACTATGTTGGTCATCAGTCACTAGGCTTACAAGCTACTTACACTACCTTTAGTAACTTATGCTAAGGACAACACAAACACTCATGCCCGATGGAGGACTGGAACCCCCGACGGCGGACAGGACAGCTGGGCGCCTTAGTGCGCACGGCTATTCTGTCGCGGCTCGTGGAGTTTAGTCGCACTGTAGTGGCCGAGCGCTCTAAAGCGCTTTGTTGTGGAGCGTGCTGTTGCTAGCCGTCGGAGGTTCGAGTCCTCCCTCGGTCGTGGTCGTGTGTGTGTGTGTGTGTGTGTGTGTGTGTGTGTGAGAGAGAGAGAGAGAGAGAGAGAGAGAGAGAGAGAGAGAGAGAGAGAGAGAGAGAGAGAGAGAGAGAGAGAGAGAGAGAGTGGTATGTCGTCCTTACCTTACGTTAATTTAAGGTATGAAACTTCCTGGTAGATACTGGTAGACTAAAATTATGTGCCGGAACCGGTAATCGAACCTGGCACCTTTGAGCTATCCCGACACCCCTCGTGGTCCGTCCTCAGGACTTTTTTCCCTCCAGTTCCTCGCCTTCCACTTTCCAAACTTCACAGTTCTCCTGCGAACTATGAAAAACTAGTATTCTTGGCAAAATTCCCAGGTTCGAATCCCGCTTTCGGCACACAATTTTAATCTGCTAGGAAGTTACACAACAGGGCACACTCCACTAAAGAGAGAAAATTTCAATCCGGAAACATCCCTTAGGGCCGGCCGCGGTGGCCGAGGGGACTGAGGCGCTTCAGTCACGGTCTGCACGGGTTCGAATACCCCCTCGGGCATGGATATTTGTGCCGTTCTTAGTATTAGCTAGTTCGTAAGTAGTATGTAAGTTTAGGGACTGATGACCCCGTAGTTAAGTCCCATAAACTATACAAACATTTGAACATTTTTTTTGAACATCCCTTAGGCTGTGACTAAGCCATGTCTCTACCATATGCTTTCTTGTAGGAGTGCTAGTTCTGCATGGTTTACAATGTTTTATTCCAAATTAAGTTGAAGGAGATATCCAGAATCACACACTAAAATAGTGAGAGAGGTAAAATGTAAGAAAGGTTGGGGAAATGCCAGTCGACTATATTATAACCCCATACTGCTTCAACAAGCCTTTCAATATAACTATTGGAAGTAGGGAGCAGTGGGAGAAAATAGTTCGACACCGTACGAGGGATATTGTCTGGTTCACTGACGGGTCAAAATCAGAACAAGGCGTTGGGGCCGGGGTGTACGGGGTGCAGCCAAGACTGGAGGGCGTCATTTCTCTAGGGAAACTGGCCTCAGTATTCCAGGCCGAAATCACTGCCATCAGGGCGTGTGTGGAGGAGAATTTGCGTAGGTGCTACTGAGATCGTAGCATCTATATTTATTCAGACAGCAAGGCAATCCTGAGATCACTGGCAGCTCCTGCAACAAGGTCTAAAATTGTTGCAGAATATCACAGGGTTTAGGTGGAGCTAGGGGAAAGCAATAGAGTAAACCTATTGTGGGTCCCTGGCCACTCGGGGATCAGTGGCAACGAACATGCCGACAGATTAGCCAGGATGAGGGCAGAGACTGCATTTATTGGAACCTGTCCTGACAATCACCAAGGCAATGATCAAATTGGAGCTACGTAACTGGCTCAGAAGACAGCACGTAGAATATTGGACCAAAGTTCATCAACAAAAACATGGCAAGCTAATGATGCCAAAGCCATGTTTTAAAAGAAGCTCTGCAATCCTGGGCCTGAACAGGAGAGAGATTAGAATCATGGTTGGATTGCTGACAGGCCATGGGAATTAAAAAAAAAAAACAAAACACCTACATACAATGGGAATAACAGAAGAGGACCCTAAATGTTGGATCTGTGATGACGGTGATGAAACTGCATCACATTTAATCTTCGAATACATTGCATTGGAGAGTAAAAGGCACAGAACATTTGGGACAACCAGACCCGAAGAAATTGTGTCTAATAAAGAACTGGTAAAGAGACTCCTTGCTCTGTTCAAGGACATTGGTTGGCTTTACTAGATATACAGGGAGCGATATCGCACAATAAACTTAGTTTCTGTGCGGGCAATGGCGGGTTGGACCAAGACTGTTTTGGCTTCTCTGAAAAAAAAAAAATCAAATCAAATCAAAATCGAAGGAGTCTGTAAGTCCATGGGCTGACAACCGCAGCAATTAACAGACATTTTAACGTGTAGTGATGTACGCGCAGCCGCCTGTCTTTCTCATTGGCCGCTTACTAAGTTACTCAGCGGAAAACAAAACAGCGGGCTCACCTGCAAGACTGCTATGTCGTAGTCGCCAGCATCGGCATAGTACCACTTGTTCTTGATGGCCTGCGCGACATCGAGCACAGTGCCGCCACTGTTTCTGTACGTGGAGCCGGCACGGATGGCCAGCCGAGCAGCCGAGAAGCCGTCAATGCAGTGGGCAGCCGTCAGGGCCCATGTGGAGCTGATGACGGAAGCTCCGCACCTGTGCGAGCCTTCGTAGAGGAGTGACAGCTGCCAGGGGACCTCCGCTACCGTGGTTTCCGTACCCCCGATTATCCGGTCCTGTCTTCTGGTCCACATCCTGGGAGAATTCGGTGCCGCGAAGGATGGCGCCAGTAGGCACAATAGGGCAACTGAAAACTTCATCATGTCAGAAGTACTGTGTTCCTACTGCTGCCCCCCAGCACCTATTTATAAGGGACCCTTCTATCGTGTTCATCGCATCAGTACATCCGTCGACGTGCGCATTGCGTCAACAACTGATTAATCTCAAGGAGAGAAATGACGTACGGAGGTGCTTCAAACACGATGAATTGACAGCTAAAGGTTTGCGAATGTTGGAAGGTTATTTTTATCACAACTGTCACTAGCATCTCGTCTAAAGGGTCATCGAGGGACGTTGTGCCTTTTGAGATAACACGTTTCTACAGTAACGTATGCGTTATAGTCCTGGTTTGTGTTTTACTTACAAAATAGAAGTTTCCGCCAAGAACCGCAGACATTAGTATCACTGTATTTAGGTTTCTGTTGTCAATCTCAGTGTATTCACCCCACGTAATAGACTTCGATTTAAGATGCGTTTCTGAGAAGTGCGTGGCTGTTCTCGGACAAAGATTCGAGTCTTCTCTTGGGCGTGTGTCTGTGTGTGTGTGTGTGTGTGTGTGTGTGTGTGTGTGTGTTTGTGTGTGTGTGTTGTCCTTATTGTAACTTAGATTAAGTAGTTTGTATGTCTAGGGATTGATGGCCATAGCCGTTTGGTCCCATAACTTTATAAACATTTGAAAATTTAGTACAACCGTGTTATATGCTGAGATCAAAGTTGTACTTTATGTGTAATCATCTGGCGTAAACAGGTGCCTTTAGGCCACACAACATCATGAAATCTTGCAAAATGTAACTGCATTGCCACGGTCAGATTCTTCTGAAAACGTAATTTGCTCTGTAATCCTTTAAAATAACATTAGTAACAGGAAAGTGTTCAACACTCTGTTGAAGTAAGTTGCAAGAACGTTGCTTTGAAGGGCATGGTGAGTCCAAAATAATGGAAACTGATGATTTAAGATGACCATTTAATGTTCCTGATTTTTACATATTCTTCTTCCCATTGATTTCCTGCTCCCCCACCCCGACCCCGCTCTACCCATCAAAATTCTCTTGTGTTCAAAACGTAGAACGTATATTCCACCTTGGGAACCCGTCTCAGATTGCCCTAATTTGGACATTATTCAACTGATGCGTTTTATACGTTTCGATGTTTATTACGTGAATTCCTGTATATTGTCCACTTGTGATAGTTTTATGTTAAAATCGTGAAGTCTCGTTAGTGTGACGATTACGTTCTAAATATAATTGTCTGCACTTCAGTTGTTTACACACCGTCCTCCTTGCTCTGTGATGTGAGGGACAAATGTTGCTCGGATGTGTCATTTTTTAATTATTTGCCAAAAAGGACACTTTATTCGCAGATTTTGTTAAGTTGTGGTCTGTGACACAACTACGTCCTCTACTTGTAACAAATCACTTGTTGAATACGCATTTATAGCGGGTGATGTAGATAAGCGTCTTATGATACTAATATAAGAAACAATTAATTCATGCAGAAAATACCTAGTTCATCATTTCCGCATCTTATTTGCAAGATCTTTGTGAGGAAATTTAGCACATCATCTCCCGTCTGACACTTTTTGAGATATGATAGACAAAAATAACAAAATCAGGAGATCTATAATCAGGGCGGAAATCCCTTCCAACAATGAAGAAGCCATTCGTCGAATATTTTTGAATCGTCTTGATATGAATGCCTTTCCGTTTTAAGATATGTCGACCGCAACAATGGAAAAAAGCCGCAGGAATCTGGATATTGTATAAAACTTCATCTTATTCAGTAAATGATGCACGAGGTAATTGTTAAATTTCAACCGCATCGTGTATCGTAAAGCTCAGTTAATGCCAGAGAAGAAATAAAGACATAAGGCAGTCGTGACTAAAGTGTTAGAAAAATACTGCAGGAATGCAGAATAACAAGTGCTATGTGAAATCATTTACTCCGGCTACAGGAAGATGTCCCCTTGTTTGATGCGGTTTACCATGAAATTCCCCCTGGTGCCAATAGATTAATTGCAAATTACCACGTACTCTTGGCGATCATTCTTATTTTTTATATCTTCGCGCTTCTCCTACAGATATTACCTCCTACAGTCAACATGGATTCAGAAAGTATCATTCTTGAGAAACAAAGTTAGGTCTTTACTAACATGATGCGATGAGTGCTATAGACAAGGGATGTCACATTGATTCCGTATTTCTAGATTTCGGGAAGGCTTTCGACACTGTACCTCACAAGCGTCTTCTAACCAAACTACGTGCCTATGGAATACCATTATAATTGTGCGATTGGATTTATGATTTCTTGTAAGACAGGAGACAGTACGTTGTAACTGATAGAAAGTCATCGATTACAATTGAAGTGACACCTGGCGTTCCCTAGGGAAATGTTTTAGGGCGCCTAGTATTACTTATCTTTATAAATGATGTCGGAGACAATCTCAGTAGCGCTCTTAGGTTGTTCGTTGATAATGTTGTCACTTATCGGTTAGTGAGGTCAGCAGATGATTTAGGTAAGTTATCTGCATGGTGCAAAAAATGGCATTTGACCCTTAATAATGAGAAGTCATTTTATGTCCACTAAAATAAGCCCGTTGAACATCTTTACACGATAAATCAGTCAAAACTACAGGTCGTAAATTCAACTAAATATCTAGGAGTAACAATTATAAATAACGTAAGTTTGAAAGAACACATAGAAAATATTGTAGGGAAAGTGAACCAAAGTCTACGTATCGTTGACAGAACACTTAGAAGATGCAAACTGTCTACACTACACATGTGCGTCCTATTTTAGAGTATTACTGCACATAGTGAGATCCCCACCAAGTGGGACTGACAGACGATTTATAGAAAGTTAAGAGAAGGGCAGCTAGTTTTGTAGTCTCGCGATATAGGGGGGGGGGGGGGGAGTATCACAGAAATGATTCACGAGTTGGGGTGAAAATAATTAAAAGAAAGGTTTTTTTGTGTGACGAGATCTATTTGTGTTATGTACACAAGGTGGACGACGGTCGGCCAGGTCAACTCAAGGACACGATTCATGTAACAGAAATTAGTAGCACCACTCTTAAACACATTTATTATGTATATACACGACAATAACAGAGATAAATACAACTTAACTTTCTTTGCTCGTAGTTTCTGAGCAAGCACTGTCCAAAGCGTCGAAGCAGTCTTCCGTAAATACAATACAGTCACCATTCCATATTCCACAAACCTAGGCCAATGTATCTCTAGCTTGTCTGCAGGTTACTGTGACATGCGTAACGATGTCCCGACTGGAATACTGTTTTCTGACGGCCACATACCGACTGTTACTTTTTAGTACTGACTGTCTCATACAGACGTGGAGAACGGACACGGACTAACTATCGAGGACGTGCGAAGACTGTCTAGGACGGGCACGCTGAGACTCCGACTTCCGACTGTAGACTCCGTAAACTGTTGGCGATGGATTGGCGCCCGCCTAAATCGCGGGCGGCGGAGGGATGCGCGGAATCCGATTGTCCTCGTCTTGATTGGCTGCCTCGCGTGGAAGCACAAAGTGGTGCTGCGGCAGTGGCACCCTCCACCCTCTGTTGGTGCCCAGTGCACCCGCGTCGCTGCACTGCCCTGCGAGCGCTCTCTAGCGGGAACGCGCACTCTTCGAGGACGCACACAACTATTTGCTAAATTGCTTTCACCAAATTTCTCTTCCAAATACGAATATATTTTATTAGCACCCGCCTACATAGGAAGACATGATCATGAAAATATAACAAGAGAAATCAGATCGAAACCGGATACATCTGAGTGGTCCTTTTTGCCCGCGAGCTATTAGAGAATAAAACTGTAGAGAAACATCATCAAAGCGTTTCGCTGAACCCTCTGCCAGGTACTTCGGTGTGGCTTGCAGAGTATTTATGTAGATGTAGATGTACAGCACCCTCTAATACAATGGCAGTTGCACTGCCAGAAAATAAATTGCATACCTGTAAAGACGCCACTGATATTGGTCGGATGACGTCCAATGCCACCGGCGGATAATGGATGGAATGATAATCCGCCAGCAGATAGTGTAATGATACAGGTGTCAAAGCACAATCTATGAATACCCTGTAGTAGGGAACGTTCATAAGACTCAATGCGGTATCTGCATTTCATGCAAGGAGGCGCCATGCCTCAGAGACTCATTTGTGCATCTTACAGCCACTGAAAGAGTTGGTCTTCTGCGGCCTTCCGATTGGGGAAGGTCATATAGAAGAACTGCCCCACTAGTTGGACTTGATACGTTAGTGCCCCAACGATACTGGTTGCAATGGTCACACTGATAGACTATGCGGCACAGACGTCTCCAAAAATTGTCGTATTTTTGAGGGCAGTAATGGTAGACTGGAGAGAAAATACATCATGGCTAAGAGATTTGTTGGTCCAGTAACAACAAGGTCGTCTACCTCTAACTGGCACTGGGAGTAGGGAAATGCATCTATCTATTCCGTTTACCACTCACGCTACAGCATCGACGTGCACGGTTCAACTGGTGCCGGATCCAGACGGAAGAAGACTCTGCCTGCACGGAAGGCATTTCGTTAAATGCCCAGGAATGGCCGCGTGGTCTAAGGCGGCATGACACGAACTGCTGGAGGTTCGAGGCCTTCCTTTGGCCAGAGAGAGAGAGAGAGAGAGAGAGAGAGAGAGAGAGAGAGAGAGAGAGAGAGAGAGAGAGAGAGAGTTGTTCTTAGCATAATTGAGTTAACATATTTTAGGCGATGATGACCATACCAATCGGATCCTAAACATTGCAGACCTTTGTCACTTCTCTGCCATCTCTACAAGATGCTGCAGCTAATGATTCTTAACCGTGTGGCTGAAATCGTCGATGGAAAGATAATAAAGGAACAAGCCTACTTTAGACAAGTAGTAAAAAACACTGAAGTAAGTTTCATAGATCTTCATGTTGCATATGACACGGAAAAAAAGCTATTGTGCAAATTATATCACCTCACAGAGAACTATAGGTTGAAAATGGCTGTCTCCTGCAGAATCGAAGATTTTATGTATCTCTAAATAGTAAGAAGAGTAGATGGCGACTACGAAAGTACGGCTTAACACAAGAAAGTCTACTTTCTGCGATCTTGAATAATGTGTGCACCAATGACCAATCTCTCAAGACACAAGATTGATCCAATATGCTGATGACACAGCTGTAGCTGTCGAGGGGTCCAATTTTGATAAAATATGCCAAAAAGTCGAGAGAGTTCTTGGAGAACAGTGCTTTCCAATTGCGCAACACAGATACCGGAGTTGAGCTAGAAGTTACGTGGCAGGGCAAAAAGCTAGAACAGTCCAACACCTTAATACCTTGGGCTTACACTTGACAGAACGCTTTCCTTCAAACAACATTACCAAAATACGAAAGCCAAAGTTTGCTCCAGGAATAACATCATCATCAGGCTAATGAACTGAGGACAGCTGTACTGAGGACATCAATAGTAGCTCTACTTGTCTCAGCAGCAGAATATGAAGCACCAGTATAAGTTGTATCCAAGCACGCTATACAGGTCGATGTAAGTGTAACCGAGACTATGCACATTGTGGCAGGTTGTCTCAGACCCACACCAACAGGTAATATGTACCTCCTTGCTCGAATCACCTCACCCTGGTTCACAAGCCATGTGGCAGCAGACGCTGAAAAAACAAAGAAAGAGAAAGATTATCGACACACATTGAATGGTCACGTCACTCCGGCTCGGAGGATTAAGTCTAGAAATTGCTTCATTGCAAGAACCATAATTATTGACGGTTCGCAGGAAAAAACAGTCTGTAAATGTAATAATGAAAAAACCGCACTTCTGATAACGCCAAAAGAGAAAATGGCACCTGGAAACAACATTTCTTATACAGTCTGAAGAACACTACAAAGGCGGAGGACTGATTTACCCAGACTGATCTGCGCAGGTGGGGCCTGCTGACCAACGATGAGATGATCGTTGTGAATGCGGAGACGTTCAGGACGAGGCACATCTGCTTACGTGCCGACTATTGCCGGAGCCCTGCAGTTTCACTGTCCTGCTACAAGCCAATGACAAAGCCGTGCCGATGGCTAACTATTGGAAAAACAAAATGATCTGGACATGGAAATAAATGATAATGACCATACCAACTAGTTCCATTAGGTTTACAAACCTTTGAATATTTGATGGTCGTTCGTGAATACTGGGTAGACATTGTAAGCACAATCTCATAAAATGCATTCGTCCAGGAAACATTGCCACCATCCCAGGCCCTATTGCCAGGGGTGCCATAAGCAGCAACTCCCGCTTACTTTGTACAGGGAACGGTAAGAAACGATCGGTACGCGCGGGGCATTGTAAGATGCAAGTATTGCAACGCAACGCAATGCGCGTTAAAAGCAAATTTTCCTTCGGACTGTGTTTCCTGCAATCTTAACACAATTACTACTGTCCTCTGCCTCTTTCCTCCCGCTATTTTCCATATGATGTTAAGCGATTCTGCAGAGCATGTCCTGTCTACCTTATCAGACTACCAAATGTCATCATCTTGATGATTATTTTCTCTTTCGATTTTTCTTTAATTCCTGATTCCATACGACACAGAGTTCAGTTCCATTCTCTGCCAAACTAATTTTGAGGGTCGATGGGGCCTGTTCCGTTATCCATTACGATATCTGACTCATCAAAATGTTCAAATGTTTGTATTGTCTATGGGACTTAACTACGGGGTCATTAGTCCCTAAACTTACAAACTACTTATGAACTACTTACGAACTAGGATGGCACAAATATCCATGCCCGAGGGGGGATTCGAACCCCCGACCGTCTGACTCATCTCTCTGTTCCCTTTACGTTGCCTAAACTCAAAATTATTATATAACAGTTATTCTTTACTTTCTCCCAATTCCCTCTCATCTTCAGCAATTACTACCTTCTTTCACAATTTTTCTCTATGTTGTAATCGTCCGATATTCGATGCATAAGCAATTATACCGATAGCGGGGCACTTCTCAATCTTTGCAGTCTAACGTATTTAGTGAATGACGTCCTTACCAAAGGCCCCATTATGTATTCTCGCACGGCCGCCTTCTTCGAAAAGAAGACCCGCCCAAGTGTAGCTGTGGTACTCTGTTGGCAGTGGTCCACACCTTGTTGGATTCTCCCGGTTTAGCTCCGTTGCGGCAGGCTCTCAATCTACCTGCTGCCCTTCCTTTAATTCTCTGTGACGATGTGTTTATAGTTGACAGATTCTTTTCTTTTACGTTTTATCTGCACGGGTGTTTTTTATTACTGCGTTTAGTGGTGAGTACCTTAGCCTTCTCTCTCAGGTTCTCATCCATCCAGTAATTTTGTGTTGTCTGTCCTGTTTCTGGCTGAGAGATTTTCATGTTTCCTGAGTGCCAGGCTCATCCCTTATTAACCTGTGACCTCCTTCTGTTATTTTTCGCCCGAGTTAACCAAGTGCTCTGCTTCTTCCGTGTTCTTCTTTTGTGTTGTCATTGTCAGTGTAGCGTTCATCGCCTTGTGCGTTTTCTCTCTGTGTGCTGAGCGTTATATTTTTAACCTGTGAAGACTTTTACCGTGACATCGAGGAAAAGGGGACAGATGACGTAGCTGTTTTGTCCCCTAAAAAGTTCCAAACACCAACCAGACGTTTAAACGTTTAAGAAGTGAGCATAACGCTGTACTAGACACGACTTATGCAGACATACGTCACTGCAACACTGCTATTTATTTCTACATTGATCTTAGTTTTTGCGAAATGGCCAGGTACGGTAGGACTGGCAGGAAACGCCTTGTAAACGAAGATCAGTCTCTAGAAAAGTCCATTTTAAACAGTTGTCTTATAAATTACTAGCTGAAAATCCGGCGTTGCCCGGGTATTTATTTTTTCTGGTATTTTCAGGTATATATATAAATTTGTATAAGGGCTGTATGTCTGTAAAATCTCTTGGGAATACAATTAGTAGTAAAGAAGTAACAGATTATAATCTGGTGGGTGATGAGGCAGTTCTCCATGAACGTTACTGTTCATGTGCTCATATCTCATTAACTATGCCTCGTTTTGTGATACAATTTAGAAGGTTGTTGTTGTTGTGGTCTTCAGTCCGGAGACTGGTTTGATACAGCTCTCCACAATACCCTATCCTCAGCAAGTCTCTTCATCTCCACATACGAACGGCAACCAACATCTGTCTGAATCTGCTTACTGTATCCATCTCTTGGTCTTCCTCTGCGGTTTTTACCCCACACACTTCCCTCCAACGCTAAATTCACAATTCCTTGATGTCTAAGAATGTGTCCTACCAATCTATCCCTTCTTTTAGTCAAGCTATGCCAGAAATTTCTTTTCTCCCTTATTAGTTACGCGATCCACCCATCCAATCTTCAGTATTCTTCTGTAGCACCACATTTCAAAAGCCTCAATCCTCTTCCTGTCCGCACTGTTTGTCGTCCATGTCTCATTCCCATACAAGGCAACACTCCATACAAATGCCTTCGGAAAGGACTTCTTTAGGCTTAAATCAATATTCGATGTTAACAAATTTCTCTTTCTAAAGAAAGCTTTTCTACCCATTGCCATTCTGCATTTTATATCCTCTGTACTGCGACCATCATTTGTTATTTCACTGCCCAAGTAACAAAACTCATCTACGTCCTTTATTGCTTCGTTACCTGATTTAATTCCTCCAGCATCACCTGATTTTCTAACACTGTACTCTATTACCCTAGTTTTGCTCTCGTTAATGTTCATCTTATATGCACCTTTCAGCACACTGTCCATTCCGTTCAATTGCTCTTCCAGGTCCTTTGCTGTGTCTGACAGTATTACTATGTCGTCGGCAAAACGCAATGTTTTTAATTCTTAACCCTGAAGTTTAATTCCTTCTCCAAATTTCTCCTTGCTTTCCTTCATAGCTTGCTCAATGTACAAATTGAATAACATTGGAGAAAGGCTACAACCCTGTCTCACTCCCTTCCCAACCACTGCATCCCTTTCATGCCCTTCAACTCTGACAACCGCTGTCTGGTTTTTGTACAAGTTGTAAATAATCTTACGCTCCCTATATTTTACAACTGCTTGCTTCAGAACTTGAAAGAGTTTATTCCAATCACCATTGTTAAAGGCCTTCTCCAAATCTACAAAAGCTAGAAATGTAGGTTTGCCTTTTCTTAATCTATCTTCTAGAATAAGCCGTAAAGTGAGTATTGCCTCCCGAGTTCCTACATTTCTCCTGAACACAAACTGATCGTCCCCAAGGTCGGCTTCTACCAGCTTTTCCATCCTTCTGTAAATAATTCGTGTTAATATTTTGCAACCATGACTTATTAAACTGATGGTTCTGTAGTTTTCACAGCTGACTGCTCCTGCTTTCTTTGGAATGGGGATTACAACATTTTTCTTAAAGTCTGAGGGTACTTCACCTGTCTCACACATCTTACACACCAGGTGAAACAATTTTGTCATGGCTGGTTCTCCCAGAGACTTCAGTAGCTCTGAGGGAATATCATCTACTCCAGGGGCCTTGTTTCTACTTAGGTCTTTCAGTGCTCTGTCAAATTCATCTCTCAGTATAGTATCTTCTATTTCATTCTCATCTATTTCTTCTCCCCCTTCTACAATATTGCCGCTAAATTCATTTCCTTCATAGAGCCTCTCTTTATATTCTTTCCACCTTTCAGATTTCCCTTCCTTGTTGAGAACTGTTTTTTCATCAGTGTCCTTGATGTTCATAGAGCTGTTTTTCTTATCTCCAAATGTTTCTTTTATTTTCCTGTAGGCTGTATCTATTTTCCCCTATTTATACATTCTTCTACATCCTTGCATTTGCCTTCTAGCCACTCCTGCTTAGCCATTTTTGCACTTCCTGTCAATCTCATTTCTTAGTCGTCTGTTTCATTTACTGCATTTTTATATTTTCTCCTTTCATTGATTAAATTTAGTATCTCCTGTGATATCCAAAGATTTTTTGTAGGTCTTGCCTTCCTACCTATTTTGTCCTCTGCTGCCTTCACTATTTCATCTCTCAATGCTACCCATTACTCCTCTACTGTTTTATTTTTCCCCTTTTCTGTCAATTGTTGCCTAAAGCTCCCTTTGAATTTCTTAAGAACTTCAGGTTCCTTCAATTTCTCCAGGTCCCATCTCCTTAACTTTCTACCTTTTTGTAGTTTCTTCAGTTTCAGCCTACAGTTCATAACCAACAAGTTATGCTCAGAATCTATATCTGCCCGTGGGTATGTCTTACAGTTTAAAACCTATGACTTACCATTATAAAATCTATCTGGTATCTCCCGGTGTCTCCTGGTCTCTTCCACGTAGACAAACTTCTTTTGTGATTCTTAAACCAGTTGTTTGTTATAACTAAATTATGTTCTGTGCAAAATTCTACCAGGCGGCTTCCTCTTTCATTCCTTTTGCCCAGACCATATTCACCTACTATCTTCCCTTCCCTTCCTTGTCCTACTACCGAATTCCAGTCTCCCATAACAATTAAGTTTTCCTCTCCCTTAATTGTATGAATAATTTCCTTTAGCTCCTCATATATTTCTTCGATTTGCTCATCATCGGCCTATCTAGTTGGCATATAAACCTGTACTACTGTTGTCGGTGTTGGCTTGGTATCTATCTTGACAATGATAATGCGATCACTGTGCTGGTCATAGTAGTTTACTCTCATTCCTCTTTTCTTATTCATTATCAATCCTTTTCCTGTGATACCCCCAACTGCTTTTGTATTTATAATCCTGTACTCACCTGACCAGAAATCCTACCACCTAACTTCACTAATCTCCACTATATCTAATTCCACCTATCCATATCCCTTTTTAAATTTTCTAATTATCCTACCCGATTAAGGGATCTAACATTCCACGCTCCGATCCTTAGAATGCCAGTATTGTCTTTCCTGGTGATAACATCCTCCTGAGTAGACCCCGCCCGGAGATCCGAATGGGGGACTATTTTAGCTCCGGAATATTTTACCCGAGAGGATGCCATCATCATATGTTCATACAGTAGAGCTGCATGTCCTCGGGAAAAATAACGGCTGTAGTTTCCCCTTGCGTTCAGCCGTTCGCTGTAACTGTGTGGCAAAGCCACATTATCTGATGTTACAAGGCCAGTTCAGTCAATCATTCAGACTGTTGCCCCTGTAACAACTGAAAAGGCTGCTGCCCCTCTTCAAGAACCATACGTTTGTCTGGCCTCTCCACAGATAGCCCTCCGCTGTGGTTGCACCTACGGTACGGCTATTTGTATCGTTGAGGCACGCAAGCAACCCCACCTCGGCAATGTCTGTGGTTCATGGGAGTGGATTTAGAAGGTACACTCAACTATATGCATGTATACTGTCTGTAAAATTTCTTGCGGCTAGAATTTGTAGTGTAGAAATTAAAAATTAGAACGTCATACCGAATGCTGTACTTTAGTCCAACGTTACTGTTTATGTACTCATGTCTCATGAACTACGTGTCGTACTGTGATACAATGTAGATGGTACATTTAACTATATTTGTGTGTGTACTGACTGTAAATTTCCTGCGACTACAATTTGTAGTGTACAAATTATAAATTGTAACATCATACCATATGCCGTAGTTTCAAGTGGAAAAGTAGTAAGCGAGAAACTTTTTTCCTTTCATCATTTTGCTACCTTTGTCAGAGAGAAAAATTTAATAAAGGTTTGAAATTATGGTTATAATTTGTTCCAAGTCACTAAGTATTCTCATTTTCATATAGCATATTTATAAAGTCTCGCCGGATTATGTGGTAGTTTTTGGCGTTTCTTATTGTTTAAGACGTTATATCTTCTGAACCATGTGTCCTATGTGATTCTTAACCTTGCAGCAATTGTTATCTCACGGCAAGGAATGTGTGTACCAAAATTGGTTGAAATCGGTCCAGTGGTTTAGGAGTAAATAAGCAGCATTGTCGCTAAATGCGCATGTCATTGTTTATAACATCATAACTTGTGAACTATGTATCGTACTTGATTCTTACACCTACGGCAACCGTCCTAATGGATTGAAGTTCACGTGTACAAAATTTCATTAATGTTGGAACGAAACTGTAGATTTGTATTCAACACGTACACACAAACATACGGACCCTCTGCTTTATATATTATACTAGCTGAAAACCCAGCTCCTGCCATTTTTGAGCTATATATTCATTTGTATTAGGGCTGTATGTCTGTAAAATCTCTTCGGAGTACAATTAGTAGTAAAGAAGTAACAGATTAAAACTTGGTACGTGATGGGCGGTTACAATTTGTAGTGTAGAAATTATAAATTGTGACGTCATACCGAATGCCGTCGTTTTAGTCCATGAACAGCGGAAAAGTAAAAAGCGAGAAACTTTATTTCCTTTCATCATTTTGCTCTGATTGTGAGAGAGAAAAAAATTAATAAAGATTTGAAATTATGTTTAAAGTTTGTTGCAAGGCACTAAGTACTCTCATTCTCACATACCGCATTTATGAAGTCTCGCCGCATTATGAAGCAGTTTTTGCGATTGCTATCAATCTTCTGAATCACGTGTGGTATATGATTCTTAACCCTGTAGCAATTGGTATCTCGCGGTAAGGAATGTGTGTACCAAATTTGGTCGAAATCGGTCCAAAGGTTTAGGAGATAATAAGCAGCATTGTCGCCAAATGCAGCAGTTTTTCTCGATGTCATTGTTTATAACGTCATATCTCGTGAACTTTGTATCGTACGTGATTCTTACAAATACGTCCTCATGGATTGAGGCTTACGTGTACAAAATTTCATAAAGATTGGATCGAAACTGTAGATTTGAACGCAACACGTACAAACATTCGGACACTCTGCTTTAGATAACACTGGAAATATTACCATATGCATCACTAAGACGACAAAAATGATGTGCAGAAAACGTCCCATGTGATGTATTTATTACACCTCACAGAACAGATACCGCCGGAATTCAAGATTGGACTCGGTAAGACGCACTGTGTGTTCATTTATGGAGAACAAAATTGTAAGAATTCATGAGTTGATACGACGAGCAACCCGGAACCAGTGTGAAATATTGTTATCCGATCAGCCTACCATTTTGTTGCTGACTTCTTGAAGCGTGCATTCCAAAACATTCAGTATAGTAAAGAAAAAACACGCGCATTTCTGTATGCAAGAAAACTGGAGTTCGTCACTTATCTCTCAGTCCCACCCCATTTAGGTAAGACTGACGGAATCATGTTATGACTGAAAGAAGTTCTCAGTAGCTTAAGACAGAGCCAAGGGAGCAGCGTATAAGTTGCTACTGACATGGCTCCAATAATTCCTTGCTCGCTGTGTTGCGAAGCTTGTCCAGCATCGGCGTTATTGCACAACTTGACGGATATTAAGCTGAACACGTAAAGGCGTTTTGGTCACTTTCGACTTTTTAGTCTGCGAGGATGAAGGTCGGGGTGAGAGTTCAAAATAGGGAAAGATTAATTTTTAAAAACTCGCAACCACCAACTGCGAACCAAATTCCTAAACATGCAAAAACACTGGAGTTGTGATTGCTACTGTTTGACTCGTTTTCTAGGGGATGATATCACACGTTCGAAGCTTTCTTTTCCTGCATATGATTAACAACAAAATAATAATAATAATAATAAAGTCGAGTTCATGAGAGAAAAGGGTGTACTAACGACTATTTTTGAAAACACGTGAAAGTTCACTTGCTGTTGTTTATTTCACAATATTAGAACCTTGTGGCTGATACGTCTGTACGTCTACACATTTATCAAAAGAATTATAGCTCGTGCGCCCCCAGACAAAATGAATATTTGTCGCAAATTGTTTTCACACCATGTGCCTGTCTCAAACACCGTTTATGTTCATGCCTATGCGACGACACGTGTTACATTAACAAGTCACAGTCACTTTAATTCAATGCGATGCACACCTTGTTCCAACGTCTAAATATTCACAACACACAGTAGCACTCGATACAACTTGGTGCAGTCTACGACGAGCAACCACACTTGGCCATTGCCACACAAAAATCTATAGTCTCCACCTGGAGATCCACACGCCGACTGATGCAGAGCGACGCCGACCGGCCAGTTCCATCACTTGCTCCCGACTCGTCACATACTGCCCATGCGCGCCAAAAGCCGAACTGCCGGGTTTTTTACCTACGTCATCAACTTCCCCATGTGAGCTGTTCTAATCGACTTGCCAACGTACAGCGCTCAGCCAATACATTTCTAAATTTTACTTAAAATCAAAATAATGACACTACACATTAAACAAATTTCTTCTTAGTTTTTTATATTGGTATAAACATCTTTGTACTATTTATTATAGTCGTGCAATTTCTTACATCACAGATAAGTGATTTAACTGAATACTTCAAGATAAAATACACTAGATTAATTGAAAATAAAATGAGAAATAGTTAGTATATTATTTTTATAAACAAACATTGCCATGCTGGTTGTGTATCTGTCTTGTATTCATTGGTAATTTATTACTTTTCATTGTCAATTAAACATATTACGCCAGATGTGACTATATCAGCTAATGTATTGTTTATTTATCAACAGGCTATTTTGCAATGAGGGCCTTAAAGGTTCCAAACTTCAAATGCAAGTAGTATTAGAATATTTTTTTTCACGCTGTGCACTGCACTGCACCTGGCACTCGCTATTGTCCCTCTCTCCTCTCATCGGAAACGAACCTGGAAAATCCTAAGCCGGAACAAGCCACCAACGTCGGCATGCTCGCTGCCCTCCCGTCAGCTACAAGCACACAGCAAATCTCAATGTGGAGAATTTCTACCTATGGCCTGACCATAAATGTTGTCACCCAACTGCGTACATACATTGCTACGATAATTATTAAGATTAAAATTGTGTAACATTTGGTGCATTGGTATGATCAATGTCTGCACTGAACTTCATACTGTTTAATTACAAATGCTATTAATTAACAATATTTCTAATGGGCGGTTATCTCACAATACCCCCACTTGCAGCATCAAAACCATGTGCAGGATGGCGCAAGTAGCACCAAATTTAATACTTTCAAATGAGCAAAATTTAAAATTACAAAATTATTGAATGGGATTGACTCAAACACTATACCAATTATGACCTCAACTAATGCAAAATAAATAAATAAATAAACAGGGCAGTGAGAAAATTTCACAATATTTGTACCATTAAGACTGCTTATAAATTAACACACTAATTCTCATAGTGTGTGCATATTTTTAAGAAAAGAATCCTTATAACTAATTACATCCATGAAATTTAAGTCAGCCTGTTGTCTATATACAGAATTGGCACCAAATTTATAATAGTATTAACCTTTAGTCTTTAGAAGACCTTGTCCTACATGTAAAAACTAAAATTATCACTATAAAAACTTTTGACTGGGTACACTGCATTTGTTTAAAGGAAATCTCTCTCCACTTTGACACTGAGAACCCCAGAGTCATCGTTGCAGCAACTCTGGCCCATGGTGTATGGTCCTATGTCTCCGTCATTTCAACCAACATGCTGTTGCAGCTTAGATTCATGGCACTGGATCAAGCGTTCTTGTTCACAGACTTCATATGTAACCTACATGGAACAGGAAGAGCAGAAGGCACCCATGAGTCAATATAGACAAAAGTTTGTCTGGACACCAGGATTCGGTTGGATTTGCATCCCACCCCTCTGCCATCCAGACTCGGTGCAATTCAAGCTAGGCATGTAAAGTATCATGCAAATCAACAGAATTAGGAACTCACAGTGGCTTTTGTTAGTCATGATCAGATTAACCCAAAAGCAAATGCCTACACTCTCATCAGCCATAGCTTCAGATGAAACAGACAAGAGAATATGTGGCCTACTTGGTGTATTATTCCATCAAATAAAACATCAACAATCTGCCTGTGTCAAAAATATATCTTAAAGCTCAAAAAATAATACTACCAAAAGAATGTTATCATTGAGAATTTTCTCTTCTATCAAAATGACACCTACAAGCATAAATACAAATCCTACCCCCTCCCACCAAAAAAAAATTATTTTTTCTGGTGTGAGATTTTATTTGCATCCCCGTCATTAGCCTCATGTGTTTTCCACATGTAGCCCCCACAATAAAATATCTGAGGTTAAAGTCTAATTTCAAAATTAGTTTATCACATAACATCTACATTTTTTAAATAAAATATCACCAAACCCTATTGATACTCAGGCCACACAGAAAAATAGTTCTCGTCAACTGCTGTTGCAGAAATTGTTCAGTCAACAGTTGAGCACCATTAAAGAAACCAAAATGTGTTATCAGAATCAGTTTAATATAACAATACAGAGCATTCCCTATTAGACAAGATACCTACCAAACACTGAAAAGAGACAGACGTTAAAGAGCAAAGACTTTCTCTCATTGAAGCATTTCTCAATCCAACCCACCTTTAGCCAAAACAACCACAACAAACATACATTCCTCACGTATGACCCAGTGGTCAGTCACATCCACATATGCAACACCATCAGCCGACATCTTCATCACCATTTCTCTAAGCCACAGACCCCACTGCCTGCATCAATGACCATCACTTTCTCATTCTCCGACCCACCCCACAACTCACACCACATAGCCAGCCCTGCTCACATATAAACACACATAAACAGTACATTCCCACTTCTTCTGTCCTTTAGTGTTGGCAAACACACATACATATTTACCTCATGCACCACTGTTTAACTGTAAATCTGATACAAGCACATGTTTTAACACAAACAACAAAAACACATTTACAAAGAACACTTGTAAACTTGACCCCAATGCTTAATTCTAAACACACAATAGATACTAACACAGACCACAGAAAAAATATACACAAATTCTTAACCTACTATCTATAATGCATTGAATCTCATACTTCATGATTTATACTGGTTTATGGCAGTTACTCATGTAAACATGCCATTAAATCTTTATCACTTACAACATTTTTTTAATTTCACCCTCTTCATGCATCCCTCCAGACTTAATTCTAACACTTTATCTTTATACTCCAACTGAGCTTCACATTTGCACAGGAAATCAGTTCCTAACATTAGATTTAAACAAAGTCCCTTTATGACTAATAAATCTTGAGTAAACAGCTTCTCCTCAATGATTATTTCAAATTCTGGGTTCCCTGCATTTAGCACTTCTATTTTTCTTGCAAATGCACACTTTTCTTTTCCCATGCCCCTGGTTCTACAATCTTTAAATATTTTAAAAAACCTGATCCAATCATCAATCCCATAGTCATGCACATCTTTGTTAATCCAACCTACATTTAACCCATCTTCATGCATGCATGTATACTGTTCATTATTATAAATGACAGAGGATTGTATCTTATTCTCCTTATCACCTGACCCCTCCTGTATAAGTTCATGTACCTCACTTATCATGATCTAACGCACACATGCCTAATCCCCTTAATTGATTATACTCATTGTCCCCATTCACAAACTCTTTCAACACATTGTAATAAGTCTGTTCCCTATTATATTGTTTGCCTAGGCTGTCCAAGTAATCGTATTTGTGCAATAGCCAATCATCTGGTGCCCACTTCATAATCCAGTTTATTTTCCCAATTAAATTTCTGGTTTGTGCATCTACACTGTCAACTTGGCCTTCCTCAGAGATGTTCACATTTATATTAACATTTACAGTAGGTCCAGTGTCATTTATTGTCTCTACTGGACCACATTTATTTACATTTAATTTAGAAAAACATTCACTCTCATTCACACACTCAACACCACTTATCCCATGTATCACTTTTGTGCTGGTTCCAGTGCCATTAATTTTTATTGCTGGACGAGTTAATTTACAACTAGCATTATCACTATTCACAATCACACTTTTACAATTAGTCAACACTGGTGCCTCTGAGTCACTCAAAACTAAGGCTAACCCAACACTATTGTCATCCTCCTTACATTTGTTATTGAATAAGTTTTGCACATCATATTCCCCTTTACTGTTCTCATTCCTATCCTTTCTCCTCCTGTTTGCCTTTCTTTTGTCATGTTGCATGAACCAATTCTCAAAATTTTCCTCATGACCTATAACAGCATCCATCTGACATATACTTTCCTCTCTTTTCTCCCTTTCCTTGTTTACTCTCTTTATGTTTCCTTCCCTCTTTTCTTTATCCTTGCCTTTGTGAAATCCTACTTCCTCTTTCCTATCATCATCTCTGTCCATGTGACATAGTTTTTCCTCCCTTCACTCCTCATCTCTATTCGTTCTGTAATTGTGGTCATTAGATCCCCTGTTATCCCATCTTATGGTCCTATTATTAGAATAGTTCCTTGTCCCAAAACGGACCTCATTTGGAACAAATCTTTGTTTCCCTGATTTTCTCTCCTACTGTTATCCTCATTCCTATTTCCACCTTCCTGCCTTTGATTTCTCCTATCATTTCCCCCATGTTTCCCTCTTAGTTTCTCTGATTTTCTCTCCTACTGTTATTCCCATTCCTATTTCCACCTTCCTTCCTTTGATTTCTCCTATCATTTCCCCATGTTTCCCTCTGGCTTCTATTCTTCCAGTTGTCTCCTCTGTTATTGTTACCTCTCCAATTTTCATTTAAATTCCTCTCTCTATTGAGGTTTCCCTGGTTGTGACCCCCATTTCTACTGCCTCTGTTTTCATTGTGGTTCACATGCTGTGTTCCCCTGAGCTGTCGTTCCATAACTAAACCCTGGTCTATCTTTTCTACAAATTCAATGAAATTCTCAGCTGAATCTGTGGGATGGTGAAGTAACTGCCAATGCAAATCTGCAGGTAACCTCCTACACAAAGTGGAAATTACTTCTAAAAGACTCAAAGGGTATCTAAATGCACTAGTTTCTCAAGTTCCTCCTGACAAAATTCCTTCATGCTCTGTTTCCCTTTCACGTAGTTTGGCCCGTTCAAGAATTCATTTTGTATCTTAGCTTGCTTGGCCTCCCCCCAATACTTATTTAAAAATAATTTTTCAAACGCCTCAAAAGTAACAAATTTCTTAGCACACTGATTTGCCGAAGTTTGAGCAGAACAGTCAAGCATTTTCTTTGCTAACTTCACTTTATACTGTTCTGACATACCAGGCACAAATTGGTCCTTGCTTGCAGCCAAAAAGTCTACTGGATGATAATTACACACTCCAGAAAACTTTTTGCCATTACGTGTTTGCACCATGGACCAATTAGTGTTTCCTGATGCAGTACACAATTCTAGATTATTTATTCTAGTGTTCACCTTCTTAATCTCAGTATTGTTTACTGTCACTACTTGTTCTATCTTTTTCCTAAAGTTACATTCTGTATTCTCTAATTTTCCTGACAACAAAGTTCTTGTTTCCTCAATACCTGCCACCATCCTCTTGTTCCCTCATTCCTGTGATCACATATTTGTTCCACAGCATCTAACTTGCCTCCTACCTCAGTCTCAATAGCACCAATTCTGGCATGTATCTCCTTTTCCCTACTTTCAAACCGTTCTGTCAGACTTCCTCTCTTTTCGTCAATGTATGCGATTATTTCTGCCTTTAATCCAAGCATTGAATTTTGTAGTGCCCCAATGTCTGCCTTAAAGACTGCTTTCAATTCTGATTTTACAGTTTCTATTTCTGATTTTACAGTTCCTATTTCTGATCTTAAATTTGATTCAAAATGTGAGTTTGAATTTTCTATTTTTGATTCTAAATGTGAGTTTGAATATTTCTATTTTTGATTCTAAATTTGAGTTTGAATTTTCTATTTTTGATTCTAAATTTGAGCTAAAACTTGCTAACATGGCTGCGATCATCTCCGGTGTCAACAACATTCCCCCAGTATTTACCCTCTCTGGACTTTCTGGTATGCTACTCTCTGAATCTACGTCGCTTGGCGACTTTTTAAAAACCTGCTCCATTTTCGGTGCCACAAGAAAGCTTGATTAACACACAAGAATTTATAGCGCCAGCTGCTTTACTTATCTTTTAATCCAGAAGTTGCTGCAACGAGCTGCGACGTCGCCAATGCTCGCTGCCGTCTGTTGTAGAAGCTGTGGCTGGAATATGTCCTCACTGCATCGCTTATCCTTTGTAGAATCGAAGCTGCTGGGCCCCGACGCTCCGTTGGCGACTTGCGAAGTCCCCCCGATCACTGCAGTCCGCTGCAGAAGATGAAATTTGAGTGCGTGGATCCCGCGCACCGCCGCTCACTGCTGCCGGGCCGATGCGCCGTCGATCGCCAGTTACGGATGCCAGTCACCAACCGTCGTTAAACGCGCTACGCGTCCGCGTATCGTCCACAATTATGCTGTTTTGTCCACTATCACTGTCCTAAGCACAGCCTACCTCTCTGTCCAAGCAAGACTAGTGTGAATTTATCCCGCTCTCTGCTGCCAGCCGCCATACACACTTGAAATTGTCCGTCGCGTCCGCGCACTTATTTGCAACTGTTCGTAACTGTTCACTGTCCTATGCACACCCTAATCTGTCCGTCCGAGCAAGTCCAACGTGAACTTATCCCGTAACGAGCCTCCAAATGTGAGGGTGAAGGACGGGGTGAGAGTTTAAAATAGGAAAAGATTACTTTTCAAAAACTCACAACCACCAACTGCGAACCAAATTCCTAAACATGCAAAAACAATGGAATTGTGACTGCTACTGTTTGACTCGTTTTCTAGGGGATGATATCACACGTTCGCAGCTTACTTTTTCCTGCATATGATTAACAAAAAAATTCAAGTTCATGAGAGAAAAGGGTGTACTAACTACTATTTTTGAAAACACGTGAAAGTTCACTTTCTGTTGTTTATTTCACAATATTAGAACCCTGTGGCTGATACGTCTGTACGTCGACAAATTTATCAACAGAATTATAGCTCGTGCGCCCCCAGACAAAATGAATATCTGTCGCAAATTGTTTTCACACCATGTGCCTGTCTCAAATACCGTTCATGTTCATGCCTATGCGACGACACATGTTACATTAACAAAACACAGTCACTTTAATTTATTGCGATGCACACCTTGTTCCACCAGCTAAATATTCACAACACACAGTAGCACTCGATACAACTTGGTGCAGTCTACGACGAGTAACCACACTTGGCCATTGCCACACAAAAATCTATAGTCTCCACCTGGAGATCCACATGCCGACTGTGAGAGTGACGCTGCCCGGCGAGCTCCATCACTTGCTCCCGACTCGCACTTCCTGCCCTCGCGCGCAACTGCCGGGTTCTTTTACCTACGTCATCAACTTCCCCATGTGAGCTGTTCTATTTATTACAATTGTGCAATTTCGCATATCACAGATAAGTGATTTAACTGAATACTTCAAGATAAAATACACAAGATTAATTGAAAATAAAATGAGAAATAGTTAATATATTATTTTTATAAACAAACATTGCCATGCTGGTTGTGTAACTGTCTTGTATTCATTGGTAATTTATTACTTTTCATTGTCAGATGTGACTATATCAGCTAATGTATTGTTTATTTACCAACAGGCTATTTTGTAATGAGGGCCTTAAAGGTTCCAAACTGCATCGTATTACTTCAAATGCAAGTGGTATTAGAATATTATATTTCACGCTGTGCACTGCACTGCACCTGGCACTCGCCATTGTCCCTCTCTCCCCTCACCGGAAACGAACCTGGAAAATCTTAAGCTGGAACAAGCCACCAACGTCGGCCTGCTCGCTGCCCTCCCGTCAGCTACAAGCACACAGCAAATCTCAGCGTGGAGAATTTCTACCTATGGCCTAACTATAAATGTTGTCACCCAACTGCGTACATACATTGCTACGATAATTATTAAGATTAAAATTGTGTAACATTTGGTGCATTGGCATGGTCAATGTCTGCACTGAACTTCATACTGTTTAATTACAAATGCTATTAATTACCAATATTTCTAATGGGTGTTAATCTCACAAGTCCAATCCCAAACATGTCGCCTGAGTCGCAAAACCTTACATATTCATAACAAATACACAAATCTGACATAATTCATCAGCTGCGACAGGCAAAGCAAGATACAAAATGCATTGACCATTTTTGAAGTTACTACAACCTAATGCAGTATATTTATAAACAATTTTTCTATTCCGTTTTAGTATTTTTTTTAAATCCGGAATTCGTGTACACAATAGCATTTTTTAAAGACCGTTTATTACAGTGAATAGTAAAGAGGCGTAAAGTTTCACGTAGACAGTACTGTAGCTTACGTCCATTACGTCATAAATATTGTCCAGTTTTGTTCATTTGTTCACTAGTGAAGATAAACGTCAGGTATATGATTTCAGGTAACTGTCACTGCCAGTGGAGGTGTACAATGAGGGAATGGAATTACACAATGTAAATTTCAAAGTAACAAAAGCAGGGATGAAAAATTGGAAGTGCAATTCAGGAATACTGCGAAGAGATGTATAAGGCTACCTAATGTAGGTAGAGATACTGCAAAGAGAGAAGTGGTTGATATTGCTTCGTGGTCTGAGGTGGGAGCAAAGTGCGGAGAAGGAAAACTTAGAGTGGCACTTAAGCTCCTCGACAAGAAAGCTGAGAAATGAGCTATAATTAGTATTTCTAATTACAAGTTTCAAGTGCCTGGCATCTGACTATCGTCGTTAAGTTAAAGGAACTTCCTGCACACGTACAACAAGGAGAAACTTATACGATGAAATATTTCTGTACAATCACCATTCAGTAGCAATAAAATTGATAACATTATTATTTCAAGATTGTGACGTAACGACTGAGTTTAGAATTTACAATTTTTTTGAACTAAATAAAACTGCGGTGATGATCATTGCTAAAAAAACGGACATAAAGTATTGGGTCTATTCACACACAGTGTTCGAAGGGACAACCCTTCAAACAGTGTCATTTGGGCCGGATAAATTTCCAGTATAGTAGAAGCTAAGGAGTAGGTGCTGTTGTTAGTCAATTTAAAATTTGTAAAACTTCCATTGAAAGTGATTCGCAGCGGCGGAATGGCCAATCGCATTGAGGCGCTATGCTCCGATTTTTTTATTTATAATTCTTGGCAAAAGCATCAGTTACAAGTTAATTCCATGAAAGTTTACATGCAATAGAATAAACAAGTCCCTGGACAGTAGTCATTAACATTAAAGATAAATCAGTAATTACAATTGTTTTCACCCAGAAGTGGACAGAGTTCAAAGAATTAAAGTTAGCATACAAAAATATATAAAGAATTACAAATAAATTTACATTTAAACACAGTAACAGTCATTAACTTAAATGGTTTTAGCCCAGAAACGGCATTAGGGTGGGCCAGCCTTAAATCCTCTTTGGTGCAGGATGAAGGGCACAGATGATTGTTGTCGCCACACTCACAAGTTGAGGGTCCACTAACGTATCCCCATTTTTCGAGGCTTACTTTACACCGGCCAACACGGATTCGTAGTCTGTTGAGCGACTTCCAGGTACACCAGTTCTCATTACGACCAGAAGGTAGCTCATCTTTACGTTTTCTCCAGCCTAGAGGAGCAGATTCTGCTCTTCTTCTTCACATATCTATAGCTTGGTCTGTGTTTTTGTTGTCCACACAGACTCTTACAATACTTGTTCTAGACTTCAAGCTTGTTGGTGCTGGTGACAGGCCAAACAGCGGGTGAAAATGAGAAGTCAGAGCTCTATGTTCTGTTTGCTTTCTAGTCAATTGCGCTGACCCCTACACCACTGGGGACACAGTGATCACCGCATATCTCGTGAACTTTGTATCGTAAGTGATTCTTACAATTACAGCGGCCGTCGTCATGGATTGAGGCTTACGTGTACAAAATATACGGACACTCTGCTTTATATATTAGATGACACTGGAAATATGAACAGATGATGAGTTACCATAAGCATCGCGAAGGCGACAAAAATGATGTGCAGAGAACCTCACATGGGATGTATTTATTACACCTCACAGAACAGATACCGTCGGAATCCAAGATTGTACTCGGAAAGATGCACTGTCTGTTCATTTATGGAGAACAAAATTGTGAGAATTCATGAGTTGATACGACTGAACAGACGTATTAAGACGAGTAACCCTGAAGTAGTGTGAAAAATGGTTATCCGATCAGCCTACCATTTTGTTGCTGACTTCTTGAAGCGTGCATTCCAAAACATTCAGTACAGTAAAGGAAAAACACGCGCATTACTGTATGCAAGAAAACTGGAGGTTAGTCACTTATCTCTCAGTCCCACACCATATTTGGTAAAACTGACACAATTATACTATCGCATATATCATTGACTGAAAGAAGTTCTCAAAATGTTCAAATGTTTGTAGAACTTATGGGACTTAACTACGGGGTCATCAGTCCCTAAGCTTACAAACTACTTATGAACTAGCTAAGACTAAGGACGGCACAAATATCCATGCCCGAGGCGGGATTCGAACCCCAGACCGTAGTGGCCGTGCAGACCGTGACTGGAGCGCCTCAGTCTCCTCGGCCACCGTGGCCGGCAAAGAAGTTCTCAGTAGCTTAAGAGAAAGCCAAGGGAGCAGCGTATAATTTGTTACTCACATGGCTGCAAGAATGCCTTGCACGCTGTGTTGAGAAGCTTGTTCAGCGTTGCCGTTAATGCACAACTTGACGGATATTAAGCTGAACATGTAAAAGCTTGTTCGTCACTTTTGACTTTTTAGTCCATTCTCAAACATCTCGCCTTAGACGCAATATATTCACAACCTGTTTACAAAACTGACATTAATGGTCATCTGCGACAGGCAAAGTAAAATACAAAAGGCGTTAACCATTTTTCAAGTTAATACATCATAATGCAGTATTTTCATAAACAAGTTTTCTATTCAGTTTTGGTAATTTTAAAAAATAGAAAAGAAAAGAACGGAATTAGTGTACATAATAGCGTTTTGAAAGACCGTTTAATTACAGTTAATAGTAAAGAGGCGAAAATTTCCACGTAGACTTCAATACTTCAGCTTTCGTCAGTTACGTCATAAATTTTGTCCATTTTTTTTTTCATTTGTTTACTGGTGAGGATAAACATCGGGTGTATGATTTGAAGTAACAGTCACTGCCAATGGAGGTGTACAATTAGGGAATGCTGTTACACAATGTAAATTTCAGAGGAACAAAAGCACGGATGAAAAACTGGAAGTGCAATTCAGGAATAGAATTCTGCGAAGAGATATATAAGACTACCTAAGGTAGGTAAAGATACTGCAAAGAGAGAAGTGGTGCTTCGTGGTCTGAGGTGGGAGCAAAGAGCGGAGAAGGAAAACTTAAGAGTGGCACTTAAGCTCCTCGACAAGAAAGCTGAGCAATGAGCTATAATTAGTATTTCTAATTACAAGTTTCAAGTGCCTCGCATCTGACTATCGTCGTTACGTTAAAGGAACTTCCTGCACACGTATAACGAGGAGAAACTTAGGCGATGAAATATTTCTGTACAGTCATCCTTCAGTAGCAATAAAATTGTTAACATAATTATTTCACGATTGTAACGTAACGACTGAGTTTAGAATTTACAATATTCTATAAACTAAATAAAACTGCGGTGATGATCATTGCTAAAAATAAACGACCATAAAGTATTATATCTATTCACTCACAGTGTTCGAAGGGACAACCCTTCAAACAGTGTCACTTGGGCCGAATAAATTTCCAGTATAGTAGAAGCTAAGGAGTAGGTGCTGTTGTTAGTCAATTTAAAATTTGTAAAGCTTCCAGTGAAACTGATTCGCAACGGTGAAATAGCCAAACGCATTGAGGCGCTATGCTCCGATTTTTCTTTTTTTTACATTCTTGTCAAAAGTATCAGTTGCAAGTTAATTTCAAGAAAGTTTACATGCAATAGAATAAACAAGTGCCTGGACAGTAGGCATTAACATTAAAGATAAATCAGTAATTAAAATTGTTTTCACCCAGAAGTGGGTAGAGTTCAAAGAATTAAAGTTAGCATACAAAAATATATAAACAATTACAAATACATATACGTGTGGCGCCTGTTCTGAAAGAACAGACGTCACTTCTGATCCTGCAGTTGTTATTATTTAATATTCACAGAATATATGACATCAACTGCGATTGGGCAAAGCTGAAAATGTGCACACAGCCGGGATCCGAACCCGGGTCTCCTGCTTTCTAGGCAATTGCGCTGACCCCTACACCACTGGGGACACAGTGATCACCGCACCTGCAAGGACTAATAACAACTGCAGGATCAGAAGTGACGTCTGTTCTTTCGGAACAGATGCCAAATGTATATATATAATATGCCGGTGACGGGCAATGATCCTATCGTTAGTGGGGAGGGGTGGGCAAGTTTGAAGCCCTTACTCTTACGGGAATTAGTTTCATAACTACGAGTTGGAGTACTGTGGGCAGGGCGAAGCTGGGAATTTGTATCTGACGGGAGACGTGCTTAGGTAGTCCTTGCAGGTGCGGTGATCACTGTGTCCCCAGTGGTGTAGGGGTCAGCGCAACTGCCTAGAAAGCAGGAGACCCGAGTTCGGATCCCGGCTGGGTGCACATTTTCGGCTTTGTTCAATCGCAGTTGATGTCATATATTCTGTGAGTATTAAATTACAAATACATTTAAACACAGTAAGTCATTAACTTAAATGGTTTTAGTCCAGAAACGGCATTAGGGTGGGCCAGCCTTAAATCCTCTTTGGTGCAGGATGACGGGCACAGATGATTGTTGTCGCCACACTCACAAGTTGAGGGTCCACTAACGTATCCCCATTTTTCGAGGCTTACTTTACATCGGCCAACACGGATTAGTAGTCTTTTGAGCGACTTCCAAGTACACCAGTTCTCATTATGACCAGGAGGTAGCTCATCTTTACGTTTTCTCCAGCCTAGAGGAGCAATTTCTGCTCTTCTTCACATGTCTATCGCTTCGTTTCTGTTTTTGTTGTTCACATAGACTCTTACAAAACTTTTTCTAGACTTCAAGCGTGTTGGTGCTGGTGACAGGCCAAACAGCTGGTGAATATGAGAAGTCAGAGCTCTATGTTCTGTTTGCGCAACAGCTTCACGCCTAATGTCAGGAGGAGCTATACCTGCTATCTGATACAGCTGCTCCACTTTGGTTGGCCTCAGGCAGCCAGTAATTATGCGACACGTCTCATTCAAAGCAGTGTCCACTTGCCTAGCGTGGAAGGAATTTAGACAGACAGGTGCCGCATATTCTCCAGCTGAATAGCACAACGCCAAAGCTGAAGTCCGAATAGTGGCTGGCAGTGCTACCCAGTTAGATCCCCTTAGTTTTCATATCATTTTATTTCTGGTAGATACTTTCATTTTGGTGTTATCACAATGCGTTTTAAAGGTTAAGGTCCGGTCAAAGGTCACCCCAAATTACTTTGGGGAAAAGGAATGTTGAAGGCCATTCCATGAAATATTGGTTGGGCTGTCTGCTTTTTAGATGGAAAGCACAGACTTGCGTATTTTTAGGGTAGGTTTTAGATTATTCTTGTAGTATTATCCTAGTCCTTCTAATGCTCCAGAGAGATTATTTTCGACATCATGGAAATCCTTTCCATGGGTGGCCATGCAAGATCATCTGCATATAGGAAACTTCAGGTGAATGATGGAAGTGGTTGATTGTTCGTTTATATATTAAAGAGTATAGGGGCTGGGGTAGCCCAGTTCTTTGTAGTCTCCATGTTCTGCGCCGTACTCGAAATTCTACGAAAAATCTCATTTTACTAAAGAAGTTGGATATCAAGGTGGTTAGACTGGAGTCTTTAGTGATGTCATAAATTTTTATCAGGAGTAATTATGGTTCACGGTGTCGTATGCTGCAGACGGGTCAACAAAGTCCATTCCACTGATCATACGTGATTCAAAAGCATCTTCAATGTACTGGGTAAGACTGGGAACCTGGGACATGCAGCTTTTACCCAGTCTAAAGCCAGCCTGTTGTGGAATGAGCACAGAGTCACTTTCTCCCATCAAGCGGTTCAGAACCATTCTCTCCACCATTTTGTACAGGTGGCAAAGAATAGATATTGGGCTGTAATTTGTCCCGTTTTTTAGCGTCATTGTCAGGTTTAAGGATAGCGATGACATGAGCTTTCTTCGAGATATTGGGTTTCCTTTCGGAGAGTAAGCTGTTATTGAAAAGATTTAAAATCCATTTTTGTGTTGTTGGTCCAAAATGCTTTATTTGCTCATTCCAAATATCATTCAGACCAGCAGACTTTCCGGTTTTACACTCATTTATCGCAATCTGTAGCTGCTCCAAACAGAAAAATCTAGACAAGTCTGTAACAGAAATAGGAATGTTCTTAGATTTTGGTTTGAAGTTTCTGTTATCCAGTTTCCCATTTATTAATAGTTGTTATGTTTGCGCTGTGCTAGTTGGTTCGTTATTCAGGTGTCTGAGAGGTTTCCAGGATTTTTAACTGTTCTTGTTAAAATCAGTTTCTTCCATAAGCATGATCCACTGCTCCAACTTGGGTGCTGATATTGATTTGAGTAACTGCTGTCCACGAGATGTTGTTTCTTCGCTAAATGGGTCTTCTTCAAATGTTCTGTAGTAGTGGTCGAGGTCTGAGGCTACCTGTGTGGAGAATCCTTGCACATACGTATTTCGACATCCACGACGCATGGACACGCTCTTACAAAGCAGTCATATTGTTCAGCGTCTGAGCAAATATATTCTATCTCAAGATTAAGGAGATTGCTAAGCTTCCCCGAGCTTGCTTTGCCTATGTTGAGATTTTGGGATCGGCGAACACAGCTGTGTGATGGTGTCGCTGACAAATATAAGATTGGAATTGTACCCACGCATGCCCCCTCGGGCATGGTTGTTTGTGTTGTCTTTAGTGTAAGGTAGTTTATAAGTAGTTTGTAAGTCTAGGGACTGATGATCCCGCAGTTACGTCCCATAGGCTCAACAAACATTTGAACTTTTTCTTTTTTGGGATGATTCATTTAATCTTGGCGCAAAAATCATTGGACAATAGGGCAAAAAAAAAAAAAAAAAAAAAAAAAAAAAGCAACAGCAAGACATAGGGCATTAGGAAGTTTTAACCCATTACGTTTATATACTCAGATGGTGATTATTATGCCCTATGATATACAATGGCATGACAAACCAAAATACGCAATAAGGGAACTGGAAAATTGTTGAAATGTGATTTGTGAAACGTGTTTTCTGAATTGCCACAAGGTTAATGAAAGAACAAATGATTTTCGTGCTAAAAACTTTTTATAAAAGTAGTATTTCTGAAGTTATTAAAGACACATTTGTTCGAAATCACAGTGAAAGCAAAAAGTAAAACACCGCATCATAAGCATGGATCTGTAATGGATGCGCTAAGATCTAGCAGCCGAAGAAGTCACAAATGAGTAAAATGAACTGCGCGTATGTTTAGATGTGACGGAAAGTACGAGAAATTCAACCAGACTTCAGCAACTGGGGTGGCTTTTACGCGAAAATGAGTGCAAAAAATTATATAAAGAGAGGAGTTCAATGATAACGTCCCAAATTCACGATATGGGTTAATCGAAAATGATCCAGGTCGACGTCGTGGATTTTAGACCCTCTTGTGTGTGTTAAAAGGGAATATCATCATTAGGCGTACTTCGACAAATTTCTTTCTTTTCTTTTATTGAAGGACCAGAGACAGGAGAAAACTATTTGGATATTATTACATGGATTCATCACGCGTGGTGGAAGCTTTCAACAGATTTACTTTCAAGAAGATGTGCTCCAACAGATTATGTCACTGCCGTCCACGATTATTAAAACAAAACTTTGCGAAGGACAGATGTTAACATGAATCTACGTTGACCATGTAACGCTCTCGGGAATTTTTCCTATGAGGTTTCGTGAAACACTGTTTTTTCATCAAAAGCCTCAGATCAATGCTGAACTATAAGACTAAATACATGACGCATTTCATGATCGGGTATAAAAATGACTGTGGCTGGTTGATTACTTCCAAAAGACTTAGGGAATTATTTTATTATTCTGGCACTTTCGGTAACTAATTGACACCCTCTTGAGGAATATATACACAAAATATAATAAATCACTAAATCTGAGATGTATGTGAAAAGTGTTATGACCATTGAGATGAATTTAACAGAAACCATTGGGTCCATTCAGAAAGTGCAAATAGTTTGCTGGTTTACATTGTTTCGTGTATAGACGCCAAAAGATGGTACCAACTAAGTTTGGAAACTGGTAACATAATTAATTTGGTAAATAAACTCATAGATATATGTTTAGTACAAGTAATTTAAAATAACAGAGAATGTCTTTCACATACACTACAATTGCAGTTCGTAATGCAACAGGCACATTTTGAAATTATCACTACATCACCAGGTAAAACTAACAGCGAACATTTACAGAAACAAGAAGTATTAACTAATGACTCCATCGGCTTCAGAATATCATTACAAGCTCCATTAACGGAAAGATTGAAAACTGTAGCAGCTCAGTACAGAAAGCTACAAAAGGTTATGGAATCTTCTGGCTAAAATCTAAAATTAGGTTTCGCTATCAAAACAGACGCAATACTTGATAGTAACGATACTCTATAAATTACAGTTAGCAGTAGTATCTGATCAGTAGAAGAAATTTTCATATCGAGATTTAAATAGAAAAACTGGGTCTATAAACCCTGCCTCTCCACCACACAAATGCTATAATAATATTGTCAACACTGAAGTAAAGAACTGCGCCTAATAAACAAAGGTCCAGAACAATTGCTGACATATTGAATAAGAAAAATAATAAAAAATTAATCACTAGCACCCAAATAGCCCATGCCATGGCAAAATTAAACAATAACACTCATAATACCATTGTACACAAGGCGACTGAGATCGTAAGTAATAAAGAAAACTGTAAAATAGGGTAAATATATAGAGATAGCCTGCAGTGAACAGGGAGTACCCAAAAAGTTGAGTAACAGAATTACCAACGTTGAGGTCATTATGCTAAGTGCATACAAATGTGCTATTGCAGTAATCATGTATCAACCGGATTATAACAACAAAATATTGTACTCTTTTAAAACTTACAATATTGCAGACGCAGCTGAAAGCTACCTAGATACCGTACAAATGTACTTAGAAACTAGACTTTCCTTTTGACCGCTAATGAAGCCCAGCAGTGTATTGTAATGAATGCACAGGCCACCCCACTTAAGTTCTAGTAAATGTTGGTGATCATTGCTGACTCTTAAATGCCGTAAATAGCCACAGGTACAGAATTACGAAAAAGCTACGTGATATACTGAGAACCTGGACTTTTTAAAATAGCTTTTCAATTAAAAATAGTTTCATCAACAGTTTGTACTACTAAAGGTGTCACTTCTCTTGATATATACAAAAAAAAAAACTCTACAATGAGGCTCTTAATATACAAAATAATTTAATTACTCATGAAAAGGTAAGCAATGAATTCTTAACGTTACTGGAATTAATTTCGTCATATAAATGATTTGCATGCAAAACAACGTCTGTAAATAGGCAACCTCTTCGATTCAGGTACAAAATTATATGTTAGTTAAGATTTAAAAAATAGCCCAAAAGAAGAGCTAAAACATGGCAAAAGAATTTAATGAAATGTACTCAAGCTTCACATTTGCATATAAACACCAAACAACTGAAATATTCTTAATATTATTTGTAGTCAAAATAAACATTCTTTCCAAACATTGGAAAAGGAACTGCCAATGATATTTCAAGTAATAAATCTCATCCCACCCCAACCAACGCAAGGTCTGCCTTCTTCGGATCATACCTGTATCGGTTCCTCCATATCCCCATTAGAGATGCTGCTACATGTAAAGAAATTAACAGACCAGTACTGAAGTCTGGACCTATATCAATTGATACTGACTTACCATCATAGCAAGCCTAGGTCAAAAGACTAGGCATGAATTAAATCAATCGTCATTACCATTACAACTTATAAAGTAAATTACCTAGGCACAGTGTCATATAAACTTTATAACCTGTCCAGGTGACCAACGCTCCGAAACAGACCACACAGGAGGATACCACAACTTCTCCAATCCGATCGACCGGAAGCCCGAGCAAGTGACAGAGAAGGCTTGGAAGAACAGACAACCAGAGCGAAGAGATGACCACAGCAGCAGATCACGAAAAAAGAAGTTCGTGCAGTGGCAGAAAGCGACGCAATTGCAGAAGATGCAAGGGCGCCTGCCAAAGAACTGGTCACAGAGATCGAGACCCGTAAATTGGCTGTGTCGCGACTCTATGAACCGTTCGAAAGCAGGCTACTACAGAAGAAGGCTGCTCTAAAACAAAGGGCAAAATAGAGGCCGGAAAGAAGCCACTCCTGCCACGGTGGAGTAGCCGAGCGATCTAAGGCGCCTCGCTGCGGAGCGTGCGGTTGCTCGCCGTCGGAGGTTCCAGTCCTCTCGGGGGCATGGGTGTGTGTGTTGGTTGGTTTACCTTAGTTTAAGTAGTTTGTGAGATACGGACTGATGACCACGCAGTTTGGTCAGATAGATTTACAAACACGTGAACATCTGAAGCCACTCCTGTCTAATGAGGAGGAGCAACTTGAAAAGAGCAGACGAGAGAATACGGAAGACCGCGGTCAGCGCGGAACTAACAACAGAAACGGAAGAAAGAAGCAGCAGCAGTGAAAAACAAAAAAGGTTCCTAACTGAAGACCAAAATATGTTCCCAAAATTCTAAGCCCCAAAATTAATACAGGCAGAAATTGTAACACGAATAAAGAATGTAAAGAAATATAATACCTAAAAGACCCATGGCTGCAAAGGGTAATCAGTAAGCCCTACATCAGCCCGCCCCTCCACCTAAGGGAGGTGAATGAAAAAAAAAAAAAACTCCTTGTCCTCCGATGCTTTACAATGGCGTCGGTCGCACAGTGGGTAAAGTTACGTGAGCATCATTTCGCTTGCCGGTTAGTATGCTTCGAAAGTAGAGTTTGAAGTATACGGTGAGGGTCACGTGGCCGATCAACTGCTTGCGATCGGCTGTTGTCTTACATAACTCTTCATTGTATGTTAAACAATATAAATAGCCACGTGGGAGTAACTGAGCGGTTTGGAGCGCCACGTTACGGATCGCGAGGCTTCGGACGTTCGAATCCTCCCTCGGCCATGGATGTGTGTGTTTTCCTTAAGTTAACTTAGTTTAAGTAGTTTGTAACTGTACGGACGTATGACCAAAGTAGTTTTGTCCCATAGAATTACAAACATTTGAACAATATAAATAGATATTTATAAAACCGGTCCTGGGTAAGTGTTAAACTTACAACTGACTAATCGCCAATGTTTACGGATAAGTTTTTGATTGTGTGAAGTGTATAATTTTCTATGAGGTGCGGTGTATAAAAACTGGTATTTATTTTGTTCTAAAATACACGTCAAAATAGGAAAAGAAAAACTGTTAACGACTTGGAAAAGGTGAAACACCACACACACCTCAAACACACAATCAGCTTTTCTTGTTTTGAGAAATTTCTTGGCTCGTATTTGTATGTGCTTTCTTGAACTTCCCGCTTAACTGACACACTTACGTAATTAAAGATTGTCTCGCCTTCGTAGGTTTTTTTGTGAAATGTAGTGTTTAAGTTCTCTGCACAGAATGTGTAATTCGAATTCATACATTCTCTTCAAAACCCTTTATTCAACCTCTACTCGTTTTATTTGCCTTACTCGAATCTGTGCTGTGCTTCTCATCTGAGACAACTGCAATTATAATAATTAATGCTTCCACTTTCAATTTAATGTTGGCCCTTCTGTTTTGTGGACAAATACCACCGCTATTGCGTGTTTCAAACTGCCACTGGTGCTTTACTTTTGACGTTGCGTCCAGTGAGACTAAACTTGGATTTTCGACGGTGTGTGACGTCACGTTTTCGTTATGTTCCCCACCGTGTGACTCCAGTCTAAGGAGCGTGGCACTCCATATTGCTTACACTCATATTACTGTCAAGAGATCTTAACTGCTCAAAAGTTCAACACTGCGCGCGGCTCACACAAATGCCCAGAGGTGCTTCACACAGAGAGCAACCCAGGGTTCTCTCGATAACTACAACACGGAGAATCGCTTGTCGGCCTTTGGTATGATCAAGATGTAGTTTTTACAAGGTAACACTTCTTTTGTGATGATACACGGTAAATTTTGCTGGCAGCTAACACCTAAAGCATCAGAACGAAATGTTAATAGTTGCCAGAAATATTTTCAGCTACGCGACAATTACTTTGACGAAAATCTGCTGTGGAATTCACGCAGTGAAAGACGAAACAGAAATTACAGCGACAATCCACGGTGGAATTCACGCGATGATAAACAGAAATTACGACCCCCGGAGAGACGTAAATCCACTATGGAATTCATGTGGCGACAAAAGAAATCGCAATCACGACGCAGGAAGAGGGAAAAAAAAAAAAAAAAAAAAAAAAAAAAGAAAAAAAAAAAAAAAAAAAAAAAAAAAAAGACAGCTTTCGCGATGAAACTACAAAAACAACAAGAGGTACCTGCGGGAGAATTTCAGGATCACAAACAAAGAAGAAAGACAGCAAAATCGTGAGCGCTTGACGGTAAACTGGAATTAATTTCGGATGTGGACGCTCCGAAACGTGTGAAATAATGGATTGGAGACTAATGTATACCTAATAAAATGGGAAAGATAAAATATTTCAGATATTTCCTAGACAGGAGAATCGAAATGACGATGAAATACGAAAAAAAGTTTGTAAAAATATCGGCATGAACTATGTGGTTATTAATCAGTAGCCTACAACTAAAGTAAACTAACCTAAGGACAACACAAACACCCATGACGTAGGGGGGACTCGAACCCTCGACGGCGAACGGCCGCCCGCACCGCAGCACGGCGCCCCACTACACACGGCTAATTTGCCGCAGCTGAAATTTAAAATCCAATGATTGAGCTAAATCTTAATAGAAAATTAGGGATGTTATTGATTCACGAAGTGATGTCACGTCTACATCTAGGAAATTGTTTTAACGGCTCAAGGAGAAAGGAAAGATTGTATTTATTTCTGTTTAACACTGCACACATTTTAACGGAAAAGGGGTAAAGAAATCTAATGGTTATTGGGCAAGCACTAAAACGTGCAAAATTTCAGAACATTATTTTGATGTTGCAGGATTAGTTTTTGATTCTTTGATGATGTATTGGATCTTCGATAAAGAATTTTTGTCAGAAAAAATATGTAAATCTCATTGTGGACGAGGGTGTTTATGTATTCGCGAAGATAATAACGAAATAGAGGTTACTTTATTTAGATCAGTCTTACTGTGTATTGCCTACAAAATATAGTTAACATACCGAAATTGTTTTCAACTGTGAAAAGAGATGCATACCTCTAAGTGAGGTACGTTAGAAGCGATGCGGTCAGCACCTATGCGCCATAAGGCGGTTGTTGCCATCTGATGCGGCCAGCTGTGCCTCGTATTCGTATCCTGCCACTGCAGACCGGAGCTGGAAGTGAGCAACATAAGTGAAAAGACATATAGAGTCATCCGGTGACGATTCAGATTGTGTTTTTATCCGGTCTATGTTCTCTGGCCTCAGTAAACTTTGTGATAAGTGTAAAACAACTGCGTAAGCTGAAATTCCTGTTTCTTTAGAACGATCAGATAGGCGAAGCCGAGAGGAATGCGTAAGGAGTTCCTTTATCATTATGGATATGTAAGCATTTCTTGAAAGACACTGTCCACCTCTATGTGGAATTTACCACCAACTGCTACAACGCTGATGATGAATTGTCTACAAATGTAGTACCATTCGTCATCAGTACGCTTGAAGCTATATTGTATACACTTCGCGAAATTGAACGGTCGTAGAAATACTACCCCAGCTTTTCTAATTATTAACGTATATGATGGTTGCTGGTGGTAACTATCATTAGAAAAGAAGACGGAGACTAAAAAGAAATGCAACGTAATGAAATGTGGACTATAAGAACAGCTGATGCCAAAGAAGAAGAAAGCAAACGCCAATATAACAGTACTTAAGATCCTGAAGAACTGCCAAGATAGAGATAACGAATGAGACAATTTGCGCATATAGGCAGCAGCAAGATCGTACTACACTCAGCTTCGGTGCCCGAGCTGACTGAGGCGCGTCAGTCACGGTCTGCACGGCCAGTACGGTCGGGGGTTCGAATCCCCCTCGGGCATGGATATTTGTTCCGTCCTTAGTATAAGGTAGTAGATAAATATCTTATAATTTTAGGGACTGATGACCCCCTAGTTAAGTCCCATAAGCTCAACAAACATTTGAATCTAAACAGCTTCTTTGTCTTCCTTTAAACTGATCTGTTGCGGGTCCCAAATACTTGAGTAATACTCAAGACGTGGTCGTACAAGCGTTTTATACGCGGTTTGCTTTATAGATGATGTATATCTTCCCAAAATTCTCCCAATAAATCGAAGTCGGCTGTCCGCCTTACGACTGTCCTTACATGTTCGTTCCTTTTCATATCGCTCTGCAATGTTACGACTAGATATCTGAACGACGCGACAGCATCAAGAAGCTCACTACTAAAGCTGTATTCGAATACTATGGGATTGCTTATCCTATTCATGCGCATCACCTTACATTTTTCTACATTGAGGGCTGGCTGCCATTCTTTGCAACGTCTAAGTCATCATGTGCGGCGGTGGAGTAGCCGAGTGTTCTAAGGCGCCTCGCTGCGGAGCGCGCGTTTGCTCGTCGTCGGAAGTTCGAGTCCTCCCTAGGGCATGGGTGTGTGTGTGTTGTCCTTAGGTTAGTTTACCTTAGTTTAAATAGTTTGTAAGCTACGGGCTAATGACCATGCAGTTTGGTCCGATAGATTTACAAACATTTTAAGATTTTTACATCATGTGTGCTAGTACAGTCAGTTAAAGACTACACCATCCCATACACCACAGCATCATCAGCAAACAGCCGCAAATTACAAGTTACTCTGTCCGTCAGATCATCTATATTGATCGAAAATAATAGCGGTCCTATCACACTCCTCTGGGGTGCGCCTAACGATACACTCGTCTTTGATGAACACTCGCCGTCGAGAACAACGTACTGCGTTCTGTTACTTAGGAAGTCTTCAGCTAGTCAAAAATCTGTAAACCTTTTCCATAGGATTCTGGCTAGGACTCTATGCAGGCCAGTCGCTTTCTGGAATGTTATTGTCGTGCAACCATTCGGCAAAGGCCGTGCTCTATGAACCGATGGTCGATACTGCTGAAACATGCAGTCACCATCCCCGAATCGCTCTTTAACAGTGCTAAACAGGAAGGTGGTTAAACATCAATTTAGGCATGTGCTGTGATAGTGCCACGAAAAACAACAACGAATGCCAACCTCCTCCATAGAAAACACGACCAGGCCACAACACCACAGCCTTTTACTGTCGACAAGCACAACCTCACAGATGACGTTCGCCATATTCATACCCTGGCATCGGATCGCCACAATGTGTACCGTGATTCGTCTCTCCACGAAACATTTTTGCACTGTTCAATCGTCAAGTGTTCACACGCCTTCCACAAAGCGAGGCGTCAGTGACCTATGTGTCTCTTATGAGCAGCCATTCGACCATGAAATCAAAATTAACTCTCCTCCCGCCCAATGGTCATAGTACTTGGAGTTAATCATGGTGAAGATTATAATTCCTGTGAGATGGTATCGATAAATTCTTGTACGAGCCTTTTCAACTTCGGCAGTAACTGTCAGTGAAAAGTCAATGTCGCCTGTACGCTTTCGTGCTGTACATGTGCGTTTAAGTTTCCAATTCACTATCACATCAGAAAGTGTGGCCCTATGCATATTTATGGCGTGAAAATATTAACAACTGAGCAACAAAACCAATGGGTCTGCAGAAGACAGTAATCGAAGCAGGGGTACACAACAATAGCTTTGGACATGTGCGAAAGCTGTTGTTCACGAACCGTCAAAATGACGGATTTCGGTCCTTGTAGTAGGAGTTATTTGGTACACTTTTCAGAATGGTCCTACTGGGTAAACTCTTTGCAGACGTGTACCAAACAAATATTTACGAAAAGTCATAGAAGATGGGACCATCAGAAGAATCCATTTAGGAGAAATAAGTCTGCAGAAGCAGAATAGTCGTCAAAGTGACGGGTTCGGTCCTTCTAGCGTGTTAAATTCTGAACTTCACGTACCATAAACATGTAAATTTCTAAAATGCGACGCGCATGTGGTATCCTTATTAGTCTGGAAAGGGTTAGTTCTGTTGTACTATTCAGATAGCAGATTTTAGGTAAATGGAGCTAGGACGGAAGAACACAGAATGATGTAACACAAAATACTATTGCATAAAAATTACGTGCGGTGGGCAATAATTACTCTTAAGATGTCCCATTAGTTTCCCGCAGTCTTAATTACTGCTTTATCAGTCACAGCGTGAGAAGCGCCCGTAATCTGAAGTGTTTGTCGATGTCCATAAACAGACAATCTCACCAGGTAATCGAACCTTCAGAAACAAAGATATAAGGTTAGGCGCAAATCCGCAAGTGTCGGCAGGCTAGAAGTCAGTCGCAGCCATGTTTCGCCTGCTGCTGGGTGTGCTGTGTGTGGTGTCCGCTGGGTTGGCGGCGCCGCGGTCGCTGAGGGTGAGGGCCAGAGGCGGCGGCCGCATCATCGGCGGCTCCTTCACCGACATCTCGAGCTACCCCTGGATGGTGTCGATGCAGATCAACGGGCTGCACTACTGCGGCGCGTCGGTGCTGAGCAGCAACTGGGTGCTGACGGCCGGCCACTGCCTGTACGGCGCCAACATCGCCACCTACAGCGTGAGGGCGGGCACCACGACGCGCGAGAGCGGCGGCGTCGTCTCCGCCGTGGCGCTCGGCGTCCTGCACGGCGGCTACAGCCCCAACACCGTCGACTACGACATCTCCGTGCTGCAGGTGAGCCGCCTCTCACGACCGATTCTACTCGACCCACTTCGACACCAATGCTAACATCGTATTTGTCCAGAGCTGGGCACGGTTAATCAAAAAGTTAGCTTCGTTAATCATTAATCCGTTACGAAAAAAGTGAACTTCCTAAACTCTTCATGATCTGGCCGAGGGGACTGAGGCACTCCAGTCACGGTCTGCACGGCAACTACGGGCATGGATCTCCGTGCCGTCCTTAGTGTTAGCTAGTTCATAAGTAGTTTGTAACTTTAGGGACTGATGACCCCGTAGTTAAGTCCCAGATGCTATACAAACATTTGAAACATTTGAATTTGGACTTAAAAGTCCCACTTCATACCAATGAGTGTTAATCATTCCTCGTCATTTTGACCTGCCGCGAAAATGTAGCGCGCCACTTATTCTTGCTTTGGTCCATTGACAATGCTCAAAAAAAATATTCAAATGTTTGTAGAACTTACGGGACTTAACTACGGGGTCATCAGTCCCTAAGCTTACAAACTACTTATGAACTACTTACGAACTAGAATGGCACAAATATCCATGCCCGAGGGGGGATTCGAACCCCCGACCGTAGTGGCCGTGCTGACCGTGACTGAAGCGCCTTAATCCCCTCGGCCACCGCGGCCGGCCATTGACAATGCATCACAGTTCTTGCACTGATGTGATACCTGTGACACCAAAGCAATTTGAATAGCAGCACGCAGGCCTTTGGCTATTTAGTTGTATGCGGGTGATTGTTCAGTCTGCATTCTGTCCATATCCTGTGGGAAAGCGATCTTTATATTCTTCTCTTGTTTCTCGGTAAGTTAAATTATGATAACGATTGGGTAGGAGTGTAATATTCTATAAATCCTGAGAATAAATTTGTATATATTATTTGGTACTTTTAAGTCTCGCCAGGCCTATATAATATCAAATGATTTGGTTTTTGTCTATACTAAACATATTTCCCAAGAACTAAAACACCACAGTAAAATTTCGAAATATCAAAGTGAAAAGATAAAAATTCAGGTCATAAAGGGTTAAACGTTAAAGCGTTGCTCTGCGGACTGTTTAACGGAACTAAAGTTAATCGTTAACTCGTAACAGTATTATGCAGACACGGAAAATCGCCCTCAGTCTTCGAATTTATATATTTATGTATTTATTGACATCAGAGATTTAAAAAAAATTAAAAAAATAAAATACAGTCGGACGTGAGCGTAAACGAACGATGTCTAATCGCATACAGCCTCCGCAAAAGTCATTTGCTTTGGGAACAAGTCTTTCGCTCTTTGAAATCATGAGTTCAAAAAATGTTCAAATGTTAGTATAGCTTATGGGACTTAACTTCGGGGTCATCAGTCCCTAAATTTACAAACTACTTATGAACTAGCTAACATTTAGGACGGCACAAATATCCATGCCCGAGGGGGGATTCATATCACGTCATATACTGTTAAAAGACTGGAAAAAACCTATGGAACGTAAAACACATGGCATTAAAAGATGTTAGGGCGGGAGTAGCGATATACCCATCTTTAAGAAAAATTTTGACACCAGAAACGTTTTGGAGTCGTACGTCCGCGTTATGATTCTCAAAAGTAAAAGAATTCTTAGAAACTATTACGTGCACGTTTGGACTTGTTGTTGTCATTAAAAACCTAAGATGCACAGACGTGTAAATTAACACTCAGCAGAGAGAATGGTAATATATGTGGTGCGTGATGACATTACTTACTATGAAATGTATTCTACTGCACTGATTGTGTATGATACGTTCAGAAGTGCAATACTTCTAAATACGTATTGGCACTCTTTAAGATATCATTGTGGAAAATCCCCCAATACTCGTCACTTATGTACAGACATGGAATGGACGTTATGGACAATAATCGGTAAACAAGACAGCGCGGAAACATGGGCTAAGCGGTATGATCTGATATAGTAACGGAAATGTAGCAGCCATTATGGAAAATTTACCATATGTATGCTGTGACGATGAAGGAAACCTGATGGTATGTATCCACGTTGCACTCTTAATCCGGCATCGTTAGTTGTAGCTGCCTTGGACGTGTTGCTGTGTACTAAATCGGGTCTCTCCAGCGTTGGGCGAATGAAGGCTATGTAGGCATGCGCATTACGTCACGGCATGGAGGGCCAGTGCTGCCTACCCGGCAATCAACCCAAAGTTCGGACACATATCTACGGTTTTCTTAAAACGAATATGCTAGAAAGCGATTACGTTCGCAGCGAGCGGCAATACAGAAGACAACTGAGTTCCGCAATTTCACCCGCGAGGGCGCAGCCGCCAGGCAGTGTGGCCCAGCCGCCTGTTACGTTTTGACGCGTGCTGGGAATACGCAAAGTGTACTATAGTTACGGAACGCAGAACGTAGTGCTACGAGGCTCACCCGAATATGATTGGTATGGACCCTGACGAAATACCGTGTTTCGTATTAGACTGCAGGCTCAAAACTTCTTCGAACAAAGTAACTATTCGCTGGGAAAAACTTATTCGCATCCTCGCTGAAAACCTGCCGCCGTCCGGGAACTTATTTATTCCAGTCTTCAGTCCATCTCTCCTTCCGTTTCCCTGTCTGTCTACGTTCTCTCTACATCTCTCATTGCATCTCCTCCTCTCCCTCCCGCCAACCCCCTTTGATCATCTCATGCCTCCCTTTCTCTCCCCATCTCCGCCTCCCACTTTCTCCACAAATCGATTTCCCCCTCCGCCTGCTCAGCCCATTGCTTCGTCCTTTTGCAAAAAAATTATAGGCCTCTAACTCTGCTAACTTTCATGGTGATCAGTGAAGTGGTGTCTAAGTTTATAGCAAGGCATCCTCCCTCATTCACCGCAAGCAATGTTAGGTAGGCGCTGATATTCCTCTTGTTTTGAAGGTTAACTGTGCAAAAATTAATCAATATCGAAATAAAATCGTAGACGTTGTCGAAGTTCGTAGATATAGTACCCTCTGCCATACACCAGACGAAATTTATTCTTCAAGATTAATTGCCCAAAGTTTCATCGCAATAGGATGACCGGTACTGCAGTGCATGGAATACAAACAAAAAGGGTGAATCAGTTTCCCCAAGCGTTTCAGGGTTTTAAGACGTCATATCTCATAATTATACATCGTACAATGAAATCATTTTCTAGGTACATTTACTGGCATAAATGTATATTGTCTGCAAAATATGTTACGAATAAATTTAGTAGCTAAGAAGTGATAAATTTAAAGGTCATTCATAATGCGGCATTTCTTAACGCCTCTCAGTTCTCATAACGTCTATATCCTTAAAATATGTGTAGTACTGTGTAACCTTTGCGAAAATGCAAGCAATATGTTACATCGCAGTCGAATGAACGGTATGGCAGCGCATAAAATTCGCACAAACAGTCAGACAAACAAACAAATAATTCCCTTCAATCGTTTGAGCGTGCACCGTACGGTGGCTTTCTAAAGGTACCTCATGCGTTAATTCAGGGTATAAGCTACCTACATTCCAAATTCCATTCAAGTCTGTAAAGCGTTAAATCGTTCAATCATTTCAGCGTGAAGAGGAACAAACCAATTAACACACTGTAAGGTACCCTCCGCTACACACCGTACGATAGCTTATGAAAGATAATCAGAGAATTAATGGAGGGTATAAGCTATAATCATTTAAAATTCCATTCAAATCTGTCCATCCCTTTCAGCACGAAGGAGTAGCAAACATATTAACCCATTGTAAGGTACCTCAGCCACCTACCATAAGGTGGCTTACAAAAGGTAGCACATGTATTATTCAGGATTAAGTTCCAAATTCCATTTATATCCGTCCAGACATTTCAGCGCGAAGGCGAAAGAAACGAATTAACGAATTGTAAAGCACCCTCCGCCATGCACCATATTTAATTTAGTAAGTCTATAACCTTCGCGCGAATGCAAGCAATGAGTTGACAAAGTTGTATCGCAATTGTACATTAGGAGCGTGCTTAAAATACGTACAAAGAGGCAGACAAACAATCATTAATTTTATATATTAGACTAGCTGTAAACCCGGCGTTTCCCGGGTGTTTATTTATCCTACACTCTCGTAGTCCACATCCCCTTCTCCCCTCTCTCCGCATCCGCCTCTTTCTCTCCCATCTCTCTGTTCGTTTCCACATTTCCCTCTCTCGGCAAAGTTTTATACAAGGTAGCCTCTGCCATTTATGTACCCAGTGATCTTCCTCTTGGTTTAAAGGTCGTGGGTGCAAAAATTCATAAAGATTGCAGCAAAAATGTGAATTTCGTAAAATTTTGAAAGTTAAGTACCCTCCATCACGTACCAAACGAAATTTTATACAGACAGTGACAGTGACATTAAGGTTGCGCAAAATTCCGTCAATATCGGAACAAAACTATAGATTTCAATGCGATAGAAAAGCAGGGTCACACTGAAAACCGCACTTTGTTGTTCTCAAATATTCCAGTTTTATTTCATACAACCCTGTCCCTTTTGTGAGTTTTTATTTTCCGTGCTCTGTTTTATCTTTTACGCTCTTCACAGTGGACTCTTAGCTAGGAACAGGGGACTGATGACCTAGCTGTTTAGTCCCCTAAAAAACCAACAACAACAACATTATGTCGTACAATTCTCGTTTGGAGAATAACGAAAAAAAAGTAAAACCCAGAAAAAAATAAAAATAAAAAAAGGATCTATGAAATCGGTCGAGCTGTTCTCAAGTTATGGCGCTACGAAGGTATTTATGGATCCACTTTTATGTTGCAAAGTACCCTCCCCCATGCACCGTATGGAACCCCGCAGTTAAGTCCCTTAAGCTTAGCAAACATTTGAATATTTGAACTTGAGATATACGGTGACCTTCCTCTTGTATTGGAAGGTCAAGCGTGCGAAATTTCGTGAAAATCGTTATGAAACTGTAGATTTCGTGAGTCTGTAGGAGAAGTACGCTCCGCCATGCACCCATCACAAAATACTTTCTCAGCTGACGTCTTCTATCTATAAACTATATTCCTGCCTAATTTCAGCATCATATGTGAAGTAGTTTTCGAGATTTCGTGTTTAGTCAGTGAGTGAGTGTCCTTTCGCTTTTATATAGATAGAGATTAAGAACACAGATGGCTTAATTTTTGGATGCAAGAGAATTACGGGAGACTTGCAGACAAATATAAATAGTAACATGCAAATCTGTAATGGTAACTTTGTTTGATGCAAGTTGATGCCTGATGCGACGATTTTACGGCATCTACAGCGAAACTATCTTCTTTTCCTTTCATAATTTTGTGGGTGGGGGGAGGGCGTTCAGTTACAAATCGCTTCATAATCGTCTGAAATTACAAGCACGTTTTGTTTCAGGTCGCTAACTAGTCCCATTTTCCAATAATTGACGCATAACTTTGGGTATTCTGACGAGGTGGCCTCATTATTTATGACGTCATATCTCCTGAGCTATGTGTCGTGCTCTTTTGTTTCTGGGTCAGAAACCTTCGTGGGCGTACGGTGAACATTTCACCAAAGTTTCATGGCAATCGAATAACTGGTTTATGTACACAGAGGACATAGAGACTTTTTTTGTGGTACAAAGTGACAGAAGTACCATCGTCATGGACGATTTACACTTCATATTTGAGAATATGGGGTTAACTATAGCTTTATTTATTAAAATAAACTATAGGGGTTAACTTGTAAGGGCATTTATTTTGGTCCGTAAGGTACCCCTTTCGATGTATTAATTACATTTTCAATTAAACTTGGTAGTTACATATAATTTAAGACGTTATCGATTAGTCAAGGCCCGTGTCACTTTGTAGCTATGCCGTGGAAGTGGCATTGTCCTCCCCAATGTGCAGATGTTGTGTACGGTATCCCGTAGTTGGTCAGTCTTGCGGTGGATCTTCGTCGCTCTTTTTTGGACTGCTCACATGATAGTATCCATGTGAAGCGCCTCATGGATGTCGGTATTCCGTGTGTATCTGTCTGCCCTGAGGATCCATCGTAAGGTTTTGTTCTGTATCACCTGCAGCCGTTGAATTTGGGTACACTGGCCGGTCCCCAGACCGAGCTGCCATAAAGCATCTTCGATAGAACCGTGGCTTTGTACAGGCGTAATTTGGCGCCAGTACTCAGGTCAGTGCTCAAGAAGAAGGGCATTAGGCTCTTCGCCATTGCGTACGTTTTATTCCGCAAGCCGTCGACGTGTTTATGCAGGAAGAAGTGCCTATCTAAGGTAACCCCTAGATATGTCATCTCCCCATGGTATGTTTTGTCCATAAAGTGTCAGGTTGGTTGGCAGTCGTGGACGCTTCTTAGTAAAGTAGATGGCAGTTCTTTTCGCCGGATTCAGTAGCACTTTGTTGGTTTTGCACCAGTCCTCCATTGCATCCAGTTTACTTTGGAGACGTCTGGTGTTGGCTAGAACGTGTCGTCCGCTGGTGAGGAACGCTGTATCGTCAGCGAATTGTGCTATCTGTACGTCTTCCACCGTAGGTATGTCGTTTGCATACACGTTAAAAAGGATAGGAGAGACCACCGAACCTTGAGGTAGTCCGGCTAATGCAGGTCGAGTGTCCGAAGATTGGACGACCACTGTCACCATCATCTTCCGGTACACAGAAACAAACATAATTATCACAGTGAATTTGCTATTGTCTCTCACTGTGATAATTATGTTTTATTTTAATGACATAGTGCACCCATGGAATGTAAATTATGCTGTATAGCAACTGATTGACATTACAAGATTATGGCCTTGTAAAATGATTTTATTGGACCAGATGAAGCTGACATAGTTCAACGAAATCGGTCGTCTTAAATAAAAATTGATCAGCGATCTTGGCTTTTTAAATATCTTTCTACAATCAACGGGAAAAACATAACGATACCCTATTCTCTGACATACAGGCACCGTACTGGGTTTTTGTTTCATAGGAAGTCTTCGAGCCACTCATATCTAGGAACTTATTCCACGTAGGAGAGATGCCCTTTTAAATGATTTGATAGTTGGTAGACCCTTGATTTATTCGTACGTATAACTAGTAAAGGTGAACAGATGGGGCATAACAGTTTTCAGATAATTGCAGAACGACATGTTGACCATAGCTGTTTATTAATTTTCAATGCTACCGGTTTCCTGTCGCTACAATTCGTAGTCTTCAAATTATAAATTGTAACGTCATACCGAGAGCCGTAGTTTTACTCCATAAACAGCGGAAAAGTAATAAGCGACACTTTTTTCCTTTCATAATTTTAGTATGGTTGCCAGCGAGAAAAAGTTTAATAAGGGTTCGAAATTATGTTTAAAGTTTGTTGCAAGTCGTTAAGTACTGTCACTCTCAGAGTGTATTTGGAAAGTCTCGCCGCATTATATGTCATTTTTTGGTTATGACGTAATATCTTTTTGAACGATGTGCCGTATGTGCAGCAATTGTTACCTCACGGTAAGGAATTTGTGTACCAAATTTGGTTGAAATCGTTCCAATGGTTCAGCAGAAAATGAGCAGCATTGTCGCTAAATGCAGCAGTTTTTCGCGCATCTCATTGTTTATGACGTCATATTTCGTGAACTATATATCGTATGAGATTCTTACGCTTACGGCGACCGTCCTCATGGATTGAAACTTAAGTCTACAAAATTTCATAAGGATTGAAAGAAAACTGTAGATTTGTATGCAACACGTAGAAACATACGGACACTCTGCTTTATATATTAGATAACGGTACTATCAGACATCCACGGGACAAACATAACGATACCCTTTTCTCTGACATACAGGCACCGTATTGTGTCCTTGTTTCTTTAGAAGTCTTCCAGTCACTCATATCTTGGAACTTATTCCACGTAGGAGAGATGGCCTATTAAATGATTTGCTAGTTGGTAGACCCTTGATTTCTTCGCACATATAACCAGTAAGTTGGTAACCTGTGCAGGTGGCTAGTCCGCTGACCATCGGCGGCGACATCCAGGTTGTGGGTCTCCCGGTGCTGGGCTACGACCCCCCGGGCGGGCTGCCGGTCACCATCACCGGCTGGGGCGGCACGGCCTCCACGGGCCCTCCGGCGCCGCCCACGCTCATGAAGGTCGACATCAACGTCGTCGACCGCGCCACCTGCGTCGCCAGCTTCGGCATCACCGACCGCATGATCTGCGCCGGCGAGGCCGGCAAGAGCGTCTGCTACGGCGACTCCGGAGGACCGCTGGTCAACGGCAACATCCAGGTCGGCATCGTCTCCTGGGGCAGGGGGGAGTGCGAGACGGACGGCGCCGTCTACGCTAACGTCGGCAACCTGCGTTCATTTATCACGGAAATCACCGGAGTTTGATCCGATTTCTACTTTTATATGGTTGCATGTAAAACTGTAGTATAAAGTAATGTTGCGCACACCAAATAGTCTTTATAGTTTCATTTGATTTCCTGACATTTGCCAGTATAATATGAGTTGTATGTATCATCGTCAAATAAAGACTTTGCTACTTTTTTGGCACAGATTTAATTCCCTGTATATTTTCCACGATTAGTCCGTAATACCATGTAAGATAAAGTTGTAAAACGTCTAGAGACCAAGAGCCTTGTCAAAATAGAGAACATCCTGTACGCGTTAAAAGGTGTACCAAACGTGCTATTTCATTATTATATATCCTGCTACTAACGAAAGACAGATAACTCCTCTTTTTTCGCACATAACTCACTGCTAGCATTGATAAGTGCAAGCATTATTCTGGAAATAGCTCACTTTGAAAAGTTAAATGTTGCTACCTCTTTTGATTTATCTAAAACTACAGTACGGGCTATCTATAATACAATACCAATTAGGACGAATGTTATCACATTCAAATGTATTTGAATGATAACACCCGCTACAAAATTCCAATAAGTAAAATGCGACACCATGTAAATTGACTGTGGGGAGTGCAACTGATAGAATTGTTTAAGACAGAGACATTTAAACAATGTACTCACATGCCACAGTCGCTATTTTACTTTTGTGTGTGTGTGTGTGTGTGTGTGTAGGTAGTTTATGTACAGGTTGTTTCGGCCAAACTATGTCGCCATTGTCAAGTACTTATGAATCAACAAAATAAATTTATAATAAAATAATCTTATTGAATTTCTAAATTATCAATACTTCACAAATATAAATAGTGACTCTGTTTGCCAAAATAATTACAAATATTTCATATTCCATATGCTAAGCTTGTTACAGCCTTCCTATATTAAAGAAACTGGTCTGGACTGAACCGGTGTTAGTATTTGGTCAAATTGTGCATTTGTTTGTTTTCTGTAATGAATAGTCATATTCAACCTTGTTAATTGAAGAAGGTGATGAGTTTAACACTGGGTTTTACCGCCATTACTATTTGTAACCACTGATACGCATGTCGACATTGGAACAACCAAATATAGCGTTGGCGCAGGCAGAACTGGGATTTGTCCCGGGAAGTAATGCCGTTCCAAATCCGATTCTGCCTGCACCAGCAGTTCAACTGTTTCTCATCACGATGTCTTCAATTCTAACTGCATGGTAGTGCAGGCAGAATCGGCATTCGTCAGTAAAATAATGTCGTACCAATCCATATTATGCAATACTACGATGAACAGGTAAAAATTTCGAGATAACTTGGTGAGAGACTACTGAACTACTAACTACTGCCTCATGTATCGGCAAGCTGGCCCTCCATTGGGTATTACGGCTTTGTATTGGATTGCCTTCTGCGGCGCTCTACTACGGAGTATCTGTACACTTACTAGCGTCACAGTATCTGAAGTGTCGCAACCAGCTGTCTTCCTGTATCTTCCATGATGGCAGAACGCGATAGTGCAACAGGGTAATGCGTGACCACACACGGCCGGCCGCAGTGGCCGAGGTGACTGAGGCGCTTCAGTCACGGTCTGCACGGCCACTACGGTCGGTGGTTCGAATCCCCCCCCCCCCCTCAGACATGGATATTTGTGCCCTCATTAGGTTTAGCTAGTTCGTAAGTTTAGGGACTGATGACCCCGTAGTTAAGACCCATAACCTATACAAACATTTGAACATTTTTTTGGACACCCAAGGAGGTTACAATACAGCGAGACGCCCTTACGCTAAAATGGTGGAGCCTGCATCCGCCACGTAGCTGAGTCTTTGAAAAGTCTTCCTATTGTAAAGTTTATGTTTTATCTCACTTAAAACGGGATTAAAACGTCCCACGGCTTTTCCGTGCTGTACAACGTGTTAAATGAGAAAAAAATTAGATTTAAAATTAAGATTTCAAATATATTATTATTATTTATTACTATTTATTCAAGAAAGTATATTGTTTGTAAGTACATACTTTGCACAGTCAGTCAGCTCAATGCATTAGCATTAAGGAGGTCGACTTAACGTATAGTTTTAATAGAGAAATAGCATCCCACAACTCACCAAGATGACGGACAGGCTTCAACTGACGTTTGTGCTCGGCATAGACAACGACACCCCTTTATTGTAACCTCCTTAGCTACACGTAGACCACATAAAAATGTTCAAATGTTTGTAGGACTTATGGGACTTAACTACGGGGTCATCAGTCCCTAAGCTTACAAACTACTTATGAACTAGCTAAGACTAAGGACGGCACAAATATCCATGCCCGAGGGGGGATTCGAACCCCCGACAGTAGTGGCCGTGCAGACCTTGACTGGAGCGCCTCAGTCCCCTCGGCCACCGCGGCCGGCTAGACCACATAATATTTGGTATTATGTGGAAGCAGCGAGAACTACTATACCTTAATAACAAAACCAGTGTCTTTGATTGAATTCTGATCCGTTTAGAAGCGTTTGTAGTCAACAAAGGCCGCCACAACACTGATTTCATCATCTTTCTCACTTTACATGGACCCTGAGGACGTTTCTTTATTTCAAAATTTGAAAACCCCGTTGTCCCATGCCGGCAACAACAACGCCTCCTGTGGAGGTAAAGTCAAGTACGATAACAGTTTTTAATCTTCTTTTACCCTCTGACGCGGCTTTAATGCTGAATACCTGACTTAGTGTAATGTTTTATATCAGACGTAGGCCATTGGCTGATGAAAATTTACTATTTTAGGTATGGGACTTTATTCGATTTTTAATACATGTTTGTCGGAGCCCCATTGTTTGGGCGAAAGGGACTTTATAGATGGTTTTATAGGCATGTTGGTTACAACTCGAGAATAATTATGGGATCAGCAAGTTTAAAGTCAAAGTAACGTATGGTTAAGACCTGAATGAAACAAGCATCTGATGATGCAAATTTAATTTGCGAAACCGGTGATGACACTTCTTAGAAAAAACTTTTAACAGTCGCAGCGGTGTGCTAACAAGAAAATGAAATGTTTTTGCTACCCTAATATCATAACTCGTGTAATACTTTTACTGTCTCGTTACCTAATCTAATTCCTTCAGTATCGCCTATTTTCTTAGACTTCATTCCAATGCACTTGTTTTGCTTTCGTAAGTGTTAATTTTATACTTTTCTTTCAGAACACTGTCCGCTACGTTCAACTGCTCTTTCGAGGTCTACTGCTGCTGACAGGCTTACAATATTATCGGAAAACTGTAAAGTTTTATTTCCCCTCCCTGATCTTTAATTCCTTTTTCAAATGTTTCCTTGCATTAGTTTGCAGCTTGCTGATTGTACAGATTGAATAACATTGGAGAAAGGCTATAACCCTGTCTTACTCCCTTCTCCAACACAGGTTCCCTTTCCTTTCCTAATTTTATAACTGCTGTTTTTCTGTAGAAGTTGCATAGAACTTTTCATCCCCTATAGTTAACCCTTGCCATCTCTAAAATGTGTATTCCAGTTAACATTATCAAAAGGTTTCTGAAAATCTACAAGAGTTAAAACGTATGTTTGTCGCTGCTTAACCTATCTTCTAAGATAAGTCGTAATGCGTGTTCCTAAATTTAATCTAAAACCAAACTATTCTTTTCGGAGGTCGGGTTCTAACAGTTATTCCAATCATCTGTAAATAATTCGGGTTAGAATTTTACAACCATAACTTATTATTAAACTAATAGTTCCGTAATATTCACACTTGTCTGCATTTACTTTCTTTGGAATTGGAATTATTAAAATGTTCAAATGTTTGTAAAACTATCGGACTCTACCACTTTGTCATTAGTACGTACCTTACAAAATACTTAAACTAAGGTAAACTAACCTAAGGATAAGATAGACACCCAAGCCCCAGGGGGGACTCGAACCACCGACGGCGAACGGCCGCGCGCACTCCAGCACGGCGCCCCAGTGCGCACTGTAAGTTACTGTCTTGAATTCTAATGAGAATATCCACAGTGGTTACGTCACCAACGCTTTTATCAATCGTCTTTAGAATTGTCAAATTCCTCTCGCAGCATCGTACCTACTACCTCACCATCGTCACTTTCTCCTCCGTTCCTACAATACTGCATTCATATTCACTTCTATGTGGCCTCTACACATTCCTCCCACCTTTCAGTTTTCCCTTCTTTGTTTAGTTTTGGTTTTCCATCTGAGGTCTTTACATTCATGCAACTCCTTTTATTATCTCCAAACGTCTGTTAGTTTCCTGTAGGCGATACATAACCGTCCACTAGTTATAGATTTTTTGCCGTTTATCCTTATAGTTATGGTATGCTATTGCTCAGGTTTCCGGTTTACTCGATTTACTTCTTTGCCAATGTGGGTACTGCAAACGCATGTACGTTTGCGTGTAGTACAGACAGGTGAATGAAAAATGTAATTTCAATGCTTACAAGATGAATACTACGTATGGCCAGGACTAACGCTTTAAATAACAAAAAATTAATTTGGCCGCTCTTCGCAAACCTACCTACTTTTTTTAGGACATGTATCTGTTATTGGTTTCCTTTCATCTTCAGCTGCAAATCTCCGCGCAGCAGTGTATAAACATGTAAATTCTTCAAAAGCAGCCGGTATATTTACATTTTCTTTCCGCACTCTGACGAGATCCTGGCAGCCTCAGATTTATGACTGATGAAGTTCCCAATTTCGTAATCCTGCATGATTTTGTGCCATGAATCCGTCTCGGTTCGGATTGCACGTTAAGCTGCAGATCCCCTTTCCCCGGTTGGATAACTAAAATTGTTCAAATATTTGTAGAGCTTATGGGACTTAACTATGGGGTCATCAGTCACTAAACTTACAAACTACTTATGAACTTATTCTAAGGACGGCACAAATATTCATGCCCGAGGGGGGATTCGAACCCCCGATCGTAGTGGTCGTGGAGACTGTGACTGACGCGCCGCAGAACGCTCGGCCACCGCGGCCGGCAGTTGGATAACTGGGGTAGGCTGGGGACACACAAATCGCCGAAGTGGCGTCCAATTGAAAGACTTGCATCAGACCAATGAGCCACACGAAATTATTATTATTATTATTATTATTATTATCCGTTCTTCATAACATTCATAAAGATAGAGCTCTTTTTTGTATTCAGCATTTCGGACGAAGTATCATTCCGTTCGTCATTCTGTCTGTTTCGATTAACTTTTCTACATGCCGAAAATATTTTTCTCGTCCTTTTGTATTTTGTCCCTTTAACCCATGCCTTGCTACAGGGTTAATGTAGGACGGCCGGCCGCGGTGGCCGAGGGGACTGAGGCGCTCCATTTACGGTCTGCACGGCCACTACGGTCGGGGGTTCGAATCCCCCCTCGGGCATGGATATTTGTGCCGTCCTAGTTCGTAAGTAATTCATAAGTAGTTTGTAAGTTTAGGGACTGATGACTCCGTACTTAAGTCCCATAGACTATACAAACAATTGATTGAATGTAGGACGAATCTGTCGTCTCCCACCCCTTCTCTTTGTAACAATAACATAGAAATTCTTTTCTGTAAAATCTTTTGAGAGTCTCAACAGCGTTATTTTCCAAGCTGGGTGAAAGTGAGAAAACTGTTGGGATACATATATTCTGTTTAAGTTATTGGACGTTGGATGGCGCGTTGTGAATCAGCAGTAGTGTTTTCTCGCTTTTGTCACGCTTTATCTAATGAACCATTACAAAGTGTAAAAATACTTTCTCAAATCATTTTACGAAAATCTCACTGCCCATCCTGGCGCTATTTATTGATATCTTACTTATACATTCGTACTCCGAAAGCCACCTGTTGGTGTGTGGCGGAGGGTACCTTGAGTATTACTGTCGGTTCTACCTCCTATTCCAGTCACGTATTGTTCGCGGAATGAAAGATTGTCGGTATGCGTCTGTGTGGGCTCTAATCTCTCTGATTTTATCCACACGATCTCTTCGCGAGATATACGTGGGAGGGAGCAATATACTGCTTGACTCCTCGGTAAAGGCATGTTCTGGAAACTTCGACAAAAGCTCGTACCGAGATCCAGAGCGTCTCTTTTGCAGAGTTTTCCACTGGAGTTTATCGATCATCTCTGTAATGCTTTCTCGATTACTAAATGATCCTGCAACGAAGCGCGCTGCTCCTCTATCAAATCCACCTAGTACGGATCCCACACCGGTTAGTAGTTTCAAACAGTGTGCTCTAACCTACTTCATTTGTTTTCGGACTGCATTTCCTTAGAATTCTTCCATGGAATCTCAGTCTAGCATCTGCTTCAACGACTATTAATTTTATATGTACGTTCCATTTTAATTCACTCCTAATGCCTACTCGCAGTTAATTTATAGAATAAATTGTTTCCAATTGCTGATCTGCTGTAGTGTAGCTAAATGATAAAGGACGTAATAGTCATCACAGTTGTATTGACGAGTTGGAAAGAAAACTTTCTTACCAATGACAACCGTAAATGATCAGTGATTACCATCAGTATTAAGGCAATTATACAATCATATTAAAGGGAGAAAGAATAAGAAAGGTGGGAAATTAGGTTGCTATTGTGCAATTAAATAATTCATTGATGAGTACTGAAACTTGTGCCGGATCGTTATTATAATTCGAAATTCCAGCCTTAATTTCTTGGCTGTCCGGAGTACGATTCGCGTCCGCCCCAACCTTTCACACGTCACAGACTATGTAACCAACGCCCGTTGAGTCCATCCTACTGTATGCGTGCCATCCGGTTTATATCGGACACCACACGACCCGGGCATGTTTCAGGGCCAGGTGCTGTTTATGCACGACATGAAGCGAGGTTTTTCCTTGCGTGTTCGTCACTAATGTAACTCTTTTCGAGAGTATAAACTTCTACTTCAAAAGTTCCCTTAGTTTAACTTTGAAAACGTCAGGTCCCTAACAGTCTGCAGTCAAAGCTAAAAAATACCGCGTCTCATTGGAAGCATTTTATCACTTGACTGCCCTCCAAGATTATTATAAAGCTGAACTTTATTTTCACAAAGAATGATAGTAGCTGTAAAGTTCTGGATATGACCTGTTTTTTATCCAGTTTAGTCGGTCCCTTGCAGAGGTCGATTCGTGCTTCTGATAGGTCCATCGCTACGTTTTTGCTCTGTTTTCTTTCTTTTTTATTTTATTTTATTTTATTTTATTTTATTTTATTTTATTTTATTTTATTTTATTTTATTTTATTTTATTTTATTTTATTTTATTTTATTTATTTATTTATTTATTTTTATAGACGCCATTCAGCCCTTAATGCTATCAGCAACCACGCCTTTAACTGAACCATCCCGGTATGTCTAACTTTCCGTCTTCGCAGCTCTACTTCCACCAGTACATCGTCTCCTAACTTCTAGACATCAACGAAGTTCTCCTACGAACCTTCAAGGACTAACACTCGAAAAATAAAGGATATTTTGGAGTAAGATAAAGCTGTGGCGGCGGGCCGAGTTGCGTGGCCCGGTAGCTAAGTCTGTAGAGCGTTTTCACGTGAAAAGTAAAAGTCTCTGTTTCGAATCCCGACTTGGGGCACGGTTTCAATCTGCCTTAGGGTTTCATATCACCACATACTCTGCTGCAAAATATCATTGTACCGTATAAGTCTCTATGGTCTAGAACGTTTGAAAGTAATAGCTCACCTAACCGTTTTTGTGAGCTTCATACTTTTGACACCAGACGGACTTGAGAGTTAGTCAATAAATTGAATCGGTATTCAAGTAATGACAAAACGTATGTACCCAGACGTCTGTTTCAGTGGCACGAATTACAATTGCACGGTATGCCGGTAAATTTTAAATACATAAAATTTTAATAAAATTTTGCAAGGTATGTGTAATAGATTAATGTTTAATGGAAATTGATCAGCACAACATATTTGAAAAACTTAAGTTTAAAAAAAACCCGAACAATTTGGTGACTACGACCACCGAGGCAAGCCTTTGAAAAAATTAATATGCGCAACGGACACGCTCGGTTAATGGGAAAACTCAGACTAGAATTTATGACCTTGTCTAAAGTACTCCCAAAGGGTACAACGAAACTGATGAAGTTGAATAATGGAAAGGGGGCAACAATCTGACTGCGGCAAAGATAAAATAAAAAAAAATGACTTACCTCATATATTCTTATTATAAAACTGGAGACAGGAAACAGCAAGCAGCTCGCGTCATGCAGTATTTCAATATTAAAGTTCAACAATAATCATAAATGAAGAAAATGAACGAAAGGGGAAACTATCAAATGAGGACGCAGAACGCAAATTGAATATTAGAAATTATGTTTTCTTAAAAAAATATGAAGTAGAAAAATACTACAAAAATTTAAATTAACATCATGCATTACAATTACTTGCTGCAACACACACTAGCAAATAACTTGCTACTAACTGCCCTCTCTCGTAACCAGAGCGCTTACTCTACAACCGAAATTCCAAAGATTACCGTGCCACTTACAATAACATCTGTGACCAGTTTACATATATACAAAAATGTACATAAAACCGACTATGTTGGGACCATAGGGACATTACACAGTGAATCACCAGTACCTACAGAAATGAGTTAATAAAATTTATTTTAGTATCTTCGAAGTACAATTTTGAAGATGGCTGATTAACAGCAATCGTAATACAATTTTTTTTTAACAATTTCGTGTTTCAGGCAACCGGTTGCATAATTTTTAGGTTCTTGACCTAGGTTTAGTTGCCACTAAGGACAGCTTCATCAGAAGAATAAAATAGTTCCTTCATGCCCTTAACACCATACTGTTGTAATTTGTGTTTTATTTTTATGACCAGAATGCTAATTTTTATTCTAATCGACTTGAGCAATCCTGCTCGTAATATTTTTGACGTCATGTGTGTTTATGTAACTATTTTATTCTTCTGGTGAAGTTGTCCTTAGTGGAAAGGAAAACTAGGTCAAGAACCTAAAAATTACGCAACCGGTTCGCTGATATAAACAATTAAAAAAAAAGTATTCGAATACTCGCCTTCAAGTAGTTTTTGACTGAGTTACAGGTGTGTGAAGAACATACTCCGTCTTACGCTATTCCTGCAGATGAAGTGGATGACTTACATCAGGTAGGGATTTCTATGACGCGCACCTGTGGCTCCATCTCTTTCTCCAGTATGCACTGCTCTTCCTGACAGCCAGGGAATTAGCTTTTTGGCGTTAACTAGCAAAACTGACTTCATTTTGACCAGCACAATGCCTGTAACTTTCTGAAATACTGAAAATGATACAGAAGTTACTCACACTTTACAATTCAGTTCCAGTTTTATTAATCTACTCGGTGGCGTGGCCAAAAACAGTCTGAAATGCTTGTGTGGGTGTTACAGGATAGATTGTGCTGAGAAGTATTTGAAAATAGGTTGCGCCTTCTGTAATTTATTTAGCATAGAATTTATCAAACTAGTCGCTGAACGCGAAAAATCTAACAGCTTGTCACAGACCGTGTTCCCCCATCCAGTTTTCTTTTGGTTACCTCACACCCAAAAAAGCCGCGGTGGAGTAGCCGAGCGGTCTAAGGCGCTTCACTGTGGAGCGCACGGTTGCTCGCCGTCGGGGGTTCGAGTCCTCCCTGGGGCATGGGTGTGTGTGTGTGTGTGTGTGTGTTGTCTTTAGGTTAATTTACCTTAGTTTATGTAGTTCGTAAGCTAGGGACTGATGACCACACAGTTTGGTCTGATAGATTTACAAACATTTGAAAATTTTGAACACTCGAAAGGAGAAAGATACAAATATCACTGTGGTGATGATCAGTGGCGGCGCTAGACGAAAACTGGGCGTCGATGAACTCGTCTTTGCGAGGCCCCTTTAATTTTTTTCAGTAAGGAAGAAAACGTTAAAGAAAATGATCTAGATTATACACCAATAATCATTATACTAAAATCTTGTTGTAATATACAAGTATTAATGAAATGACAAATTACAATTAAATCAAATTAAATAGAGAAACTTTTCGGCTTTTCGCCTCACTTTTTTTAAAGGTCATATCATACTAGCCGCTATTTCGGCTTCAGTTGATAGTACTAACAACGCAGATAGTCTTTCTTGGCTCATTGTGCTTCTCAAGTAAGTCTTAACCAGTTTTAACTTTGTGAAGTTTCTCTCGGCCGAAGCTGTACTGCCTGGAACTGTGAGCATGATTCTGATTGTTATATACAGGTCATTTTTTTCGTGGCCCCTCTGTGATCGACGGAATTCGGTTGAGTTCGTGTCTACGGAATGTTTATGCTCTCTTACCAACCTTACCTCGTAACAGTATTTTATGTCGGAGACATCGTTAATGTATTGTTGATTTGTGCTTGGTATTGATTATTATCTTCCACTTTGTTATTTGCTAAAGTCCACATACCACTACGACTTCTTTTACAAAAAGGAAATCTGTCCTTTAAAGTGGTATGAAAAATGTTGATTCCGATTGTTATTCAGTTACGACAGTAAAAAGAGAAGGCGTTGCTACACCCGCTTAATAAGTCCGTTAAAATATTAATATTTCGTTGATATACGTTCCATTTTTTAAATTACTCAAACATTAAAGTGATACTTCATTTCGTGTTCCATCTGTGACGCTTTAACTTCTTACATGCTGTTTCTTTTAAAACCTGAAAGCTATATGACGTAAGCTGGCGGCACTGGAGAAAGAGGCGGGGCTTGTTCTAACAGCCAGTGTGCTACGAGCTGAATGCAAGCTTCAGCTCCCAACATTCTCCGCTCAGGGGCCACGTTTCAGTGAGAGATCTGTAAACATTTAAATATAATTTTTCCAAATTGTTTTCTAAAATGCACTGAAGAAGTTGTTTTGCGTCTTTGATTGAGTTTAGTGGATTGGATTTTAAAAGCTTGAGTTCCTCTTAAAGTTTTAAGTGCTGTATGTCACTATTTTCGCCTTCTCGGAATATCATATCATTACAATCATTGAGAAGGTCAGCCTTAGACAGAGATTTCAAATAATTTATATTATAAATAAAACCAAATCGCTGAGAATATTCGGCGAGCGCTTTGAATCAACATTGACTGTCGACTGTTACAGCATCTATTTAAAAAAAATTAACTCTGTACTGTATTTCTGCAGATTGTATTGGCTCATCAATTTGTTCGTAATCCAACATTCGTTTTTTCTGTGCTATTATTTTCCTTTTGAACTCACAAAATTTCTTAACTACTACTTTTTCTTTCAAACAAGCGAGCTTTTACAACGCATGTGTCAACTACTATTATACGGAATTCTCGAATCCAGTCACGAAATGAACGTAAAGAGTCAACACCTACTTTCAGGTTCATTCGAACCGACTGCCATTGTTTACGTATATTGTTCACACGCAATAAAATATCGTACCACACGTGTATTGCAACAGTAAACTCGACAGTTAACATTTCATTCAAGACTGCGTCACAGTCACTAAGAGTTTTAGAATCAACAGGTTTACTTCTCAGGTCATTACGCTTTCGATGACATCAAATTGGAATAATATAGCTTTTAGTGCTCCGATTCTGCTAACCTATCTTGTTTCAGACATGGGTTTCAATGTCAATTTTAATTTTTTTATAAGTTCCCAACGCTCCATAGACCTTGTAAAGTGCACATAAATTTTATTGATGAAGCCGAAAAATGTTGTAGCTGTTGTAAAGGAGTTAGTTGCATCTATGAGAAGCAAATTCCAAGAATGGCATCCGCATGGCGCGAAGATTGCTCATGGATTAATATTGAGTATTCTTGTTCTAACACCTTTGTTAACGCCAATAATGTTGGCGCCATTATCATATCCCTATCCTCGACAGTTTTTATATGTAGATCATTATTTTCTAGTTCCTTTAAAACTGCATTTGTTAAATACTCACCCATTGTTTCTTCAACGGCAATAAACAACAAAGTGTTCCTCTATCTCTCCAGCTGAGGAATTGCAAAATCTTATTATTGACATTTGTTCCACAAGGCTCACATCTCACATCTCTAGTACAATCGAGCATGAGAGCAAAATATTTAGCTTGTTTGACCCTTTTTACAATTTCGTTAATGACAGATTTTGACAGTAATTTATCTTGGATCACGTGCCTCAGATAATGCTGAAAAAGTTGCCTTTCATTAATTCGTTGCAAGTGCTCTTTTAGTGTTAGGTCATATTTGGACAACAGTTTAAATGGGGCTGTAAAATTAATGCTCTTTCCAGTATCATTCAGGTTAAGCGATTCTCGATGACCTCCAAATGCCGTATTGTGTGGGGCTAAGTACTTGATAATATCGATCAATCTTTCTACAAAGTTATACTACTACTTTTGTGATTCCCCACTCTGTCTCTCTATCTACCGTTTTCCCCATGTTTCATTCCTTTATAGAAGTCCATACATTTAATCATACACTCCATGTGTCGTTGACTTTGTTCATGTCTTTGCAATATCCTCCACATATCTTTCCAGTCACAACAGTATTCTTTTACCATCTGTGACTGCAAATGTGATAAAAGTCTACATGAAAAGCAAGAAATTTTATCTTGCGATCTGGAGTAAACCAACCACCTGCTCAAAAATGTTCAAAAGTTTGTATAGCTTCTGGGACTTAACTACGGGGTAATCAGTCCCTCAACTTAAAAACTACTTATTAACTAGCTAAGACTAATGACGGCAGAAATATTTATGCCCGAGGGAGGATCCGAATCCCCAAACATAGTGACCGTGCAGAACGTGACTGACGCGCAGCAGACCGCTCGACCACTGCGGCTGGCAACCACCTGCGATGTTGATCTTCACCATTACTCAATTTTCTAGTAAAATGACTCATTTGCGTCTTTGGGGTAGCTCTCATCATATTTCTGGATCTTTTGTTGGGGAATATTTTGAATTACGCCATGAAACTGTGAATCTGTTACTGGAAACACCCACTTTTCCGGATCTAGTTCTGTAAATGACTGTTTTATGAACAATGTCCTCTAGATTTTCTGAATCACAAATATTTTCACTTCTTAACTCCTAATTCGGCCCAGAATTTTGGGTAACAGCAGTTTCGCCCAATTCTAATGTTGTATCAGAAAGGGTAAGAATCATTCGAGCCTGGTTCTGTTTCTGCGACTACAGAAACTTGGAGGCATCTGAAGCAGATTTACCTGAAGTTGGTTTCTTCAGAAATTTCATCATGTTCAAACTCCGTATGTCTCTTCCTCTTGAGGATCCTCCGGACGATCTAAAAATTCTTTTTTTAGTAAATACATTGATAAGTGCATTTCCATCAAATTGGGTGATTCCAGACTGTTTTGATGTTGATTTTACCATACCTTCCACAGGTTGTATAGATTTCATTCTTCGTCAGTGAAGTGGGGGAGTCTATATAGAACGAAGGAAAGTCGTAAATATAGAAAAGTAGATGTGCACCGCTATTTGCCTGAGACGAATAATAAGAAGTGGCTAATGACCTGGATGACAAATGCTTTTCCGTTTGTTGGGACAATAGAAAGTTTCCAATTCACGATATTGCGTGAAATTTCAACCTCAAGACTTAATCTCATATACAGTATATCAAGGTTTACGTAAGCCTCAAAACAAAAGTCGCAGAATGCGAAAATACAGTTTCTCGCTTAAAATAACTAGTGCCGGCCGCGATGGCCGAGGTGACTGAGGCGCTCCAGTCACGGTCAGCACGGCCACTACGGTCGGGGGTTCGAATCCCCCCTCGGGCATGGATATTTGTGCCGTCTTTAGTCTTAGCTAGTTCATAAGTAGTTTGTAAGCTTAGGGACTGATGACCCCGTAGTTAAGTCCCATAAGTTGTTCAAACATTTGAACATTTTTGAAAATAATTAGTGTACGAAAGTGAAAGTGGGCGGAAAATTGTTGCTATGCAACGCGAAAGAGCAAATATACCATACTGTCCTAAATTACCTCATTTGACGGTGCTTAAAAGTACTCAGTGTTATAGTACAGAAAGGATTGGACGCGGTATCGTCATACATGGGAACATAGTTTTTATAATTGGCTATGTATAATGCCAGAACATCAAGTGATAAAATATAATGTTTACTCAAGAAATCTATACATACTATAAAACGGATGCAAGTGTTTGTGTGTTTGTGCATGTGTGTGTGTGTGTGTGTGTGTGTGTGTGTGTGTGTGTGTGTGTTCCACATCTCCTCCTGCTATAGGATTTATTATGGAGATTCGAGTTTAAGCTTCAATTATTATAAGCGAACCAGTAGGTCTATCCCAAAATGAGTTACACCAGTCTGTTACTCGTTTTCTTGTGCTTCACGATATATGGAGCAATTGCGTTTCAATGAATCGTGAATTTGCTAAACGACTCAAGTCCCTATGGGTACATTTTCAGAAACAACAGATACATTTAACAGTGTAGAATAACTGCCTACATCAAGAATTTGATCCAACGTTTTTTGAAGCCTGTGCTATCTACACAGATGTACTATAAGTACAATATAAAAATACTCGCGTAAGTGCAACGAAGAGCTTGCCACATATTTATTAATTTTCAGGTCTAGTATTAAATTCTACAACTACTTTTACTCAGAATTTACACATGGAGACATCTACATATAATCAATCTTTGTCTACTGCCGGTAATAGCCAATCCCTATGCTCGCTATATAGCATCTTCATCGCAAGACATAAATAAAAAACCCTAACAACAGAGAAAAAGTAACGAGGGAAGTCAGTTTGAACCATGTTGTCTTGCAACTATATACCTTGTTAATACACCAAATGAAGCTGGTAGCCGATGTGGCATTTACCGCTGGGAGGCCTCGGTTTGTTATCTACGCCGTCCCAAGCCTCAAAGAGGCAGTCCACCAATGGTTCAACAATCATAAGACCGTAGCACATACATAAAATTTACGACATTAAAATAAATAATGCTTTACAGACAAATAAACATACTAAGTAATGTATCTTAATACTGACTTACCTTACAAATATAAAATCAATACCAACAGTGTGATAAATGTATCGAAATAAACGTAATAACTTACAATAAACAACCATTTTTTCATTCAGTAACGATAAGAAACGTAGACGGAACTGTTCTACGTGCGAGTCTCTTGATACTGCGTTTTGTGCGTCTTTTCGTCACTGTCATTTAGTGCACATGCGCAGGTGTTCCCTTAACTGATCGGTAACAGCCGTCAGCACTCGTGCTGGGGTAACGATGCTCGTTATTAAATGCACAGCGTATGCTAACAGCCTGGCGTCACTGCACTGTTGTCTACCTTGTTCTTTTATTTGTAACTGAGCTGGGCTGTCGTTATTGTGTTTTGTTGCATAATTTTCATCGTTTAAATGTACGTTGTGTTCGTCCTTAGGTTAAGCAAGATGTAGGTCGTCGCTACGCAACCTAGCAGTTAAAAAGCGCCGTCAAACATAAAAATAAAAATTAAAAAATAATACTAATGTTTTGGGAGGCCCCCACAGGCGCGAGGCCGTCGGCGGTCGCCGACGTCGCCGACGCCTAGCGCCGCCACTGGTAATGATTGAACTCTAGATAATTGCTCAGCGGCAGAGCGTTGTAGTCTGAATCATCCAGTTGGGAAAGCCAGTAGAGTAATATGTACGCCGTGTAATACAACTGAAACTGGGATCGGAAAAGGACATTCTAAGGCACTACTTTCAGGATGCCCTCGCAGACCTTGGCGTAAGTGGAACTATCGGAAAAGTTACTAACGCACTACATCGGCATCCTCCGTCGTTTTCATGCGTCGTTTATGATGATAAAGCAGCCAAAAGAGTAGAGACGTTCATCTGTGTCCTTTCCTTGAAGACCTCTACAACATTTCAGAGGTGCCGGGACCGTGCACAATCTTCGGTGGGAGTGGCTACCTCGAATGCTCATCTTCCTAAATGTAACAACACTACTAGAATACGAGGTTCTATCATCACCTATGTGAATGTAGTCTTTCGCGGCGTTTAGTGCGTTTCAATGCAGGTGTCTTCGATTGAATTCCACACATTGCGGAATTTCATTGAAGCTACCTAAAACTCTTCTGAACTGCTCTGCAGATTCAAACTGCTACAGAAAGAACGCTTCTAAAAGACTAACTTCTCAACCACTAGCCTTCTTCCAACAGTGTCAAGACATCTCAGGATCAATAGGTTAAGACAAAAGCCCGGATACATCCCTATAAACGTCTGACGATCTGAGGAATCCTTAGGTGGAAGCCAACTACTAGAAGTTATGGTGATAAAGGGCCATCTTGGAATAGGGTTACTTTTCTCAAAGTGGAACATTATTTTGAAGACCTTTTTGTCAGGAATACACATGTGAAATCTGTTTCAAGATTATTTATGTAACATTTATCACCTGTTAAATTTAGGACACTCGTCAGTTACCATTACAGCACATGCTAAACATGACCTGCACTGCGTTGGACACATAAACGGTGTCTATTTACCCAATCCTCCTACAAACGCTGCAGAATCTGTGGCTTATAAGGTGCACACGCCTACTCATTACGCCGGCGAAGATGGGCTACATTGTGATTCTCTTCTCATACAGAATTTATTTCAAATCTCTCCATGGATAAGAGCTGTACGATCAGGAGAACGAGTTCGCCATTTGGTAGGACCACAACCTATCCAGTGACCTTGAAACTGTTCACGCAGAAATTGATTTCAGTAGCATTGCCATGTTGTACGAAGTTTGGGATATCACACATACGGAAACAACAGCGTTAGAAGCACCTCTCCCCGTCCAAGGTTACATCAATAAACACCGGAGGCAAGATTCTTCTGTCGCAAATCCCGCACCAACTGACTCCAAGTTTTGACATGCTCGTGCAGCAGATAAATCAACAATATTCTCCTGCATCTATGAGCACTTTTGGAGGTGCCACAATAACATGTGTACAAGACACAGTCGCCGGTATCACTATCACTATGCGTGAGAATGCATACTTGCTGCTGTCTTCCATTGTGGATGCCACAGCTAGGAAGAAAACACCACTTAATAACAGTATAAGTACTCACACCATTGTGCAACGAAGACAAAGCAAACACCCTTTGGTTCCGGATAACTGTTTCTCAATGCCAGTATAGAGACAGTACGATTTACCGGCGGACAATGTTTCACTAAATTCCACCTGGAAGAACATCCGGTATGACATCGCTAACGCCAGCTCAGTGTGGTAACTTACTATAACTGTAATTTCAACAACGTTTTGTCAGATATTTGTAGGCTTTCTGATGTTTTATTGTTGTATAAGTATCTCTTGGCCGTAATTGCCAGCGATTATCGACCGTGTAGCATTAGTTTTCAACGCTAAAGTCCCAATAGAAAACTATCTACTAATCTATCAGGCAGTATTGATCCCGTCCTGGAAGCACAATTACATGTACTACCATCACATGTAGTCACAGAGATACATTATGATTGTTATGTGATTACCTTTACGGATAGGGAATCGGTCAGTATGTTAGTAGTCTACGATCACACAAATGTGATTCTGTTTTTAATAGCTTTAGTCTCGCGTACTTCGCAGATTTCTTTTGTGCTGCAAGCTACGTAATTCAAGTATTAACTATATTTTTCTTAATTGTCACTTCTTTATTTCGTGTGTTATCGCTTTTAGAAAGCTTTTATTCTCGCGTATTTGATAATTGTGTGTTCCATAGAGTTTGGTGATATTTTGGAAACAGTCAGAGAGAGTATAATTACCCTGATCACAGTTCAGTCAGTTACCAACAGCCTTTATTAAAGCACTAGACTAGTTAAAAGTTGATTATTTAGTTTACTTTGTGCGGACGCAGGAGTTTGGCCACAGTTCGCAAACAGCTGAGCGCGCTGCTGGCTACGGTCAGCCGCCTTCAGGCTGCTGAGCGGTGGGGAGTCTGGTGCGTCGAGTGGGACGCTTTAGGTGTCTCATGCTTCACCCTCTCTCGTTGCTGTCGAAGCACCTTCAGGTCGAGTCGCCCTCTCCGCAAGGGCGGGTTGAACGGCATTCGCGTCACTTGGTGCGGAAGGCCAATGTGGAGGCTGGCCGCCCGGCCATGTCCGTCCTGTGTAGCGATCGTCACTGCGTCAATGGTGAAAGGCTAGGAGCGTATTTTGTTAGAAAGAGCCGATAAACAGTTGCAAGCATCACACTTAGAAAATGAATGGGCTTCGTTTAGTTCCGGCACTATGCATGTAGATGAATTGTGGGCTAAATTTAAATTTATTTTAAATAAACGATTAGAGAAATGTTGATTAAAGATGGAAAAGATCAAACCTGGTATAATAATACTAGTAAGAGTCCGGCAGTCAACAGAATTGATTTATGTTCTAGAAGTTATGAATTGTGATTAAGAATATCTGTGAAAAGGTGTCTGCTAATTCAATGACGCCCCTTTGTTTACTACCCCGAGGGTTTTCCACCTTCTACTTGCTAAATTGCTTAGAGTGCAATGGAGAAAATGTTCAAATGTTTGTAAATCTATCGCACCAACTGCTTGCAAACTACTTAAACCTAGGTAAACTAACCTACGGACAAACACACACACCCATGCCCCAGGGAGGACTCGAACCTCCACGGCGAGCAACCGCGCGCTCCGCAGCGGGACGCTTTAGACCGCTCGGCTACTCCACAGCGGCCGCAATGGAGAAATATCGATTAAATGTGGCACAGAGCATTACTCTCTCGCAGCTACTTCACGGGAAAACTTTTATCGGCGACAAACGGACACACGTAAGCTGCAAAACTGCGCATGCGCATAGTTGCTTATAGAACTCAACAGCTGCGCATGCGCAGTTCTATCGTCGACAAATTGACACTTATATGTAAGGATATTAGAAAGCTACTGAGAAAGAAAAGGCTGCTGCACTCTCAGTTCAGAAAACAACACGCACATCATGACAAGCGAAGGTTAGTAGAGATTCGTGGATCTATAAAAGATCGATGCGCGAAGCATACAAATATTTCCACAGCCATACCTTAGCAAAAGATCTTTCCGAGAATCCGAAAATATTCTGGTCCTCTGTAAAATCGATAAGCGGGTCAAAGGCCACTATCCAGTCACTCGTTGATCATTCCGAGACAGTAACAGAAGAAAGCAAAAGCTGCAGATCTAAATTTAACCTTTAAGAAGTCATTCGCCCAGGAGAATCATATAAACGTGGCATCATTTGATCAACGCACAACTTCCAAATGGAGAACATAGTAATAGGTATTATCAGTGTAGAGAAGCAGCTGAAAGAGATGAATACAAAATAGTCTTCTCCTGGTGTGGATGGAACACCACTTCGATTTTACAAAGAGAAAATGCTGCGGCATTGGCCCCCTTCAGGATCGCCTGATTTTCTAACACTGCTTTCAATTACCCTCGTTTTACTCTTGTTATTATTCATCGCATATCGTGAATCTTTAACCAGTTCCTAGTGTGCTCTTCAGTCTGCAGACTGGTTTGATACAGCTCTTCACGCTACCCTATCATGTGCAAGTTTTTTACCTGAGAATACCAAAGGCAACCTAAAATTTAGACCAACATTGGATGTTAACAAATTTCGCTTCTTAAGAAACGCCTTTCTTCCCATAGTCATTCTGCATTTTACATCTTCTTTACTTCGGCCATCAGAAGTTATCTTCCTACCCAAATAACAAAACTCATCTACTACTTTCATCGTCTCATTATCTAATCTAATTTCTTCAGTATCGCCTGATTTTCTGACTATGCCTTCCATGCCTTGTTATACTCTTGTTAATGTTCATCTTACAACGTCGTTTCAATACACTGTCCATTCCATTTAAATGCTCTTCCATGTCATTTGCTTTCTCAGCAAACCGCAAGGATTTTATTCCCTCTCCCTGGACTTTAATGGCCTCTCCAAATTTCTTCTTGCATTCCTTCACAGCTTGTTCAATGTACACATTGAACAACATGGAGAAAGGCTACAACCCTGTCTTACTGTCTTGCCAACCACTGCGATCCTTTCAAGCCCTGCGACTCTAATAAATGCTGTCTGGTTTTTGTACACGTTGAATACAACTCTTCGCTCCCTATATTTTATCCCAGCTATCTGCAAAATTTGAAAGAATGTATTCCAGTCAACATTGTCAAAAGCTTTCTCTAGATCCAAAATGCTAAAAAACGTAGGTTTACCTTTCCTAAACTTATCTTCTAAGATATTTGGTAACGCGATAATTGCCTCGCGTGGTGCTACATTTTTCTCAAATCCAAAATGATGTACCCCATGATCGGATTCCACCAGTTCTTCCATGCGTCTCTAAATAATTCGTATCCGTATTTTGCAAAATGTCTAGTGAATGCAGAAAAGCGCAGGTGACTCCCGTTAATAAGAAAGGTAAAAGAACTGACCCACATCATTACAGGCCAACTTCGTTGACATCAGTTTCCTGTAAAATTCTCAGCTCAAATATATTACATTTCCTTGAGACGGTCAGCTTCTGTCAATGAATTAGCCCGAGATTAGGAAGAGTAGTTCGTGTGCAACTCAGTTTGCCCTTTTCTCACATGACATCTTGCGAGTCATGGCTGACAGCTATGACTTCAATTTTTCTTTCAAATCCAAAGGGAGAATAATAAGGGAGATGTTGAATCAAATTAACAGTGTACTTCAAATTTATTACGAATTTCACTTAAAGATCCTAATCATGTAGAAATTCTCAGTATGGTTGTTTTTGAGACGATTCGAGAGAACTTTCAGAAATGTGGAATCCAGTGCAGACCGGTAGATAATACTTTTTTATAAATTTGACTTACAGTTAAATATAGAAGGAAATTTGTTAGGGAAGATTGGATATTTTTATGCAGATCTACAGCAATCTATTAGCTAAGTTTTTTTCACTATGAGGTAAGTTGTTCTGTCACAGTAAGTTAAGCCAGAAGCTTTTCATTTAACTCAATTATTGTTTAACCACATTGTCATAGTACATGAAATAAATTTTATTGTGAAATATTTTCATTGTTTCACATCGTAGAATTTCACAATAACACACTATTAATCTATTATTACAAATGTAATCAAAATCATCACCCAATTAACGAACCAGGTTTGATTTCAGTTACTTATTTTAGTAATTTACACATTTCTACGAGTTGTAGAAGGGACTAACTGGATCAGGTTTTACATGCGAAAGTATGAACTGGAATTTCATTCAACGACCCTGAGAATGCACCTTCGATAGAATGAAACAAATCTCTTCTACTGCAAGCTTTGCTTTACGTATATTAGGAGGAGGTAAACGGACGAAATCAAGAAAATAATTTATACCTTAAGAGCTATGAACTCTTGAGAAACAGTATCCCACCGTCTTCCACAGTATGGGAGATGAAAAACTGCTCTCAGCTCTTAAGGTATGTATTGTAGTTGCATTGGCTCAACTAGTCATTGGATATCCCGTGCATGATTATTGTCTAATGCTACCTACATCTGTATCTACATAACTACTTTGGAAATCACATTTAAGTGCATTTACTTGATACAGTTATGCATACAGCTTGACCTAACAGATGCAAATAAAGTTTATAATGACACCGTATCCGTTACTAGAAACATGTGAGAACGAAGTCGTTTGTTGAAGTGTCAATTGATCAAGTCAAAACTACCTGAACGAAACATACTTTATAACTACGATATGGAAAGAAGGCAGATAATATAATCCCAAAACTACACAGACATAAAAAATCATCAAAAAAGTTATATACGAGGGATGGAGCATAAATAGTTAATGTATTCGTGCTTTCTCGTCGTCAGTCAGTTTCTATTATCGTTATAGCGTAGATTGCTTACTGGCAATTTGAGGAAGGTGCAAGTGGCTGGCAAGACTCAAAACAGAACACACTTTTATTTTACACAGAAATCTTCCATAGTGGAGACAAAAGAACTTAAAGTACTTATATTTTCACACACTGATGTATCATGAAAACCGTAACAAAAATCAAACTTGGTCCAATGTCCTGTTCATGTCTAACTGAACATTCAATAGTAGACAAGATCTCCGTGACTTGAGTATATACAAGAAAACTTAAAACAGTCTGCAGCGGGCCATATACTAATACAGACAACCTTTCCGGTAGTCCACTCTTCCAGGCCACGACCACCACACAACTAACTTTTCACTTCACATAGCTTGCTTAGCTAACGTCGGTTGGCGGTGGCGCTGCGAACTTCAGGAGGGCGTGGCGGCCACCTTGCGATCTCATTGGGGACAGCTGGCAGCGACCGTCTCTTACTTCTTCTTCCGTTGTGTGGTGCCAATCTTGCCTTGGTGGTTAGGACACCACAATAGTGGCAACAATTTATTCACAACCAATAAAAAAACAAACAAGTTTGCACCTTTACACTCCTTCAAAGTAGTCCCCAGCGTTGTTTAGAATCCGTTGCCAGCGACGTGGAAGGCGTAGTACACCGTTAGCAGAGTGTGTTCTTTTGATTTTTAGAATGGAGCGGTCTGCTACCTGTATAAAGTCTGAAACAGTTCTGAAGTGAATGCCACGAAGTGGTTCCTTCATCTTCGGAATCAAATTAAAGTCACAAGGACTTACGTCCGGGGAGTATGGTCGATGGTGCAGTGCTTCTCAGTCCCATCGATCGATCAGAGCGCATTGTCATACAAAATGATGGGTGGGTTATGCAGAGAGTGTTGCCACCTCTTGAAGACCTTGACGACACTGTCTTGCTGTACGACCTCGTGCACACTAAATATTCATCCAACGCCGTTGTCCCTGTTTCGAAAATTGTGACACCGTTACGTTAGATCACTCCATCACAAGTGACTGTCTTGCCCTCTATTGTGCATACGTCGGTGACGTGGGACGGGTGGATTCTTTTGCTCAAGCGTACAATAGTACATAGTTGCCACTATGTAGGTTCCAGCCCTCATATAAAATATGCCACAAAATACGATAATGTAAGCGAAAGTGAGAAACGAGCCTTTCTATTTCTTATTTTTTAGTTTCTTACAACTATCTGTAATTGAGTGAGGTAAAATCACATCAAACGAGCCGGCCGCGGTGGCCGAGGTGACTGAGGCGCTCCAGTCACGGTCAGCACGGCCACTACGGTCGGGGGTTCGAATCCCCCCTCGGGCATGGATATTTGTGCCGTCCTAGTTTGTACGTAGTTCATAAGTAGTTTGTAAGTTTAGGGACTGATGAGCCCGTAGTTAAGTCCCATAAGCTGAACAAACATTTGAACATCAAGCGAACGGAGTGGAACAAAGAATTTACAGAACAGAGGCTGTCGACATATAAGTCTCGGCTTTACATTTATGTTCAAACCAATGTCGAATATCAGACGGTTCTTGATCAGGATGGTGTCGATCATCTTGAAGTCACCACGCAGATCCTGGCTTTTACAGAGCAGAGATTGCTCATAGTTGGGTACTCCAACGTCGTTAGGTGGGTGATGAAACCCCTTAGAGAGATGGCTGCCAAAGAGGGGAAGATGGCCAATGTGCACTCCGTGTGCATACCAGGTGGAGTCATTCCAGATGTGGAACGGGTCCTTCCGGATGCGATGAAGGGTATGGGATGCAGCCAACTACAGGTGGTTTCTCACGTCGGTACCAATGATATGCATCGCTATGGATATGAAGAGTTTCTCTCAGATTTTGAGCGGCTATCTGAAGTGGTAAAGACTGCCAGTCTTGCTCGCAAGATAAAACAGAGCTCACAATCAGCAGGAATATATATATATATATATATATATATATATATATATATATTTTCCTGCTGATTGTGAGCTCTGTTTTATCTTGCGAGCAAGACTGGCAGTCTTTACCACTTCAGATAGCCGCTCAAAATCTGAGAGATTTTTATATATATATATATATTAGTACAGCTTATGGGACTTAACTATGGGGTCATCAAACTTACAAACTACTTAGGAGCTAGCTAATACTAAGGATGGCACAAATATCCATGCCCGAGGGGGTTTCGAACCGCCGACCGTAGTGGCTGTGCAGACCGTGATTGGCGCGCCGCAGACCGCTTGGCCACCGCGCCCGGCTTGACAGGGCCGACTGTGGACCTCAGGTACAGAGCAAATTGGAGGGTATGAATCAGAGACTCAGACGGTTACGCGACCGTATAGGCTGCAGATTTCTCGACTTCCACCATAGGGTGGTGGGGTTCCTGGTTCCGCTGAATAGGTCAGGAGTCCACTATACGCAGGAAGCGGCTACACGGGTAGCGGGAGCTGTGTGGCGTGGAGTGGGCAGTTTTTTTAGGATAGAGGGCCTCTGCAACACACAGAAAGGGTCTAAATCACAAAGGATACAGGTCAAAGATAGGATGAACACAGATCTAGAAACCATTGGCGTAAGAATTGTCAATTGTCGTAGCTCTATGGGGAAAGTACCAGAGCACCAGGCACTAATAGAAAGTAGTGAATCTCAAATCTTTATAGGTTCCGAAAGCTAGGTAAGTGCGGAGATAACTTCATCTGAAACTTTTTCAAAGGGGCAAGTGGTGTTCAGAAAATATAGATTGAATAAAATAGGTCGTGGCGTATTTATTGCTGTTGTAGGCGGTTTATCCTGTAGGGAAATTGAAGCAAATCATTCCTGTGAGTGGGTATGGGTGGAGGTTATACCTGAAAACCAAAATAAATTAATAATTGGCTCTATTTTATCGATCCCCCTGACTCAGACGATTCGATCGCAGAAATGTTCAATGAAAGCTTGTATCAAATTCAAAAACGTATCCAAAGCATACAATTTTAATTGGTGGCGACTTTAATTTACCCTCGATAAGTTGACAAAAATACATGTTCAAAACGGGAGGCAAACATAAAACATCGCCCAAAATTGTATTGAACGCATTCTCCGCAAATTATCCCAAGCAATTAGTTCACGAACCAACTGGAATAGTAAATGGTTGTGAGAACATACACGACGTCCTAGCAACAAATAACCCGGAGCTAATAAAGAGCAGCAAAAAAGATATAGGGATTACTGAATACAGAGTTGTCGAAGCGAGACTGAATATCGGACTTTCCAAATCCATCAAAATTAAAAGAAAATTATGTTTATTCAAAAAGAAGATATAAATTTGATTAACGCTTTCCTGAGCGAAAATTTCCAGTCTTTTGGAACTAAGAATGTGAATGTAGATCAGATGTGGCTTACATTCAAAGAAATAAGACAGATTCATGCCATACAAATTAACAAAAGAGGGGGTTTAACCGCCGTGGTACACAAGACAGTTTATATCACTGTTATAAAAGAAAAGGATAAAAAAAAATGCAAAATTATAACGCACAAAAAATCTCCAAGACTGGCAATCTTTTACTGAAACTAGAAATGTAGCTAGAATTTCAATGAGAGAAGCTTACAATAGTTACCACAACGAAACCCTGTAACGTAATTTGGTAAAGAATCGTAAAAAATTCTGGTCGTATGTAAAGTATACTTGCGGCAAAGACAAACAATAGCTTCATTACACTATATAAATCGTGATGCTACTGATGACAGTTCTGCTGAAGCAGAATTGCTTAACACAGCTATCCGAAATTCCTTCACTAGAGAAGACGAAGCAAATACTCCAGGATTCCTATTAATAACTGCTTCCACCATGCTTAATTTAAAAGTAAATCTCCCTGGAATATTAAAACATCAAATTACTTAAATTACTGAATAAAAGTAAGTCTCCCGGTCACGTCTGTATATCAATTAGGTTCCCTTTAGAGTATGCTGATGCAATAGCCCCATACCTAACGATCATATACAACAGCTCGCTTAGCGAACGTTGCTTACCCAAAGACAGGAAAGTTGCTCTGGTTACCCCAATATTGAAGAAAGGCAATAAGAGTGATCGGAAAAATTACAGGCCTATATCATTGGCTCGGTCTGCAGGAGTATTTTAGAAAATATACTTTCCTCAAATATTATGAAATATCTCAAAAAAACGACCTGTTGTACCGTAGGGATTCAGAAAGTATCGTTCTTGTGAAACACAGCTAGCTCTTTACTCACATGATGTGATGAGTGCTGTCGATAAGGGATGTGAAATAGATACCGCATTTCTAAATGTCCAGAAGGATTTTCAAACTGCACCTGACAAGCGTCTTCTAAGGAAATTGCGTGCTTATGGAATGTCGCCACAGTTGTGCGATTGGATTCGTGATTTTCTGTCAGAAAGGACACAGTACGTTGTAATTGATGGTAAATGATGGAGTACAACAGAAGTGATATCTGGCGTTTTCCACAAGGATAGCCCCACTCCCTAAAGCAGCTACAATAAGATATAGATAAGACATCTATATTGTGCGAAAATTGTCAATTGAAGCTTAATAATGAGAAGTGTGAGGTCATCCATTTGACCACTATAAGAAATCCGTTAAAGTTCATTTACATGATAAACCAATCAAACCTAGAGGCCGTATATATATATATATATATATGCAATCTACCTTGCTGCTATGTTTGGCTCCACATATATATGTGGAATTACATTTTTAAAAATGAATTTCTTGTAGAATAACTATCGCTCAAGATAAACGGCCATCCAATTTGATGACACTATTCGCATAAGCTGCTCCGCAGGTGAATCTAACTTTAAGATCCTATTAGAGACAGCAAATGTAATTTTTCCCCGTGGATTTCTAACACATATATACACATTTCATTGCTTTCCATAATTCCTTAGTGAAAATTAAAAAAAAAGACCTATTTCTGAACATTTCAATAAAAATTTTACTATACATTGTATTTCATACTTTTTGTGAGTGAAAATTTAAAAATGAGAATAAGTTTTTCCTAATTGATTATACATTATTATTTTACATCTATTGTATTTAAAATTATTTTGAGGGTGAAAAACTAAAATTAAACATAACTAAAGAATGATTTTTTTCTGGATTTTTGAATGCAAATATGCCTGTCAGTTGTATTGTGATAAAAACTAAAAGGAACATGAGGTTTTTTATCTGGATCAAGACAAAAATTTCCAAAAGTATCCGGACCCCATCTAAGATTACTCGCCGAGCTCTGCTCTACACTATGCCGCGACACGGATTGTAAAATTAAGCCGGGATTGCTACGTTAGCACCGATGGGTCTACTCGTTACATTTAGCAAGTATGTCGAGCATACAACATAATTGTGTCATTTTATTGTCCTTCATCTACGGTGTGCATGATATCTTGTGATAAGTTTACGTTTCCATGTTTCTACGATTCCAACATCATAACCCGTGATCTGATCACCACATTATCAGTATCAGCCACATCTCCAGTTGGGCCAGTAATCTGAAGTGGTTATTTCCAGGAATATCAAGGTTGCTCTATCACCAGTTAATCGATTCTTCGAGGACAAATCCACTTGTCTAGAAGCAGGTGTCAATATAAAGGCGCCTGCTACCTGCTCCTCAGCTCAGCAGCAGCCATGTTGCGATTTCTCACCGTACTGTGCGTGCTCTGCTGCGCGCTGGCGGCGCCTCCGTCCCTGAGGGTGAGGACCAGGGGCGGCGGGCGGATAGTGGGCGGCACGTCCGCGGACATCGCCAACTACCCCTGGATGGTCTCCGTGCAGAACAACGGCGCCCACTACTGCGGGGGCTCGCTGATCAGCAGTACCTGGGTGCTGACCGCGTGCCACTGCGTCTACGACAACAACGTGTCGCTCTTCAGCATCAGGGCCGGGACGTCGGTCCGCGAGAGCGGCGGGGTAGTCACCCCTTCGCCTTCCGGCCTCATGAACAGCTATTTCAACCCCAACTCGTTGGACTACGACATCTCGGTGCTGAAGGTGAGCCTGTGTCTGCTCAGTTACTTCTGTCACTGCCTACATGGCAACCGTTACCACCAACACCATCATCATTATCATCATCATCAATATCAATAGAGACTCATTATGCCTTTCAGCGTTCAGTCTGGAGCATAGTCCACCTAGTAAAATTCCTCCATGATCTCCTATTCAGCGGTAACATTTCTGCCTAGTCTGAGGTTAAGCCTTCAAAATAATTCTTCACCCGATCTAAGTACTTTATCCTTGGTCTACATCGACTCCACTTTTCCTCTACTGCCGAACCCATGAGCCTCTTAGGTAAATTTACGTCTCCCATGTTTGAACATTAACCCACGATCTCAGACTGTTCGGTATAATCTATGGTGTTCCCAGTTTGATTTTCTCATTGTGGACACCATCCTGCCATTGTTAGCATCTATTAGTACGGTCGCGGCGCTTTCTATGTGTTCACCGGTTCACTGAACCACGGAAAAAAGCTCGTCGTGAAAATACTCAATAAATAAAAAAGTGTTTCTAAACTATCATTCTTCGTTTCGCTCGTCTATCAGATTATTTTATATGGACATTCAAAGTATTTTTTCGCATGAGAAACGTTTTAACGTCATGAAGACAGCGCGTATACTAGCCTCAACGCGGTCGTTTAATATAGTCGGCAGTGGCCGCATAGTTCCAATGCGCATGCGCAGGTAAGTGTCAGCTTCTCTTCTGAACCCCCGGAGGCAACATGGGGGCGCTCCTGCCGCAGGGAGGGACGAGGGGAAACTCCCAGACACTCAAGCTCTAGGGGTTACGCACGAATGGTACCGAAGCAAATACAATGGAGCTACTGCGCACCTCGCCTTGCGTATAGACAAACCCTCCATTAAGGCAACATCAACCCTTCATACTAGTTTTTAGCGCATTGAAGATTCGTATAAAAACGTCGTATTTCGTAAAATATATGAATTAAAGACGCATATACTGCACGTAAAAGGATTCAGAAGATCCGATCATGCATAATAATAAAGTCACCGTCCTCCACCTAGCAAGAATAGCCGTGTGGATATTTGTGCCGTCCTTAGTATTAGCTAGTTCATAAGTAGTTTGTAAGTTTAGGCACTGATGACCCCGTAGTTAAGTCCCATAAGCTGTACAAACATATGAACATTTTGGTCCCCTTTCCCCGGTTGGGTAACTGGGGTAGGCTATGGACACGCAAGTCACCGAAGAGGCGTCCATTTGAAAGACTTGTACCAGGCCAATGCCACACGAAATTATTATTATAGTGTTCATGTGCATATTCATTCATATGTTCTTGGTGTTTATTATCAAAGAAAAATGAAAAAAGTTCAGTGTCTTTAAGAAACAAATTACTCAGCTCTGATAAGAATCATTTGAGGTTGCTGTTCTTTCTTCCGTGCTTGCTTTGATAAATGGTGAGGATTTTCCGCCGTTTGCAAGACACCTGATTTTAATTATTTTTCCCAAACATGTTTCAGCACATTTTGTGGTATCATCAGTATGGAGGTTTATTTTTGTTCAGAAAAATTATAGTTACTGTACAATTGTCTTTTCAGGTACATCTAAAATGTTTTTGTAGGTTCATTCGTTTTGAATTTTGGTTAGGTTATCAGACGATATTACTATTTCAGTTTAGTGAAATTTGGCCTAGATATACGAGTATCACATTTTTTTACATACATTTTACATTACGCTACGTAAAACTCACTAAGTAGCTTACTTATTTGTTGTTTTGGTAATAGTATTTACAAACTTGTCATCTGCAAGCATAACAAAGAGTTTAAAGTTTCTTACTTTCTAATTTTGGGTTCGAGAAAAACGCGTCATTTCTGTTTAGTACTTACGATTCTTTTCCTTCTCTTTAGAATCTGGTTTTTGCTGTTAATTTTGTAATGTGGTCATTATTTATTTTACACGTTTTGTTCGTCGTATGCATTACGCCAGTGATAATATTCGGCGTATGAATACAGATGAAAGCTGTTCATTTGTTCTCTGGATGTTTTGTTTTGAAGAGTTGCGCGCGAAATAAGAGTGTTTACTATTAGTGTCGTGTTATATTCGTCTGTTGATGGGGAATATTTGGTTTAACCAGTATTTAGTTGAAACAAGCGCAAAGAAGACGATGCATGATATTGTACAGATCTTTTAACGAAAATATATGTAAAGGAAGGACGGGGGGGGGGGGACCAGGTCGCTTTCCGCCGACGTCACTCGCAGAGGTGCGCCAAATTGTCTCTTTGGACGCCGAGCGGGGTGAGGGCCGTCGAAACATATCACACTTATTCCTAACATAAGACAAATGCAGTGGGGTGTTACAATTTCGTTATGCTAGCTGTCACTTTATGTCGGGTGAAAAGAATGGTTTTTTGGAATCAAGGAGTACACTTTAAAGTATAAGGTATGTCTGCTGTTACAAAGGTTTTTCTATGAAATAAACTTCTGATTTCCTGTTGCTATGGTTAAAAAAAATCTATTTCCACCAAGTGCTTCTTAAGACTGCAGGATTGCTACAAAAATATGCAAACTACGAATATAATTTATTTTTATTTTCTTATTTTTCATTCATCAGTCATCACGGTGCCTCAGTACGCACCGTAAGATACTGTTCTCAAGTCTAACGACAATATCCACAGTCGTTACGTCACCTACGCTTTTATCATTGGTCTAAAACATTAAAATCGATTAAACACTGTTCCGGTGTTCTCAAAATACCTGTATCAGCTATGCTATAAACGTATTTCTCAGAAAAGTTTTCCTCACTTTAAGGCCATTGTTTGAAAACTGCAGACATCTCTATACCATGAATGCCATTTTGTCATAGGCCAGTATTTTATATGGTATCCTTGCTTCGTAAATTAGTTTACTTCTAAGGTGCAGAATTTCTTCTCCAAGGCGCGATTTTTTCTTTTTTAACATCTTACTGGACTTAACTACGGGGTCATCAGTCCATAAACTTACAAACTACTTATGAACTAACTAAGACTAAGGACGGCACAAATATCCATGCCCGAGGGGGATTAGAACCCCGACCGTAGTGGCCGTGCAGATCGTGACTGGAGCGCCTCAGTCTCCTCGGCCACCGCGGCCGGCATGCGCGAAATTAATGTTATGGATCGCGTTACGTTCACCTCGACTACTTCTCTTTACTTTCTCCTTTTTGTGGTTTACTTATGGGGTACAGTCTTTGCTCATTAGATTAGTCGTTCCATTCTGCATATTTTATTACTGTTCATCACTCACGCCGTGTGTGCCAAATCATAACAAATATATTAAACATATGCATATTCTTATACTGCTATTCATAAAGGAAAACTCTGGTAATTAAAATGTAATAACCGTGACTATAATGCATATGCTTTGTTAATACGAGCATTTTGAACATCTTATTAGTGACAAAATTTGTGTTATATTTGAAAGTAATCCTCACTGTCCTGTCATGAAGTCTCTGCCATACAAGTAAGACAAAAATTCAGTAACATTTGTTGCTACTTGTTAAAATTAATAATAGCCTATAAACTGTGACAATAAATTTTGGTGAACTGCAACATTAACGTAGATGAACTATAAACTGCAGTTACCTTTCTGTCCTTCGAAATAGTCACCTCCCATACCTATGCACCGCTGGGCTCTGCGATACATGTCCTGGAAACTTGGCACAAAGTCTTCCTTTGGGATGGTGTTCAAAAGCCTGCTCACGAATCGTTTTCAGTAATATCGTCAAATTTCTCCTTTCAAAGCGAGTTTGGGTCGAGGGAATAAGAAAAAGTCTGAGGATTAAGGTCAAAAGAGTATGCACCAGCATTTTATTTATATATTTTTTTTTTTTTTTTTTTTTTTTTTTTTTTTTTTTTTTTTTTTTTTTTTTGCCAGTAAATGTTTGACAATATTTGATATGTGTGGGTCAGAGATGTCGTAAGTAAAAAAACCAGGAATCTTGTTATGCTTGCTTGGGGCGTATCCTAAGTAGACGTTGCATGAAACGGGTCAAATTTCCAACCTATCTTACAGCGTTCAACTTCGTTGGCTCAGGTACAAATTCCTTGTGGATAATGCCCTGAATATCGAAAAGGTAATGAGAATCCTTTTTATAAGTAATTTTTCGACTCCGTCTTTTCTCCGAGGAGTGATGGCGGGGAACGCCATTCTATGCATTGCAGCTTCGTTTCAGGATCGTGCCGGAAACACCAGGTTTCATCATCAGTGATAATACGATTCAGGACTTTCAGTGTCGCACTCGCCGTTTCTATAAAATCCTGTGAAGCCTCCTTAGGTCCCTGCATCTTATCGTCAGTCTAGTGACGTGGCACAAGACGATAACATTTTTTCCAAATATTCAAATGTTTAAATGTTTGTAAATCTATAGGACCAAACTGCGTGGTCATCAGTCCGTAGCTTACCAACTACTTAAACTAAGGTAAACTAACCTAAAGACAACATACACATCCATGCTCCAGGGAGGACTACAACCTCAAATGTTCAAATGTTTGTAAAGCTTATGGGACTTAACTAAGGGGAAATCAGTCCCTAAACTTACAAACCACTTATCTACTACCTTATAGTAAGGACGGCACAAATATCCATTCCCGAGGGGGGATTCGAACCCCCGACCGTAGTAGCCGTGCAGACCGTGACTGGAGCGCCTCAGTCCCCTCGGCCACCGCGGCCGGCGACTTCAACCTCCGACGGCGAGCAACCACGCACGTGCCGTAGACAGCTCGACTACTCCACCGCGGCACACTTTTTCCATTTACATAACTTCTAGGTATGGATTCGTCGCACGTATTCACGGTTAATCTGCAATTCATCCGCTATCATTTGCAGTTAATCGACGTTCGTGTTGAGTATCCTCATTGTCTGAATATTTTCGTAACGGTGGTCCCTGGTCGATCGCCGGGCTTTGTCAGTTTCTCGACCTCCTTGAAAACTGGCGAACCACTCGTTTACACACACTTGCCGGTTAGTGCTTGATCCCCATAAACACGTGCCAGCAGGACATGCGTCTCTTGAGGTATCTTTCCAAGCTTAAAACAGAATCTTAAATTGATTCTTTGCTCGTTCGTTATCCGCTTCTCTGTTCAGAACCAACGCGCTAAACAAGCATTACGTCCATTAGGTCTAACACGGTACAAACACGATGCTCAACTGAAAAATGGTAGGGGCACGTTGTCAACATCGCCCGCTACGCAGGCGCGGCGTTGTAATTCGCCTGTGTTGTCCTATCGACCGTTCTGACTTCATTCACCGAACTTTATTGCTGTCAGAGATTATGCTTGAATACAGTGTTTTAACGCACCGCCCCCTAGTATACTTAGTCCAGTCAATGAGTACTCAAAATAGGGGTGTAGAATGCATGCAATATGCGAGAATTTTTGACTTCGGGACGTTGATAGGGTTAGTTAGAAGGTGAACATACTAAAAGTCTCCGCCCCTGGGGGGTGAGCTAAGGCGGGAAGGGGGGTGGCAAAGTACCATTTTTTTGTTTTCCGCTTATATCTCGGTCGGCTTTAGGCAAAAATTGCTCCAAATAAAAATGAAAGGTAATTGAATTTGCTATAAAATTGTTTCTATACATATACGTTGAAATCCCAACGGTTGTCGAGATAAACGTTATTGAAAATCGACAATTTCGGAAAATATCATCTTTACCTCACTAATTTTGTCAAACATTTATTTCTAGTGACTCACTCGATCGTTTCACAGAAAATTTATCTGAAAGACAGTTGTAGAGCATTACATTTTCTTCAATTTGATATGTACATTTGCCATTTATCTTCAGCCAATCATAAGTTACATCATTTATAAGAAGTGCGCTCAGTTTTGATGTTCCTCCATAAATGAGTGTTTTAAGGGGCTGTAACGTTTTTACCTTATGAAACTTGCTAGCATGGTATATAACAACAGTTTAACAATGACAAGAAGGTACTTCCAATTAATATTTTCATAATTGTAGTTTTTATTACAATATTATAAATCAAAGTTTTTAGAAACACTGATAGTGATTCAGAATGAAAAATAAGTGCATTCAAAGCAACATCTTGGTTTTTCTGAGGAGGAATGGTCAAGTTCATTCATTTTTGCGAGTAGTGGAGATGTCCAACGAGATTGGTAGAGTCTCGATGTCACTGTCGTCATCTTCATTCTGAATTAATATTTCGACTCCATTGTGCAGTTGCCCTTGCAGTTCAGGCATGTAACAGAACAGTGTAACAACGCTTTTCTGCAACCACATCTGCTACTGTCACATCCTTTCGTGCATCGACAAAAAATCATCTTTAAGATTTCGTCAAGGGCAGCAGCTAACTCTGAGAGATTCGGAACTAGTTGGCCATTCGAACCTCAATTCGGCGCTGCACCTTTAGGTTCCTCTCCTAACCAAAGGCGTACTTGGTGGTAAGTTCGGAATGCATGCTGATTAACAGCTCCTTCAGCTGGAGGGAGAGTTGAGAGATTAGGCTTTATGTTCCCAGCTGCTTTTATAGATGATTTGTAGCGGAACACGATGAGGGATTCTGGGACAGCTGGAGCTCCATACCATTCTATAATGGTATGGAGCTCCAGCTGTCACAGAATCCCTCATCGTGTTCCGCTACAAATCATCTATAAAAGCAGCTGGGAACATAAAGCCGAATCTCTCAACTCTCCCTCCAGCTGAAGGAGCTGTTAATCAGCATGCATTCTGAACTTACCACCAAGTACTCGTGATTCCCACTGTCTCAACGGAGTCGGCGGAAGAAGAACTATTGTCAATATCTCAGAAGCATGTTGAATGATTTTGGACTTCTGGTGCATTTTGACAAAACCCACTTTACTCTTGAAATACGCTACGGATGTTATGTCACAGCCTGTAAATGCATGTAAGAATAACAAATGGGCATTGTCCTTCATTTTCTACTCCTGATTCAGCTATTGTGAAGAATATAAACACGTCTTAACCTTTCCTCTTCCTGGTTCTACAAGCAGAATGTTACGATCAGTTGGAGATTTGCTGTTAAGAGAATAGCTAAGTCGACATCCTCTCCAATAATGGCAATCGAGGAATTTTGTTATCTGTTGATAGTTGTCTCCACAATATCAACGTCAGCATCACCTGAACCTTGAAGGCCATTTATCCATTTTTCTGTAGTTGCATCATCAAAAGGTTTATCAGCTGATTCTTATTGTTAAATTTGGAGAGGAAATTCTCTTACTTCACTGTAGTTTTATTTTCTAGACCGACATTCATTTCTCCACACGTTCTGAGCCGATATCGTCGACTGTTCAGCTGCTTTTATCCTCTCTGATATCTCAGATAACCCATTAAAAAACACTGTACAACCTCTCCCAAGACAATTGGTCTTCAAACATCTAACATAACCATTGCAACCTGATGTAATTTTTTCGACATACAGTATGAATCAGAAGGATGTCCAAATCTTCTAAAGATGATCCATTTCTATCTCCTCTTTCTATTCTAGCTTTGATGATTGATAGTATTCCTTTTTTTGTCACTGTGGAAATATCTGGTCCATCTATTGTTTCATCACATACAAAACACCGAGTAGCCATTGCGCGCACTACACAGTCAACATTTTTGTAAATAAATAAAAAAAATATCTCGAAAAGCTGACACAATACCGACATACCAACTTTCTCTGCGGTTGGCGAACTTTTGAAGTGAACCGAAATAAGAAGCGAGTGAGAACACTCCATATCCACTGCAGGCGACAATAAATGAGTCTCAACTCCTCCGCATCAGAAAAACGAAGATATTGCGTTGAATGCAATTTTTTTTTTCATCGTGAATCACTTTCAGTGCTTGTAAATACTTTAATGTATGATTCATAATATCAAAAAAGCTACATTTATAAAAAGGTGTTCTGTTTCAATTGCAAGTACCTTCTTGTCATTGTTAAACTGTTGTTATTTACCATGATAGCACGTTTCATAAGGTAAAAACGTCACAGCCCCTCAAAACACTCATTTCTAGAGGGACAACGAAACTGAGCGCACATCTTATAAATGATGTAACTTCTGATTGGCTGAAAATAAGGTAGCAAATGTACATATCAAATTGAAGGAAATTTAATGCTCTACAACTTTCTTTCAGACAAATCTTCTGTGAAACGATCGAGTGAGTCGCTAGAAGTAAATGTTTGACAAAATTAGTGAGGTAAAGATGATATTTTCCGAAATTGTCGATTTTCAATAACGTATATCTCGACAACCGTTGGGAATTCGACGTATATGTATAGAAACAATTTTAAAGCAAATTCAATTACCTTTCATTTTTATTCGGAACAATGTTTTCCTAAAGCCGACCGTTTTCGAGATATAAGCGGAAAAACAAAAAAATGGTACCTTTCCACCCCCCTCCCCGCCTTATCTCACCCCCTAGGGGCGGGGACTTTTAGTATGCTCCCCTCCTAACTATCCCTAACAAAGTCCTGAAGTCAAAAATTCTCTCATATTCCATGCACTGACTAACTCCCCGCCTCCCCACTCCGGAAAAAACACCGAAAGTCAGGAAGTACTCACATTCGCCACTGGAGCGCTGCAAGCGTGCCCTAGTCTGGCCGTCCGCCGCTATACGCACTTACGACCTTTGTTGCATACGCATTATTTTTCTGTTTATGGGTTTGTATTTAGATTCTTCGCCCGTTCCGAACTTTCAGTCACTTCTGCTCCACTATTTTTGAAGACGAATGGTATAACTGTTTTACATATTACCTCGCCTAATTTCTCCGTATGTTCTGAAGTTTCACTTGTGCACTGTAAAATATTCTCAGTGTTCAACACAGTGAGAACTGAAGAAGGTAATATTGTACAAGCTTGAGTGTTGACAAATTTGGCAGCTCATGAGTGATTTCATTAAGTTTCTTATCAAGATGTAAAAGTTTAACCCTAGATCTCCACAATTTAACACGCAATTTATTTTGTTCTATTTTTATCAGAGTTTCGTCTAAAATATCACACTGACACTGTATGTGAGTAGAAGAACGGCAAGTATTACTGCCATGACTTTGGAGCAGTTGGACATTGGAATTAATGCTTTGATCATGGATTTCCTCAGGTCTTTCATATTTTCGTTTTTTGAATGTGATGTTCATTGTTTAATAGTTCTACGTACTTATTTTGCTTGTACAACTTTATAAGCTAGATAAGAAGGAAAAACAGAGGGAACAGCAGCATCCAGCAATTTCTTAATTTTTAACCAAGACCGATAATCAGCCTCTCGGAAATAAAGGATACATACCATATCTGCTCTTGATATTGCTTTCAAGTCATCACTTTTGCTGGAAATTCGTGAAATGAATCTCCTTTCGCTTTACCATTTCGGTTTGCGTCACAATACACCATTGATAATGACAAATTAAACCCTGTAATGAGACGTTATTGTGTTAAAGTGATATACGTATGGAAATATCATAAAAAGTAATTAATCAGAACAGAAATACCGATGGGATAGAAAATTAGAGAGCGCGTGAGAACAAACATGAAGATGGATTATTGCGAACCCTGTAATGGTTATCTAATAACAACTACTACGATTTCATACCTTTTTATTACGAAATCAATCCACCGTAATTCCCTGATCATGCCTCAAGATACTCTCGCTAATCTGGCAGCCAAACGACAAGAATTTACACTGTTTACTTACTTTCTACAGTTGATTACAATGTTCGTGCAATGTGGTTTTAGGGCACGCTACTAGCGCCGCAGCGGCCAAGACGGTAAGTTCTTGATGTACGCTCCAAAACACGCAAGCCGAGCAAAGTGGGAAGGCTGGGAGTATACTAGCGGGCGATGGTTTAACGTTTCTCTTCTTTGACAATAACTTCAAGACTAAGTTATCGGTTCACCGCTCTATCTTTCGACAAACTGGGATTAAAAGCTGGGTGGATACAGGTTACCTTATTCATAAGGTTGAGGGGACAGATGTGAGCCGGTCGCGGTGGCCGAGGGGACTAAGGCGCTCCAATCACGGTCTGCACGGCCACTACGGTCGGGGGTTCGAATCCCCCCTCGGGCATGGATATTTGTGCTGTCCTAGTTCGTAAGTAGTTGATAAGTAGTTTGTAAGTTTAGGGACTGATGACCCCGTAGTTAAGTCCCATACACTATACAAACACTTATATTTTACAGATGTGAAAGTAGCAAGAATTATTGCTGGTGCTAATAGATGGGAACAAAAGCAGGAGGGAGTCCATGATAAGAAAAGAAAAAACTTTGAATAAACACCATAGATGAAGTAGAATAGGCTGAGATGGTAGGGTCATGTTACACGCATGAGAGAAGCCAGGTTACCACAGAAACACATTGGCTCGGCAGCGGGGGGTGAGAAGAGTCGAAGTAGACCAAGGAGAAAGTACTTAGATTCGGTAATGAAAGATTTTGAAGTGAAAGGTGTAACATTAGGCGAGACATTTATGTATCACTAAATAGGGGATCTTGGTGGAATTTTATTAGTGGGACTATGCCTCAGACTGAAAAAAAAATGTTCAAATGTTTGTTAAGCTTATGGGACTTAACTACGGGGTCATCAGCCCCTAAACTTACAAACTACTTACGAACTAGGACGGCACAAATATCCATGCCCGAAGGGGGATTCGAACCCCCGACCGTAGTGGCCGTCCTGACCGTGACTGGAGCGCCTCAGTCACCTCGGCCACCGCGGCCGGCGCCTCAGACTGCACCCTGAGAGGCATAATTAAATGATGATGATTTAATGGATACCCCATAACACCTCTAACACAATCAATAGCGTGGAATATCACAAAAGGAATGTCGTTGGTTATAATAAAAGCGTCAATTACACCTGGTGAAACTGCGAAGTCGACGCTTGAAGCACACGAAAAACGTTGCTAGCGCTTGTCCCGAGACTGAATCACGTGTCTCGCTCGAGTCTCGGGACGCGCTAGTTGCGATCTTCATATATTTCAATCATCAAATTCGCTTCGCAGTTGCTCCGGATGTAATTGATGCATTGCGACGCCAGCAACGCCATTCACGTTGTGAGTTTTCATGCTATTAATTGCGTAAGAATTTATATGGGTATCCATTTAAAGAAAACCTAAGTGTCTCTTGAAATTAATATTTGCTTACGCAATAAATAGTCTCGTAGTACCAACGTCCATAAGCCACTGCAGTACGTTCATGAACGTGAAAGTCATTTTCCAGCATCTATTGTTCTAGAGATTTCTCAGGTGAAATGTTTTGTGTGTGTGTGTGTGTGTGTGTGTGTGTTTGCATCGCGTGAAGATAAATGCGCACACTCACGCTTCGCAGCGTGATTCCTTATATGCCAGGGAAATTATATATATATATATATATATGCGCATATTTCGTCGACGTCGAAGAATGGGCTGGGTGTATGTTCCATCGTATGTGTTTTGGAATTTCACGATTACACCAACAAACTTTCTGGGAAAATAGAAGGCGTCTGGAGGAACAAACTGAACGTAGAAACTCATGGCCTGAAACGTCAGTCAACGATAGGGTTTCGCAGGAATCGAATGAAGGGTAGAGTCATGGGTCTTAAAACATCTGAAATGTAACAGTCACTGTTCAAAGAGCCATCGAAGCGAAAAGAGGTGAAAGAGACATGTAACCAATGGCACCCCATACCATCACGCCGGGTGATAAGCCAGTATTGCGATAACGAATACACGCTTCCAATGTGCGTTCACCGCGATGTCGCCAAACACGGATACGACGATCATGATGCTGCAAACAGAACCTGGATTCATCAGAAAAAAATGACGTTTTGCCATTCGTACACCCAGGTTCGTCGTTGCGTACACCATCGCAGGCGACCCTGTCTGTGATGCAGCGTCAAGGGTAACTGCAGCCATGGGCTGATAGTCCATGTTGCTGTAAACGTCGTCGAACTGTTCGTGCAGATGGTTGTTGTCTTGCAAACGTCCCCCTCTGTTGACTCAGGGATTGAGACGTGGCTGCACGATCCGTTACAGCCATGCGGATACCTGTCATCTGGACTCCTAGTGATACGCGGCAGTTGGGATCCAGTATGGCGTTCCGTATTGCCCTCCCGAACCCACCAATTCCATATTCTGCTAATAGTGATTGGATAGCGACCAACGCGAGCAGCAGAGTCGCGACACGATAAACCGCAATCCCAGTTAGCTACAATCCGACCTTTATCAAAGTTGGAAACGTGATTGTAAGCATTTTTCCTCCTTACACGAGGCATCACAACAACGTTTCACCAGGCAAAGCAGGTCAACTGCTCTTTGTGTATGAGAAATCGGTTGGAAACTTTCCTCAATTCAGTAAGTTGCCACCAGCGTCAACCTTGTGTGAATGCTGTGAAATGCTAATCATTTGCATATTACAGCATCTTCTTTCTGTCGGTTAAATTTCGCGTCTGTAGCACGTCATCTTTGGGTGTAGCAGGTTTAATGGCCAGGAGAATAAGTTAAGCATTGCTTTGCGGAACCGACACTATTTTCTTACCAAAATGTCTATTACGGTTGCTGTTCCAGCGCAACAAAAATATTGATTGGAGTGATCTCATTTCCTACATTAGTGTATATTTTATGATTAGGCAACTGATGCATTGTTTTGCATTAAATGGATATTTTGATGCGTGAAACCAGCAAGTAACAGAGTGCTTTATACACCGCAGGTAAGCAACCCCATCACAATCGGTGGTAACATCCAACTGGTGGGTCTTCCCGTCCAAGGCTACGACCCCCCGGGCGGCCTGGCAGTCACCATCACTGGCTGGGGCAGCTTGGGCGCCTCGGGTGTGTCACCGACCAATCTGATGAAGGTGGACATCACCACCATCGACCGTACCAGCTGCGTCTCCAGGTTCGGCATCACCGACCGCATGATCTGCGCCGGCGAGGCCGGCAAGAGCACCTGCTACGGCGACTCCGGAGGACCACTGGTCAGCGGTAGTACGCAGGTCGGCATCGTCTCCTGGGGCAGGACGAACTGCGAGGACGACGGCGGCGTCTACACCAACGTCGGATTCTTCCGCACGTGGATCACTGGTGGCACTGGCGTTTGATCCAGTGACCATACTATACGCGTTCGTGTATAAAGTAATATCAAACACACACTCAATGGTTCCTACTATCGTGACGATTTGTACTCGAAATTATCATCAAATAAAGCATTTCAACTGCTACTTGAGGCGTTTTCTTTACACTGTCTTGTATTTTTCTAAAAGTCAATAATGCGTCAGATGAATTACGTACTTGAATAGCAATTAAATAATAGCTTAAGGTACTTTGGAGCCGAATCGATAACAGTTAATATAACTTGACTGCTTGCAGTATTTGGAGAGGTGAAATGGCCTTGCAACAACATGGTCGCTGGGTTAATGAGTAGAGCGGGTGAGTCAACCAGTCTGGATGTCGGTTTAAGACGCTTTGTCACGTCTTGCTACTTCTACAGGGTGAATCACCAAACACTTGCACCGCAAATATTGTGGAAAAGGAAAGTGCGATTGATGTGCCGTTATCACAGAATGGATTGGTGGCCAATAAACAGATTGTAAAAATACCTACAAAGGTTTTTTTATGCAAACATACAATTTTTGAAATGGAACAATGGTTGTCTCTATCATACACTGGAAGTTTTGACACCATCTGTGTACAAAGAACTTTGAATGACATATTTAGCATGTTTAGTTTGGCAACTACAACAATTCAAAGTTTTGGGGGACGAAGACTACGTCAGCGTAGTAGACTGGCTGGTAGACACTAGGCCGTGCCCCAGGGCTAGCCATTCGGCCAGTGAGCTACGCTCTCGCAGCCCCCGTCCCCGAAACTTTGAACTGTTGTGGCTGCCAAATTAAACGTGATAAAAATGTCCTTGAAATTTCTTTGTAGACTGCTGGTGTCAAAAATTCCAGTGCAACATAGAAACAACCATTGTTCAATTTAAAACCTGTATGTTTGCATAAAAAATACACTTCCTAAGTAATATTACAATCTGTTTGTTGGCTAAAAGTATGAGCCCTGACTACCAATCTAATTTGTAAAAACTGCACATCAATCGCACTGTACAAGTGTTAGGTGATTCACCCTGTATACTACGCTGGTGCCGCGGTGGAGTAGCCGAGCGGTCAAAGGCGCCTCGCTGGGGAGCGCGCGGTTGCTCGCCGTCGGAAGTTCGAGTCCTCCCCGGGGCATGGGTGTGTGTGTTGTCCGTCGTTTAGTTTACCTAGGTTTAAGTAGTTTGTAAGCTACGGACTGATGACCACGCAGTTTGGTCCGATAGATTTACAAAAATGTGATTTGTGTACTACGCTAGAACCCAATTTCTGTCTCAGTGATACAAATAGCAGAAATTTCCTGGCAGATTAAAACTGTGTGTCGGAAATGGGATTCGAACCTAGGGGCCTTTACCTTTCACCCGAAAGCGCTGTACCGTCTATTTATTTATTTCTTATTTTATTCATTTATTTATTTATTATTTTTTTTATTTATTTTTTTATTTTATTTTTTTATTTTTTATATTTTTATTTTTATTTTCTTTTTTTGCAGTTAGAGTGACGCTTTCTGGGCGTTTGTTCATTTTCGTTCTGATTTGTTCGTTGAGTATTTGGCTCAGATTTTTTTCTAATTTTTTGTTTATTTAATTTTATTTTCATTACCATTTTAATTTTATTTTTTAATTTTTTAATTAATACACAGGACTTTCAGCTGCCTGAGCGAGGGCGTTGAGCTACCATGTCGGGCGACCATCTGAGCTATCCCGGCTTGCTTCACGGTTTGTCCTCACAACGTTTCTACGAATATCTCACCTCCTACTTTTCTAACTTCACAGAATTTCTCCTGTCAACCTAGCAGAACTAGCTGCCATCGAGGAAAGGATGTGGTGAAGATATGCCATAAGTGATGTATCTAGAATGACACATTTATTCTGTGGCGGAGTGTGCGCTGATATGAAACTTTCTGAATGATTAAAATGACTTGTTAGAACCAGTACTCGAACCTGGAACCTTTGCCTATCACGAATAGGCTATCCCAACATGCATCACGGTGCCTCTTCACAAATTTACATCTGCCAGTACCTCACCTCCTACTTGTCAAACTACACAGAAGTTGTCCTGTGTACCTGGTAGAATGAAGCATTCAGCGAAGATAGTTTGCGATACACTGCTTAGTAACATGCCAAATTCAGTGTAATAATGGCAGCTCCCCGTACGCGTGGAACAAAAGCAAAAGAAGACGAAGAACAGCAACAATCTAATCTTACTAAAATTACTACGTAACAATTCTATTCAGTTTACCTTTGTCGTTATTTTCATAGGTTCCAAAATACGACTAGAAGTCACGCATGAGGTAAACGGCCAATTTTCTTTAAGAAAATTAGCTTCAGATGATTTGTTGGCTCAATGATTCGACTTTTAACTCCTGGTTTAAGGTTTTCTTTCATATAGGCACAACGAGGTTTTCTTATGTGGTAGGAAATCGATCACCCGTGCCCTTTGAAATGAAACATACCGGCATTTTCCTGCAGTGATTTAGGGAAATCTCGAAAAACCTAAATCTCGATGGCCGGAGGTGGATTTGAACCACCATCCATCCGAATGCGAGTCCAGTGTCCTACTTTCAGCTGTCCTGAACGCATCAATCTGCTTTACGGCAATGTAATGATAGCGCTACTTTTAAAAATGAATTTAGCACTGTTTTAGCTTGTCAATTTGTTGATATTTTACATTAAACATATTTTAAAATTCCTGCCTTACATAACCTTTGTCATGTCCTAGGTATTATGTTTATACTGTATTTTATCGCTAGACTTGTCGGTTCATTGATTTTATTGTGGTTTGAGGTTTACATGTATTCCTTTCAACCCTCCTCATAGTGGGACGGAATCCCCAAAACATTACCAAAACCCCAAGAAGACGTTTCATTCACACAAAGCTCACCACGGGTGGGTTTTTGAGTTCCTTATTACGAATTTGATGGTAGAAAGTGTCTAAACAAAATGGCGGAGTTAATATAGTAAAATGACCCATGAAAATCCACAAAAATTTATTATTAATAGCGTATATATATATATATATATATATATATATATATATATATATATATATATATATATATATATATATTATTTAGACAATAATAATTAATACACTCCAAACGTGATTTATTTATCGTAACAAAATAACAATATTCGTCTAAAATATATCGGAAACAAATTCTTAGATTCCATACACATTGTAATTCAATAATATAATGAAACAGTCTTCATAGTCAGTGAGAAAACTCAAATAATAAATGTCATAATATAATCAACGATATAAGTAATAAGTGTAGCTAATAAAGACAATCGTTCTTAACATTCAACACTGCATCGACCATATTGTGCTACGAAATGTCGGCCGAAAGGGCACTCGTAAATATTCATTAGACAAGAGAAATGGCAGCTTTTGGCAGCTGATTCTTGTCAATTCCATCAGATAATAAATCAATCTATAGGCGGGGAGTTGAAATTCCGCGGTATATTGCGGTATATGCTACTTTTGCTCTAGTTGAAAATGTAAGTTTGGCAAAGCTTGGTCTTTTAACACTGGCATCGAAATCATATAATATAAATAGGATACCATGAAATTTATACCGATTTAGTGTACGAGCATTTTGTACAGACCTGTAGCAAACGTTTTCATTCTGTAGAACTGAAATTCTTCACTTCGCTACTAAAATATTCACTCAGAAACCGAGAGTAAATTTGCCTTGCTTTTACAGTGCCGCGTGTGCTCTCGACGAAGGTCACTTTTGAACTGACGTAAATCGACATGTATCGAAGGTGGCGGCCTCTTCATCAGCAATGAGATCCGCCAATCCTTCCACCACCCAAACCCACCCATCAATATTCTGAGAAACGTAAATTCATTTTCGGGGTTTTGGCCACGTTTTGGGGATTCCGTCCCACTGTGCACCCCCTCGATTCTTAGTTGTAGTAGACCGTAAATTAACTGTTTATCTAAACAAATAAATTTTTATTCTGTCTGAATTTTATAAAAAATAAATTTATACTTCTTCATTATTTTTTATCATTTGTAGCCCGGCGATGTACTTAACTCAAGTAGTGCATGCAAGTTACCTTTAAAATTTAAGATTTTCTTTAAAAAAGAAGTAATGTCATATATTGTTTTCACACTTGTATCTGCGTATCAACTTGTAAGGTTCAAATTTACTTACCACGGGAATTTTGATTTTCACACTTAAATAGCATGGTTTGTACATGATATTTTAGTTTTGGTTCATGATTGACTTTGCAGAGCCCTTGTGCTAATGATTGTACATTTAAATAAGTTATTTGATGATGGACTAATCCTCGATACGAGTAATAAAGAAGTTCCATTACTTAAACAGCGACCTATCAGTATTATATCTGATCTTTTCGTAGCCTTTCAATAGTCGTTCTCAAAAGTCTGTTATTAGGCACAAACCACATAGATGACTTTAATAAATAAGCGCAGTACTGAATAAAGAGGACGTCATAATCAAAGGGTCGTTTTGGTTAATAATTCTGGAACTTTATCCAATTAAGTTCCCCTTGGGTGTGAAGTACTTGTAGATTATTATAGTTCTTATTTATGATCATCATATTCCTCATGACCCAATGGAGAATCAAATCTCAATAGCCATGGAACGAGTCAACACATGAATTCATAACAAATCAGTAATAGATAAAATGAAACTTTCAGGAATCATATGTAGACGAAGAATTTCTTTTTTCACACAAAGGTCCAAACAAAACTGAAAGAGCAATCAGTTCCGAAACTCTTTAGTTTAAATTTGAAGGTTCGCTAATCTTGCCAACATGGGGCACCTTATTGAAAATGAATAAATGAGTGCAGCAGAATATTGCAAGCCTTTCTGCGCAAGTTTCAAGATGGTGTGATCAAACTGAAGATTGTATATCGTCCTATTATCAACTTAGTGAAATCAGGTAACTCTTGCGATTGTGCTGATACTGTTATCAACACACGCCATTAAAGATAAAATGTATTAGTTGACTTTTCAGTATTATCAGACAACTGAACTATGGACGAAAAGAAAGTCACGAGTTCACAGTAAATATTGCTTGACCCACACGTTTCTGCGGAATTACCCCAAGAAATAACACCGTAAATAACAAGCGGATGAAAATAAGCAAAATACATTATATAAAGATACTGTTCTAATTGTAAATAAAGACAGCATTTAGCTTTAGAAAACACTGTTGTGTATCGCAATAACTCAATATGTAAAGTAATACCATGATACTACAAATATCACGGGACACATTATCAAAAGTAGTAACATACCTTAAATGTTACTACTCTCATTATTACGTCAGATAGGTAATGCACGTACTAAATTCATCGTATTCATGATTGCTTGTTCAAAGTAACAAACAGTTCTTATTATTGAATACAAAATGACATAAAAAGTTTAAGTTGCTCACGAGCAGCTAGTCGAGAATACGTACGAACTTTAAATGTCACGACGAACCGTCTCCTTCTTCATATGGATTCAAACCCAGATCATGCAGACTAAGCAAAGATTTCGTAACTGACGGAAACGAACAGTCATTCCTGGCTAAGCAAATAGAGAGTAATATACCTCGATTTTAGACAGTATCAGTTACCAAATATCAACTTTAAATTACATAACGTAAACATTTTTTAATGGAAGGGAATTCCCACCCGGCATCGATTGTCCATGATGACGAACTACGAGGCACGTTCAATATTGCTTCTTTACAAGTAACTTACTCGAAATGCCGTGAGGTAAAGATTTGTGTTGGTCAGGGATTCGAACCCAGAACCTAATCGGTTATCGAAGCAGAATCACTGTACACTGTACACTTTCTTCGGCAGGTAAATAACTGAATGCCTAAGAACTTTAACTATTTATTTTCGCATATCATGTGATAATATTGTGTAATCAAAATGCCAATTTTTGTTGTGTGCCATACTCTGTAAAAACTGAGTCTTACTGTGATTTAGCTCAAACTATAGACTACCAGCCACGAAATTATGTCTTGAACTACGTTGTTACTTACTGCATTAATAGTATCTTCACTACTAAGCTGCAGTCATCAAAAAACAGAGGTATAATATTTTTCTAAATAAGAACTATTGGCCCCGAACTTACCTTTGACCCCGTTTCAAACGTGCTCCTTTGTGACTGGATGTAATAGTCATTATAATCATTGCGTCAAATTACTTTCTGGTTTCTGTTCTTAAAGTAGAAATTCAACTTATTCATAATGGTCCAAATTCTGCAGTAATAAATTGTGTTCGTCTCGATAAATCATCTCTGGTAAATCAACAATTTTACTAAAGAAACTTCTTCCACTACACACGCTTTTATAATTTGGTGTATTGCTGCGCATTGTGGGATCCCACAAATGGAACTGATACACATAATGTTCAGAGAAAAGAACTCGTTTTGTATCATGGCGGAAATGATGTGCTACTGAGAGGGATATCATTAAAAGAAAGCCGTTATCGTCGCTGCGAGATCTATTCGAGAAATTCCTTTCACCAACATTCCGTTCCAAATGCGAACATATTCTTTTAGCACCCACCTAAATAATGAAATAGGATAGAACAAAAAATGTTCAAATGTTTGTAGATCTTGGGACTTAACTACGGGGTCATCAGTTCATAAACTTACAAACTACTTATGAACTAGCTAATACTAAGGACGGCACAAATATCCATGCCCGAGGGGGGATTCGAACCCCCGACCGCAGTGGCCGTGCAGACCGTGACTGGAACGCCTCAGTCCGCTAGGATAGAACAAATCGAAAACGGAAAGATTCCGTTGTACCCTTTTCCCGCGCGCTATTACGCGTAGAGTTTGGAACGGTAGAGATATATCATAAACGGAAGCCAAAAGTCTTTTTTTTTTTTGTATGGTCCAGTTTTATATAAAGCATCATGATGGACTGATTCGCTCCAAGCCGTAGCCTTACTGATCTCGCCGTAGTCATACGCGTGGAGAAACTTGCACTTACTTTGGGTTCATTTACATACGCAACATATCACGTAACCGATGACATATTAAGTCAAATTACTACTGAATCGTATCTTCCGAGTTATCAGATCTTTATCCAGGATCGTACTACAAGTCTTTTATCATCGCGTAACTTGCATGGAGGGAATTGAAATGATCGCTCGACAAGCACGTTCTTCAGATCTCTTACCAATGAAACTATCTGATCATGGATTAGTGTGACAGAGAGGTAAAGTATCACCTCAGGCTCAATTTTCCGGCAGGATGGAATGGCACACCAATGTTTGTTATCGAAGTTCATGTCGTCACAGTACCGGGCCTTGTTAACACAACTCTGCTTATATCGTATCCTACTCCATACATATAAAAATCACCATCAACTTGAATCCTGATATCATCCCACTGTACTGCACGCAAACTATTGGTATAATATCTGTTTTTGATATTCATCCTGGTGGTGTACTTGCCAAGGCCAGTGGACAGTTGATGTGCACTGGAAGTTACATACACGTTAATCGTCGAGTTGCATGTTACGTATAGAGAACGATTATCTCAGACAAGTGCCACTTATCGTAAGCGCCAATCGAATGTTATCTTTTGGAAAACCAATAGTCGAGGTTCTAGAGTCTAATAATGATACGATAATCATACATGCTGCTGATAACAACTCGGTTGCTTTTTGATGAGCTGAATGCAGAGGCGAACTGCTACACTTCCTACTCGTAGGCTGTATCCACGCGTATGTTACGGATATCGTTCAGGAACTACAATGGTAGTCCGTACAGGGAAGACGATATTCCTCTCGAGCACCAATAGCGAGGAAATTTAGAGTGCCGTCATTAAAATCTGAATAAAAAAGATGCTAATGCCAGTAACTTACATTTCGCTTCAGGACCACAAAGATAAGAGAAATTTGGGATAGTATGGAGGCATAATGCAATAAGTTTTTTTCCCCTCGCTGTACTTGGGAGAGGAACAGAAAGGAAAGTAGGTAGTAGTGGTACTAAACACCCTCCCCACACATCAAAAACATGATTACTCCTAATCTGGTAAAATTTTCACACTTATTTAAATGTAGATTTGTGTTTTCTAAGCTTACATATCGAGACATTAAAAACCGAAATCGTTTTCCTATTATGTTACTCAAGTGTAAGTAAAATTAGTTACATTAATAAGACTTCATCCAACTATTCGTAAATTGTAGGGATAAATGGCGATAAATGGACAAAGTATGTAACTAATAACATTAATTGTCGCCTTTACACAAAAAGAGATAAAGAATATTCTGATTTTCACCGGCATTCCTTACTCTCGAAGCTAGTGACGAAAATAATAACATTATCGCTACTGTACACTTCTCTTCATTGCTATCAAACCCTTTGCCTTCCTCACATCTTTACCCACTCTTAACTAGCTAGTTCTCACTAAGATTACTGGTATTTTAAAAATACTTGGGAACTAATACGTAGATATATGAAAAGGTAACGATGTATCACTCTACATATACAAATATGTATCGACATATAGGACTATCAAAGTATCGGCTGCACATAGTAAATAAAATACTTGCTCTAGAGTTCTGTATTTAAGTACTGATGAGAAGAAAAGTACTTAAAGTGAAATATTTTAAATTTATAACGGGCTTTCAATACATGAAATGCTTATAACGAAATAATTTCTTGGTAGAATGTTGTGTACAACGTGTACGTGATGCATTTCCATGCAATATTTGATTGTAGTTTAGCTTATTTTTTTTAATTTGTTAGTGGCTACTTATGAAAATATATCTTTCTTTACGTTGAAGAAGGAAAACTAAAAATATTTTACACAGTGCAACCGATGTAGGAAGAAACTTAAATTTACTTCATTAGCATCCCCACGTCTGGTAGACTGTGGCAGGTTAATTTCCCTTTTCGTTATGTGGATCCTAGGCTTCAAAATCCCATTTATCATGGGATAAAAAAAGTGATTTCGAGATTCTTGGTGGCCATCACATACATATCTACATGGGATACTCCGCAAATCATATTTAAGGGCCTGGCAGAGGGTTCATCGAACAACCTTTATACTATTTATCTCTCATTCCATTCTGGAATTTCGCGCGGGAAGAAAGAACACTTGAATCTCTCTGTTCGGGCTCTGATTTCTCGAATTTTATTCTGATGATATATTCTACCTATGTAAGTGGCAAATAACAATATATTTTCACATTCGGAGGAGAATGTTCGCGATTGGAGTTCGTTAGTAGCCCACGCCCCAGCGATAAGAGCCGTTGTTGTAATGATTCCCATCTCAGATCCTGTATAATTTCCGTAACGTCGTCTCTCCTGTATCGTGAAAATACAAAACGAGCTGCCCTTCTTTGGACTCTTTCGATGTCCTCCGTCAAACCCACATGATAAGGAAACCACAGTGGGCAGCAATACTCCAAAAAAAGACGGACAAGCGTAGTGTATACAGTTTCTTTAGCAGTTCTGTTGCATCTTTTAACGGTTCTGCTAATAAAACGCAGTCTCTGATTCGCCTTTCCTACGACATTATATACGTGTTCTTTCCAATAAAAGTCTGAAGTAATAGTAATTCCGTGGTATTTTGTGAAGTTTACGGCCTTCACTTTTGATTGATTTATCTTGTAAACAGGTTTAACGGATTTCTTTTCGTACTCATGTGGAAGGACGACTTCACACTTCTCATTATTTAGAGTCAATTGCCAATTTTTACACCACAGTGCTATCTTATTTAGATCATTCTGCAGTTGGATTTGATCTTCAGATGATTTTACAAGACGGTAAATAACGGCGTCATCTGCAAACAATCTAAGAGAGGTACTTAGATTTTCTCCCAAATCGTTTACGTAAGTAAGGAACAGCAGAGGACCACCCTGTTTAACGCCCGATATCACCTCGGTTTTAGTCGATGCCTTACGATCGATTACGACAAACTGTGTCCTCTATGACAGGAAATCCCCTATGCAGTCGCAAAATTGATTAAAAGCCGTTTGTGAGGCTCGGTGTCGAAAACCTTCTGGAAATCACGAAATACGTAATCAATTTGAGAAGCCTTGTCGATAGCACTCATCAATTCGTGTGAGTAAAGAGCTGGTATTGTTTCGCATGAACGATATTTTCTACATCCCTGTTGACCTAGGGTCAATAGATCATTCTGTTCGAGATAATTCATAATATTTGAATACAGGATATGTTACAAAACACTGCTGCAAATTGTCGTCAATGAAATACGCCTGTAGATGAGAGCCCCGGGGTAGGCACCCCTTCCCCACCCCTGCCTGCCGTCCCCTTCTCCATTAGTTCGCTAGCTTCTTTATTGTGCCGGTTGAGGAGTGCGAATACGTTGACTTGCAGGAGAACAATACCTTGACTGGGGGAGGAAAACAAGCTGGTCGAAATAAATTATATTATGGAGAACGTTGCCGTGCGTACCAATAGATCCAACAGAGCCCACTCACGACGGCCGCGGTGTCTGAGGGGACTGAGGCTCTCCAGTCACGGTCTGCACGGCCACTACGGTCGGGGGTTCGAATCCCCCCTGGGCATGAATATTTGTGCCATACTTAGTATTAACTAGTTCACAAGTAGTTTGTAAGTTTAGGGACTTACGACCCCGTAGTTAAGTCCCATAAGCTATACAAACATTTGCACATTTTTTGAGAGCTGATTTAACTGATTTAACACGACGCACAACCCTTCATAAAATTAATGTTTCCCAACGGAAGTGACGCTTTTCAACAAAATAATGCAACATATCATAAGACCAGGAGTCTAATGGAGAGGTACGAGAAACACACTGTAGTTTTGAATCACGTAATTTGAACCCGAACGAAAGTCTCCCTAGTTTTCACGTGAATTACGAGACGTATGTGGTGTGAAATTTCGCCAGCGATTTATGAAGGCTTCATTGGTGCCACGCCAAAACATATCACCGCGGTTATTCGTGGAGGTAACGGCAATTTGTGTGTTGGTCTTAAAATAAGTTAGTTTTAGTAGCTGGTACGTTTAGGGACCGATAATCACTGCATTTAGGTTCCATTATTTTACCAACATTTTTGAATGATCGAAGTAGGATGACATATGAACGTTTGGATTGGACCGTGTACATGCTTGGAATGTCCTTGCAGGTGCGTTAAGCCTCTGGTAGTCCTATAGTTACGCTGCGAGTAAACCAACGTATGAAACGTATGTACCCAGCTTTTAATGGTTCGTTATTTAATTTATGCTTCTAAAACTAATTTGATCTGTCCAAGGAAATCTTATGTGTTCCCTAGCAAAATACTATTCATGGAATTTTTCATGATCATTGGCTTTTTCATATTAACTTCTATCAAGGTTCACACCTTACTAAGTTTTAATGCAGTTCGTACACCGATACATAATGCCTAATATGTATACTGTCAATGTTCCCATGTGATAGATCGATGTCACACACGTCCGTTGATTCATCCAGAGATATAACTATATACATGAAGTGTACATTCGTAAGTTCTATGGTATGACCAGATGTATTCACAAACATCTAAAGATGCAGTGAGAATGAATGAAAATGCCTTTTAACTTTCTAAATAAGTTCGTCCTCTTCCCTTATCACAGTTCCCATAACTATTTCAATCAAATTAAAGTCTGCACCACACATACACGTTCAACCGATATGTACCGAATGTAATAACTGATTTCGATATCTCAGATGGATCACGAATTATTATATGATATTAAATCTGACGTATAATTTTAGTAATTGCATGAAATGAGTAACTTCATACACGGTTTTTTCTCCGTTATATTAAACACGAGAGAACTAATTAACTTGACAGGAACTAACAGATGTTACGCCATGTAAAAAGAAAATACCCTTGACTATAATAGCCTTTCATGGTGGTACACGCCCCTCCCCTGTAAACTTAATATCGTATTGAGTTTGTTTATGTTATAGGAGGCGATCCAATTATGATATTGTAGAAAGATACAAAAAAGCCAAGATCGCTGATCATCAATTTTTATTTATGACGACCGGTTTCGCTGAACAATGTCAGCATCATCTGGTCCAATAAAATCATTTTACAAGGCCATAATCTTGTAATGTCAATCAGTTGCTACATAACATAATTTACAGTGCATAGGTGCACTATGTCATTATAATAAAACATAATTATCACTGTGAGTGACAATAGCAAACTCATAAATTGATGATCAGCGATCTTGGCATTTTTATATCTTTCTACAATATAATATCATATTCATAACAATTCAAAATTTTGTAATTCCTGTTATGAACAGTAATGCTCTATCTCCAAAATATTTTTAAAATAATAATTAAAACATATATGAGGGATTATAAGCCTGTGTGCCTGGGCTATCGCAGGGGCATAGCTCAACAGCTTACTAAACAGGAGTTGCCAGATTCGAATGCTAGGCCTGGCATAAATTTTCATTGTACTATTATAAGACAGATGAGATTGAAACACCTCAGTTATATCTACACTGAACATTATACGTAAATAAAGCATGATCCGTAGTCCTTCTAAAGCTGTACAAAAAAGAATAAGGACGGCGTCAGTACGAAGCTGTATATGACTATAATTAAGAGATTACAATAAAACAATTCAGTATCAGGCCATACTGATACAAAATTCACATGGCTTTATCTTAAGAACAAAAATAAATCAGGAATATTTTGCACGTATAAATCTGTTGCAATAATTATGGATTACTGTTGTTTTTCTATTTGTGAAAATTGTCAGCATTCAGTGGTAAATATTTTGTTTATCAGATCTACATTTCGATCACTCTGTGATCATTATCAATGCTTAAAAGAAACAGTTATAACATATAAAACTTTTCGATCTCCATATGGATGGTTACGGTAAAAGTAGGCCACTGTACGAAATAAAAGCTCAATTCGGGTAGGAGGTACGGAGATAAGAATTTACTGTTATAAAAAAAGCTTAATTTTAACAGTAAAATTAGCAAAAGATCCGTGTGAACTACTGGCTACTCCCTGCTGTAAAACATTTCTCCCTGGCCCTAATTGAGAACTGACTTGGTTCAAATTACTATAATAAAAGGTAATTAACGATACAATGACCAATATACCTAGCAGCTCATACGAAATTACACATAGGCATTATTAACCAAGCCACCACAACTAAAGATATTTCATAAAGGTGGCTAAAGAAAAACATTTATGGCGCGACGTAACTTAAACATAAAAAATTGCTTTGCATGCTTTACTGAGCTTGTTCTCGCCACTGGTGATTAAATAAAAAAGGGGGAAGGTGCTCGAAAAAATAAAAATAAAAACTATGGCATGCAACCCATAGAAATGTTTAGAATTTCATAAGCAAGCTATTAAAAGATGTTGTACAAGGCTCGGAGAGAATTACAGAGAAAAACTGTGTTCATACTAAAAGTTCGGAAAAGAAACAGCAAGATTAAAAATAGGCGGGGAGAGAAGATCGCGAAATGTTAGTGGAAATCAGAAGGATACACAGGTAGTTACTTGCCTAATGGGCATGGAACAAACAATATTGGAAGCTGAAGGCTTTGTTCTAAGAACCAATCACATGGAACACACATATCACTCACGGAAGGGAACGATAAGAAGATGTTTAAATGTACTGTACAAAAATGAACTTATCGTCTGTTAGAAATTGGGCCCCACAAAGCTAGAGAGAATTTACACAGTCCGTACACCGCCACATAATCACAAAAGGTTTGAATATACCAGGCCATTATCAATTTGCAACTAGTAACACATACACCGTGTTTATCTGTTGAAAATCACTGGATTGAAAAACTAGAACAGATTTCCGTGCACTATCAGAAAAAAATATTCCGAAAAATGAATCCAGGTTCATACTAGACAATGAACTGCTACCATCTCCGTTGGAACAAGGGCAGAAGCAACCTTACCTCACTGTGGTCAGTGCAGAAAGTGATCACCGAGTGGTCAGGAGGCGCAGAAACTACCGTAAACCGAGCAAAACCCAAGACACAGCCATGGTGGACGTGTGAGACTCGCCGTGGAGAAGGCTCGTTGACTAGCTTGCAACAAAAGGTGTACAAACCTCGTTGGTCGCATCAGCAGCAAGGGTTGGTAACGACTACCTATCGAGTCTGTGCCAGAGAGAACCATGCAAAGCGAGCTATCACTACCCACATTCAGACAGCCATTAGATTCTCGCACATCCACTTAAAAGAAAGTACACATTCTCGCAGGGACAATAATAAAACATTAAAATAACAAAATCCTAGCAATATTAACTAAAATTTCAGAAACTAATATTTTAAAACATTAAAAAAATGCTATTCCTAATGCCTTGAAACGAGTGGAGTTCTAGTTTCAACAAAATGCTAATCTAGCGACATCAAATAAATTGTAATTTTATAAAAAGTATATGGAAGACGACAGACGGACGTCTTTCGACGTTCACCGACAGTGATGTAAATGTAGATCTGATAATAAGCAAAATATTTAAGACTAATTGCTGACAATTTTGCACAAATTGGAAGAATACCAGTTGTTAAGCAGAAGAACCATCAAGGAATCGAGGCTGCTAATACTGTTGTTTTGATAACAAATTAATATTTACCTCATTGTTATGCTGTCAAACTGTAATGTGTGCATTACTTTTCCTAAGTTGAATTTACAATACAAGATTTTTTTAATCAATAACAGATTATAAACAAAGGATTACAATGTATTTAGAAAAGAATTTGTAGGACTCTCAGTAAAGGCTCAAATAACTGATTGGCAACAGAAGCACATACATACAGAATTGTCAGCACTTCACTGAAGTACATGGCTTACATTTATTATAGAAACTGAGATTTAACGGAAATTGATTAGCGACATTGTTACTAGCGGTTAACTTGGTTTTACATTGCCTCAGCATAATTACCTCACACGTTCATGTGAAAAATTTTAACATATTTTATTATAGCTCCAGTTTCTAAGTGGAAATCTTCTACCACAGAGTACATTCATCTCGGGACTATCTGCTAAAGAATTCGACGCCTCTGAATTTATGATAATGTAAACGCATCGCTACAAGGGCCACATATTTGTATTTTTTTAAGTGGCTATTTTTATATAGGCTGCACTGCATTTTTTATTTTCTGTGCATTTCTTTGCGCTAATTACAAATTTTATATCATCACAGTTTGATAAGAATTTTTCATTTTGTGTTGTAGATGTCTGTATAATTTAGTCGTGCGATCCTGATCAGACACTTGAGTCACTGTATTCTGGTAAAATTTAAACGGTGTTGGAACAGTAACCTACCGTTTCGTAACAAAAGTTATCGCTCTCTTGAACGTTACGATAATTTTTTCTTTCCAACTTGCAACAACGTTGGCAACAATAACGAGAGAAAAAGTAGTCAGTCGTAAAACAACGGAAATAGTTTCAGTAGAAGTATCTGAGACTATTAGGCTTACTGGAGTAAGTTTTTGTAACAGCAACGTAATTACGCAAACAGAAATTCCTGCAATAAACAGTAAAATCAAATTTATCATTTTACATTACTGCGTATTCAACGGGATAGAACTGTAAAAATTTACGCAGGTCAAACTAGCCCAAGCTAATTTAGTAATAAAGGATTGAGTAACTTCATCTACACCCACAATGAAAATTTACTTAGTGTCTTCCTCAGTAAGTAATAATGATATCAAACAAAAGAGTTACAACTACGCATTTCTTTCGTCAGGCGGTAAATATTGTCATATAGGGAGAGGATAACGCGAAATGACGGGTAGAGATGAAGAAAATAATAATTATAAGCAAAGAGATGAAGACTAAGTAACATTTAGTTTTGGTTTTACTTTCTGGACTTAGATAATTGTAGGCAACATGAAGCAGGAATTATAACGTCAGTTTACAATAATTTACTATTGACCAATGAAACATTAAAGGCACAGCAAGAATTAAAAGCAGCGGAATTACTAGATGAGGAATTACTCGTAAACGTAACAAAATCAGTGATACATACAAATATTTAGGCATTATAGAACAAATTCCCTTTTATGATTCCACTGAACATCTGCCTCATCAATTTTTCATTCAGCAAAACAAACGGGAAAGTTACAAAAAACTCTCAAACCGCTTACTAATAGTGAGGTAAAAGGCATACAAGGGTCTGAAAACAACGTTTTCGACGATTTTCGTAACGGACAGTTTGACGGTTGGCCAAATTCTGGTGATTTACCCGAGGATATTGGTGAATGTGATTCCTTTCAGAGAGATTAAAAATTGTGATGTGTACTTTGGCGCTAAATAAAATTTTTGAGCCCATAGTTTTCTTACAGTCAGAATATTCACGGAGTCCGGAAATGTTGGCAACGAAATCCACCTCGAAGAATGCTAGTAACACACAAATGTCCACTTCCACCGACAAGGGGGAAATTTGCCACAAGCTGAGCTTACCTGCAGTTATCTTGGAGGTGAATCACCATTTGTTATCTTAGTGGAACGAAAAACCATCGTATCAAATGAAATACGTCATAATACTACGAAATTAAGAACAGTAAAACAGTAACATTTTGAAAAAAGGACGCGAATGAATCCTTTCTTGACAGATACTTAATATACATCTGTTTAACAAACTTACCTATCAGATTAACTCATGTGGTGTTGGCGGATTTACGCGCGAAATTGAATTTTAAAATGTTGATCGCAAGACAGTGATAATTATTAGTAGTAAAACTACGGAGAGCGACGCGACATAAATCTGATGGAATTCATGTGAAAAACTTCATAACCGGCGTGATGAAAACAAACACTATGTCCGCCAGACAGATATCAACCTTATCGTGCAGACAACAGATATTCGAAATGCGACTTTCATAAGAACGGCAGTATCAGTAAAAAAAAAAAAAAAAAAAAAAAAAAAAAATCAGAGAGGTCGGAACGTGGGAACGCAGGAGCAACAGCATTCAAAATCACTTCAGCCGCAGTAATCAAGATAAGAGATGAGATCATGATTGACGTGACCTTGGTAATTAATGTCCGAAACTTGGCTCAATGTTATCGGAATCAGCCCACAAATAACCGGACGCAAACAGAAACATCGCCAGTTATCATACAGATGACACAACTGCATAAATATAGTACATTTTGAATACATCAGGTGCACGTTTTTACAAGTGAACGATGATGGTCAAATTGCGCTAGTCCAGCCAGCACTGAATATTTCATTATCTCCTCTGGAACAACATTTGATATTATTCCGGTGGCTCGACGTGAGTAGTCATATAGCGAAAGAAGTGAAAGGTGTGTTCCAAAAAAAAAAAAAAAAAAAAAAAAAAAAAAAAAAAAAAAAAAAAAAAAAAAAAAAAAAAAAAAAGCTATGGTTTCTAAGATTTTTATTGCCGAGGCACATCAGTTTTCAATAATTTTCTTCTATGGAAGACGTATGGGAAATAGAGATTTCGTTTTCATATAAAACTAAATTTAATGGTTCTTTTTCTTTGTGTGTGTGTGTGTGTGTGTGAAGTGAATGCGGAACTAAATAATGTCCAGACAAACTGAAGTTTTCAGGTCGGTTATTGAAGGGTGATATTTATTGTTAATGTTCCTTCTTCCTACTTCATGCGCGACTGTTTGTGTCAGTGATTTTGACAGTAGAATGCATAAGACAATAGAGATGGTAACACCTTATTATGACATGAACGGCCTATTTGTATAGAACAGTCTGTAAGAGATAAAATACACAGTGTGGCATCACACGCCAATGCAGCCAAACAATAATTATTCGGAATCTTCTCAGTAGTTCTACAAAAACAGGAACCACACAGACTTTTGATTATTAATTAAAGGGCAAAAGCAAATCACGATTTTGGACCACCTATACCATTCCATTTACCTATAGGCAAAATAAAACAGGATATACAATCCATGTTAGATCAAGTTATATTTTAGAATTTAGAGCCCGTCGCACATCTTTGAAAAGAAAGATAATTATATCAACTTTGTTATCGTTTCGAGAATGGCAACCACCACCATATTCCATAAATTAATTAAGATGAATTATTGTAGTAATTTTATAATTCAATAATTCAAGGATGTTGTCTCCACTTGATATCAGATCTAGAATTTGGTAAGCTTATCTGCTTTCTGAGTGTAGGATATGTACAGATTTTTTCTGTCAAGTCTTTACATCACATCAGCTGCTTTTATTCGAGGTCTGAATACCATCTCATCTAATAGGTCGGGAGAAAGTATAATGATTGGTAGGAGAGTGATGCCAGAAAGATGTTGATCGGGACACAATAAGGTATCCAGGGAGTTCACTATACTGTACTTTTCTTGACTTTGGTGTCAAAATGTTGTTGTTCGAATGCTTTTTAAGCTTAAGGGATTTAACAGCGGGATCATCAGTCCCTAAACTTACAAATTACCTTTGTACTAACTTATAATAAAGAAAGCACAAACAGCCAGGCCCGAGGGTGTATTCGAATACCTAACGGGGAACGGCATAGTAGCACAGCGCCTCAATGCGCTCGGCCGCTCCGCCGCCGCACTTTGGTCTCACTGTTAATTTAGATCACAGGTGAATTTTCTTCGTACACATAATCTCTAGGTAAAGGAATCCAACCTGATCCCAAGTAGTTAAAACCAGTTGAGGACATTCTATTCCCAAAAATAAACTCAATGTTAGAGGATATGTTTAAACAAATTTCTATCTGTTTGAAGACATCTACTAGTTTATTATGTCAGTTACTGAGTAAGAACACTGTATGCCATTAAGACTGCAACGTTCACAGCGAATTAAAATATTAGAGAGCTCTGCTACTTGCTGAACCTATATTACTAAATTCGGATTTTTCTGATTTTTTTTTTCATATTCACTCTGTTCGCGGTCACTTATTTAGTGTTGGAATATGATATTTTCATATAGAAACGTAAGGTATTTCGAAGTCGTGTGTTATTTAAAAAAATGCAATAAACTGTTGTAACTCAATTAGAAGCATTAGCCACGGCTTCAGCTTTTTTAATTCGTCTTTAATTAGTACGGAAAACATTTTAAGTGTATAGATGAGTAGCGATGGGGCATTTGATTCATAGAGAAACTGTCTTTGGTCTCGGGTTCGAATAATATTACGGCGTTATTCTGCCTACGACCTCATAAATGAAAGCGTAAATGAGAAGAGAGGTTCAGGGCACGTGGCTACACGTGGGTGTAAACTGCCTGTAACAGGTGAAACTGTTAACGGCATTGTGTGCAAACGCTTTAGGTGAACTGCACCCTTTCCCAAACAGAAATAACAAATTCATTTTTTTACCATTTCGTAATATTTGTGATATTGCGACAGCCTTGAACATAAACTGATGAAACTGAATTAATTTTCAAGTCAACTAGATGCGGTTCTTCAGCCATTCTACCCACTTTATTTTGAAATTGTTTATATGTTTCATCGATACTGGCAACCTATCTGGAAATTGGAAATTAAAAATTTGTTTATTTATTAATTTGATGTTTTTTAATAACAAACCCAAATAACCTTCGGTCAATTATTTTTTATTTTAGTAGCTAGTGACATAAAATTAGTACCCATACTGATTCTCACTAGTTACACTTTGCTAATTTCAAGATGTTTTCTTACGGGAAATGTCATCTACGTCTATATTTACAGAAGTGATAAAGTTTTACCGATTGTAGGTGGGCAACGAGCATCTTTCTGACATCTACGTGACATGCTATTGATGTCTTCCTTGCTGGAGCATCGGGTACAATAAATAGTCAGATAAGTCCGTTTTCATCATCTAGAAGTTTGTTGATGTAATTTCGTAGTTCTGAAACATACTGACGTACAGAAGACATGCCCAACTCAGTCTTTGATGTCCATTTACTGCCAAAATTATGAGCAGGACGAAATTTTGTGAAAGATATTTCTTTGTTGGCGATATGTGTGGAACCTGCAAAGCCCGAGAACGCATATTTCCCTTCACCCTGTATAAAGTGGAAAATAACAGCCATGCGGAGGTAGTGGGATTGTCCTTTCCTTGGGTTGGTTTCTATAATCAGCTTCATTACACCTCATAGAAGACAGTGTCCGATGACAAGTAGTTCCCTAAAAGGAACCCGAATTAACTTTCCGATAAATCGATGCTCCTGCCGACGTAAGAAAGCGACAATATTGCCTCTGACAACCATGATCTCACTCCCATATCACTTTATAATGCGCCACGGTCCGTTTCTCGACTAGCCGTTGCCGCACATAACATTGACAACGTTTGATACATAGTAGACCGTTCCCTAGGTGTCGAACAATGCTTTTATCACTCAGCCAAAGTCACGTGTATTTGTGCTGTAGCACATGGACAACCGAATTACCGGCGTATCCTGATACTGTGTACACCACTACGATGTCCGTACCGTATTACAATCTGGTGAAACCATCGAGAGAGGATGTTGAAATGTTGCTTTATACATCGCCATGCTGGTTCTGCACGGATTTTATGGTTGGAATGTTATTGCTTATCACTCTTGCATTGCCGATAAACTAACCAATCATGAATTGTTCGAGCTTGTTGTTGTGACATACATTCATAGTTTGCTGACGGTGACAATGAAACGAAATAATGAGCTATGGATCGCATTTATGATTAGCGCTTCCTATTCGCCCCATATTTCGTCTATCAATAACGACTGAATGATGTCTGTGGAATGACTGGTCCTGGATACAATAACCGCTACTACACCAAATCAATATCAATTCTTTGTTGGCCTTTGTCCCTGTTTTAGTATGCAAATATTTCATTTACTTCTATAGGAGTAACATAAGGTTTAAATTTGATTGAACTAACTGAAATATGAAATAAATCTTGTTTTCTTTAATGAGTTAGGCTTAGAAAAGGAATTAACTTTCGTACTTTTGAACTCTCTCTTGGCTACACCGTTTGTCTTTAGATGGCTATTATGCAGCAACGACAGTTATTTAATTACCTGGCTGTGATTATGAATATAATGACAACCAAATTTCTTATAAGAAAGTCAAAATCTATTTTACATGTCCCAATAATAATGTGATAATGGCGTGTGACAGTTTCAATCTCTAGTGTATGTTCCTTATAGAGGATCGATATCTTTAGAATACACATTCTTGAATTCTGCATTCTTTATAATAATGAAATAACCCTTATCCTGAGACTATAAAAACACGCCATATAGACTTACCGTTGTAGATATGCTAGTGGAAATGCGCAACAATGAAGTGAGTGAATATGAAGTTAATGCCATAAAATTAGAGATTATTCCATCATAACCAGACAAAATATCATATGAAGCGGAAATGTCCCAAAAATTTCGCGGCAATGTAATTTTTCTTCCAATGCACTAAAAATTTATTCAAACCACTTTAATTCAATTGTCACCCAAGGTATCAAGTTAATGTAAACGAAGATTGCAAACAATTATTAAAACGTTGTGGCAGGTAATGAGTTAGCAACAGGTGGAAGCATCACCAACTGGCACATCCTAACATCATATACAAAGCCTCTTTGTTTCAAAACTGAGAAATTTACCTGTGCTTACAGCAAGCAATGGTGTCAACATATGGTACTGCTTTCATCGTCCTCGTCACTTAACATGTAGCATTAATTTCAATTCTGTGACCTTTGTACAGGGTGCTATCTCCGAAATAAATGTGATAGCAATACCTTAGGTACTCCTTAATGTTACACTTTGAATCAATGAGCGAAGTTGAAATGTGTGACTACTCACGTTGGTGACAGTGTCTAGAGTCGTATCATCATCAACACGACGACAAACAAAGTAAGGGCAGAGAAATGTGTAAACTACAGGAGTATCTGATTAATATTTTACCATTTTAGCTACTGAAAATAACAACACAAAGATCTATTAACAAAATTAACGACCAATTCAGTAGAGATATGTTTTGCTTTAGGAAAGGTAACGAGTCTGACATTACAGATACAGGGGGAAGATGATTGTTTCCACGTGAAAGGCTGGTTTTGTCAGTCTGTTGGGTTCCCCAGCCGGCCGGCTAACAGTTTGGACTTAGTGAATGGAATGCAGGTCGTTAGCGAAACCCTACCCTTGGATGAGCGAGGGCGGCTATTCCAGATTGCAATTGTGTAGCCACACACATTACTCTAAAAATCCATATAAAATCAGGAAACAATCATACGGCAAATATAATTATATGAATGGATTCAGGAGATTTGGGAGAATCAAACGCCGTAATTACAATGTCAATATCCCTTACAGATAAAAAGACGATAGATTTCAGTACTATAATAATAATATTATAAGACTTATATTTGCAATTACTGATAGGAAGTGAAACTTCCTGGCAGATTAAAATTGTGTGCCGGACCCGGGACTCGAATCTGGGACCTTTGCCTTTCACGGGCAAGCGCAGTACCGACTGTGCTATCCCGACACGACTCACGATGCCGCCTCACAACTTTACTTCCGCCAGTACCTCGCCTCCTTCTTTCCAAACTTCACAGAAGCTCTCCTGAGAACCATGCAAGACTAGCACTCCTGGAAGAAAGGAAATGGTGGAGACATGGCTTAGCCATAGCCTAAGGGATGTTTCCAGAATTAAACTTTTACTCTGCAGCGGAGTATGCGCTGATATGAAACTTCCTGGCAGATTAAAATTGTGTGCCGGAACCGGGATTCGAACCTGGGACCTTTGCCTTCCACAGGCAAGCGCTCTACCGAATGAGCTATCCCGACACGACTCACGATGCCGCCTCACAACTTTACTTCCGCCAGTACCTCGCCTCCTACTTTCCAAACTTCGCCGAAGCGCTCCTGCGAACCATGCAAGACTAGCACTCCTGGAAGAAAGGATATGGTGAATACTACGAATGCATAGTCTGTTCTTACCTTTTATGTTATGTTTGACTGATAGGTTTTATCTAAGATAACAACAGTAGTTTTAACACTTTTAGTTATACTGAATCCTGTTTGTCTCAGCTAGATGCATTTTATTTGATGCATTTTACCATTCTGTTTTAACACCTTTTTATCCATGAAGATGGTCTATGACCGAAACTGGTAGATGTATAAGGTTTTGAATAAACAGTTGATGGTTTTTAAAGATGCATTTTATGAAATGTATTACGTCTGTTGACACTCGCCTCACCAAAGCATACAAAATTAATTAATTTATGACAATTGCGAGGTCAATACAAGGGAATATTCGACCGTAGAATAGGATGCATTCTGTTTTAATAAATCAGCGTCTCACATTCCGATTAGCCATTTTAGTACATTCAGCCGTTATTTTTCTTCACTGACGTGAAACGTGACTATTATGTAAATCACACCCATGCATCCATCAGTCGTAATTCACATGTAGTATGCAATTTTTATTGTACACATTTACTGTGTTACGTGTGTAAAATAGTGTTTTGAACCAGTTCACTTAAATTGTAGTAACTGTAGGATTGTAATGCCATAAATGTCTGTCTAAGCAAGAAGTAGAAATACTTGTAAACGACTTCGCTGCAGAGCGTCCATTTCAGCTTTATCGGGACAAACTCTCATAAAACAGAACCAATGGAAATTCGTAACGACATAGTTGAGGAAACGAGAAAGATCTGAACTGAATGGGAGCAAATTGTGAAATAACAGGAACTGTAATTTCCACGTCCCGTTAGATATCTATAATGGATAATATCCGTCCTGCAATGAGGGATCATAAAAGCTGATGTCCATAAACACCAAAGGAATCAGTATGAGTTACATGCACATTGCATACTGAATCAGAAATAACGCCCAGTAACGTTAGAAGCAATAAAGTTTTATTTCCTTATTCCCTCTAGGCGATTCGAACTATAATAAAATACTCCGCTAACCTATAAGACAGTCGCCTATGATACTACTGCCTTTTTTTTTCGTAATGTAATTCCACTACGATAGCCGACTTAAAACGTGTTCAGATGTATTTCAGTTTTTAAGAATTTCATTCCTTTAAATGAATCCCCAACCAGAAATGAGCAGATAATGGCTCACGAGCAATTAATGTAAAATTCCTGACTCCTACGACTTACCTACGATCTCCCTTTTTCAGTATAAAAACTACTACTATAAGCCTAATGTTATTGCTAGACATCAAAATATAATATAGCATTTCATGTAATTGCGAAAAAGTTTGTATCACTTCTGGGGCATTTCATGTAATTATGAAAAGGTTATATCATTTAGGTAAAGTATGGTGATTATTAATAATAAATAACAAAGTCGACCTTTCTTTCCTGTTTCATTTACAATAGTTAGAAGATGAACCTACTTACTTTATTTGATAATTAATTATTTGTGGATTTAAAGTGCAGGATTGTTGAACAGATTTCTTTATTGGTAACGTAGTAAATGATTGTTATGCAACACTGTAGTTAATTGAGTATCCTACTGAGTTTTGATAATCAGGTACTGATCTGCATAAAATTCTCGTAGTCGAACATTAAAACATTGGCTTGTGTTTTTAATATCTTTCTCGAAGTTTTTTTTTTTTGTGTGTGTGTGTTTGTGTTTTTCATGCAGGTTACAAGTCACAGTTGCTTTGTTAAAAGATCCGTTGCGCACATAATCAGTTTATGCACTGTTTCTCATTTAACAGTATATACAACAATATCAGGGCCATAATTAAACCTAATTACTGTATTAATGAACCATTTACGTGTTCAGTTAAATTTTGATGAAGTAATGTGATGACTTAGTGAACTCGACTGTTAAACATCAATATATGACAACTATTTTGACTATTTTGATGAAGTTATTTGATGACTTAGTGATCTCGACTGTTAAACATCAATATATGACAACTATTTGGACTGCAAGTAATATCAGATCACGTTTCGAATGAGTAACTTTAAAATAAACTACCTTTGTTTTCTGGATAAACGATAGATACAACTTTAAATTTCACGTACACCTTTTAACGGCAATTTTCATGTATGTGGGTAAACTCAAGCATAATAATCCCGGAGTTGAATCTTGGATAACAATTTTTCAGTTACTGGCAGAAATCCCGGCGTTACAAGGGTATTTATTTATTTATTCTTTCCTTGAGTTAGTACTTTTATCAATTCTCTCTCTGTCCATCTCCTTTTCTTTCAAAAAACATTTAACATTTATCAGAGAATATATAAGAAATAAGGCTGTTTTGCATAATGTACAAAATTTCAAGTACAGTATGCAAACTAACGAAGATAGTAATCAAAATACAAATGATATGAAACATTGATACATTGATGTAATTCTGAACTTGACTATGAACAACACGGACCGAGGTGCCTCAGTGGTAACACACTGGACTCGCATTCCGGAGGACGGCGGTTCATACCAGCCTCCAGCCATCCACATTTAGGTTTTTCGTGTTTTCTCTAAATCTCTCCAGGCGAATACCGGGATGGTCCCTTTCAAAGGGCACGGCCGGTTTCCTTCCCCATCCTTACCCAAACAATCCGAGTGTCAGCTCTGCCTCTAATGACCAAGCTGACGACGGGGTGTTAAGCACTAATCTTCCTTCCTCCCTGACCATAAACAATATTGCTTGTAATTCGTCCAGCATCAGTATTTTCTGTGGTGAGCCCACGCCTGAGCATGCGACATAAAGCTGTCCGTGTAAGAAACATGGAGATTTCAAATACACTCCACAGTATTGAGTAGATTTCCCTGTGATTTATTAGTCATAGCTGTACCCGATATGCTTTACAATGCCATGGAAGAAAAAAGTGTTTGGTTGGGTGACAGGTTCCTGCGTGTATTCCAGACCGGTCAGTAAAATAATTATCCTTGGTTGCCAACATTAAAACATTACGCCCCCAGAGATTTGACGCCTGGAGGATACGCAACCGGCACGATCTATGTGTTGCCGGCGCTGCCGCATTATGCCTGTAATCAGTAAATATCTTAAAATCAGTAAAAGTCTTGATCCGATTGCTGCCAAACTTCGCTGGTACACCCTCTGGGCTGATCTGAATATTCTATAATGATTTCATCAAAACCGCTCCAGCCGTTTTCGAGTTTATAGAGGACATACAGACACCCATTCATTTTTATATAGAAAATGCAAGTCCCACTGCAAACTGCAATCTCTTAAAGCCAAATCTTTCGAAAATAATGGGTATTCGTAGGATTTACACTGTTTCATTCTCTTCCTTTCCTTGTATCTCTATAGAGGTCTCTTGCTTCTTCTTACAGCGGTATGCGCTTAACAGTTCAAAGTTCCTTCAAAGTTTGCAACAGCACTGCCATCTTTTGGGAATTTCCTTGAGCTCACTGGAATACAGGAGTCTTTTACCATTAAATAAGAAAGGTAATAAAACGTGCTGCCTGATGGGATAAGTTTTTACCCACTCACATGATCTCATATTTATTGAGTCATATGTTGTACAACTATATATTTTTCAGGTATATATTTATTTGTATGGGTGTTGTATGTCTGAAAAATCTGTTGCGAATATAATTAGTAGTAAAGAAGTACTAGATTAAGACTTGATGCATGATGGGTAGGTTTTCCATGGACGTTACTGTTTATGTGCTTGTATTTCATGAACTAGGTGTCGTACTGTTATACAATTTAGAAAGTACATTCAACTGTATGTGTGTATACTGTTTGTTAAATTTCCTTCGGGTACAACACCTAGTGTAGAAATTGTTAATCGCAACGTGTAACCAAATGGCGTAGTTTTACTCCATGAACAGCGGAAAAGTAGTAAGCGAGAAACTTTTTGTCTTTTCATCAGTTTGCTATGTTTGTCAGCGAGAGAAAGTTTCCTAAAGGTTTGAAATTATGTTTAAAGTTTGTTGCAAGTCGCTAAGTGCACTCCTTCTCAAATAGTAGACTGATAAAGTCACACTATCACGTTCCGCAAGACGGCGAAGTTTTCAAATTTTTATGACATCGTATCTCCGGAATTATCGGCACTATCGCAAAATTCTGTCTTAGCTGACGTCTTCTACCTATAAACTACATTCCTGCCAAATTTCAACTTTATTAGTGAAGTAGTTTTCGAGATTTCGTGTTTAGTCAGTGAGTGAGTGTGTGAATGAGTGTACCTTTGCTTTTGTATAGATAGAAATACAGATTTCATACAATTATGCAATGTAAATACGGTATGGACTTGAAAATGTCTGTACCATACAGTTGAAATTGATAATGGTGTAAGAGTACACCTGTCGCTGTATCTTACAGTTTGATTTAACGTAATGTATAAATTGCCTTAAATTTGTTTATTTGATATATTTTTCATTTGTTGTATGCTAGATATATTTCTTATGTAACGTCATTTTCTATATTGAATCATTTAGTGTAAACATGTACTATATGTGTAAACCCGCATGAATGCACGGACATTCTTATGCTGTAAGTTAGCAATGCGCCAGAGAAAATGTTGAACCTGTTGTAAAGACTGTCTTTGGTTTAGAGGTAGTAGCTGTGATTGTCGCGCTGCTGAAGCAGTCGCGGAGCGGACTCGCTATAGTAAACACATAAATGTTTTGTTGATGGTGCAGAGGCACGGTAGGCGCAGTGTGGCGCGAGTTTAATGCAGTTGCAATAAGCCTGAGAGGCGTACTGTTTAATGTATTGAAGGAAGTGCGATATAAGTTTATTTATACTCGAAAGTGATCAGAGTAAAGTTTTTTCACGTGTGCAAGAAAAGTAATTGTTTGGTTATCAAGTCTATTGTCACCGAGTGTGATCGTTGTTGTAATTATGGAGATTTCAGCCAGACGAGCTGAACAAAGAGTTGTCGATAAAAATAATTTGAACCAGCAGTAAGAGTACCTATTGTAATCATATCTGTCTTGAACGGACTTCACGACGAAGACAACGAAAACAGATGAGTACTTTTGTAACATTTTATTTTGTATGCATGTAAATGAAGTGTCAACCCAATCAGAATTTTGGTTCAATTATACATGACTTATTTTGAAACCAGTCTTAATTTTTAAGTAGTTCTAGTAACCCCAAGCTCACCATTATTAGATTATGTTGATTATGCAAGCCTGCACATTGGCTAACCAGTTCAATCATTTTTTCAAAGCAATTACGATCAGTTTGAAAGAAATTGCTAAAGTTAAAGAGTTGCTAAACGTGTTACAACCACAGAGACTAGTAATTAAAGTGCAGTGCTGTTCTAAGTTGTGCAACCAATTATAGTTGATTAACCAGACTTGACGAAAGTAATTTTTATGAAATACATTAAATGCCAGACTCTGCTCAGCCAGTTACACGCGTACGCTACCCAGGCCCTGGAACCAATTAATCAAAAATAGTTCACGTAAGGTTTTATAAGGAACTTGAATGCTTTAAACAATAATATCAAAATTATTGAGAACTTTGTAGTATTTGTGAAGCTCATTGCACCACGGAGTTTCACTGTATTGAGCTATTATCATTGCAATCAGAGTCTATCTGCTATTACAATTTTGATTATAACACGAACACGCCATCACCACTACATGAATTCTGACACATTTATTAGTGAAGTTGTGCTGTTCGTGAATCGTAAGAGGTGCTAGTTGGAGGATGTAGTCAATGATAAGTCAGATAGGGCCAAACTTATTTAATTACCACAGTGACTGTTTCAAGTTAATAAATATCATTATTTTTATTCAAAATTATAACTTTCACTGCGAAAGTGTTGTTGCCACCCATTAGTGATGATTTGCTGCAACATTCAATAACGAAATTATTATTACTAGAGTATATTATTACGCATTCTGAATTTAGAGATTTTTTGACGACCTCCAACAGGCAATTTTCTTACAATGGTTTTCATTTATTATTGTGCAACGCAAATTATGCCCGTTGTTTTATAGCATGTTACGGTTTCTAAAGTCGATGGTACTATCGAGTATGGTACATAATTAGAAATGAACCCTGATTTTTCGGTGCATCATCATCTTTGTGCATCATCCCCTGTGTCGTCTTCCTCCTCCTTCTTCTCAATCTCCCAATTCCGGTTTCTTTCCAACTACCGTTCTCTTCCTTCTATCTGCTCTATTCCATCACCTACTCCTCTGCCCACCTCTTTCCATCAGTTTCTTCTTTTAATCGTCGCAGCTTCTGAAAATAAAAAAATAACAATAAGAGACGTACCAAAATGCTACCTTTACACAAAAGTAAACAAAACAGCGATCCAATCAAACGTACAGAATTCGTTACTACAGTGTTTCGATTTGCACAGCTGACAAATTCTTCAGCCTAGCAATTGTCGCAACGTATTTTAACAGTATGTGTATTACTAAAATTTAATGTAATAAGAATGCGATTTCCCGAAACATTGCTACTTTCGTACGTTTTTTTTCATAGCACCAAACTAGTACTGATGACAGAATTTGGCAGCAATTCAAATTTTCAATGTTCTTTTAACGTTACAGTTGGAGGTTACAATGCGTGACAGAAGAAGTAGCGGCAGCGCTGTAGATATGAAGCCGTCTTCCTTTTACCATTCTACAACGTTACGTATAATGAGAGACAAGGACAACAGACTGCCCGACCCGAATAATTTAGAGTCCAAGAACAGAAGATTTCACATACCGAAGTTGGGAAATGCTTGCGTTCACAACTCATGCGGCCTGTGGAACTTCGGCTTGGAGTTCACACCGGCAAATCGAAACAGTATGATAGTCGGTACACAGTATATGTCGAGATTAATTGAAATTAATCTCATCGTATTATTTATCTTAAAAATCATTATTGGAGCACGTAGAAACTGGTTCAATATAACAACTACACTTGGTTGGAATTATTACAACGAAGAGCATTTCGAGTCCACTACACGCAGGAAGCGGCTACACGGGTAGCGGGGGCTGTGTGGCGTGGACTGGGCGGTTTTTTAGGATAAAGAGCTTCGGGGAAATAGAAAATGGGCAATCTCAAAGGGTTCAGGTGGATCACAGAAGAAATGTAGATCCGGAAACTATCGGTATAACAGTTGTAAATTGTCGTAGCTGTGTCGGGAAAGTTCCAGAACTGCAAGCGTTAATAGAAAGCACCGAAACACACATCATTATAGGCAGCGAAAGTTGGCTCAAGCCGGAAATAAGTTCAGAAGAAGTATTTTCAAAAGGATAGATTAAACAAAATAGGTGGGGGCGTGTTTGTCGCCGTCAAAAGTAGTATTTCATGTAGCGAAGTTGAAGTTGATAGTTCGTGCGAGCTATTATGGGTAGAGGTTGTACCCGAAAATCGTAAGAAGTTAATAATCGGTTCCTTTTACCGGCCTCCCGACTCTGACGATACAATAGCAGAAAGGTTCAAAGAAAACCTGAGTCTAATTACAAAAACGTACCCGACTCACACGATAATAGTAGGTGGTGATTTTAATTTACCCTCGATCTGTTGGCGAAATTATATTTTCAAATCAGGAGGTAGGCATAAAACATCGTCCGAAATTGTACTCAACGCATTCTCTGAGAATTACTTCGAACAAGTAGTTCATGAGCCAACTAGAATTGTAAATGGATGTGAAAACACACTTGATCTCTTAGCAACAAATAATCCTGAGCTCATAATGAGCATCAAAACGGATGCAGGTATTAGTGAACACAGAGCTGTAGTAGCGAAATTGAATATCGAAAGCCCCAAAGTTACCAAAAATAAACGCAAAGTATATTTGTTCAGGAAAGCAGATAGAAACAAAATACATTGCTTCTTGAAAGACAGCTTCCACTCGTTTCTAACACTAAACGTAGGTGTAGACCAGATGTGGCTCAAATTCAAAGAAGTGGTATCGACAGCAATTGAAAGTTTTATACCTAATAAATTAATAAAAGAAGGAGGCGATCCCCCTTGGTACACAAAACAGGTCAGGACACTTGCAAAAGCAAAGGAAAAGGCATACTAAATTTCAATGCGAGATGCCTACAACATTTATCACAACGAAACTCTTTCTCGTAATTTGACTGAAAACCCAAAGAGATTTTGGTCATATGTTAAATATACTCGGGGAAAGTCACAAACAATACCTTCACTACGTGATAGTAATGGCGATCCTGCCGATGACAGCGCTACTAAAGCAGAGTTACTAAACTTAGCTTTTAGAAACTCATTCACTAAAGAAGACGAAACCAATATTCCAGATTTCGAATTACGAACAGATGCCGTAATGAATAACATAGAAGTAGATATCATCGGAGTAGTGCAGCAACTAAAATCACTTAATAAGAACAAGTCTTCTGGTCCGGATTGTATACCCATTAGATTTCTATCTGATTATACTGAAGCGATAGCTCCTTACTTAACAGTCATATACAACCGCTCTCTCATAGAAGGATCTGTACCAAAAGATTGGAAAGTTGCACAGGTCACACCTATATTCAAGAAAGGCAGTAGGGGTAACCCACTAAACTACAGGCCTATTTCATTGACGTCAATTTGCAAGAGGGTTTTGGAACATATCCTGTATTCAAATATTATGAATTATCTCGAACAGAACGATCTATTGACCCAAGGTCAACACGGATTTAGAAAATATCGTTCATGCGAAACACAACTAGCTCTATATTCACACGAAGTGATGGGTGCTATCGACAAAGGTTCGCAAATCGATTCCGTATTTCTTGATTTCCAGAAAGCTTTTGACACCGTACCTCACAAACGGCTTTTAATCAAATTGCGTGGTTATGGTATATCGACCCAAATTTGCAATTGGATAGGGGATTTCTTGTCAGAGAGGACACAGTTCGTGGTAATCGATGGTAAGGCATCGACTAAAACAGAGGTGATATCGGGCGTTCCACAAGGTAGTGTTATTGGTCCTCTGCTATTCCTTATTTACATAAACGATTTAGGGGAAAATCTAAGTAGCTCTCTTAGGTTGTTTGCAGATGACGCCGTCATTTACCGTCTAGTAAAATCATCTGAAGATCAAAACCAACTGCAGAACGATCTGAATAAGATATCAGTATGGTGTAAAAATTGGCAATTGACTGTAAATAATGAGAAGTGTGAAGTCATCCAGAAGAGTACGAAAATCCGTTAAACTTTGTTTACAACATAAATCAATCAAATGTGAAGGCCGTAAACTCCACAAAATACCTAGGAATCACTATTACTTCAGACTTAAACTGGAAAGAACACGTAGATAATATCGTGGGAAAGGCGAACCAGAGACTGCGTTTTATTGGCAGAATCCTTAAAAGATGCAACAGAACTACTAAAGAAACTGCATACATTGCGCTTGTCCGTCCATTTTTGGAGTATTGCAGCCCAGTGTGGGATCCTTATCAGGTGGGTTTGACGGAGGACATCGAGAGAGTCCAAAGAAGGGCAGCTCGTTTTGTATTGTCACGATACAGGGGAGACAGCGTTACGGAAATGATACAGGATCTGGGATGGGAATCATTAGAACAACGGCGCTTATCGCTGAGGCGTGGGTTACTTGCGAAACTCCAATCGCTAAAATTCTCCTCCGAATGCGAAAATATATTGTTGACTCCCACTTACATAGGTAGAAATGATCATCAGAATAAAATAAGAGAAATCAGAGCTCGAACAGAGAGATTCAGGTGTTCTTTCTTCCCGCGCGCTATTCGAGAATGGAATGGGAGATAAATAGTATAATTGTGGTTCGATGAACCCTCTGCCAGGCACTTAAATGTGATTTGCAGAGTATCCCATGTAGATGTAGATGTAGATCTGTTTCTGCAGCTAAGCGGATGCTCACAACCCTCTGGTACGGCGCCTTGGTAATATCTGCGCACATTGTGGTGTCTCAATAAATTCCATAGAGTTTACTGCCTGGGTTCAGTTGCATTCCTAGCCAGAGAGCGTAGTGTAATGACACAGTTGTCTGCCAACGAATGGGTCTGTTTCTCATTTGCTGTATACTGATTGCCGCTGCAGGACCTGGTAAGTATCGAACCTATTTTGCTAATGTCCAGCACAGCGCAATTCGTTTGCGGCACGAGTGTGTGTGCGCGCGCGCTTGTGTGTGTGTCTATCTGTCTGTCTGTCGTGTGTGTTTTCTAATCGGTGCTGCAGCAACTGATGCAAAGCTAACTGCTTCAGTTTACTGATGAGAAATGGTAATCAGTTCCGTTTCGAACACGCTACGAATAGGCTCAGTCGTGCTATCAATATTAATTTTTTGCGTGAAAAGCTTGGAACATTTCTTACGTTGGAGTGATTTTACTTACATATTTGGAAAAAAAAAGAGGAAACGGAAAACTTGTCAATAATTGATGCAAATTGAAATTATTTTTACAATAATTCATTTCGGAAGTACAATACGGTGGATTAATGGTTAGTGTAACATCTGGTGTGGATTTTAAACTTCGTACTTCAAGGAGAAAGGAAAAAAAAATATACGAAAGGGAAACTTACTGACGCAAATACGAGCGTTATATTCTAAGCCAACTATCATTTTTTAAACCTGTACTGGCAATAATTTAAGCGTCAGATCTCTATTAATTGTGTAGTTGTCGCCTTTTCTAAATTCAACATTCCTTAAAACATAACTTATCATAGACAGAGCAGTTAGGTTTCCGTAACACTCCATATTTGCCCTGATTTAGTCAATTTGTGATTTGGAAGAACTTCAGTTAATTTCCATTTATCCAGTAATCGGTATAAAAATGCTTTAATATAATGGATTCTCGAATGTTCTATTGTTCAAAATGAGAGCTTTACAGATTTCTAGAACAGAATCATGAATTATACTCCTTTTCTCACTTCACAGATGCTATACATTTGCCTGCAATGTGCAAGATTTAAACAATAAATTATGGGTGGAATAGTACATGAAGTATTGCTGGTCACGCTATAAGTCCTGGTCGAAATAACGGTATATATCAAAAGAATCAGGCTATCGGTTGATGGTATAGAGATTTCTATCGAGTAATAGCAGCAAGGCTTCCTCTAGCCGTTGCTTCACAACAGTTAGAGCAGATCACAGATTAGTCACTAAATGTACAGTTACACAGAAAAATCGATTCTTTTTGCTGTGGTGCAATTACTATATTAATACAGTTCAAAAATCAATCGGGAATTATTTGAGTGCATACTTCTGTTTCACTAATTATTGGTGGGCAGTTCGTTTGAATTCAGACTCTTTCTCGATATCTGTTGACCTAAGATAAAGTGCAGTATTTGAATTTTATTCCGTGAGGAAACACTTTTAGGGGAAACAAGCTTAATGACTAAGGAAGTATGTGCAACAGTAAAGGAAATTTTATTATGACATAATTTACAATAAACTGAGCCAAAGCTTAAAGAATCGCTTGGAACTAGAAACACGTGACTATGGCATTGTCCAACAACAGTGAAATACATGGCTTTTAATTTTTTCCTGAGAAGACTGCCGTCAGATATTTTAGGAAATGCGTATTATTAACCATCAGCTATTATAGTTATAACTTCGACCGGTTTCGGTTCCAAACCATCTTCACGGAAGTAAGATAAACAGGCCGATTAATTGAATACATTATCTAGTATCCTGTCCATGCTAACATGCAAGTAAATCAATAAAAAGTAGTAAGATGTAATTCGACTTAAAGTCTTGATGAAAATATAAACACAAAAATTAGTAATACCTGTGAATACTTGTTGTCAACTGACATCATACGAATTTTTATTGTTTGACTTGCATGTTAGCAAGGACTGGATAGTAACCACTTAATCAGTCTGTTTAACTTATTTCCGCGAAGATGGTTTAGAATCGAAACCTGTCCAACTTATAACTATAAGAAACAGTTGATGCTTGATAATATGCATTTCCTAAAATATGGCCTTTACGTTTTTACCATATGAAGATTTAGTGACAAGCGATGAGTAATAAGATTACTTAAATTTTTCCTCCTTTTACGTAACGCATTCATCAGAATAATTAGCACGAGCTTTCAAGAGGCAATTTTAGTAGACAGCTTTTAATTAGTTTCAGTTTTAATAAAGAAGTCAAAATGGAATACCTTTACGGCAGAAAACGTTCAATGTGAAGAGGAAATTCCTGTGAATTTACATTTGTAACAAAGATTTGTATGGAAGTTAAAGGTGAACAATAAAAATTTCAGATGTATTGGCACAAAAAAATTGTTCAAATTTAAGACTACCGATAACATTGTGAATGAAGAAGTTGTCCATAAAACAGACAAATTAACAGCATATGAAAAGCACTGGGATGAAGAACAGACACGGTGATACAACATATGTTAAGACAGCAAGGAATAACGTTGCGATGTACTAGAATGATCTGTTGAAGATGAGAACTTTAAGAAAGAGTCAACGACTGGAAAACAGTCAGCAAGTGAATGAAGACGTGAAGTCCTACACTGACACGAAGATGGTGGTGCTTCAAAGGAATTTCTTGGAGTGCTGCAGCACAACAATTACTATTTAAAAAATTAAAATTTCATGGCAAATGCTGAATTTTGAATGCATGGACAGTACTTTGTAAGATTCCCGCTAAGACAAAATTACTTAAAAAGGTTGTAAATTATACGTGACGTTTAAAGTTATGTGTTATTGTCTTTGAATAATGATGAACGAAGTTGGAATATTTAAGGGCCGTTAGCTTTGAAACAAACACACAGTTCGTTATGTGATACATATCCTGTTAAACTTAACATTCGATTTTGCCACTTTACGGATACATTATGAAAGGATTTGAGATTTTTAAATACTACCAATAAATACTCTAAATATGAAAGACAATATTTTTGCTGCCACTTGAAACCGTTATATCAGTCATCCACAAGGAAGTCTAGAATGCACACCAATAACGGATAATATTTTGTAGGATAACCAATTCAGTTTCTTATGTCCACGAGGTTCTTATACACAAACCAACCATTTACGCAACTGACACTAAGTTTATTTGGAATCGGGCCAAGAAAATTGTGTACCATAAATAAAAACACAGACACCAAAATCTTCAGTGATTAGTTATTCACCCCAACCATATTCACTCACGTCATCGTCGTAAGTCACAAATTAACCTATTGCAAGCTGAAGGATGTCCCTTGGCGTGGAATACCAAACTATTAATAGTTTCAACATCTGTCGCGTACACATACATCTATTAAAAATGTATATATTACTCTATAAGAGCCAAATTTGATAGTTCACTGCAGTCTTCATCATCCGGACTAGCAAAAGTAATACCATGAACTGAACTTACATTAATGCTAATGACACGTTTATTCCTGGCATCACTGCAGGTTTTGCTTTTTCCATAATGGCGATCCTTAATTGCCCTGAAGTTTTAGAGTACTATATAGTCACGTAAATACCTTTATGCCGTGACTCCTTAAGGCTGACGTTTTATTTTGACAACTGTTTATTCACGAATGTCTATACCCCTCCGAAGAAGTCCTATCTTAACTTTATTTACTGTTCTTATTCGAAATGTAACAATTTCAACAGTGGAATCGTTCTTCAACCAGCTTCAAAGGTGACTCTTTACATTTTCTCAATATTTTCACCAGAGCAGATCGACGCTTTGCCTCCACAGATTACAATTCCGCGAAACATCTCTGTAATACCAGCGTTGTGATCGAACCAACGAGTAACAATTATAGTAGCCCACCTCTGATTCGGCCCTACGTAACTGTTTTAACTCGATCTGATGGTGATCCCACACACCCGAAGAGTTCTAAACAATAGTACTAGCGTCTTTAAGTATGTCTTCCTTACAGCCGCGTTGGAATGGCCGAGCGCTCTATGTCGTCTTGTTACGGAGCGCGCGGTTGCTCCCCGTCGGAGGTTCGAGTCCTCCCTCGGGCATGTGTGTGTGTGTGTGTGTGTGTGTGTGTGTGTGTGTGTGTGTGTGTATGTTGCCCTTAGGTTAGTTTAAATCAAAGTAGTTTGTAAGTTTGGGAGACTTATAACCTCAGTAGTTAGGTCCAAATAAATTTACAAGTATTTAAATCTTCTTCTTGGTCGAAACACGTCTTACCACCCACCGTTCGCACAAGTGCCCTGAGATTCTCTTTAAACTTCACATGTTTTCCCATATTGGACACATAGATATTTCAACGACTTAGCAGTGTCAAGCAGCACGCTACTAATAGAGTATTCAAGTATCACAAGGTATTTTGTAATAAATGTCTGCATTCAAAATTCTCAAATGTTTGTAAATGTATGGGACTTACCTAAAGTACTCATCGCTCCCTAAACTTAAACTGACTCATGCTAAGAACAAAACACCCTCCAATGCCCGAGAGAGGACTCGAAGATGCGACTGGAAGAATCCGCGCATTCCGCAGCAAGGCGCCTTACAACGTATCGCTATTCCCTCGCGACACACCTGCATTAATTCTTGTAATTATACATTTAGAGACAGCTACCATTCCTCATACTAACAAAACGTTTTGCGTCAATCTTTTCGTTCCGCGCTACAGTCATTGACGACACTTCTCTTGCACAATAGAAGCTTTCGGCAGAACAATTATGAATAATGATTGTTCCAAAAGCAATGCCTCATATTTTTGTTCACAGATAAACAAATCAGTAATTCAAGTACAGCTCGCCATTTTTCTTCATAGTCACCACCATTCGTTATGCACTTTCGCCAACGATGAAGCATAGCCTTCATGCCGCGCTAGTAGATTTCGATACCAGTTGAAGCCAATCGCTTTCTAACACCTTTGTCAACAGCATCCGAGTCCTTATGATCGCGGATTATGAAACAACGTCTCATATCCGGTGACGATGTTACAGTATCCAGAAAATTCTCATCTCCAGCTCATATAAATCCAGCAGGGTTCGAAAAATTTGATTTGGGCTTTTTCTTGTTCTGGAAGCATCTGCGGTAACCATCTCATACAGCCTTCGCGATAACAAAGAGGTTCTACTATTGTTTTCCAAAGCAATACTGTAAACAAATTGTTAATACAAATAATACCGAAATGCTGATTTATTTGGTAGATGTTATTTAATACTTACAGCAATAGGACTATTTCGGCTCTGTGGTCATCCTCAGGCTGTCTGCGGATAAAGATTTTAGGTTAAAGTGAGTGAAAGAGAGATAATTACAATTTTGGTAAATTTTTTCGTGACATATTATTCTACACTTACATCCATATTGCATAGTGAAGGTATAATTTTGTTTGAATTACTGCATATAGTTGCAGTCTAAATGTTCTTTAGATGGTATTTCTTGCTTCTCAGGTTATTATTTTATTATTCCTAACCTCACTTTTGTGTTTGACATATCCCCTAGCGATGCTCTATACTTACAGTTTGTTTATTACTGTGTATCATGGGATTTGTGGTTTGGTATCGGGATCTTTGTTACGTTATGGTACTGTGACGTATATCTCTGTTTTTATCTCGAAACTAAAATTTCAGTTTAGTTGCCTAGATAATTTTTTGTTTCAGTTCTCTTTGTTGACAAAATTTTGTCAGGGGTTTTCTTCGAGTGTTCATAAATTTAGATCAATTCCAGAATGTTCATGTGATAACCTATTGGTGCTATGTGTAATATTTTCGTTTCGTTTCTGATTTGATCGGCTTCGTGATTTTCCGTTTTTAAGTCATCAAAGAATGCTGAAAGATTTGCGTCGTAATTTCTGCCCGTTTGTCTTATATAAAATTTCTGACAATATTTACAATTAATTTTGTATACGCCTGGTAGTTGGTGTAATGGTATTTTTATCTTACTGGAATGTATTATGGTTCTTATGTTGTGTGCAGTTCTGTACGCATATATGATTGTAGTCTCTTTTAGTAATGCATTCAGCTCATCACGATGCGATATGGACGTGTCGAATAATGTCACGAAAATATTTACCAAAATTGTAAGTATATTTTATTCATTTTAACCTTAAATCTTTATCCACAGATAGCCTAATGATGGCAACAGAGCCGAAATATGCCTATTGCTGTATTTATAAACATTAAATAACATCTAGCAAGTAAAGCAGCATTTTTGTATTATTTAGATTACCAATATGTCCTTAAGACATACACATTACTGCAGGCTCAAATGAAATGAAATCATTACAGTGGACATTGAGATTTGCACACAATACTCTGGTCGTTAACCACAGATCAGCATGAATGAGTTGAGTTGATCAAGAAGCTCTTCGTGACAGCCGTACATGATAGACCGGTCTGTGACTTTCCATGCACACCGTTTTCTCCACCTAGAAAAAAGTTACACGTCACCTCTCTTTTCTCACGCGTAATGTATCATCTCGATACACCTTTGGCAAGAGTCATTGGCTATTAATCCTACAATATCTACACATTCATTTTTAAAATGAAGACATTTAAATAATGTACATATGTGCCACAGTCGCTATATTACTTATAACATTTCTTTATTTTGTAAAGCTAGTTTCTGTGAAAGTATTTCACCATTTTCAAGTATTCTGTGTCACCAGAAACGTTTTTTATCCTCTACAAAAAAGGTCATCGCAAAGTACTGGCTCTGTAGTAACACAGAGCCAGTACTTTGCGATGAGCTTTTTTGTAGAGGAAAAAAACATCTCTGGTGACACAGAATACTTGAAAATGGTGACATACTTTCACAGTAAATATCCCGTCTACAATGGTTTCCTACATCAGATTGTTACATCATTTCTGTAATAATAGAACAGGTCTGGGCTGAATTATTATAAGCTTTGTTCCTAAGGACACTTATTTGTTCTCTTGACTGGAAATCTGTTTGCCCTCATGACAGGACTGTCAAACGCAACCTTGCAAAATGGTTTCAAGTATAATGTAATTATTATAGAAGTTAGTAGGTTAATATTATCAAACTTTTCATGTTATTACCCTACAATCTTCTGAAACAATTACAAAATTGGTGAATCAGTTTTGTAAGGTGGTATTTGACAGTCCTGTCATGAGAACAAACATCCAGTCAACAAATAAGTGTCCATAGGAATAAAGCTTATAATAATTTAGCCCACCTGTTCTATTATTACAAGAATGATGTAACAACCTGACGTAGGAATCCGTCGTTTAGACAGGATATTTTATTTTTATTATTTGTATAATTACTTGTATTAGTACAGACTCAGTACTTTAGTTTAATATTATGAAGTGGTTTTTTTGCAGACCATAAAAAACTGTCTCTGCTGATACAGAAGTACTTGAAAATGGTGACATAGCTTCACTGAAACTAGTTGTACAAGATAAAGAAATGTTAGAAGTAATATAGCGACTGTGGCACATAAGTACATTGTTTAAATGTATTCAATTAAAAAAAATCCAATCGCACTCCTCATAGACAGTGTCTGATGTTATAATATCTACAGTGGTGAAGAATTAAATCACACATCGCGGTTTTATCAATACGTACATAAAATAATCTAGTATGGAACTCCCCTCAGGTGGTGCCATCTTCCATACTACAGTGGAAACACCTGAAAATAAAATTGCATGTTGAAGCACTAGAACAACGATGCCAGGTGCCTGCATCCAAAATTACCCCGAAATGATGGGATTTGTTATTTTCAGATAGATTATATCGACTATATGAGACTTTGAAACTTAGGTGTTAAAATAAAATAACGTGGTTGGGATCGGAGACTGTAACTTGAGTGTATGAGTGTGCAAAGTTTTTGTGCAGATGCAACAGTATCTAACTAGATTAGTACAGCACTATGAATGTAAAAACTTATCTGAATGTCAGAACTTATAATTAATCAGCCTGGCATCGACTAATTGCAGTGAGTATGGCCCTGTTAATGCGCTTAACTATCCAGAACACGAGTCTGGTCCGGTTGTAGCTTAAGGTCTGATTTGTTAATCAGACGGACAAATTATTCATTACTTAAATTAAATGGTGATCAATGTTTGACACAAATTTGATATCCAAAGTAAAATGTGTTCTTTGGTGGAGTGATAGACAATCTCGAACAATGACTGATTGCAGCGGAATGACGTAATGGTATGACAATAAACACACTGAGGTTGACAATTAAGTGTCTGTTAATTAGTTAAAGATCAAAGTTAAGATTACAACTACACAGACAGAGCTTGACATCTATTCGTAGAATGACAACTATAACAGTACCTGTTAGCAATCTAAATCTAAAGAACATCTAAATCGGTAAATTTATACTATCTATTCTAGTGTGGAAAGTCTAAATCGATAATTGTGTAATTGATTAATTATTTACAGTACAGATCAAAACTAAGTATGGATTCGGTTGCGGGCTTAACAATAATTGTTGTGTGTCCCGACTACTTCTGATCTAACTTTATTAACAAAGCAATTATTGTGTTGTCAGCAAGTGGTGTAATTTATATCAGTATGAAAATGCGAGTTGCACAACAGACAAGTAATACCGGTAGTTTCCTGGTAAGCAAGATGGTTACGACTTCTACGATTGAATATGAATGGCATAACTAAAATGAACAATAAGCAAGTGGTGTAATTAATTTGGTATGTCGAGTACTTTGGACGATTGGCAAGAAATATTGGTAACTACCTGATAAACTAGTTGTCTACGATTCTTGTAACCCATACAAATGTAAGAGCGTAACAAATGCGGCTACTAAGTATGTGCGAAATAAATTTAAATTCACTCACCTTTTATCTGTAGACAGCAGATTCTTGCAGCACATTAATGATGAAATATAAATAAAGTTGAAACTTGTATCTATCCTACCGTTTAAAAGTTACAGCCTAAAATAACTTGGGGATAATAAAATCTATCAGTTTAAACAAAAGGGGGCCATACACCTGTCTTGAAAAAAAAAAAAAAAAAAAAAAAAAAAAAAAAAGTGGCAAGTTAAGATTATTATTATTGTTACCTTATCAACACGAGCATTACAAAAAAATCTGAATTATTAAGAATATTAAGAGCTTACAACAATACTCTCACAGTCTAACCAGCACCTAACTTTGACCGTCTCCTTCCACTCACTCCAACACTCTGTTTTTCTCTGTCTTCTCGCTACTCACTGCACAGTTCATATGATGAAAGTAAAGTCTCTTGTCACAGGGGCTGAACAGTGCTGCCACCCTTCAAATTTTCTGGGGCACTACTGATAATAACCACGTTTGTGATGAACACCTGCTACCGACGAATACGTGCTTTGTACAGTTATGACGTTCTTCAGCCACTCATATATTGGAGAACTTCAGCCGTATGAGCAGTCAGCAGTTGCTACTGCACCGTGTCGAACATTTTTACGAAATCAAGGAATGTGGAGTCTCGCAATTGCCCTTCACGCATGGATCGCGAGATATCATGTGAGATAAGGGTGGTCTGATTTTCGCACGAGCAGTGCTCTCAGAATCTGTTCACTCTTTTATATCAATACAACTTCAGTTGCGCCTGTTATCTGAAGTGGCTATTTACACGAAAATCAAGGTTGCGATATCAGCAGTTAATCGACTCTTCGAGGACACAGATATCGGTCTGATTGCAGACAGAAATATAAAGACAGCAGCTGGCAGCAGCGCAGTGGCAGCCATGTTTCGCGTCCTGCTCGCTGCACTCTGCGTCGCCTCCTGCGCCCTGGCGGCCCCGCACCCCCAGAGGGCGAGGGCCAGGGGCGGCGGGCGCATCATCGGCGGCAGCGTCGCCGACATCGCCAGCTACCCCTGGATGGTCTCCATCCAGAACAACGGCGCCCACTTCTGCGGAGGCTCCGTCATCAGCAGCAACTGGGTGCTCACCGCCGGACACTGCCTGTACGGTGCCAACATCGGCACCTACAGCGTCAGGGTCGGGACGTCGGTCCGTGGCAGCGGCGGGTTCGTCTCCGGCCTGTCGCTAGGCTACCTGCACGGAGGGTACAACCCCAACACGGTCGACTACGACATCTCGGTGTTACAGGTGAGTGCCACTTACATCCTATCTTTAACAAACAGACCCCAAGGGTATAGGTGTTTAAAAAAGAATATACGCAAGTAGAATGCATATACAGAGGGATCTAAAAACAAAGGTATCCGCTGTTTAAAGGTCCATAACTTGCAAACTAATTGACAGACTTGTCTCATTTTTGGTAAAAGTGTAGCGTAAAGTCCAACTTTAAGATATCACTGTAGGTGTTCGAAATGGACACCGTTAACATTCACACACACAAACGATGCCGCTGAACTGTGGCTCGACATTCAGACTGTGTAAGGTGCTGGTGGGAATAAATGAAATGGATAGGAATGATTCCGGCTGGGGAAGGTTAATGTGGGTTAATACAATAGGAAGACAGGAACGGCTGACCTTGAATTAACTAGTGATATTTAACACCATATCAAAAAATTTGAATGATAGAATATTGCCCTGTTTCAGTTCTAATTGTAATGAAACTCTTCCACTTCCTGCAAGTGGCATAAAATATAATTAATAATTTGTCCCCACCAAAATTCTAATGAGCTAACTGGGATCTGACTACTAATAATGTTGAAAAACATCTTTCAAATCCATGATAAAACACACAATGATAAATTGAATACTAAAATCATAAACAACAAGAATACACATATAACCAAATAAGAAAGAACAATCAAATGCATGTGAAGTTACTTAAATTGTTACGAAACTGGAAATTAGTAACGACTGGCAAGCCAGAAACCCCTATCGTGAAATAATATAATGTTCTTAGCGGGATAATCGAGTCGGAATACCAGTGCAGGGTTGACTTTCCTAACCACTATATGGCAGAACCTGATGCATCGACTATATGTTGCTGGCGAGCGCTTTGTCATACATTACCCAAACTGACGACTTGCGTGTGAAGATGATGCGCTGCAGTGGCGTGGAGGCAGGGCGACTGTGAGCTGAAAATTTTCGCGACCACAAAATAAAAAAAAAATAAAAATGAATAAAAAAAAAAAAATCTCGCTCCGTCGCTCTGAAGCTGTACTCCCTGCTATCAGTCTCTATGCGCTCGGCAGTACACAGTGCCTACGATCTCAAACAATTCTGCCAAGTCAGGACCACTTCAGTTAGCGTAGACATGTACGCACGAATACTGAAGGTCTAAATGACTCAAGAAGTTGAGTATATCGCAACTAGTGCTTCGGTGCACTAGCATTGACTGGCTGACCTTATTCAAACCGAAAGCAAGAACAATCAGCTCAAGTATAAATCTCAGAGAGTACCCTGAAACTTATACAAGTTCACTCGTCCAAGTATCGGCTCAATAAGTAAACTCTCCAAGTCCGCACACTGAGAGGACAGCCGGCCGCGGTGGCCGAGGTGACTGAGGCGCTCCAGTCACGGTCAGCACGGCCACTACGGTCGGGGGTTCGAATCCCCCCTCGGGCATGGATATTTGTGCCGTCCTAGTTCGTAAGTAGTTCATAAGTAGTTTGTAAGTTTAGGGACTGATGACCCCGTAGTTAAGTCCCTTAAGCTTAACAAACATTTGAACATTTTTTTGAGAGGACAGGTCGCCACCAACGCGTCCATACTCCAGCGCTACGAAACACGAAGTCCCTTCCTATCACCGCGTTTCCGCGCAAGACTCCCCGAGAAATGCCGTTTTTATGTAAAGCCAATCAGCGTCGATTTCTCGAACTCCAGCCAGTAAAAATCTCACAAGACAACCGCTGATTTCGAAAAGCTGGCGCTTTGAGCATCAGCCAATCAAAGACGGCATCCCTTCCACACACACTTTTGGCGCGATTCTCACCAAACAGCTCTAACCATTGCCCATGGGAGCGGCCGCCTAGCCTCCAGCAAACATTCCGTAACCCTCCCTTTCGAACCCTCGACCACAGCCATGGGCCCTGCTATCTTCTTCTAAAAAGCGCAGACAATGCCTCTCCTTCATAGTTTGGGACGCAAGGCTACAATTTTACGATCTACTGCCCTGCCAACGCGCCCGGCCTCCTACGGCGCCACAGGGCGCAGGTAGGAAGGAATTTCACTCGCCCCCTCAGGGCCAAGCCAGTTCTGCATCTCACCTTAGCAAAAATCTTCCCTACATCGTATTCCCGACAGCAATAGAAAATTGTACGTACAGGACTCATTACGACAATACATCAACAATAAACATCAATAATAAAGATGAGAGATGGGCTGCCATCTCTCAACTGCAACGTGTTCAGTTGGATATCTGCACATGAATGTACGATGGGTTCTCGAAGTCCATCCAATGTGCTTGGCATTTGTCGATAAACGACGTTCTTTATTGCTCCTCACATGTAAGTCTGGGGAACGTGGTGGATACTCCACAGCACATCTACGGCCTATCCATCTTCCTGGTAGATTTTCGTACAGATGATCCCTAACACGATTTTGATAGTGGGCTGGGACACCATCGTGTTGAAAGTAAAAATTTCCGTCTCCCTACAAGTCTCGGATGGCAGGTAAAACGGATGGCTGAAGCTTCTGAAGGTACACCTCAGCGGTAACTGTGCCGTCAAAGATGAATGGCCCAATAAAGCCCGGTAAGACAACCCACACCACACATCTACACCTACATAGATACTCTGCAAATCACATTTAAGTGCCTGGCAGAGGGCTCATTACCCACTTTCATAATCTTTCTCTACCGTACCATTCTCTTATAGCGCACGGAAAAGAAAGAACACCTATATCGTTCCGTTTTCGATCAGATTTCTCATATTTTAGTTGGACGGTCATGTCTCCATATGTAGGTGGATGCTAGCAAAATATTTTCATATTCAGAAGTAAAAGTCGGTGATTGAAATTTCGCAAATAGATCTCGCTGCAACGAATAACGTCTTTCTTTTAATGATATCCACCTCAATTCTTGCAACATTTCGGTGACGCTTTCTCCCCCGTAACGTGATAAAACAAATCGAGTTACCCTTCTCTTAACCTTCTCAATGTTTTCCGTCAGTCCCACCTTGTGATGGTCCCACACTGGGTAACAGCACTCCAGCAGAGGACGCACAAGTGTGATGTAGGCAGTCGTTTTGGTGGAGCTGTTGCATCTTCGAAGCGTTCTGCCAATGAAACGTAACCTTTGGTTCGCCTTCCCCACAATAGTTTCTACATGTTCTCTCCAGTCGAAGTTGATCGTAATTGTAACTCCTAAGTGTTTAGTACAATTTACAATCATAAGGTTTGATTGATTTATCGTGTAATTGAAATTCAGCGGATTTCTTTTAGTGGTCATGTGTATTACTTCACACTTTTAATTATTCAGTGTTAATTGCCAATTTTCACGCCAAGTAGAAGTTTTGTCTAAATCGTTTTGCAAATGCTTTTGATCATGTGTTGACTTCACTAATCGATAAACGACAGCATAATCCGAGAACAGTCTACGGGAGCTCTTCAGATTGTGTCTCCTAAATCGTTTATAAACACAATGAAGAATAGGGGACGTATAACGCTTCCCTGGGGAACGCCAGATATCCCTTCTGTTTAACTCGATGACTTACCCTCAATTACTACGAACTGTGTCCTTACTGATAGTAAATCATGAATCCAGTCTCACAATTGTGGCGATATTCCATAAGCACGCAATTTAATTAGAAGCCGCTTGTGACGTACAGTGTCAAAAGCCTTCCGGAAAACCAGAAATATGAAACCGACTTGAGATCCCTTATCGATGGACTTCATGTGAATAACGGGCAACCTGTGTTTCGCAAGAGCGATACTTTCTAAATCCGCGTTGAGTATTGGTTAATAGGTCATTCTCCTTGAGCTAGTTTACAATGTTCGAACAAAGTATATGTTCCAAAATCCTAATGCAAATCGACGTCAATGAGATTGGCCTGTAATTTTGGGGATCACTTCTGCTGTCTTTCTTGAATATTGGAATGACTTGTCCACTTTCCAGTCTTTCGTACGGATCTTTCGCTGATTGAGCGATTGTATATGATAGCTAAGTACGTAGCTATTGCATCAGCATACTCTGAAAGCAGTCTAGTTGGTATACAATTTAGCCTGGAAGATTTGTCTTTGTTTAGTCACTAACGTTGTTTTACAACGCCAGGAAAATCAACTTCTAAATTTCGCATGCTGGCAGCTGTTCTTCTGTTTGAATTCTGGAGTGTTCACTTAGTCTTCTTTGGTGAACGATTTTCGGAAAGCTGTGTTTAGCAATTCTGCTTCGGCAGTACTGTCATCGATAGTATTACCATTGGTATCGCGTAGTGAAGGTATTGTTTGTGTTTTGCCGCTAGTGTACTTCACACATTTACACCTGGCAAGTCGCGGTGGAGTAGCCGAGCTGTCTAAAGCGAGTCGTTGCGGAGCGCGCGGTTGCTCGCCGTGGGGCATGCGTGTATGTGTTTGTCCGTAGGTTAGTTTACCTAGGTTTAAGTAGTTTGCAAGCTACGGACTGATGACCACGAAGTTTGGTCCGATAGATTTAAAAAAAAAAAAATTAAAATAAAAAAAACCTGGGAAATTCACGGCTTTGTCTACATGGACACTCGGATTCTCTGTGGCCCAGTATATGCAATTGTGGCGATTTACTGTACCATTTAGTGTGAACTGTGCGTCATCAGACCGCACAATCATCTCTGCAAACTATTCGTTGTTACGCACCATGTTAGTAAACGACTCGCAGTATTCCATTCTACAATGTGGGTCGTCCTTGTTCGTTGCGTGTAGCAATCGTGGGATGTAGCACTTCCGCTTTGCTGTCTTGAAAATTCGCCGAACACTTGAGACACTCCAGTTTCACGGGTACACTGTCTCACAGACTTCTGTCTTGTTGTAACACAAGACGGGAGTTAGCTGGACTGGTTACTGTTACAGGTCGTCGAGATCGTTGTTTGTGTACATCTTTAACAAAGCCTTCGGCTTCAAATTTGTCGCGAATGTAACGCATCGTTAAACGTGTTGGTGGCTTTGTTTGATACTTATTTAGCCGTTGCCGTTGAACCTCGCTAATGTTTTCGTACTTAAAATACCTCTTCAAAACTGGCTTCCATTCATCGAATGTAAGCCTCGTGCCAGCCATGTTTACTCGAGTAACTAGATGCAACTAAGAACAAAACAGTGACTACCCGGCGACTCTTATCTGACAAAACAAAATAACGCAATTCAACACTTGTGTGGCGATTATTGGAAGTACAAACTATTACACTACCAAAGATGAGACAACTCCGTCACTTAACTTGCAAGTGATAGATCTTTAAACAGTGGATACAATTTTTGGACCCCTCTGTATTTATTAAACTTCAAGACATACGCATATGAAACTTTACACATATATTTACGAACCTTTGGAGTTCAGAATACATACTTTCAATGTGTCTTTCATAAGCGACACGAAAAATATCACATCGATACTCAAATTCCTCCCCTACTCGTTTGATGTTATCGTAGTACCGATCCTGTTCTTCACCTCTCACAAATCTTGTGGGAGTGGGGGTACATAATCGTTGTTTTTATCGAAACCCTACAAGAACAAGTCAAATCCGGTGAGAATGGAGTCCAGCGTAGACGTGCTAAGTCGCCAGCTCCTTGATGAGCAATACAACTGTTCGGCATTCATTCAGATATTCACGCACTTGGCGACTCCAGTAAGTGGATGCACCTTGTCGAAAAATAAAGTTGTCTTCGTGCAGCCTCGGAAACAACCACACTTGTAAGATAGCGAGATACTGCTGACCGTTAACCGTGTTGCCATCAAAGAAGAAAGAGTCGTAAGCAGATGATCGGGATATCGAAGGAGACATTGACTTGCGGCATTTTCGTTTATGATCAGTGACTGCAAATGAGGTCTGTAGGCCTAAGTACGAACATTGATTACATGACCACTAACATGAAAAGTCGCTTTATCACTAAAAAGTATGCGTTGTGCCAAAGTGTTATCATTGTCAACAGCGTCAAGAATATCGTTACAAAATGCCACATGTTAGTGTTTACCATCAAGACGCAGAGCTTGTAACAGAAGTAACTCTGTCGGCTTCATAACCAACCTACGTCTCAAAGCACGCCAAATTGTTGTCATAGGCAGTTATAACTACCGTCTGGCACGACGACTTGGTTTTAAAGAACTGTGTTGGAAAGCAGAATGAATTCGTGTTCTTTTTATGTTATTATTATTTTCAGGAATATGATGCGGCCAGGAATCTTTACATAGACATCCTGTTAAAAACTGTCGATACCCTCTGCGAATGTAGTACCCACTCGGAGGATCAGTTTGGTACCTCAAACTGAAACGTTTCTGCATTGTAATCACGGACTGGCACTTCACAAACTCCAGATCACAAAATGTATCTGCTGCGGATTGGCCATGTTATATAAAAAAAACTGACATCCGGCGACAAGACTATGTATTCGCCTCTCCAATAACCGCGCCGAGGCGCAGTGATAGATAGGTTGTTCAAAACAATACTTTCTAAGACGTATTTCCCTCTCTAAAGATTCCTGGCCATTAAAATTGCTACACCACGAAGATGACGTGCCACAAACGCGACACGAAGAAGATGCTGTGATATGCAAATGAGCTTTTCAGAGCATTCACACAAGGTTGGCGCCGTGGCGGCACCTACGACGATCTGACATTAAGAAAGCTTCCAACCGATTTCTCACACACAAACAGCCTGGTGAAACGTTGGTGTGATGCCTCGAGTAAGTAGGAGAAATGCGTACAATCACATTTCCGACTTTGATAAAAGTTGGACTGTAACCTATCGCGATTGCGGTTTATCGCATCGCGGCATTGCTGCTCGCGCTTATTCGCGCTCCAACGACTGTTAGCAGAATATGTAATTGGTGGGTTCAGAAGGGCAATAGGGAACACCGTGCTAGATCCCAACGGCTTCGTATCACTAGCAGTCGAGATAAGAGGCATCTTATCCGCATGGCTGTAACGAATCGTGCAGCCACGTCTCGATCCCTGAGTCAACAGATGCAGACGTTTGTAATACAACAACCATCTGCACGAACAGCTCGACCACTGGACAATCAGCTCGGAGACCATGGCTGCGGTTACCCTTGACGCTTTATCACAAACAGGAGCACCTGCGATGGTGTACGCAACGACACACCTGGGTGCACAAATGGCAAATCATCATATTTTCGGATGAATCCAGGTTCTGTTTACACCATCATGATGGTCGCATCCGTGTTTGGCGACATCGCGGTAAACGCACATTGGAAGCGTGTATTCGTCATCGCCATACTGGCTTATCACCCGGCGTGATGGTATGGGGTGCCATTGGTTACACGTCTCGGTCACCTCTTATTCGCATTGACGGCACTTTGAACAGTGGCCGTTGCATTTCAGATGTGTTACGACCTGTGGCTCTACCCTTCATTCGATCCCTGTGAAACCTTACATTTCAGAAGGATAATTCATGACCGCGTGTTGTAGGTCCTGTACGGGCCTTTCTGGATATGGTAAATGTTAGACTGCTGCCCTGGACACCACATTCTGCAGATCTCTCACCAACTGAAAACATCACGTCAATGGTGGCCGAGCAACTGGCTCGTCACAATACGCCAGTCACTACTCTTGGTGAACTGTGGCATCGTGTCGAAACTGCATGGGCATCTGTACCTGTTCATGCCATCCAAGCTCTATTTGACTCAATGCCCAGGCGTATCAAGGCCATTATTACGGCCAGAGGTGATTGTTCCGGATGCTGATTTCTCAGGATCTATGCACCCAAATTGCGTGAAAATGTAATTATATGTCAGTTCTAGTATAACATATTTGTCCAATGAATACCCGTTTATCATCTGCATTCATTCTTGGTGTAGTATTTTAATGGCCAGTTGTGTAATGTGTGTGTGTGTCTGTGGTACACGAATTTTGGTACCAGGATAGCAAATGATTGAAGCAGTTTGAAGCAGCAGTCCAAAACTCCCAAAATAATCAACATTGTGTTTCCGAGAACCTTTCATTACCGGAATAATGGCGCAACCTGCAGCCCCTATCTTCTGAAAAACTGTTGCTTGGTCAGATGTGATTTCAATTGGTATGAAATGATTGCAGGTGTCGATTGTTCTGTAGACCCCCACCTCCACCAGAAATCCATGATGTGACGTTGAAAGGTAGGTTGTGTGCAAAGTGCTAGTGGTTGCTTAAAGGTAATCCCTGATTTTACTTCGAATTATCCTACTGAGCCGATCATTGACTAGAAATGATGGTATACTTGAAGACCATTCATGTTACTAATGAACAATCTAATTCTTATGGTTGGAGGTAGATCATGTCACTTTACCACAATGATTTACAATCGTTTTGTAGAACATTCTGGACAGTTCAATATTTGGCCATCCATATCGTCCTACATGAACCCCACTGAGCATTTATGTGACAAGATTGGGTCGTTAGGTCGTCCACAAAACCGGGAGCCCTTTCGCAATTACGTATACTTAGCTCAGTATTCCTGCCGACGACTTCCAACGACAATTTGAGAAAATGCCATTTCAAGTTGCTGCACTTCGAAGAAATCAGATAAATCAGTGCATATCATGTTCAATTATGCGGCATTCTACATACCAGTATTTAAGTGTTTGTTCTCAATCCACCCACAATAGCATATTTAAAAATACAGCACCAGCTAATTACGTCAGTGGTGCTAACGTTTCGTGTGCATGTTGTCTCATCAGGTTACTTATAGAAATCTCGGGGCTGAGTCACTCGTAAGTCCTTCCTCCGGACGCACAAGGCCGTGGCGGAGTGGCCAAGCGCATTGAGGCGCTACGCTCCAATGCGCGAAGCCTTTTCCCGTCGGGAGTTCGAATCCCCCCTCAGGCATGGATGTTTGTGTCGTCTTTAGTACCTGGTAGTTCATAAGTAGTTTGTAAGTTTAGGGACTGATGACCCCGCAGTTAAGTCACTTAAGCTTGACAAACGTTTGAACATTTTGAATGCACAAGTGAAGAACCTTAGATACAAGAGGAAAATATAACGTATACATTTACAAATGAAAACACACGATTATGGATGTTCTTCAACATACAGTTCCATCCTTGGTTTGTAGTTAAAAATCTACCTCCCGAATGATCAGAGAGTATATTAAAACCTATTTACCTTTACGTTCTATCTAATATATCTTCCAATCTAGAGGTGTGATAGGCAGAATCATTCGTTTTAGTAGTAAATCGTGTATAGTGTTAGGCCTGAACTGCGTCTACTGTCATAAAGTGTAAATGACACACACACACACACACACACACACACACACACACACACACACACACATGCGCCAGGGGTGATTCGACGGCGAGAAACAGCGTGTTCAACAGCTATGCGCATTAGGCTAAATGCATTGACAAATGTAATGCTGAATAGTGTCTAAGAGTACACGCAGTAACACTTTGAAAACGTTACATCAAGTTTCATAAAACAAAGTTATTTGGTAATAATATTAATGAATTATTGTCAAATGTCTTTGTAGTAAGCAAGTTGTTAGTTACGGAAAACGAAGAATATCGTGTCCATTGATGCCATATGGATTCCCTCCAAAGGCTAAAGTTAAATCCATCATCATCATCATCAACAACAACAACATCATCGTCATCAGCTAGTTCTGTCACTTGGTAATGTGGCCTCTTTGTGTCGGCGTGTAACAAATGATCCCAGTAGGTTCTTCCACTTCTTCCGATCTTCAGCTTCCCGTTGCCAACTGAATCCTTCTGTCTTCCTTAAATCTCCATCCCATCTCTTCAAATGTTTGTATAGCTTATAGCACTTAACTACGGGGTCATGAGTCCCTAAACTTACTTATGAACTAGCTAATCCTAAGGACGACACAAATATCCAAGCCCGAGGGGGGATTCGAACCCCCGACCATAGTGGCCGTACAGACCGTGACTGGAGGGCCTCAGTCCCCTCGGCCACCGCTGCCGGCTATCCCACTTGTCTTGTGGTCTTCCTCTAGATCATTTCTGGTAAATTGGGCTCCAGTTTAGACTTGACTAGACCATCTACCATCTTGAACTCTAGCAATATTACCAACCCACCGCCATTGTAAGGTAGTCACCCTTTCCATAATGTCGGTGACCTTTGTTGTTCGTCTTATCTCGACTGTTCTCTTTCTTTTTTCATGTAACCCAGCATTGATCTTTCCATTCCTCTTTGGGCTACTGTTAGTTTCCTAACAATGAACTAATTTAAAGTCCACGTTTCACAGCCGTAAGTTATTACTGGCAGTATACATTGATCAAAATTTGTTTTCTTCACCTCGATCGACATTTTAGATTTCAAAATTGAAATGTGTCTCCCGTAGGCTTGCCAGCCCAGTTTAATTGTTGTAATATTTCTGGTTTTACTTCTCCTTTCGCGTTTATCAGTTGTCCCAGATAGACAAATTCTGCGGCTCTTTGCAGTTGTATACTTTCAACCAATATATTTCTCTCAGGTGTCCACTCACTGCCGGCCGCGGTGGCCGAGGGGACTGAGGCGGTTCAGTCACGGTCTGCATGGCCACTACGGTAGGGGGTTCGAATCCCCCCTCGGGCATGGATATTTGTGCCGTCCTAATTCGTAAGTAGTTCATAAGTAGTTTGTAAGTTTAGGGACTGATGACCCCGTAGTTTAGTCCCATAAGCTGTACAAACATTTGAACATTTTTGTCCACTCACTGATCATAATCTTGGTATTATCAGTGTTATCTATTCTACCAAATGTATGTTGTTCCAATATGGAAATTACGAAAAAAAATTTTTCTCAAATTAAAAAAAATTAATTGTGTTTCTTTGCAGGCATCCAGTGCCCTTCCCATCGGTAGTAACGTGGAGGCTGTAGGCCTTCCCACGCTGGGATATGACCCACCCGGTGGCCTGGCTGTTACAATCACTGGCTGGGGCAATACGGTTACAACGGGAACGGCATCCACCGATCTCATGAAGGTCGACATCACCGTCCTCGACCGCAACACCTGCATCGGCAAATTCGGAATCACCGACCGCATGATCTGCGCTGGTGAGGCCGGCAAGAGCACCTGCTACGGCGACTCCGGAGGACCGTTGGTGAGCGGCACCACGCAGGTCGGCATCGTCTCCTGGGGCAGACAGTACTGCGAGGACGATGGTGGCGTCTACAGTAACGTCGGTAACCTTCGTTCCTTCATCACCGAAACCACTGGAGTTTGATCCTTGATCTGTTTACGTGCTCATGTGAAAATAATAGCAATGTAATCTGGTATCACACATGTGCAGTGGTCCGTACTAATGCTTACTTATGACTCCTGACATCCTTCATTACCTTCAAATAAAGAATATCATATGTATTATTTCTCGTAGCTATTTTGTGTGTGTGTGTGTGTGTGTGTGTGTGTGTGTGTGTGTGTGTGTATGTGTGTGGGTACACCATATTTCCCGGATTATTTCAAAAATGTTAAAATGTCTGTAAATCTATTGGACCAAACTGCGTGGTCATCAGTCCGTAGCTTACAAAGTACTTAAACCTAGGTAAACTAACCTAAGGACAAACACACACACCCATGCCCCAGGGAGGACTCGAACCTCCACGGCGTGCTACCGCGCGCTCCGCAGCGAGACGCTTTAGACCGCTCGGCTACTCCACCGCGGCCCGTATTACTTATCCAAAATTAATTATTGCGGTATCATTTTCAAGGTTTCGTTATCTACTAATGACGAAAAATACACATATAGTTCACACAAAAAGATAAAGTGAGAAAAAAAATTGTAACCTAAGTTGATACTGGCGAACAATCGTAAAATGGACATGTATTTACTGTTGTTCCCATCAGCTACCGCGCTGATTATCAACTTAGCTTCGCATCCGATATAAAACCAATGTTTTGTGCACGGCTGTGAATCAGCGACTGTTATCTTTCGACGTTGGCAGCGCAGACATTGCAGCCCCTAGAGACTGCTCCGCCTGTCTACATTTATTTACTTTTTAGGTATGACTATCTGATTATGTCAGATATATTTTTGTATTATTTTAAATTTTGAAATATAGTTTTAACGTATTCATCTTCGTCTGAAGAAGGTGCCCATAGCGGCATTGACACCTGCTCGCGATTATTTTCGTACCTTGCGACTGAGGGGTGCCCCTAAAAAGTTTAATTAAAAGCAATGTAGAAGGTGCCATCTGCTTAATTAACATGAAAGACAGGTCTTGCAGTTGTTTACATTCTTTATGCAAGCCAAAACCTTCATGATGTAAGCATAGTTTATCCATCTCCAAAGTGTGTCTCCTCACAGTACCACCACTTACTACTATGTACACTAATCGGATGTGTATCAGGTAGCACTAAACAAAGCAACTTTTCCGCATAAAAAGAAATACCTAGTCCTTCATTATATTTGTTAAATAACAAAGAAATCTTAATGACCTGGATTATATACTAACTTAAGCAGCAGCAAGTGTTTCAAGTGATCGAAAATTAACATATATTTCATGTTTGATAATTCAACTTCTAATTACCATAGATGATTAAATGTGCCTGCATAAACAGTTTACATTTCAATTAAAACATAATTTTATTAGTAACGTAATTTACTCTTCAGCGCTCAACTTATTCTCTACAGTTCCATTACTAAATCACCAAATGCATAACAGATATGCGTAAAAATAAAATGAAAATAGGAAACCCTTTTCCACGAAAACATTTCCTGGGTACATCAACTTCTTCCGCACCATTCGCAGCAACTATAGCCTATATCCATAACCGCAATCATTAGACCATATACGTCAAAGATAACTGCAATCACATCACATCAGCCACATGCCTAATTACCCGCACACAAATATCAACCTTGACTTCATCTAAATCTACACGTATTTCATGCTGGAAAACACATATACAGTTGTCCTCTCCCAGCACAAACGTAACAACGCAATCACCACAATTGATTTCTAAACATCATAACGCTCCAGAAACAAAAGCTCTAAAGACACATACATAATGATATAAGAATACAAGAAAAAATATCAAACGAAAATGGAAACGGTCTAATAAGACTTGTCGAAACCAGCGTTGCAATTTTTTTTTTTACACGGGAAGAAGACAACGAAAGAAATGCAGTGTAATAAGTTTTGCTGCTAACAGGATCTGCAAGTATAGAAAAAATATATGAAAATTGCTGGATTCTTAGCGCGCCAGGCAGCGGTAGAAATGTACACCCCTACCGGCGCTGTATGGATGGCCCATGCGCATCTAGGCGCACATACACAACGGAGGTCGGCGGTTGATTTGTAAACAGGAAAAACGACACAGCCCGATCATAATTTGTAAAGGGCGTTCAGGTTATCGTCCGTTGCTAGTGTTGCTCACACTACAGTACACAGTCCCATTCTCTCGATAAGCCACTAAGCTAACATCTATTAAAAATCATCAGTTGATTTTTGCAGTATTGGTTTAGTACTGACATTAACCATCAAACTGAAATAATATTTATTGTGCTTCCATAAGACATGTCTGCTTTCACTATTTTTATCTTTCAGTTTCACAGCAATGTGGAATCCAAATAACGTTCTCCAATTAGCAAAGATGAAATATGAAGATCGTGGTTTCCAGCCGAAGTCACCTGCTTCTCGTAAGGGCTTACATATGTGTCATTTGTTTAATGATTTTTTTCACATTCATTCGAATGATATTGACATTTCGTTAGGAATTAACATAACGTTAGAAGAAATAGGAGATAACTGTGACGATTCTGCAGTCGTTGCGTTTCGGACGACGTCAGTTGTGCCAGTAACAGTTCTGGAGAAGAATACTGTCCAAGCCTATATATATACTGCAACAGCTTCAGCGAGAAAGAAAGGGCCGGCAGCGGTGGCCGAGGAGACTGAGGCGCTCCAGGCACGGTCTGCACGGCCACTACGGTCGGGGGTTCGAATCCCCCCTCGGGCATGGATATTTGTGCTGTCTTTAGTATAAGTAGTTTTTAAGTTTAGGAACTGATGACCCGTAGTTAAGTCCCATAAGCTTAACAAACATTTGACAAAGAAAGGGCAGTGAAATATTGGTTAAACGAAGGAGGGAAAAACTGTTAAATTCAAACAGTATGCATAGGCGTTTTCTTTCGTAAAATCTGAGGAATTAAATTTATAAATGGAAGAAAGAATTAAATGACTTTTTAAAAAATGCACCAAACGGAAACTCGAACACGTCTAAAAGAAAAACTATTCGAAAGATTTAATTGGGCATCAACGTTGCTAATTTTCAGACCTCGTACACATGGCTACACAAGATCAAGAAATTGTTCAGAATAGTAAGTTGCAAAATTACCAATCTGACGTCTCGTAAACGTGTAGAAGTGGCTGACAGTGATAGACTGTAGATAAATTTACAGCTGACATGTAGACGAAACTTGCTGTTATCTCCGCAACTGCTGTTTATAACGCTGATCAGTCATATTTTATGAAACAACTGTGTGAGAACCGCACTTCTTCATTTAGGGGTGAAAAGAAGGCGGAGTCGATTGCCAGATCAGTGAATGCAATGTCACATTCATATACGATAATGCCAGTGATAAGTATGAGTGGTGTACTGTGTCCGCAGCTGTATATCTGTCTCAAGGCAAATTATAACCATAAATTTAAAAGAAAAATGGAGTGTTGAGTTACGAAAATCTTGCAATCGACGTATCAAAATCTGGAAAAACGGTAAAGAATAATTTTGAACATTTCGTTCAAAACGTATTCCTAGCAGTTGAAGAAACTAATTCATTGCTTTCGTTGGATTCATGGTCTGTACATAACGAGTACATTACGAGTACTCCTTGACGGAATTAGTTGTTCGCTTGCATTAACTCCTTTGTAAACCAGGCTTTATGTGTTTAAAATTGGTGTTTGTGAATTATGGATAATTCCGCTAAGCGGCGCTGCGTGTGTGATTCGCCGTGTCGCACGCTAGGTTAGCAGGGCTGTAAAAACCAATGTTATAAGCTGTTCTTCGCGTGGGAAAAATGCGTATCATCAACATAAAAAAATAAAACCTTGCAGTACATCTTAGCAGCTAAAATTTTGCCAGTGCATTTTTCTCGTTGTCTTCAGGTGTAAAAACTTTCAGGGTAGGTTTAGACATGTCTTATTTGACCGTTCTCTTGTAAGTTTTAACCTACTATTTACACTGGAGTGGATCACATACTTTTCTATGCAATACTATTCCTAATACCTCCCTGTTTTAACGCTAATTCAGACAAAAGATCCTCATCTACCTCATTTGTACACAGTGTATCTGTCCTCCCCCCAATTGTATCGTTCTGATTCATCACCTCCTACCAATATTACTTCAGAAGCAACACAACTGGCTTAATTTTCTGGTAAAACTGAATTTCTCTTGTCCCATATTATTTGTTCCAATTTTGGAATATACTTAATAAAGTCTACTCAGATAATGGCAGCAAAATGACATACACTCTTCTCCATCTAATCAGCCTTCCATACACCTTCATTAACCCCCATGTATTGTCCATTATCATACAATACATAATCATTTATTGTATCAACCTCATCTTCCTTTCCACATACTAATTCTTCACAATATGTCATTCAATTGGTCATTTTCACTTAGCATTCTACGATCACATTACTTGACTCCCTCCGTATATCCTTAATTGAATTATAATATGCACACTTTTCTCACCTTTATCCCTTAATCAGTATACACTTCTGTAACGAATTGCCCTTTTTAATGCTTTTAAACCTAGAAGCACTTACCTCATTTTTCAACGCTAATTCATCAACTACTAATGGTTGCAGAACATCCTGCATGAAAATATTAGCACAAAAATATTCATCATGTGTCAGGAACTCAGATACTGCTTCTACCACAAAATATTACATGCAGTACTATTTGGCTCATCCCAATCCTTCCACTAGACACATTACAAACAGGGCCTACAGTCTGCTTACTGATACCCTCATAATTATCACTACATATAGCATCACGTATACAAATTTATAACTGTTTAATTAACGTGAGACTTTGTAAAAATTTAACTAAAATGACACTATCGTTGTTCGTAGTTTTTGGCGGCCTTAATAAGATTTCACTCGGTGGCGCCGCTGATCTGCTAAGCAGCCTGTCGCCGCACATGAACAATCGGCTCTAACTTCACCACAGCACTAACAATATCGGCAGCATCAAAGCTCGTAGCAGCGGCATTAAAACTGCTCACAGTAACAGCAGCACAGCACACGTTCTCAGTGGCGACATCACGTTGGCGACCCATTGTCACGTTAATTTGTGTTTGGCTAATTATAGTTACGTAAATGGGAGGTCCACTTCCTGCGTCTTGAAAAGAAACAAACAAGATAAAGAATGAAAATGTATGACGCTTTTTATACTTAACGTTCCATTGAATGATATAGGTGCGAGTTATTGTCTGATGTATAGTTGGTGGCATGTATAGAGGCCACCGTGAGAAAGTTGGCGTGGAGCTCGTCATAAGAGCGGAGCACTTTGCCTGGTGCTTAGGCATTCCATACATATGTCATGCACTGCACACTATCCTCGAGGAGGAGGGCGATTATTACGAAGGCAGAGTGCCCAAGTAACCACAGAGTGGAATTACGACTGGTGCGAAGGAACAGCTTTGCGTTCTCACACTCATTAGGGTGGTTCGTTAATTAGGGCTATCATGCCGTGGCATAGCTCCTATAAAGGTCACACACAGAGACAATGGAAGAGTTTGCAGTTTGGCGAGTCAATATTATGTATGTTGATAAGGAAGTCTTTTCTAAAGGCATTTGTGTGGAGCGTTGCCTTGTATGGGGAGTGAAACATGGACGATAAGCAGTGAGGACAGGAAGAGAATAGAGGCTTTTGAAATGTGGTTCTACAGAAGAATGCTGAAGATTAGGTGGGTAGATCGCATAACTAATGAAGAGGTGCTGAACAGAATTGGTGAGAAAAGGAATTTTTGGTATACCTTGACTAAAAGAAGGGATCGCTTGGTAGGACACATTCTTAGACATCGGGGAATCGTAAATTTAGCATTGGAGGGAAGTGTGTGGGGTAAAAATCGCAGAGAGAGACCAAGAGACGCATATAGTAAGCAGATTCAAATGGATGTGGGTTGCTGTTCTTATGAGGAGATGAAGAGGCTTGCTCAGGATAGAGTAGGGTGGAGAGCTGCATCAAACCAGTCTCCGGACTGAAAACCATAACAACAACAGACGAGGCGCTGATTTGTCTCTATAATATGATTAACCACGTGAGACCACAAACCACGGACCTCTATTGGTAGGAGGGGGTTAAATGTATTCTTCCATACTCGTCGCCAATTGACTGTTGGATGTCAAATCTCGTATTTGTGGACTGGTGGGCGTTCCCGTTGTTTTTGATGTACCAGTCGCGCTGCACCTTTCCATTCGGTTACAGTCCAGAAGATATAATATCGAGGTGGTAATCTCGCACAAATGACAATTTGGATGGTATGCTGGTAATCAATATCGGTACCCTTCAAGATTGAGTCAGGTAGTGAGCTGACGTCGCCGCCGTCAACCCCTGTGAGTGGGTGGTCTCCAAGGTAGCCGTACTGTGGATGACTAAGGCTGCACATTTGTACGGCACATCCTCGAGGTCTAGTCCTCCTAATGTGTCCAACATGCACGTCTCGACATTGATTTTGAAATATATATGGCGCCACAGTAACCACAGAACCGCCTGTGAGATGGACTGAGCTAGCATTCTCAAAACAGAGAGCAACTGCGCAACATACCAAGCTCGGGAGAGTATGTATGAAACTCGCCGGATAAAATCGAGATATCGATTGCCATAGTTCTTACATTGTCCCCATGGGGTATTGAGAATTCAGCGCCTGGTGCAGGCTCGCATTTGTTGCTTGGAGAAGTGCTATGAATGCAACAGGGAAATGAATCTATGTTTTATACTTCTTATGACCGTGTTCCTAGGAGAAAGCTGTTGACAGTTCTATAAGACTATGAAATAGGAGGAAAACTTCTTCAGGCAATTAAAGATCATTTCGTAGACTGTCAGACAGCAGTTAGAATATACAGCAAATTAATTTCATGGTTACAGTAGTTTCAGGAGTAAGACAAGTCTGTAAACCACCTCCACTGTTGTTTATACTAATCGTGGATCGTATGTTGAAAACAGTAGACTGGCAGGGCGGGATTCAAATAAGAGAAAACAAAATAAGCAGTCTCGCATATTCAGGCGACTTAGTTGTGATGGCAGATTCGATTGAAAGGCTGGAGTCTAATACTTCAGAGCTTGGTCAGAGGTGTAAGGATTATGATATGAAGATAGCATCACCAAAACTAAAGTAATGTCTGTGGGAAATGATTTAAACAGATTGGGAGCCAAATAGAAGGAAGAAAGTGAGAACATTAGATGCATTTTCTCACTCGATGGCAAATAGTGAAAAAATTTGAATCACGTTGTAGCAAAGCTAATGCAGTGAGTGCTCACTAAATTTACTCTCTTTTTCAAGAAGGAAGGCAGTACTAAGACTACGTTAGCAGTGCACCGCGCCATCTTTCGACTAGCTTTGTTTATGGGAGTGAAAGCTGGGTGGATACAGGCTACCTTATTAATAAGGTTAAGGTTACACTTATGAACGTAGCAAGAATGATTGTAGGTACTAATAGATGATAACAATGACGAGGAAATCGAAAAAAATGGGAATGAACACAGTAGATGATGCATATAGAGCAAACAGTCTGTGATGGGGGGGGGGGGGGGTCATGTTACACGCATGGAAGAAGCAAGGTTACCTAAGAGAATCACGAGCTCGGCAGCGGAGGGTAGGAGGAATCGAGGTAGACCAAGTAGAAAGTACTTAGATTCAATGAAGAATGATTTTCAACTCTTAACGTCAGATGAAGCATCAATTTTAGCACTGAGTATAGGATTATGCAGGAATTTTATTAGGGTGACTAAGCACCGGAAAACGCTGAAAAGCATAATGTCTCTAATGACGACGACGATGTTGATGATGATGATCAGATGGGAACCCAATTTTATTATTGCAGTTTGGTTTGGGATGAGCAACTTTATCTTCACGTGTGACCATATGCATCTATCTATATATAAAAGGCTTGTGTGTGTACGTGCTGACAGACTTTTCTCAATGACCACATACTGCCACCCTCTCCTGGTTGTGGTGGTAGATAGCCCTTGGTCTAATGATGTTAGTAAGGGAGTTTGGTCGCGGTGCGTGGCAGTGGGTGAGTCTGACGAGCAAAAAATCGCAAAATATGCAATAAATGCTCTTAGGAAAATCTATATACTCTGTGACTTACGAACTTTACGGTACGAGTCAAAATCAGTTTATTCTTTCAATCGTCAGACAATGCGGTCCTTTCAGACTTTAATAACGACGAGGAATATCAAATACCCAATTTTTTTAAATAGATCACATGTTTCCGTCAACCACACTACCGACTATGAACAGAGACACAAAACAAAGATAAACATCCAGATAGACTCTTAGAGCATAGATATTTATACTCTAAGGTCTGTGATAATCAGTGATCTCTGATACATATAGTCGCAACACTCTCTGCTGTGAAAGGTGTTATCGTTTGACAGCTGAGTCAAGAAAAACTATGCGACGTGGTCCTCCCGGCGGCCCCCTGTGATAATGTTGGCAACAGATGTTGAATAACGAGAATCACGTGACATCGTCATAAGCCAATCGCGTGACACGCAAATATTTTGTCGTGAAATCAAGCATACAGCAGGAACAGCAGTATTTATCTACACTCTATGTGGTTAGGTCATCTATGCAACGATTTTATATCGTGTTATTGATGTTGCCAACATAAAAACACGAGGCCGCCAGGATAGAAAGTAAAATTTTACCGAATCAGATACATCCGTTGTTGTCACATCTCATTATGACCAGCACTTTCACGCGGAACTCTTTTGTATAGAGTCTCATGATTCATACAGTCTTACAATTCATTCCAAATTCCTATTCAAGAAGATATTTGTGAAAACTGTTACAAATCAATATTCGCACTTATCCAATATCGATTTCAGAAATGCAATTTGACAGCCGCTTTCAGCGCTGCTGTTTCAATGTGTAACAAAATTGAGAATAACGACGCATAATATCAGATATATAAGTTTTTAACTTCTCGGCACGTTTTCCTCAATCACACTTTACCGACGATCAACAGAGACAAAGATGAAAATGCAGATAGGCTAACAAATGAATACTAGAGGCTACACTACAGTCAGTCATACTTCTATTAGTTGATGTGGGTGATTTAATATAGCTCATCGCATAAATTCATCAAAATGCCAAAGCGTAAGACAGTGTTCACACAAACTTAAGTGAATTCGAAACGAAGAAAACTAGGACGACGAAGCTAAACAGAAGAGGAAAGAGAAGGGACACTTACAAAATTGCACGAAAGGATGCAACGAATTAGAGACGGCAGAAGTGAACAAGAAAGAGCAAAGGTTTCCGAAGCAACGAGACTCAGAGAGACGCAAGTCGCCGAAGTGTATAACCCTACCCGTCCTACACCATGAGAACTGAGTTTGTTGACAGAGGGATCCAACAAGGATTCTGTTTTTGCTGACTTAGGTCCGGAACCCTAAAAAACCATAATGTTCTCAAGTCCCTTTTTAACAACCGTTGCGAAGCACGGGCATATACGCTAGTAATCATATATTAGCTTTGAACTAGTAATTGAAGGACATTTTTAAAATGTTTATTGAAGAACGTTGAAAACTGCCAGCCAATGTAGGGTCACTGTAGAGCCGGTCGGATTTTGGACGAGTCTTATTACTGTCTGTTTTATAGCACTTATCCGGCTCCATATCTCAGTCTACAGCCTCGCTGACTACCTCATAGGATACCCAGCTTCTATCCCTGGTTAGGTAATGGGTGTTGTATGTTGTCCTCATTATCACTTCATGCTCATTGATACGCAGTTCACTGTAATGGCGTCTTAAAAGCCTTACAACAAGGCGGCTGAAATCCAGTTGCGGATTTCCCGGCCAATAAATGCCGTACGGTCATCATAGTCACCGCATGTATTGTAAATTGGTTGATTGTCTTAATCTGTTATTCAGGGGTTTCCATAATAATCTGAAAACTTCTATACAGGGTTTTGTGTCTCGTTTCCGTCGTAGGTGTCGGTGGCCGAGTAGAAAGAGCGACACAGGAATAAAGGATGCACGCTTGTGCACGTATGGAGGTGAGCAGCCAGTGGAACAGCAGAAACTAGAAACATTAGAGTAAATTAGAACGAGATATATATTGCACAGAATTTATACAATACTTAACTTTTACATAGCTCAGTACTGCAGAACGCTGAGCAAGAGGCCTGCCTAGTGCCAGCCGATAGCCAAGTCTTCACTGGTGCCTATCTGATTCCGAAGTTTTAACTGATTCCTATCTCAGTCCCAAGTGAACGATGTCGTTCAGTGGTGGCCACGAGCGGAGTTGTAGCAGAGGGCGCTCGTGGCTGACGTCGTAAGAACGCCGCGCCGTGCGTGCATGACGGCGCGCGGCGAAAGTAGGTGGCGCGCACTTTGGACTTGTGCGACACCCCACCCCTCCCCCTCAAATCGCCGCGCCGTCGTGGCGTAGGGCCGACGGCCACGGCGTCGGCACTGGGAGGAGGGCCTGTGCGGGGCGTCACTGGTGGGACGGGCGTCGTAGCAGAGGCTGGGATCGAGACGCCGTCCGCGCCCCGGCATCCACCTTGCGATCCCCCTGGAAAGCCTCCAAAACCTGGGGAAGGGGGCACGCCTCCGCCCAGAGGGAGCAGATCATCTTCTTCTGAGGGCGTGGCCCAGGCGGCGGGGGCACGCACGGTCCCGGAGTTCCTCTCGGTGACGCTGTCATCTGCGGAAGCGACAGCGGCGGAGTCGCGTCGATGTCCATCGGGACGATCTCGTAGTCCGGGGAGGCTGGACCCAGCGGCGAACGATGTGGCTGTGCTCCCTGGCGGTGAACTGGGTCTGGAATCAAGAAACCCGAGACAGGATAGCGCGGCCTGTGCAGGCGCAATTGGTTTGCGTGGCACCGCAGCTCCGACCCTGTGGAAGAACATACAACATACATATTGCGACCGAGCACGCACTGAATGGTGCCTGGCAACCATGTCTTCTTCAGTACAGCACCGGCGTAGAAACCTGAAAACGCGAAGCGCCATACGAACCGACTCGGTGCGTGGGAGGCTGCAGCAGGTGAAGGAGAGTGCGGTGACGGCGGCCGTGTAGCAGCTCGGCAGGAGACGGACCGTCACGTGGCATGCACCGATACGTAGACAGGAAAATTTGAAGCGCTTCCTGCCTGGATTGCTGACCTTTTATTTTTTCCATGTGTGACTTGAGTGTTCGAACGAAACGTTCTGCTTCACCATTGGACTGAGGGTGAAAAGGTGCGGTGGTGATATGCTGAATGCCATTCACACGGCAAAACTGTTGAAATTCCGCACTAACAAACTGAGGTCCACTGTCACTGTCGATAGTTTCAGGCAAACCTTCGATGCAAAACACTGATGTTAAGGCACTGATTGTACTAGACGCCGTCGCTAAGTTCATGGCAATCACAAAAGGAAACTTGCTGAAAGCGTCGACAACGATTAACCAGCGCGTATTCCAGAAAGGTCCGGCAAAGTCAACGTGTAAACGTTGCCATGGTCCCTTGGGGCGTGGCCAGTCTCAAAAACGTTGCGGAGGAGCCGCCTGATGCGCCACACAAACTGTACACTGTGACCTCATGCGCTCTATCAGGGCGTCCATACCAACCCAGGTACAATGACGTCTGGCCAATTGCTTTGTCCTAACAATACCCCAATGTCCTTGATGCAGGAGGCGTAACACTTCTCGTTGCAGGGAACGAGGAACAATCACTCTTGTTTGGTCGTTGTCGGTATGCAACAACAGTACACCCTGACTTAAAGATAATGCATGACGTTGTGCAAAATAACGTCGAACTAGAGGCCGCTCAATGTCTTTGGCTCTGGCAGGCCAACCAAAGCGAACCAAATGTGCTACCACACTTAGGTCTGCATCCGCCGCTTTTTCCTGTGCAACCCGACGAGAGTTCAAAGGGAAGTCTGCGACAGCAGAAGCATCTCTGGAGTCTATCTGACAACGCGTTGTCGTGTTTAGTGGTAGGGCGGTACAAAATATCATACTGATAATTAGACAGTATTAAGGACCATCTCTGAAGCTTTTGTGCCGTTCGTGGCGGAATTGGCTTTGTGGGTGAGAACAGTGACGCGAGAGGCTTGCGGTCTGTCAACAAATTGAATTTTCTGCCATAGAGATAATGATGAAGCTTTGTGATGCCGTAAGTGATTGCTAAGGCCTCCTTTTCTATCTGTCTGTAATTCTGTTGCGTTGGCGTCAGTAGCTTGGATGCAAAGGCAATAGGACGATCGTGAGAACCAATACGATGTGACAATATTGGACCCAGACCGTACGACGAGGCATCGACTGCTAGCACTACAGGCTTCTTTGGGTCAAAGGGAATAAAACATGCATCACTGAGTAGTGCAGACTTTAAGTTGTCAAAGGCAACCTGGCAATCTTCGGACCATACAAAAGGAACATTATTCCTACGTAAGCGATGCAGTGGAGCTGCAATCTGAGAGGCATGGGCAATAAATCTGAAATAATAGTTAAGCTTTCCCATTACTGCTTGCAATTCATGCACATTCTTAGGAGGAGGCAAGTCTTTGATTGCTCGAAGATGTGACTGTAAGGGATGGATTCCTTGGGCATTAATCACATGGCCTAGGTACTCTATTTCAGTCTGAAAAAACGAACACTTTGCTTTATTACAACGTAGACCTGCTGCAGTCAACACTTTGAAAAGACACTCCAGGTTAGATAAATGTTCTTCAACTGTGCGCCCTGAGACCCCAATATCATCTAAATAGTTCGAGCAACACGGTACAGATACTGTCAGCTGTTCCAAAAAACGCTGAAAAATAGCGGGGGCGGAAGAACTGCCAAAGGGTAGGCGTTGAAATTGAAAAAGGCCCATATGAGTATTAATGACGAAAAACTTTTTTGACTCATCATCAAATGGAATCTGTAAGTATGTCTCTGCTAGATCAATCTTAGAAAAGAAGCGAGACTGTCCTAATCTGTCCATCAGTTCCTCAGGTCTGGGCAGGGGATAAGTGTCTACAATTTTCTGACTGTTCACTGTTGAATTGAAGTCCGCACAGAGACGAAGTTTTCCTGACGGCTTGGGTATAATTACTATAGGCGAGGCCCACTGACTCGCAGAAACAGGAGAAATCACCCCACTATCTTGCCAACGTTTAAGTTCTGCAGCAACATTATCACGAATTGCGATAGGCACTGGTCTAGCTTTACGAAATTTTGGAACTGCAGATTCTTTTAAAGTTACATGTGCCACGAAGTCTTTTGCACAACCTAGTTCCGGCGAAAACAAGTCACTATATTTTTCACACAATGCATTAATTTTGTCCTGAGGCACTAATGATGAAATTTGAAGTACATATCTTTGAATTGATAAACCAAACAAGTCAAAAGCATCTAGTCCAAAAATGTTCTGTGTCGATTTGTCCTGAAGAACTACAAAAGAAACTGTTTTTGTTACACCTTGAAAAGAGGCGGGCAGGCTACACGTTCCTAGCACGGAAATATATTGACCAGTATATGCTGTTAACACTTGCTGAGACGGCGACAGTTTTGGCGAACCCAAAAGTTCATAAGTGTCTTTGTTAATTAATGAGACAGCGGAACCAGTATCAAGCTGAAATTGCACAGTCTTATTTTCTATTTTATTTCTTATTTTCCTACAGGAAAATAAAAGAAACATTTGGAGATAAGAAAAACAGCTCTATGAATATCAAGGACACTGATGGAAAACCAGTTCTCAGCAAAGAAGGGAAAGCTGAAAGGTGGAAAGAATATATAGAGGGGCTCTACAAAGGAAATGAACTTCGAGACAATATTGTAGGAAGGGAAGAGGATGTAGATGAAGATGAAATATGAGATACTGTACTGAGAGAAGAATTTGACAGAGCCCTGAAAGACCTAAGTCGAAACAAGGCCCCTGGAATAGATGATATTCCCTCAGAGCTACTGAAGTCTCTGGGAGAACCAGCCATGACAAAATTGTTTCACCTGGTGTGTAAGAAGTATGAGACTGGTGAAGTACCCTCAGACTTTAAGAAAAATGTAATAATCCCCATCCCTAAGAAAGCAGGTGCAGACAGGTGTGAAAACTACAGAACCATCAGTTTAATAAGTCATGGCTGCAAAATATTAACGCGAATTATATACAGAAGGATGGAAAAGCTGGTAGAAGCCGACCTCGGGGAAGATCAGTTTGGGTTCAGGAGAAATGTAGGAACACGGGAGGCAATACTCACTTTACGGCTTATCCTAGAAGATAGATTAAGAAAAGGCAAATCTACATTTCTAGCTTTTGTAGATTTGGAGAAGGCTTTTGACAATGTTGATTGGAATAAACTCTTTAAAGTTCTGAAAAAAGCAGGAGTAAATAATAGGGAGCGTAAGGTTATTTACAACTTGTACAAAAACCAGACAGCGGTTGTCAGAGTTGAAGGGCATGAAAGGGATGCAGTGGTTGGGAAGGGAGTGAGACAGGGTTGTAGCCTTTCTCCAATGTTATTCAATTTGTACATTGAACAAGCTATAAAGGAAAGCAAGGAGAAATTTGGTGAAGGAATAAAAGTTCAGGGGGAAGAATTAAAAACATTGCGTTTTGCCGATGACATAGTAATTCTGTCAGATACAGCAAAGGACCTGGAAGAGCAATTGAATGGAATGGACAGTGTGCTGAAAGGTGCATATAAGATGAACATTAACAAGAGCAAAACTAGGGTAATGGAGTGCAGTGTAAGAAAATCAGGTGATGCTGAAGGAATTTGATTGGGAAACGAAGCAATAAAGGAGGTAGATGAGTTTTGTTACTTGGGCAGTAAAATAACAAATGATGGGCGCAGTACAGAGGATAAAAAATGCAGAATGGCCATGGGTAGAAAAGCGTTTTTGAAAAAGAGAAATTTGTTAACATCGAATATTGATTTAGGTTTAAGGAAGTCCTTTCTGAGGGCATTTGTATGGAGTGTTGCCTTGTATGGGAGTGAGACATGGACGATAAACAGTGCAGACAGGAAGATGATTGAGGCTTTTGAAATATGGTGCTACAGAAGAATGCTGAAGATTAGGTGGGTGGATCGCGTAACTAATGAGGAGGTACTGAACAGAATTGGGGAGAAAAGGAATTTCTGGCATACCTTGACTAAAAGAAGGGATAGATTGGTAGGACACATTCTTAGACATCAAGGAATTGTTAATTTAGCGTTGGAGGGAAGTGTGTGGGGAAAAAATCGCAGGGGAAGACCAAGAGATGGATACAGTAAGCAGATTCAGACAGATGTAGGTTGTCGTTCTTATGTGGAGATGAAGAGGCTTGCTCAGGATAGGGTATTGTGGAGAGCTGCATCAAACCAGTCTCCGGACTGAAGACCACAACAACATTTTCTATGCAAAGATTCATAAAAGCTTTTGCTTGTGGCGCTCGAATGTGGGCAACATCTGACACCGGTTGTTTGCTGCACTTGCGCATGCGCGGGCTGCGTGCCGTAGGAAGCGGCGTTGCATTGGCACACAACGGATTAACAACATTGTCACTAGATGGCACTACCGCCGGATCGGCGTCCGCACAATGCGAGGCTACTGCACTAAACTTACTTTGAGTAGCTACACCAAGTCTACTGTCACTAGCTACACAGTACTGGGCACTATTACAATGAGAAGGTACAAAAGGCACTAGGTTCAATACAGGATTGCACTGTACATAGTCATTTTGCTTGTCCCGAACCCTTTTCCGCTGCACTGTTTTACGCCCTTGTCGGCGCTTGCGACGTGGCTCACTACATAGTTTTGCCGTAGGCGCAGAATAACTGTCTTGCATTTGAGAACCAAGTAAAGCACTGTTCTATTCCACAGCGTCTATGACATTGAAAGCATGAACTGTTCGTGCACTCGGCAAAGCACTGTTTCTAACGGTACCGTTCTTTGAGTTCTTAATTTGCATACACACAGACTGTACATGTCCTGATTTGCTACATTGGTAACAGGTTGCGTTGCGACTAGGGCAATGCGCACGCTTGTGGCGAGATACACACTGGGGGCAAGATTTACGAACATTTTTCTGAAATGAAGTTGGCGCCCGTTATTCAGATTACTGTTTCTAACACGACGGGGCGACCTTTGTGTCGCACTTTTACACTGGCTACTGTTCACTGTCTGTTCAGCACAGCCGGTATAAAAATAAAAATCACTAGGGCTAGACTGAGAACTACGGCTAGGAAAGCGTCCGTTACGGCGCACTGAATTAACACTGTGGCTTTGCATTTCTACATCTGCTAAGTCAAAGGTATCATGCGCTTCAATAAGCTGCAGTACACTTTCTAATGAAGTGTCAGACTATTTTAAAATAGCTGTCCTAATTCTGGGGTCCTGAATGTTCTGCGTAATCGCATCGCTTAACATCACGTCACTATAAGAAAGTCCACAAAACACGTAACAAAATATTGTCCCCCAAAAATCTTATAATAAGTGTGGGTGGGCGGGAGCAATTTCTACGTGCCCCGACTGTTGCTGTCTGGCTGCTGCAAGCAGGCTGGTCCAAGGTTCTTCTATCGCTCCTCGTCTACACTTTTGATGTCCCAGCCTCGTCGCCGCTTTTGCGTCTCGTTTCCGTCGTAGGTGTCGGGGGCCGAGTAGAAAGACCGTCACAGGGATAAAGGATGCACGCTTGTGCAGGTACGGAGGTGAGCAGCCAGTGGGACAGCAGAAACTAGAAACACTACAGTAAATTAGAACGAGATATATATTGCACAGAATTTATACAATACTTAACATTTACATAGCTCAGTACTGCAGAATGCTGATACATAGTTGAGCTAGAGGCCTGCCTAGTGCCTATCCGATAGCCAAGTCTTCACTGGTGCCTATCTGACTCCGAAGTGTTAGCTGATTCCTATCTCAGTCCCAAGTGAACGATGTCGTTCAGTGGTAGCCACGAGCGGAGTTGTAGCAGAGGGCGCTCGTGGCTGACGTCGTAAGAACGCCGCGCCGTGCGTGCATGGCGGCGCGCGGCGAAAGTAGGTGGCGCGCACTTTGGACTTGTGCGACACCACACAGTATGTACATAAATTCCTGTAATTGCACAAGAACAAGAACAAAACATTGTATAGATATACGTATGTCATTTTAAAGAGAAAAACTGTTTTTTTTTTTTTTTTTTTATTTTTTTTTTTTTTTTTTTTTTTTTTTTTAAATTCATATATACTGCTACAGCTTAGTTTGGTAATTATTTCGCAGCCAGCTGCGGTGACCGAGGGTACTGAGGCGCTCCAGTCACGGTCTTCACGGCCATTACGGTCGGGGGTTCGAATCCCCCTCCGGCATGGATATTTGTGCCGTCCTTAGTATTAGCTAGTTCATAAGTAGTTTGTATGTTTAGGGACTGATGACCCCTTAGTTAAGTCCCATAAGCTATACAAACATTTGAACATTTGAATTATTCGCAAACATGGAGAGTTCAGGTGCGGAGCGAGCTTTCTGTGTGTTGGAGTTCGACAAAAACAAGCGTACTACAGTTGTTCAACGGATGTTTAGAACCAAGTACGCTAAGAAACCACCAATAGGGAATGCCATTTACCACTGATACAATAAATTCTTTATAACACATTGCTCCTGCCCGGCAAAGAGAAGCGGGATGGACGTCCCAATATGAGTGAGGTGAATGTGGGGCATACAAAAGCAGTCAAAGTAAATTGGTGGCGTCGTGCATCCCGTGAACTCGAAATGGCTTCAGTGATACTGCGGAAAGTCCTGCGACAGAATCTGTGTATGAAACCATTCAGATTGGAGCTAGTGCGGAAGGTCAATGACAACGACAAAGACTAAGCGTTATGAGTTTTCTTCCCAACAATTGAATGAGGGAGGGGATGGAATTTTTCATCACTTAATTTTTAGCGACCAAGCAACTTTTCACAGCATTGGGAAAATGAACAGGCATAATTGTTGAATTGTGGGTACAGAGCATCTACACGAATGCCCTGAATTTGAGCGTGATACTGCAAAGACAATTGTTTTTTGTGACTTGTCACGTCGAAAACTATACGGGCCATAACCCTTCTTCGCCGACAGCACTGTCGCTAGATATTCCTACTCTGATATGTTGCAGCAAAGGCTGGTGCCTCAAATGCAATCAGACTCTACGCTCATCTTTCAGCAGGATGGAATATTCATCGTGAAGTTCGAGTGTGGGTTTGACGAAGGACATCGAAAGAGTCCAAAGAAGGGCAGCTCGTTTCGTGTTGTCACGATACAGGGGAGACAGTGTTACGGAAATGATACAGGATCAGGGATGGGAATTATTAAAACAACGGAGCTTATCGGTGCGGCGTGGCTACTTACGAAACGCCAGTCGCCAACATTCTCCTCCGAATGGGAAAATATATTGTTGACGCCCACTTACATAGGTAGGAATGATCATCAGAATAAAATACGAGAAATCAGAGTTCGAACGAAGAGATTCACGTGTTTTATTCTTCCCGCGTGCTATTCGAGAATGGAATGGAAGATAAGTAGTCTAAAGGTGGTTCGATGAAACCATTGCCAGGCACATAAATGTGATTTGCAGAGTATCCCATGTAGATGTAGATGTAGGTACCTTGCCACGTAGCTGCCGCATCGATGGATCGGCCGTGCCTGAGAAGAGGACAGCTGTTTCATAAAATGGCCTCTCACCAGATCTTATTCGCTCCAGTCACGGTCTGCACGGCCACTACGGTCGGGGGTTCGAATCCCCCCTCGGGCATGGATATTTGTGCCGTGCTAGTTCGTAAGTAGCTCATAAGTAGTTTGTAAGTTTACGGACTGATGACCCCCGTAGTTAAGTCCCATAAACAGTACAAACAAACATTTGTGTGTGTGTGTGTGGTGTCTGTTCTTTTGGACATATCCGGAAGAACAGATGCCCATATATATATATATATATATATATATATATATATATATATATATATATATATAATTTGACGCAGAGCGGAGGCACTCCTAGGCCCTTACTCTTACGGGAAACACTACTAAGTGGCTATGAGTTCTAGTGGGCAGGGTAAAGTTGCAAATTTGTATCTGACGGGAGGCGAGCTTGAGTAATTCCGTGCAGGTGTGATAATCGCTGTGTCCCCAGTGGTGTAGGGGTCAGTGCAACTAGCTAGAGAGCAGGCGACCCCGGTTCGAATCACGGCTGGGTACACATTTTCAGCTTTGCCCAATCGCAGTTAATGTCATATATTCCGTGAATTTTATAACTGAAAGTTTTGCCGGGCATTATGTACACCCTTGTGTATAGCTGGACAAAACAATTTATACATTCAATTTATTCTCCTCCTACCCTCTATATTTATCTGTACGTCGCACTTTGACACCCACTGACCCACCCACATACACAAACACACACACACACACACACACACACACACACACATACTCAGAGAGAGAGAGATGGAGAGATGGTGGGTGGGAGGCAGCGCAATGCATATGCGAGTACACACTCGTGCACGTCAAGAGAAGTTTACCAACCGGCTTACTTTGGCGGGAGAAGCACACAGCAGCCGGCACTGGGAACTGTGAATACAGCGGGCGGGGCAGTCGGCATTCTCACGTTCGGGCGGAGCGGCGCCGGCAGCACGGAACAGCGGCGACAGGACACGGCGCCGCGCGGTTTTAGCCCCGCGGGCCGGAATCACACTTAAACGGCCATGAATATGCATCGCGCGAATCCCGTCGGTACACGCCAAGTTGGGCGCCTCTTAATACGGATTACCCGAGCCGCCTAGCGCTGATCACCTCGTCGCCGCGCCGCGCTGCGGGCTGCCTGCAGCCAGGGGCTGCGTCTGGGGGCGGCGCGTAACCAATGTGATAAAAAAAGTGTAAGGCCCGTGTTTTGATTCGGAAACCGTGAGCGGCAGAACCGCAGTGGTCAGCCTCGAATACGAGAAAATATAGCCCGAAAATGGGTGTTTTCATTATGAATAGCGATTTACTGCAAATGTTTTTTATTTTACTCATTAGCGCTACACCTATTTGAACATTTTGCCATCATCAAGCGCCTGAGTATATAAGAATTACATTAATTAATTACAAATCAAATAATACGAAAAAATACATAAAATTTTGTTATAAATATTCCTTATAACTTACGTCTACGATGTTTGGACGTTATATGCTAACATCTGGCGTGACTGTTGCAGAAACCGTGTTGAGATATTTACATATTTCACAGTTGGATACGTTTTTTAGCTGCCAGGTTTTATGCAGCTTGTTACGCTTAAACGTTAAATTAAACTTTTATATTTTGAGTAATTAACAACAGCTCTGACAAAGATGTTTACATACATATAGTAATCGACTAAGTTATCAGAGGCTTTTTAACGTTGACGCTTATCTCATTCGGATAATTTATACTGTGAAATACTTCATGAACACACTGATTTCAAACTTACAAATTATCTAGTTAATTTTATTGACTATCGATAAAAAAGGATGGGAAGCAAAGATATGCTAAATTCGAATGTTCAAATGTTTGTAAAGCTTATGGGACTTAACTACGGGGTTATCAATCCCTAAACTTACAAACTACTTACGAACTAGGACGGCACAAATATCCATGCCCGAGGGGGGATTCGAACCCTCGTCCGATATGCTAAACGACCAGAGGTAGCTAAAAACGAAATAAGCCTCTCTGACCAATGTCAACGTTAAAAAGTCTCTAATAACTTAGTCGATTATTATATGTATGTAAACATCTTTGGCACAGCTGTTGTTAATTATGTGCCGCAGTGGAGCAACCGAGCAGTCTAAAGCCTCTCGCTGCGGAGCGCGCGGTTGCTCGCCGTGGAGGTTCGAGTCCTCCCTGGGGCATGGGTGTGTGTGTTGTCCTTAGGTTAGTTTACCTAGGTTTCAGTAGTTGTTACTACGGACTGATGACCACACAGTTAGGTCCGACAGATTTACAAACATTTGAACATTTGAATTTGTTAATTACGCAAAATATAAAAGTTATTTTTGGCGTAACAAGCTGCATAAAACCTGGCAGCTAAAAAACGTATCCAACTGAAAAAAACTCATCCAACTTTGAAATACGTAAATAGCCTCATTTTCAAAAATGAATTTCCTGGAAAATAAATGTGGCTCAAGACTAACTGTCGCGCACTTTGAAGACCCTATTCGTATAATCGGCTCCGCACGTGAAGCTAACTTTAAGTTCCTGCTCAAGACACCAATGTAATTTTTCCCACGGATTTTTTTTAACAGATTTACGCACATTCCATTGTATTTCACACTTTCTTAGTGAAACTAAAAACAAAAATGGTATGTATAATGCACAAACTGTTTCCATTTTATTCCATACTTTTTGTGAGTAAAATTAAAAATAAATAAATAGGGAATGATATATGTTTTTTCTGCATTGTTTATACATTATTTTACATCTGTAATATTTCATACTAATTTGAGAGCGAAAATTAAAATAAAAAATATTAAAGACTATGACATTTTTTGGATTTTTGTCAGGTGGGTTCCGTATTATTTTGTGAGTGAAAATTAAAACAAAAATTATTAGGGAACATGAGGTTTTACATCTGGACCTCGATAAAAATTTTCAAAGTTATCGAAGATTACTTGCCGACCTCTGCCGTAGAAGAAACACAAAATTGTGTGTTTTAATCTTCATAAGTTCTACCAAGAAGCGACGGAAGAATCAGTTAACACCAATGCTGAACATTAGGTGGGTAGATTGCGTAACTAATGAGAAAGTGCTGAACAGAAAGGGGCAGAAATGAAATATCGGACGTAACTAAGAGAAGTGATAAATTTGTAGGAATATTTTGCGACGTAAAAGTACCGTCCATTTAGCTTTGGAGGGAACTGTGTACGGTAAAAGTGCAGAGGAAGACTGAAAGTCAAATACAGTTAGCAGGTTGCTATTCTTATGCAGACATGAAAAAACTTGTGCATGACAGGGTAGCGTGGAAGCTGTATCGAACCAGTCTCGCAAGGAGAGTAAGCCTACTCGTCTTCGCCGAATTCGTCCAAATTCATGATACATGTAGGGCGTGTGGACAAGACTAGAGCAATTACAGCACGCACGGAGGCATTTAAAAAGCCACTCTTCCAACGCTCAATGGAATGGGAAGAAACCCAAATAACTGGAACAGTGGGACGTACCCTCTGCCATGCAGTTCACAGTGGTTTGCGGGGTATTGATATAGATGTAGACTGGCGTCACAATTAATCGAAAAAACATAATAGGTTATTTTATTAATTTATATAAGCAAAAAAAAAAAAAAAAAAAAAAAAAAAAAAAAAAAAAAAAAAAAAAAGGACATTGGATGAGATTCGGGGCTACATACATTTAACACGTACTTAGGGACGTTGTGTATGTAAATCGATACTTCCATTCTTTTCCAATTGATCAGTTACATGCACCGAAGTGATATTCGTCGAAGAAACAGGGAAAGCAATAATTTTGCCGCATCTTACGCACGTTATGAACGACACTCTTTTGCAGTTACATGGTGTTTTTAATGTCTCCATAGAAAAACAAACCTGATTGACATTCCGAAAACACCTACCTTCATGGCACAGTCCAGCAGTGAACCACGCGTAACTCAACATGTCGCTCAGTACTTGCGAAGAAATACGGTGATGTATAATGGAATGTAGTTTGATGTCGGGATCTGATTTCTTCTTCTTTCTCGGTTAGGTAAGTAGAGTTTTGAATTTTATTTAATTAAATTTTTTACCTGACGATAAAAATGTAACCCACCCCCTTGAACCACAGACATTGCCGAGGTGGGGTGGCTTGCGTGCCTCAACCATACAGATAGCCGTACCGTAGATGCAACCACAGCGGAGGGGTATCTGTGGAGAGGCCAGACAAACGTGTGGTTCCTGAAGAGGGCCAGCAGCCTTTTTAGTAGTTACAGGGGCAACAATCTGGATGATTGACTGACCTGGCCTTGTAACATCATCTAATGTGGCTTTGCCACACAGTTACTGCGAACAGCTGAAAGCAAGGGGAAACTACAGCCGTTACTTTTCCCGAGGACATGCAGCTCTACTGTATGGAAATATGATGATGGCATCCTCTCGGGTAAAATATTCCGGAGGTAAAATAGTCCCCCATTCGGATCTCCGGGCGGGGACTACTCAGGAGGATGTTGTCATGAGGAAATACAATACTGGCATTCTACGGATCGGAGCTTGGAATGTTAGATCCCTTAATCAATAGGAAAATTAGAAAATTGAAAAAGGGAAATGGATAGGTTGAAGTTAGATATAGTGGGAATTAGTGAAGTTCGGTGGCAGGATCAACAGGATTTCTGGTCAGGTGAGTACAGGATTATAAATACAAAATCAGTTGGGGGTATCACAGGAGTAGGACTGATAATGAATAAGGAAATAGGAATGCGGGTAAACTACTATGAGCAGCACAGTGATCGCATTGTCATTGTAAAGATAGATACAAAGCCAACACCGACAACAGTAGTACAGGTTTATATGCCAACTAGCTCTGCCGATGATGAGGAGATCGAAGAAATATATGAGGAGCTAAACGAAATTATTCAGACAGTTAAGGGAGAGGAAAACGTAATTGTGATGGGAGACCGGAATTCGATAGTAGGAAAAGGAAGAGAAGGAAAAATAATAGGTGAACATGGACTGGGCAGGAGGAATGAAAGAGGAAGTCGCCTGATTTAATCGTAACAAACACGTGGTTTAAGAATCCCAAAAGAAGGTTGTATACGTGGAAGAGACCAGGAGACACTGGATGGTATCAGATGGATTTTATAATGGTAAAACATAAGTACCGGAACCAGGTTATAAACTGCAGGACATACCCATGGGCAGATATAGACTCTGACCATAACTTGTTAGGCATGAACTGTAGGCTGAAGCTGAAAAATCTGCAGAAAGGTAGGAAAATAAGGAGATGGGACTTAGATAAATAGAAGGAAAGTGAAGTTATGGGGAATTTCAGAGGGAGATGTAGGCAACAATTGACAGAAACAGGGGGAAATAAAACAGTAGAGGAGGAATGGGTAAAATGAGAGATGAAATAGTGAAGGCAGCAGAGGACAAAATAGGTAGGAAGGCAAGACCTACAAAGAATCCTTGGATATCACAGGAGATACTAAATTTAATCGATGAAAGGAGAAAGTATAAAAATGCAGTAAATGAAACAGGCAAAATGGAGTACAGACGACTAAAATGAGATTGACAGGAAGTGCAAAATGGCTAAGCAGGAGTGGCTAGAAGCCAAATGCAAATCTGTAGAAGAATGTATAGCAAGGTGAAAGGTAGATACCGCCTACAGGAAATTAAAAGAGACATTTGGGGACAAGAAAAGCAACTATACGAATATCAAGAACTCAGATGGGAAACCAGTTCTCAGCAAAGAAGTGAAAGCTGAAAGGTGAAAAGAGTACATAGAGAAGCTCTACAAAGGAAATGAACTTAGAGACGATGTTGTAGAAAGGGAAGAAGAAGTCGATCAAGATGAAATAGGAGATACTATACTGAGAGATGAATTTGACAGAGCCTTTAAAGACCTGGGACGGAACAAGGCCCCAGGAGTAGATGACATACCCTCAGAGATAATAAAGTCTCTGGGAGAGCCAGCCATGACAAGACTATTTGAACTGGTGTGTAGGATGTATGAGACAGGCGAAATGCCCTCAGACTTTAAGAAAAATGTAATAATCCCCATTAGAAAGAAATCAGGCACAGATAGGTGTGAAAATTACAGAACCATCAGTTTGATAAGTCACGGTTGCAAAATTTCAACACGAATTATCTACAGGAGAATGGAAAAGCTGGTAGAAGCTGACCTCGGGGAAGATCAGCTTGGATTCAGGAGGAACATAGGAACCCGGGAGGCAATACTCACTTTACGTCTTATATCAGAAGATAGATTAAGGAAAGGAAAACCTACATTTTTAGCTTTTGTAGATTTGGAGAAAGCATTTGACAATGTTGACTGGAATACACTCTTTCAAATTATGAAGTCAGCAGGGGTAAAATACAGGGAAAGCGGAGTTATTTAAAGCCAGACCGCAGTTATTAGACACGAAGGGCATGAAAGGGAAGCATCAGTTGGGAAGGGAGTAAGACAGGGTTGTAGCCTTTCTCCGATGTTATTCAATTTGTACATCGAGCAGGCGGTGAAGGAAAGCAAGGAAATATTTGGAATAGCGATTAAAGTTCAGGGGGAAGAAATAAAAACATTGCGTTTTGCTGATGACATTGTAATTCTATCAGAGACAGCAAAGGACCTGGAAGAGCAGTTGAATGGAATGGGCAGCGTGTTGAAGAGAGCGTATAAAATGAACATTAACAAGAGCAAAACAAAAATAATGGAATGCGGTCTTAGAAAATCAGGCGATGCTGAAGGAATTAGATTAGGTAACGAAACAATGAAGGTGGTGGATGAGTTTTGTTACTTGGGTAGTAAAATAACATCCGATGGTCGCAGTACAGAAGATATAAAATGCATAATGGGAATGGGAAGAAAAACATTTTTGAAAAAGAGAAATTTGCTAACATCGAATATTAATTTAAGGGTAAGGAAGTCTTTTCTGAAGGCATTTGTGTGTAGTGTTGTCTTGTACGGGAGTGAAACATGGACGATAAGCAGTGAGGACAGGAAGAGAAAAGAGGCTTTTGACATGTGGCGCTACAGAAGAATGCTGAAGATTAGGTGTGTAGATCGCATAACTAATGAAGAGGTACTGAACAGAATTGGTGAGAAAAGGAATTTTTGGCATACCCAGACTGAAAGAAGGGATCGCTTGGTAGGACACATTCTTAGACATGGGGGAATCGTAAATTTAGCATTGGAGGGAAGTGTGTGGTGTAAAAATCGCAGAGAGAGACCAAGAAACGCGTATAGTAAACAGATTCAAGTGGATGTCGGTTGCCGTTCTTATAAGGAGATGAAAAGGCTTGCTCAGGATAGAGTAGGCTGGAGAGCTGCATCAAACCAGTCTCCGGACTGAAGACCATAACAACACAAAAATGTATCTCACATGGTTCCACTTGTGGCGTTCATTGGGTGGTGGGGGGGGGGGGGCGGGGATTACTTTGACACTGCATGTTGGCAATCCAAAATAACATATATTATGTTGCGGTTAATTGTAAAGTCAGTGGTGTACACATTGCCAAGCAGCAAAAAAAAAAAAAAAAAAAAAAAAAAAAAAAAAAAAAAAAAAAAAAAAAATGCTACTGGACGGAATCAAACCCGCCAATCTTTCAATACAAATCCATTCTCTTACCGCTGAGCCAAATACCGCTTTCTGAAGAGACTCTCTCATGGACATTGATAAGGTGTACGTGATGATAGATCTGTATCAAAATTCCTTTTACTTCCTAAACGCTTATGAATCTGGAGTTCCCACTTTGTGCACTTTCATACCTCAATATGAGTTTGAACGAATTCGGCGATGAGGAGTAGGCGTCCTCTCCTTGTCAGGAAAATAGACCAAATAACATCTCAATATCTGCCGTGGTATCTTCCGTCTTAATATTAAGAAGAGGAACTAAACTACATCATCATAGTAAAACTGCAGTGTCTGTTGCCCGTATTTTTAGCGTGGCGTGTATGTTGGCAACGGTAAGGTACTACTGTGGCTTTTGTTTCACATACAGATCTTTCTACCATATACTGGTTTCTCTTTAAAATAACGACCTTATGATCACAGAATCTCCGTTCTGCGCTGAGTCGAAAGGTTCGGCTCTGTCATCATCAGTTCTGATATTTCTAAATGATAATCCAAAACGTTACGTAGGCAGACTATGCAAATCGCTTAATTCCCTTTGTAAAAATGTCAAATTAGGTGACACTAATGTCAGATAAATTGCACTATTTTTAAATCCACCCAGTTTCTCCTGGAGATTTTGAAGCGAGTCATTTCTATCGGAGAAACTTGTACGAATCGGTTCAAAGATCGTAAGAAGGTAAATAAATGAGCAGTGTCAAATAGAATTTTTTATCCCATTGCCATTAACGATTGTCAAGATACGACAGTTTAAACCCAAGATTAACTGTCCACATCGTTGGTGGATGACAAACCGGATCTGGCGGAAAGACAAGCAGTGCGAACCGAGTAATTTATTTCTCCAAAATTTTTCTATGATCTTAAATTAATGATAAGTTAAATTTATGTGCTTCGTACGAAATTAATTTACGTGTAGGAAATCGTTTTGTGGGGGTATTCGAAGCATATCACGACTACACTTTAAATTACATGCTAAGGGAAACACAACTAACACACACACACACACACACACACACACACACACACACACAAACCGACGAATTCGTCCTTTCTTACTGTTTAACCCAAACTCTCCAGAGCAATGAGATTTCGAAGGGTCTGTATTTGTCTTAGTAAGTATTTCTGGCATGTAATGAGAGCATCCTAAAGGCAGGTAGTGTCACATTGTACAGCATTATACGTGGTGTATTTTTTTAAGTGAGTACCATTTTGAAATTACAAAAACTTTCTTACCATTCCATCAGTCACATTGTTTTCTCCGTAAACTGCACAGATCTCACAATGAATATCGATAGTTTTGAGGTCTTCTAGCACTAAGCACCGTAATTCACAGTCGACGGGACTCACGATTATCGGAGGCATCTTAAACAGTACACAACGTAAACAAGGTAGAATCACTGTAACGGCTTCAGTGCGTAGACAACAGATGTATGTACCCAGTGCGCATAAAATTATTGAGGTATCTTAGCACGTCTTTTTTAAATTTCAAAATGTAAATAAAAAAATACGCCTCGTAAATGTCATTTTGGATAGTATTGCTCTAATTGCTATTTTTCATTAGGATACGTGGTGAATCGTGTTACTTTACGTTTGCATGGCTATGTAAAGATATTTTTATTTAATAGTGTTTGAAACTACTCTGATAAGTCGAGAAACTAGTAGTAGTCTTATACATCTTTGATTCTGACTAAATTATATTCTCCTATTGTGCTGCGATGGGAACCATCATCATTCTGTTGTTCTGGCATCTGTGACGCGCAACAATCCATATACGCCGTCAACCATAACTTTTTGGTCGTCCTTATACTACAGTGATTCAGAAGGCAGGATGGAAGCTTAGAGTTTGACGTCCCGTCGACCGTCGACAGATTCGTCATTAGAAACGAAGCTAAGAATCGGAGTTTTGAGAAAGGATGGGGAAGGAAATCGGCCGTGCCCTTTGAAAGGAACGATCCCGGATTTTGCCTGGAGTGATTTAGGGAAATGACGGAAAATCAAAATCAAAATGGCCAGAGGTATATTTGAACTTCTGTACTCCAGAATGCGAGTTCAGTACGTTACCACTGCGTCACCTCGCTTGGTGGCACAGTGATTCAATGGCAACATCCTTTGGTAAATAATTTAGTGGTGGACTTAATGGAATTATCACATGTATTTCGATTATGGGATGAAAATAATACAGACGGCATGTTGATGTTTAGCTGCAGACCGAAATGTTTGCATAAGCCATCACCTTTGCCTGCTGACTGGAGAAATCCATTTTCGTATGGTAAAGACCTATATAAAATTCCATTCTGTCCTGATACATCTTTGTCGAAGGGAAAAATACATTATCAAATGCTCAAATGTTTGTAAAGTTATGGTACCAAACTGCACAGGTCACCAGTTCCTAGATTTAGAAACTACTTATAGTAACTAATGCAAGGACTCGAACCTCCAAGTGGGAGTCTAGTGAACACTCCGCAGTAAGGCACCTTGGATCGCACGGCCTCTCCCGTGAGGCAATTTATTACGTTATGGACAAATAATGACGAGAGGTATCAATAAGAAGTTAAAGTAGGTTAAGTGTAACGTGTATGTATGCCGGCCGCGGTGGCCGAGGGGACTGCGGCACGTCAGTCACGGTCTACACGGCCACTACGGCCGGGGGTTCGAATATCCCCTCGGGCATGGATATTTGTGCCGTCCTTAGTGTTAACTAGTTCATAAGTAGTTTGCAAGATTAGGGACTGATGAGCCCGTAGTTAAGTCCCATAAGCTATACAAACATCTGAATCTGTAACATGTATGAGTGAAATGAAAGATCGTTATTTTATTCCATTTATTTTGCTCCTAGTACCTTCCCTGTGGGCTAGTAAAGAAGAACTATAAACGATTTTCTTTGTTATAATTAACGATATGTTTACGTGAAAAATACAGTGTAATAGGGTTTCCAAAACAATGTGAGCCGAGGGACGATATAAGAAAGTCGAATTGTTGTTCACTTGATCTTAACACACCAATGTAAAAGCAGGGAATAATGCATGTTAACGTCCCCCTGGTATCTAAACCAGACTTCATAGCCACCACGTTGCATTTGCTTTATTTCGCTTCTGGACAAAAAGTAATTTCAGGAGATCAAGATACAGATGTAAGCATCACGTTTCCATTTGATTCGAAACATACATTCGTCACAAGCACTATTTGAATTTAAATGTCAGCAAACATTAAATCAGACTTTTCTGAAACGCACAAAGTGTTTCAATGCGGGCAGTGATATCTTGGTGTAAGGGTGGTGACAATTTTAATCTGCCAGGAATTTTCATGTAAAAAAAAAGTTCAAATGATTGTGTAGCTTATGGGACTTAACTACGGGGTCATCAGACCCTACACCTACAAACTACACCGCCCGCCGCGGTGGCCGAGGGGACTGAGGCTCTTCAGTCACGGTCTCCACGGTCACTATGGTCGGGGGTTCGAATCCCCCCTCGGGCATGGATATTTGTGCCGTCCTAGTTCGTAAGTAGTTCATAAGTAGTTTGTAAGTTTAGGGACTGATAGCCCAGTAGTTGAGTCCCATAGGCTTTACAAAAATTAAAAAAAAAAAAAATTACAAATTACATATGAACTAGCTAACACTAAAGGCGGCACAAATATCCATTCCCGTCGAATCCCCGACCGTAGTGGCCGTGCAGACCGTGACTGACGCGCCGCAGTCCCCTCGGCCACCGCGCCCGGCAAGTTTCATACCAGCGCACACTCCGCTGCAGAGAGAAAGTTCCATTTTGGGGTGACAATGTTTCTTGTGGTCAATAAATACACTAGATCGAGCGGGATTTAAGTAACACGTAATATCAATTGAATTTTAGAAAGCTGTCGGGTATGATCCCTCGAATACGGCCATGGAAGTTTTCCGTGGCACAATAGCATCGTTTCCTGGTCGTAGCACAAAGAGTTTGAAGTCCTAAACGCCATTTTGGAGAAACAATTTGAATGTGATGCTTTCATTAGGAGATTTTTCGTTTGTTTTATTTTTTGTTTATTTAGTTTATTACAGTTCTACTGCTGTCGCTTCTTATTCTTAGTGAAGTGATACAGCGTTCTAGTTGTATTTACACGGCGGTGGACGTAATTTCTACAACTGATAGCTTCCGAGTAGCCTGTGTGAAGTGTGTCGTTTGATGAGTGACTACCCGGCGTACTCTGTCCTCTGCTTTTTCTCGGTAAAGTTGGCAGCGTTTCTTCGGTGAAAATCTTGCTTTGGGCTGCCGCGCTGCCGAAGGAAGCCAATTTCTCGGCGACAAAGCCGTGTCTCCCGGAGATGTTTTCCGCGGCAGGGCTCTGAGGGAGAGAGTGCAGCGGGCGCGGCCCCTGCTGTGTGACGTCACAGACAGTTGACGCCCTGCAAATCCCGCGCGCCCCTTGCGAGTGACGGGAGCGAATCCGACCATCTGGCCGATTGGCATCCGATCGCGTTGTTGGCGTCTCCATTCTTCTGGATGACACAGTATTTCGTATACTTTTTCGATGGGGAAGGAAATATCTCAGAACTGTTACAACAGAAAGAAAAATTACGAGTTGTTGAGTAATGTTAGTTGTCCCTGGAGCTTTTAATCATCCTTTCTATCGACTTATTTTCCTTTTTTTTTTACCTAAATGCAATACGGTATTTGTTGCATTTATATTATGGCTGCTATCTACATGGTGAGTCAAACTTATAGCACATATTTTTTATTAAAACAAATAATAGTAATAATAAAAATAAAATAGGAGTGAACTTGGAAACAGGAATATTCCAGTAAGGTACGGATGGTGTGGTCCATCTTTTACGATATGAATCGAACGTGGACACCATGTTAAATCGGCCATATTGAATCTAAGTCAATATTAATAAGTGGAAAGGGGGTCGTGAGGTACATTAGATGCAATCAGCATTTTCTGACAACTTCATTTCTGCAAACACATCGAAGTAGCCGTCATGGTTCAAAAGTTAAAACATGTTCCATCTTTGGGACAACGTATCTTACTTAGTGAAGTCAATCTTCAAAATCATAGGTGATGGATGACCATTATTCACACTGAATTGAACCTTCAGAGCTGAAGGGTATGGACATAATAATAATTTACCAAAACGCTGCTATTTAATACAATTTATTTTAACACAACGGTCCCGTTACGGCTTAAACTGCCATGTTCAAGTGTCCTGCAGTACAAATTGGCTGTTACTTATTTTCCAAACTTCACAGAGTGAAAGTTTCATTCTGGAAACATCCCTTAGGCCGTGGCTAAGCAACGTCTCCACCATATCCTTTCTTCCACGAGTGCTAGTCTTGCATGGTTTGCAGGAGAGCTTCTGTGAAGTTTGGAAAGTAGCAGACGAGGTACTGGCGGAAGTAAAGTTGTGAGGCGGTATCGTGAGTGGTGTCGGGATAGCACAGTCGGTAGTGCGCTTGCCCGCGAAAGGCAAAGGTCCCAGGTTCGAGTCCCGCTTCCGGCACACAATTTTAACCTGCCAGGAAGTTACATATCAGCGCACACTCCGCTGCAGAGTGAAAGTTTCATTATGATATATATAACTTCTCATCTGTGTTTTTTATTATTTTTGTGGGTTGGCCGTATTTCCCTTATTTATTATAAGAAATTAATAGTTGAGGTATCATTTTCAAGACTTTGTTCTCCGCTAATGACGCAAAATAGACAGTTTAAAGTTAATGTTTTACCAAAAAAAACTTAAACTTGAATAAATTTATATTGTTCGTACAATCTTAAGTTGATACCCCGCGAACAATCGTAAATGGGACATGTATTTACGGTTACTTCCATCAGCATCAGCTTCGAGTATCAACTTAGTTTTCGCGGTCGATATAAAAGCCTTTTAGAAGGTGCCATCTACTGACAATCTGTGTAACTAGCATTAAGGTCAGCTCTTGCTGTTCGTTAGATTTTTTATACAAACCAAAGACCTTTTTTGATGCAAGCATAGTTTATCACACGGTTTCGGTTATACACTTCGATGTAACGACGAAAAATAGACAAATAATTTAATTTAACTAACAGGCACAACAGCTCTTGCAGTTTAGAATATTTACGCAAACGTAGTTTATCACGAGATTTCTGTTTCACACGTCAATGCACAACTGCTGTTGGAATTGTTCACTTTGTTCAAGCAAGCGATGTGTACTGCGCGAATGAACTGAATTACCTCAACGTTCATCATCACAGGTAAGTACCACTTACTATTATAACCTATAATTATTTATTTAACTCTCTTGAACTCTTTAAATCCGTCCGGTTTACCACCTCATAAATTGCTTTTAAAGAAAAATGCTATAATTATGTTAGGAATCTTAACGCTAATCAGGGATTAATTAATGGTGCAAGATTAGTGGAGACTCATATGGGCGAGTACACCATCACTGCTAAATTCACTGACTCCGATAAAACTGTGCTAACACCCAGCATTAATCCCACACCTTGTGATCCAACCATGCCTTTGGGAAAGATAAGAAGCCAATTCCCAATAAAAGTAGCCTTCGCTATGACCATAAATAGAGCACAAGGTCAGAAGCTTCAGAGGGCAGGATTATATTTACCAGAACCTGTTTGTTCGTGGCTTTTTCTCGATTTCGCTCATTCAGTTATTTTTATTTTTGTGCTAAAGGCACCTACAGCCAGGAAGTAAACGACGATCACTTTATAACTACTAAAAATGGTTTCAAATAAATTTTGTAAAGTAAACAATTTTACAAATAATAAAATAAGCATGAAAAAGTCAGTATCTGATTTCATATATTTTTTCAATTAATGATATTGTATTTAATTATATAAATTTTCTTACAATGACGCTAATATTTGTTACTGCTATTCACAGTTTATTATCTTTTATACGTATGTAGTTGCATCTACCTTTTCTTCATTACTATCTTACCTACCTGTACTGATCAGGAGAGAGTACGAATTATTCGCACGGGTCAGCAAGTTACGTTATAGTGTAGATTACAATAGAGAGCTTAACATTGGCTTACGGTTATGTCTATATGGCCCGACACACATATGAAACCTAAGGCATCTGTGTTGCTGTTGTTGTCTTCAGTCCGGAGACTGGTTTCATACAGCTCTCCACAATACCCTATCCTGAGCAAGCCTTTTAAACTCCACATCAGAACGGCAACTTACATCTGTCTGAATCTGCTTACTGTATCCACCTCTTGGTTTCTTTACTCCCCAATTCTGTTCAGTACCTCCTCATTAGTTACACGATCCACCCACCTAGCCTTCAGCATTCTGTAGCACCATATTTCAAAAGCCTCTTTCATCTTCCTATCCGCACAGTTTATCGTCTATGTCACTCCCATACAAGGCAACACTCGACACAAATGCCTTCAGAAAGGCCTTCCTTAGGCTTAAATCAATATTCTATGTTAACAAATTTCTCTGATTCAAGAACGCTTTTTTACCCATTGCCATTCTGCATTTTATATAATCTGTACTACGACCATCATTTGTTATTTTACTGCCCAAGTAACAAAACTCATCTACCTCCTTTATTGTTTCGTTACCTAATCTAATTCCTTCAGAATCACATGATTTTCTTAGTCTGCACTGCATTACCCTTGTTTTACTCTTGTTAATGTACATGTTATATCAACCTTTCAGCACACTGTCCATTTCGTTCAGCTGCTCTTCCAGGTCCTTTGTTGTCTCTGACAGAGTTACTACGTCGTCGGCAAAACGCAAAGCCGGCCGCGGTGGCCGAGGGGACTGAGGCGCTACAGTCACGGTCTGCACGGCTACTACGGTCGGGGGTTCGAATCCCCCCTCGGGCATGGATATTTGTGCCTTCATAGTTTGTAAGTAGTTCATAAGTAGTTTGTAAATGTAGGGACTGATGACCTGTAGTTAAGTCCCATAAGCTTAACAAACATAACATAACATTGCAAAACGCAATTTTTTTATTTCTTCACCCTGCACTTTAATTCCTTCTCAAAATTTCTCCTTGCTTTCCTTTATAGCTTGTTCAATGTACAAATTGAATAATACTGCAGAAAGGCTACAACCCTGTCTTACTCCGTTCCCAACCACTGCATTCCTTTCATGCCCTTCATCTCTGACAATTGCTGTCTGGTTTTCGTAAAAGTTTTAAATAACCTTACGCTCCTTATATTTTACGTGTGTTTGCTTCAGGAGCTGAAGTTGTTTATTCCAATCAACATTGTCAAAAGCCTTCTTTAATGTACAAAAGCTAGAAATGTAGGTTTGCCTTAATCTATCTTCTAGGATAAGCCGTAAAGTTCGTATTGCCTCCCGTGTTCCTACATTTCACCTGAACCCAAACTGATCTTCCCCGAGGCCGGCTTCTGCCAGCTTTTCCATCCCTCTGTAAATAATTGTTGTTAAATATTTTGCAACCATGACTGATGGTTCTGTAGTTTTCACACCTGTCGCGCCTGCTTTCTTTGGAATGGGGATTATAACATTTTTCTTAAAGTCTGAGGGTACTTCGCCTGTCTCATACATCTTACACACCAGGTGAAACAGTTTTGTCTGGTTCTCCGAGAGACTTCAGTAGCTCTGAGGGAATGTCATCTACTCCAGGGGCCTTGTTTCGACTTAGGTCTTTCAGTGCTCTGTCAGATTCATCTCTCAGTATAGTATCTCCTATTTCATCCTCAACTACTTCTTCTCCCCTTCCTACAATATTGCCTCTAAGTCCATTTACTTCGTAGAGCCTCTCTATATACTTTTTCCACCATTCAGCTCTTTCAACTTTCCCTTCTTTGCCGAGAACTGGTTTTTCATCTGTGCTCTTGATAATCATAGAGCTGTTTTACTCATCTCTGTGTATTGACTGTCAAAATTGATTGGTAATTTTAATTCGAATTTGATTTTTTGACAGCTACAGCCACGATTTTTTATGTCTACAGAGCATGCAAACGTCATACTTACGTTATTAGAATCTGTATAATCTTTGGAAATGTATCGTGTGTTAAGAATTTATAGGTGTTAAGCACATGGACGCGCTTGTGTTGTTTTATTTTATACGTATATACTTATTTTGGATGTTCGGTTTTCCTAAATTGCGTCTTCGTTTACAGAAAATGCGTAGGCAAATATGTTCCGTTAACTATTAGCTTACGTTATCTGTGGAGTTTCATTATACTGAGACTAACCTTTTTTCTCGTCGAAAAATTACTGGAATATTCATAATTCCATATTCCTGCACAGATTTTGACACAACCTGTAGATGGCCGGCCGCGGTGGCCGAGGAGAGGTTTTTTTTTTTTTTTTTTTTTTTTTTTTTTTTTTTTTTTTTTTTTTTTTGAACAACCTGTAGATCTAGTTATTAGTTTCACTCGTCTACACTTTGACCTATATGTGCTATCTACCAGGCCAATATGATGAGCTCCATTAATAAGACATGCTTTCAACTACACTCTTTTAGCATATATCACTGAGTAGATAGAAATCTAATTTCGTATGAGATCACCTGTGGCAATGGATACAATAATGTTATGCTTTGGAAATGAGGCTGGACGTTTATGTTACTATAATGGGCACCGATGACTACATCTACATGGGATACTCTGCATATCACATTTCAATGCACGGCAGACAGTTCATCGAACCACCTTGATACTACGTATCTCCCATTCCATTCTTAATAGCGGGCGGGAAGATAGAACACCTGAATCTCTCCATTCGAGCACTGATTTCTCGTATTTTATTCTGATGATCTTTTCTACCTATGTAAGTGGGAGTCAACAATATATTTTCCCATTCGTAGGAGAATGTTGGCGATTGGGGTTTCGGAAGTAGCTTCACACCGCAGCGATAAGCGCCGTTGTTGTAATGATTCCCATCCCAGATCCTGTATCATTTCCGTAACGCTGTCTGCCCTGTATCGTGACAATACAAAACGAGTTGCCCTTCTTTGGACTCTTTCGACGTCTTCCGTCAAACCCACCTAATAAGGATCCCACACTGGGCAGCAATACTCCAAAAACGGACGGACAAGCCTAGTGTATGCAGTTTCCTTCAGTAGTTCTGTTGCATCTTTTACGAGTTCTGCCAATACAACGCAGTCTCTCGTTCGCCTTTCCCACTACATTATCTACGTACCCTTTCCAGTTTAATTCTGAAGTAATAGTAATTCCCAGCTATTCTGCGGAGTTTACGGCCTTCACTTTTGACTGATTTATTTTGTAAACAAAGTTTAACGTATTTCATTTCGTAGTCACGTGGACGACTTCACACTTCACATTATTTAGAGTCAATTGCCAAATTTTACACCATAGTGGTATTTTATTTGGATCGTTCTGCAGTTGATCTTCAGATGATTTTACTAGGCGGTAAATAACGGCGTCATCTGCAAACAACCTAAGCTACTTAGATTTTCTCCCAATTCGTTTATGAAGACAAGGAACAACAGAGGACCAATAACATTACCTTGTTGAACGCTCGATATCACCTCTGTTTTAGTCAATGCCTTACCATCGATTACAGGTACTACAAACTGTGTCTTCTCTGACAGGAAATCCCATATCCAGTCGCAAATTTGGGACGATATACAATAACTTCGCAATTTGATTAAATGCCGTTTGTGAGGTACGGTGTCAAGAGGCTTCTGAAAATCAAAAAATACGGAATAAATTTGAGATCCCTCGTCTATTTCACTCATCACTTCGTGTGAGTAAAGAGCTAGTTGTGTTTCGCATGAACGATTGTTTCTAAATCCGTGTTGACCTTGGGTCAACAGATCATTAAGTTAGATATAATTAATAATATTTAAATACATGATATGTTCCAAAACCCTGCTGCAAATTGACGTCAATTAAATAGGCCTGTTGTTTAGTGGGCTACTCCTACTGCCTTTCTTGAATATAGGTGTGACATGTGCAACTTTCCGGTCTTTTGGTACAAATCTACCTTTAAGAGAGCGGTTGTTAAGGAGCTTTCGATTCAGAATAATCAGATAGATATCTAATAGGTATACATTCCGGACCAGAAGACTTGTTCTTTTTAAGTTGGCTGGGGGTGTTGGGTGTTTAAAGGGGACTAAACTGCTTGGTCATCAGTCTTTCTTTTTAAGTGATTTAAGTTGTTTCACTACTCCGAGGATATATATTTCAGCGTTACTCAATCTGGCCTCTGTTGTTTGAAATCTGGAATATTGGTTTCTTCTTTGGTGAATGAGTTTGTAAAAGCTATGTTTAGTAACTCTGGTTTAGTAGCGCTAACATCGGCAGGCTCGCCATTACTATCACGCAGTGCGGGCATTGTTTGTGTTTTGGCCCTAGTATATTTAACATATGACCAAAATCTCTGTCAAATTTCGAGAAAGAGTTTCGTTGTGAAATGTATTGTAGGCATCTCGCATTGATATCCTCGCTAAATTTCGAGTTTCTGTGTAGGATCGCCAATCCTGGGGATTTGATGTTCGTTTAAATTTAGCATGACTCCAAATCATTTTCATAGAGCTTATTAAGTGTGGACATGTACGCAGACTGGTTTGTGATGTAAGTGTTGCATCGTAACGACCTCTTCGTGCGGCGGAACGTGTGCTGATACCTTATCTTCAAAAGCACTCGTCTCGTATGATTTGGGTTGAATGTGACCGTGTCAGACTTCGTAATCCTTGAGGTGTCCACTCGCCCATAAAAATGTATATAAAAATAAAAAAAATGTTCATGTAAAATCTTTATACATTGCAATATTTCAATATCAGATTCTGGCGCCGAGGGAAGAAGTCTTTAACAGTCACTCTTGTTACAACATTTCTAAGTTCTCTCATAGATAAGACGGTCAAAAGAAATTCTTCAGTTTGTGGTCGTTGCTATAGCCACATATTTCTTCAATAATTATCGATCGATGTGTATGATCGATTAGCCAAAGTTCTAAAAAAAAAAAAAAAAAAAAAAAAAAAAAAAGCGTTTATCGAAGTCTTCTTGGCGTGACTTTCCCATCAATAAAAATTCATAAGAAATCTTCCTTCAGACTGAAGAATATTTAAATTAAATCATCTGCTCGTTTCATTAATATATTATTTATCGTAAAATAATTCTTCATAAATGATGTACTCTGACACTTTCGTCAAGTTTAAAGTTTAAACACAATGACATTTATTACTTTCTATGACTTTACATTTTTAGTCATTGACAGACAAAAGGAAACTGACTTAAAATTTGTTGTATTATCATAAAACTTCGATAATAATGTCACCTCTTGCAACGACAACCGTAGAGATTAACATCTTCTTGCCTCGTGGCCGTCGACCCGAGACTTGATGTGGCCGGATATTTACTCCTCGGAATCGGCGTCGAAGATGTTGCCCTCGTAGTTTCAATTGCCTCACAGCACATGAAACATAAAAAAACTTCTTTAAGAATCATAATACATTCCACATTTACATAAAAGTCATTTAAGAACAAAAATATAAGCATGTTATCCTGCACAAACTGAGCTGACATGAGATATGTGACGAAGAAAATAATCCGTCCCACTACAGTGTGAGTGCTGTTAAATTTCACTTTAAAATATACCCTCTTTTGTTATTGCCATGTCTCTACCCTGTTTTCATTTAATGATGTCCCATCCTTCCTTAATTATTCATTTTCTTTGAGATTTTCATCTCCTCCATATTCCGTCGTAACATGGTGTTCAGACGCCATCACTTTCGCTACGTGAGTTGCCTTGATTAAATCCATATCAGTTACTTTAAATCATTACCTTTCTTCCTTTTAGAATCTGCATTCGGATAAACAGTTTCGCGAAATCCTATATGTGTTTTTTCTGTTTGTTATTTGCGTAATCAAACTTTAGTAGCCGCGGTGGAATAGCCGAGCGGTCTAAAGCACCTCGCTGCGGAGCGCGCGGATGCTCGCCGTGGAGGTTCGAATCCTCCCTGGGGCATGGGTGTGTGTGTTTGTCCATAGGTTAATTTACCTAGGTTTAAGTAGTTTGTAAGCTACGGACTGATAACCCAGCAGTTGAGTCAGATAGATTTACAGTTATTTGAACATTTGAGTTTTTTGACGTACAGTGTCTAAAGCCTTCCTGAAATCTAGAAATATGGTGTCGATTTGAGATTCCTTGTTGATAGCACTCATCTGATCATGTGACTGAAAGGCGAGCTGGGTTCCACAAGAACGATACCTTCTGAATCCGTATTGATAGTGTGTCAATAGGTCATTTTCCTCGAAGTAGTTCATGACACCATGGTTGGGATCCATCGATTCATGAGGTCTGAATGTTTGTAGAGTCTATGGGACTTAACTACGGGGTCAGCAATCCCTAACCTTAAAAACTACTTACGAACTAGCTACAACTAAGGACGGCACAAATATCCATGCCCGAGGGGCGATTCGAACCCCCGACCGTAGTGGCCGTGCAGACCGTGATTGAAGCGCCTCAGTCCCCTTGGCCACCGCGGATGGCTCATGAGGTCTGGGTCGTCCGTGATGCCTCCCTTCAACATGATGCATTTTAAATTGGTTTTTCGCCAGAAAAACCACGTCACGACACTGTCCCAGTGTTTTGTTGTACTAATCCAATTCTGTTCGTAGTGACGATCCGTGACCTAAGTCGTAGTTCACAGAAATCTAGTGTGGCTGGAAGGCCGACAGTTTTCTGTTGTTGTCTGTTTTACCCTTACCCAAGTCTTCACGATATACCCTGGACGCGGTTGAACGTGTGACATCTAATTCTTGCGCCACTACCGAAATCGAAATTCTCACCTGGCGGGCACTGACCAGCTTACCACTTTCGAACGGCGTAAGCTCACTATGACTTTCCGTGTTGGAAAGGTATCTTGTACAACGAAGTGTGGAAAGCTACAGAGGCTCCAATACAGCAGCAGATAGCACATGGTAACTGAGGTGTGTAAATGAAACGGCTGATCCATCTGAGCCCCACGGATTAGATTAGATTAGATTAATACTTGTTCCATAGATCATATACATGAAATTTCGTAATGATGTGGAAAGTGTCAGTTTAGTAAATGGTGTGTGGACATGACAATATTTTTTGGATTTTTAAATTTTCATTTTTTTATTTAATTTTTATTTATTTACTAGGAAACCCGCCAACGCTTCGCAGTAGCTTCTCCCTATGTCTATCCCTTCCTTTCCGTTCGTTTGTCCATCTCCTCCTCCCCCTACCTTCACACCACTCCCTCTTACCACACAAAATATCCAACTCCTCCCCTTCCTCTCTGCGTCTATATCATCTCCCCTTTTTAAATCCATTTTATTCTCCCATACTCTCTCCTCCTTCCAGCTCTCTGATCTTATTTATTGTTATTGCAATCGGGAACGTGATTGGGGATAGGAGTCAAAATGGACAGGTAAATCAATTGGAAACGGGTTATTATAGAGACGTTTGGAGCTGCTTTATGTGTGAGGTTAGTTGCTTCAATGACCGCAGGTTTAATGGTTCCATTGTACGAACAGGTATCACTGGGGAGAAGAAAACAATACCGCACATGTTTACAACACAGCTTAGCACATTTTTCTCGCAGCGAGCAGTATAGTAATGTTTCTTACAACACATTTCCTTGGTTGTAAGGCGTTTGCCGTAACTGGTAAGCCCCTCCCACTTATTCCCAATCGGGATCCCCCTTAATGATAGAAATTCCATATGAAACAAAACAATTAATTGAAATAAAATAAGTGGGATGACAATACAACGTTTAGAAAGTCTGTGTGTTGCGTTCATATCTTGTCTTATTAGGAATCTAATTGAAACACGATTGACAACATTGCTATATACCGGTAAAATTTTACAATCCGTGTCACATGCGTGGTATAGCTATGTTGGAAACAGCTGTTGGGTCGTGGGAATGAAGCCGACCAATCGTGTCAAAGCTTGATATAGCCAATGAAATTTTAGATGGGGACAGTTTGTTCCGAAGCCAACTGATGCATCCGCAGCTTAATCGACTGCTGGATTGTATCTGTACCCCAAACGTTCAATTATAATTGCCACGCGTGGCAGTCCGTTTTGTCGACGACCCAAATTATTTCGTGCGTAAACTGCAACTGAGGGAGTCGAACTCGACTGTACCCTTTGTTTCAGAGTCATAAAGGATCGCGCTTGAGAATTTCTTTTCGATTTACCTCCAAGCGCTGTGTACAATCTTCGTCTGTCTCATTGACAACGATCACGTAGTAAGATTACCTTGCACGTACGCCGACCGATATTACGCTGACGCAATGGAGGCATTGTTCTAAAAATAAACCACGATCTGTACATAATTTGTTTGTAACACTCAAAAATACCACGAAATAACTTCAATTCTATATTTGCAATGCTCCAAAGATATGATCACCACCGATAATATCAAGAAAGTAAGAATAATACAAAAGCGCTTGTAAAGAAACAACATTTCATGTTAAATCTGTCTGACAGTTTTAACCTTTTGTACATAACCCCATCTCCCTTTATTCTAACCTCCTTGGCGTATTTGTTCGTTCTGTTACAGCGTATTTGGTCGCTAGGCGAGTAGTGAATGAATAATCTTTTTGTTGAAAAATCGAGAAAATGATCCCAGCTACAAGCGTAGTTTCAGTTTTCTCAAATTCTGATGTAATACGCGGTCAAACAGTATAAAAAGTATCCTATGTTCGTCTCCTGCTTCTAAGCTACCTCCCCACTAATTTTGAGCCAAATCTTTTCATGCGGTCTTTAGTTATAAACAGTGTAACTAACACGACTTTCTTTTATATGTACAGATGTATTTATTTTTATTTTTTAATTTATATCTAAAAATTCATCTAAAATGTGGAAGGAATTGCCATACAGAAATTCCTTTAATTTCTTTTTAAATACCAGTTGGCTATCTGTTTGATTTTCATGGTATTGGTAAGAGACCGAAGACTTTTGTGGCAGCATGATTCACCCCTTTCTGGGCCAAAGTTACATTTAACCTTCAGTAGTGAATATCACCCTTTATCCTAGTGTTGTAGCTATGTCACACTGCTATGACTTTTGAATTGGGTCGGATTGTCAATAACAAATTTTATTAGTGAATATATATTGGGAAGCTACAGTGAAGATCCCTAGATCCTTAAATAAATGTCAGGATGATCTGGGGTGGGCTGACTACACGCTTTTGTGCAATGAATACCTTTTTACTAAACGTTGAATTGCCTTAGAGAATGATCCCACATGAAAGCAGTGAATGAAAATAGGCATGGTAAGCTAATTTACTGAGATGTGTACCACCAAAATTTGCAGTACCTTGATAGCATAAGTAACTGAACTCAAACGTTTCAGCAGATCTTCAATGTGTTTCCTCCAATTCAATCCCTCGCCAATGTAAACACCAAAAAGTTTTGAATATTCTACCTTAGCTACAGATTTATATTCAATTTATTAATGGTGTCATGCCATTTAGTCTATGAAACTGTATATTCTGGGTTTTATCAAAGTTTAGTGAGAGTCCTTTTGTAGAGAACCACTTAATAATTTTCTGAAAGACACAACACCATGGCATTTCCTAAGAACATGTCTTAGATAAAGGTAAAATAGGAAACAAGGCAACAAAGTTCTGCATGTCGCCAAAGATCTAAAGAACAGTAATAGATGTAAATTTTGCCTAAAGTTGTTACTTATGAAGTTTCCTTTATCGCGAAAATGCGTCAATTTCCAATACTATTCGACCGATCCTACTTATTCTCAATTTGAAAAGAAGCAAAGAAGCGACGTTAGTGGCCAGATAGGTATTCAGCTGTTAGACTGTTATCTAGTAACGCATCTTAGGTTCTACATATTACGACTCCGTTTCGTAAAACATACATTCATAAAAATTTCTGGTAGTACTGAAGATTATAGATGTACAGTCAATAACTGCATCCCCCCTTCTGCTGCGATTACTTGAGGTTTTCGGTTGTATATATCAATTGTTTCTTATAATGATTGATCATTTACCTAATGTTTATCCAATGTAACTGAAGATTTATCTTCATCTGAAATAATACTTTAATTTTTATTACTTCACTTCATTGTACATGATGTAATAACATTTCACCTTTATTTTCTAATGTTTGATTCCATATTGGATCAACATCCTCGTTGACTGTGCTTTAATATATGAATGACGAGTAGCAATCAGTCGTAAATGTGTATTTGTTATTCTGTATCCAAATTTCGATCGCTGTGCGGCTATTCTCAATGCTAAAAAGACACCTCCTTTTATAATCATTTAACATGCATGCCATATCATATTAGTTCTCCATGTTTCAGTCAATAAAAAAATACATACCTTTGAAAAAAGTTTGAAGATTACGTGCACACTGAGCCAGCTGTTACATTTATTACGCATCTTCCTTCACTGAACGTCATTGGCGACAGTATCGCCCTCTTTTCATTCTTTATTTAGCCTTACATCCCTGTTGCTACATCCTCCTTACAAGTCCTTTATCCAAGGATAACAAGAAGTGACGCTTTAAAGAATGCAGATCGAGGTAATTAAGAAAGAGCGCAAAAGTTGTCAGCTGAACGTGATTCATATCCGGTGGTAAAGCTCAAAGTATTAACTTGCATCATATTAGAACCATGTTTGTCGACGAACAGTAAAAGATATATATGTCAGGAAGCTGGTCAGTACAACAGTGGCATATAGAATGTAAATTTTGCAATTCAGCGTGGAGCAAGATCAGTGGAAACTGTACTTACTGGTTTTGCCTGCCTATACATTGAATGATAATCTGTATTGATAACTTTCCCTATTGCTTGGTGATTATCATCAGCCCAAACTTGAGTTCTGAGTTTATTTTGCAATCCGTCTCTTGGGAGTCTAATGTTTAAGAAGTGTCAGAACGATTTCCACAGGTAATGTTCAGGTAGTTCGTTTCTGGAAGAGGAACCGTAACATCATATTGATACATTTTAGCCTTCAACATCAGATCCGAATTTTTGCAACATCATCAGGGAATCAGATTGCTTATTTATTTTGATGTACATTTTGTAAAGTGTATTCTTAGACCCATACCAACAACAGTGATTAAATTCGTAAGCTGCGTTTTAAAATCTGGAGATAGCGAAGTTGCTAAAATTATAAAGACTTCAGATGTCAGTTTTAGCTTTATTTTTCTGACACAAAGCTCCCCTGCAGAAAGAAGTCCAAAAGGTGGAAGCGGAGGGAAGCGTACATTAAAAACACGCTGCGTCTCAGAGGAGGGCGTTCTGAGCCTTCTTAAGAAAATGTTTTCCGCTTTAGCCCGAGGAGGGTCAGGGAAAATAAGGCAGTGTCTTTAAACCTATTTACTTCTTAAAATGTTTCTGTCATCGGGCTTTGCAGCTCGCTTAAATTACATTATTATATGGCTCTTCAAAAGTAGCATGTCTTGCAGATATCTAATTATATTTCTCTACGTCCGTCGGTAATAAGAATGTTTTCTCATTTGTGAAACCAAATATATTCCCTAAGCTTTCAAAAAGAAAAACGCACGTGCTGCGATGAGGAAGAGTGAAATAACTCTGAAAAGGAGAGATTTCTAATAGAACTCAGCATTATATTATTTTCGGAGTTGTACAGAAAAATGTACTGTGACATAATTAGTAGTGCACACACGTTGTAACTAGTGTGTAATAGCTTCATACCGGAAAATATTTAGACGAACCATGTTTTGTGACAACTTTGTGTAAATTGTCATACTGCGACCTGTTTGAACTTCTTACTTTCCAGCGTTTTTATTACTGAATTTTACTGTATTGCCTGTACACATTAGTAGAGTGTTAATGCTTCTTTTTTCATAATGCTTTCTGTGCCATGGTTTTCCTTATTTTTCTGCCCGTAATGATACAAAAAAATTAAGTAAAGCTATTCAACAATCAGTATCAGCGATGACTCTGTACTCTGTTCAGTGACCTTTGGAAGTTGAGAGGCGAGGCACTGGAAGAACTAAAGTTCTGAGATATAACGCTCGTTATTAGAATATTTTTGCATTTGGTGTATCTCATTTTATACGAGAATATTAGGGTCTTTATATTTAGATATTTATATTTCGAAAACTTGTAGTGTATATATTCATATGTCATAGTGTGAAGTTTGTTTTTTGCCGGCCGCGGTGGCCGAGGTGACTGAGGCGCTCCAGTCACGGTCAGCACGGCCACTACGGTCGGGGGTTCGAGTCCCCCCTCGGGCATGGATATTTGTGCCTTCCTAGTTCGTAAGTAGTTCATAAGTAGTTTGTAAGTTTAGGGACTGATAACCCCGTAGTTAAGTCCCATAAGCTTTACAAACATTTGAACATTTGAATTTGAAGTTTGTTTTTTCTGTTATAAATGTGGTGTCGCACAAGTCCAAAGTGCGCGCCACCTACTTTCGCCGCGCGCCGCCATGCACGCACGGCGCGGCGTTCTTACGACGTCAGCCACGAGCGCCCTCTGCGACAACTCCGCTCGTGGCCACGACTGAACGACATCGTTCACTTGGGACTGAGATAGCAACCAGCTAACACTTCGGACTCAGATAGGCACCAGTGAAGACTTGGCTATCAGATAGGCACTAGGCAGGCCTCTAGCTCAACTATGTATCAGCATTCTGCAGTACTGAACTATGTAAAAGTTAAGTATTGTATACATTCTGTGCAATATATATCTCGTTCTAGTTTCTGCTGTCCCACTGGCTGCTCCCCTCCGTACATGCACAAGCGTGCATCCTTTATTCCTGTGTCGGTCTTCTTAGTCGGCCACCGACACCTACGACGGAAACGAGACACAAAAGCGGCGACGAAGCTGGGACACAAAAATAAAGAATATTAAAATTCGGACCGTAGGTACTAACAGACCAAACAAACGGCAGAGCAGCGATACACATTCCGTGGCGACAGTTGGCAAACATCATCCTGATATAATAAACAACTCCATCTTAGACTAATCATACATTCGCTTGAAATTTAGTGGTGCTTGCCTTAACGATAATCTCTGTATAATCCTGGAAAAAGCTGTACCACAGGTGTACACTACCACGTGACTGTTTGCAAAGCAATGGTTTATCTGCAGAGATGTTGGTGCCTTGAAAACGGTGTCATGCCCACAGTCATACATTACGTACCGCAATGGCAAACATACCTCTGTGACTGAAGCCTGATGCCGCCATCTTGCCTCATCTCACGTCAAAAAGATTCCGTAAGGTACTACTTGATCTTCTGACACGATATGACGTTGTAAGCTTTACAAGTTGTTTGAACGTTATTTGCATTTGAACTAACACATCTGCATTGTCGAATCGTGTTATGAGAAGATCATGTTATGTACGGTTAAATTTTACTTACCGTCCTGGCGGCCTCCCGTGGTTGTATTGTCAGTCAGATGACGTTGGCATTACCCTATAGCGTGACAACGAAAAGGGTTTTGTCATTAAATCTTCGATTTACCAGGACAGTTACTTAGTGAACGACGGGTACATACAAGAACCTGTCAATCTTACAAGGGGAACACCAAGTATGTTCAAATGTTCAAATGTTTGTAAAGCTTATGGGACTTAACTACGGGGTTATCAGTCCCTAAACTTACAAACTACTTATGAACTACTTCCGAACTAGGACTGCACAAATATCCATGCCCGAGGGGGGATTCGAACCCCCGACCGTAGTGGCCGTGCTGACCGTGACTGGAGCGCCTCAGTCACCTGTGCGGGAACTCCTCCAGACCACCAAGCTAAAAGGATTTGTTCCAATGCGCCTTGGTTTCCACGGAACAGCGCGGAACAGCTATACCTGTACTGAGTCACAAGGAGCACGTGAGCAAGTGTGGTGTAATTAGCAAGGCGCTAGCCGGACCCGCATACGACCTGAGTTCAAATCCTGCTCAGATTTTTTTACACTTGTCCGGCTATTGACTGTGTATAATTATATTCCTTATTTCTTATTGTAAAGATAAAGTTATATCAGGTAATTACAGTTATATGTGAACGATACGCTATGAATGTCTACCCGCCTGGCCGCAGCATAATAATCCGCTGGGACGCGTCAAGTGGGCGCACACTGCATTCTACGGTGTAATAACAGTGGGGCCGGGGACTGTAAACGCAGTTAGCTAAAAAAATCAAATGTTGAAGTGTTAGTTAAGCTTATGGGACTTAACTAAGGAGTCATCAGTCCCTAAACTTACAAACTACTTATCAACTACCTTATACTAAGGACGGCACAAATATCCAGGCCCGAGGGGGGATTCGAACCCACGACCGTAGTGGCCGTGCAGACCGTGACTGGAGCGCCTCCGTCCCCTCGGCCATCGCGGCCGGCACGCAGTTAGCAAAGGCTGCACAAATGTTACAGCTGATAACTGCAGACGGTTTACTGATCTTTCAGTCGCGGTAAAACTATGGTTCGAAATAACGAATAACATAAAAGAATCGTGCGCAATTCATAACATATTGGGCAATTAACATAAAATATATTATCTTTCGGAACAGACGCCATATATATATGCCGGTGACGGGCAATGATCCTATCGTTAGTGGGGAGGGGTGGGCAAGTTTTAAGCCCTTACTCTTACGGGAATTAGTTTCATAACTACGAGTTTGAGTACTGTGGGCAGGGCGAAGCTGGGAATTTGTATCTGACGGGAGGCGTTCTTAGGTAGTCCTTGCAGGTGCGGTGATCACTGTGTCCCCAGTGGTGCACAGTCTGCTTGCGGCAGCGGCGGTGTACGCAGCTCGTGCGGTGCTTCGCTGCGGCAGCGGTTTGTTTACTTCCTGCAGGGGTAAGTCTGCTCGCTTACGCCAGCGCTTGCTTTCTTGTGAAGTTGCGGTGAGATGGAAAGGTTATAATGGATCAAATTAGTAGAAGAGACACTCTGAAGTTCACTTTCGAACGAAAATTTTTCCGACCAACGTCTTTTGAGTTTGAAGATTGATTGATTGCTGTTGCAAACATACGATTAGAGGACATCATTGGATACCACATGTCGATTGTAAATAGTATGATTTTAGTTAAGCTGACATCTTCCGAACTATGCGAGAAGGTCGTTCTAGACACAGGTGGTTCCTTGAAATTTAACCACAGAGATGGCAATATAGGCAACGTTACTGTCGACCATGTCGGTTTTGGAGTTAGAACCATTAGAAATTTTGAGTTGCCATTTGAGGTACCTGCCGGTGAAATAGACGCCGTCATTGCTCCCTATGGTAGAGTTCTCAGCAATGTTGCCGAGAGGTGGTCTCCCGCACATAAACTTCCCGTGCTGAATGGTGTAAGGCAGTTAAAGGTAGAGCTCTGTCGACACATACCGTCTTATATAAACGTCTGCGGGTTTAGAGGCATCGTTATGTATGACGGCCAACCAAAGACCTGCGCACTTTGTAACAAGCCAGGTCACGTGCGTGCTGAGTGCATTCAACGACGCATTGCACAGCTACCAACCGGTGAAACTGTTAAGACTTCAGAAATGACGATTTTGCCAAAAACGTATGTAGCAGTGGCGCGTGGTCAACTGACTGCGCCACCGGCTAGTGACGTTTGTTTAGATGACTTGCCCAGCAATGTCGTCGCGAACGACTTAGGAATTCCAATGGAAATTTCGGAAAGTACGACAGAAAAGGCACCAGAATCTGAACTAGTGCAGCAGTCGCCCACACAGACAACGGAGGACACCGCAGTACGTACAGAGAATATGGGGGTGGAGGAAACAGCTGACAGACAAACACCAGAAAGTCAGCCCGCGATTTCGGAGACTAGGCAGGACAATGAATCTGCTAAGTCACCTCGCAGACGTAAGAAACGCAGATTGGCGCAAGAAGGGGCTGCGGAGAAGTCAGCTCCGCTGCGTCAAAAAGCGACAAAAGTTAAGGACAAAATTACCAGAAAGCCACCCGCTGTTGCAGTTACACAGGATCAGCCTCCATCACATAAACAGGTAGAACTTGCCGTGCCGTTAAAAGACGACACTGACAAGGTAGTAGTTGACAAGGCATCTCCCAAACAAATTGATGAATCGGCGCAGAAGTCACATGTGCAGGACCCACGTAAGACAGTGTCGACTCAGTTTGCCACCGGCGTGGACTGGTCAGACGAGATAGAGGATGTAGACAAGGACACCGCTCTGGAAGATGCTTCGGATGGTGCCGGTAACGTAAGACACGCAGTGATCACGGATACTGCTGTTACAGATACCTCGGCCATGGAAACCACGGACGCGGAGAAAGACGCTGACTCTGATTTTTATTAATCTGTAGATCTTTCACATCTAATATCCATACATGTGTGATCGTCAAGCCTACAAAATTGCCACATTAAATATCAATAAGTGTCGTAGCTCCATCCGGTTACAACACATTCAAGATTTTTTGTATTCCGCAGATATAGATATTCTATTACTTCAGGAGGTTGCAGACATTAATTTATAACGAATATATGGGTACAATGTCCTTGCCAACCCAGGTACTGGTGCGGATTTGGGTACCGCCATCCTATTAAGAGAAGGAATTGTGGCATATAACATCGAAATGCTAGTCAATCACAGAGGGATTGCAGTAACAGTTAACAATCTTAGAATAATTAATGTATATGCTCCCTCAGGATCCAGTAACAGGCGTCGCAGAGCGGAATTTTATACGGAAGAGATTCTTCCTTTATTTACAACAAGGTATGACCAGCTTATCTTGGCGGGAGATTTTAACTGTGTTTTGCACCCGAAAGATCAAACACCAAATTTTAACAAATCTGTGGAGTTAGAACGGATAGTCAAGGACTTATTTTTAATCGACACTTGGGAGCATAAGTATGGAGCACCGCCTGGATTCACGTACGTCACAAATCATTCCGCAAGTAGGCTAGACAGAATATATATATCAGATAATCTAAAACAACGAATTCTGCAATGTGAGGTCTGGCCAACTATCTTCACAGACCATGCCGCGTATATCTGTACCATAAACTTACAGAAACAGGGTACGTACCGCAGTAAGGGACCCTGGAAACTTAATGTGTCACACTTAGATGTTGTCATGAGGTCTTCACACATGCGTGGAATGAAAGTCTCACCAAGTTTCGAACATATGATTCGGCTATTAATGGTGGTTACAATGTGCCAAACCAAAATTACGGAAAGCCATGTTACAGTACTCACGAGACAAGAACTGGTGGCTTAAACGAACCATTGAATTTCATTATTCCAGTTTACGAGAACTGTACAAACTGGATGACACAGTCATTGAAAACTACGCCCAAATTAAGAAAGTGAAAGCCAAACTACTACTCCTTAAAAAGAAACAGTTGGAAGGATTAAAAGTCAGATCCCGAGTCCAGGACTCAGTACAACATGAAGCGACATCAATATATCACCTGACACGTGAGAGTAAACGAGGTAAAACCAAGATACTGACGGAACTGCAAACTGGGGACGGTACGCGTTTAACTCACCAAAATGACATTAGACATGCGATTCAAACTACTTACGCGGAGTTGATGTCTGAGAAAATGATCGATGACAACGCATTTCAAGAATTAGCAAATAATTTAACTGGCAGACTTACCCCTCAGGACTCAGACGAACTAACAACACAAGTGACTGAAGACGAGCTGGAAGATGCGCTGTTTCACAGTCCAAAGAACAAATCGCCCGGATGTGACGGACTCCCTGTAGAGTTTTATCAAACCTTTTGGACACACATGAAGACGAAACTGACAGAGATATGCAATGAATTGATGACACCTGATCTTAATATCCCGCAAGAGTTCAGTGAGGGGCTGGTGGTATTAGTTCCAAAACGTGCAAATAGTAAAACTATCGCCAATCTGAGACCGATTACTCTATTAAATAGTGATTACAAACTTTTTGCACGTATTCTTGCAAAAAGGATGAGGAACGTAATGAATAAGGTCGCCGGTCCATATCAAACCAGTGTCGGCAGAGATAGGTCCATTTATCAAACGCTAGTGGACTACCGCGACCTAATATCAGTGGCGGAAGCATGCAGGATTGAATGTGCAATGGTGAGCTTGGACTTTGATAAAGCATTCGACAGAGTCAACCACCAGTATTTGTTTAAAGTTATGCGGTCGCTGGGTTTTCCCGTACATTTCCTCGCTGTAATACAAAACCTGTTACAGAATAGCACATCACGAGTGATTGTCAATGGACCGCCAGGTGGCATGATTCCCGTAAGAAGCTCCGTAAGACAAGGTTGCCCGATGTCAGCATCACTCTTTGCAATCGCCATAGAACCTTTACTAACGACATTGACGGTGCAGTTAAACGGATTACAGATACATGGACAGAAGTTAGCGTGTCGGGCTTATGCTGATGACGTTGGCTTCCTTGTCACCAACGCAAATGAAGTCCACACCGCCCTGCAGATCATCATGACATATGAAAAAGCATCTGGTGCATTAGTTAACTGGCAAAAATCGGGTGTAATGAACATAGGAAAAGGCATAGGTTTGACTAATCACCCCGTTTGCAAGAGGTGTCCAAGATGCAATGTCTCGGTGTTGATTTTAGGAAGACAATTCGAGAAACCATTGCCGCAAATTATAAACAGTTATTGGCTAAGATTCGAGCGTCTGTACAACAGCACAGTGTCAGGAAGTTGTATGAGTTGCAAAAAGTTGCACTGGCGAACACATATATCACTTCCAAGGTCAACTACGTGGCTCAAATCCTGCCAATACCACGCGACATAGCGCATAGAATGCTTGCAGCGCTTGGGCATTTTGTATGTCGCGCACATATTTTCAAAATTAAATACGACACATTGACTTCTTCCGACGCTACTAGGTGGCCTGAATCTCGTCGATGTGTACAAGAAGGCGCAAGCACTATATGTATGTCAAACATACAAGCAATGGAAACTGTCCACCAACGGTCTGACTTCCCACCTATCGGAAGAAATTGTGCCAACAGACCTACGACCGTCCATCAATGTAAGTCATCTGTCACACGCTTTGCAGCACTTACAGTATTTCCTACTCGAATACAGTTACATACGAACAAAAGTCCCAGAACGAAATATGATAAAAGTGAAGGAAGTATACCAGGCGTTGATGAAAAATAAACTTCGAAATATGGTAGAAAGGAAACTCCCGAACCACGATTGGAAAACAACGTGGGAAAACATCCACAGCCCTGACTTACCTTCCCAAGTGCGGTCCACGTGGTATATGACGGTCAACAGAAAAACCCCGACGATGTCCCGCCTCCATAAGATACACCTACAAGACTCTCCCTTGTGTCCGACATGTCAATTAGTCGACAGTGATGAACACAGATTCGTGTGCAGTATAAACGCAGGAATATGGGAGTATGCGAGACAAAAACTGGCACTCATCACGAGAACCTCGCCACATGCAATATCACCAGCGGATGCAATCCATCCTGATAAAATCCCATTCCCACGGACAAAGAGGAACGCGGTCAACTGGATAAGGGACATACAGTGTACTTTATCTTCAGTACCGAATCAAAGCGAAAGGAAGATTTCATACATTACCTGACAATGCACCATGACATGATCCGAAAAAAGAAAAAGTACAAGGAACATTATGCTAATTTCTTGATTAAAACGATAATGTAATTACAAACAGAACATTAAAGTAGAGAAATTTACGCAACAGTAATTTACACAGAAGAATTTCAGTTATTATCATTATGCATTTTGCCATTCCAGGTGAAGTTTTCTGGAATTATTTGGTCGCCGAAGAAGGCATTTATGTATTTTTTTTTTAATGCAGCTAATAAGTCCCAGAATGGTATAGATTACATGTGTGTCTGAAGATCTCTAAGTGGTTTTTTTTTTTTTTTTTTTTTTTTTTTTGATGATGATGATTTATTTTCTCTTTCAAGTTTTTATTCGTTCAATTCGAACTGATTTCCCTTGGCGTTAGAAGAGACAATAATAATGCAGAAATGGACATTAACAGTAGGGTGACAACATCGTTTTATCTTCAAAGAAATATTTTGTTTAAAGGCATAGAAGCCGGGCCGAGAAGGCACCAATTGGCGAGCGGAAGGACGGGTTGAAGGGGAGGAAGGAGACCCGAAAAAAAAAGTGGTGTAGGGGTCAGCGCAACTGCCTAGAATGCAGGAGACCCGGGTTAGAATCCCGGCTGGGTACACATTTTCAGCTTTGCCCAATCGCAGTTGATGTCATATATTCTGTGAATATTAAATAATAACAACTGCAGGATCAGAAGTGACGTCTGTTCTTTAGTAAGAGTCGCCACATGAATATATATAAAATATTATCACGACCAATTACTCGAGCATTAACATAAGAGTGGCTATTAAAGCATATAATTATGGACAATCAATCGCCGGACAAGTGTAAAAAAATCTGAGCAGTATTTAAGCTCGGGTCGTATGCGCGACAGGCTAATGCCTCGCTAACTACACCATGCTGGCTCACGTGCTCCTGGTGACTCAGTACAGGGATAGCTGTTATGGGATGGACTTTGATTAACATGGTGGCAAAGACTTTCTACCGTTTTTAATGTTTACAACATAATCATGAGGCCGCCGGGATGTTAAGTAAAATTTTATCGTTACGTTCAGTTAAAGCGGAAGTAGTTAACTGAAAAAAAATCACTAATACGAAGAAAGCTATATATTATCCACGACAAATAGCACATTTATAACGGACATACTATTAAAAGGGAAGCTGAAATAATCGGCACTAGTAACAGATACATAAAAACAGGAAACGCGACTCATTAGTGTGTCTGTATTAAGGCAGACTGTAGATTTCGTAAAATCTCTCAAACTTTTATAATGACCAGAATACTGGAAGAAAAACCGAAGTTAAGTGAAATTGTTAACGAATTGATAATGCAAACTCATTACTCAATGTGTCGAAGCTTACTCCAGCTGAAAAAATTACAGCCACATACAAAACACGAATATCCCACATGTCAAAACACTAACGAAAGCATAGTTATCTCAGTCCATGCGTATTTTTACAACTGTTTCCTGTAATAACTCACACGACTTCTCGAACGTCATAGTATAGAAATATGGCCCGAGACTTTACTGACACCAATGACACAGCATACGGTATTGCCAGTCTGCCAATTGCCAGTCTGCCAATCTAGTAATATTTGCCTGTGGTAAGCAGGTTAGAATAGGGGGAGATGTTCTTAACGCTACAGAAATGAAGCCGTTGTCGCCATAGTGCAGAGCCAATAATTTTCTGTTAATCAATCACAGTTCACCTATCTGGAAATGTTCAAATGTTTGTATAGCTTATGGGACTTAACTACGGGGTAATCAGTCCCTAAACTTACAAACTACTTATGATCTAACTAATACTAAGGACGGCACAAATATCCATGCCCGAGGTAGGGAATTTGTACCCCCGACCGTAGTGGCCGTGCAGACAGTGACTGAAGCGCCTCAGTCCCCTCGGCCACCGTGGACGGCACCTATCAGGAAGGTCCGTATTTGATAGGGCAAGAACCACACAGTGCTTTAATCTGACTCATATTTCGTTGGCTCCGCAAGATGGCGGACTGGCTTCAATCGACAGTTAAGCTTTTCATCTCTTTGATCTGTGGTCATGCCCAGTCTACCAGTGAAAGGAAAAGGAAGTACCAGCATGGAGGATGCAATAGTTTCTGATATGTTTTCCATGTCGGGGTATATAAACAAAATTAGGGGATTATTAAAAAAATCTACTGTTATTTTCTGTTTGGTTCATACGGGTGTATTAATTAACGTTATATCAGAACTTTACAAGTTCGAACGCGAATAATTGATAGGGGAAATAATTGAAGCCTGCTCGCGTCTAAGACCGACTTCGAATATTGTAGTCAATACAGTGAAGATTATGAAGTGCGCGGACCGACGTGAATTAATAATTTATGGTGTTGCACGGGTCCAATAGTGTCGTAAACTTTGGTTTAGACTATTAGGAGTGATTTGGAATCACCTCATAAGCAATAATTCATTAAAAAAACTGTAGTCAGAATATAATATGAATGAAAGCATACTTAAGTGTTTGAATTATACAGTAGAAATATCTCTGGAGTGAGCATAGCGTTCTGCGCATATTCTCAACACCAAGCTGGAATTGTAACGTGATCTATGGACGACGCTGTTCGTTAATCCACACTAATCATTAGAGGTCTGCACCTCACTCGGTTGCTCGCTCGAATCGCGTGATACATGTCGTTCTATGACAGTCCGACAGGTGACGGCACTGCAGCTTACGGCAAGGCGTGTGGCTGCGGTCGACTATTTCCGCACTCGTTCGAGCGGCGCACGCTCGACTAGCCCGATCGTCCACACTGCCCGCTCGCCACTCGGTCGCCCACCGCAGCGCCACTCGAGTCCAAGGCACGTAATGTCTGGAGCTTGAGAATACATCTTGACCTCGAAATTTGGAATTGTTTCCTTTCCCAGGTGCTTCGAAAGCTGCTCTCTCGATCTAGTTGAACTAGCCATTCAGTTTAGCATTTTATACTTTACCATACAGGTTATTATACGTGATTAACATAAAGTTTCTCTGCTAAGATCATTTACTAAATGAATTTTCCAGGATCTTTCATTCTTTCTTGTTCCCATTTTGTGGACTGTTAGTGCCAGTTTAGTGGTAGGTGCCGTCTTAACGAGGAACTGATTGTATTTTATATTCATTCCTCTTATAACTCTCTACTCCTGGAATACTTTGTCCGTCTTTTATATTGATATTAACTACACGATATTGATGTACACCCTTTAGGTTAGTTTTGTGCATCTCTCTCTCTCTCTCTCTCTCTCTCTCTCTCTCTCTCTCTCTCTCTCTCTCTCTGTTGCACCCCGTTAATATATATTGCAGTAGCATTTTGGCACTGTGCGTGGTTGCTGCGCCTCTACCTTTTCCGAGTAAGTCCTTAACGGGAATTTTCCAGTTGCAACATTCATATATTCCCCACTGCCACTGTCGTCTTTCTTATCTACATAATAAAGAACGTATGCAAGCTCTTGTCCAATATATAGGATCCTCGATTTCTTCCGTGTCTTGATAAGAGATCGGCCTAGGTACATTGCAGGGGAGTGGCAATTAGGGGGAGAGCTCAGAAAATTATTTTGATTTTATCGAATTTGAATCAATGGAGTTTGTCTTTTATCAAAAGATACTTTCATACCAAACATAATTAAAATCGCTTCTCTTGTCTCTAAGTTATCGTCAGGTTTCTATTTTAGCGACAATTTTGGAGGGACCGTTTCACTCCTTAAACATGTTTCTCCGCCGCTAAAAATGTTACGTGTCCCATAGTTTTTCATGTATTATAACATATGCAAATTTCATAAAAATCGGAGAGTGACTTGGGTAGGTTTGCTTGTGAGTACAGCGGCAGCACTACGCTGTGCTGCCTGTGCCCGCGCCGCTCCACGCGGCCTCGTTCGAGTGTCAAACACGCTCGCTGCGAGCGTACACACTCGCCGCGCCACCGCCGAGCGTTGCGCACTCGACCGAATACGAGCGAGCGAAACCGGCGATTTGCGGATCTCTACTAAGCATCACGTCACTTCACGTCGTTTAGGGTTTCTCGGTAGCAAAGTTCTAACAGCATCGTCGTCTGGTGACATCGAAAGTTAATCTATTTTCGCCGCCCTCTGTAACGTGGTAGTATTTGATTTTGTCCTTTTGTTGTTTCTTAATTTTCAATTATAACTGTGATTTGTTTCCGCGGTAATCTGCAAATGTACCATCATGAACTGAATTTTTTCCAATGAGTGTTGTTCCAGAAGTGATGTCAGATATCTCTAAATGAAAACTTATTGAGATGGACAAAGCTGAGTTTTACACTGTGCAAGAACGTTAATCATTACATATTTTAAGAGAAAAACACACTTCTAATTCAAGAGATTAAATACAGTTGTTTATTAAATTTGTAACAGAAAAAAGAAAAGTAATGGAAACGATGAATAAGCGCTGATTATTTCCTCAAAATATTAGTTTTTGTGTTTGAATATACGTCTATGGCTTCGCTGGAGCTGGCCGCGGTGGCCGAGGGGATTAAGGCTCTCCAGTCACCGTCTGCACGGACACTACGGTCGGGGTTTCGAATCCCCCCTCGGGCATGGATATTTGTGCCGTCCTTAGTATAAGGTAGTTGATAAGTAGTTTGTAAGTTTAGGGGCTGATGACCCCGTAGTTAAGTCCCATAAGCTTAACAAACATTTGAACATTTGATTTGTTTCGCTGGAAAACTCATATCGATAATCTGAAATTACGTTTTTCTTCTCAGCTCTTTCCCACATATAATTGATCAAGAACATGACCTTTGTCTGATTATTATGAATTAGCCTTTTGCTTTCTGCAAAGTTCAAAGGTTACATTGCAGTTGATCCTTTTGTTTATTCATATAGTACTAATCCTTTAAGCCCCAAGTTTGTAGGTGATGTGACATTAATATAGGGATGGCTGTTTAAAATAAAAATTTAGACAGTAATTCATTACAAAAAAAGAAAATAGAACGATATTCAAAAAAATTGTACCCAGAAAATTGTCAAGAGCCTTCACTACAAATTTTTATCATCTGCACCATCTTACAGTAACATGCCTTTGAAAGAAATGACATAACAACATAGGATCATATAAAATCATCTGTCTGTCAGATATGATAGCTTCACATGTCAAAACAAGGATATCAACACCTTGTCAATAAGTCTTTCTTGCCGCCATTGTAAGTGTTCTGTGTAAAGTTTGCACACTTTACAAGCGAGAACATATCACTTTCGTTATAACGACACAAATTACCTGGAGAGAAATTCTGTTAAATTTTATTTATGGCCTTGGCCATGTAGTGTGGTATTGTTGGCAACAAAATGATCACTTTACAGTGATAATAAATTTGCTGACTGGACATGAGGACATACAACAAACTGTCACCCTTACAGCAGGAACATCATTAATTTTTTATTTCACAGTTATCACGAACAATTATTCCCTCTTATTCTATATGATTGATTTTTCAAAGACCATTGAAAGGTCGTTGTCAACATCAGCATACTACGCCGCCTAGGCCGTAAGTAAAATTTTACGCAGTGTTAGCAGTTTGCAAATATATTCGCCAGTGTCTGCCATTTGCTACGTGTGAGTTAACTTGGAGTAGCATCTCCGGTGATTCATCGTATAATTCGCAGAAATTGGAGAAATCGTAATTGGTATAGTTCGGAAAGGATACGTTGTGAATTCATAAGTTGCTGTTTTAAACTGTGACAAATAATAACTAAATGTCCCAGCTACCAAAAATTAGCATTCACAGGAACGACTGTCATCCGGTAGATACTGTTTAGGTCATCCCGAGATCACGTGACCACAACGGCAATATATGTTGTATGTTGACAACACAAAAACTATCCTACGATTCTACGCATCTGAATGCTCACACAGACATATTTCTACTCTGCGGTCTGAATCACTCAAGGAGGTTCTAACTTCCTTGGAAACATTGGTCTGAATATAATTTGCTGCGTATATGTTTGGTGCATAAATACACGGATATTCATATGGGAACCTTGTTTTGTGAACGTTTTATCGCTTAATGTTGATAATTGAGGACTGAATTATTTATACCGAATATAAATTGACAAATAGTTTTGATTTTAACTTGAATTTGGGCGAGAAATATGTCGGATAGTTACAGGAATTTTTAAATAACGTACACTCTTTGACAAAAAACCTGGCCGCCGGCCGGCCGCCGCTGAGCCTAAGTCCGAGCCGATCGCGACATGGGACAATAAAAGTGGCCGCGCTGATTCGCTCTAAGTCCGGCTATCTGCACAATCTGGCAACACTGTAGACTGCGGGAGTTCATACAGTACTATTTGTGTGCTGTTCGGAAACGAGTCGGCCAGCTACATCCGTGGTCTCGCGGTAAAGTGCGCGACTTGCATGTGTGGGTACTAGCGATCGAAACCGACTGTTGACAAAATTTTTAATTTCACGTCCCTCGTGCGTGATGATGCCACATGTGTAAGGGGAGCTTATGCATAACGTATTTCACTTTTGATACACTGTTAATAACATTTCGGCCCAATAACATCGCCGCAGCACTTGGCAGAGCTCTCCGCGGCCCACTCGCCGGCAGCAGCGGTGGCGGCGCTACACAGCGCTGCCTCGCCCTCTGCCCACAGCGCCTGCTGCCGCTCATCGCCCTGCATCTGTAAAATGCTGTAGTGTTGCTCAGTGGTGATCCACAACACAGGTTGCGATGTGTATTTCAGACACGATATTAACGGAGCAGACCACCCATTTTGAATGATGAGCATATTATTACACTAATACATAATACATTAGAGAGTCAGAAAATTGTCTTAGTCATTTATCCAATTAAATTGCACTCTACGATGGTTAATACTTATTTGTGGTTTAAATCGCGATCCTTTTCCTTTCAGGAAAGTCCTTCATGTAATTTGTTATTGTCATCACTTCATACGTTTTCATCAAGACACAGTGGATAACTGCACTACAATGTTTAGTGTCGTTGTTTGATTCCTTATGGTAAATGTATGAGCTAAATTATGTGAATACGTTTCAGCGCACGTTCTAAAGCAACACAGGCACACTGCAAGGTTCGTGTCTTCATGTCTAATTTCTACTGCAGATATTTTGTATATTAATCGTTATGTTCACTTCCTCTGTAAGCATCCCCTAGCATGTGGGTCCTAAGGAAATAGTAAAAATTCGTATCGAGGAAAGTCAATTGGAATTCCTTCAAAGGAGTTAGTATGGTGAAGCAAAGAAGACATCTAATACAATTTCCGTAATTTTGAGTCAACCTTTCTGAAAGCCTTATTGTATCAAGCTTTTCTTCTGATTCCATTAAAGAGTTTCTCCTTGCAATCCACAACGTGTAAAGTAAAATGAAACAAAGTAAAGCGAAATACCACCGCCAAACACACGGCCTCCAACCAGGATTAGAACTGCCGACTCACAGCACAGTTGCATTACGAGACGCACGCAGAACCACACAGCCAACCACTCGCTGACGCCCGGTGCCCTCAGTCTCTCACATATTCAATCCTGAGCCTCTGACGCATCGCGAAAGATAACCCGAAAGCCACCTATGAGAATTACAGCATTCCTTGAGTGCAAAAGTTAAATTTCTATCTCTCATACCACATGGGCATTATACAGCAGAGTCATGAAAGTAGAAGAGAAATGTCAAGTGAACTTAGTGAGACAATTCAGAACTACTTGCAGATGTATCTGCACTGTCACAGTGTTGCCAAATATTAGCAACGATGTTGCCAGTTCTTAGCTGCACTAGGAAGACCTGTGTAGCGATAAGCGACGCGAAATCGCGCTCGTCTCATACGGGCTTCTAGAGGGGAGTATTGGATTTTGATTAATACGCGGCGCTATCTCCTGATAGTTACCATCGTCACACTTTAGGATGCAGATATTTAATTCGTCCAATGAGGTCGAAGCCAGTGTTCATATTTTTTGAAGCTTAACAGCATTATGATATAATTTCGTCAAATTACTATCGAAGTTAAATATACTGATATTGTTCTTGCAACATACGGCTGCTCAAAGACTAAGATATGTATACTTCCATCACGATTTTAGTCACCCCCCGCTAAAAAATGCTAAAACAATTGCTTTGTTAGATTTCGACAAAAGCTATTTATTTTCTCATTAAATGTTACTGGAAATGAACGTTGCCCCACCCGTCACTATACAATAAGGTGTCAAACACTTACCCTCACCAACTTTCAGTGAGAACTTTTGTAACAAAACGAAAAACTTGTGCGAACGACCATTTTCTAAAATGATACTAGGCACTGTTGTTTGAAAACGGGCTGTATCTACGTTGAGTCTTGTCATGTGCGTCTCACTTTCGAGGAATATTACCTAAATGAGCAGCTATTATGGAAATATACCCAAAGCATCGATGCAGTGGAATAAACAAATCATGTTTAGGCAAGCATGTATTGAATTTAGTCATCTTGAATCTAAAAAACAAAAGAAAGAAAGTGGGTAGTTGTGCATATTCGTAAGTTTTTTACTCTTCCGTAATACGTGATGCAAAGACGAACAAAATACAAGCCCGTTTCTACCGGTATTTCGATTCTTTAGACAGTCTGCTTTAGTTTGTACACCTTCACTTCGTCGGAAATCTACTGGTTTCATGGACAATACAGTAATCAAAAGTACGCGACTATTTGTCCTTATTTTTATCATCCTTGGTTTTTATTGCGAATGACAGTAATAATTTCTGTTGGACTCGTTCCATATATCCGGGCCTATTTAATGAAATTTTATGTCCATGACAGATGAAAGCGATTAGAACGTTGGGTCTCTGTAATAAATTTTCATATGAAAAAAATTTAACACCTGAAGATGGGTCTTTCAAAACATGAAAACGATCATGGACCTGTAAAGCAAGGACGCGGCTTCAGAATTTGTTATTTACTTTATGGGATGACAACATTTGAAGTAATTTACAAATGAGTTGTTTTATCAATATTTAAAAGTTTACCATCATTTTAGAACAACTGATAAATTCATTTAAGAAAATGTTATTTCGTTTTGTTTGTGATGTCACTTGATATTCTTAAAGTAGGTGGCTATGGCATCTACTATGAGGTTGCCAGGAGACAGTTGGCACGAATGGTTTTGTTGTCAGTAAGCGGATAATTTAAAGACGTAACGCCGCGGCGGAGCGGCCGAGCGCATCGAGGCGCAATGCTACGATGCGAGAGGCCGTTCCCCGTCGGGGGTTCGAATCCCCCCTCGGGCATGGCTGTTTGTGTCGTCTTTAGTATAAGGTGGTTTACAAGTAGTTTGTAAGTTTAGGGATTGATGACCCTGCAGTTAAGTCCCTTAAGCTTGACAAACATTTGAACATTTGAAAGACATACCGAGACGAATTGATAAGATCCAGCTTTTGCAACAAAACTGACCCGATTTCGAAATAGGTGTTTAGAAAGTGACTATTATACAGCTAGACATTACTGCTGTAAACCTTACGTCATTGATTTACTCACAGCTGAGGAAGATTGCTCGCAACGTGAAAGAGAGTAGGAGTAGTTAATGTATGAAACGACCTTCTTGAACACAATTCAGCTAACTACTACAATGTGCATATTCTGATATTAATTTTTCAAAATATTTAATGGAAGTTACAAGAAAAAGTCAACTTTTTGCAAATTACAAATCGGACTCACATCTACATGATGCCAAAGTTGCGAAACAATAGACTCTAGTTACGACGTTGGAAAATCTCGATTATTTTGGTGGCCAGATGAACGAGTTCATGTAGCTGGCGTCCTGAATGTTAGGATCCGTAATTCCAAACATGCTCGAGACACTGTGCCCTCCAAATGTGCCATGTGTCCAGCTATTTTAAAAGAGTAAAGAAAATATCAATGAATACCTCATTGAGGGTTTTTCCAGTTTTGTTTCTGGGTTTAGGGTTGTATCCTAGGTAGGCCTTATCGTTATGTTTACTTTACCCCATTAAATAACAAAACGACTCACAATTTGTCGCAGAAAAGTCTTTGAAAATACTGAAATTCTGACCAGTTTCCTTTGAGTTTGCTTCCTGATAAAATAAAATGTCTCCAGGTCAATATGGAAATTACAAGCGACCTGTTATTGATAGAACATCTTGCTACGTTAAATAGAGTTCCATTTGAATCAAACTCTAATTTCTTGCACGTTCCTTTATGAGATACTCAATATATTCCGAACCTGTCTTACTGTTGCCTGCCTCATTGATTTCATAAAATGTTACGTAGTCTGATGGCCGGATGCGTTGCAGACATAATTTTAATTGCAATTTGCTCACTACAGCGCGGTGATAGGTTTTGAGGTCAAACTTTATGGTGACTTTTAGGTGCCATGTATCTCACGTCGATAGATTATCATTCGATCGGTATCGTCAGCAGATAGCGGACGACATTAATTTACTAACCATTCAATACAATTCGTGAATTTTATTGATTTCTTATGTTACAGTCACAACGCGAAAGTTCGGGGAGGTCTACCGAACATCTGTTAGAATCCGTTTGATGGCTTCGTGTATTCAGAACGACAACTATCCTTTCCCTCCAGCAGGCGCGCTCCGCCTTCTCCGTTTCCAAATGTGCGCGCCTTCGCTCGCTCGTTGTGCCGCATTTACCAAAACGACCGTTGCTGCCGCCGCCGCATCATACCTCTTAATGACTTCAGTAAGTTAATGAAAAAAAAAATAATCCTTCAAGTCGATGGCGACTAAACGCTACTGCTAGCATTACCCATGAAGCAAGAACACTTTACGTTCTAGTGTTACTATGATGACTGACATAGCTATTAAAAATTCGAAATTATTTTTGGAACTATCTTTAACGCGATAGAAATTTTCGAATGGACAAAAGTTACTTTATACGTCTTAGTCTATTTTAAAACCATTTCACATGCATTTTTCATTTAAATGATTGTTTTACACTTTTCAAATTTTGTGTGTGAAATTTTGCATTCCTTTTCAAACGTTTTCATGAGAATACAACAGAGACATTCGATAAATTTGTTTTATTTCTATTTCACCTGACCCCCCTTACGTATTAGCCACGGAAAGATCGCGAAGGTAAAAGATAAGACGATATGAACTCACATTAAGTCTTACCAGAAATTGTTTTAACGGCGAACAATTCACGACTGGAAGAGAAACAGGAGGAAACAGCAGTTGCATAAAAAGTGCCCTCCACCACACACCAATTAAGAAATGGCTTTAATGTAGCAGTGCCATCCAGTTCTAAGTTGAGTTGAAAGTTTAAGGTCTCTTGTTCAGTGGGAATTAGGTTTGAAATGAACTGCAAAATTTGTACCAACACACTGAAACATAAATAAAATATTGCACACTAGATACGAAAGAAAGAAAGAAGGTTACGGATTGTTGTGATAAGGATGTGGAAGGAAATCGGCCGCACACTGCCGCAGGGACCATTCCGCCATTTTCCTAGACTTGTTTAGCAAAATCATGGAAAGTTCAAATCCAAATGGCCGAAGGCCAGTTCGAAGCGCCGTGCAGCGACTATGAATCCAGTGTGTTACCACTACACCAACTCGTAAAAACGAATGCGAGTGAATATTGCATTGACACACGGTTCTGAGCTACGTCAATTAATTTGTAACAAACACACAATAGACAATAAAGCAACCTAATAAATTCCTTGTTACAACGATTAAAATTAAAATTGATCGATGAAATGTGCTATGGTTTAAATCAGTATTATGGAAAGCAGTTGCTTGTTAAAAGATAGTAAATAAACTATTGACGTATCTCTTATTCATTGATTTAGAAAAGATGCCGTAGAATGCAGAGGATTGTAATTTTAACGCTATTAAAAAAATTAAATGGTCTGAGTAAAAAATTTGTAAATAAATCTGATCCAAATTATCATTATCAATGAAGCTAATAAATGAGTAAGTCGTGAATTTCCTCTGCCTACATATCGGTTTCAAATGAAGGGTGTTAAAATAAGTGTTCCACATTTTGAGAGGAAGTTTTACGGATGAAACAATATAAAAAGATCGTTATACATTAGTTCTAACAAGCTTATGTTAATGGATATGACAACTTGTTGAGCTTCAATACTGTGAAACATACTGAACAAACAAATGTAACGGTAATAAAAAATACAAATTCAAAGCTCAACTTGAAATAAACAATAATGGTACTAACAATAATAAAGCACAGCAGTTCATCCACTTCACGAGGAGAGTTATAGGGAAAATTAAGGAGACGAACAGCAAGATCAAACTATTTATGGTTGCGAACAATATTCGTACAAGTAAATATACCAATGGTAAATATACGATCGCCTCCTGCGAAATGAATGATGTGGAGGACATTTTTCTTTCGACGTGAGATCTGGGACCGGCAGAGACAAAGTAGAAGACATCTAAAGACAACGGAAAATGTAATGCGGTCGGAACCACCAAAGGTAGCTACTTGCAGAGAAAAAGATCTCTCATTATTTTGTGAGAATATAAGCCTGAAAAAATATAAATACAGGAATAAAATAAAATTAATAGGCAGGTTTCTTAGATATGACTTCTTTCTTCAACATACAATTACATCTCTTCTCCACAGAGGACCGGCTACCCGAGCCGAATTCTACTATGACAGAACCGTCCGCTTCTCTGCCTTTCGTGGAGATATTTCAGACGGAAGCGTTCTGCCCATCGACGATAGACCTAAAGTAACCAAACTGTTTGGTTTATAGTACAATTTCACTTTTCGCGGTTGCAATTACTTTACAAATAGTAGATCGAATAAATGGATTAATTTGAAGGGAAACTAATTATTACAATTACTTTGAATCACCTGCAAAGAAAAAAATATTTAAGGGAAAAAGTTCTTCTGAAGCAACATTACACAGTAACATTATAATTCACCTAAACAGGGGCATCACTACACGAAAAATTAGTTTCTAGTCGGGAAACGTTACGGGGATCTAATAGAAGTCGCTATATTCTGCAGGAAAAGCCGTCTGGTGAGTTTTATGATTATCGGTAAAAACTTGTGTAATAGCTGCTCTAGGACGATAAACGCCAGATGCTCATTTTTGTGATATTCCTGGAAGATGAGCCGCGTATGACAAGACTGACAACAGTACTTTGGAATTTTGGAGAAAGTAGTCGTTTTGCACTTTCTTTGTTTTGTTAAAAGAAACTTTCCCCGGACGTTGATGAGGGTAAGTCATCTATTCATCAGCATTTTTCAATGCTATTGTCTGCTTTCGGACTGAAGGCTTACTTATAATGGGCTTTGGTAGCACAGCATGGTTAAAAGCCAGTTAGCATGCTGTTTGTAGGAATGAGGATATTGTGGGATGCCCAAGAAGGTCTTGCTATTGTTTGGGAGTATCGTTTACGACGCTAGACAACTCTGATCGTTTCCTCATTTCCAGCATTCGAGGTATTTTCCAATATTCTTGAAGATATGAGTTTAGTCATTGAATTAATATGACTCTGTTATCCTGAATTAAATTTTCGACCGCAGGAAGGTCGACCCCTGTTTAAATTGCAAACAATTCTGTGTTTTATGTCGGGACTGTCTGTATTAACTGCCAACAAATGTCAGACAACTCAGTACTCTCATTTTAGCTCTGTGGCGCCATTCTCGTCTCCTCATCTACAGCAAGCAAAGTTGATAAGTGGGCCGGCCGCGGTGGCCGAGGTGACTGAGGCGCTCCAGTCACGGTCAGCACGGCCACTACGGTCGGGGGTTCGAGTCCCCCCTCGGGCATGGATATTTGTGCCGTCCTAGTTCGTAAGTAGTTCATAAGTAGTTTGTAAGTTTAGGGACTGATAACCCCGTAGTTAAGTCCCATAAGCTTAACAAACATGTGTGTGAGTTGATAAGTGAGATATCGTTGTACTAGTGATGTGTGTGGCTTCAGGTCTATTTTTATCCCCCGAAAAGTGTTATAAACGGCATTCAGCAACGAAATACCAAAACTCATTGCAGTGTGTCAACAAAGAGATACTCATCATCATTTGTTGGCCCAACAAGGCTGTAAAACTGCGAAATCATTAAGCTGATTAGTAGTCTATGCATTATAGGTATATGTTTACAGATGAAAAACCTCAGAATTGCACATTTCTCACATATACAGTTTAGTTTCTGAGTTCATGGCCATAATTATAAGTATCCTGTCTTCTGAACCCCAAATGAACTAATTACTGTGTTGCACACATAATCAGTTAATTATGTTTCTTCTGGCTTTCAAACAAACCAGCATTTGAAATATTACTTGTACGGTCGTAAGGCTGCATTTTCAAACGCAGTCACTTTCAAGATGCGAAGTTTTTCGTGACGCGTGGGGCAACGTTGCTTTACAGAAACTTTTCATGAAAAATGAAAAAAGTAGCATTTGCTGAAATATAACAAAGTAATTGTTTTAGTATTTTTGGGAGGGGGGGGGGTGACTGAATCTTTGACCAGCCGTATGTTGCAAGAACAATATCAGTATGCTTAACTTCGATAGTAATTTGACGAAATTATATCATAATGCTGTTAAGCTTCAAAAATATGAACACTGGTTTCGGCCTCATTGGACGAATTTAATATCTGCATCCTAAAGTGTGACGATGGTAACTATCAGGAGATAGCGCCGCGTATTAACCAAAATCCAATATTCCCCTCTAGAAGCCCGTATGAGACGAGCGCGATTTCGCGTCGCTTATCGCTACACAGGTCTTCCTAGTGCAGCTAAGAACTGGCAACATCGTTGCTAATATTTGGCAACACTGTGACAGTGCAGTTACTTCCGCAAGTAGTACTGAATTGTCTCACTAAGTTCACTTGACATTTCTCTTCTACTTTCATGACTCTGCTGTATAATGCCCATGTGGTATGAGAGATAGAAATTTAACTTTTGCACTCAAGGAATGCTGTAATTTGCATAGGTGACTTTCGGGTATTCTTTCGCGGTGCGTCAGAGGCTCAGCATTGAATATGTGAGAGACTGAGGGCAGCAGGCGTCAGCGAGTGGTTGGCTGTGTGGTTCTGCTTGTGTCTCGCAATGCAACTGTGCTGTGAGTCGGCAGTTCTAATCCTGGTTGGAGGCCGTGTGTTTGGCGGTGGTATTTCGCTTTACTTTGTTTTATTTTACTTTACACGCTGTGGATTGCAAGGAGAAACTCTTTAATGGAATCAGAAGAAAAGCTTGATACAATAAGGCTTTCAGAAAGGTTGACTCAAAATTACGGAAATTGTATTCTATGTCTTCTTTGCTTCACCATACTAACGCCTTTGAAGGAATTCCAATTGACTTTCCTCGATACGAATTTTTACTATTTCCTTAGGACCCACATGCTAGGGGATGCTTACAGAGGAAGTGAACATAATGATTAATATAGTTCGTTCATACAAAATATCTGCAGTAGAAATTAGACATGAAGACACGAACCTTGCAGTGTACCTGTGTTGCTTTAGAACGTGCGCTGAAACGTATTCACATAATTTAGCTCATACATTTACCATAAGGAATCAAACAACGACACTAAACATTGTAGTGCAGTTATCCACTGTGTCTTGATGAAAACGTATGAAGTGATGACAATAACAAATTACATGAAGGACTTTCCTGAAAGGAAAAGGATCGCGATTTAAACCACAAATAAGTATTAACCATCGTAGAGGGCAATTTAATTGGATAAATGACTAAGACAATGTTCTGACTAACTTATTGTGTATTAGTGTAATAATATGCTCATCATTCAAAATGGGTGGTCTGCTCCGTTAATATCGTGTCTGAAATACACATCGCAACCTGTGTTGTGGATCACCACTGAGCAACACTACAGCATTTTACAGATGCAGGGCGATGAGCGGCAGCAGGCGCTGTGGGCAGAGGGCGAGGCAGCGCTGTGTAGCGCCGCCACCGCTGCTGCCGGCGAGTGGGCCGCGGAGAGCTCTGCCAAGTGCTGCGGCGATGTTATTGGGCCGAAATGTTATTAACAGTGTATCAAAAGTGAAATACGTTATGCATAAGCTCCTCTTACACATGTGGCATCAGCACGCACGAGGGACGTGAAATTGAAAATTTTATCAACAGTCAGTTTCGATCGCTAGTACCTTCACATGCAAGTCGCTCACTTTACCGCGAGACCAGGGATGTAGCTGACCGACTCGTTTCCTAACAGCACACAAGTAGTACTGTATGAACTCCCGCAGTCTACAGTGTTGCCAGATTGTGCAGATAGCCGGACTTAGAGCGAATCAGCGCGGCCACTTTTATTGTCCCATGTCGCGATCGGCTCGGACTTAGGCTCAGCGGCCACCGGCCGGCGGCCAGGTTTTTTGTCAAAGAGTGTACATTTCGATAAGCATCATCTCTGGAAATCTAACACCGTGCCATATACGGACTGAAATTATGCAAAAGTGTGTAGTTACTTGAAATGACGTACAAAAATTGTACTAGCGGTATGTCGTTCGGTTTCTCCCAACTGAGAAAATGCTTATGTTTTAACCCCGAGGGTCAGCATCAGTGCACCATACTTAATGGCAGAATATCAACGGAAGAGCATAAGCGCTGTAGGACACTGGAAGGCAAATTCTTGCCATTGTGAATTTATTGTTCAAGTGACGAAAAGACGAGTACATTGGTGAATAGTAAATGGCTTGAATTTACCCTGGGCGGAATTTATTCTTCCCGTTATTCTGTTCGCTCTCGAAAGAAGCAGAGAGGCACACACACACAGCACATTTGTCTAATTACATGAACAAAAGGAAATAATTAATAGGGCTATAGAGATCGAGCCGAGAGCTGTCCGCAGGTAGTTCAGTCGCTAAAGCGCTTGCACGCGAAAGGCAAAGGACTTGTTTTGAATCCTCCCGACACAAATTTCCCGGCGCAGTGGCTCAGCGCTTTCATTGAGAGCGCTGGATTCTCTCTCTATTACTAATAACAATAATAATTTTAAAGAAACTGAGCCCAAAACCGAAGTATTACGACGTAACAAGCACGATACCAAGGCAGCAATAAATTGACCTGCAAAGGAACTGAAAATAAAAAAGTGAAAAGAATTTTCAGGTATGGCAACTGTATTAATTTGCCATGAAGTTGTATCCTTCATTCATGATTCTTAAACATAGTGTTGGTGATGATTTAACTCTGCCTTGTGAAAAATTCATTCACGCTTCCTCTTACTTTCCCCAGTCTATAATTAAATGTTCAAATGTTTGTATAGTCTATGGGACTTAACTACGGGGTCATCAGTCTCTAAACTTACAAACTACTTACGAACTAGGACGGCACAAATATCCATGCCCGAGGGGGGATTCGAACCCCCGACCGTAGTGGCCGTGCAGACCGTGACTGAAGCGCGTCAGTCCCCGCGGCCACCGCGGCCGGCAGTCTATAATTATGTATTAATTTTCACACTGTTTCTTCTCCTAAAAATCTCTCACCATCAAGTTCTCCATTTCCTATCCTGTCTGAGTAGTTTATTTTATCTCATCACACATTAGTTCCATCTCCTCACCCTCTGCGCAGTCAGTTGATTTATAAATGTGTACTGATATGGTGGAAGACGACTCAGTGTCTGACTTGGCAACGATAATGTGATTTCTGTGCCTCCCAGTTTTCTTACTCACTATTAGACCTAATCTTGCGTTACCTCCACTTGACTTTATATTTATAACCCGTGCACTAACGTAACCAGATGTCCAACCTACCACTGAATGTCACCAATTTCCACAACATCCAACGCCAATTTATCTATTTTTGTGAATTTGGTAAACTATCTACCTGATTCTGTACCTGACAATCCACCTTCCAACCTTAAGATTGCCACTTTGGTTTCTCCTGATAATGACATCCGTCTTAGTAGTCGCGTCTGGAGATCCGCGTCTTTTACCGGCACAGAATTGTACCCTTGCTCTCAGACGGTATCAAATGAGGTACGGCAAAGGAACGCTTGTTCATGCTAAAAGGCCAAATTTGTCTCACATCCGAAATGTTTGCACTGCAAATTCTACAAAAGCTGCTGCTCCCGTACGGGACGTCAACATTGTTTTGCATTCCACATTTCCCCCTCCATTGCCGTTGCCGTTAGTAGCATCGATGAGGTACTAACGTCGTTGTAATGAGTTAAGGTATACGGTTCAAAGGGGGAGGTAGGCTGCGACTGTTCTGCTTGGAATGCCGACTACAGCACGCTGTTTCTCACGTCTCTACTTGCTTACGTCATACACGGTCACTGATATTCCAAGCCCACGAGCGGTAGAGAATTACCACTAGCGACGGCAAAGCGGCTGAGTAGATCGAATAATACGCGCAGTGGGAACAAAATTAAAAATTTGGTGCACTGCTGTCCAACACTTCCTCAAACGACACACCAAGAGCAATTTGCACCAGGTATAGTGGACGGAGTTTTCAAATTTAAACGTTCTTCATTCTTACGTTTTCCATAGTTCATTCCAAGTTATTAGCTCTCTTAATTCTATAGGTTATTTCAGCCTGTATTGTCGTTAACTTTTGTGTAAAATTTATTATTTTTGATAATCATTGCTCGAAAATATATTTTATGTCTGAAATATTGTTTACAGATTTAGCCGGATGTTTAGAAAAAGGTATTATGCAGCTGACAACAGGGCGAAGTAGTTGCGAAGGAGTGGCCTAGTGTTCTACGGCCCTTGCTGCAACAAATGAACTAACTACGGGGTCATCAGTCCCTAAACGTAGAAACTACTTATGATCTACCTAATACTAAGAACGGCACAAATATCCAGGCCCGAGGGGGGAATTCGAACCCCCAGTCCTAAGTGACCGTGCAGCCCATGACTGACACGCCTCAGTCCCCTCGGCCACCGCGGCCGGCTCCTCAAACCAACTAGAAATGTTATCTATGCATTTTTACATCTTGTTGCGGTCATTCAATAACGTCACCTTCGTGTAAAATTCAGCTCCATTAGCAAACAGCCGCAGATTACTACTAACACTGTATGTGTACGTATGTGTTTAACAAAAGAGGCTAGTTCGACAGTTCTGGTACTTGAGGTTAGATTGTATTGAAAACACCCATAATAGTATTAGCATTTATACATCTGATCTTTCATATCGCAGTGAAACTAAAGATTCATGCCGTGGTGGAGTAGCCGAGCGGTCTAAGGCGCCTCGCTGTGGAACGCGCGCTTGCTTGTCGTCGGAAGTTCGAGTCCTCCCTCGGGCATGGGTGTGTGTGTGTTGTCCTTAGGTTAGTTTACCTTAGTCTAAGTAGTTTGTAAGCTACGGACTGATAACAACGCAGTTTGGTTCGATGGATTTACAAACATTTTATTTATTTTTAAGATTTAGAATAGGCCTGCCAAATTGAATGATACATTGTATAAGGGGGCAGTAAGTCTTGCCAAGCAGATATTTTTGTATCAGTTGTGTCATCATATAGTGTATTCTGTCAAATAAAAGTATTGTACAATATGATGAAGTAAATTGCAGCGTGAAGTGTTAGCTTTTCTTAAAAAGGTTTTTTATGTCGATTTTTTTTAATCTTCTATACTTGGATTCAGGTTTTGTTTGCAGTGAATAGCATATTATTATGGAGCAATGCTGCTGAAAAGTAACTCAGTGACGTAAACTTGATTTATACTGAATAATCGTGCCTGTATTACTGAAGGACAGGTACTTTTTCTTTTGGAGATATACCGCAGCAGACTGTAGTATGCTACTGTTTTGGTCTCGAAAGTACACAGCAGCAGCTGCTGATCTGTGCCGTTTTGGTTTCTTAGATGATCGATAAACTCCAATGGAAAACTGTGCAGGAGAGACGTTCTGTCGCTACGTACGGGCTTTTGTCGAAGTTTCGTGAACATACTTTTACCGAGGAGTTTGGCAGTATATTGCTCCCTCCTACGTATACCTTGCGAAGATATCATGATGTTAAAATAAGAGAGATTAGAGCCCACAGAAAGGAATTTTCTAATTTGCCTAAGTATAATTACAAATGAGTTATAATTATGAAATATAGATTCATAGACCCCCGTGAAACACAGACTTTGCTGGTAGCTTGCGTTCCTCAAGGTTTCTGTAAAACGTTTGGCATTTGCAAATAAAAGCTGTTTCCTAATAGCTACTCTTCTCGCTGTTTACTTTTTGCTCCAAGATTGTCGTTACTTATGAAAATGAAAACAGATGCACCGCAATGCTCTTCTGAATAATAACTGAAACTTTACGCTGCTAGTTCCTGAAAGGAGTAACTACATGTCCGGTTGGTATATAATTTAATTATGACTGTCTACCTATGAGATCTGAATTCTTACCTAGAATACAGTTTAATGAGACAGTTCCCTGATTTACGTGGGCCTCTAGCACAGTGAACATCAGGGTTTTCATTCATCAGATGTCAGTGTAAGAGAGTACACAATGAAATATGAGGTGCAAAGCCCTATCACTATCCTACACCACTCATAACGGTTCATTCATTGTTATACGCATATAAACGAATGTTAATGTTAAAAAATTAGTAATGTCGAGTGTACCAGTGCCATACTGACATATCTAACTACACACACAATATTCATCTACATCCAGACTCCGCATGCCACGCAACGGTGTGTGGCGGAGGGTACCTTGACTATCACTATCGGTTCTCCGTCCTATTCCAGTCACATACTGCTTGCGGAAAGAAAGATTGTCGGTATGCCTCTGTATTTCCGAGAATACGCAACTGTAAATATTTGATGATGGCGTCAATTGTGTAAAAGATTTCAGAAGTGCTACAGCCCATCGAGCGGATCTTCTGATGAGAACAAATCAGGAGGATCACATTAAGAGATAAAACAAACCAGTCATTCTATGGATCACAGGGGTAAAACGTTCTATTGCTTAATCGGGTAGGTAAATTAGAAAATTTGAAAAAGGAATGAATGCGTTGAAATCATATACGGTGAGGATTAGTTGAGTTTTATGGCAGAATGGACAACATTTCTAGTCAGGTAGTAGAGCGTTATAATGCAAAACGAGTTTTGGCAACGCATAAGTAGGTACCCTAATGAATAATAAAATAATAATGGTGCTAAGTTACTGTATACAGCATACTGAACGTATTATCGTAGCAAAGATATATTCGTAGCCAATACCCACCGCAGTAATATAAGTTCTACTGAAGAGACTGGTAAAGTATGTGATAATATAAAATGACTTTCTAAGTTAAGGGAGAGGAAGACTTGATTGTGATGGGGAACTGTATTTCCGTAGTTGGAAAAGGAAGAGGAGGAAAAATAATTGATTATTATGTACTGGAGAATGCAAAGAAAAGTTGTTCGGTAGGCTGTTCAACAGACCACAATTTAATCATAACAAACACTAGGTTGAAAATCATAAAAAGTAGTTTGTGTATCTTGAAGAGCTGAGGGGATACCGGAAGGATTTAGACTGATTTTATAATAGTAAGTACTAGTAACCTCAGGTTCCTTTAATTTATCCAGAGTCCATCTCCCTACTTTTCTTCATTTTGCAGTTTCTTAACTCTTTAATGCATAGTGTAGCTGATCAACTACTCGCCATATTTTATATATTTTCTCTCAAACTGATCAACATTTTACCACAAATTCATTTGTTGCTGCTTCTGTACATAGTGTTACACATGCAAGTGCTCGTCCTAGAAATGATAAATTGCAGAATGCTACTGAATCAGATAGTTAGCATTGAGGTACTCCTAACATGTGCTTTTTTTTCTTCTCTCCTTTATTATTTTTTATTTTTATTTTATTTTATTTTTTGCTTTATTGTTCCTACTTTGCAAAGTAAAAGTAGTGAATCACATACTACCGTAATATTATGAGACTTTCTGGAAATATACGAGGCATAATAGTGACATTTACTGCATCGGATACATCATGGAAGCAAAATATAGCTAACAAGCTATGAACTTTTTGTTGCTGGTAGTGCATAATAATTTTAACGATTTTTTTAAAAAAATATTTCTGTCGGTTTATACGTACAACAATCGTGGTAGTTTGTATAGCTTCAAATAAAAAGTCATGCAATAAATGGTTACGTTTTAATGTGCTGTCCATAACAAACAAGTTCTGTTGTGTGGCTATATATACCACTGGATATGTCTTACAATATTTTAACTGTAAACTTATTCAGTGGAATGTATAGACTCCGATTTGTTGGTTTTAGACAGTAACTTAAAATTTAATATATTGCGAAAAGAAGAAAAGGAGATGGAATCTAGATAAATGAGCTTAAGATTGTTGGTGCTTTCACAGGTGGAATTAGGCAACGATTGATTGAAATATGGGATGTAATACAGTTAAAAAATATGGGTAGCTTTGACAGATACGAGGGGTGTTGAAAAGGTACGAAACGACTTAACTACCAAAGCGGTTGAAATTTGAATTTGCCGCTTTGGAGTAGGGAATTACGACTTCTAGGGACGCGAAACACGTCCCCTAAAAAATTTAAAGATGTGCCATCAGCAGGCACGGTGATTCTCTTAGAGAACATCAAACACATCGATTCATTGTGGTTGAGCTTTATCTTGCATCAACCATATCTTTTCGAAATCAGGGTCACTGTGAAGTATTAGGACTAAAGCATCTTCCAAGACCTATATCTACCGTTCGGTAGTCATCGTGTCATCACGGAATATCGACCCGATTTCTCCGTGGCCGTAGATTGGAAACCACATAGTCATCCGTTTCGGGTGAAGACATTTCCCAAACGCGGATTCTTCGTCGCCTAAATGCACCAGTTTGAAAAGTGCGTCTATACAGACAATGAGAATAATAACCAAAATCAGGAATACAACCAAAATCTGATGCGAATCGTCAGAGATACACGAATTAAAAGTGACTGGATGCTAAGAGACATAACCAGTAATAAATTCATTTCAACATCTTTCGTGATCAATACCTCGAAATGTTCAAATGTTTGTATAGTCTATGGGACTTAACTACGGTGTCATCAGTCCCTAAACTTACAAACTACTTATGAACTACTTACGAACTAGGACGGCACAAATATCCATGCCCGAGGGGGGATTCGAACCCCCGACCGTAGTGACCGTGCAGATCGTGACTGGAGCGCCTCAGTCTCCTCGGCCACCGCGGCCGGCTCAATACCTCGCCTCCTGCCTCCTGCATCACTTAGGCAACCTTGCTTTACCGACGCGTGTAACATGACTCCCGCCAATCAAGACTGTTCATTATAACAGCTATATCTCTGGAGTTAATTCCTAATTTTTCTCTGATATTCATTTCATGGACACCTACCTTTCATTATTTCCCTCAATTAGTATCTGCAATCATCCATGCAACTTTAATACCTGTAACCTCAACCTATTTTATGACATAAACTGTATCCACTTAGATTTCACTCCCATACAAGAAAGAGAGACGAACTATTGAACGGTACATTACTAACTTAATGTTGTGGTTGCGTAGACTTTTCCGGTGCGCTACTAGTTATAATGCGCGTAGAGGGCTTCTACTTTGATTTCGCGCACGCGCGGTGGGTCGTCAGCGGTGTTTCTGCCTCAGTTTCCGGCGAGTAAGTGTAATCAGCGCACTCACCTGAAGATGGCAGCCAGTTGGTCTGCCGAAATATCGTGTTCAGTTGACGATGGTATCCGGCTGCAAACCCGAGATGAATATTATCACTAACTTAATGTTGTTTCTGACTTTCTTCTTGCAGAAGAGGGCAGACCGCTTACTCTATTAGCTTTTCTACAACTTCATTCGAGTTCTTCCACTATGCTGTCATCCTATGATGATATACAAGTACTACACGCTCTCCACCTGTACTTAACTTTGTTCCTTCTCTCATCTCCCACAGCAAACGTTTGTTTGGGAGATGATATTCATTACACAATCCTTAAAACTCTTCTTTAACTCTGAAATATTTGTGTTCAGCCTGTCAATATAATCTGCCATCAAACGTAAGCCACCAGCATTTGCGAGTCTGCATATTTTGTTTCCACCTATTTTAATTTCATCGTTCAGTTCTATCTCTTTCAACAGTTGATCTACGAATAGTGGTGACAGGTTACAGTAAATCTCACACATGAAATTACCCTAAATAATGAACTCAATATATCGACAACTCTAATTCCTCCTGACTATCTATGTAAAGCTCGTTAATTGCCTCTAGAAGTTTTACTCCTATTCCATAACCCCGTAGAACTGACAATAAATTCTTCGTAGGACCATGGTCGTAATTGAAGATATATGAAACCTAGCTTCAGTTCTATGTTTCACTCATATAACGGGTGACTGAACTAAACCTTGCACCTCAGATATTGCGTAAAAGGAATGTGCTATTGATGCCCGGTTTCAACAGGATCATTGGAGTTTTCTGTCAGTCTCAAGAGCACGTCGTTTACGAAATACCGTATTGTGTTCAAAACGACCATCACCAGGGGCAATATACATTTCCAGTCTGGTATGGAAAAACTGTTCCAAACGTGTCCGAACAGGCTACAGTAATGCGTCGTCGCATATCATCGTGCGTAGTTGGTATGTCTTTGTCGCTCTCCTTACAGGAAAACGTCTATAGGACTCAATTCTGAAAACTGGCCAGCCACGGTATTGGTCGTCTGCGTCCAATCGAACAATTACAAATAATAATAAAACAATCGTGAAGACATGCTTTAGTAATCGGTGCTCTATGGGTTGGGCAGTTATCATGTTGATTCCACAGTTTCCTCCAATTCTGCAGAGGATGTCTTCTAGCAATTATGGCAGATGGTCTGTAAGTAGGTTGCGAGAGTTGTGTTTGTTCATTTTACCATCTATAAAAAATGGGCCTATGTATTGATGGTTAACGATCCCTCAACATACATTTACACTCCATGGATTGTGACATTCCTCCTAGCGAAACGGACGAGGAGTGTCAACAGACCAATAATGCATGTTTTGGAAGTTTACTCGTCCATAATTAGTAATTGAGGCTTGATCACTAAATAAGATACATGATGAATCTGAGGTAGCCAACAAGTTTATCATACTCGTTTGATGCAGCTCTTGATTGAGGGAGCTTGGATACGGATGGAATCGATGGCGACGGCAACTACATTACTGGCCATTAAAATTGCTAAACCAAGAAGAAGTGCAGATGATAAACGGATATTCACTGGACAAATTTATTATACTAGATCTGATATGCAATTACATTTTCATGAAATTTGGGTGCATAGATCCTGAGAAATCAGTACCCAGGAAACCACCTCTGGCCGTAATAACAGCCTTGATACATACGCTTGGGCATTGAGTCAAACAGAGATTGGATGGCGTGTACAGGTACGTTTCCAATTGGTGAGGATCTGGAGAATGTGCTGGCAAGGGCAGCAGTCGAACATTTTACGTATCCAGATAGGCCCGTACAAGACCTGCAACATGCAGTCGTGCACTATCCTGCTGAAACGTAGGTTTCACAGGGATCGAATTAAGGTTGAGGCACGGGTCGTAACACATCTGAAATGAACGGCTACTGTTCAAAGTGCCGGTGATGCGAACGAGAGGTGATCGAGACGTGTAACCAGTGACACCCCATACCATCACGCCGGGTGATACGCAAATATGGCGATGACCTATACACACTTCCAATGTGCGATCACCGCGATGTCACCAAACAGCGATTCGACCATCATGATGCTGTAAACAGAACCTGGAATTACGTTGTCATTCGTGCACCCAGGTTCGTCGTTGCATACACCATCGCAGGCACTCCTATCTGTAATGCAGCGTCAAGGGGTAAACGCAACCATGGTCTCCGTGCTGATAGTCCATGCTCCTGCAGAACTGTTTGTGCAGATGGTTGTTGTCTTGCAAACGTCTCCATCTGTTGACTCGGGGATCGAGACGTGGCTGGACGATCCGTTACAGCCATGCGGATAAGGTGCCTTTCTTTTCGACTGCTTGTGCTACAAGGTCATTGGAATCCAGCACGGCGTTCCGTATTGTCCTCCTGAACCCACCGATTCCATTTTCTGCAAACAGCCATTGTATCGCGACCAACGCGAGCAGCAATGTCGCGATACGATAAATCGCAATCGGTCCGACCTTTATCAAAATTGGAAACGTGATGGTACGCATTTCTCCTCGATACTCGAGGTATCACAACGTTTCACCAGGCAACGCCCGACAACTGCTGTTTGTGTATGAGAAATCGGTTGGAAACTTTCCTCATTTCAGCACGTTGTAGGTGTCGCCACCGGCGCCAACCTTGTGTGAATGCTCTGAAAAGCTAATCATTTGCATATTACACGATCTTGTTGCTGTCGGTTAAATTTCGCGTCTGTAGCACGTCATATTCGTGGTGTATCAATTTTAATGGCCAGGAGTATAGGTAGGACACTTGCTGGCTCGTGCGAATTCGTGGGACCTGACGTGTGGATCAAGTGCAACACCTGCCAAAACATTAGTTTCAGTCTATTCTGTCGTCACCTTATTCCTTCTGTTGAATTGTCTAGGAGTTACACTTTTACATTCACGTAAATGGTCGAGGATTTTGATAAAAATAGCGAAGATGTATGACGTCTGTTAGGATATGTTTCAACAAACAGCATGCAAGCAGGAACTGAAGCCGGCCACGGTGGCCGAGGGGACTGCGGCGCGTCAGTCACGGTCTGCACAGTCACTACAGTTGGGGGTTCGAATCACCCCTCGGGCATGGATATTTGTGCCGTCCTTAGTGTTAGCTAGTTCATAAGTTGTTTGTAAGTTTAGGGACTGATGACCCTGTAGTTAAGTCCCATAAGCTATACAAACATTTGAACATTTTGAACTGGAACTGAATTCTTCCTACACTCTGTACTGATAAAATCTCATTGTTCGATCATAGCCTACTGTTTGGACAGTCACACACTGACTAACATGCAAGTCGCAATGCACTCAAGGAACACACATGCACAATGTAAGCAGATATAGAAACATCGTACCTACTGTCAACGCAGGATACACGGGGCAAACAAGTGTCGGAAAGGAAATATTTGAGAACGGCACTAGAGTCTTGCAACAAACTCCACTGACATTCTTATTTACCCTAATTTTGTTTATTAGTGTTAACAGGCATTGCTCCACTGATGGAAAATGTTACAGTTCATATGTATTATGATTTATTATAATCTGTTCATTGGCTAATGATGCGAACCCCCTGGCTAACAATGTAACCTGTGAAAACCGCGCATCAGTAGCATCACAGTCTAACGTACACAGTCATAACACTTCCACAGATTTTTGCTATACGCTACGACAAGCGGCTGGTGAGGTACATTTCTGAATACCGTATCGGATTAATGTAAATAGTGTCGTTTAAACTGATTTTAACATACTTTTTGCAACGAGGAAGGAAAGTAGTGCCATAAAAATGGTTAATAACCAGAAAATAATTTGACATTTGTCTTTATAGGGTTCCCTAAGAACCATTGGAGGACATGAAACGGTACTTTGCAGGACGGTTTATTTAAAATTATGTTTAAATCTACGGCTTTTAAATCAATAATTTAAGTTTCTATTAAGAGAAAAATTGGCTAACAAACAACAGCAGACCCAACCATCTACAGAAAGACGTCGGTTTACCAGTCGGGAACATCAGTATTTCTTCACTACAATTCCAGCCAAATCAGTAAGTGTAAACATAAGAAACTTATATGGATTTCATTACCTACATTATTAAATGTACCTTCAAACACCAAAAAAAATAAAAAATAAATAAATAAATAAAAATAAAAATCAGCCCCTATTTTACCCTCTTACTTGTTGAATTTCCAAAAATACTGATACTTGTGTTCTTTTAATCCTGACCAAGATTCCATATCCTAAGTTTAGGGTTGTAGCTTAAAATTTGAGTGAACAGCAACATATTTTTGAAAATCATTTTTTGAGTCCCCTATTTTACCCCATTATTGTTTAAATTTCAAAAAATGCCGAAACATGTGTCTTTTAAATACGTACCCCGAATTAAAGTCTGAAATTTTGTAGTTCTAGCTTCAAAATTGCCTAGGACGGAATATCGAAAAATTGCTTCTTAAATCACGCATAGCAGAGTAAGAACAACACTCTCGACAATTTTCAAGTTTCTATCTTCAGTGGTTTGGGCTGTCAGTCAGTCAGTCGGAACATTGCGTTTTATATACAGAGAAAATTATATCTCTCTCTCGAAATTTTACTAACATTTGGGGTGGAAAAATTAAAGAAACTATTTGGTTAATTATGTAGAAAGGTAATGACAAACAAACATTTCTCTTACGGCACGTTGCTCACCACTAGGAGCATTAGTGACGCTGCATCTTTCAGTTGGTAACAATTTTCACAGCAGTGAGTGTGTATGTTAGGCTGTGGTACCACTTTCCATTTCCGAATATTTGCGGTGCATATTTTAGGTAGGTAAGAATGTGTGCAGTGTTGACACGGGTAATATGCATAATTAGCAAAACCAGACCTGAATACAAATTGTAATGCAGATTGTACATATGTGTGTGTAAAATGGTAAATAATGTAAATAAGAAACTCCTGATCTACGTAAGAAAATACACAAAACTTTTGATCCGTTCCGATATACTAGATATATGTTCATACGAGATTGTTTCCATCGGTTATTTAGGGATAAATAACGATTAATTCCTTGTAAGTTTGGTCACACAACAGACAAACTGATATTATATAGAATGAAGGAAAACGCTAGTATTTGACGCGTCGATGCAGGAGCGCTACGCAGAAACCTGATTGAAGTTGCATCACCTGTCATCTCTACACCTGACTGCCGCAGGAATCGATGAAGCCACGAAAGAGATGCTTCGCCTTTACGGCAGGTATTATATTGAGACAATTTCTCAACAATCTATATCCTGTCGATATTGCTGACGTAAGGTTAAAAGTGCTACCATTTTCTCCTGTCGTGAAGCGAAAAAACGAAGACCGCACAAGATGCGTCTTGCCACAGTTATCGAGTCTTGTAACCCGCTGTGAAAGGGTCGTGCATAAAACCTCGAGAGAGTAAGGGGTGGCAGCGATATTACAAAGGAAAGAGCTGGTTCTCCACAACGGCCGGGATAAGTGCGTTGCTCTGTGACCCGAAGACCGGTGGATCGTGCCATTAAAGCGACTTCTTCACATTCTTTACGGTATGCGTGCAGAAAGGCAGGTTCCCCGCTTCTGCGGGGGCTATTCTTTTTCTATATTGGATTCTTATCGAGACGGCGGCGTGGCCCTTTCTCAAATTAACGTCTGACCGCAGATTCAATAAAAGGACGAGCAAAAACGGATTGCGCGTGCAGATAAATGCTGTGCTCCAGCTCACATCAAGATGGAGGTGTTCTCTCGCACTCCATTGCTACCAATCCTGTTGCAGGATGATCTACTGGGTTTTAGAGTTTTAGCAGAGGTATCAGGAGTGAAGAGCAAAAGGTAACTTAAAACCATGTTCAAAAATGTTGAAATGTTTTTGTATAGCTTATGGGACTTAACTACGGGGTCATCAGTCTCTAAACTTACAAACTACTTATGAACTTACTAAGACTGAGGACGGCACAAATATCCATGCCCGAGGGATTCGAACTCCAGACCGTAGTGGCCGTGCAGACAGTGACTGGAGCGCCTCAGTCCCCTCGGCCACCGCGACCGGCTGTAAATACATCACGTATGGTAACTCACAAAATTTACCGTTAAAATCTAAGATTTACTGACGCGGTTTGGTAAAAGCCCGAAACATCTTATTACATGCATTTATCACTAAATTTCGAGAAAAGACGTTGGTAATTCTTTGGATTTACACCTGAGAATTGATAAAATATGGATTGACGACTCCTACCTCCGCCGTGATGGTACAGAATTTTTCATTTTATGGTAATTTTTACAGATATGATTTACTCTACATGGTAGGTGAAGAGAAACCAGTGTCTTCTGCAAAATTTCTAATCCGTTATTACGTCTACTTCGATGAATAAATGATACCTTATATATACAGACCACGGTGGCCGAACTCGTACGATTGCGGACTGAATCATAAGCGCAAGTGTGTGACTATAGAATCAATAGTTACTTATTTGAGGTCATATGAACCATGTTTATAACAAAAAACTGCTTCTGACCACAAGTATGGTCATAAATTATTAATTTACTTGAACCATGAGCGGTTTCGGATTTGTTTTCCACATATCCATCATCTGATGTTGTACTACTTACAAGGTGTGGATTCGTTTATGGGTTAAAGATGTTCTGCCCTAAGATAGAGAAATTTTTTTTTCTTTTTTTGATGAGTTTGTGCAATTGCTTAGTTATATTAGTCGATAGTTGCAGTTTTGTTAAGGGAGTTTTAACTTAATTACACGTAAGGTGAGGCAGAAACTCATTACACGTAAGTTTTTGTCACATCTGATGTATAATTAAGTTTAAAAAAACCATAGCAAAAGTGTAGCTATAGACTGATATAAATAACCCGTAGCACAAACTCATCAAATAGCACATAAAACAAATTTTGGTTTATCTAAGGGTAGCACTTCTTTAACGTAAAAACGAGGCCACAGCTGATGATGGATTTGTGGAAAACAACAGAGCTTCTGTGAAGTTTGGAAAGTAGGAGGCAAGGTACTGGCGGAAGTAAAGTTGTGAGGCGGCATCACGAGTCGTGTCGGGATAGCACAGTCGGTAGTGCGCTTTCCCGCGAAAGGCAAGGGTCCCAAGTTCGAGTCCCGGATCCGGCACACAATTTTAATGTGCCAGGATGTTTCATATGAATGCACACTCCTCTGCAGAGTGAAAGTTTCATTCTGAAATTTGAAACCGCGCATGGATAAAATAAATTAATATTTTATACCCATACTTGTGGTTGGTAGCTGTTTTTCATTATAAACATTTTAATACGACAACTACGTTTCTCAGAAAGTTAACATTTGACAAAATAGCATATGTGAACCTTATCAGACAAAACAAAATACATTGGAGGTCGTGTTATGCAACCTACTATACACAATGAAATGAATTCAGGATGATGCTTTGATTTAATCGACATACACTTCACCCAGACATCAAATCGAAGTTCGTACTTGTGTGTCAGTATCTTCGGACAGAATATGTTATCTTCCAAGCAGTAACTTATAAAACGGCTGATGAAGTACCATATGGAAGTGTTATGGAAGTTTTTAACAACCTTCAGTGCTCCAAATATCTTTTATTCTGTTAATAGTAAAGAGTTCTGCAACAGAGCTATCAGCTTGGTAACCATCTGGCGTTCATTAGGAATCAATGTGAATAGTGAAAGAAAAATTTAGTACTTGTCGAAGAAGTAGATGGAACACAAGTCAACAACTGCCACTGTTTAAGAAAAAAATTGTTTAACTAAAAATGTCGTGTGCAAATTGTCTTCCTTTGGTGAAATTCTAAATGCCAAAACAGTCAGGTGGATGCCAGTGAAGTTGGGAGAGAAGAAAACCGATGGCTTTTATTTTAGTGAGAGTTTGTATTATACGTTCTTCAGAAGAGATTTGTGCCAAATTATTTGAAACGATTGAACATTTAATATACTTCATCATAAAATAGCATTTAGTTTCTATAGAAGGCTTCAGATTTCCAAATGAATCAAAGTATATTTTATCCTAGTATTTTCTTCGTAGTATGTTGTACTGGTGCATAACATGATACCACGTGCTACAATTTTTTGATTTAAAATACGTTGTTACTTTCGTATTTCACTGCCATTTGGAGGTAAACGAAGGAGTCCGGGAATCATGGAAGTGAAACAGCTTTTAATATCATATACCTGAAATAATATTGAGTGCACTAATACGTGGTCATTCATTTTTAAAGTAACAAGGGGTCTTACTTTCTTTGTTAAATAACTTTTATAAGGAAATTTTCATTTTTCATTAATGGGTGTAGACTTTTCTAAAGATTTAGAACAACTTGTTTCTATCCCGAACCTCAAGTCGTGGCATGTCTTGTTACCCTAATGTGTTGTACTTATTTTCAGTTTGACGAGAAGGGTTTACCACAATAGTAACGAAAATGATCAGGATGATTCTCACACTTTCGATTCATTTTGTAATAATGTTGCTTTCACTCAGAAAAGGTATGTCATATTAGGTTGCAGCTTGCTACAACCTTGAAACAACGTCAGTGCAAACAGTCCTACCTCCTCCAACCTATTCCCTGCAAAGTGGCGAACTGAATCTGCATATACATTGCCAAGAGCATAAAAATGAGAGTTTTATGTTGGCGGTAGGGAGAGAGGACCACAACTGGTTACTCGAAGTATTTTTTTATTTCTTTCAGTAACAAACCGTCTTGATTGCAAATTGTTTTATTAATTAATGGCGCGTTTCGCCCTTTAGCAGGGCATCTTCAGATTGTCTGCGTGACAGAATTTACACAAAATTGCAAGGCGTAGTTACAAACGGGTATAATGGTACATGGGCTTATTTTGTGTTACGAACACAATATAAACGGTAAACAAAGCTTACAATGCGTTCTCTGTGGTGTGACACAGTAAGTTGTTTTGAGGTGTTTCTATTTTTCTGGAATTTTTGGATTTCCTCGTAGCACTACAAATGATCGGGTAACAACGAATTATAGTTGGAACATATTTTATTAATTAATGACGCGTTTTGGCCTTTAGCACTTTGTACAGTTTTGACAAGAGGTTTGGTCGAATAGCTATTATAGTCGATATTTGCGCCGTTCTTAGAATTAGTTAGTTCATAAGTAGTTTGTGAGCTTAGGGACTGATGACCCCGTAGTTAAATCCCATAAGCTATACAAACATTTGAAACATTTGGTCACCCATTCGATCGTCTGCGCATGCGCGAAGCACTTCCATACGCTAGAGAATAGGATCCATCCTATTTCGTCTACAAGCGATCGTATGCGTGCTTCTTGTGCTAGTGGACGCGTCTACACTCTACGAGGCTGGCGTGACCGGTGCATCATGGGTAATCTCGTAAGCTCTCACTTCCCGTGTAGAAAGGGCTTTACCCAGAAATCAAAGTGTGCACTCTGTGCTTAATAATGTCAATGCTGGCGAAGAGTCGTTAAACACAGATCTTCTACTTAAGGGGAGTCGTACCGCCCTATCTCGGCAATGTTAAATTGCCTACATAAATGCCTCGAATTCTTCAGAATCTGTTGAGTATATAAAACCTGTTATTTTTATCACATGTACTCGCATGTTTTGTGACTGTATTGCTCTTCATTCTCTTTAAAATAACAGCTAAAAATAGTTTCTCTAAACACATAGTTTTCTGGTGGAAATTTTCGGAATTTGAATTTCTAGAATTTTTACTATGGCAGTAGATACTATGAAAATAGAGCTTCAACATCAATGTACTATCTTTGTTATGTGCTAAATAATTCATTGATGTAGATTCCTTTCTGAGAAAAAGGGGCATTTATACTTAAAATGTCATTTTGAGGAAACTGCGTTTAAAGAAAAAATTTCAATATACAGCCAACTGACACATAAAAAATATTTTAGAATCCTCCTGGATGGTGGTGCTCATCTTCTCCTTTATCTTCCCTAGTGCTGACCCCCTTCTCTAGGATCTGGCTTCTTTCGACGTATTGTTTGTTGCAATCTATGCCTTCATGATTCGTTGTTGGTTCAAGTCCATCACACTTTTACTGCGCGGGGGGGGGGGGGGGGGGGTTCGAATCTCCCCTTGGGCATGGATGTTTATGTCGTCTTATGTGTAAGGTAGTTCATAAGTAGTTTGTAAGTTTAGGGACTAATGACCCCGCAGTTAAGTCCCTTAAGTTTAATAAACATTCAACATTTTGAACTTTTACTGGTGTTTTAACCTCTAAGAATTCCAATATGCTCCAGAATATGGAGTTTTCCAAAATAGCCACCATTAAAAGTAAGAACAGTATAAAATACACCAAGTTCAATGACTGAACATCCAACAAACACAGAATTTAAAACACAGTTAGTTCATAACTGTTGTTGTCAAACAGAAACAAATTTACTGTTCGAAGAGTTTCCTGAGAAGTATCGCTAGATCGCTAGTGTAGGCAACATAAGAAACGGACAGTTCTCTACAACACTAAGGAAATCACAGCCTTCTAGACTATGTAGTTCAAAAAAAAAAAAAAAAAAATAAAATACAAAAATAAAGTGAAGTGATGGGAAACAAAATTCTCAGAAATGTCAGTGTATGAGTAATTTCAAATATTTATTTAAAGTAGTAAATAATCGAATATTTCAATAAAAGTAACACCAAATAAATCATAAACATTCATATTTTCATAATTTACATTTTATCATTTTGGGTGTTACGACTTTTCTTAAATCATACGGGTCAGGTAAATGCCAGACTGAGATTCACTGTAAGAATACTGAGGAAGTGGACTCGAGTTCGGCTAGCGATTGAGTATTGCCCATCAATGAGGGATCCGTACGAGGTATGGTTATTGGAAGACACAGATAAGATCCAATGGAGAGCAGCACGCTTCGTTATGGGCTCATTTATCAAGCGCGAAAGTGTCACAGAGATATTAACCAAGTAGAAGCATTGAATTAAAATGTATGCTGCGATCGGAGTTCAAAGTTGCAACCTCCTTCCTACCAGGCAGACGCCATAACCAATAGTCTACCGAGACGTAATACAGATATTGATTGATTGCATGGACGGTCTTAAGGCACGTTCCTCTCCGCTACATAAACTTCTGCCTCGTGTTCCCTTATAAATACGTATCAATGTTGTCGACGCCCTCCAACAGCGGAATAGCACACTAGAAAAGAACGTTTGACAGTAATTATCCTACCTTATACCTCAGGCACAGGTGATATATAAATATCAAATAAACAATGTCCAGAGACATATTATGTCTCGATATCTACTAAATCTTAATTCAATACCTCTACTTCAGTTTAATATCTTTTATAGTTATAGATACAAAATATGTCTCTGGACATTGTTTATTTGGTAATTTTTTAAAAGTATATTTGAAAACATTGATCTTACAATGATAAATAATTAAAATATGGCAGTCTAGATCGCAAGTTGCTGAGCTTTTTATTGGCAACCGGTTTCGGTCCTACAGGACTATCATCAGGCCTTTGGCTCCTTGTTGGTGGACAGTGGCGGTACAACTGCAGTTGACGCCTGCTCCGGCCAACGCAGAGTGGTCTGAAAGGTCCGAAAAGCTGGCCGACAGTCGAAAAATGAAAATCATAATTATGAGTTTAGTCCAAAAAAATCATATTTAGAGGGCAGAAGGCAACACTGTTTATTAAGTCACAAGGAGAGAAAGCTACTTTGATACCGAAGACAGTAGTTCAAAGTTACGGTTAGCGGAGTAACACACGCTACACAGAACAGCTTCAGATTACATGCTGTGCTTAAAGTGTGAATAACTTTAAGAGATCATTTTCAGTTGTGTTTGAAGGAGGATGTTAAGGAAGGTACGTAGAACGTAAGTTTAGCGCTCATAAATTTATGCTCGGTATTCGGTAAATGTCATTTCCAAACCTTAACGTCATGATGTCCCCCATTTACACGTAGCTCTACCTTAAATGTTCAAAAAAGTAATGAGCGCCGGAGATCCTGCGATGTACGATAGTGTAATATGTAGCGTAGGATGCCTTCCGTCAAAATAGAAAATAATTGTGTGCGACTTTTTGCGATTCTCGTTGCATTGCCATTTTTACTGAAACCGTACACGACCAGCAAGCTAGCACATAGTACAAAAAGTTCGGTACGGGTATTCTATATCCAGTGGTAGAATATCACTCGCCACTTAGGCCTATATTACTTTTATAGTGTTTATTAAGTAGTGGAGCTGGCAAAATAAGACAATATTGAATCATCTGTAGATTTTGAGAAACTAAATATGTTTAAATCTGCTTCAGTTCAGTATTACATGGCTTTAATTTACCACCCAGGTTCGGGTGGCAACCAATTAATATGCCCTCGAAAGGAAATCTACATGATAAAATATCACTTGGAGTCGGATTTCAACTAGCAGCTCACGGTTTTGGAGGATAAAGTGGCTAAAAGGGCCAAGATATATTTCAAATTATATCCGTATACATTACATGAAATGTTTAAATGTTTGTATAGCTTATGGGACTTAACTACGGGATCATCAGTCCCTAAACTTACAAACTACTTATGAACTAGCTAACACTAAGGACGGCACAAATATCCATGCCCGAGTGGGGGATTCGAACACCCGATCGTAATTGCTGTGCAGACCATGACTTGCGCGCCGCAGATCCCTCTGTCACTGCGGTTGGCTACATTACATGACACGCAGTTTAAGATCAAGATAGAAAGCATCGTCTGGGAAATCGGACGATTCTTTCAGCAAAATGAGAAATAGCTTAATTCTTCAACAACTTTTACGGTTAGGTAAGTGTATTTGAAAACTCGATAATTTTAAAACTTACCATTACTATTAGAATATATGTTTTTTAAATATTTCAGTTGCAATGTACGTATAATAAATAAATTTCATATTTTTCGTAGAATGCTTCTACTACTGAATCTTCCACGGCACCTACGATTGGTCAACCTTACTGGGAGCTCACAGGTGCGAACGAAATGAAGATGATCTGAACAACTCTTTGTTAAATACAGCACAGAGGAGTTCCCATCGCAACTGCAATGGAAAGAAGTCTGTTGTTGTTTCTCCTGACAATTATGAATCAGCCTCAGACAACGATACAGATTAATTTTGTACCGACAATTTTTGCACAGTTTAAAAGTAAACACTGTTGTCTTCTTATTGTGAAAACTTTTTCGAATGTCATTAATCCTACACTTGTAATCAGTGATACCAAATATCTTTATTTTACGAATTTACATTGAAATGTAATACTTTTTATTGAATAACTTGGGTATATTCGATTCGCTATTTTTAATATTTTACTCCCAAAATCGAATTCAGCTGCCCCAAAAACCTTTATATACAAATCTCCAATTTTATCGGAATATTTTTCAACGTTTGGCCTGCTTTTCGGCCGTTTCAGACCACTGTGCATCGCACTGTCCACCAACAAGGTGCCAATGGCATTTTGATGGTCCTGTAGGACCGAAACCGGTTGCCGCTAGAAAACAGCTCAGCAACTTGCGATCTAGGCTGTCATATTTTAATTATAGTTTATTTGATATTTATGTATCACCTGTGCCTGAGGTATCAGGTAGCATAGTTCCTGTCAACGGTATTTTTTTTTTTTTTTTTTTTTTTTTTTTTCTGGGGAGCTATTCCGCCATTGGAGAGCCTTGGAAACATTGACACTTATTTATAAGGGAACACGAGGCAGAATTTTACTTTACGTACAGGAGAGGCCGTGCCTTAAGACAGTCCATGCAGTCACGATATCCATTAAGTCATGGTAGTCTAGTGGTATTCAGAGGGCTCAGCTCCTTCTGTAATGAAATAACGAACAACGAACAAACACAATCAGCGACCGCAAAAAACAGAACTACTCCTATGGGGATAAAATGGTTATGGTGTCTACCTACAAAGCATGAGGTCCCAGTTTTGAATCCCGACAGCAGCATAAATTTTAATTCAATGCTACTTTAGTTTAAATTCTTTAATAGATATCGAGTCAAAATATGTCTTTGGACTTTGTATATTTGATATTTATATGTCACAGAGATGTTCTGAAACTCTTGTGTCAGACGCTGGAAGAGAGACGTTCTGTACCGCGGTACGGGCTTCAGACAAAGTTCCGAGACCATACGTTTCATGAATAGTTAACATTGCTTCGACCTACGTATATTCCACGATGTGACGACAAGGATCAGATTGGTGAGATTAGGACCGAGACATTCGTTTTTCCATCAAAACATGAGTAGGAGGAAATGACAACGCTAGGCAAAGTGTCCTCCTCCACACAGTGAACTGGCTTGGGGAGTATGGATGTATATGTATATGTAGAAACTGGCATCATTACATCGTTATGACATCTGAGAGCCTTGAGAGAAAACTTCCCTGCGCTGTTCTAAGCCCGGTTTGCAGCTCGCTGATAACGTTCCATGCTACAGCAACAATCGAGAGATTCTGGAAGCTTTTGATCCGCATGAAACAATCCCATGCCCGAGGGGGGATTCGAACCCCCGACCGTAGTGGCTGTGCAGACCGTGACTGGAGCGCCTTAGTCCCCTCGGCCACCGCGGCCGGCGAATGGGTAACCCAGCAGGAAACGAAGCCAAGTCGTGAATTTGTTTGAGAATGCGTAGTTGTCTACTGTTCAGAGGAAGGTAGTTTTTCCTCTCATCATATTTTAGGGGGTGATGCTATAGAGGAACTGCATTAAATATTTCATATAACAGTTGTACAATTTTTATTGAATACTGAGGTAGAGCTGTTAATAAGAAAGTCAAACAAACTTAGAGCAAATGTAAATAAGACATTTTCACTCATTTATCCGTCGATTCTTGGCAGTACATCACCTTGACTTCAAAGTAGAATTTTGTGTATGTTCTACACGTTCATTTTCACTAGTTTTCGGCTTACTATGGCATATTCAGACCTCAAAGTATGTCGAAAACCTGTTATTGAAAGTCAATATGGTGATCTACAAAGAACTGACCTAAGAATGTCAAAGTATCCAAATTTTCATGTGCTTTAAGTTTGTTGTACATACCAAGAGCTGAATCTCTGTACCCAATAAGATTTGGACATTTTAATTTCAAATCGTCTTTATTACCTTCTTCTAAAGTATATGCTATTTTTCCTTAAACATGCAGTTGTTAATGGATGAAATATTTGCTTTCGTGACCATTGTTTGAAACTTTATCAAAGTGAACTGTCTATGTATAGACACCTGAGCTTGTTCATCATATACATAGGCGCCTCAAACCGCAGGGGCTGGAAGTATGTAATAACAACAATGAGCGACATAGTTAGGCATGAACTGCACAAAAACAATTAAATACAGTTCATTCCCTTCCATGATGGTGGTGGTGGCAGCTGGTGCAGCAACAGTGTTGAATAAATATTTCTCAGTCTCTGTTGCAATATTTTTATTCTCCAATTACGCGTTTCGCGCTGTTAGTGCATTGTCAGACTGGAAAAAGACAATAGTTTTGTTACAGTCCGTGTACGTGGCGGGCAGCGAATCTAATGTGTCTAAGGTGAGTAAATTTTTAAAGTCAGACTTACTTAGGCGCAGACAGAGCTACAGAACTATCTATAACTGTGGTGGAGGTAGCTTAACAATTTGTGTTGTTATTGGGCCCCTGCAAAGAGGTAAACGTACAAAGTACGTAAGATTTATTTGAACTAGATAACTAGGGATTGAAGGGGTATGGTATGTAAATTAATCATACAATCATATGAAAAGCATTCCTTTAATTTCCATACCATACCCCTTCAGTTCCTAGTTATCTAGTTCAAATAACCCTTACGTACTTTGTACGTTTACCTCTTTGCAGGGTCCAAAAAACAACACAAATTCTTAAGCTTCCTCCACCACAGCTATAGATAGTTCTGTAGCTCCGTCTCCGCCCAAGTAAGTCTGACTTTTCAAAATTTACTCACCTTAGCCGCATTAGATTCTCTGCCTGCCAGGAACACGGACTGTAACAAAACAATTGTCTTTCTCCAGTCTGACGATGCGCTAACAGAGCGAAACGCGTAATTGGAGAAAAAAATATTGCAACAGAGAATGAGAAATATTTAATTAAATACAGTTTCACAGAGGCAGTCTAAAGCACAAAATAAATAATTTAATAATCACAATATATATTATAGATTCAAAAAGTGATCTTAACTTGGCGATTCATTTGCTGTAAGTTGAGAATAAACCAAGTAGACACGTGAAGCAGACGACTCGATAAATGCGTACCGTTCGAACGTTTCTTTGTAGTACGACAGTCTTACGCAAGGAGCGCTGCAGCTGACAACGATTTCTTTGTGCGTGTGGTACGTCTCGTATAGAAAGGGCTTAAGAGAGGGAACAGAAGTCGGGTACGTTCGCAGCAGCACGCGGTCCTCAGGCTGTATTTATTTGGAACCGGTATTTTCGGCCATTAGGACACACATGTAGTGGCTGTGGGTACCGCACGTGCGCCGAAATATACGGTTTGTTAATTGGTAATTCTCATCAGGGGCCCATTACGTGGCGCATGTGCCGCAGTTGGGCGAACGGGCCGGCGAAGGCCGACTTTTAATATGCAGCTAGTTGGTCCAGGAGGCAAACAGGCGAACCTCGCCCCCTCTGCAGCCCCCCACCCCTCTTTTCATCGATCCCACCCCTCCTAACGACCGCACTTGTCGCGCAGTTGTTGTTGATTTTCAGCATGCGACATCACCACTGGCCCACACGGTCGCTTCCGGGGACCCAGATTTCACATTGCCGCGCCGCAGAAGCTCGGGGATTAGGAATGTTAATTAAATACGTTGTCCCGGTAGCGGTCGCGGAACTAGGCCTCCGGCACCGAACACGCCAAATCTCACACCAGCTTCGTCGGTCGCGCACACAAATAACCGTAGAGTGACGGGTGAATCACGTATGCGAGACAGTGCATGAAAACGAGTTTCGGGAGAAAGAGGCGGACGCGGAACACACAACATAAGCCTTCGCTTCATTAATTTCCACTGCACGCGGGTGCCGTGTTTTATACGGCCCGGTCGGAATAACGAGTGCTGATATAGGTGTTCCCAGAGCGTGCGCCGCATGTAGCTTCGCGGAAGCATTTCATTTGGCCGGTATTTGTGGCATGTTCGTCGGCCGGATTCCGCCGGACGCGAGTGTGTTCTCTCTCTCTCTCTCTCTCTCTCTCTCTCTCTCTCTCTCTCCCTCTTTTTCGCTCAACAAGGTTGACACTGGCCGCTTATACGGCTGGTCATTAGTACAGAGACAAATTTGATTAGCTTCATGTTTACTGTTATGATTGCAGGAAAGGTCACGGATAAATCGATTTATCTGTTATCGCTGCAGCACGTGTTATTCCAGATTGAATATAATGTATCACGTTGACCAGTTGTGTAGTCTTGGCTAGCAAGAATTACAGTAACCCAGTTACAAAGTCGGCCAATACCTTTTAACTTATTTTTACAAATCGAACTTCTGTCACTAATCACTGACGACAATAAATGTATCACAGATATATAGAGAAGAATAGTCATAGCAAAGCAAGCTTTCCAAAATAAAAGGAATTTACTAACAGACAATCATAAAAGCCTAGAAAGTAGAAAAAAGTTTGCCAAAACTTTTGTTTAGAGTGTCTTAACATACGGATGTGAAGCGTGGACTCTGGGAAAGGCAGAGAAAAAGAGAGTGGAAGCCATGGAAATGTGGATATGGAGAAGAATGACGAAAACAAGCTGGGTAGATAGGAAAAGTAATGAACAGATCTTAAGAGAAGTGAATGAGAAGTCTTCTAAATTATATAGGAAGAAGAAAATAAAAAGTGATAGGGCACATAATGAGACACAACCAGTTCCTAAAGAATGTATTTGAAGGAAAAGTTTTAGGAAAAAAAAAACATTTTAATAACGTATTTTAATAACATCAAAGAAGATATGGGGATAAAATCGTATGAAGAATTGAAGAGGATGACAATGGAGAGAAGGACGTGGCTAAATCGACAAGGCATTGCCTTTAGATTATGATGGTTACAATTCGAGGTAATGACACATTTCAGGAGTAGTGCAGTCAGAATAAGGAACCTGGTGGGGTATTGGATGTTGTTGAAAAAGAGCAGAAGTATTTTAAAATAATTTTTAAAGATTCTTCCAGATCACATAATTAGCCAGCCCTACAAAATTTTGGTAACAAAAACAACCACCTCCGCTAAATACCATTCTGACAGCTCAATTGTGTCACAAGGCCTCATAAGCTTTTGACATATTTATAGTCAATTAATTTTATCGTGTTTAAAGGGGTGATCTTATGTAAGTAGGACCAAATGTTGCCAAGATCGCTATTTTATCGTCTGGATGACTAGTTTCGGTAATACACAGTTACCATCATCGGATCATCTGTAGAAGAAGTTGATGTTGTAATTTTAATATAATTTAAGACCGTGAGAGAATTACAGATGTTTTAAAATACAGTGCTTGTTTCAGACACAAAAATTTTTGACAAATAGCGAAAGCACTTGTGTATTCCCATCAACGACGGCCGCAAGAAAGTCGCAATAGGGTGCCACATTAATGCAGCTTGTTGTGCTTGTATGCAAAGTTCGCATTTCAACATCACAATCATAACTGACAGCGGTATGTTTACTTGGTACACATGTTGTGTGATCATTCAATATTACCAAGTAACGAATATTAATTTTGTGTTAAGTATTCGATTCATGTGTACTAAAACACTCACCGTAAAACTTGGTTAATGACTTAAACTGAACAATTCCATTATACTGCTAAAACGTTTGATGGTAGATTAAGTTGTTGATAGTATATGGAACAATAGTCCAAGCCATAATATTACTTCTAAAAATTAACATTTGATCTAATTTATTAAATAAAGTTAATTGAATGCCCAGTAAATGACTTTCTTGATCAATCAACTAGTCATTGTAGGCACAATTCAATTACAACAACTTCAAGTACTATTGCTAATCAAGAAATAGTAAAGTGGCTTGGCAAACATTATAGTGAAGTGATTCTTGAGTTTCTCCCGGGGTATTAGATAATCAGAATATCCACGGGTGTACTGCCAGTCTAGTGTCCAACGGGCACTGTAGACCGGCAGTATACCCGTGGGTATTTTGATTATGGCGATGCTTTAAATTTACGAAGAATTGTTGCATGCATACTCATTCTTAGAAAAACTTAAAGTTCATTAGAGGAATTTGTGATAATGTTTCCACTGCACAAGTAATCTAAGTTTGTTGTTGTTGTTGTTGTGGTCTTCAGTCCGCTGACTGGTTTGATGCAGCTCTCCACACTTCCCTGTCCTGTGCAAGTCTCTTCATCTGACAATACGTTCGGCAACCTGTATACTTTTGAATCTGTTTATTGTATTCGTCCCTCGGTCTCCCTCTACGATTTTTACCCCATACGCTTCCTTCTAATGCTAAATTGACAAATCCTTGGTGTCACAGAATGTGTCCAACCAATTTATCCCTTCTCTTACTCAGGATATGCCAGAAACTCCTTTTCTTTCCGATTCGGTGAAGCACCTCCTCATTAGTTTCGTGATCTACCCATCTAATTTTCATCATTCGTCTGTAGCACCATATTTCAAAAGCTTCTATAATCTTTTTATCTGAACTCCTTATCGTCCACGTTTCACTCCCATACAATGCTACACTCCAGACAAATGCTTTCAGAAAGGACTTCCTAACATTTAAATAAATATTGGATGTTAACAAGTTTCGCTTCTTCAGGAACGCTTTTCTTCCCAAAACCATTCTGCATATTACATCTTCTTTACTGCGGCCACCAGAACTTATCTTGCTACCCAAATAACAAAATTCATCTATTACTTTTATTGTCTCATTACCTAATCTAATTCCTTCACGATCGCGTGTTTTTCTGATTTTGCATTCCATTACCTTCGTTTCACATTGGGGAAAGGCTACAACCCTGTCTTACTCCCTTTCCAACCTCTGCATCCCTTTCTTGCCCTTCGACTCTAATAACCGCAGTCTGGTTTTTGTATATGATGAATATAACTCTTCGCTCCCTATATTTTACCCCTGATACCTTCAGAATTTGGAAGAGTGTATTCCAGTCGACATTGGCAAACGCTTTTTCCAAATCGACAAACGCTAAAAACGTATTTCACTGTAAGGTTTTAAAAATGTAGGTTTCCCTTTCCTTAGCCTATCTTCTATGATAGGTCGTAACGTGAGTATTGCTTCCCGTGTTCCTACATTTCTCCTAAATCTAAACTGATCTTCCCCAAGTTTACTTTGTTTTATATTACTCTGTTTCCTGCTGCTGTGGAGTGTGCGCTCACTCTGCATTTTGTGACCGCGTTGTTCCAAATTAATAAATCGGTGATTATTGGTATTAAATTAATTAAATTTGTTAATTAAATTTGTTGGTTGTAGATTGATCTGGCGCCCGTATATATTTGCCAATTCAAAACTTTTCTCTTGGTGCAGTTTTGTGCCGGGCTTATTAAGCCTAAGACAATTGTTCAAGATTTTACTCACCGAACGATCGTTATTGCGAATTAAATCGCGAAGTATCGTTTGTGTGTGTAACCTCCACTACGTTGGTTTCGCCTCTGATAGCATTATCTGGGTAATTAATTCATTACTCACACGGATCATTCTAAAGTCTAATTACTTGAGATTGTCGGTAGCGTACGCCGGTAAGGTTACAAGGAAACCAAAGGTATCATTTATAAAATATTTAATAAAAAACAATGTAAACATTAATTTATCCATGATAGCTTCATGTATTAAAATTTAACGTACTTTTTGTAGTCATCGTAGCATAGTTATGACAATGGTAAACTTACAATGCAAGGTAACACAGAATAAAAATAAGATTGTAGATGATGTAAGCTGTACAAAGCACAGTCCCAGTGAAGCTAAATAAGTAAGACTGTGAACAGAAGGGAAGCAATGATGCTCTTAGAAGTATCAGCTTTCTGCCCTGGTTCAATTTAATTTGCCACAGTGGATGGGTGTGTGGTCTAAGGTGTCAAGCTATGGACTGGGCGGCCATTCCTGCCGGGGGTCTGAGTCTTCCGTCAGACGTGTACGTGTGTGTGTGTGTGTGTGTGTGTGTGTGTGTGTGTGTGCTGATTTTCTTAAACGAATACCAGACATTGTGGTATGTAGCACTATTCTCCTCTAACGCCGTCTGATGTATGGTCGTTGTTGTACATACTCTATGTTGAGGCATTAATTTTTTTATGAAGTTGTTATTATTATATTTGTTATACTGTGTGTTTTGTTCGTTTGTTTCTTTGTTTCATGTGATCGAGAACATGGGGAAACGACGACGACTGGTAGCAGCAAGCTGTGGCAGTAAACGAATCGCCACTTCACGTTTCCAGCCGACAGCTATGCCTCGCCAGAGAGGTACTTCATTGGGCCAGCGGACTCTAAATAAAAATAATATATCTCTGGTGATATTGATGTTGTTAGTGTGGCGAAAGCTATATGTTCATTAAGACTGTAAATGATAATACAGATAACCAATTTGTTGAAACAGACTGGCGTGTGTTATATTGATGTGGATTTCTGGCGAAGTATGTAAAAAAAAAAGAAAAAAAAAAAAAAAGGAAAATAGATACAAGTGAAAAGAATGGAAATAATGGTGTTAAAAATTGATATAATCCACTAATGTAAATATGTCAATATTAAATGTTACGTGAGCATTTACTTGTTTTGCGTGTGAGTAAGACTGTATTTCCTGGTTTCACGTTAACCTTTCACAAGTATTAACAGTCAAAATTATCAGTATTAGTAGTGGTTACATTACGTTAAAGATGTATCTATCGCAACTGAGGGATTGACAATTTGTTTTGTATCAAAAGCTATCTCTGAATTGCCTTGGTTACGAAACGGAACAGCGAGTGTTTTCGTATCAAAAAGTAATACAGATTGTGAAAGTTATCTGTTTTATGATATTTATTAAATATAATTTATTTTCTGGATTGGTCATGGTGATGGAACTGGGATTTGCTATCTAACCTTGTGAGTGTGTATGAGTGACTTTGTTTGTCTGACTAGCAGTGATTCTTGTTGATAACAAACGATAGGTTACGTAAAATTCTGATTTTCCACACATAAGAAAAGCACATCAAATTCTTTGTGACTGTTCCACACACTGGATCAAAAACTAAGCCCTGATAGTAAATTATGTGAATAAAAAAAATTATTTATTTATTTTTTTAACGTCAGGCAACGGATAACTCAGTCATGCATTGCTATGAAAAGAAGCTCTAACTGATCGTTAATTACTTCCATAAATTACACTTTCATTAAGGCCGTGTTGTAAATTTTCAACATCAGTATCACAAATGAAAAACCTCAACTAATGTGTATGGTGAAGTTAAGCTCTCGTTTCAGAAAAGCAACTGAGAGGGCACATAAATATTTTACTGTGAAAGGAAGTGAATCCTTGAGGCACTTCAAAGATGGCAATACCTTTACTGAGAAGTGAATTGAATTTGAAACGTACTATGGTTGGCTCAACACACTTAGTCAAACACTTCATTATCGAGCGTTGCCGGCCGCAGTGGCCGAGGTGACTGAGGCGCTCCAGTCACTGTCAGCACAGCCACTACGGTCGGGGGTTCGAATCCCCCCTCGGGCATGGATATTTGTGTCGTCCTAGTTTGTAAGTAGTTCATAAGTAGTCTGTAAGTTTAGGGACTGATGACCCCGTAGTTAAGTCCCATAAGCTTAACAAACATTAATAACATTAATATCGAGCGTTGTTAATCACCTAATTACTTTACCAAAAAAAAAAAGATCTCTTGAAATTCTCTACTCACAGTTAATACAAGCACAGAAAATTTGAATTAACCCACAGATAAGTACTCTACCTTTGATACTTCACTCATTGTAACTACCTTATCATTATTATATTCCCAACATAGTTTTCAACAATCCTAACCTGGATCCTAATTATTTTAGTGAAAGTTATCTGTTAAAACATATACTCAAAGAGCCACCACGTGCAAGTACGTTTAAGATTAACACTTTTATTTCACTTCAAAACAACTCACATCCATTTACTGGTCGTAAAACGTATTGGAGGAAAAATGGAAGTTTCTACACACTACAAAATAATGGAAAAGAAATTTCTTTATCACACTTATATTGAAAATTAAAAAGCTACATCATTACAAAAGCATTTACATTTTACCTTATACATTCTTAGTCTGAACATCTTCATCCTATTCAGCAGTCGCGTTAACAGACATCCTATGCCCACAGCTCACAGTTCAACCTCCTACCCGCCCGCTACATTACAACAAGACACGACTGCCCATTCCCACCGTTACACTGCGACACCCAGCGCGCCACCAGCGCCACCATTACCAGACAGAGCAATAATGCTACCTCTCTGACCAAAGAAGTTAACTATACAGTATATACTCTTTGACTTAAAGGAATCTTATTCACAAAATAATAATTCCAACCGAATATTACAAAATATTAAATCCAACTGAATATAGACCCCTCGAAATTGACAGTTTTGATCCTTAAAACGTAGAGATACAATTGAAATTCATGCCTGTTTGTGCTTTATTATTGTGAACCTGAAAAGAAAGAAAGGCAATCTTCGGAAAAGTTGTAATTAGTGTAAGTTAGGTGAAAGAGTTTGTACGTCTAGGGGCTGACGACCGTACCAGTTTGGTCCATTAGGTTTACAAGACATTTGAAACGCAATTCCCCGAGTGTAGCCTGATAAATCGCAAGCCAAAAGCTACTCCCTAAACTAGTAGCTCCAGTCCTCTTTTGAGATACCAAGGTCTGACCAGTGCCAGATTGATCTCACGAGAAGGATACCCAAAACTGTCAAGTAGCTCAGAAAGACCCAACTCTCACGTTTTTGCAGCCAGAGCACCGCCACACATCCAGTAGAAGGGACGATGGTCCTAAGGAAACGCCCTAAACATGGATGACTTGGGTGCTTAATTTTCGCACACACTAAAATTTCAGGGGCTGTTCTTCTTAATGTCGTCCGCAATCTCAGAGCCAGACGAACTACACCAGGGGACTGATCCACAGTGTTCCCAGCAATTTTCATCACATAAATACAGTGGCGGTTGGTGCTTCACAGATGACTGGGGGTTCACTTCTTTGAGTGCCGGATTTCGACAATGGCGCTGCTTCTAAGCAGCCCCCCCCCCACCCTGTGGTCGCCGATGTTTCGCTGCCGCCCCTCCCCTCCCACTTGCCGTCCAAAGAGGCAATTTGAATGCGAGTGGCGCCGGGGAAAAGCACCCCGGCGCCCCCCTCCCCCCATCTTTTCAGATATATTTTCGTTGAGAGATCTGCAGAATGTCTTACATCGACTTGTTTGCGCTTGCTTCGACTTGAGCTGAGGCGTCGGCCTACCAAATTTCTTTATTTCATACTTGTGTTCCAAGTTTAGAGCTGAGTAATTTTTTTTTCTAAGAGATTCTGAACGTTGTTCATTTTTCTTTGAGAATAAACACCAAGAACATATTACGAATATGCACACGGACACTAAAACACAGTAACTGATTACACTTTATAATGATTGTAACAAAATGAATCTGTTACTGTCAAGAAACAACCTATCTTCGGGTAACGTAACACTGTAAGCAGCACCCCTTCCTAACCTTATGCATGCGGAAATACTGCTCTCCCCCACATCTTTCCAAACAATCAATTTTTTTAAGTTTTTTTTATTTTTTTTTTTTATTTATACAACGAAAAATTTTAATGTCACTTACCCTCACAATCACGACACATTTACTAAATCGTCGAAAGATATGTGGCACGTATCAATGCAGAAGTCATTGTTGTTCCCATATCTGTTAAAAAGAAGACTAACTTAAAAAATTGCTTGCATCAGTTTCGAAACCACTACCTCCGACGGCGCAACGCGATGTCGCTAACCACACGTCTATTCTTACTAGGAGGAGAATACTGACTTCTTTATTATTCATGATCGGATCATCTGAAGGGTTTTACAGGTGATAGGTCTTAATTTTATGGGATATTTTACCAAATATGACGTGATTATGACGAATCTTCAGTGCCCTATGAACAAATATAAAGGGCGGATGTTGCCTTAATGGACGGTTTGCGGATGCGCAAGGCAAAGTGAATGCAGTAGCTCCATTGTCTTCCTTCGGGACCATTCGTGCGTAACCGCCAGAGCTCAAGCAGCCGGGAGCTGGCGTCTCTACCAGCTCCAACGCCAATGTTAAAAGCGGCATTTTCCCTCACCCCGCCCTGCCGCGGGAGCGCCTATATGCTGCCTCCATGGGGTGCAGAAGAGAATTTGAACCTCAGACGCACATGCGCATCGCAACGATTCAGCCACTGCCGTAAGCAGCACCCCTTCCTAACCTTATGCATGCGGAAATACTGCTCTCCCCCACATCTTTCCAAACAATCAATTTTTTTAAGTTTTTTTTATTTTTTTTTATTTATACAACGAAAAATTTAAATGTCACTTACCCTCACAATCACGACACATTTACTAAATCGTCGAAAGATATGTGGCACGTATCAATGCAGAAGTCATTGTTGTTCCCATATCTGTTAAAAAGAAGACTAACTTAAAAAATTGCTTGCATCAGTTTCGAAACCACTACCTCCGACGGCGCAACGCGATGTCGCTAACCACACGTCTATTCTTACTAGGAGGAGAATACTGACTTCTTTATTATTCATGATCGGATCATCTGAAGGGTTTTACAGGTGATAGGTCTTAATTTTATGGGATATTTTACCAAATATGACGTGATTATGACGAATCTTCAGTGCCCTATGAACAAATATAAAGGGCGGATGTTGCCTTAATGGACGGTTTGCGGATGCGCAAGGCAAAGTGAATGCAGTAGCTCCATTGTCTTCCTTCGGGACCATTCGTGCGTAACCGCCAGAGCTCAAGCAGCCGGGAGCTGGCGTCTCTACCAGCTCCAACGCCAATGTTAAAAGCGGCATTTTCCCTCACCCCGCCCTGCCGCGGGAGCGCCTATATGCTGCCTCCATGGGGTGCAGAAGAGAATTTGAACCTCAGACGCACATGCGCATCGCAACGATTCAGCCACTGCCGCCTATATTAACTAGAAACTGGCGAGGTGACATATTTGAAGCGCAATTGGTGCGGTTGGGTTCTAGTTATCTAATGGTGATGATGGTCGTGGGGCATTTATGGCCGTTGGACAGCAACTGGGATAGTGTCCATGGTCATGATCATCATGCTACAGTGGTAAAGGAGAAATGAAAAGTTTGTACTAACATTTAAAAAGTAACTTTTACTGATATAACCGAACAACTTTTAGCAGTAGATAGTTTATTGCAGTTATCAGAATTGGCAAATTTTCATACGTCAACAAGCCCATGAAAAAAGTGTTTGCAACTTTTTACATAATCCACAATCTGGGTAATGGCCAGGGCCTTGCATACTGTGCGTGTCTCTTTTCATCCCCACTACCTTCACTTTTTGATTAATCTTGGATAGATCTCGCCCAATCGCCTAATGCAGGGCCACTAGGTTTCATAGACCACTTTCTAGATGCCATATCAACTGAAAACTGGAAAATGAGAATCTCAGGATTGTTAGGTAACTAAGTCGTTATCATCAATCAGAATTTGTAGCAATAACGAATGACTTAAACTCACTGCTTCGATTATAACTGCACCCCGGGTTATTAATTTCCATAGATTACCTGGTAGATGCCATATTACCTATAAAATGGAAAACGAAACTTGGTTATTCCAACAATGTTTTGCGACTGGTAAGGTTCGATTAAAAATATCTAGTATCTAAATAATCGCGAATAAGATCAAATAACTCACCACTTTATTGAGTACCGTGCTTCACACTGACTGGGAATAAATTGACTTGAAGGTATAGGAACCGAAAGTGACACACTCAACATCCTGGGAATAGTGGTGTTACAAAATTTCAGCTGGGTATCTGACACACAACGTCACTAGTAACGGGTTAAGCGGCCGCACTAGGACTCCTCTTTGTGCTGTCTCCGCGACGGAAAACGTTTCTCATGCGATAAGAAATTTATAGCACATATAATATGACCTGATAGAAGAACGAAACGAAGAATAATAGTTTAAAAACACTTTTTACAGTATTTAGTTTTTTGAAGGGGTTCACTGAATCAGTGAATACAGGACGCGCCGCCACTACGCAAATAATTCCGCGTAGATATCCTTGACCAGGTCCAGACGACAGGAACGATGCCGGCGACAGCTTAGTGGCCTCAGGATGAAAAAAGCGTGCAGTTCTGCAAACAAAATTTTGGCTCGGATAGCCAGGTGACAGCAGCGTGTTTTTACTAATTTTCTTAATTGAACTGCGATTAATTAATTGACGGTACCCAGCTATACATCTTAAATAAAATAATAAATGGTGGCAACGGAAACACGGGTTACTTTTCTCTCATCCAGAAGGGAGCAAGAGACAAGATGTTTGATCTAACTAGACACCAATTACAAAATATATAGTGTGGGGAGAATATACATTAGGACAAAGGTTTAACGTTTAACAAAATGATTTATTGTCCAAGGTATAAACAACAAAGGTGGAAGAGATCGCACACCTACAAAAGAATTCACATTTCCATAAGATTATATGGCCCCAATACTGCCCACCAGCAAATTTAGTACTGGCGTAATTAATGATGATTATTTTTCAGAGGGGAGAAGGGAGAAAAGGATACACATTCTCAAGCAGATACATGTGCCACACCATGCAGGTACTTACCATCACTGAACACAATAAGAACAACGCCAGCAGCTAGAAATTGTTGTACAGAATAGCAGGGCGGAAGGTTCACTTGCGCACCAATAAAGGAAAAACTTGGTTCCGTAGTTTACGATCTTCTGGCTTAGGCTCAGGGTAGCTATCAGCGGGAACAAACACACGTGATAGAAGACCACAAGGCGTGTGATACAGTTATGAAGTATAAGTCTCCATATAAATTCTAAATATCGGTTAAATAGTACTAGCGTAATCAATTGATACACATTCTCATGCAGATACATGGACGAAGCCATGTATAAATGTAGAAAGGAAAGACTCTAAAAGTCAGGGGGTGCAAGGTTTCTGTTAACGGACATTGAGATGTTGAACTCAAACTTCGGCAAAAATCATCATAAAATTAGCAAACCAGAAACAATTTAAATAAAATCTCACCGCTACACAATGCAGTGATGTTATAGCCACAACTAGATACACGAATGAGCATTTTCAAGTTACAATTGAATCTGAACGGCCGGCCACGGTGGCCGAGGGGACTGAGGCGCTTCAGTCACGGTCTGCACGGCCACTACGGTCTGGGGTTCGAATCCCCCCTCGGGCATGGATATTTGTGCCGTCCTTAGTTGTAAGTAGCTCATAAGTAGTTTGTAAGTTTAGGGACTGATGACCCCGAAGTTAAGTCCCATAGACTCTACAGACATTTGAACATTTGAATCTGAACGAAGTTTAGCCACGTGCTTAGAATCCAGCTAATATTAAAATTCTACTTACCCCGCCACTGAAAAGCCATCGACTACCAAGAGGAATGTTAGGGGGGAGGGGGGGAAGGGGGGTCATGGCCACTACCACAGAGTAACATATACAGAGGAGAAGCCCCTCCTAAACCACTGTCCTACGCTCCTCTCGTAGTTCTGTAAGATGCTAGCAGGTGTCAGGCGGTTCCTTGGCTTAGTACCGTCAGACTACACTAGAGGCACTTCTGAGGGTGCCTCTCGCACGTCAGAGGGTGGCGTGGAGGGGAGGCCGCCTGCCACGAGGCCACAGCTGTGTCCGGTGTGCCGGCGTTTGAGGGGAAGTGGTGGTGGGGACAGCCGCTACCTGCCGCCTGCTCTGGCCTGTTTTAAAGGGCTGCTTCTTAACGCAGTGCCGTCATGGGACATCTTACGGAAATGCTTCAGCACCCCTGCCCCGCACCCCTGAGCGTGCGACCGGGCCCTTACGGAGGTTTTCCGTCTGTATATATTTGTCTGTGCCGCTACTCTCCAGCTACATAAGGTGGAGGGGGAACCTTGGCAAAGGGTTTAGTCGTCCTCAGGTAGGGAAGTTAACATCCACACCAGTCAAAGGGAGTGAATGGAGACCCCCACTAAGCATATTTGCTAAAGAATTGCCTCCGGCAGAACTTGACCAGCGCCAGAGGCAACTGCAGCCATGCTGTTTGAACCAGCAGTTGATAAAAGCACCGAGGCGAGGCTGACGCTTGTTTAAAGTGTTTTGTACAGAACTCCCACACATTCTGCACCAGCGGGGTCAGTGAGAACATATCACAGCATACACCATCACATATGGCGCCTCATACACAGAAATAGCCATTTACAATTATTAAACACAACAAAATTATCCCATACTTTGGACAAACCGATATTTTGTACATCTGGTATCCCGCATAGTACGAATGTAGTGTCTCGGTAGACTCAAAAAGTGTCTGAAGCCCATCAACATTTATTTAGTTGTAATACCATCAATGGAACAAGCTGTATGGATGTGTTTCACTGTGTCCCAAAATAATGAGAATGTCACGCCGGCCGCGGTGGCCGAGGGGACTGAGCCGCTTCAGTCAAGGTCTGCACGGCCACTACGATCGGGGGTTCGAATCCCCACTCGGGCATGGATATTTGTGCCGTCTGTAGTCTTAGCTAGTTCATAAGTAGTTTGTAAGTTTAGGGACTGATGGCTCCGTAGTCAAGTCCCATAAGCTCTACAAACATTTGAACATTTTTTTGAGAATTTCAGAAAGACAAACAATGGCGAGTCCAAAAAAAGAAAAGGTTGGGTTAGTCCGCAAGAAACACACCATCTCTACTTTGGCCCACTTCCACAGAAGAATGCACTACTCGGGGTCATCAGTCCCTAAACTTACAAACTACGTATGAACTAGCTTATACTAAAGACGGCAAAAACATCCATGCCCGAGGGGGAATTCGAACCCCCGACCGCAGCGGCCGTGCAGACCGTGACTGGCACGTCGCAGACCGCTCTGCCACTGCGGCCGGCATACCAGAAGTTTTATTGTAAAAAGAAAACCTGATGGTACGCTGGGCCATAGTGTCTACCGCAAAGCGACACACACAGAGCTATATTTGCAGGCCACAAGTTGTCATCATCCTGCACAACGCGGTAGCGTCTTACGCTCGGTACACAGATCACATGTGGTCTCAGATGCTGACAGCTTGCCAGGTGAACTACAACATCTAAGAACTGTATTCCAGCAAAACGGTTATTCTGAGCGACAAATACGCAATGCATTTCGATTGAAGCAATTTCAACGAAAGGATGTTGAGGAAGATTTGGAGGCACCCACTGTAACGGCGTTCTTGCCTTATTTTGATGGCATGTCATCTAGGATAGAACGAATCCTTAAGAGACACGACATCAAATGTGTGTTTCGTCCGCCATCAAAACTGAGGAATCTATTGTGCTCGGTCAAAGACGAACTTGGCCTTCGCAAACGCGGCGTATATAAAATACCAAGTCAGTGCGGAAAATCTTATATAGGGCAGACATGTCGAACTGTGCAAGAACGCTGTACTGAACACCAACGCCACACACGCCTAGGACAACCCAGTAAGTCAGTGGTAGCAGAGCACTGCCTGAACACAGGTCATCGGATGTGTTACGAGAAAACGGAAGTTCTATCATCAGTATCATCATTCTGGGACAGTATTTTTAAGGAGGCCATACACATCCGTACGGCGGATAATCTTATCAACAGGGATGCAGGTTTCCAGATGAGCGCAGCCTGGAATCCACTATTGGCTGCAATCAAAGCAAAACAGGAGAATAGAGAAAATTAGAAACACGAAGGAACGCAACGCAACGCAGATACTTAGTTCCAATTTCCACCACAGGAGTGTCCAGCAGCACATCATTGCCCACGGCGCACGCGCGGAAGACACCTCCTCGGCTCCCAGCAGGGGGCACCAGAAGCGCCGCCGCCGACCAACACTGAACGGTCTCTCGCGCATGCGTAATCTCTGCACACGCCCTGATAAATACGCCGCTGCCGCGCAATTAACATCAGTCGTGCCTTGAAGTACTGACAGCTACCACCACCTGAAGATGTCGAACAGTGGGTCGGCGAAATTTTGTGGGAGATTCGCAATGTCATCCGGCGGCAAACCTGCGAAGTGTATTTACAACAGAACCGCCGTGAAAGCTTGAAAAGTCACATCTGGAATGTATTTCTTTGAACACAAGAAAGTAATATACAAAAACAGATATGTAAATGCACAATATAATAGGGAACTTCGGGTATTAGGGGCCATTTAAGGAAAAATGTAAATTAGAAAATATATTTGTAGTTTAATTCAGTTATGAGCGAAAAAAAAAAACATACTTTCAACCTCTTTCATCTAGGTAATTAAAATACATTTAGCAATTTATGAAGGTAAGATAACACAAAATGCAATTAGAATTAAGCTTCATTTTGGCTATTTTAAAAATTGGCGGTAGTATAGGCCACACCAAAATGTTTATGTTTATAAAATAAAAACATTATTTTGAATAAGTTTTTTTAATACTACACACAATGAATAATATATTTCAGTTCATTTATCTCATGATTTTTTTTTTAGCTTACACAGGTCACAAAAGTAAAAAATTAAGCCATCATTGTCTGCGCAGAGCTCATGTGCCCAGCTTTTGCACTTGTTACATTGAATCGTTTTCCGCTTAGCTTTCTCCAAACACATTGTACTCTACAACGTCTTGAGGAGTACTGTCATTATGAAAAATCTTGATTTGTACATTTCTCTTCTTATTATTATTGACCATCGTTTGTTCTTGTTTTGAAAATGTCTTTTTCTTGTCTATCAGCGTAATTTTTTTTTTACTGGAGTTGATGTAAATATGTCTTTTCTCTCTGCCACTGTTTATGGGTACATGACAGCTCTTTTGGAAAGTTTACTTTGCAGTAAAATTGCAACAGCATTTTTCGTATCAGTCTCTGACCAATTTTGATATAGCCGAATGTCGCACATACTACACACTTTACTCGAACCCCCCCAGACCATGCTTTAGTTTCCTCCAGACCCTCCCCGAGCCTCCCCCAGACGATGCTGCAGGCTCCCCAGACCAAAGGGGATAGAAAATAGAAAGTCGCAATACTGCATAAAGCAGAACCACTTTTTTTCCTGGATACGCCACTGCTACACGACTCACGGTGATTTCTGCTAAACACCGTAGTGAGCAACACGTTGTTCGAGCAAACAAACTGCAATTGTTTGGGTCTTATAATATGAGTAAACTAAATAATAGCTCAAGTTTCATAACTATATTCTTACCTGTAATGCGTCAGGATGATGTTAACAACTTATGGGACCACAAACAAGGAATAATCACTACTAGACAAAACGACACTGGGCATCAAACAAAAGTCTCTGAACATGGCGAAATGGCGCTGCCGGCAAAGATTACATTCTCTACCGTGTTGCTGCATAGCTGAGTACCAACTGATCCAAACAACACGCTGGCCCAAACTACCCGCCGTTCCCCTTAACATAGGGAATTGTATGCGAACGTTTTCCTAGTTGAAAGATTACATTCCTAAACAGTGATTCTGGTAGATATGCCGAACATGTTGCCGAACATGTTGCCACATGCTGTAGTACAAGGACTCGTTAAAAAATCACACCGAAGCTTTTTACGGCCCGCTTTAGATTTGCCTGTAGTTTTATGATTTTTTGCAAACATTTCGGACAAAAAAATAAAAACATAAATAATAGATTACTGTGGACCATAAGATTACGATTCTACTATTGTGATAACCTCTATTCACCCAACACGTTATATTCTTTCTAACATATTTTAACAAACAGCCAAAATTATTTGATGTTTGAGTTTAGCTACCAAAATGATACCCTTTTTTTTAAACTTTGTAAGATACAACTATTATTTTAATATATCTCTTACATTTTAATACTTTTTTTTGTTACATTGTTATCACATATCTAGGGTAGTTTCTCCTCTTTTTTCATTTTCTTTTCCTGTACAGATTTACGAGTATCACATACCAGTAATTTTTTTAAACATCTTTGAACCGGTGCGACTTACTGAAATAAAATAAGAGTCCAAAATTTTAGAGAATTATCTCCTCTACAAATAATTTGGTAATTTGGAAGAAGCGTTGTACATCGAATTGACGGCCTACTATCGATAGTGGCTTACTATCGCTAATGGCCTTCTATCAATATGAATCAAAGACATTAGTATGCGAACGGTATCTTATCTTGTTAGTCGCAAGAATTTAAGCAGTACTAAGTATTTTGCTGTACTCTGTACTGTTCCAGCCTAACCACTTACTTCAAAATGATGACGTATTCGTTGAAAATAGTAAAATATTGCTGTCAATCAGAATTGATATCTGCTGTGTAGTTTGACAAAAATACTTCTTCGTTTCCTAACAATATCTCATATTAGGCCAGGGTGAAGTACTTTTGACAAGCTAGAGTGTAGACGTATATTCAGATTGACAGCAGTAGTTCTCTGTTTTCTACCAATATATCAAGATTTTAAACGATGTGGTTAGGCATGAAGCTAAGAGTACAGCTTAAATTCGTGTAAGAAAACAAGCAAAGAAACGGCAAAGAACTTTTCATAAGCTAAATATATCCAAACAGTCACCTTTTTTACTTCTATCTACGTCATTACCAACATTTTCCTGCGACAAAGCGACGTTCGTATGTTCGATACATGGCAGTCCGTTGCTCGCTTTGTCGATACATATCGACAGTAGGCATCAAAGCGATGTTCAATGCTTCTTCCAAATTACTAATTCGTTTACATGACATATTTTTGGAAACATTTTTGTTTCATTTATTGGACAATAGCACTCTTAATTAAATTTATATATAAAGAAGAGTCTAGAGTACAAAAATTTGTTTTCCGACTTGTTTCGGTCTTCTCTTAGACCATCTTCAGGAAATATAGCTCCATTGATGTTGTGGAGCTATATTTCCTGGAGATGGTCTAAGAGAAGACCGAAACTAGTCGGAAAAAATAAATTTTTGCACTCTAGACGGTTCTTTATATATAAATTAGTTTACAGTTTTCGTCTCAATGTGAAAGGTTAAGGTGTTATCGCAATCAGATTTCCCGCTGTCAAAACATGGCCTATTTGTAAATTAATTTTTCTCTGAAATATCTGAAAAAGGGAGGTTCTCGTCGCTGGCGGCCAACAATTACTTCTGTAAAATTTTATGCCGATATGTTTTGAACGGCGCGACCTAAAAACTGGTGACACGTCACAAACAGGCAGAGAGACAGTGTCAATCGCTGTTATTTTCGCAAATATCACTGAAACGATGCGAAATGAAAATATAGACACAACAGGGCAAATTCGTTCCTTCAGTCTTCGTGTCAGATGAACGGGTATGTCGATATTTTCATTTAAATTCCGAATTGTCAAAAGTCGATTGCGAAGGCCCACTTTTAGTGTTACTACCGTAACTTGAAGTGGGACAATAAGACTGAAAACAACGTCTGTTTGGGTTTGTTACTCAATATACAAATGTAATCCTAAGAACTTCTCACAAACGTGTTTTCCATAAATCCTCATTTACGTACAGTTTTTTTAATGTGTCAGTCAACGTTTGAATGGTTATTAGCCTACAGGCGTCCACAAGTGGATGGGAGAACTTAGTCTCTTTCTGGAATTTATTATTGTCTTTCAAAATTGTCAAGTAGAACTACAAATGACTTAGTGCGGTATTATTAAGCCGCTTTCAAGGGATAACGCCATGGGCGTTGTAAACTGTAGATTATTTGTTTCATAAACGGCATTATTAATCTTCTCTATATATAAAAGGCATTGTCCCAACTGACTGACTGACTCACTCACTCATCATCGCCCAGCCCAAACCACTGAAGATAGAAAGAAACTTGAAAATTTAGAGGCTCTTGATATTACTCTGTAGGCGTCACTTAAGAAGCGATTATTCGATATTCCGTCCTTAAGGGGGTGAAATAGCGGATGAAACGTTTTTTGAAAATACGTTGCTATTTAGCCAATTTTGAAGCTAGAACTACAAAATTTCGGGTTCGAATTTAAGACATGTGTTTCGGCATTTTTTGAAATTCAACCAATTAGGGACTAAAATAGTGGACGCAAAAATGATTTTAAAAAATATGTTGTTTTTAACTCAAACCTTTAGCTACAACTATGAAACTTCGGATGTGGAATCTTGGTCAGGGTTAAAAAAACACAAGTTTCAGTATTTTTGGGAACTCAACAAGTAAGAGGGTAAAATAGGGGATTAAACATTCTTTTTGAAAACACGTTGCTATTCAGACAATTTTAAAGCTAGACCTGCAAAAATTTATATTTTAATTGTTGGTTAGAATTTAAAAAATGTGTTTCGCATTTTTGGAAATTCAACCATAAAGGGGATTAAATTGGAGAGGGGATGTTTGTCGAAAATCAGTTTCTATTTAGGAAATTTTGAAGTTAGAACTACAAATTTTCGGATTCGGGATTCGAATTTAAAAGGCACGTGTTTCAGTATTTTTGGAAATTCGACCAATTAGGGAGTGAAATACTGGTTGCAAAAATTGATTTTAAAAAATAAGTTGCTATTCACTCAAATTTCAAGCTATAACTACGAAACTTAGGATATGGACACTTGATCAGAATTAAAAAGACATGAGTTTCGGTATTTTTGGAATTTCCACAAGTAAGTGGGTAAAATAGGGAATAAAAAATAATTTCGAAAAAACATTGTTGTCAAGACAATTTTTAAGCTAGAGCTGCAAAAATTGGTATTTGTATTGTTCGTTAGAATTTGAAAAATACGTGTTTCGTTATTTTTGGAAATTCAACCATCACGGGGGTTAAATTGTAGAGGGGATCTTTATCGAAAATATTTTGCTATTAAGGCAATTTTGAAGCTGCAGCCACATACATTGGCATATGTTTTCTTGGTCAGAATTAAAAAGACACGTTTCGGTATTTTCAGAAAATTAATCATTTAGGATGTGAAATAGAGAATAAAACATTTTATTATAATACGTTGCTACTAAGCCAATTTTGAACCCAGAATTACAAAAATTGCTCGTTGGATACTTGCTTTGAATTTAAAAGTCACATGTTGGGGAATTTTTCGAAATTCAACTATTAAGGTGTACCATAGGGGGTTATTAGTACTGAAATCAAATGTTCAAATGTTTATGAATATAAGAGACTTAATTACGGGATCATCAGTCCCTAAGGCTTACAAACTAATTAAACTAACTTAGGCTATCTTATGCTAAGGACAACACAAACACCCATGCCTGAGGGGCGAATCCAACCCTCGACGACGAACAGCAGTGGGCACCGCAGCATGGCGCCTCAATACCAACGGCCATTCTGCCGCCGCTACAAGTAGTATCACAAAATTTCATTGTGACAGTACTTAAACTATATCTATGAAAATTTATATAAAAAGGGAGAAACAACCGGTGCAGTCCAACCAGCCCCCTTGGACAGGTTTTTTGAAGACAAAATTGAACAATAACATTCCTGATATGACCTACCATTATGTTCCGAATTTGTTTATGACTTTTTCGGTTGATCTAAGATTTTTTTTTCTTAAAAAGAAATTCAGTAATGGAGGTTAGTGATTACATGCGTGTGCCTTTCAGCAACAGTATTATAGAATTACAGAACTTGAAAAATAAGATGGATACTCTAAAATCGAATATACTTCACTAGTAACAGTTTCTGATAATAAAAATAATTTTGAGTTCAAAAAATATGTTAAAAGTTTATATTTAGAATGGAGCAGTTTATTTTTAACGAACATTATGGTCCATGATCACAGCAGATAAATCAAATTTGTACCAGGTATAAAAACGTTCGAGAGCTCCTGCTGCAGGTAATGAACACGTTAAAAGTACAGCTGCAAAGACAAGTACAACGATAACATACACAGTCACGACACTCACTGCTGAGAAAGTTGTAACCAACAGTTGCATCGACACTAGCGCTCCTACTGGTGGCAAGACGCCGCAAGAGAAATGTTCGTATATAATTACTTTTCGACGTAATTAACCAAATAATTTTTGTAATTTTTGCGTTCCAAACATTAGTAAAATGTCTATAGACGTAAAAATAATAAATGAATGTAAAAACAACCGAATTACACTGATTCATTGATGCAAACAACTTGTTCATGTGGCAGTATTTACGGCGATGTGTGTATTTGCAACATGTACCGCTGATAATAATAGAATATAAGCAAACAAGAAACATAGAATCCTGTTACGGTCTGTTTTTAGATGGCCGGCACTTTCTTTGACGTATGGTATGGAGTATAATTATTCCAACATTTTTATACTTCACTCGTCTTCCGTTTAAACGCATATACTTTCTAGAGTAATTCATTTTGCTTATAAAGTTAATGTTTCGAAGATTCTGGTCGTTTATGCTTCAGATAGAGCGACAATAGTGAATTGGCTTATGCTTTGTTGGGAACTGTCGCGTTTCGTTCAGCTACATCTATGGTGGCTTATCTGGGCATTAAATAATGTAAGTATTGCATTCCATGTAAGTTTTCTATGTATATTAGTTACTGGTGTGAATGAAATTGAAGTGAAGAAACCTTGAAGTTTCTGAAAAGAAATCTGACCTCTTTCTGCAAAATGTCAGGTCTCCTGCTTTTTTACTAGCATTTTTTTAATTATTAATAGGAAATAATATTCCACATTAGAAATTCAAACATATCTGGATAATCTTGAATAAACTGTCCTGCAAAGTACCGTTTCATACATTCCAATTTTTTTTCTTTTTATACCTAATAAAGACAAAAAGGAGTTGTTTTGTCATTATTACTGATTTTTATGGCATCACATACCTTCCCTAATGTAAAACGTGTGTTAAAATCAGTTCAATCGCTATTATTTAGTCATTTGACATCGTATTCAGAGATGTACCATATCGGCCTATTGGAACGCTGCTATCGTGGAGTGTAACAAAATGTAAGGGTAATACACGGTTTGCTCAGGATCTGTGTAATTACTGCTTTGTCTTTCAGCAGCAGAACACTGCTACTCCACATTAATTAGTAGGTGGCGCAACAAGAAAATACATTGGAATTGAATTACGTAACATCAATGGTATCAGGCACGATTAAGAGTAGGTATACAGCCAGTAGCTTTGCAGATTACCTTGACCAAACAGCGATGACACAGACACGTCGATTCTATATAAAACATTTAAATTACGATCTCTTTCCATTTCTTTATCCGATTCTGATTAAATAAATTCTATAGATTGTGCAAAAAATACACTCAATTCAACTGCGAAAGTCGCTTGCAAATTGGTATAGTAATTATGGCGACTGTCTTGATGAAACCGATATGCAGACAGACAAGACACTTACATATAAAATTTCGAACTAGGATATTTTCTAGTTCCCTGATATGAATTCGGTGAAATAATCACTACATAAAAAAATACTCCAGATAACCGCGAAAAACCAATGGTAATTGATATAGGACTACTAATTTTGGGGATAAGTGTATTGATTATCGTTAGATACGGTGGATTTACAGTTTAATTACCGTGGATGTGAAAGGAAGTCTATAGTATATCATCGCTTTTAAGGGTTCTGTATCTCTGCCACTAAACTTGGTACCTTTGTTGGATTACTTTGCCAATATATTCAGAGGTCCTAGCGAAAAGTGTACACCATCCCGAGATTTGTAGCCGCTCCGTTTCCTAGGCATAGCTATCCGAGAACAGAACAGAAAACATTTAGTTTAGAAAGTACACACCGAATACACAAAGAAAAACACAAATTTGATTGTCGTTGCAAATAATTCTAATGTAAATAAAACATTTCGATAAATGCGAAGGAATATTGTTTCGTTTGAAATACAAATGAAACTTGTCGAAACAAATCAACGAAATCATTAGCTCGCATTCATTTTTAGTTTGTACTCGTAGAGATAAGATTGTGGTGCTTAATTGTGTCACAATCATATGCCCTTAGCAATACAGTAAGAAAGATCATCTTTGTTGCGTTTGGTACAGAACAAAAGTAACAGCGCGCTGTTAGTTCGTTGCAGTACTAAGCGTTATTTATAATCACTGCATACACCTACAAATTCAAATTACAAAATCTTTTCTTCATCTGACCTTACTGTGATGAAATCAAGCATTTCTTTTGACCGACACTTCGATGGAATTTTCTGTGGAAATCATATGAAATGTTGTCTAGTAGGTTTGAAGTACATAACAATAGACCCACGTTTACAATTTTGCAAATATTACACTATATATCATGGTAATTTAAGAAACTGTATCCGCCTCCTTCTTAAGTTAATGGTACTGTTAACAAAATTATTTTCTAATTCAGTTGAATTCCGCCGTTTCACATTATATTCCTATTACTACCTGTAATGTTGCGTGCTGTTCAACAGATATTTACATAAATCAGTATAAACGCCAGAAAACGCTGCACTGTTCCTTAAATTCTCTGCGCATATTTTACTAGATTAAATATTAGCCGCCTTTTCTCTTCTCCTCCTGGCAGTTTTTATACTGGGACACAGAGAGATGCAAGAAAATTCCTCTTCAGTACGTGCTAAATGAACATGTAACGGTGTATAATTTTATATTTATGTAAATTGTTGTACATATGCACGTAATATATAGAGCACATAATCATTAGTCATCCATATAACTTTTTCAAACATCTGCAACTCAGCTTTTTTAAAAACAAACCTAGATTATTCTCGTGACTGGCATTCCATTCATGCAGCAAATTTTTGGCCTGACGGTTCTGAGAGCGGACGGCCAACTTCTGCCAGTGGATACAACTGCTTCATATCAATGTTTAAATTGCTTACATTCAATCAATAAACCCACAAGGTTAAAATATTTTATTATATATTTAATTTTTGTGCAAAGTTACTTTGATAAAGTTTTCAGTCAGGTTAGTGAAGTTTTAGTTTAGATAAAGAACAGCTTCATTAACAATCACGCATAACACACACAACATAGGACACGATTCCTTAAGAAGCCAGTCAGGTACAACTGAAGAAATTTTAAAAAAATCTTTATTTAATAGACAACTTTTAATGTATTAACAACTTGCACTATATCTTCCAACTATCATGCTGTCTGGTCAAACGGTGTTGAAGTCTAAAGTAACTTTCGTCATGCACCATACTGTGGCTTGACAAAACATTCACCAACAAAACAAACTTTACCAACTTACATGCGATCGCAATTTAGAACAAGTTATCGATATTCTATATATAGCAACGAAAGGGAAATTTATGAATATTTTGGAAGAAATGGAAATATTTTTATATAAACACAGCAATCTACTACAAATACTCAATAAACAAATCTACCTGAAATATAAAAATATCGTACAAACCTTTATCACAATTATCCAGCAAGAAAACGGTTAAAGAAACATATGTATAGATAACAGGCAACGATCATACAAAATTTACTTTATCTCTGGCAAGGATCGTCATAAGCAACATAATGCACAAAACAGCCTGTAATCATATACTATCACTGCCATGTTAAACTAGCTGTATAGCAACGTAAAAAAAATATGTAATAAAATTACATCGGAATATTATAGCCTGCAACAAAATAACAGTTATTACCTCATTGGTGTTAATTTAATAAGAAAAACATAGGCCGGCGATAAGGTATGGATGATAAGAGAATCTATATACGTAAAATAACTCGAATATAAAATTTTTTGCTTAAGGAATACCTTTAATATTATATTATATACCTGATGATGGAAATATTTCCGAAATACATCTATATTATAAAGAGGAAAATAAATAGCAGCGTTTGCGATTTATTTTACACAATGTAATTACAGGACATTTATAACGTAGCAGGCCCAAAGGACTATAAATTGATCGCATGAAGTTGTAGAAGTTCTTCTAACGTACTTTCCGCTACACACAACAAGGAGGCTTGCGGTCTAGACGAGGCTTGAGGAAGCTAACATGCTGTACATAAAAGCGCAAAAATCCATAGCAAGCTGTCAAATGATGTGTAAGTCGCTGGCCGCGGTGGCCGAGGAGACTGAGGCCCTCCAGTCATGGTCTGCACGGCCACTACGGTCGGCCACTACGGTCGGCATGGATATTTGTGCCGTCCTAGTTCGTAAGTAGTTCATAACTAGTTTGTAAGTTTAGGGACTGATGACCCCGTGGTTAAGTCCCATAGACTATACAAACATTTATTTGATGTGTACCGTATGGAACCTTACGAAGGTAGTAATGTTCTTGTAGTTCTGAAGATCAAGTGAGCGAAATACCGTAAAAACCAGAATAAAACTGCTGGTTGAAGTTGACGTACGTAGTCAGGTAACCTCTGGCATGCAACATATGAAATTTTATACAGATAGTAATCTTCTTGACGTGAATATTACGTGCGCGAAATTTCATCAACATAGGTGTACTAATGTTTAATTATACGAGATTAGAAATAAACAAACATGTTGTCTTCTGTAGATATAAGGTACCGGGTGATCGAAAAGTCGGTATAAATTTGAAAGCTTAATAAATCACGGAATAATGTAGATAGAGAGGTAAAAATTGACACACTTGCTTGGTATGACATGGGTTTTTATTAGAACAACAACATCAAAAAGTTCAAAAAATGTCCGACAGATGGCACTTCATCTGATCAGAAAAGCAATAATTAGCATAAGAAATTAACACAAAGCAAAGATGATGTTTTTTTTACAGGAAATGCTCAATATGTTCATCGCCATTCCTCAAAAATACCTGGAATGTTGTGTACTGTACTGTAAAGCAAGTCCGGAGTTATGGTGAGGCGTTGGATGTTGTCTTTCAGCATCCCTAGAGATATCAGTCGATCACGATGCAGTTGCGACTTCAATTAACCTCAAAGCCAATAATCGCACGGACTGAGGTCTGGGGACCTGGGAGGCCAAGCATGACGAAAGTGGCGGATGAGCACACGATCATCACCAAACGACGCGCGCAAGAGATCTTTCACGCGTCTAGCAATATGGGGTGGAGTGCCATCCTCCAAAAAAGTCGTACGTTCCAGCAGGTGTTTATCAGCCAGGCTGGGGATGATGAGATTCTGTAACATATCGGCGTACCTCTCACCCGTCACGGTAGCAGTTACAAAACGCAGTTCCTCGAAGAGAAAGGCCTGATAACGGTAGATGTGGTTCTAATAAAACCCCACGTCATTCCAAGCATGTGTGTCAATTTTTACCTATTCCGTGATTTACTAAGTTTTCAAATTCATACTGACTTTTTGATCACCCTGTATAATTTACCGTATCATATTTATATGAAGAATCTGGCCTATGGCCTATGGCCTCACTGCCATCAGGGCGTGTGTGGAGGAGAATTTGCGTAGGTGCTACAAAGATCGTTGCATCTATATCTATTCAGACAGCCAGGCAGCCCAGAGATCACTGGCGGCTCCTACAACAAGGTCTAAAATTGTTGCAGAATGTCACAGGATTCTGGTGGAGCTAGAGGAAAGCAATAGAGTAAACCTATTGTGGGTCCCTGGCTACTCAGGAATCAGTGGCAACGAACATGCCGACAGATTAGCCAGGATGGGGCAGAGGCTCCATTTATTGGACCGGAACCTGTCCTGACAATCACCAAGGCAATGATTAAATTGGAGCTATGTAACTGGCTCTGAAGACAGCACGTAGAATATTGGACCAAAGTCCATCAACAAAAACATGGCAAGGTAATGATGCCAAAGCCTTGTTTTAAAAGGAGCTCTGCAATCCTGGGTCTGAGCAGGAGAGAGATTAGACTCATGGTTGGATTGCTGACAGGCCATGGGAATTTCAAAAAACACCTACATACAACGGGAATAACAGAAGAGGACCCTAAATGTAGGATCTGTGATGACGGTGATGAAACTGCATCACATCTGATCTTCGAATGCAATGCATTGGAGAGTAAAAGGCACAGAACATTTGGGACAACCAGACCCGAAGAAATTGTGTGTAATACAGAACTGGTAAAGGGACTCCTTGCACTGTTCAAGTGCACTGGTTGGCTTTACTAGACATACAGGGAGCGATACCGCACAATAAACTTAGTTTCGGTGCGGACAGTGGCGGGTTAGACCAAGACTGTTTTGGCTTCCCCGAAAGAATCAAATGAAATCAAATCAATGGCCTATGGCCATCCAAATGTGTATTAGATAATCATGTAAAGTTTTGAATAAATGTGTCAAGCAGTTTTAGAGGTTTTGGTAATAACCTTAAACAACATGTCTGTATGAAACAGCACATACATACGAATGCATTTTGTTAATAGGTGGTGTACCCGCACTGAACTGCTGTACAACAGACAGTGATAGCTGGAAAGAAAAAAGGGTGGGCGTTGAGACTAAATACTGTAATTACCAACTTTATCAGCGCCACTAAGCCTGCCGCCGGTAACTCATTAACAGCTCGCGCTGTAAGCCGGCCATAGGCTCGACAGCTTAAGAATACAGAAAACCGGCGGCCACTACAAGGAAGGCTCGTAATTAAAGCCGACCAGAAAACCCGCTCGTTCAGAGAAATCCCGTTCTCCGGCTAAAGCGTCGGACAGCGGCCATTGTTCATCAGCGACTTTGATGTCTCTCGAGATAAACACGGCATGCTTCCTGGAACCTACAGTTTTCTGTAATCTGCCTAATGATGTCTCCACTGCACACATAGCAACATCCTTTCTGGATTATCTCCCAACGCATCAAAGTTCTGAAAACAAACCGCGTGTCGCTGTAACTATAATCAGTACGATTATTGTCAGGAGCAAAGCACTCGGTTGCATCAGTAGTCATTACATGAGGGAGAGATTGTACATCTCTTGTGATAGCAAACACGTTAATTATTACGTTTCGTCGTTCACCAGGATTCACATGTCATTCTATGTTACTGGCAATTACATCGGATTACAAGTCTGCAATCACTTTACTGACTTTCTGCTTCCTACTAGCTGCAGCTACAGTTTCATCCGCGCATGCTTACGTAAAACGTGATGTTATTTGATAGGTACACTATCCATCAAAAGTTTTGTATGTCCTATCACACCTATGGATTTGTAACTATTGATATGGTGTCTGATCTTTTCGGACATGTCCGAAAGAACAAATGTTCAAATGTTTGTATAGTCTATGGGACTTAACTACGGGGTCATCAGTCCCTAAACTTACAAACTACTTATGAACTAACTAAGACTAAGTACGGCACAAATATCCATACCCGAGGGGGGATTCGAACCCCCGAGCGTAGTGACCGTGCAGACCGTGACTGTAGCGCCTCAGTGCCCTCTGCCACCGCGGCCGGTCCGAAAGAACAGACACACAACATTTCGACCGTTTCCGGGCATTGAAATAAATTCAACGTTGAAGATGAAACTTTATGTTGGACCACCATTCGATGCGGATTTCCTGCCTCTTGCAAGCAGATGCCTTAACCAATTAGGTTATCCACACACGCTTACCTTCCGACCCAAATTATCAAATTATGGCACACTACAATGGTAGTGCCTCCTGTTCATTTCTACCTCTTTCTCGCAACCTATACTGAACATGTTCGAAAAGAATAGACATCACATCAACGATTGTAAAAAATGCCCGCAACAAGAAATGTACAACATTGCTACGCTTGGACCCTTTCGGGAACCCAGTGTAGATTGCGAGCAAGAGGAAAGTAATGGGCAGGGGCACTACCATCGTAGTGTGTTATAAGCTGAGAATTTGGGTTGGCAAGGAAGGTAGCTTGGGTAGCCAAATTGATTACGGTGACCGCTGTCCCGAAACGAAAAAAACAGGATCGAATCCCAGACCAGCACAAATTTTCAACTTCCCACGTTGAATTTAAATCAAGACCCTGAATGGATAGAAATGTTTTGATACTCTGAAATCGTATAGATTTCGGTTTCAAACAGCCATCTCGTTTTGACTACGCTTTAGTATTCTAAAAATGTTCAAATGTTTGTAACGATTAAGGGACTAAACTGCGGGGTCATCAGTTCCTAAACTTACGAACCACTTGTGAACTCCCTTATACTCTGTGTATATCTCAGATGAGATGGATGATGGAACGATATATTAATTTAGCAAATGAAAAAACTTCCGCCGTTATTTTTGAAATTTCGAGATTCCAAACATTTCATCATCAGACACTACATCAGACAACAACGAGGTAGTTACTTTCATATTCACCGTATAGTTAATTAATACCTCATACTTTAAAGAATATTAATATTTTAAAGTTATTTGAATATAATTAACTGGTAATACATTTAATTTATATTGTTGTAGACTATTGTTGTTGTCTGATGCAGGGTCTGAAGATGAGATTATTGCAATCTCGAAACATGTAATTGATTAAAAATTTAAAAAATAACGAAGTAAGATTTTTTCATTTGTTAAACCCTTATACTCTTGTAAGATTAATGTAAATTGTTGATCCTATGATATCCTTGGTGCTCAGATGTTTCATTAAATCTCACTGTAACATCACAAAAGATATCCACACCATCCCGAGGCGGGATTCGAACCCCCGACGGGGAACGGCCTCGCGCATCGCAGCATAACGCCTCAATACGCTCAGGCGCTCCGCCGCGGCTTTTGTATTTCAGTCCTGGTTATAGATAAAACTACAAACATTTGTGGATAAAATGCGTGTGCTGATTATTTGACTGGGTGGTAGGAGTGTAAGTCGTTTCATTACGCAAACTAAATATCATGAAAAGATTTCATACAATCACTGCAACATAAAACTGGAGGAGCAACGACCGAACATGGTATCCACGCACATTTCTACTTTGAAGACTGTCATTAGACTGCGAGGCATTGGTTTAGAATTTGTTCAACGTCCTGGATTCAATGCGAGTCCACTGCATATTAGACATTCGCTTCATCAATGAAGCCATCGTGTTATTATTAATAACGCGACTGCACAGAATCACCAAAGTGAAGTCTTCCTCTATCTGTCTCAGGAAAATGAATTTATTTGATTCCAAGTTTGAAGTGTTTTGATGTCTTTGCGCATTTTTCTACGACTTCATGGAGCCTTAAGCCGACAGTGAATTATTGTCGATCATCTGCCATGGTGTGGATATCTTTTGTTATGTTACAGTGAGATTTAATGAAACATCGGAGCATCAGGGATATTAAAGGATCAACAATTTAGTGTAATCTGCCAAGAGACTAATTGATCATGGTTTTGTTCTGCAGCAGGACGTTGATTACAAACAATGTTGATCTGGGCAGCGGATATATAGGAACAAAACAAATAATGTCAAAACATGTGTACATTTAATATGGGGCGGTGTGAGTATCAAGCTCTGTCGTCAATGCAATGTGGCATGCCGACTGAGATACACAGGACCCAATTATGGCGAAACCTCATACTCCGTATTGGACAAAATATTCTTGAAGTCCTCCATACAGTGATTTGTCGTCTAGTATAAACTTCTGTAGTCCACACAGCACCATGGATGTTTATGCTGTGTAACTAGAAACCTCTTTACATCAGCTACTAGCATTCACTTCGCCACTAGCATTCATTAGTATTGACAGTAGGTAAAGATCAGACTCAGCAGAGCTCAAGCTGATAAGTGACGACCAAGAGAGTTCACATATATACCTACATTAAAATATGATTTTGTTTATTCCTGAAGTAGTAATTGAAAATTATAGTTGTGTTACATGTCTATGACAAACGTCCCACTTCAGTGAGATATACTACAAATAAATTAATTATGCTGAGTTATGTTACAAATATTTCTCAAAATTTGATTATTAATTTGCACTACGCTATAGATGATGATGAGAGTTGTTTGACTGATATCATGCCATAGCTAATGAATAACATTACAGCGACACGTTTTACAAATACAAACAATTATGGTGGAATATACTGCAACAATGTCTCAAACTTTGATTATTAATTGGACTGACAGACAGAAGTGGCAAAAAATCTTCAGTGTATGGCAACAGTAAATGTTCATAGTCAGATGCGAAAGTTCATCATATGTGGTAATACTAAGATGTGATAAATTTATATTGTTTTAAGTGTAGTTGTGTCAGGAATAACATAATTCTAATCAGAGGAGATGATAGACCGGCTATCTGTATCTGTCATATGGGAACAGAATCTGAATCTTATCTTACGCGGTGCAATTTTTTTTCTAGCGTGGTAAACACAAGTGTTCCACTATGGTCCTATCACCTAAAATCATAGAATTGTTGAGTTGAAGCTACCTCATTAATAAATTCACTTTGATCAGAAGAGACGGGAAACAATTACCATACCACTGTAAAATGTGTGACGAACGTACAGCATAAACAAAGAAAGGAACATTATCTACAAGGTAATGGTTTCTAAAATCATCTTCATCGTTAGAAATTATCGTCCAACTTTCACGAATATATAAATTATCTGATATGGTGCAAACGTAGGCTTCCGCGGCTGTTGACACTGTCAATAAAATTCTTCCGGGTATGAGACCGCCTCGTCATTTTATATCTAGCGACGTTTCGGCCACTGTTGCAGGCGGCCTTCAGGGCCTGTGTCTGACTGTTGAATGTACGATAGCTTGGGGTTTATATAGCAGCGGATGAGGTAGAATAAGGGGGACGTTGGGTTTGCTTTATTGGTGGTTACATTATTGCACGCCATTGTCGGAAAGGGGGGATGGATGATTGTTTTATAATGGCTTGTTTTTCATATGACTGGAGGTTGCATTTTTCCCCCTTATTGGTCAAAATGGACGTTTTCGATTGCCTTTTGCATTAGAAGTTGCCATTGGTGGAATGGAGCTGAGTGAACGGACTGCAGTAGTGTCACTGTTGGCTTGTCGCCTGGCGCAGACGGCGGCGGGCCGGTGCTCTGCGTGTTCGCGGCCGCCGTGGTCTCCGGGGCAGTCGGCGCGAGTCAATTTGCGCGCGGTGCCGTCACGTAGTGTTGCAACTGCTGGCAGCCAAGACGCCGGCAGCCTGTAGCAATCCTCCCTGTTCATATTGGCGGGACGCTTGGCTATTTCTAAAGCCTCTTTAAGCTTCCTCCTCGGTGAGAATGGTTGTTTCGCCAGCACGCGGGCCTCACCGAAAGATAACTGTTTTCCGCACTGTTGCGGTGCTCAGAAACTGCTGACTTTGTGTGCTGTCCAAACCGTATGTACCTTTCATGTTCAGAAAGCCTCGTGCACATTGCTCGTCCAGTCTCTCCTATATAAACCAGCCCACACTCGCAGCTTATTTCATAAACTCCGGCGTTACTCAGTTTGTCATCTGCGTCCTTAGTTGAACCTAGGAAATCCATAGTCTTATTGGTGCTGCGGAAGACTGGCTTGATGCCTGCCCGACGAAGAACCTTCCCCACACGCTCACTGACGCCCTGCACGTAAGGTAATAGGGCTATGCTTTGTGCTTCCTCCTGCTCGCCTTTATTGATTTCATTCCTTCTAGACATTGATGTATTTCTCTGGCCTAGTCCATTAGCCGCAAAGGTGGATCTGAGATGTCGTAGTTCTGCCTGTATGTGATCGGTATCGCTGATCCTGTGGGCCGTCCTTGTTAGGGTTTGAAAGGCGGATTTCTTCTGCATGGGATGGTGCTGGGAGGAGATCCAGCACGGCGTTTCGTATTGCCCTCCTGAACTCACCGATTCCATATTCTGCTAAAAGTCATTAGAACGCGACCGAAGCTAGCAGCCATGATACAATAAACCGTATGCCGTACACGAGGCATCACAACAACGTTTCACCAGGCAACACTGGTCAACTGCTGTTTGTGTATGAGAAATCGGTTGGAAACTTTCCTCGTGTCAGCTTGTTTTAGGCGTCACCACCGGCGCCAATCATGTCTGAATGCTCTGAAAAGCTAATCATTCTCATATCACAGCATCTTGTTCCTGTCGGTTAAATTTCACGTTTGTAGTACCTCATCTTCGTGGTGTAGGAATTTTAATGGCCAGGAGTGTAGTTAAAATTTAAATGTAATATTTTAATTCATATATTTTGGCCTACTTCAAGAATAAATGTGTTTTTAATTAAGGACTGCAAAGTTTTGTCATTAATATTATTACGCAGCTTCGATGATGAGCTTAATGTGGAAGTAATATTTTATCACTTGGTACTTCTTTCTGAAGCCGTGATTTGATCAGTATTCTTCTGCTGAATGTTATTTGCAGACATGTTGTAACAAATGTTTGTGTTTGAAATATTTATTAAGATGGATATGAAATCGTTTCCATTGAAGTTTCATCAAGTGCTTCTGATTTTCTACTGGAATCCTGTGGCACATATTGTACTATTTAGCGGAGTGCAGACTTCAACAAAGCAATGTCCGACGGCCGATACGAAGATACGTATTATTGGTACCCATCTAAATGTTTGGTTGACAATATGGCTGCTTCAAGAAACTAAATCTTTGTACTTCAAGAGATCAGTTTTGAGCACCTTCGACAAATCAACAAGAGGTGGTGTTGTTACAATCTCTACATGTATGTTTTATATAACCAAACGTAACTTACTTTGTGGGCTTACCTCGTATATCTTAGTTCCTGTTCGGATGATCCAAATTTATTGCCTGCTCCGCCGATATATTTAGGGCTGTTTACTGCATCGCTGAAAGAACGAGATTGTGCGTCGGCACAGGAAGCGCTGGAGCGGTAACAAGAATGCTTCCTGTCCTGTTTTTTTCTAAACGGTATCAGAAAACTCTTATTTCACAATGCCCTCGAGATAAATGCCTGTTGTTTAGGTGGCTGTGGGCCATTTAAAATTCCGGGCACGTCGCGCCGTCGACCGCTGGGTGCGCTAAAAAATAATAGAATGAAATACTGAGGAAGAAAGAAATGCAGCTGGAAGTAAAGAAAGCGAAAGCGCGAGGAACGATGGTGTTGGGTGCGTTGGGCTGGCGGGAGGGGGGGGGGGGGGGTTGGTGCGAGCGCCTCGCAGCATCCCACGGAGGACCCCCTCGTGGCGGGCGTTTCTAAATCCCTCATCTTCTAGAATCCTCTTTGCTATATAAAACATACCAGGCAGAAAACGCCTGCACGCCGCAGCGGGAATGGCCCGAATTGGGCGGCGGTTGGAGGAAAAACGAGCACCGTGGGAGAGGGGAGGAGGAGGCGAAGGTATGGAAGATGAGGGGGAAGGGGGAGGGGACCAGACTGCAGTTGTCGGAAGGGGTGGAGGGTGGGTGGGCCGGAAAATCGGGAGGGGCAGTGGTGGGGGGAGAGAAAATTGATTACGAACAGAGGCAGGAAATACGGCCATCATTCACACTTGGGGGAACTGCGCTCCCCTGAGAATTGCGTGTACACCTCGCGCAAATAACGGCCGATCCCCCGCCACTTGAGCCAGCGGGCGGCGTGTGTGGCTGCGCTGCAGGCACGGCCAGGCAGGGGAATAATCAGCCGGGCCGGGGACGCGGGTTTTTCCCGGCGCAGTCTCAGGAGGCTAACGGTGCAGGAAAAGAAACTAAAAGAAAAAAAAATCCTTCCGTGTGCTTTCATTGTGAGGGTTGAATCAATGCACTCATTATTACGAACCAAAGTTTTCATTTCAGGGCGATGAAATTACTCCCACCCGTGATGCACATTTTTTTTTTTTTTTTTTTTTTTTTTGTGGGGCGGGGAGTGGAATGTGAGTGGTTGCTTTTATGTGACAATTTAGTAGAATCGCAGTTGGATTAATTTAAGTGGAGGGCCCATTTCGGATATCTGTTTTTCTTCGATTTACCCATGAACAACTAATACGCACAACATTATTTTGCATTGTAATTGAATTGAATCAGTGATTAGAAAAAAAAAAAAGAAGAATATCCACTCACATCTGTTTAGGGAAAACTAAGATTTTTTTGTCACTTGCAAAATTATTCCTACTGTTTTATGATGAATTGCAACTTGTAGAACTATATTACCTGTCGTGAATGATGAGTCATTACAAGAAATTTGATAAATACTTTTGCAGAAGGCCTCGTTGGAAGTTGGTGGTGTAAGATACCTGTTAATATTATGTGTCACATATTTGTTAACAATGTAATTGTCCACAAACATATTTTGTCATGTTATAAATTAATTTCAAAGCTAATTACAATTTTTGCTGAATTTAATGTATATCAAAATTTTTCGTAAATTATTTTTCACAACATATAGAATCTCGATGTAATTGCTAGGAAAAGAAAAAGTGGTTGTTTTTTGCTGATAGAGTTTAGAGTATTCTGTAGGAGTATGTTATTATTATTGGGATGTTATGGAATGTGAATCGATATATATATATATATATATATATATATATATATATATATATATATATATTACAACTTAAAGTAAGTTTTGCATTCGTCTACAGTTATTTAATCGTTTCAACGTGTAATTTTGGTGTAGTAGAAAGAGAGTCTACGGGAGCTACCTCACCTGGAATTACGAACCTGCAGATTTCACACACGGGACTTTACTTGTAGCTGATTATAAAATTGACTGTTATATTAGACACAGTTACTCCTGGCAATTCCACATTGGGTACTGAATTTTCCATTTGGTACATAGAGACCTTTCGTTATCCAAGAATTTAAATAAAAAAGTTTACAGGTTCACACATCATTGTAGACCATGAAGCAAGAAACTTCGAGCTGCATCAACACCACAAAGTCTAGCATGTAGTGGTAAGAAGTAAATAAAATTGTTCCTTTTGAGGAATTTCGCAGCATCTTATCAAAAACTGACCAGAGACTTTTAAAGAGACATTTAAATCAAGATAATTATGAATATCAATATCTAATCTATATAATTATTTTACAGTGGACATTCACCCTTTGTTCAATACGTTATCCTCTTGAGAACAGCTGCCAGAGAAACTCTGGCCAAAACAGGGTTAAAGCACTATTTACTGACATTTCTGTTAAGACTATTGCCTGTGATCGATAATCGACCAATTGTGTTTTCAATCGTCACTGGGGGTAAAATTTTACGTATCATGTCCGCAGCCTCGCGTGTCTATGTTGGCAACATCAACAACACGATAGAAAATCTTTTCTCATTTGTTCGAACCACTTAGAATGACTCGATTAGTGTATCGTACAGACCATGAAGTAAACAAATAATGCTGGTCCTGCTTTATGGTTGAAATGTTCTTGTATGTACTCTCGTCCGCTCATTAAAAATAATTGCCCTCGTAAAGCGAAGATTCCATGAGAAAACATCAGCGTTGTCAAGCAAAATGTTCAGATGTTTGTTAAGCTCATGGGACTTAACTGCGGGGTCATCAGTCCCTAAACTTACAAACTACTTATCAACTGCCTTACACTAAGGACGGCACAAATATCCATGCCCGAGGGGGGATTCGAACCCCCGACCGTACTGGCCGTGCAGACCGTGACTGGAGCGCCTCGGCCACCGCGGCCCGCGTTGTCAAGTGATTGGCTAAATTGAAGACTCACAGGAGTCTCACTATTCAGCATCTGTTGCCAACATTATCATAGGAGGTCGCTGGGATATTTGGTAAAATTTAACCGGCACTGGGAGGTATGAAACGGTATCTTTTACGTGTTAAGGAAAATGTCTGACCCAATAACTACAAATTAAAACGGAAGTATATACTTCTCATGCCATTTTCGACTTATATAACTTTCATTAACCTAATATTTCAAATGTAACTATAATTTCGATGTTCGTATATTTATACAACACCAAGAAATAATGTTATTTTGATACTGCGATATTCAGGATTCCAGAGCTGACAACATGTCGACTTTGTAGTACCACCCGTGCACCGCTACATGCCTCTCCCGGCCGATTATCATTTATATCGGCATTCTCGACTTCTTAGTTCCACCCGAGCACCACTAGATGCCTCTCCTGGCGCATCATCTTTTATATTGGCATTCATATGAAAACATCCACTTCCTCTAACCACTCTTAATCACTGCGAAAATGAAGCATTTGAACGGCAAATGAAAGTGAGTTGGGAGAACTCCATGTTTCGATATTCACTTATTTTAATACTGCAGATGGGCTGCATTACAGCGTCTTTGGTCGAGGCGAATATCCAATCAATGAGCTGATTGTTGGAGAATGTAGAACTTCATCCAAGCTGTAGATAGGAAAAATTCTACTTCCTTTTACCACTTTTAATGGCTAAATGCACACATAATATTCATATTCGTGAAATCTCCGACAAACAATCTTTCGAATAATGTAACATTCATTGGCCTTTTTGTACGAATAAATTAGTAATCTGCACGCCAATTTTCGTGTTAGCGTATTTATATAATGATTAGAACAATGTCTTCTGGTGTAGCATTCAAATTTTTAACAGTATTTAAAAAAAATTTAATCATCTTCATAACCTTTTACAGTGTTATTTCTAGGAAACACTAATTTTTTCCATCAGATAGGACAACATTATTTCGTGTGGGCCACTGAAGAATGTTGTTATAAAACTATTGATGCTCTGATGGAAAGTACTGTCACTTTGCCACGTGTTCCGTCGGGAGATTCGCAGCATTATTTCATTAATTTATTAAGGTATTGCAGCATCTTGGGATTTATAGGAATATTATTGCTGTATGCAGAATTTTTTCGGATAATCAGGTATATATTTTTCCTTAAAAAGCCTATATGTATTGCAGTTCATCAATTCACTCCGTACAAAGTACAAATCCTGGGTTTTGATGTGTATAAGTTAAACGAACCACAGACATTGCCGAGGTGGGGTGGCTTGCGTTCCTCAACGATACAGATAGCCGTACCGTAGGTGCAACCACAGCGGAGGGGTATCTGTGGAGAGGCCAGACAAACGTGTGGTTCCTGAAGAGGGGCAGCAGCCTTTTAAGTAGTTACAGGGGCAACAGTCTGGATGATTGACTGAGCTGGCCTTGTAACATCAGCTAATGTGGCTTTGCCACACAGCTACTGCGAACGGCTGAAAGCAAGGGGAAACTACAGCCGTTACCTTTCCCGAGGACATGAAGCTCTACTGTATGAACATATGATGATGGCATCCTCTCGGGTAAAATATTCCGGAGGTAAATTAGCCCCCATTCGGATCTCCGGGCCGGGACTACTCAGGATGATGTTGTCATCAGGAAAGAAAATACTGGCATTCTACGGGTCGGAGCGTGGAATGTTAGATACCTTAATCGAGTAGGAAAATTAGAAAATTTAAAAAGGGAAATGGATAGGTAGAAGTTAGATATAGTGGGGATTAGTGAAGTTCGGTGGCAGGATGAACAGGATTTCTGGTCAGGTGACTACAGGATTATAAATACAAAATCAATTGGGGGTATCACAGGAGTAGGACTAATAATGAATAAGAAAATAGGAAAGCGGGTAAACTACTATGAGCAGCACAGTGATCGCATTATCATTGTCAAGATAGTTACGAAGCCAACATTGACAACAGTAGTACAGGTTTATATGCCAACTAGCTCTGCCGATGATGATGAGATCGAAGAAATACATGAGGAGCTAAAGGAAATTATTCAGACAATTAAGGGGGAGGAAAACTTAATTGATATGGGAGACTGGAATTCGGTAGTAGGACAAGGAAGGGAAGGGAAGATAGTAGGTGAATATGGTCTGGGCAAAAGGAATGAAAGAGGAAGCCGCCTGGTAGAATTTTGCACGGAACATAATTTAGTTATAACAAACACATGGTTCAAGAATCACAAAAGAAGGTTGTATACGTGGAAGAGACCAGGAGACACCGGGAGATACCAGATAGATTTTATAATGGTATGACATAGATTTCGGAACCAAGTTTTACAGTGTATGGCGTACCCAGGGGCAGATATAGACTCTGACCATAACTTGTTGGTTATGAACTGTAGGCTGAAACTGAAGAAACTCCAAAAAGGTAGGAAAATAAGGAGATGGGACCTGGATAAATTGAAGGAACCTGAGGTTCTTAAGAATTTGAGAGGGAGCTTTAGGCAACAATTGACAGAAACATGGGAAAATAAAACAGTAGAGGAGGAATGGGTAGCATTGAGAGATGAAATAGTGAAGGTAGCAGAGGACAAAATAGGTAGGAAGGCAAGACCTACAAAAAATCCTTGGATATCACAGGAGATACTAAATTTAATTGATGAAATGAGAAAATATAAAAATGCAGTAAATGAAACAGGCAAAGTGGAATACAGACGACTAAGAAATGAGATTGACAGTAAGTGCAAAATGGCTAAGCAGGAGTGACTAGAAGGCAAATGCAAGGATGTAGAAGAATGTATAAATAGGGGAAAAATAGATACAGCCTGCAGGAAAATAAAAGAAACATTTGGAGATAAGAAAAACAGCTCTATGAATATCAAGGACACTCATGGAAAACCAGTTCTCAGCAAAGAACGGAAAGCTGAAAGGTGGAAAGAGTATATAGAGGGGCTCTACAAAGGAAATGAACTTCGAGACAATATTGTAGGAAGGGAAGAGGATGTAGATGAAGATGAAATATGAGATACTGTACTGAGAGAAGAATTTGACAGAGCCCTGAAATACCTAAGTCTAAACAAGGCCCCTGGAGTGGATGACATACCCTCAGAGCTACTAAAGTCTCTGGGAGAACCAGCCATGACAAAACTATTTGAACTGGTGTGTAGGATGTATGAGACAGGCGAAGTACCTTCAGACTTTAAGAAAAATGTTATAATCCCCATTCCAAAGAAAGCAGGTGCAGACAGTTGTGAAAACTACAGAACCATCAGTTTAATAAGTCATGGCTGCAAAATATTAACACGAATTATATACGGAAGGCTGGAAAAGCTGGTAGAAATCGACCTCGAGGAAAATCAGTTTGGGTTCAGGAAACATGTAGGATCACGGGAGGCAATACTCACTTTACGGCTTATCCTAGAAGATAGATTAAGAAAAGGCAAACCTACTTTTCTAGCTTTTGTAGATTTGGAGAAGGCTTTTGACAATGTTGGTTGGAATAAACTCTTTCAAGTTCTGAAGCAAGCAGGAGTAAGGTGATTTACAACTTGTACAAAAACCAGACAGCGGTTGTCAGAGTTGAAGGGCATGAAAGGGATGCAGTGGTTGGAAAGGGAGTAAGACAAGGTTGTAATCTTTCTCCATTGTTATTCAATTTGTACATTGAGCAAGCTATAAAGGAAAGCAACGAGAAATTTGGAGAAGGAATTAAAGTTCAGGGTGAAGAATTAAAAACTTTGCGTTTTGCCGACGACATAGTAATTCTGTCAAATACAGCAAAGGACCTGGAAGAGCAATTGAACGGAATGGACAGTGTGCTGAAAGATGCATATAAGATGAACATTAACAAGAGCAAAACTAGGGTAATGGAGTGCAGTGTAAGAAAATCAGGTGATGGTAAAGGAATTATATTAGGTAACGAAGCAATAAAGGAGGTAGATGAGTTTTGTTACTTGGGCAGTAAAATAACAAATGATGGTCGCAGTACAGAGGATATAAAATGCAGAATGGCAATGGGTAGAAGAGCGTTTTTGAAAAAGAGAAATTTGTTAACATCGAATATTGATTTAAGCCTAAGGAAGTCCTTTCTGAAGGCATTTGTATGGAGTGTTGCCTTGTATGGGAGTGAGACTTGGACGATAAACAGTGCGGACAGGAAGAGGATTGAGGCTTTTGAAATATGGTGCTACAGAAGAATGCTGAGGATTAGGTGGATGGACCGCGTAACTAATGAGGAGGTACTGAACAGAATTGGGAGAAAAGAAATTTCTGGCATACCTTGACTAAAAGAAGGGATCGATTGGTACGACACATTCTTAGACATCGGGGAATCGTAAATTTAGCATTGGAGGGAAGTGTGTGGGGTAAAAATCGAAGAGGAAGACCAAGAGATGGATACAGTAAGCAGATTCAGACAGATGTAGGTTGCCGTTCTTATGTGGAGATGAAGAGGCTTGCTCAGGATAGGGTATTATGGAGAGCTGCATCAAACCAGTCTCCGGACTGAAGACAACAACACACAACAACAACAAGTTAAATACCGGAATTTAGCAAGCGAAAACCTTTCCTTCATTTGACAATCTAAGCCAAACTAGGATTTCTAAAACTGTGGTGGCCATTATTTTTTAACGTCAATGATATATTTGTGTTCAGTAATCTTGACTTGAAACAAATTCAGTGTTTTATGTTGAATTGAGTGTCACTTGTTGCCCTGTAACTCTCTATCTATTACGGCAAAATGTCTATCGCATGGGAGGAGAAAGTGACCTCATACAGGAAAGTAATGCTGAATTATCTGAAATTCCCCAGTCATTGTTAGACACATCAGATACAACATAAATATTTTTTTGATTTTTCCCACCATAAGAGTCAGTAAACACATGTAGTTCTTTCACTGAGACAGGTAGTACCTGTATGTAGGCATTGAGGTAAGTACGAACCTCACTGAGACTTCAGTTACCTTCTCCATGGTGGCAATAAAACTGTGCATTGTTATAGATTCAAAATACAAAAAATTCCATTTTTCGTAAGTAGAACATTTCCTGTATAGGAAGACGAAGAATAGAAATATTTTACGTGTAATCAAACACTAGGCCGACTACATCATTTCTTTCAGGGCATTGTTTTATTACCTCTTATTGTCGTTGTTTTTTATACAACTTCAATGCTCTTTCTTTGTGGGCCATCAAATTAGCGATAACTAATCGGTTTGCAATGTCATTCAGAAATTGAGATTTAATTTGGCTATAGTTTCCTCCCAGAATGAACAAAGTCTACTTGTGGCTGACCAAATCTATAATGAAAATGTTCACTGAAGTATTTGAATTAATATTAATACCTTACTGCTAATTTTGGGTTTTCTCAGAAAACAAACAGTGTACGCGTTTCTCATTTAAGTTTGCGACTGTACTGTGACAGGTGGGTTGGAAAAGATCCAATATGAGAAACTGACTTAGCAATGACAAAATGTTCAGTTATATTTTCGCTGTGTGTTCCACAGTCTCGTGAAACAACAAAATTAAAACAATGTGTCTAAATGATATTTAGTAATGTTACTGTAACGTACCTTGCCTGACATCTGGCGATGCAGCTCAGACTACTATTTGTAAAATAGAAGAATATCCTAACTTTCTTCTATATTCAACCAATTAATAATTTTCACAGGCAATACTTTCAGTTCTATTGCTGGTATTTTCTTCCTGTTTCCAGTCATCGATGAGTGGATAGCTCCGGAAGAAAATGTGTATCTCAGCTTATTTTTCATAAACTTGAACTTTCTTCCTTTTTCCATCTGATTTTCAATTTCATTACACGTTTTTGGAAGGTTTTGAAAGTCAAAAGAAATCTAATACATTATTACCACAGTTTGATTTTAACATACGTATCTCATTGGGGATCGTATGTGGTGCCATAAAATAGGTAATAATAATAGTTCCACAATTGTCTTTATTACAGTTATCAAGATCCCTGACAAGGTATGAAGCACTAGATTACAGGGCAGTTTATTTACAATTATCTTGTGACCTACAGGTTTTTCTGAATAATTTCATTTTCTATTAAAAATAAGAAATGACTAGGAAACACCAAAACACTTGCTCATCGGTCACTTTTCTACTCAGGAACGAAACGTTAAGATACTTCACTAAAATTCAATTAAAACAGGTGATGGTGGAACGTAGGAAACGTTTATGAAATGCAATAACTACAGTATTTAACGTTCAAAATCAGACACCATAGCTGTAGGCGAAGGAAAACGTCATAGACGAGGCAATAAAACGGCAAAAGCAATCACTCAATTACCCAAGAAAGAAGAAATCAGTTCCACAATTGTTGCTACAGATGAATCACAAACGTCAACAATCCTCAAAACTGAGACGTCTTAAATCAAATAATTGCACTCAAAAGCATATGCGCGTTTAAAAAAGGCAAGTGAAGTGTAAAAATGTGCGAATCATTACACTCCATAAAGAATTGGTAAGCGTAAAAAACTGCCAGTGATAGTAAGAACATACCAAAATAATAAAATTATGTTAGTCTTATGTTCATATTCTACCTACTTCCAGCGGAATAAGCTGCAAATAAACACATATTGTCCACGACAAATTTGATCTTTATACCACAGATTCAGTAAAATTTGGCTGTTTTTACATTAATTTCCAGATTATGTATGTCGCTTGATATTTTACTAATGCTTGTAACACAAAAATTATTCTATTTCGTTAATTACGTACAAAAATAATTACAAAAAGCCTCACTCCTTGGACGGCTTGCCCATAGCGAGTTTGACTACCGCTAGGAGCTCTAGTGTCGTTGCAACTGTCAGTTGGTAACAACTTTCACAGCAGCCTGTGGTATCACTATACAGGTTGCAGTTATTGAAGTGAAGCGCCTTGCATCGCTCCTATCGTTACAGTATTGTGAATAACATTGTGAATCACTGATTTTGGTAAAGATACATAATTGTTGTTGCCAACGGCGCAGTGACGGGGGGGAGGGGGGAGGGAGGGGCTAATGGGGCTGAAGCCCCCTACCCCCCAGCATCTACCAAAATTTTTAATATTTTATTATTTTTATTGTTTTAAACAGGTCGGCACCGGAGATTTGAAATAGTACACATGCAATAAAGCACAACATAACTATAATTTGCCAAGCACAAGTGAACGTGACAGTAGGTCGCCAATGTGATGCCGCCACTTATAACGTGTGCTTCTGTTACTGTTAATGGTTTTAAAACGCCGCGACAAGCTTTGATGCTACCGGTATTATTACTGCTATGCTGAAGTTACAAGCTGATTGTTGATATGCAGCGGTCCGCTGCTTAGCAGGTCAGCGGCGCCACCGAGTGGAATCTTATGAACAACAATGGTGTTATTTTAGTTCAGATTTTACACATAGAGTCTCACATTAATTAAACCGTAAATACCTTTCTCTTGGGCATTGTAACATTGAAGCTGATTAATTATTTTACGAGATGATTATATACACTCCATTTCCACCACGTTGCTCCTCTTACAATTTCAAATTAATGCGAATCTACTCATTTTATTCTTGTGCAATTGTTTTCGTAGTATAATTGGTTAAATTATAAACAGTGTATAAATAAATCATAGATTAATATATTCATTGGGCTTTATTAAAAAAAAAAAAAAAAAAAAAAAAAAAAAAAAAGCAAATGGGAACCCCGAATCCAAATCCTGGCTGCGGCACTGGTTGTTGGAACATTTTTCATACAATGAAACATTTAAAGTGCTCATATTTTTTATCACTTAGTAGTTAGGAATACATGCTACTTACCATTTAACTAACTACTTTCATTATTGATCGTGTGGAGGATTGTAATAGTTGTCTTCTATAGTACAATTCAAACTGTAGTACAATGCAAGTATGACCAGTTTCTAGTATTGCTTTCTTAATAAAAAAGAAGTGGTGTATCAAACAGGGTTGCTTACTATGAGCGCGTATCCGTCTGGAGAGTTAATCTGACAGAATTTGATTAACTAGAAGTTGTCAAAATTTCAGTCAGATGCATAATTCTGATTTACTTTGTGACTTTCAAAAAATCAAATGTTCAAATGTTTGTCGAGCTTATGGGACTTAACTACTGGGTCAGCAGTCCCTAAACATACAAACTACTTATGAACTAGCTAATACTAAGGACGGCACAAATATCCATGTCCTTGGGGGGTTCGAACCCCCGACCGTAGTGGCCGTGCAGACCGTGACTGGCGCGCCGCAGACCGCTTGGCCATCGCAGCCGGCTGTGACTTTCATTAATAGAAAACAGTACTGTGTCATAGCCGTTACTATTGATTGTTCGAATAACAGAATATTTAAGAGTCATTTAAAGTCATAATGTGTTAATGTTAAGACTAATTTTTAGAGAAGCAATTCAATGTTTGACAGAAAGGCAGATATCATTTCTTTATTAGCAGTGTTAAAAATATCTTCTATGGTATTGCCCTTTATTTTAATGAACTGGTTTTGTTGGCGACCCAAATAACACGCACCTGTGACCGCCGAAATTCATTAACTGTAGCTAGCATTATTTACGACTTATAAGCGCCGTTCTGAAACTGTAACTAGAAAAAAAATTAACGTATTCTGTCTACCAAAATTCGGAGTAATCTTGACAATTATTAAGGCATTCATTAATAATCTGATTAATTTAAAGGCAGTTAAATACAGTGATGTTATTGGTTTAATTGTCATGGCTCGTCTTGTGTGAATTTCAAAGTGGTAACAGGTCTTAACATTGAGATCATTGAATATCAATAGAAGTACACGGGACATATTTTCTATTAGATTTCAGCAAGCCTTTTCAGCTAAATTCAAAGTAAAATCAATGTACCACGAGTTTTACCTATAAAACTACCTGCTGAATTTCAGTTTAAGAATGGGGAGGTTTTGGTTCACACCTTAACAACCTTAACAACAAGCAGACTAGATTCATCATAAAAACAGTTTTCCATCAATTAGATTAATTACATTTGGCTATCCTAGCAGAATAATTTTAAACACATTAGTTTCATTTTTAAACATATTAGTTTCAAACTCCGCATTAATTCAGCTGCAGTAGACTATTAGCGCATGTCGTGGACCACTGCGGCTTCCAGGACGGGCAGTATTGTCTGAAAGTTGGTATTCTCGGCACACTCTTGCTAGTACTCTGGGTTTCAGAATACCTAATTACCTAACACTACGCAGTTCAAACAACGAACACTAACTACATAAGAAGTAAAATTCTAGTTCCATAGGCGGCACTGAGGTATGCGGACATAAAAGTAGTCGGCACCAATAGAAATAAACAGAATTTGATTTCTAAAGTAGTGTTTGGAGCTTTATTGCTGAATTTCATTAAAAGATATATTACACAGCAGACCTTAAAGACACCAAAAATTCTATTCCTCGTGGTTTTACAAAACTGACTGTCCCATATGTCTATCTCCTTTTTGCATTCTGCTTTCTGCTTTCAACGTCTGTAATTTCCCGTTGTATGGTTATAATGACGTCTGAAAAATTTGCATGTGAATCACTGATGTACTAGTGACAGTAATGTTATGCCAAATCCACTGACTTTTATACCATATTTACGCGCTACCACAAGCTGTAGCCATTGATATTGCTACTCTATGACTCTAATCAACTGGAAGTGTTATTGTATTTTTAGAGAAAGGAGGGTGATTCATATTATGTGTAATAATTGAATTTTGTAAATATTTATCTGATGGCGCTCACAGATACAACAGAAAGGAAATACTATTTCTAATAATTATCAGTAAACGTAGAAAGATGGGAAGAATCGAACGTACTCTTAATAGTAATAAAAATTCTTTATCTATTACTTCTTATAGAAATGCTAAAATTTTCTCTAGCCTCATCATTAAAAAAAATGTTAATACCAACTAGTAACGCGCATCATATACGGAATATTTATGCATCCAGTCAGTTTATGATAGCTCACTTGATTAAAGAATAACCCGTTATTATAATTTGTTTCACCAGGTTTCTTAAGTCATTCCATTCAATACGAAGTGTAATACACACCTGGTATGGTAGCTTGGTATAACCTAAGATAAATGAAAGAGTATAAAATTATAATATAGTACAGCTTTATTTATTTTACAATTATCGACTAAAATTCAAAATTTATGACTCATTTCCCTGTATGTCTGGACATAGGTGACATGAATCTACAATAATAATAATAACTATTATTATAATTTTATTATTATTATTATTTTCCATCATATTTCGCTTCGTGTATTATCAGGAAGGATTAGTTCTGTATGTTTGCCAGTGCACATTAGTGATCTACAAATAAAAACAACATAGAACACATTAATGTTTCCATACGCTTAGCATTCATTTCGCCGTAATGCTATTATAGTCTGCACGCGATTAAGGTAGACTTCTCGTGTATTGGCGCTGATAGTAGGCCTAAGGAGCAGCGGGTAATACGGTTGCCGAGATGTGAGATAGATGTGACAGGGATTGTACGCAGTCTGCGTAATACCGCAAACATGGGTATATCCCAACTGCATATTGCGGTTTGGATCTACGCAAGGTAAGATCACCAGCTGTTTGTTCTTGTCATTCTCCGACTGAGGATTGTAGACCGATGCTTTCCTCACTATATCGACTTCTCTTCATACACTTGGTTACATCTTAGTCATCCGCATGGGTTCCTTTCCACTGTAAACGCGACACTTCACTTTCTACTTCTTGTTGCGTGTTTCTGAAGATTCTACACCAGAAACGTACAGTCTTACAAGCTGAGTAGTACTATTTACATAACGTATCTATACATATTTTAAAATTTGCTGTATATATGTATGTGGGTGTGTGGGTATGTTGGTATGTATGTTGCACAGTTCCAAAACTACTGGACTGAGTTAAAACACATTTCGTACAAATGTTCCTTACTATCAGGCAACAATCGCTGATGAGGTAAGAACCACCAACGACACATAAGTAAGGAGATATGGTATTATAAAGAATGACAGTCGTGAAGAACGGTCGCATCATGTGGTAATATTCTACATCTGCCCCTAAACTATTGGACTGATTTCAACGAAATTTGGTACGAATATTCTCCAAGGTCAGGAGAAAAGTGGTAGCAAAAAGCCACCCACAGTGCAGAGTTCATACGAGATCACGTTATAAACAATGAAAATTGCCTCATCTTGCGGCGTGTGATAGCATGGTTGTATTCTCCAACCATTTCACTTACCGACTTGCAGTTAAGTTTGAACATAATTTAAAATCTTTACGAAACTTTTTCTCGCTGACAACCCCAACAAAAGGATGAAAGGAAAAACGTTTATCGCTTACTACTTTTCCAATGTTCATGACCTGTATCTACGGCGTTTGGCATGACGTTACAAGTTACTATTTCTACGCTGTATAATGTATTCGCGAGCCAATCCACAGATAGTACACATACAGTACCTAATAATTCAAAGAGTAACGTATGAAAAACTGCCCCATCACCCATCAGGTTACATTAATGTTATACATCATATATATTTTATTACTATTTTTCTTTCTTCAGATACTGCATTAATAATCTTGTATATTATGCGCATTTATTTTTGTTTTACCGTTTCATAATTTAAAAGCTGTTTTCACAAGTACACGAAGATGTAATGTTTTACTAATTTTTAATTTCCTTTGTAATATAAGACTGGAAATATGCATATATACCTGGGCAATGCTGGGTTTAGTTAATAATAATCTGAGCATTTACATTCCACTCATATATCATTTAATGTAGTGCAGTGGCTCACTGGAGAGGCGGGCAAATATATTTCGTCATTACTTTTGATACTGGAGTGAAATTTAAGCTTTATGATATGATGAGTAGTAGTAGTAGTAACTATGTCACGACTTGGAGGTTGCATACAATTGTGACATTGGTGCACTGATAATGATTAATGCTGTCTGCGTCAGCTGTAACGGCAGTTAAAAGTAGTCCGATGTGAACAAAGCAGAGGGGTGTCGGTAGCAGGGCCACTGTGCCAGCCGGAATATTAGGAGGGATTGGGCTTGGTCGCGGTCACTTTCGGCGCCTTTGAGGACGCCGTCACAGAGGGGTGGCGAGGCAAATGAACTCCAAAGCCATTGTCCGGGGGCGGTGTTAAAGCGACCTTGGCACCAGTATGGCGCGAGCAGCGGTTACCAGTGGCCGTTTATTTCTGGACTGGAAACGGTTTGTCTATAGAAGACATGTGAATGGAGCGTTAGCAGCACGGTGGCGCCATAACTCACCAGAGAAAAAGGGAGTTTCTTGCTCTGCTGCTTAGGTGCTAAAGAGCTGTAAATAATCTGCTGAAACTCATATTCACTGGCTGGGATAAAATAAAATGGTCACCCCTTGGGGGAGGAGTAGAAAAATTTTGTTTCGGAGGTACGTGATACTCTAAAAAAATGTTCGAAAAAAGAAAAATATGTTTCTTGAAATCCGCCACGTTTGTAAGGATATTTTAAAATATTGTCTTTGTAATTTATATTATTTCTTTTGTCAGCTAGCTCAGTAAACGTAAGAAACATGAACCTTCTCAGGAACGTGATTATTCAGGTTAAATTTTAGTTGAAGATCTTCAACTGGTGCAAGTATTCTTACAAAATAGTTCCACAATAAATGCTATAGAAATGCAAATATTTTTAATATTTCCTGTTGAAGTCAATGTGGAGCCTAACCTTTATATTAAAATTCTGAATATTAGTCTTAGTTACGTATATCATTGAAACTTTAATTGAATATCCAACTTGTAATAAAATCACAAAGTCTCAAGTCACAGAAGCTAAATGAAAAGTGCCTTTTAACTTTTTAAGATACGGCTATCAGGAAATTATTTAATGAAATATTATTCACTTCTCACTCAGAATAATAGTCACTTTGAATAATTATGCACTTAGTAATTTATAGATCTTTGTAAGATAGCATATTTAACCATACATTACCACAGACGTTGGCGTAATTTTTATATGAGTCCAGTTTGTTTTTGCAGAGCTGAAATAGAATATTATATTTTTTATTATTAAGTCTTTTTTCCCACCCATCCTTGCTTTATCAGTTAGGAATTCTATATTTGCCACATAATGGCGGCGGTTGATGCAATCTGAGTCGTTAGCTCCTTGCTGAAACAAATGCTAATGGCGTCTTTTAGCATTCCATATAAATGATCAGGGTAATTCTAACAAATTAAAGTTCGTACACTTATTTCATTTAATACATATATATATTGTAAGACTTTAAAAATGTTCCAACACATTTACAGACCTCATTACAATGTTTCCTTCATTTTCATTAAAAACGATCTCGTCACGATATATGAATCGACCAGAGCTGACAAGAGACAAGACACAACCAGATTCAACAAGATATAATTAGATATTTTTTTAACATTACATACATTTATGTATTTTAATTGTACAAAGATAATAACACACATTAACATAATTATTCTTTGTTACAAGTGTATACACAGACACCTTTTGTTACATGATGTATCTATATTACTGGTACCACTAAACTTTTCAGTCGTAGATTTCCGTAAAAATTGGAAGGACATTACAGTTCGAGCAGACATAATCCAAAAGTAACTAAACACATTCCAATATCTAGCACATAATAACAATTATGACCCTATCATTATCACTAAACAACAAAGACAAGGCATCTAAAACCAACACTTCACACGAATGACATAGGACTAAGTAAAGAAACAGCAAGAGAATATAAAATAAATAACTGCTAATTATTTAGGTCCAATACCCAACAAAATAAAGGACTTATTCAGAACTACAAATTTACGTTTTGCTTTCCAGACCATTAACAATCTTAAACTGAAATTACGAACAGGTAACACAAAAATTCCCGTTTATCATAAATCAGATATCTATGAAGCCACATGAGGCGGTTGTAACATTTTTTTACAATGAGCAGGCTGAGCAAAATTTCGACACACCATTTAAAGAACTCATTAGAAATACAGAATACAACCAATGAAAATATTTTCGTCACCTAAAAGATCGTCAGTAGTTGGGGGACCTGAACGTGAACGGGTTGCATTTTCACACCTTGTTTTCGGTGCACATTACTCTTGGTCTACGATGCGGAGGGAGTTGAGATTTTGTACGAACAATGAATGACATTAACTCAAGCTGTATAAGGGAATAGATTGAAATACGTGCTATAGTTTAAGAATTACAATATTTTGCCTAATAGATTTCTTTATAATACACATTTGCATTCTGGAACCATTTCTTGTGCATCGTTGTTCTAATACCATTTACTCTGTGGCAGGCTGCTTTCTACATTCGTAGGAATTCATTATGCCTCTTGTTTAGTGTTTGGAGAATATCTCAGGTAATAAAAAAACCCCTATTGCTCTTCATTACTATTTTCTCTAAAATTACCGTTAAGTTATATACAGAGTGAGAAACGTAAATCATTTCTGCAATGTATTAGGAATAATACAAAGGTACTACCACTTCTTCAGTTGGGAGAAATTTGGTGAACATAGCTAACACCATTATAAGGATACATGTACCTAAAATTCTGAAAATGTAGTTTCGATAAAAAGAGGAAAGACTGTTCACAGTGTATTTTACTCACCGTATGCCTCTTTCAGAACATTCCAGTGGCATAATCTTGCTTGCCAGCTGCTTCTTTATCCTCTGCAGACTGTTTCAGGTGACTTTTCCTGACCCTGGACTCTTCCGCAGCCCTTTCAGCTTCAACTAGTCGCTGACGATCTATGGCACTCAGAGCACCTATCATATTATTTCTTGGTTGGATGCCTAATTTGTCCATTTCGGTTGTCCTATTAATTACACCACCACTGAAACAGATAAAAACATTCATCACATGTATTTTTAGCACTGTCCATCCAAGAAACACTGTTATCGGTACTCGTTACCACACGCATCTGTTTAAACTCTAATTTTTGTGTAGACCGTGTAGACATTTCCTAAGTAGTTTTTTATCTGCAAGGTCCCTGTATATTGGTTTCATTGTGTCCATGACTATGGCAGCCATAGAATGTTTATGGTAATAATCCCTGACTGAAGCATCAGCGTGGCCAGTGTGCAGACATTTGTTCAAAGAGCGTTTAAGACTATGTAAATGAAGCATACATGTTGGAAACGGGAGAAATATGTCTTCCAGATGAAGACTTTTTTTTCGACTTTCGAAACATAAGTCACTTACGAAAGTCGAATATAATAATTAAAAGGACCAATAAAATAACAATATACGTATAAAATAAAACTACAAAACATGTAACATTTCCATGTTTTTAGCAGATATAAATTATTAGCGCATATATAATACTTCCAAAGATTACAAAAATCCTAATAACATAAATATAACGTTAACATGCTTTGTAAACATACGACATCGTGGCTACAACTGTCAAAATACCAAATAAAGATTAAAATAACCAACAAATTTTGACAGTTAAGGTATATTGACGCCTTAGATCTCTTACATAGGTCAGACCCTCTAGAAATATGTGTAAATGAATGTTAAGCTCTATATTGTAAAACTATATGCGAGCATAATATTTTGTTTTAACCTAAAGCCACGCACGTTGTACCGCAAGTCACTTAATAATGGCAATTTAAACCGAAATGGGACGGTCGTGTGAAAATAAAATTAATAATATTACATAGCAACGATTTGGCTGATTATTGTTGTTATAATAGTAGATATGATGGCAGAGATTTGCGTTACGCCATTAACGAGCTTGATAGACCTTGCTGTTTGCAACAATGCGCATATCTGCTATTTCGAATTGTGGTGTTCACTTGACGTGGGGTGTTGGGGAATACATGGAGCGCACGAAATAAGGAAAGGCAGTAGAGGTCAACTCTCAGAGGACAATGTAGGTTGGTGCGAACGGCGATAGAGGCGCACCGACCGTTGCTTGAGTCACATTCTTGTTTGACACTTGCTTTCACTCTGAAGATATCGACGTGACCAACGGTTAAGTGCGCCTATTGTGGTGTTCCGGAGATCCACAAAGCGCATAAAAGTCTTTGAGATGAAGTACTTGTCGCTATACAACGGCGTGATTTAAAGTCATTCAACCACCTTTGCGGGTAGAACGCCTCAGTACTTCTGCAAACTGAGCCCCTCACTGTTGAATTTTAATAGTTGTAGTTGTGCAGGCAGTCGCACAATTAAAAATATCGATTTAGCTCTAGTCAACATTAAGTTTTCGAAGGGAGAACAAGGTAGCATTTACTACCTCTCATTGGTTTTTCACACTCTTGTTCTATTGTGAGATAGGATTAACATTTTCGTTTTCGAGTTGTGTTGCGTAACAAATAAATAAAAAAAATAAAAAAGTTCTGTATATAGTATTTGTAATACACTTATGTCCTGTTCTCGACTGTATGGAACTCCCTCAGGTTCACAAATTTTGGGTTATTAAAGTGGAGATGTGTTAGGTAGAACACCTATTAAATTCATGAAAACTCAGTCCACTAACCCAAAGCTAAACTTCGTGTACGATCAAGTGTTAGGAGACCGTTGCGCAGGGACGAGTGATGATGAACAGATGAAGTTGTTGCTGCGTCGAAGTCCATACCGAGGCAGGAATCCGTAACTGAGCTACCCCGCTGTAATTACACACACCGAACGTATCGTATATCTTCATTTACATTTATTTTACTATTCGTTAAATTTTAGTTTACTTTATACTTGACAGGTTTTATGCTTGTCAATTTCGGCATTTCAGTTAGTATTCTCAGCTGCTATGGATATTGGAATTTCGACTGTTTAAGCTTTTTTTCTGTACATAATAGTGAATGTGCCGTCGTTCCGCTTTATCTTCATTTTCGTTTCAATGTGGTCTCAATGTATCACAGTAAATTTTACTCCTGCTGTTTTTCAGCAAACCCATATGCATTTTCATAGACAAATTCCTCTACATCCACTTTGGGATGCCGCGGTGGAGTAGCCGAGCGGTCTAAAGCGTCTCGCTGCGGAGCGCGTGGTTGCTCGCCGTGGAGGTTCGAGTCCTCCCTGGGGCATGGGTGTGTCTGCTGTCCTTAGGTTAGTTTACCTAGATTTAAGTAGTTTGTAAGCTACGGACTGATGACCACGCAGTTTGGTCTGATAGATTTACAAACATTTGAACATTTTTGAACTTTGGGATTTACCTTCTACTGGGAGTGGATATGGAAAGAAATGGACGGGGCTTTCACCTTTGTCTACAGCTACACTACTGCCACACATGTGTAAAGGTCATTATCATAATCAATTACCTTCTATGATGAATATTTACATTTGTACATCGAAGTCTACAAAAGTGGCATTACATGTCTCTGTCTGTCCGCGTGGAAATTTTATCTGTGACTACGTGTTGTGTTCGTTCTGATGAGAGAATTTTTGCGTACTTTGTAAGTAATTACTTTCAGCGAATTACCTAGCTTCACATGTAATGGGTTCTCTGTGGACTTTAAATATTTGAGTACTGTTCCTTCTACTTGTATAAAAATAAGTGATAATTCAGAACACCGTAAATTCCATAACATAACAAAGTTTAATTGTGTCTCTCATGTGTGCCATTGAAAACTGCGCTTCTTACATAAAAGACAGGAAAATTATAACGTTACGTTGTGAGAAGTGAGGTTAGATCCAACTTCTTCACTAGACAGTTTCTCCTAAATGATTTATCTTGCTTTTCATTCGACTGTTAGGCCGATTACTTCACTCAAAACTTTCGCTCACAACTGCGTGAGCCGCTGTTTGTGACTTTAATTAATTGTTTTCCTTTTTTAATTACATTTTCCTCACACTGTTGTCTCATGTTCACTTACATCTCTAAGATTGTTTATCCTTACATACAAGCATTCACACACAATCTTAGACGTGTACAAATATAAATTAATCAACAAATCAGTTGGTCGTCTATTACACTACACTGTGGAAATCCCCGTTGTCTTCACAAGTGGAGCACGTCGATTCCTCACGAATGAGAATCATGTTAATAAAGTAAATAAAACTGATTGAGTGACTGCCCGTAGGTCAGCTGAAATCCCATTTTATTCAGACGTCATCCCAAATAAAAGAGTGTTTCCAGTTGTGACATCACAGAGAAAGGGGGAAGCTGATTGTTTTCATGTGAAAAGCAAGTTTTGGCACGCTCTTGGGTTCCACAGCCACTTGAAACGGTACAAGTACTTTGCACTCATACGACGTTAATTAAGTATAGTATTTTTTGTTTATTTATTATATAACAATGTAACACTCAAGAGGCGTTACAAACTATACTTAAAAAGGAATCTCTTGTTACGACAGGGTGAAATAACAAAATAACCGAAACTTTAATCATTTCTAAATTATTTAGACATTTGTTGGCCCAAAGAAATGCCTGGTTTTTCCTAAGCAAATTAAGTAAAGCCTCGCTGTTCATCATCTGATGACAAGCGAGCTAACCGATGACTGCTGTTCGCGCCACAGGAGCTTGTAACTTTCTAATCTTTTCAGAAACCGGGGAATTCCTACTTTTGTTCAGTTTCTAAGTATCTGGTAAAACATACCATAAGAGCTTTCAACCGTTTTTTATTTTGAGAGGCCGGGAAATTTATAATGGCGTCCAGCTTCCATGTGTCTGATGAAATTCCCTCTGAGAAATTATTTGCGCCAAGAATTTAATTTTGTCCCTGTCGATTACCGATTTTTGAAGGAAACATTGTACAACATTGGATATCACTTGAAGCTGTTTCTTCATTACAGTCCCTACACACATTATAGCATCTGAAACAGCCGTATTTGATGTATACATGTGCCCGCTCGCGCGCGTGCTCTTTCGTGAGTCTCTCTCTCTCTCTCTCTCTCTCTCTCTCTCTCTCTCTCTCTCTCTCTCTTTCTCTATCTCTGTGTGTGTGTGTGTCTCTCTGTGTGTATGTGTGCATTGTGTAAATTTTGTGGCTTATGTTGAGTGTCATCATCTAATTATACGTTTCTTGTTTAGCATCGCGATTCTCATATTGGAGCTACGCAGTAAACGAATCTGGTATATGCAAGCATATGCATACAGAGAGATGTGGAAACAATAGGACGGCACAGCATTCGCAAACGCCTATATGAGACAACAGGTGTCTGGCACAATTGTTATATGGGTTACTGTTGATACAGTAGCAATCTATCACGATTTAAGTCAGGCTGAACATGGTGTTATCACAGTCACGACACTCACTGCTGTGTGAAAGTTTTTAACGTTCAACAGCCCGAGCGACACTAGCGCCCCAAGCGGCTTGCCATGTGAGACTCATTCAAGTTGTATGGATGATGTTTGCTTTCGTCACTTTTTTACGCGATTTAAAAAATATTTACGTATTTCCCTATCTCCAAGAGTTGGTGTAAAACCAGAAGAAATATGTGTTGTTATGGTCTTCAGTCCAGAGACTGGTTTGATGCAGCTCTCCACCCTACTCTATCCTGACCAAGCCTTTTCATCTCCTCATAAGAACGGCAACCCACATCCACTTGAATCTGCTTACTATACGCGTCTCTTGGTCTCCCTATGCGATTTTTACCCCACACACTTCCCTCCAATGCTAAATTTACGATTCCCCGATGTCTAAGAATGTGTCCTACCAAGCGATCCCATCTTTTAGTATGCCAAAAATTCCTTTTCTCGCCAATTCTGTTCAGTACCTCTTCATTAGTTATGCGATCTACCCACCTAATCTTCAGCATTCTTCTGTAGCACCACATTTCAAAAGCCTCAATCCTCTTCCTGTCCGCACTGTTAATCGTCCATGTATCACTCCCGCACAAGGCAACACTACACACAAATGCCTTCAGAAAAGACTTCCTTACCCTTAAATTAATATTCGATGTTAGCAAATTTCTCTTTTTCAAAAATGCTTTTCTTCCCATTGCCATTCTGCATTTTATATCCTCTGTACTGCGACCATCGCATGTTATTTTACTACCCAAGTAACAAAACTCATCTACCACCTTCATTGTTTCGTTACCTAATCTAATTCCTTCAGCATCGCCTGATTTTCTAAGACCGCATTCCATTATTTTTGTTTTGCTCTTATTAATATTCATTTTATACGCTCTCTTCAACACGCTGTCCATTCCATTCAACTGCTCTTCCAGGTCCTTTGCTGTCTCTGACGGAATTACAATGTCATCAGCAAAACGCAGTGTTTTTATTTCTTCCCCCTGAACTTTAATCCCTATTCCAAATTTTTCCTTGCTTTCCTTCACCGCCTGCTCGATGTACAAATTGAATAACATCGGAGAAAGGCTACAACCCTGTCTTACTCTCTTCCCAACTGATGCTTCCCTTTCATGCCCTTCGAGTCTAATAACTGCGGTCTGGCTTTTGTACAAGTTGTAAATAACTCTCCTTTCCCTGTATTTTACCCCTGCTGAATTTATAATTTGAAAGAGTATATTCCAGTCAACATTGTCAAATGCTTTCTCCAAATCTACAAAAGCTAAAAATGTAGGTTTGCCTTTCGTTAATCTATCTTCTAAGATAAGACGTAAAGTGAGTATTTCCTCCCGGGTTCCTATGTTCCTCCTGAATCCAAACTGATCTTCCCCGAGGTCAGCTTCTACCATCTTTTCCATTCTGCTGTACATAATTCGTGTTAAAATTTTGCAACCATGACTTATCAAACTGATGGTTCTGTAATTTTCACACTTGTCTGTGCTTGATTTCTTTGGAATTGGGATTATTACATTTATCCGTCCGAGGGCATTTCGCCTGTCCCGTACATCCTACACACCAGTTCAAATAGTCTTGTCATGGCTGGCTCTCCCAGCTCTTTCGTAGCTCTGAGGGTATGTCATCTACTCCTGGGGCCTTGTTCCGACCTAGGTCTTTCAAGACTCTGTCAAATTCATTCTCAGATAAAAGTGAATATGGCTGCAACCTGAAAATCCAGTGTTAGCTACAACATATTTACGAAGTTGGGTAGAACTGCTGCCTACCACAGTGACACCGGAAAACTATAAACGAACGCATATACATACGTTAACAGCACTGACCTGTACCTTCAAGATCAAACGGGATCTTGATCTACTGCATTTAAGTAATTAGCTCCTGACAAACATCTTCCAAATGATGATAGAAATATGTTGAAATCATCATTTGTTATATAGCAAATTCAGTGCAAACAGCTTATTTTCGTCGTTCCATCTTGCTCCGCGCTTCCCTTCACTGGCTGGCTAATCCGACTTAGAAGTCCGACTTTTTTAAATATTTGGCACCAATGGTTTGTAAAACGAGTTTGTCCATCTTTACTTGATCCTTCTGAAACTTCTCTTGGTGTGTTTTCTTATAATGGTAAATACTTTCTTTAAAACTTCCGCCGGCCGCGGTGGCCGAGGGGATTGAGGCGCTCCAGTCACGGTCCACACGGCCACTAAGGTCGGGGGTTCGAATCCGCCCTTGGGCATGGATATTTGTGCCGTCCTTAGTTGTAAGTAGTTCATAAGTAGTTTATAAGTGTCCTTTCTGAAGGCATTTGTATGGAGTGTTGCCTTGTATGGGAGTGAGACAGAAACAGTGCGGACAGGAAGAGGATTGAGGCTTTTGAAATATGGTGCTACAGAAGAATGCTGAAGATTAGGTGGGTGGATCGCGTAACTAATGAGGAGGTACTGAACAGAATTAGGGAGTAAAGAAGTTTCTGGCGTACCTTGACTAAAAGAAGTGATATATTGGTAGGACACATTCTTAGACATCAAGGAATTGTGAATTTAGCGTTAGAGGGAAGTGTGTGGGGAAAAAATCGCAGAGGAAGACCAAGAGAAGGATACAGTAGGCAGATTCAGACAGATGTAGGTTGCCGTTCTTATGTGGAGATGAAGAGGCTTGCTCAGGATGGGGTATTGTAGAGAGCTGCATCAAACCAGTCTCCGGACTGAAAACCACAACAACAACAACAACAACAAGTTTAGGGACTGATGACCCCGTAGTTAAGTCCCATAGACTCTACAAACATTTGAACATTTTTTTTAAACTTCCCACGACGTCTGATTATCTGCACTTGCTGACACTTCACAAGCTTCTGAAAGGCACTGATGATGTTGTTTGACTTCAGAACTTTATCTTCGAAGCACGTCTGTGTTGAAGCCTCCACTGTATCCGCCTCTGATGTAGGGAGGGCTAAGGAACTGGTTGCTTCTGTGCTGCAGAACGATTTAATTATTTTTGCTGGAATATCACATCTTTGTGGCAGTCTCCTCTTCACAGACAAGTGTGGCGGCTTATTCGGCAGAACGAATAATGTTGGTACAGCGTTCCATATGAGATTATTGTTTTGTGTATTCATAAATTGGTTTGCTTCAAAGTGAAGCGAACACAACCTTATATTTTTATACACATAAAGACCATCCTTCATCAGGTCTTCTCTCCTGCTATTCACTACCCATTTTCTACTTCTGAAAAGAATTGTTAATCATTAAGACATGACATGCAAATCCGGACGGTAAAATACAGTACGATATTACATTACTCTCGGGGTACTTTGGGAACCTAAAAAGTGCGGTGTCTTTTCCTTGTCATTAACACAACTGATTGCGGCGACTAGAAGTTCCCTGCAGTAGAAACCATTTCGGATACAAATGTAAACAACAACAACTGGGTATCGCACTGACAAAGGAATAGTCAGACTTGTCATGTCGAGACCTGTGTTGCTATTTTTACTACTGTGAGTTAACATTGAAGGAAGTCTGTATGCAGACTGTTAGCTGCTGACATGACCTGGAAGTCTATAAACTTTTATGAAGTATGACATTAGTGTCGCATGATTTCCGCGCTTATAACTGCCTGTTGTACAACCCTGACCTCTCTCGCTGCGTTATATCAACGGCATCTAGGGACAAGGTCACGTTAGCTACGCGCCACTTTCCTGCCACAGAAGAACTGAGAGAGATGATTCGCCCAGTGAAAGCGATCGTACGATAATTAATAAATACGATAATACTAAATTCGTTGACAAATGTAGCTGATATGTTATCTACAACATTCTTTCCAAATAGCTATGAAATAGACACAAATACATAAAACAGTTTAGAACACGTCAAGCTTTTATTTCTCGTAATTACCGCAAAAATGCGAAATATTAATACAGTGTTCAAAACATAGGTTTTCTGTGCACTAAGAACATACAAGCAAAGACGACATGACAGCCCTGCGAATCACAGATGTTGTTAGACGTCCGTAGACAAAACTCGGACAGTGTTGGAATCAGGCCTAATATCAGTATATTTCGGGGCGTGCCACGCATATTTAATCACATTTTGAAACTGTGGGGAAGTAATCTTATAATGTACGACTTATTGCAACTTGAGAATATTGCCATGGTGATTGACAGGAAACTGCAGTGATTTGCACCCAATAATTTTTTCTGTTACTTTTCTAGAAAATGCCTTCCACTGGCGGAAGCATTCTCTGTCTTAACGGATCAATTACGTTCGTCGTGCCGGGTGGAATCTGAAGTATCTCTACTTCTTTGTCAGGGTGAGCTCGAAATACAGCTTTTAATGAATCCGAACTTTTCTGATCTGACCACGAATCTAGAAGGAGAAGAGATTTGCTCCCGTAGAACAAAAGAAAAGCATGACGCATGAAAAGTGTAACATTATCGTTTTCCATTTTTGCAGATTTCGATGCGTCTTCCACAAGTTTGTCTGTGTAGATTATTGTTTATTTGACACATGGTCCAGAATGTCCAGTTAGTTCTTGAAGATACACATATAGTTTACGCAGCAATGAACCATCCAGACTAATTATGAACATTATAGCGTATGAATAGGTGAGTGCAGTTGTGAACTGCACAATTGACTAAGTATGTTTTTCCCCTTAGAATGACACTGTTCTTTTCGCATGCATTTATTTCTGAAAACCTGACTGATCTGCATTGTAAACTCAAGATTCACTAAAACTGGCGATCTTATTTATTGCAGTCGTAAGAAAAGCCTCTGTCAATTCCATTTGAGTCACTTCATTTTCCGACCTGTTTTTGCTACAATTTTTTTTTTTCGTTCCACAATTTTATGTGATCTTTTGAAGCGACTAATCCAACTTTGAGAAGCTGAAAATTCTTTAGCGCCTATCGCGTTGGCAATCTCTAACGCCCAATCACGCAAAATTGTGTCGCTGACAATGACTGTCGTCTGGCATCGGTAAATTGCTCAAAACGTTGCGCATTTATGTCCGTCGCAATTTCCAGTCTACTCTTACGTCGTCCAGCGACTTCCTTTTTCCATCTATACAATTCACGTTTAGAACGAACAAAGCGATACCTATTTTGAACAATACTTACACGTAAGCGTTCCTTACCTCTTGTGTTCAACCAATACTTCACCTCTTTTTCTTTGTCTGATAATGTATTGTAGTTGCTATTATTGCTTTCGGAGATAATTGATCATGGTACGTGGCACTATCACTCGAAGAGTCTTCATGTGTGCAACTTTCTTCTGTTTCTTCGCCGTCTGTAGATTCACAGTCTGCAATATCGAGTGTTTCAGTCGTTTCTAGCTATTTACATGCTCCTCTAGCAGTCGCACATCACATACTCTTCACGCGTGTTTTCTGTTCATTAGCTTCATTTTGGCGTCTGTGGTATATCTCCCTCGCAAGCAGCAAAACATTTACAGGGTTTGCCATCACCTGTGAGGGGAGTTGAATGTTCACCGTAAAGTGGCTTGCGGAGTATAGATGTAGATGTACAGAATATCTTTCACAACTGTAACCAGTTTCAGGACGGTATGTTTCGAAATACGTACCAGAAATGAAAAGGAAGCGCATGCCACAGAAACGAATATTCGTTTTCCCTTCTACCAAAACCGTGGTTCGATATTCCTCTTTAGTGAACACCGCGATAAGAAGGCCGAACCTCCCGACCATGCACACAACGCTCACCGTAATAACAGCACGCCACTCGCCATTTGCATGGGTGGCCAGCCGTCACCGCAAGCGCCAAGCAGGAAAACAGCCTATTACGTGGATTTTTTTTATTAACTAACCTCCAGGTCACGTCAGCATTCTGCATACAGACTTCCTTCAATGTTAACTAACAGTGCTAAAAAAATCAATACATGTTTCGGCATAACAAGTCTGACCATTCCCATCTGAGTAGTATACCTGGCTAGCCGCTTAGGGTGCTACTAGAGGGCTGGGTAACAAAAATTCAAATGTTTGTAATCCTATGGGACCAAACACCGTGGTCGTCAGTCCCTAGTCTTACTTTCTACTTAAACTAAGTTAAACTAACCTAAGGACAACAAACACATCCATTCCCAGGGGAAGATTGGAACCTCCGACGTCGAGTCCGCGCGATCCGTAACCTGGCGCTCCAGACCGCTCGACTACTCCCGCATGGCCTGGGTAACAAAAATCAGGCGTAGTGTCGCGACTGTATATATTAGACTGTGGTGTTACAGTCGGCGCACGACAGATGGGACTAAACGCAACTGCAAGTTAGCGATGAGGTGGTGATTTTCCCTTACGACTATTTCAAGAGTAGATCGTGAATATCGTAAATCCAGTACAGCGTCAAATCTCCGACAGCGCTGCGTCCGGAAAGACACTGCAAAAACGGAACCACCGACAACTGAAGACAATCGCCGAAACTTTCAGAAGTGCAGCCATGGGCGAAGAACAAGTCTCAGCGTGCGAAGCATTCTAAGAAACATAATCGGTATGAAGTTTCTGGCCGGCCGCAGTGGCCGAGCGTTCTGCGGCACGGCCACTACGGTCGGGGGTTCGAATTCCCTCTCTGGCACGGATATTTGTGCCGTCGTTATTATTAGCTAGTTCATAAGTAGTTTGTAAGTTTAGGGACTGATGATCCCGTAGTTAAGTCCCATAAGCTCTACAAACATTTGAACGTTTTTTTGAGGTTTCTGAGCGAAGCTCCACTCGTTAGCCCTAAATGACGACACGCAGCTTCACGCCTCGCCTGAGCCCATCAGCGCCGTATACTGGACGGTTGATGACTGGAAACATGTTGACTGGTTCGTCGAGTCTCGTTTGCTATTTTATCGAGTGAATGGGTATGTAAGGGTATGAAGGCAACCACATGAATCCTTGGACCCTACATGTCAGCGGGGGATTGCTCAAGCTGGTGGAGGCACTGTAGTTGTCTGAAGCGTGTGCGATGGGAATGATACAGGACTTCCGATGGATGAATTGTACGTACCAATGCTTGCTTATCGCGTGAACCAATTCATCTCTATTGTGCATTCCGACGCACTTTGGCAACTGCAGCAGTAGAATATGACCTCCCACACGTCTTTAATTGGTACAGTGATGCTCCAGGAACACTCTTCTTGCCGCGGCGGAGTGGCCGAGCGGATTGAGACGCTATGCTCCGATGCACAAGGCCGTTCCCTGTCGGGGTTTCGACTCCTCCCTCGGGCATGGATGTTTGTATCGTCTTTAATATAAGGTAGTTCATAAGAGGTTTGTAACTTTAGGGACTGATGACCACGCAGTTAAGTCCATAAAAATGAAAGAAATAAAAAACACTTTTCTTTGTTTAAACACATCCCTGGCTACCGAATTCTCCAGACGTGAACGATATGAAGCATGTCGGGAATGCCTTACAACGTACTGTTCAGAAGAGATCTTCAACCCGTCCTACTTTTGCGAACTGAAAATCACACCTGCCGGATGCACACCTGCCGGATGCGTGGTGTTAATTCACTCCAGCACCAATTTAGACGTCGCGGTGGAATAGCCGTTCGCATTGAGGTGCCCTGCCACGGCGCGCGCGGTCGTTCCACGTCGGAGGTTCGAGTACTCCCTCGGATATGGGTGTTTGTGTTGTTCTTAGGATAAGTTAGTTTAAGCAGTTTCTAAGTTTAGCAAACAATACCCACTTACGGTAGGTCCCATAACTTTACAGACATTTGAACATTTGAACTAATTTAGACATCGGCCGGTTCCATTTTACGTCATGTTGCGTTACTTCTGCCTGCTCGCGGAAGTCCACCACGATATTAGGCAGGTGTACCTGAGTCTGCCCTTCCTTGTATAATGTTTTCCTGACCATACCGACTGATTGATGTAAAACTACACTGAAAATCGTTTTTCCCGAATGACTTTCTCTGTTGTTGCACAAGTTAATTTTTAACGAATTCTTCATTCAGTCTCTTTTATCTCGACAATTCTCTCTCAAACAATTGTATTATCTCGGCACAAGCTTTCCGAATATCATCTGCCTCGGTTCGGTATTCAACTATACATCATTCCAAGAGAGTGTCATCAATGTTAAATGCGCCTACTTCGGATCTCTACTACATTGCGTTAATAAATGCCTCAATTGGTGCCTGTTGTAAATTGATAAATCCTAGCTTTAATACGCGACTGGAGAGTTCACAGACACATTACACCTCGGTTACAGTATTAACGTAATCTTGTTGTGAATTTGTAAATAATTTCTAGCACTTGTGAGCTATCTGGCTTGTATTTTTATGGTATTGCGTTAAGTCCTGCATCACAATTTTTGATCGGATTCTGACGACAGTTGATTCCGTAACTTAGGTGGCATATCTTTTCGAATACTGCGTTAAATTCTAAAACGTTAGTGTCGATGTAAATCTCTATGACTCATTTCAAATCTGGTGTCAAGGTTTATGTCAAACTTGCGTCACAGTTGTCGAATATGTTGTTTACGATGTTTTGAACCCCTTCCAATTTTTCTTAGAGTGTCTCAAATTGATCGTCAAGTTTTTTCGGAGAAATACAGCTTAAACTGAAACATTTTTCGCCGCAGTGTTTATCACCTGACTTTAAGGTGGACCTGTCTTCATTTCTTACCGTAATGTTTGTTCTCGCCTCTTTGAGCAGATAAAAATAAAGGTAAATCAGTCAACAATCCGAAGTCTGGTTTGAACAACACAGTGCTTCACTAGACATGTCCTGTTCGGAGGTGGTATCCCGTTGCCTTCCTTCGACCTTCGAATGGACTTACCCAGCCAGTTATAGGGGAACCTGCAGTTTAACGTGGTTTCCGAACCACGGTGCTACTCCGTAGATTTTCACGTCGCAACACTGCCAGAGGTGAAAGAAGTGGAAAGTGACAGATAATAATCCTAGGACTTGCGGGTATCGAACCCGCGACGTTGGAATTGATAGTCTAGCACTCTACCACCGTGCTACCGAGCCGCACCTTTGTGTATGTATTGCATCAATTGATCTTATTTAACATTAACAATGGTGTCAAAATCCAAAAGTACAACTGGAAAGAATGACGAATAAGCAGCAGTTCAATCTGGTGCGGTACTACTTTCAGGTTAACAACAGTAGTTCACTCCTACCCTTAGTAACGAGCTACATTATCTGCCTGGTCTTTGTACTTGCGTACGAGCTTTGTAATTTCTTGAGTCTTGAAAAGTTAACCCATTCCAACTGCTTTCGACAAATGTGCATGTATTCATTAGTATTATATGCTTTGTACCGTATAAAATTACATAATCAATAAGCAAATGTGGCAGTGGGTTTAATAACACACACTTTTCGAAGACTGAATATACCGTGTCTGTTCGGCCTCCAGATGAATAGTTATTTTATTTTAAAAGAAGTGAGATAATTTTTCATAATGCCAATATGTCGACTATTGTAAAACTGTATGTGGTGGTGTTCACATATATGCTATTAGCAATTCTCCCAAAGGCAGTAATATTTTATGCAAATTATCAGTAAAACAAGAGCAACAACACACTTTTCTCTGTATTAAGACTAGAAGTACCATTGAAACGGTTTGTTCTTATGTTTTGCTCCTTGACTGCAATACGGAAGGAAACGTGTTGCATTATAGAATGTTGCCCGGTACTTACATGTCAATAAAAGTAGAAATACTATTAGTAGTCTTATAATCCAATCTATTTAATACATCCTTAGTAGCACAGTCTAACGTACCAGTCGCGACAGTCACTGGTGTAAAATCTGTAACCGTCTGACTGCTGGGACGACACTATCGCTCCAAGCAGTGAACAACAGAGGCGCTTGTTAACATCTTGTACATCGCACGAACAGCAGTTTACGTTTCGATCCTTTTATGCGTTATTTACATCATTGTCTGATTTTGGACTCGAATGAGTTAGTTTAATATCAGACGAAAAGAATGCCGCTAAAAGAAACACCATTAGAGGTAAAACAGATGGAATGAAATGGCAAAAGATAGAACTTACTCACGCACAACTACGTGCCAATCCGATTTTTTTTTCTTTCCCCGTTGAAACCAAAATAATAGACAACACACACAAATAAATAGTTTAAAGCATAGAAAGCGTGGTTTTGTTGCTCTATAAGTATACGAATATGAGGTACAGTGTCCTTTTCGTTTAGTTCTGTGTTTAATTTTCAGGATACCTGTTAGCAAAACTACGATTTCCGTCTTTATTATTGTTCCGTGTCAGATATGGAACTTACAACTAACAGAAGAAATACATTGAAAATTTTATTATAGTGAAAGTTTTCCAGATGTCCTCTTTATATTAACGTACATAGCAAGCACGAATTAATTAGTTTCATTTCCCAAAAGACACAGCACTACGTAGTGTAACGAGTTGCACTACACCCTTATGAACCGGCATAAGATCGACAAATATATCTATTATGGAATTCTGGTAGTCACTCTTTTCTTTTTCGATTCTTCTTTACCCTACAGGTAATCTGTCGGGAAATCCACTGGCTGCTACCGCCCTGGGAGACTGTGATTCGAAATATATATAGTGTTTTGCTGTGTCACAATCTTTAAGAGCAGTTACAAGTAAGAAAGACTATTCTGTTTTTTTTTTTTTTTATATATTGACATTGTTGTTGTAAAATAACAGAAGAGTTGTTGGCTGTCGGAAGAGGAGAGTAATAAACAATTTATGTGTTTTAAAGTTTCAAATGTTTAAATGTTTGTAGAGCTTATGGGACTTAACTACGTGGTCATCAGTCCCTAAACTTACAAACTTCTTATGAACTAGGTAATACTAAGAAGAGCACAAATATCCATGCCCGAAGGGGGATTCGAACCCCCGACCGTAGTGGCCATGAAGACCGTGACTGGCGCGGGGAAGACATCTCGGCCACCGCGACCGGATTTTAAAGTTTACATTTAATTGAAATTCATTCAGCAGTGAATACTCGGTTTTTCTCTCTTCTTTCCTCACACGCTGAAGAGAGTCTTCGGACTTACGAATTCCGAAATTCTACATGAGAAATTGTCTAACTGCAAGAGGGACAGACTAGTTGGATCACATGACGCAGTAAAGATTTCACAGGGAAAATTACGACAAGATGAATGGAATCTCAGCTGCCAATATCACTAAACAAAGAGCCCATGTAGTGATTGGCAATCATGTCAAATAACAAGCACGGTTACACACACACACACACACACACACACACACACACACACAGTACCTATCTTTTGTGTGAGTTACTATGACCGATAACGCCCAGATTCTTCTACAACTTTTGGTTATTTGTCTATTTCCGTCTTCACAACAAAAATGTCAGCTGGGAATAACATGACTTACAATGCAAGAGACACCACCGACTCAGTAGTGTCCCCTGTTGACCGCTTGACGCGCTGCTGTCGCCAAGGCTAACAAAATTTCGCCGGAGTGTCGTGACTGGTATGTCATACTGCGGTTAGTATTGTGCTGCTTGACATACTCCTACTGAGCGAGGTGGCACAGTGGTAACACATTTGACTCGCATTTTAAAGGCCGATGGATCAAGCCGCCTCCAGCCCTTTCTAAGGGCACGACCGATCTCCTTCCTCATTCCTAACGATTTCTATCCGATCGTGTGCTCCACCTTTAATCAAAATTCTGTAACTACAAAATCCACCAAAAAAGATGTCGATATTGTCGTTTGATTTGAGTTATGAGTGTGATGTGGTACGATCATTCTCAACAGAAGTTAGTACTTTCTCCTCGGCATTAAGAAAACACTATGGTGGAAGCACGCTTGCCATTCTAGCACAGAAAATGTATTATTATGTGGATTTTCAAGTTCTCTAATGCCGTTTAAGAGCAAAGTTAGTGGAGACCGAAGACTGGAACAGAACCGTCAACCCGCCTAACATTTCCGCGCATTGCCGGCCGCAATGGCCGAGGGGACTGAGGCGCTCCAGTCACGGTCTGCACGGCCACTACGGTTGGGGGTTCGAATCCCCCCTCGGGCATGTATATTTGTGCCGTCCTTAGTATAAGGTAGATCATAAGTAATTTGTAAGTTTAGGGACTGATGACCCCGTAGTTAAGTCCCATAAGCTATACAAACATTTGAACATTTTACGCGTATTGTCAACAAGTTTGAATTACATGGAATGTTTTGTGATATTCACAAAGGAAGATCAGAAACACAGTGTACAGCTAAAAGTCCTGCATCGTCACCTCCGGCATTGGAAACGTTTGTTACTTCTCCACAGATGTCTGCTACGCATTGTGTACCTGAAGTAGGGGTTAGTACAAGCGCACTAAGTATTCTGAAAACTGCAAAGGGAAAGTTTACATTCTAAGATTACTGCACGTGGTTAATGATTACGATCCCGATCGCCGAACGCAATTTTGCAAATGGTATCAGCAAATGGTATCTGATGACGAACACAATTTAAATTTAATGGAACCGTGAATCGACATAATAGTGTGTACTGGGCACCGTATAATCATAATATTTGTGTGGATAAGGTGGTCAATCTACGAGCGGTTCATGCGTGGTGTGGAGTATCTTTTTTTTTCTTTTATGCTACTGTAACTGGAGAAGTTTAAGTGCAAATGTTAGACAAACTTATTTTGCCAGATCTACGTGCGTTTTATGAAGAGGTCTCCAACAACAGGACTTGGTGCCACTACACTATTACCTAAGCCATACAAGCTTCCCTAGATGGCAGTTTTCAGGGACATTGGATTGGGCGCAGAGGGCCTACTGAGTTCCCCCACGGTCGTCAGAGTTAACACCAAAGGACTTTTAGTTGTGTGGAACTGTGAAAGATAACCCCCATCGACGTAGGCCACGCACTCTGTAGGAACTTCGCCAGAAAGCAAAGGATAAAAATGCAGCCCTCGGTCGCAAAAATAAAATAAAAATATTATTTTTCCGACCGAGGGATGCATTTTTATCCTTTGACGTTGTAACGGTCGCTGAGAATAGCAGCTATGTTCAAAATTTTATAATTCGCCAGAAGAATACAGACACATGTGCAGCGATCTCCAGTAAAAAATTGACTGACATAGTTGCGGCGACCACATCATTGCGATATGTGTACTGCAGCCAACGTTCAACATTTGAAACACTCAAAGGAACCATGCGCTAAACTGAAGGTTGAACAACATGTGTGATCAATTGTTAAATGTGTAATAAACACACAAGTAATACTTTTCGTTTCTTAAAGTGTGCACACAATTTTCTGGTAGACACAGTATGTAGGAGTAACGTTGCAATACAATGTGGAATGGAAATGAAATTGCGTGATAATGGAATATCTCCCCAGTTGTGCGACTGGATTCACGATTTCCTATCAGAAAGGACACAGTTCGTTGTAACTGGCGGTAAGACATCGAGTAAAACAGAAGTGATATCTGGCGTTCCCCAGGGAAGCATTATAGGGAAGCATTAACGATTTAGGAGACAATCCCTTATACTGTTCGCGGATGATGATGTCGTTTATCGGTTAGTGAGGACAACAGAGGATCAAAAGCAACTGCAAAGCGATTTAGACAAAATTTACATGGTCCGACAAATGGCAATTCGCACTAAATAAAGAAAATTGTGAAGTAATACACATGATCACTAAACGAAGTCCGCTGAACTTCAATTACGCGATGAATCAGTCAAACCTTAAGGTCTTAAATTCTACCAAATATCTAGAAGTTACAATTACGAACAACTTAGAACGGAGAGAACACATAGAAAATATTGTGGGGAAGGCGAACCTAAGATTACGTTTCATTGGCAGAACTCTTCGAAGATGCACCAGCTCCACCAAAGAGACTGCCTACATCACACTTGTGCCTCTCCTGAAGTACTGTTGCCCATTGTGAGACCCACACCAGGTGGAACCGACGGAAGATATTAAGAAGATTCAGAGAAGGGCAGCTCTTTCTGTTTTATCACGTTACGGGGGAGGGGGGGGGTGATCGTCACGGAAATGTTGCACGAATTGGGGTGGAAATCATTAAAAGAAAGGCGTTATTCATTGTTGCGTGATCTGTTTGCGAAGGTTCAATCACCGACTTTTACTTCTCAATGTGAAAATATTTTGCTAACACCCACCTACTTAGGGAGACAAAACCATTCCAATAAAATAAGAGAAATCAGATCTAAAATTGAACGATTTAGGTGTTCTTTCTCCCCGCGCGCTATTAGTGAATGGAACGGCGAAGAAAAGTTATGAAAGTGGTTAATGAACCCTCTGCCAGGCACTTAAATGTGATTTGCAGAGTATCTATGTAGATGTAAATCGTAGTAGAGAATGCGAAAGGCAGACTTTGGTTTGTGGTAGGATTTTAGGAGAGAACGGGTCATTTGTAATGAAGACGGTGTATAGAATAATACTGTCACATCTTCTTGAGCACTGGCCTAGCGTTCAAATTCCTCTACTAGGTTATTTCGGAGGACGACGTCGAAATGAATTAAGAGTCGAAGAAATACGTTAACCGTAAGCTGGGTCAACACGCCATTAGAACACGAAAGTAAACGTTGGGTAGTGGTACAATTTACCCTCTGCCTTTATGGTGTGGTGGCTTGAGACGCCTGTATGTAGACGTACTGCTGAACAGCGGATTTCACTGGACGCAGTGGAGCTCAGTTTACCAGCAGTTCGTTATTCATTATCATGGCTCTAGTGCAGAAGCAACTGTTTGTGTTGTGTTGTCAACGGTAACCCTTGCATCCTTTATCGCGCTGCTGACGGTTTCCGATAAACTATGCTGCAGAATATCGCAGCAGGTTTCAGAGAGAGAGAGAGAGAGAGAGAGAGAGAGAGAGAGAGAGAAAGAGAGAGAGAGAGAGAGAGCTTTACTAGATACAGGAAAAAATATTCATCCTTTAGCCAATTTCGTGTTTTCTTTTTGGCAAATACGTTTTTTTTATTTTTTTTATTTTTCTTTACTAAATGTATTGTTTTTTGTTATAATTATGTGTTTTCTGCAAAATTCGTGGCACCTTTGCCGAAACAGATTTATGTACTAAATTTTATAATATTTTTCCCTACTCTAGTTTTATATCTTTGCTACAGTCCATGTAATATTTTTGGTAAATTGTGAGTCTTTCTTTCCGAACTTTGGTGCTTTTTTCTCCTAGCTTTAGGATTTTTTTTACAAAACTGGTGTTATTTCCTTTCTCAATTATTGATATTTTTTGCAGTTTGGGTTTCAAAAAAAAAAATGTTTGTTAAGCTTATGGGACTTAACTACGGGGTCATCAGTCCCTAAACTTACAAACTACTTATGAACTACTTACGAACTAGGACGGCACAAATATCCATGCCCAAGGGGGGATTCGAACCCCCGACCGTAGTGGCCGTGCTGACCGTGACTGGAGCGCCTCAGTCACCTCGGCCACCGCGGCCGGCTAGTTTGGGTTTCATCTAATGTCATTTTCTTTTCCAGTCCATTTTGTCTACTGCCATATTCAATGGTTTTTTTTATATTTTTATTGTCTAACTCAGTCTCTTTTCAATTTCTGCAAATTTTTGCAAAGTTCTGCGAAACTTTTTGTAAATTCAGTTTTTTTTTTTTTTTTTTTTTTTTTTTTTTTTTTTTTTTTTAACTACATGTCAGTTTTCGGATTTACCATCGGAATTTTGAGAATGCTTATATGACTTTTGAGAAATTAGGAGTTTTGTATCGAATTTCATCGTATCTTTTGAACATTGGGTATTATCTTCGTCACCAAATGAAAGTTATACTTGTAATGGAGTATCTCGTTTCAGATTGCACAAAAGTTGAAGCGACTGGGAGTTTAAAGGTTATAATGCAGTTTCCTCATTAAAAAGCTACAGTCGTCATAAAAAATAACACATTTACAAAATACTCGTAAAAGTTGTAGGATTCCGGTTTTTCGGTAAAAACATCTGTAATTTCTTTTTCTACAAGTATCCCTTACATATAATCGAAATTGTAGGTGTCAAGCAGGTATGACGTTGCTCATGTTGTATAACAGCACGACGGCCTTAGGCCGTCAGTCGTTTTACGCCAGAACCTTGACTTGAGGAAGTGTACGTTTCAATTACAAATAATGTGTAAATTATAAATGTTTGGAAGCCTCTTTGACCAAACATTTATGGTCATCAGTCCGTAGACTTACAGGCGCTGCTTGATCTTACGGTAAGGATAACTCACACACCCATGCTCGAGAAAGGAATCGAACATACGGCGGAAACGGCTGCCCACTCCTTAGCATCACGCCTTAGACGACGCGGCAATTCCGCGCGGATGTGTATGCCCCCTTCATGTTACAATGGTGGTCAACATCAGGGCGCTGAGTCACATTTAAATTGTTAATAAAATGTGTACATTCAACTATTCGACAATGAATCTAAATGAAACCCAAATTCAATTCCATCTCTAATCATATTAGGAGACGGCTGTTGCGTGAGCTCAAAATGGAGGATGGATGAGGATGCTAACAATCACCAAACATCATTTAAAGAGGAGACCGGGGTATCCAGTTAAGATAATCCAAAATACTATAAATGATAACATTTAGTATTCAGAGTATAAATATCATAATAATGGAATCTCTAAACTGAACTGAAATCTGTAGAAGTGTGCCTCCATGATATTTCACTACTTGGAAGAAGTGTCGGTTAAGTGGTGGACATCATTCGGGTAATTAGCTGCCGCATGAAGCAGAGCACTTTTTAAAGCTTTTATCGGCTAAGTTTCTTTCGTGGTGTTGAACTCTCTTACCTAGGTTGAAGAGGCGCCCAGAATTTGCAAAAACTAACAATGGTAAGGACCTGTCTTCTTCTTTAGTGCTGTACCTGTACACACTGACAGTAAACTAATCAGCCAGGATTACACCTCTGAGCTGTTCGAACCTATTGTTCTCTCATCACCTTCGGAGCCTACAAAAACAACATTGCAAGGGGAAGAGAAACTGGTAAGTCTGTCATTAATTTGTAAAGAATCTGTTAGGCAACATGTGTCGCCTTCTTGAAGGGATATAATGGATTATTCATTGTCCTACGGCTACGGCTAAGTTCAAAGTAATATTGCAAACATTTCTGGGAATTATGGGGCTATAAACAGTCTTCTAAAATTCTTACAATTTTCCTTGTAACTAAACACTCGGAATATGTGTAATATGTCATTAGGAGACATAAGTTAACGGGTACTGACACATACCCCCTCCCTTGCACGTTCTCAGTGCTTTCTCCATTCTCACCTCTCCAAATCCTACACTTGGCTCCTCTACGTCAACTCCACCAAATCCCAGTCCAAAAAAAGCACAGTCATACACCTAGGTAGTCTCATAGTAAGGGCAGCATTGGCTAATCGCGCAGCTACCGCAGCGGACAAAAGAGGCTTTGTTAGCCCACAACTGACATCTACTGCTACCACTGGGACTAAGGGTACGCACACATCTAGCCTGTCTGATGCCGGTAGAGGGTCACTTGGATGATGGAATGGCAAAACGTGGTCTTCAGCGATGAAAGCAGATTCTGTCTGCACGCAGTACTGGACGTTTGCGTGTACGACATACGCCTCTAAGCCTCCCTCAAATAGAGTGCATTCGTCCAAGATATTATTATAACAGAAATTTGATGCATCGTTCAAAGACGATAATCCTCGCTGACATAGTTTGGGTGATACTCAACATGCTCTCAAAGACGTACAGATTCTTCCCTAGCCAGAACAATCGCCAGATTAATCTCCAATAACGGACCTGTAGGAAGTGGCAGGACAACAACTGAATCCTGCGACTTGTCAGGACATAGCTCTTGTAAGAAACCTAGATCAGACTTGAAATAATGCTCCACCGCCGCAGTGAGGATGCTTGTTGCACCGGAGAGGTAGGGAGCGGCGTTTTAGATGGACATGGATTTCACTAACATACAGATCCGTCACACACATACACACACACACACACACATTATGCATAATGCCAACAGGACACAAAGAATGTTGTAGCTCTCATCCAATACCATTAACCATTATGATAATAGTAAATGTGATATACAGATTGACAGACTGACTACAATGTGGCGGCAGACCAAACGTTATACAGGGATGAAATTAGAGGATAAATTCTGGCGACTTTTTTCCCTAGACAGAACAGAAACGTAATTTAATGAGAGAGAATGCAATAATATCATCAGGCAGTAAAATTCGAAAGATGATATAATGTATCTGCATAGATATTACAACACTGATTGACATTACGCCACATTATTGGACATGGAGATTTGAAGAATTATTATGGTAATAATTTACTGTCGTAGAGTTCAATACAAATATTTAAGCGAACTGGATGTTAATTTTGTTTTATTATTTGACAACTTCGATACAACTGTATGAATCAAACCAACTACCGCCAGTACCGGTGTAAGCTAGTCATTTCGTATGAAATTAGTGATATGGTGCTAGACACTATATGAATTTCAACTAATTGTGAGTGCGATTATCTCCTCACAGACAGAACACAGGATACGCTGTAAGAACTTGAAAACCATGGAACGAACCATATATCTGTTTAATGGACCGAAGAGTGCTTCTATATGAAACGTTGAGACTTGTGTCGCACCCCTCTCATTTCTAAAGTGTAGCTATGATATTTCTCGGTTTCGTGACTCCTTGCTACAGTGATTTCATACATTTCCTCGTGATCCTGAAAGACTCGTCTGCGTGTGAGACTTGAGCGAAATGTGATCCATGGTGTAGGGAGGGCGGAGATAACCAAATTCCTCAGGATTTACGGCGGCCTGGCGCTTATTCTCTTGTGGGGGAGAACGGCTCTCTTCCCCCGTGCAAGATTTAGTGATTCTATTTCCAGCGGAGAAGGGGAAGACAAACCGGTAACCTGATCAATAATTCGCAAAGAATCTACAAGAAGTCGTGTCGCAGACTTAAGGGATCCATTCATTGTCCTACAAGCGAATATGAAGCGACAAATAATGCTTTTTAACAGTCATTTTCTGATATATAATTCCTTACGTACTCTGACACTCCCACTTGTATACATGTGGCCTAACAGATCTGCAATCTGAGATAATTTACAATTTTGCATAATATTTGTAAACACTCGTAGTTAACTTCAGATATATGAAGTTTTTGTACTTAGAAAGAAATGTACTTTATGTCTTCTACTACTTTTGTTTATCTAAAGTTCCACACAGAACGATTGATGTTGGTCTAACACGTGTATAACTACAATGAAATTTAGCAGTGTGATATTAAAACGTGAATATGAATTCAGATGTTCCAGTTTTTAATGTTATTCACGAAAGTGGACCAAAGGTACGTAACTCCAAAGGCAATGCTAAGATTCATTTACGTAATTGATATCCTCTGTGAATCTGAGGGATTTTTGGATTTGTTGAATGCGATGAATAGTCTAAGAGTAAAGAGTATAAAGAGAGAGAGTACACAGCAAAAAGACAAAACTAATAAGAAGTAATTGGAGTAAACATTGCAAAAACTTAAAATCGGAATTAGTGATCGTGAATAAGATGAAAGACATTTCCCATAAGACAAAGAGGAATTTTCTGAAAATTTACGATTGGTGCACAGCATTCTATAGTTCCGGGTCGTTGTCTATGAGAAAACCATAGCTGAAGAAATTGTAACGTTTGAGATATGGTGCTAAAGAAGAACAATGAAAATTAGGTAAAGTGATACAACAACGAATGAGAAGGTTCTCTGCAGATATAAGAAACTAAACTATGCTAAACGCAGGCTAGAATAAGGGAGTCATGACTAAATATTAAATTCCATAGATTTAATTCCTGTTATGAATGTACAAACATAGTGAAACATTATTTAGTGACACAATTGTTAATTAAAATTTCTAGAAAGATATAAAAAAGCCAAGATCGCTCATCATCAATTTTTATTTATGACGACCGGTTTCGCTGAACTATGTCAGCATCATCTAGTCCAATAAAATCATTTTACGAGACCATAATCTTGTAATGTCAATCAGTTGCTACATAACATAATTTACAGTGTATAGGTGCATTATGTCATTATAATAAAACATAATTATCTCTGTGAGTGACAATAGCAAACTGTTTGCTACAGCATGGTTATTAGAGACGGTGCTGACGATATTTTGGAAAGGATGAAGGAGGAAATCAGCCGTACCTTTTCAAAGGAACTGTGCCGACATTTGCCTGGAGCGACTTAGTATTGCTGGACTTTGATTAGAACCACCGTTCTCCCAAAAGCGGGGCTGGCGTGTTACCACAGCGCCACTTCGCTCGGTAATGCACTGACACTCCTAATCGTGGGCCTTCGCAACCAACGAATCACGCACGTGAAAGTGTTAAATCCACGGCATCGGAAACAACGACATGACTTTGGGGAAGTGCCAGAGCCTTGGGTGATTGTATGAATCCCGATTCCGTCTTAATCACGTAGATGGGACGGTGTGAAACCACCGTCTTCCAGGTGTGTACGGCTGGGACACCTCTTCAGCGTAACGGAGACAGGTGGCAACTGTACAACTTTGCTCTTGGGAACATTAATTTGGGCATTCATGAATCGGGTGCAGCACGTGCGAGGCATCTTTACGGCCAAAATATGTCATACATAGATTCAGCCCACTTCCCCTCCTTAATAACTGTCATCTTTCAGAGCGGAAGTGACATTTTTCAAGATGATAACTGGCCTTTTCGAGAGGCTAAGAGTGTGATACGAAGACTCGAGCCGGCCGCGGTGGCCGAGGGGACTGAGGCGCTCCAGTCACGGTCTGCACGGCCATTACGGTCGGGGGTTCGAATCCCTCCTCGGGCATGCATATTTGTGCCATTCTTAGTCATAGGTAGTTCATAAGTAGTTTGTAAGCTTAGGGACTGATGACACCGTAGTTAAGTCCCATAAGTTGTACAAACATTTGAACGTTTTCGAAGACTCGAGAAACACAATAGCGAGGTGCAGTTGCGCTGGTCCCTATAGTCTCAAGATCTGTACCTTATCCAATGCATTTGGGATGTTATTGCTTCATTGCTTCCATGCCAAGTAGTGGCACCATTCTTATCCGACCCAAAGGTTGTCCTCAAACATATTAGTTAGATGATCATAGTGTTCCGATTGATCAGTGAAATTCACACATACTGATCGTCCTCGTTTACTTGAAACAACTACGAGACTCACCACAACGCCATTATTCGTGACATACTTAAGAAAAACTCAACATTTCGGAAGATAACGGTTAGAAATTAATTTCTCTGAGACAAATCATCGCACCAACCTAACCTATAACTCGTGTACGATAAAGATCGGAGTGGCAGCAAAATCAGATATTCTGTTTTCACATTCGATTCACTCGCAACAGTTGAAGCTGATCTGTACGATTCCTGCCCCACAACGTTCTCAAAAATCAGGCATATTCGTAAAAGAAAAGAATTATGTTTTTCTGAAAACCTAGTCTATAATTGTGTGTTCTTGTGTTTACTGTGGAATGGACTAAAATAGAACTAACATGACAAACATTTACTAAACCACGATACAAGATCTTTCACCAAGAAAAAGACTGACCACAAATATACCCCAGATAATAGCACCCATATACCATAATCGTTCCCAAACAGCAAATGAATCAATGACTGAAAAACATAAAACAAAGACTAATCGTTGATATTTCGTAAATGGGTTTTAAAACAGAATTAATAAAAGTTAAAACGTATAAATTAAATTGATGGCATAAAAGCTGGGGTTTTTGCCGTCGACAGACAAAAATTGCCCCTTAAAGTTGAAAAACATTAATAATCACAAAAATATAGATCAATCATATTAAGCTATTACAAACAATTAATAAAACTAACATTGATATATAATATAGGTTACATAAGGAATAGGATACTATTGTTACCAATGGCGAAAATAGCCTCATAGGTAACTTATTAATCAAATTCCATAGTAAAGCTACATAGGGGATGACCTTCAGTATGGTGCAATAGTTTAAGAAACGACAGATATAACGACAGATCTTAGATTTCTATTCTGTTCTTCAGTTTAGCTGGGGAAGATAACTGAGGAATGGAATACTAATTCAACCAACGACCGATTTTAATACCGCTCTGTCATTTATATTTCATCTTCAGTTGAGATATGTAGGTCAGTCAAGAACGGGACTTGATTACTATGAACGGCAAAAACTGCATTTATATGCCGTACCACAGCAGCTTTACAGGTCAAACCGAAATTTTTCACTACTAAAGGTGAGAATGACTACACTTTAGAGCCTAGTTTACATTCCGAAAGCCATTACTGAATACTTCTGTGCTCTTAAATTCATTGAGTTTGTTATGTTTAATAAATCATGTGTGGTAACATTTTTCGGTGCCTTGAATTCATAGATAATTTAGATGGGACAGCTTTGACCTCGAAGGCTCAGAATCGCATGAAACCATTTTGGAATAACAGGTGTTCATAGAAAGGACAATGTTTTGCGTCGTTACCACTCAAAACGTTGCATTGCATCTCATGCAAAAAATTTAACAGAGAGAATCAAAGTAACAAGATTGAGAGATGGGAGCCCATCTCTGATCTTTATTATCGATGTTTATTGTTGACGTATTGTCGTAATGTGTCCTGTAGAGACAATTTTCTATTGCTGTCGGGAATACGATGCAGGGAAGATTTTTGCTAAGGTGAGATGCAGAGCTGACCTGGCCCTGACGGGGCGAGTGAAATTCCTTCCTACCTGCGCCCTGTGGTGCCATAGGAGGCCGGGCGCGTTGGCCTTGGGTGGCACACTGGCAGGGCAGTAGGTCGTAAAAATGTAGTCTTGTGTCCCAAACTGTGAAGGAGAGGCATTGTCTGCGCTTTTTAAAAGAAGATGGCAGTGCCCACGGCTGTGGCCGAGGGTCCGAAAGGGAAGGCGACGGAATGTTTGCTGGAGGCTAGGCGGCGGCTCCCACGGGAAACGGTTAGAGCTGTTTGGTGAGAATCGCGCCAGAAGTGTGTGTGGAAGGGATGCCGTGTTTGATTGGCTGATGTTCAAAGCGCCAGATCTTCGAAATCAGCGGTTGTCTTGTGAGAATTTTACTGGCTGGAGTTCGAGAATTCGACGCTGATTGGCTTTACGTAAAAACGACGTTTCTCGGGGGGTCTTGCGCGGAGATGTGGTGATAGAAGCGGACTTCGTTTTTCGTAGCGCTGGAGTACAGATGCATCTGGTAGCGTCCTGCCCTCCCAGTGTGCGGACTTGGAGATACTGCTTATTGAGCCGATACTTGGACGAGTGAACTTGTATAAGTTTCAGGGTACACTCTGAGATTTATACTTGAGCTGATTGTTCTTGTTTTCAGTTTGAATAAGGTCAGCCGGCCAATACTAGTGCACCGAAGCACTAGTTGCGATATACTCAACATCAGTATTTGTGCGTACTTGTCTACGCTAGCTGAAGTGGTCCGGAAGAATTGTTTGAGATCATAAGCACTGTGTACTGCCGAGCGCACAGAGGCTGATAGCAGGGAGTACAGCTTCCGAGTGACGAAGCGAGTTTCTTATTTCGTGGTCTCGTAAATTTTCAGATCACAGCCACCCTGCGCCCACGCCACTGCAGCGCAGCAACTTCACAAGCAAGTCGTCAGTTTGGTAATATATGGCAAAGCACTCGCCAGCAACATATAGTCGATACATTAGGTTGTGCCTTATAGTGGGGATTGAGTAGTTAGGAAACTCAACCCTGCAGTTCGGCGTTTTGCATGGAAATGAGGCACAGTACTGTTTTTAAGATTGATTGTTATACTAAGGATGGTTCCTCTTTCATTCCTAAAATATTGAAAAATTGATCAGTTCGACGAAACGTATTTGTGGAACCGACATTCACCATTTTGAACAATTTGACAATATTTTCAGAAATAGACATTTAACTGAAATTCGGCATCTAATAACTAGTGCTCCTTTAACATTCACCTATTCATATCTACATTCATTTATGTCTATATACAATTTGGCACATCGTTTCTTAAGATAATACTTTCATGATGAATGATTCATATGTAAACCATTTGTTAGAGAAATGTAAACAAAAACTTTCGTGTGCGTGTGTATAAGCGGAAACGTGCGTCGTGCAGGGCGCAGTAGACTTCTTCGGTTACATAGACGATTCTGTGTGTAGTTGTCTTAGCAACAGAGTTTAGTTTATTGTATGTATTCTGTGCTTTATTAAATATAGTTTTGCGTTATGTTGAAGTTAATTGTTTGTACGCCTTACTGCAATATTTTACTGCGTTAATGCTCATAAAATTAATCATATGTGACTGAAATTTGTAGCGTCATTGGTGAAAGGCGAAGGGTTGTATCCCATTCCACAGATGACCCATTTAATATTGTCTTAGAAACAACTAAGAAAGGTAAAAGAGCAGTTTATGCGGCAGCGGCTAGCCGTCGCGCTCGCTAGGTTAGGGACGGCAGAGCAGCCAATCAGGAGTCGCGATGCCGCGGCCAATAAAAAAGGGCGTTACAATTGTACCATGTAAACAAATCGAAGCGGTGTATGCAAACGTTTTTGACGATGTACAAGTTACAGCTGCTATCAGTATGGATGTGACTTGATCACTTTTTCAAACATATTATAAAATAAATAAAACATGCTATACCTACTCTATGGTGGACAGGTTCTTGTACGTACCCTTGTCCGGTCAGTAAAAGTAATTGCGGTAATTTCCAAGAATGCTTGCAATCGAGGTAGCTCGGACTGAAATGATGTATACATCGAGCGTACAACTGTAAATCTATTGAGTGTTTCTGAACCGGAGATTCGGCCGCTATGCGCCCTCAGATACTAAAGAAAAAAAATCACTTAAGATGAACACGGTTTCGTACAGATAATAAAATAAATGAAACGTGTTATACCTGCTCTAGGGTTGACTGCTGTGGTATATTAATAATAGGTCACTTATGACTGTTCAAAAAAAATGTTTGTAAAGCTGATGGGACTTAACTACGGGGTCATCAGTCCCTAACCTTACAAACTTATGACTGTAATACGGCAATTACCTAAGAATGTCTTATAAATGGAAAATTAATAACAATCACAGAATGCCGCATCGAAATCCACGAATAAACTTCGAAATTGACGCCAAATGTACTCGTCATGAAACACGCAATATTATTGACCGGCATAACTCGACTCCTGATTGGCTGCTCTGCCGTTCCAAACCTAGTGAGTGCGACGGCTAACCGCTGCCGCATAAACTGCCCTTTAACCATTAGGAAACGCCGGATATCATTAAACATCAACATCATCGTTAGAAGTGTACGGCCTCTTATCGGTTACCTGATACTGTCACCACACTGGTTACGCAGAAGTGTTTCTTTACTAACCTGTGAGCGGTTCATGAACAGCGTCGTTACTGCAGTCAATTCTGCTCTACTATTCAGCTGGACTATGTGGTGCAATGTCTTCCCAGCAGCGCCTGCTGTCATAAGGACCCTTGATTCCAAAGCCTGTCCTGGCAGCCACCTGCTGACCATTCTGCAAGTAACCCCGTCATTTGCACTCTTCTCGCTTCTGTAAGAGCCACTATACGTTCCACTCCATCAACTCTCACTTTTCGAACACGTGCCTGAGAAAATGCTGCATCGCCCTGAGTAAGCCATCTATGATTGCACAACATGGAGTATGCTAAGGCTCAATTACCACAGAAACCATTCAGAACCTACGGTTCGATGTTTTTGAGTATCCACGCTTACAGCAACTGACTCGCGTTTGCTGCTCTTCATTATTGTCATTGTTGAGAACGTAAATCTGCAATTTCATTTCATGGCAATATTCAACGCTACTCTCTTCCGTGCCTGATACTTATACATCAATTCATGTTTACTCTCCACGTGACATGTAATTACCTGGATTGGGGTTGAGCGAACTGCTTTCATAATATTTCAATTCCTTTATTGAAGAACACACTACCGGTTTCACAATTTAAAATTGCAACCTCTTGTGTTCTCTGTTTACAAGTGAATAATAACTGTCTGAATTTAAACATTGTTAACATTAATGTCGAAATGGTGCTACGTCTTTTTAATGATTTGACTTAAGTAGACAAAGATCATTACGGCATAACTTTCATGTTGACAATGCCTAAATGCTGACAGTTATTATTCATTTGTAAACAAATCACACCTTAGGTAGCAATTTTAAACTGCGACACCGGTCGTGTGTGTGTGCTTCAATACAGTAATTTAACAGAGCCAGCATACATATTCTTTAAAATATGGAATCTTTCCACTGTTGTTGCTCTACATATAATAGTTTATGCTATCATTATATTTATCCGCCGTTCCATTCACTAATATCGAAAAAGAAAAATTACCATAATAACAATAATTAACAAAAACGGTCCCGTTTCGGCTTAAACTGCCATATTCAAGTGTCCTGCGGTACAAATTGTGTGATATTTAGGTTGATCAAATTATTATTGTTTATTATACGAGTAATATTACAATACAGAGCTTTTCATTCACTTACATATGTTTCTAGATGTCATGACATACATAGGACACATAAGACGCCTGTATATTGACTGTCAAAACTTTTTTGTAATTTTAATCTTGATTTGGAATTTTGACAGTTGGAGCTTATACTCTACCAGGTTGAAAGTCGTCCACTTCGCTTTCTGTTTTCAAAGCTTCAACAAATAAAGGTTTATCATTTTTACAGTTACAGCTGATATCCCTGCTCAAAGAAAGTTCGGATATCTAAATGTACCCACAACGAAGATCAGAGTTGGGGTACAAGTACTGTGAATGACTTCTATAAAAGGATGTTCACGGCTGTGTACTCGACTTGGCGGAGATACAGGCATGGCACCCGATAACAAAGTTTATATTAGACACCTATCTTCCTGTCAACATCGATTTTCTTTCCACTTAAGATTCTACAATCCGAGTTTCAATATTTCGCGACGGTCCCGGCACACCTAACTACGGTGTTTACACGTTACTTTTGTATAATTATGTTTAGTTAGGTAATAGCTCTTAATTGTAAAAAGCCTTATATTTTGTTGGCTTATGGTAAATAAAGTTCTATCTATTTTATCCATTTTCGGTTTGAGAACATTGCAGCTGTTTTCCTAATGATACTGTAGTAAATAAATACTGCAACCATGCACAAGATATTGTAAATCAATTTATTTCAACGTTACAAGTTTCGGGTCTGAGCCCATCATCAGATGGCAGTGTTGATTTCATATCTTCAATGGAGTCCTAAAATAACAAAGTTACGCGATTTCATAGGTTACAAAGTTGATATATTTCTATCCTAAATGTAAGAATTTTTTCTTGTTTGTATTGTTTACATATGAATTAAGATTACACCTATGCTTATACACTGAACTTGCTTTGGAGAAAGGTCTTCTTTGTACATTATAGGAGAGAGAGTTACGGAGCGATACAAAAACACATATCTCCCTCCTATAATGTACAGAGAAGACCTTTCTCTGTAGTAAGTTCAGTGTAGAAACATATATGTCAATTAAATACATGTGTAAACAATACAACCCAATGAACTTATATTTAGGATAGAAATATGTAAAGTTTGTAGATTGTGGATTCATGTAACTTTATTATTTTAGGACACTGGTGTACTTCTGAAATCAACACTACCCTGTGACAATTGGCAGCATGCATCACTGATGGTTCGAAGTGCCACCAGCTACCGGAATGAAGACTAACACAGACTTCCAGTTGTGCGACAAACACTCAACGTGGCGTACGTCTGCTGGACGGCATCAGGGATAGGCCCCGGGCAGATCTCCCGCGAATGAAGAGCTGATCTATCCTGTGCGCAACACGACTTCAGGGGCAAACGCCTGTTTCGAAGACTTCGGGCTGGCCGTAAGTAGCTAAATGCTTTCCCTCACCCGAGACAAAGGGTGGGCTGACATATAAAGGGCGACCCAATTGCAGCTACGCTCAACGACAAAACTGAGGTGTTCCCGGCTAGAGCTCCTAAAGCCCAGGCTGAATCGTCCTAGGTACACCTAAGTGTACCGAACAGTAAGTAATGTGTATGGGCCTATAAATATTTAGAAAGCGTTTTTAATATAACAGGAAACGTACCGGTAATATAACATAGCTTCTCGCCGGGCTTCAGTGGTTATGTTGGCATAAATGGTAATCACGGCAACTCAGATGACCAATAAATGTTTTTTCGTGGCAACTTCAATTAAAACGAAAATTATTTTTTTCTGAACGGACAACCTGTCAACCAAAGAGCAGGTACAGTATTAATTTTGCTGCGAGTGAAAAGAGCAGCGATAACATTTACTCTGTAGCTCGTGAAAAATATTAACGCAGTTCTACGTTCATTGTTCACCTGTTGCCAACATTAACACTGGAGCCCGGGGAGAAGTGTCGTAAAATTTTACCCATGCCATATTTTGAAGTGTGTTATAAGACCGTAAGAGATGCTTCGACCTTATATATAAGTAATTGTGTAAAGGATTATTTAGTATGTTGAAAATTACGTGTAAATGCACCACAATAAATATTCCTATCCAGTTTGAAAACTGCGAAAAACTTCATTAAGTCTCAAACATTCTGCTACAAACTGCTCCAGCATCACTGACAGGGAGAAGTAATGCACTTGTATACAACGGACATGTGTATAGCTACATTTATTACATATAACACATAATTGAGCGCCAGGTCCTGGTTCCCAGTTGCATCTGCGACAATTTATAGCCCATCTTTTTCTTCGTTCTGAATTACTGGGTAATTTGAACATGCGCACTCCTTTGCTGCAGTGATTTGTGCAGTTTACAGCTGAGCAGCCACCTATATTTTCCATAAATTCTTCAGTAAATTTGATTATAAACTCCATTTCTGGTCGCGACTCGTATATACCCACATACAACTGTACTGCACATTGGGGCAAAAATGGCTGATAGTTCAGCTCGGATTATAGGAGCCTTATTCCCGGCCGGCTCGCTCCGCTGCTGTCTCGTCTGCAGCGAACACAAAGTCGACATATGCGCCGCTTGGCTGCTGACTCACAGGGGCTGCGCCGGAGTCGTTGCCTCGGTACATTACCCGCTAAGCAATGCACTGGCGAGGTCGTGTTGTCACCCTCGCTGCTGCGGTAAAACACTCCGTACCCTTAACCTCGACAGAACGCCATGTAAACTAACCGAATTAATGTTTCAACGTTCAAATGTGTGTTAAGCTTATGGGACTTAACTGCGGGTTCATAAGTCTTAACGATACACTGAAATTTTTATTTTTTTGTTTATCTTTGATCAGCGATGCTTATCGCCTCCGGTTCCCTCTTACTCGCAATGCAACTAATTTAATTTCGTTCGTCATTTTTTACTTTCGAACAAGCGAGAAGACGGAACCGTGATAGTAGTTTCACTCACTCTCTTGTTTGTGCCTGAAGCGTGAAGACGTCTTTCATACCTGTATCCACTCATGTAAGTAATAATAATGCAAGCTGTTGCTGAAAATATATTATTTAAATTTAAAAGCATTCCCACTCCTTGGTTTTTATTTATATCATACTCCTCCACGTCATATATTCAATTTCTTAATGTTTTTCAGCTCGTTCGCATCCGTAATGGGTTAATGTTCAGACGCCATTACAATCGCTTCGCATTGTCTACAAATTTCAATTAATCAATCATTCTTATACAATAATTTGCTTGATTTTAGAACCTGCAGTCATTTCTTTTGTAATTTCACGAAGTCCGATCATTTTTTTTTTATTATTCTATACTTTGCCCTCACCTTTTAGATATCCTGTGATAAACCATATATTTCGTTTTTCTGACCAAGATACTGGCAAAATGTCTTGGAATGATTGAATAAAAACAACACGATGTACACTTTTACTTTAACAATTATGGCATCTTACGAAGCACAGGCAACGTTATAAGTCGCTAAACTTACAAACTACTTATCCATGCCCGAGGGAGGGGATTCGAACCCCCGACGGGGAACGGCCTCGCGCATCGGAGCATAGCGCCTCAATCCGTTAGGCCACTCTGCCGCGGCTTGAATGAATGCCTGAGTAATTAATACGGTTGGATTTCCTGGATCGGTGCGGCACAAGGCAACCTCCAGCGCAGCAACTGGGCTATCCTGAACGATTGTAGGTAACAGGGCGCTAACGTCGGAGGGTATACTCTTCTTTCGAGCGTGTCTGTGAGTTGTTCATAGCATAAGGTAGTTTGTATGCGAATTTAGACTTTCTCGGCCCATCTCGATGATGAAGTGTTCAGCCGAGATATGGAGTCGTTCTGTGACAATGTTTCAGCAAGTGTCCTAATTGCTATCCTCAAGCGGTATGTAGGGCCCTTGTCCTGCCCGCATCTTTATAGTTGCTGCACTTGCGGCTCCTCTGGTTCTCCTGCATCGGTACCACATTCGCGCTCCTTAGGAAGACGTGCCGTGGTGGGTTGGGGGAGGGGGTGTCGCGGCCGGTGGTGGGGGGTAATCAGGTAATCCATGCGTGCTAGTGGGTCTGTCCATTTCTTTGGCTGCCTTCATCGGTTTCACATCAACGCGTTCTTGACGTAGTTTTCATAACGCTGCATCCCATGCGGCGCTTAGCTGGAATCCACTGTCCCTGTTCAGTAGGTTTTCGTGTACCCTAATCTCCACAGCCTATTTGACGATCAAGTCCATGAACCCGTTCGCCCTGCAAAGAAACTTCGTATGTTCGAAATCAAACATATGGTTTTCATTGAACACAGAGCTGTCGGAGCGAGATTGAATTTCTAAAGTCCCAAAGTTACCAAAAATAAACGAAAAGTATATTTGTTCAGGAAAGCAGATAGAAATAAAATACATGTCTTCTTGAAAGACAGCTGCCATTCGTTTCTAACACTAAACGTAGGTGTGGACCAGATGTGGCTCAAATTCAAAGAAGTAGTATCCACATTCGCAGCAACTGACAGTTTTATACCAAATAAATTAATAAAAGAAAGGAGATGATCATCACTGGTACATAAAACACGTCAGGAAACTGATGCAAAAGCAACGGAAAAGGCATGCTAAATTTAAAGGAACACAAGATCCCCAGAATTGGCGATCCTACACAGAAGCTCGAAACTTAGCGAGGACTTCAATGAGAGATGCCTACAATACTTATCACAACGAAACTCTTTCTCAAATTTGAATGAAAACTCTAAGAGATTTTGGTCATATGTTAAATATACTGGGGGCAAAACGCAATACCCACACTACGTGATAGTAATGGCGATCCTGCCGATGACAGCACTACTAAAGCAGAGTTACTAAACATAGCTTTTAGAAACTCATTCATCAAAGAAGACGAAACCAATATTCCAGATTTCGAATTACGAGCAGAGGCCGTAATGAGTAACGTAGAAGTAGATATCATCGGTGAACTGAAGCAACTAAAATCACTTAACAAGAACAAGTCTTCCGGTCCGGATTGTAAACCCACTAGATTTCTATCTGATTATGTTGAAGCGATAGCTCCTTGATTTGATTTGATTTTTTCAAGGAAGCCAAAACAGTCTAGGTCCAACCCGCCACTGCCCGCACCGAAACTAAGTTTATTGTGCGGTATCGCTCCCTGTATATCTAGTAAAGCCAACCATTGCCCTTGAACAGTGCAAGGAGTCCCTTTACCAGTTCTTTATTAGACACAATTTCTTCAGGGCTGGTTGTCCCAAATGTCCTGTGCCTTTTACTCTCCAATACAATGCATTCGAAGATTAGATGTGATGCAGTTTCATCACCGTCATCACAGATCCTACATTTAGGGTCCTTTTCCGTTATTCCCATTGTATGTAGGTGTTTTTTGAAATTCCCATGGCCTGTCAGCAATCCAACCATGAGTCTAATCTCTCTCCTGTTCAGGCCAAGGATTGCAGAGCTTCTTTTAAAACAGGACTTTGGCATCATTACCTTGCCATGTTTTTGTTGATGGACTTTGGTCCAATATTCTACGTGCTGTCTTCTGAGCCAGTTACGTAGCTCCAAGTTGACCATTGCCTCGGTGATTGTCAGTACAGGTTCCGGTCCAACAAATGGAGCCTCTGCCCCCATCCTGGTTAATCTGTCGGCATGTTCGTTGCCACTGATCCTCGAGTGGCCAGGGATCCACAATAGGTTTACTCTATTGCTTTCCCTTAGCTCCACCAGAACCCTTTGACATTCTGCAACAATTTTAGACCTTGTTGCAGGAGCTGCCAGTGATCTCAGGGCTGCCTGGCTGTCTGAATAGATGTAGATGCTACGATCTTTGTAGCACCTACGCAAATTCTCTTCCACACATGCCCTGATGGCAGTGATTTCAGCCTGGAATACTGAGGCCAGTTTCCCTAGAGAGATGACGTCCTCCAGTCTTTGCTGTACCCCGTATACCCCTGCCCCAACGCCTTGGTCTGATTTCGACCCGTCAGTGAACCAGACATTATCCCCGAACGGTGTCGAACTATTTTCTCCCACTCCTCCCTACTTCCAATTGTTATACTGAAAGGCTTGTTGAAGCAGTATGGGTTATAATATAGTCGGCTGGCATTTCCCCAACCTTTCCTATATTTACCTCACTCACTATTTTAGTGTGTGATTCTGGATATCCCAAAGAGTACCAGTTGTTACCAATTTGAGTCTGTAGGCACCAGCTGCTGCCTCCATCTTGACCCAAAGGTGTAATGGGGGCATATCCAGCATGGTTTCCATACCAGCAGTTGGTGTGCTGCTAATTCCGCCTGTAATGGCTAAGCAGGCTAGTCTCTGCACCTTACCAAGCTCCTTAGCAGCAACCTGCTGTTCTACCTTCTTCCACCACACGACCGCCCCATAGGTGATCCTGGGTCTAACCAATGTGGTGTATATCCAGTGCATACCCTTGGGGCTCAGGCCCCAATTTTTGCCACAAGCTCTCCTGGTACTTTCTAAAGTACCTTATGCCTTGGAGCAAATATTCATAATGTGAGGGGTCCATGTCAGTTTCTCATCTAGGGTAACCCTAGATATTTCACTGTCCCCTTCACAGGTAGTGCTTCATTGAAAAGCTTTATATTCCAACTTGAGTGTTGGATATGTTTCCTTGTGAATGGTACAACAACAGTCTTCTTAGGACTAACCCCCAGATCCTGTTTTCTGCACAAAGCACCTTGTACCATGTTCTTCACTGTGTCAGCAAATTGGCCAAGTATTACTATGACAAGATCATCTGCGTATCCTTGGCAAAAGTACTGCCTAGAGTTTAATTCTCCAATGAGATCATTCAACAATAGATTCCACAATAAAGGGGAAAGAACTCCTCCTTGCGGGCAACCCCTAGTGGTGTTGATTACCATTTTTTCATTCATCATGGTAGCCTCTACCTTTCTTCCACTGAGCATGGCCCTAGTCCACCTACATATTGTGGTCCCTAGGTCATGCACCTCTGCTGCCCTAACCATGGAATTGAAGGTCGTGTTTCTAAAAGCCCCCTCAATGTCCAGGAAGATACAGAGGGCTATTTCCTGAAAGTGTAGTGCTTTCTCCACCTTCCCAACAAGTTGGTGGAGAGCTGTCTCACATGATTTACCTGGTTGATATGCATGTTGGTTTGAATGTAGAGGAGCCCTACTTAACTTCCTTTCTCCAACATGCACATTAACCAGCTTTTCCAATGTCTTATGAATGAAGGAGGACAGGCTGATTGGTCTCATATCCTTGGCCTTGGTATGATCAATTCTCCCTGGCTTTGGAATGAAGACAACCTTCACTACCCTCCAGGCATTGGGAATGATTCCTGCTGCTAGGCTAACCCTGAATAACCTGCATAGGAATCTAATAAGATTTTCTCCCACTTGTTGCAGGAGAGGTGGATAGATTCCATCGGGGCCAGGTGACTTGAACGGTTGAAATGTTCCCACCGCCCATCGGACCTTACTGAAATCGACACACTCCTTGGCCAGACCCCAGTCCTCTTTGCGAATACCTGAGAACCGTTGTCTCTCAGGAATCGCATTGTGGTCTGAGTTATCCCCCGGAGTATATTGAGGAAAGTGAGTCTTGAGGAGCAGTTCCAGCGTTTCATGTGCTGTCTTTGTATACTCCCCATCCTCCTTCCTCAATGTTCCTCCTGGATTAGTTGGTACCCTAGTGATGATTTTATGAAGTCTCGCTTGAGCAGCCGTGCCCTCCACTTCCTCACAGAATACCTTCCAGGGTGCCTCCATTGCCCGTCTGATGATAAGGTTGTAATTGACAAGGGCCTCACGATATTTTGCCCATTGTCTTTTGCGCCTCGCAAGGTTAAACAGTCTTTGTACTGTTTCCTTTGCATTTCCAGGTTATTATTCCACCAAGGCACACTCCTATCTGTGCACTTCATGGTGATTGAGCAGTTGTCCTGGTATGAGGTCACTATAGCAGAGGTTACGGCCTCTGCTACTTCCTCAAACTCTGCTGGATTCCTTATCGAAGTTTTAATTTCCGATAGGCTGAAGTCAAGGTATCTCCTATATGTCTCCCAGTCCGTTTTCCTGGGATTCTTATAGGTCATGATCTGTCTGGTTCCCATTTCAACCTTGAATTTAATATACATGTGATCTGATGAGGATGGCTCCAGGACCACATGCCACTGTTTGACATAACTTCCCATCATTATGGAACCAAAAGTTATGTCAATTACTTCTTCCCTTCTACTATTCCTGAATGTAGAATCATCACCCCTATTCAAGATCTCCAAGTTGTTAGATAGGAGAAATTCAAGAAGGTGCTCACCTCTACTGTTGGTGTCCTTGCTGCCCCACGATAGATTGTGGGCATTGACATCACATCCCACAAACAGTTCGTCACCTTGCCGATGGCAGGCTTCCGTCATTCCCCTCACTTCCAAAGGAGGAGGAGAGCTGTCTTCGTAAGGAAAGTATGCTGAGGCCAAAACAATTTCCCTCTTGATACCTTCCTCACGTTGCTGCTTCCTGATGGTCACCAAGTCCCTGGAACAAAAATCCATCATTGGTATGAAAGGTATTCCATTTCTAACATAAATGTATGTTCTGGAGTTTTTTAGATTTCTAGCATAAATCAGCTTACGTCCAGTACCACCGACGCCCGATACACCCCCTTTGTATAAATAGGGTTTTTGTATCAGGGCCACGTCCACCTCCTGTGTCCCCAGGCGACGCCTCAGGGGAGCAGTGGCCCCTTTACTGTGCTGCAGGTTTATCTGCAGCACTTCCAGTCCCCATCTTGCTGCCATTATTGCCTTTAAGGTCTTTGATTACCCTGACGGCGACCTGCGAGAACCCTAAAAACAGTTTCAGGCCTTGCTCTCACATTGCCTTCAGGGACTTCTCTCCGACCTCCACCATCAGGGTTCTTCCTTCCGGAACGACCTTTTGGTTAATTACCCTCCAATCCTCTGTCGAGACTTATGTGTTCTGGACCCTTATTTTCTCGAACAGAGTCTTTGGAGGAACATCCTTAGGTATCTTTGGTACCCATATTGATACCTTTGCGGTATTCAGGAGTTTGGTTGCTGTCTTGACCAGCACCTTCGCATCCTCCCATGGGGATATCATGGGCAACTTGTCCTTAAGCCATCCTGCTGTGTGCTCCCCCTCGCAGACAAAATTGAGGGCACCGCGATCTAGATAGACCCTCCTGAATTTGGGTCCTGGGCCAGCGTCCCCCCCCCTCCAAACTCTTCAAAGAGGGCCATCTGCACGAGCTCCTGCTGCTGTGAGGTCATGCTCACCAGTGGGTATCCTTCTTGGACAACCGCCATTCTAAAGACCGAGACTGCAGTACTATAGATCTGTTTTCCTATTTCCTGCCTCAGCCTTTTAGGATTACGCCTGTCCAGAGAGGAGGGAGGCTTAGATTCCTTCCTAACCCTCTTGCCACTTTGACGTTGAGGGGGTCTGTGACTCACCTTCGACCTGAGGCAGTTTCTTTTTGGAGGTCTTGGGCTCAAGCCCTTTTGACTCCCTCCACTTATGCTTAGGAAGCCATTCTTCTCCTTTCTTTTGCTTCTGTTCCTTGAGAAGTTTCCTCCGCTGAGCCCCAGACAAGGCCTTAATCCTAATCTGGTCCACCTTCTCTGTTACAGTTCCCACTTCTTGCTCAGGTCTAGACCCTGATTCAGAAGTAGGAGTGCACTCCATCGGTCCTGATCCCGATGTCTGAGTATCTGAGGTCTCAGATTCTTTTAAAATACTTTCTTTCTCTGTGTTCATCTTACTCCCACGAGATTTGGGGATTTATATGGTCCACACCACGATAACCCCGCGTGGTGCAAGGCTACTTACTCAGGGAGGTCGCCCGGTATTCCTGAGGCTCTGTTAGAGACACATCCACCCATGTGCCACGCACCCCTCGGCACGGATCGCATCACACCTTAGGTTGGGAAAGGAATTGGGAAAGGACTGGGAGAGGATAAGGAAGACGGGACGTTGTGGGACACGCTTGTTCTGATCCATCAGCTGAGTCCTTTCCGGCAGTAGGTTCTCTACCTTCAGTATAGCCCTCTGCTTCACACGGATACGCAAGCCTCTCCACCCACACGGACGGTGCTTCGTCAAGGTGGTGTCCCCCGGAGAGGATAGCTCCTTACTTAACAGCCATATATAATCGCTCTCTCAAACAAGGATCTATACCAAAAGTTTGGAAAGTTGCACAGGTCATAACTATATTCAAGAAAGGCAGTAGGAGCAATCTACTAAACTACAGGCTTTCGTTGACTTCAATTTGCAGCAGGGTTTTGGAACATATCCTGTGATCAAATATTATGAATTATCTCGAAACAATGATCTATTGGCCGAAGGTCAACACGGATTTATAAACTATCGTTCATGTGAAACACAAATAGCTCTTAACTCACACGAAGTGATGGCTAATATCGACAAGGGTTCGCAAATTGATTCCGCATTTCTTGATTTCCAGAAGGCATTTGACACCGTACCTCACAAAAGGCTTTTAATCAAATTGAGTGGTTATGGTATATCGTCCCAAGTTTGCGACTGGATAGGGAACTTCCTGTCAGAGAGGACACAGTTTGTAGTAATCGATGGTAAAGCATCGACTAAAACAGATGTGATATCGGGCGTTCCACAGAGTAGAGTTATTGGTACTCTGCTGTTCGTTATTTACATAAACGTTTTGGAAGAAAATCTAAGCAGCTCTCTTGGGTTGTTTGCAGATGACCCTCTAGTAAAATCATGTGAAGATAAAAACCAACTGCAGAACTATCTCAATAAGATATCACTATGGCAAACTTGGCAATTGATTCTAAATAATGAGAAGTGTGAAGTTGTCCACACGAGTACGAAAAGAAATCCGTTAAACTTTGTTTACAAGATTAATCTATCAAAAGTGAAGGCCGTAAACTCCACAAAATACCCAGGAACTACTATTACTACAAACTTAAATTGGAAAGAACAAGTAGATAATGTCGTGGGAAAGGCGAACCAGAGACTGCGCTTTATTGGCAGAACCCTTAAAAGATGCAGCAGAACTACTAAAGAAACTTAATACACTACGCTTGTCCGTTCTTTTTTGAAATATTGCTGCCCAGTGTGGGATACTTATCAGGTGGGTTAGACGGAGGACATCGAAAGAGTCGAAAGAAGGGCAGCTCATTTTGTATTGTCACGATACAGGGGAGACAGCGTTACGGAACTGAGACAGGATCTGGGATGGGAATCAGTACAACAACGGCGCTTATCGCTGCGGCGTGGGCTACTTACGAAAATCCAATCGCCAACATTCTCTTCAGAATGCTAAAATATATTGTTGACTCCCACTCACATAGGTGGAAATGATCATTAGAATAAAATACGAGAAATCAGAGCTTGAATGGGGAGATTCAGGTGTTCTTTCTTCCGGCGCGCTATTCGAGAATAGAATGGGAGATAAAATATTATAACGGTGGTTCGATGAATCCTCTGCCAGACACTTAAATGTGATTTGCAGAGTATCCCATGTATATTTAGATATCTATGTAGAGGCTGTGTTCCGCCACAGCGGATTTACTCGTTTGGCCTAGGCGAACGTTTCGTATATATTATGGGCAGCGCTGAGAGGTGCACCGCTGAGTCTGGCCGATATATTGTTTGCCACATTCGCAGCTGATGCTGTATACTCCAGGTGTCTCTATACCAAGTTTATCCTTCACTGATCCCAGCATACCCTTGAGTTTTGCTGACGCATTCTCCAACCGAACAAGATAAAGGAGAAAGAAGATGTTCGGGAAGAAGACATAAAGCGCTCTACGTTCCTTCAGTATGTATAGTCCAGTCAAATAAGCCGAAAAAAGGCGTCAACCTCGGAATGAGAGGTAACAAGCTGAATATTTGCATGAGCCTTTGTTTTGGCATTCTAACTGATGTGTCAGAAGTCTCATAAAATCTCGTGTCCGCGTCTTAAGATATTAAAGGTCAAAGGTCACGAAAATCAGTTTTTCGCAAATAACTCGCTTCGTATGCGTTAAATGGTATTTGCATCCAAGATAAAAGTTGTAGAGCATGAAATTCTCTACAATTTTTGTTTTAAACATTTTTTTGTGCAATGTATCGTTTTTTAGATAGAGAGCGGAGAGCGCACAGGTCAAAAAATGTTCAAATGTTTGTTAAGCTTATGGGACTTAACTACGGGGTTATCAGTCCCTAAACTTACAAACTACTTATGAACTACTTACGAACTAGGACGGCACAAATATCCATGCCCGAGGGGGGATTCGAACCCCCGACCGTAGTGGCCGTGCTGACCGTGACTGGAGCGCCTCAGTCACCTCGGCCACCGCGGCCGGCCGCACAGGTCACAGCGCTCAGACATATAAGACGTAATGCAAGTCAACCGCGAATCCCAGTCAATGGTAGGTTGTTTAAAGGTAATAAATCATTACAACAATTACAATAACAAACCTTCATTCTTTATGAATTATGTTCAATATTTCATAATATTATTCATAAATCACGTTTTATGTAAATCTTTATTTAGTAGTCATGTATGTTTCATTTATTACAATTAGAAGTTCAAACGTGAGGAGGATTTTTATTCACTTTAATTATTAATCATACATAGGTCTCAATTTTCATCTTCTTGATCATCATCGTCATCTTAATCCGGTCGCTAGAAAACGTCCATTTCATTATCATCATCCTCGTAATCGACGATCGTTGTCTCTAAACCTTCCAAGATTTCGGGGTCATATGAACATTCTTCATCGTGATCGTTCTGGTGTGATGACGCATTGAGGCAAGCTTGCCCATTACACTGGCCACAATCTGAAGAACATTGCATCCCCGATTTCCTGCACCCGCAGCGCGAACCACAACCATTTTTGCAGTTGCAAATATTGTTTGCAGGAGCTCTTCTGGTGCAGGTGGTAATATTGTTAGTATTGGCTCCAAATGTTCATTCTGCAGCCCCAACCCCATTCCTGGAGTTCTATATAGTTTCCTAACCACGTTTGTACTTCGTAGTAAGCACGATTGATGTTGATGAGCTGCTGCATTAGTTGGAGGCAGATTTGATAGTTGCACAGTTTTATTAAGTTTTGTCGGTTTAACAAATTGCGTGTATCGAAGATGATCTATAGTGTCTTCAGATTTTGGAGCGCTATATATTGCCAACAAGATACGTACTCCATTTTTCAAGTAACGTTTGTGCAGGGCAATTTTCTTGTTGAAATACTTGAGCTAGCTGGTCCAAATCTGGAAGTTTCTCCAATATTTTAACAAAAGATTTTTTGCCTTTTTTAAACAACGCAGATGTCGTGTCACTCAATGCGTGCAAAAGTAAAATGGGTTTTTTACAACGTGGATAATGTACAAAACTTTTGGAGGAGTATATTTGTGTTTTAACATTGCCTTTACGAACTTTTTTGAAGAAAATTTCTTGTTGATGCGATTGAGTATGTCCAATTAAAATGACAAGCAAATCAATATCTTCTCCTACGATGACGGCAGTCCTTTGATGCTCTGATTATTCATACCTGTTTCGATTATACAAACATCAGTATCATCTCTAGCTTGTTTTGTAGTGATATTAACAGTTTTTAATTTCTCAACAAGCAAGTCAATTACCTTTTTTTTATTAGATCGATTTGATAAAAATTTCTGTTGGCTGATTGGAACAATCGTTGTTTCCTCATAGCAAACTTCATACGATTCTGAAAGAACAGAAGTTCTTCTTAGTTGTCCATTGCTTTAGTATTTCTACTGTAGTCTGAGTATCCGTCAAATATAACAACCATTCTTGAGCCATAATGTGTTTGTAAATACTTTATATATTTATCTAAAGCAAAGGTGAAAGTATCGTCTTTGTTCCATATGACGCGATGCAGAAGAAATTCACCATCGATAATATATGTTATATTACTTTCATCAAGATCGATATCGATAGGTCTCATTTTGTCATATAATGTCGCTTTCGTGGTTTTGGAACAGAATTAAAATATACTTAAAGTATGGAATTCATGACATTGTAATTACTTGAAATAAGTATTATTAAAATTGGGTATTAATTCGTAAATAATGAAATTTTATTTACAATTATAATTGTTTTATTCAACGTACCACTGACTGTGATTCGCGGCTGACCTCGTATTACGTCTTATATGTCTGAGCGCTGTGACCTGTGCGCTCTCCGCTCTATATCTAAAGAAACGATGAATTGCACAAAAAAATGTTTCAAACAAAATTGTAGAGAATTTCATGCTCTACAACTTTTATCTGGGATGCAAATACCATATAGCGCATACGACGCGAGATATTTGCGAAAAAACTGATTTTCGTGACCTTTGACCTTTAATATCTTAAGACGCGGACACGAGATTTTATGAGACTTTTGACACATCATTTAGAATGCCAAAACAAAGGCTCATGCAAATATTCAGCTTGTTACCTCTCATTCCGAGGTGAAACCCTAATTTGACTGGACTAGTAGGTCCCCCCACGGCAAAGATCTCCAGGATATTAGAAAAGAACGGCATTAAAACCGTCTTTAGATCGTCCGCAAAAATCAAGGATATACTGGGATCAGTGAAGGATAAACTTGGTATACAGACACCTGGAGTATACAGCATCAGTTGCGAGTGTGACAGGACGAACGGGTTATTGGACTCAGTGTTCAAAAAGGCTTTCGAGATTCGGGTACACGAAAACCTAGTGAATAGGGACAGCGGATTCTAACTAAGCACCGCATGGGATGCAGCGTTATAAAAATACGTCAAGAACGCTCTGATGTGAAACCGCTGAAAGCTAGGGCTCATAGATTACCCCCGCCACCTGCGTCACCCCCCTCCCCCCACTCCTCTCACACCACGCACCTCTTCCTGAGGCTCGCTATTGGCGGTACCGATGCAAAAGAACCAGAGGAACCGCTGGTCCAACAACTATAAAGACCCGGACAGGACACGAACCCGACATTTCGTCTGAAGATGGCAATAACCCGAGAATACGTCATCAAGGTAGATTGTAATTCTATGAAAGAAGTTTGGTCCCATATTATTACATTTGTTAATCGTCGATGTCGTGGATCCACACCTTCGTGGCAGTCACTGTCATCAGGTAACAAATTTTTAACCCTTTGTACTTTTGTCTTTGTTCGAAGTCAGTTCGGCGAATCTCGCTGGCCGATGATTCGCACGAAGTATTAAAATAGCATCTTACCTAACCCTCTGCTTTTCTGTTTCAAGAATAAAGGAAGACTAAGATTTAACACCTCGTTCCTGTTTGAGTGTTAATATATATGTATAACGGATAGAGGAGAAACGAATTCTGCTATTCTGAATGCGACTTTGTAATTTCGTAATAGCTGAGTAGCCGTGATCTTAGAGCATAAAGTGGAGAGTCAATTAGGGATTTAATAAATTACGTGCCATAGCGGCACTAGGACAGTCGCAGGACGGGGGAACTAGACAGTGGATTTACGCGTTTCGTCGGTGGCTGCGAATGTCATTGCACCTTTTCCAAGTAAAATATCGGACGATCTTTGCGACAGAAATAAGATTACTATTTAAAGCTCTGTCGACAGCGACGTTATTAGAGGCACAGCTCACGGTCAGAAGGTTTGAGTAATGACGGAAACCGACCGTACGCCTTCAGAGGAACCGTCTCGGATTTTTAATGCAGTGAGTTAGGGAAATCAACGGAAAACAGATGTAAGGAAGGCACGTTGATTCAGTAAGTAGCCAGATGCTACTTATCTTGGAATGGAAAAGTTGCGTCTATCTCGCGATGACATAAATTACGTGACATATAATGAGACGTTAACAAAGGCTATAACGTTAGATCAAATAAACTGCTTAAAACAATTATGGTATCACGTGAGATACGACACACAAAGTACATATGTTTAACGTATTTTATTCAGACATTCATTACGATTATAATTTGTATGTTATATTCTACGATATTTTCTGTCTTGACTCTTAAGGTTTACATGTCGTTTACTTGGAGCAGGGCACCATGGGGCTACCGACGTTGCGTGTACATTATGAGCTTATCAATCAGCTATTCAGGGATATTTAGACATTCTTAATCCAGCTCTGCAACCGGCACAGGAAGTGCTGCTCTGGCCGCAGTGCGCTGCGAAGTGCATCCCAGATAATGCTCAGTCGGTCGGGTGGACAGGAGGGCCAAACTATTAGATTCGCTCAGCTTCGGGATTGTTGTCCACCAGTGCATGTCTTTGGAGACGAGCGTTATCTTTCAGTAGAAGAGACCCATGTCTTACGGCACCACCGTAGGGCAAACAAAAGGTCAAAGGGGCTCGACTCTTTATCTTTCATCACTCAAAGTGACATTCTGAACGAGATAGAGGTTAGAACGTCCACCAATACTGACACCTGCCCACATCATTCGTCCATCACACTGATGTGTTGGTGGTTCCTGCACTTAAGCAGGATTGTTGCAAGTCCTCTCAAGATGAGGGAACCACGATTGTCCGGTTGTTATGGTCTTCAGTCCGGAGACTGGTTTGATGCAGCTCTCCACCCTACTCTATCCTGACCAAGCCTTTTCATCTCCTCATAAGAACGGCAACCCACATCGACTTGAATCTGCTTACTATACGCATCTCTTGGTCTCCCTCTGCGATTTTTACCCCACACACTTCCCTCCAATACACTTCCCTCTCCGCAGAGATCAGACAAACGTGTGGTTCATGAAGAGGGGCAGCAGCCTTTTCGGTAGCTACAGGGGCAACAGTCTGGATGATTGACTGAGCTGGCCTTGTAACATCAGCTAATGTGGCTTCGGCACACAGTTACTACAAACGGCTGAAAGCAAGGGGAAACTACAGCCGTTACTTTTCCCTAGGACATGCAGGAAATGTGGTGCTACAGAAGAATGCTGAAGATTACGTGGGTAGATCGCATAACTAATAAAGAGGTACTGAACAGAATTGGCGAGAAAAGGAATTTTTGGCATACCCTGACCAAAAGAAGGGATCGCTTGGTAGGACACATTCTTAGACATCGAGGAATCGTAAATTTAGCATTGGAGGGAAGTGTGTGAGGTAAAAATCGCAGAGGGAGACCAAGAGACGAGTATAGTAAGCAGATTCAAGTGTATGTGGGTTGCCTTTCTTACGAGGCTTGCTTATGAGGCTTGGTCAGGATAGAGTAGGGTGGAGAGCTGCATCAAACCAGTCTCCGGACTGAAGACTATAACAACCGGACAATCGTGGTTTCCTCATCTGGAGAGTATGAACCAAAATCTTGACTAATCTGCGAAGACAACCCGGCTCTAACTCAAATGTTCCTCCGCGCAGTTTCTGCGGGATAAGCGATATCATGATTTAAATTGGACACACATCATAGTTCTCCGTTCGAAGAGGCCACATTCCCTAAGGCGATATCGGACTGTTTGCGTTGATATTGCGCGTCCTGTCTGCTGTCCAGCTGAATTCTATTCAGGCTCCTATCTCGACGGCTGTTAACCGAAGATAATGGTCATCTCTTGCTGATATTACCCTTGGATTACCTTGCCTTAATTTGTTCATTTGGTCTGAAATCGCATCCAGGTCCTGGAAATTACAGTTTGGGATACTCCAACAGCTGCAGCCAACTTCCTCTGTATGTCCGGCTTCCAACCTTCCTATGGCTCTATATGCCATAGCTTCGGTAAGTCACATTTTTGTTGCCTCACACTACCTGCTCGTTACTATATCTGAACCAAACTGCTTGTGTAATACGTTTGGTAGAGTAAATACAACACCAACCCCTCTACAGCAACTCTTCTGTTATTACCACTATATGGCCGTAATGTTGTTGTTTCCACTTCGTAGAATCGACAGAAAGATGTCGAGCTATTTTAGTTCAATCTGCCAACGACACTACTTGAGAACCTAGATAACCCATCTGATCGTCTAATTGATTTGAGCAGTGTGGTTGAGGGCCTTACTTTACGCTCTGAGGAACAGAAATGTGCAAGCGCTCGATGCATTTTCACAAAGTACAGGTAAGTGGAACATCTTCATCTGTATGTACTTACTCACTTTGCAATACACCCAAAGATGCATGACAGACGGTACTATTTACCACTATTAGTTACTTGAGTTCCTGTCGCAGTATCATGTAGAACCAGGGAATAATGAAAGCTTGTATGCATCTGAATGAGCCCTAAGCTTTTTGGTCTCTTCTTCGTGGTTTTTACGGGAAGTGTAGGTGGGAGGCAGTACAGTCGTTCCGCAGTACTCGTCAGATTACGTCCCTCTAAATTTCTTCAACAGGTTTTCTGGAAAAGAACGTCGCTTTCCATCCTGCGACTCCGATTTGAGTTCCAGAAGTATCTCAGTAACACTAGTGCATTGTTCGGACCTACTAGACGCCTACCGTTGACGCCCGCCTCTGAACTGTCTCTATGTACTTCTTAAAATCGCTCTTGGGGGGATCCCAAACACTTAAGAAATACTCAAGACTGGGTCGTACAAGCCTTTTATATGCTGTCTCCTTCCATTTGAATCACAATATTCTCCCAATAAGCTGAAGTCGACCGTCCACTGTCCTTATATGCTCTACATCTACATAAATACTCTGCAAGCCACATTGGAGTGCATGGCGGAGGGTTCATCGACCGATTTTATAATGTTTCTCTACTGTTCCATTCTCTAACAGTGTGAAAAAGGAAGACTTACATCTTTCCGTTTTTGATCTGATTTATTTTATTTTCATGATAATCTCTTCCTATGTGCTAACAAAATAAGTTCGCATTCTGAAGAGAAAGTTGGCGAAAGAAATTTACGTATTTTACGCGTTTTCCAATACGAACTCACTTTCAGCATTAAAATAAACGTAATAGGATTTATTTAAAAATGAATATACATAGCCACAACGAATGTAATGGAACAAAAATGTATGCCGAATAACGTTTTGCGACAGGAACCTACCTTTGCATCAGAAAAAAAAACTTAATATGATGCATTAAAGAGTGAATATAGATGCAAAACTGCCCCTTGCAGGAGTAAAGCCTTTACGTTTAGTTGCGGTGACACATCGCTTCAACAGGTCTTCTTTTTCCAAATGAAACCTGTTCAAAACAGAACAGACACTGTACTATACGAAACAACACGCAATATCATTACGAAATACTGATCATGTATTGACATTCACTTCTTACCTGCGAAAAGTTAAATCACTTTCCTTGCTCCACCGATTCGTACAGTTGTATGCAGAGCACGAAATATCCAATTTAAACGCAAAACGTAAACTTCAGTAATAGCAAGAGAAAGTTTCTTTATTAAATGAAAGATGGCAGACGATGTAAACAAACAGCCAGACAATAGATGTACATCTAGGTAGTATAGAGATCACATGAAATGTTTGTAAATCTATGAGTCGTAACTACTGTGGTTATCTGTCCCTAGGCTTACAAAGTATTTACACTAATTTAAACCGACCTAAGGATAATAGACAGACCCATGTCCAAGGGAGGACTCGAACCTCTGACTGGGAGCAACCGTGCGCTCCGCATCAAGGCGCCTTTCCACCGCGGTATACGGACAGGTATACAAGTTCCCCAGAGCAGCTTTTGTAAAGTCTTTTATGAAAAATATCTGAGAAAGTCACCTACAGTGCTATGCAGTCGTCAGTGTGCTTCAGCTGTGAGCGTTCCACCAGAGGGCGTTGGAAGGACTGTTGTTTTTCGAGGCCTGGCAACACACTGTGGCAGGAAGAGGCGAAGCGACAGGACGGACGTAAACACAGCAGGGCGTGACGGTACGTCTCTTTGCAAACTTTCTCTAGATTTAAAGTCAGTGCGTCTGCCAATAGTTTTGTACACAGAACAATTTTTCAGTTCTGCGAGTGATGCGAAAATTTAAAAATTATTCTTTTAGTTGAAGGGAACAACTGGTTGATGTTGTGTACATTTGTTCTGCGTGCTAATTCTTCAGTTCACTATATGCTTCACACGATTTGTGTACAGAGTCCATATTCTTTACATCGAGTATGAGAATTACCCCATATTTGTTCTCCGTGAAACAACTTATACTCTTCGACTGAAATTCAGCTCATATGTGTAAATTACGTAGCAGTGTACTGCTAATGAAAGTCTGTGTACAAAACGCGAAACTAGTTCTCAGCTGAAAAATTTTATTTGATTCGTAACGCTTACAATAAACTCAATATACTCTTTCTTCATTTGTATGGTGTTCAGCTAGCCAATACAAATTACTTTCGTTTACCCATTTTCTTGAAGACCCTGGTTTTTAAGGCTATGTCAAATACAGTACCCTGACAGCTCTTGCTCCATTCAGAGTTTGGTGGAGGACATGCTACAAAGGTTGGATATACTAGATGACAGGCATCTTTGCTATTCGAATTTGTTTTATATCTACGTTTTTTGACCACATAAGCAACTAGTTAAAAGTTATATAAGTACACAATATATACTTTAGACTTTTCTATTATCAAAAATTATCTCATTCTACCTTTTTCTGCAATAACACGGTTAAATACGTTACAAACTTAAAAATTTTACGATACACGGCAATCTCTCACTACAAGATTTGTTGGTTTTTCTAACACAGGCCTCACACTGTTCTAAGTATAGCGACGACTGAGATAAGCTCATCTGAAGAAGGGGATACCGCCAGGAGGCTTTGACCCGTAGCAGCGGGAAGCTGTCGTGTGCGTGCGTGTGTCTTTGTAGGTGACGTAATTGTGGTGGCCGAGTTGAAGACGATAGTTTGAAAGCAGAACAATTCCGTTTAAATAGTGACATGTAAACAATGATTACTTATATACAATACATAAATATTGAGTCTCGTATACGGGTTTTCCGGCGTGTTAATGACGTCATGGGTCAAAGCTGACGGATGGTATCCCGGTCTTAAATTATGCCTTGACAGACTATCTCATTATTTTTGAACGGATACATCAAAATCAACTATGACACTGTCATGTTACGCTGTTTGTTGAATTTGGCTGCTACTTATTGCTATTTTCACTTACACAGTCCGACAGTCAGTGATATCTTCTTTACCGTTTTACCTGCAACCCACAGATAATCAGCAAAGAAGATATTTCAATTAAGAAGTGTGTATTTTACGTAGATGAAAGTTCATTTTATAAGGTTTTTCGCTACATATAAAACTCTGTAACTTCAATTCAAGCACCTCGCGCAATTAGCACCATGTCTTATACTGACCCCTTCCACTGTAATTACAACTGCAATACTGTTTGTAGCATACGTATTCCTAAATAACAGCACTTGTTTCAACTTAAACATAGCTTGAATTCTATGTCAGTTGCTTCGTGTATGTAGCAATTTTTTCTGACAAGTTTTCTTAAGTTTGTTCGAAGACACATTTATGGAGCTCTTTCATCTATCTCTGTACATACAAATTTATTTTCTTACGTCCTGTGAATTAAATTAGTCTGAAAGCTCGTATGGATTCTAAAAGCAAAAGCAAGAAAAAGGAATTTGTCTAGGCAAACCATTTGAAAGAAAACTGGCTTCCCATTTGACAGCTTCATAACACATTTGAATCAAATCTTGACATACAAACGTATATATGAAGTGACAAGATGGATGATATTTATAACATAGCCCATGGCATGTCAACAAATGTGCCTTTTATGATGAGTAACATGACATGACTGGAAGTTAAGGATGTGTGCATCCACTCAGGAATATTTGCTTCTAGATACCAACCTCCCTCGTGACACCACTTTGATAGGAGTAAATCGTAAAAACCGGGAATATTGCAAGATGTTTTGATTCAAATGCTTTGGAAGCTATCATTAAAGTAGAGAAGCCATAACTATTTTGTATGTCACTACGGCCAAGACATATTTTCAGTCCAGTTGCCATCTCTAATTTTCCATACTGGGCTACAAGGCAGTCAACATATTTTTCAGGGAAGAAAAATTCTTGCATGTTCATGAATACTTTACCAAGCGTATTGAAATTAAAGTATAAATAAGTAGCTAAAAACCTGGTGTCGCTCGGGTAATTATTTATTCAAATCTTACATTATTTCACCTCTTCTTCCCTATCGTTTCTGTACACCCTCTTTCCTTATGTCTCTGTTAATCTCCACTTTTCCATCCTCCATATGCTTGCAGGATTATGTCACGCATGGCATGATATATAGAAAGCGATGTTCTCCTGGTATGAAGGTTAAGGTTGCAAAACTTTATCAGGATCAGGTCAGGAGTCCACTATACTCAGGAAGCGGCTACACGGGTAGCGGGGTCTGTGTGGCGTGGACTGGGCGTTTTTTTTTAGGTTAGATGACCTCGGGAATACACAAAATGGGTTTCAGTCTCAAAGGGGGCAGGTCAGACAAGGGAAGAAAGTAGACCTAAAAACCATTGGTGTAACAGTTGTAAAATGTCGTAGCTGTGTTGGGATAATTCCAGAGCTCCAAGCGCTGATAGAAAGTACTGAGGCACAAATCGTTATAGGTTCTGAAAGCTGGCTGACGCCTGTTATAAATTCGGCCTAAATTTTTTCAAAGGGACAAATGGTCTTCAGAAAGGATAGAATAAATAAAACAGGGGGTGGCGTGTTTATTGCTGTTACAATCGGTTTATCCTGCAGCGAAATTGAGGCAGATACTTCCTGTGAATTGGTCTGGGTAGAGGTTATACCTGACCACCGAAATAAATTAATAATTGAATCTTTTTATCGGCCCCCTGACTCAGACGATGCGGTTGCAGAAATGTTCAAAGAAAGCTTGAATCATATTTCAAATAGGTATCCGAAGCATACTGTTATAATCGGTGGCGACTTTAATTTACCCTCGATATGTTGGCATAATTACGTATTCAAAACCGGGGGCAAATATAAAACAGTCCGAACTAGTTCTGAATACTTTTTCTGAAAACTACTTCGAACAGTTAGTTCATGAACCCACTAGAATAGTACTTGGTTGCGAAAATACTCTTGATCTCCTAGCAACAAATAATCCCGAGATAGTACAGAGCATCAAAACATATACAGGGATTAGCGAACATCGAGTTGTAGTAGCGAGACTGAATATCGAAATTCCCAAATGCACCAAAGATAAACAAAAAATATATCTATTCAATAAAGCAGATAAAAATTCGCTTCACGCTTTCCTGAGTGATAGTCTCCAGTCCTTCAAAACTAAAAATGCGAGTGTAGATCAGTTGTGGCTTACTTTCAAAGACATAATATCAGTAGCAATCGAAAGATTTATACCAAATAAATTAATAAAAGAGGGGGCTGACCCCCAGTGGTACACAAAACAGGTCAGATCACTGTTGCAGAAACAAAGAAAAACGCATGCAAAATTTAAAAAGACACAGAATCCGCAAGACTGGCAATCTTTTACTGAAACTTGCAACCTAGCGCGGACTTCAATGCGAGAATCTTATAGTTGTTTCCACAACGAAATCCTGTCTCGTAATCTTGCAGAAAATCCAAAGATATTCTGGTCATATGTGAAGTACACTAGCGGCAAAACACAAACAATACCTTCACTACGCGATAGCAATCGTAATACCACCAACGGCAGTACTGCCAAGGCTGAATTACTAAACACAGCTTTCTGAAATTCTTTCACCAAATAAGGCGAAGTGAACACTCCAATATTCAATCCAAGAACAGCTGCCAGCATGCGAAACTTAGATGTTCCTGGAGTAGTAAAACAACTTAAGTCACTAAACAAAAATAAATCTTCCGGGCCAGATTGTATACCAACTAGATTCCTCTCAGAGTATGCTGATGCAATAGCTCCGCACTTAGCTATAATTTACAACAGATCACTCAGCGAAAGATCCGTACCCAAAGACTGGTAAGTTCAAGAAAGGCAATAGGAGTGATCCCCAAAATTACAGGCCTATCTCAATGACGTCGATTTGCAGTAGGATTTTGGAACATATACTGTATTCGAATGTTATGTACTACCTCGAAGAGAACGACGTATTAACCAATAGTCATCACGGATTCAGGAAGTATCGCTCTTGCGAAACACAGCTTGTCCTTTATTCACATGAAGTGTTAAGTGCCATCGACAAGGGATCTCAAATCGATTCCAATTTTCTGGATTTTCGGAAGGCTTTTGATACTGTACCCCACAAGCGGCTTCTTATGAAATTGCGTGCTTATGGAAAATCTCCCCAATTGTGCGATTGGATTCACGATTTCCTATCAGAAAGGACACAGTTCGTTGTAATTGACGGTAAGTCATCGAGTAAAACAGAAGTGATATCTGGCGTTCCACAGGCAAGCGTTATAGGTCCCCTACTCTTCCTAGTGTTTATAAACGATTTCGGAGATAATCTGAATAGCTCCCTTAGACTGTTAGCGGATGATGCTGTCGTTCATCGGCCAGTGAAGTCAACAGAGGATCAAAAGCAACTGCAAAGCGATTTAGGCAAAATTTCTACTTGGTGCGAAAATTGGTAATTGACACTAAATAAAGAAAAATGTGAAGTAATACACATGACCACTAAAAGAAATCCGCTGAACTTCAATTACGCGATAAATCAGTCAAACCTTAAGGTCGTAAATTCTACCAAATACCTAGGAGTTAAAATTACGAACAACTTTGACTGGAGAGAACACACAGAAAATATTGTGGGGAAGGCGAACCAAAGGTTACGTTTCATTGGCGCATGGTTCCCTGTAAAGAAAGATTACCGGTATATTCCTTATGTCGGCTCTGACTTGTATAACGTAGTCTTAGTGGTCTTTACGCGAGATAAATGTGGGGAAAAAGTAAATCATTAGTTGACTTATAGAGAAACGTATGCACTTTGCCAAAAGCCGTACCACAAGGTCCTTCATGCAGCGTCTGCCACTGGAGTTGACCCATCATCTTTGTTGCACTTGGGCACTTAGTAACTGAACCTTTAAGGATGCTTGCTGCTGTCCGTTGGATCTTCTTTATCTCTGTCTTGTCTGTTACGGATCCGCCACTTAAGAGCAAATTATTATTATTATATTAATAATAATAATAATAATAATATCGTGTGGCTCATTGGTCTGGTGCAAGTATTTCAACTGGACGCCACTTCGGCGACTTGCGTGTCCGTATCCTACCCCAGTTATCCAACTGGGGAAAGGAGACGTACAGTTTAATGTGGAATCCGAATCACGTGTCGTTTCTGTCAACTTTTCACATCGTCGAGAAGTGAAGGATGGGTTAAACGCAGACTGAAAAAATCCGAGGTCCGCCCGGATTTTGAAACTGTGACCCTTCGGTTTCTAGTCGAGCGCTTTACCCCAACACCACCGGGCCCGACTTAAGATCAATACTCCAACATCTGCCGAATATGTGTTCCTTAATCTAGTCCCTTCGTTGATAGACAGTTAATATGCCTAGCCTCTATTTTACACCAGATTAGTTTTATGTGGCTGTTTAATGCCAATCCGTCCTTATGCCTATTCCCAGATCTCTACTATTTTCATATCACTCTGGAGCAGGCGTCGCTCGAGATGCAATGATTGACTGCAGTGGCGGAAGCTCCAGAGTGGCCAGATGATGATTTGGTGAATAGGTTGAAACCGGAATTAAATGATTAACTGCAGGAGCATCAATGGAGAGATCCTCGCAGCGCCAACATAGTACTAAAGCGAAAAGCTTGCTGAAACACAGATTTGTGACTGGCAGGAAGACTTCCTAAGTAATAGAACGCAGTACGTTGTTCTCGACGGCGAGTGTTCATCAGAGACGAGTATATCGTCAGGCGTGCCCCAGGGGAGTGTGATAGGACTGCTATTATTTTCTATCTATATATAAATGATCTGATGGACAGAGTAAGTTGTAATTTGCGGCTGTTTGCTGATGATGATGTGGTGTATGGGAGGGTGTCGTCTGTAACTGACTGTAATAGCATACAGGTTGACTTAGACAAAATTTCTAGTTGGTGCGAAGAATGGCAGCTAGCTCTCAATGTAGAAAAATGTAAGGTGATGCGCATGAGTAGAAAAAACAATCCTATAATGTTCGAATACAGTATTAGTAGTGAGCTTCTTGAAGCTGTCGCGTCGTTCAAATATCTAGGCGTAACATTGCAGAGCGATATGAAATGGAACGAGCATGTAAGGACAGTTGTGAGTAAGGCAAACAGCCGACTTCGGTTTATTGGAAGAATTTTGGGAAGATGTACTTCACCTGTAAAGGAGACCGCGTATAAAACGCTTGTACGACCACGTCTTGAGTATTGCTCAAGTATTTGGGACCCGCAGCAGATCGGTTTGAAGGAAGACATAGAGGCGGTTCAGAGGCGAGCAGCTAGATTTGTTACCGGTAGTTTCGACCAATGCGCGAGTGTCACGGAAATGCTCCGGCAACTCAATTGGGGAGCGCTGGAAGAAAGACGACGTTATTTTCGTGAATTTCTGTTAAGTAAATTTAGAGGGCCGGAATTTGAAGCTGAGTGTAGTACGATCTTGCTGCCGCCTACTTACATTTCGCGTTAAGATCACAAAGACAAGATAAGAGAAATTAGGGCTCGTACGGAGGCATATAGGCATTCTTTTTTTTTTTTTTTTTTTTTTTTTTTTTTTTTTTTTTTTTTTTTTTTAATTCTCAGCCATAAGATTTTAACTCTGCCGCCTGGACAGGATTGGTTGGTTTGTGGCTTTTCCTGCGAGCAGCGGGCCGGCCGCGGTGGCCGAGGTGACTGAGGCGCTCCAGTCACGGTCAGCACGGCCACTACGGTCGGGGGTTCGAATCCCCCCTCGGGCATGGATATTTGTGCCGTCCTAGTTCGTAAGTAGTTCATAAGCAGTTTGTAAGTTTAGGGACTGATGACCCCGTAGTTAAGTCCCCTAAGCTTAACAAACATTTGAACATTTGCGAGCAGCGGGGTTTGGAACACCCTCGTCTCAGACGTCAAAATCTTCTTTTTCCGTTGTTTGCAACACTGTTTCTTCCGTTTTAGGCTCCTGCTTTAGCGGCATATTCTGTTCACCAGTACATGCTCGGTATTAATGAATCAAGGTTTTATAACTTCGAGCTATGGAAGTGTGTTACATTTCAGTGTTCCCCGTTTTACTAGCCACAGGTTCTTATCCGGAACGCATCTTTCATTCCACCCCATTCTAAAGGTTCTGATGACGTATCAGTGTGATCAGTCCCTCCAATAAACCAAGCAACGTTTCCGAGCTAGTTATTCATTCGCTTCCAAGTGATACCTCTGCCATTCACTAACGGTGCTTGCAGAGAATTTATGTAGGATGTAGAAGTTCGGGCCCAGTTTATCGTATTAAGATTCTCGCACTTCGTACACAGATACAACAACGGCTCCAAGACCGACACGAGTGTCGGATATGCCTTTTTAACAGGCTATGATTCTTTTCAAAAACGCCTTCATGACTAGTCCACTATTTTTACTGTGGAAATAATTGCTCTCTACCAGGCCGCTGTGTACATCAGACAACACGAACCTCTTACTAGTGTCTTATGCTCGGTTTTTCTGAGCTCTCTTCAGTTCACCGCATAGTACAACGAATCAAGGAGAGACTTTACTGGCTCACTGCCCGTGGAGCGAATGTAGTGTTCCTGTGGGCTAGTGGTTACGTCAGTCTAGCCGGAAATTAAATTGCGGCGGCTGCTGCTGCTGCTGCTGCTGCTGCAAAGGATGCAGCTCTCCTCGCTCAGCTTGGCAAGTATTCTGCTTCCTCGGATGATCTTCGTGCCGCTGTCTCTGCGCGTGTGATTATCACTATGGCACATACGTTCGTCTTTCTAGGTAGGAAACACACTCGAGACATTAAACTTCTCCCTATTGGATGGTTGGCATCCTCTAGTAGAGAAGTCAGCTTAGCCCAGCTGCAGTCACCGACACATGGCGACGTAGCTCCACTTGATTATTGTTCTGAACCCTTGACCTTTTGATCCAGTAGCCATTTTAAACCGTCAGTCTGTTTCTACGGTCTGATTTGTCTGGTGTTTTATCGGATGACATTTTATTGAGTCTTACATTTCATTCACCGTGGCAATATGGGGAAGAAAATAAAAAAATTTCCGCATCCCGGGGAACCCTGCAACGTCCCTAACTGTTTTGAGATATCTTACCGAAGGGTTGGCTTTTTCCTTATCTGTTGCATATCTTTCATCGTTTGTGTTGCGCCTTTTCGCTTTTCCCTTTTTGAGTCCTTGCTCTTATTACGTTACGTTAAATGTGCTTATCAGTAGTTTTTTTTGCCAAACAGTCAGAACAAGAAAACAGACGTGTAGATATTCGAACATAAAATAAGTAAAAATAAAGAAAAACACAGGTTTCAAATTTGGAACCATAGGATATCTTCCATATCAGATTAGAATGGTGCGAGTGTTGCTCTCATATTTTTCATCACCATCGAACGCAAGTCGCAGATGTGGTTTCAACTGTGTGATTGGATTCAAGATTTCCTATCAGAAAGGACACGGTTCGTTGTAATTGACGGTAAGTCATCGAGTAAAACAGAAGTGATATCTGGCGTTCCCCAGGGAAGCGATATGTCCCCTACTCTTCCTTGTGTTAATAAAAGATTTAGGAAACAATCTGAAGAGCTCACTTACACTGTTCGTGGATGATTCTGTCGTTTATCGTTAGTGAAGTCAACAGAGGATCAAAAGCAACTGCAAAGCGATTTCTATATGGTGCGAAAATTGGCAATTGATACTAAATAAATAAAAGTGTGAAGTAATAGACATGACCACTAAAGCAATCAGCTGAACTTCAATTACACGATAAATGAGTCAAACCGTAAGGTCGGAAATTCTACCAGATACCTGTTACAATTACGAACAACTTAGACTGGAGAGAACACACAGAAAAAATTGTGGGAAGGCGAACGAAAGATTACGTTTCATTGGCAGAACGCCTCGAAGATGCACCAGCTCCAATTGTGCGTCCTCTCCTGGAGCACTGTTGCGCATTGTGGGACCCTCACCAGGTGGGACTGACGAAAGACATTGAGAAAGTTCAGAGAAGGGCAGCTCGTTTTGTTTTATCACGTTGCGGGGGGAAAGCGTCACGGAAATGTTGCACGAATTGGGGTGGAAAGCATTAAAAGAAAGACGTTATTCATTGCGGCGTGATCTGTTTGCGAAGTTTCAATCACCGACTTTTACTTCTGAATGCAAAAATACTTTGCTAGCACCCACCTACTTAGGGAGACATGACAATACCAATAAAAATAAGAGAAATCAGATCGAAAACGGAACGATTTAGGTGTTCTTTCTTCCCGTGCGCTATTAGAGAATGGAACGGTAGAGAAAAGTTCTGAAAGTGGTTCGTGAACCCTCTGCCAGGCACTTGAATGTGATTTGCAGTGTATCTAATGTATCTATACAGACGTAGACAAAGATCTTGGTGAGGGGTTGGCCCATCTCTTGGAGCCCATTTCATTAAACTGCATTGTTGCTCCAAGAGATGAGCTAACTTCTCACCAAGGACATGATATGAAGATCTTTGTAGAACGAAACCGGTCATCATAACAAGATACATTATTATATTGCGTTATAGACTGCTGCAACTATTTTTTTAAAAACCAAGATAAAATGCTGTGAATATTGTTTACTGGAAGTATGACCCCTGAAGTTGGTTTCCAACAACCAGACCTGTAATCGGTATTACCAAAAGTGCAGGGAATTTGAAATACGGAGTGGTACACTCAGACATCCTCAAATAAACTAGCAGTGGTAAAGGTGATCACAAATTTGGGCCACCTGCCACATCCACCAGAATTAGAGGAAATAAAAGTCTCAAAGCTATTAAAACAAACGCGTCGAGACCGCATATCACTACACATTCTGCTAGACTGTCCTCACCAAAGATTCAATGACTGCTTGATTAGTTTCAGCTCGTGGTAGCAACCAATGCCTCAGCAGCTAACCTATGCCCGCTCATACTGTCTGCTGCTGATGATACTTCCGCTGAAACTTCCTGGCAGATTAAAATTGTGTGCCGGAACCGGGACTCGAACCTGGGACCTTTGCCTTTCGCGGGCAAGCGCACTACCGACTGTGCTATCCCGACACGACTCACGATGCCGCCTCACAACTTTACTTCCGCCAGTACCTCGTCTCCAACTTTCCAAACTTCACAGAAGCACAGTCGGTAGTGCGCTTGCCCGCGAAAGGCAAAGGTCCCAGGTTCGACTCCCGGTTCCGGCACACAATTTTAATCTGCCAGGAAGTTTCATATCAGTGCACACTCCACTGCAGAGTGAAAGTTTCATTCTTGATACTCCGCTCTTCCTCCTTCTCTTCTTCCCACCCACAGTCTCTTCATTTTTTTCCCCTTGATTCTCCCGATATGCTCAAACCTTTAACCTTTTCTGGATACATTTTAAACGACCGGGAGGTTTTTTTTATTGACGTGTTGCTGCCAATGAGGGAGTTCATGTTTGGGCTAAGGTTGATGGCCCATTTGAGAAGAAATTTAATATTCAAGGAGATGTTTTGGTGTATTATCATAGTTAAATAAAGTTTGTATTCCTGATCCTTTTCCTTATAAAACCACATTGATCTTGCCAAAAGCCGAGAAGCGATTCTTCTTGGTGCTCTGGGATGCTCTCTGTGTGAGGCACCTCTGTGCATCTCTGTGAGCCGCAGCGCGTGAGTTGCGCATGCGCAATACTGCGCTGTACCTCAGGTCTTGTGAGGAGAGGCCCGCGCGTCCTAATTTTAACGAGAGCGCGGGCGCTGAAAAATCAAAGCTTCCGGTCCCCACCACGCGGGAGTTCTAGCGGCCATGGTTCTTATCAGCACGCTATATAAGGCGTGTTTCCGGTAAGACAGCGTCAGTCGTCGTGTAGCTGCCGCACAGGCAACAGCATTGAACGGCTCCAGAGATGCCTCGCTTTAGGAGAAGATTTCGACGTTCCCGTCTGCCTGTTTATAAGGCTATTGATTCAATTGATATTTCTCCTGGTGTTTCAGGGCAGGAGAAGTTTTGCATGGTCCCATTACGTTTGTTGGGTCACGTTATGATGCGAAGCAACCTGGCCTTGAGTCTTTCTCCGAGAGGGACATTATTGCTTTTCGGACTTGGAGTATTGGAGAGGTACCTAATAAGTCATTTGGTTCTTCGTATATTGTTGCTGATAAACCGTTCGCAGTTTTACTTCTGTGGACCTAAAATATCGATCCAACTGTTACTGCTTGATTTAATAACAATTGAGAATTGTATATCTTCATTAGTGACCCATCAGAATTATCGTTCTAGTGGCATGTTATCTTGAATAGCTTACGTTCGTAGCTGTAACGTATCAGGAATGGGGAGGCAGTGCGTTGGACATTTTCAGTGACATGCAAAGCTCTTTGACGACCACCTGCTTACTTGGTTATGCTTTCCATCTTACTTTCGTTGTTCACAGTACAACCAAATGTCTTTCTTGTAAACTTTCTTCCTTTTACTGGTGGATTTTTAATGCTATATAATAGAAAAATATTCATTCATGTTTTTACGTTTGTTTACTTCATTCCTGGATCATGGTATTTATCACATCCCTTTTATTATGGAAACAAACGTACGTAACGAAAACGAATCAGACTTTTAAACGAAATTTCTTCTAACGAATGTAACACAGCTTCACAGTATTGCTTAAAGATGCACTACAACATGGTGACATGCGACAACTGGGCCGGTTCGGGACTCGAACCAAGATTTCCCACTTTTTGCGAGAAGTAGACTTACCATTTGGCTACCCAAACATGAATTATCGTCATACAAACTACTATATGCCATACTGTCAGCATTAATGAGCGTAAGCTGCACTCATTTATTCGCGCTCGAAGCTAATACTATATTCGCACACCAGGCAGAATAAAAAGAAATATTTATTTCCCAACGTTGTTCTCGTCAGAGTCTCGTTTAGGGAACGACGATTCCCAGTCTGTCAAACTTTTTGCACGTCAACATTTACTGGGGCCTTTTGCCGTGAAGCAGTGAGAAACATGTATATAATGAATTGCTGTTCGTTAGTCTCGATAAAACTCGAGAACGGCTGAACTGATTTGGCTAATTTTAGTCTTGAAATATTCGTGTAAGTCCAGGGTAGGTTTAAACGCTGATAAAACATGGAAAAGTTATCCGGAAAAGAGGAAAATCATGAAAACCTGAAACAGCTTTTTCCAATGAGCTATCACTACCTTCGTCCGATTGCGATAAAATTTTGTACATTTTATGTTGAAAGCAAGAGGAAGGGTCGCATTAAATAAGAATTTGGAAAAGTCGCCCGGAAAGTAAAAAAAAATTTGGGAAAAACCGAAAGCGATTTTTTTTTCTATGAATAAGAAATCAGTTGCCATATGGCTGTAAGAGCATCACTTGATGACGGTTTGATAGAACAAGGTTTGTATGAATTAATTTTTTTAGAAAATCTACCGGAAAATTTGAGAAAAACTGGAAGTGCCTTTTTCAGCGGGTTTGATTGAATTTAATACTATAACAGACTAGTCGCACGACGAAGGTGGTAATTCTTTTTTTTTTCTTTTTTTTTCTATTCATTATGGTTTTGGAAAAGTTTTCAGCACAAAAATAGGAAGATTTGAAAAGGGAAGTCGCCAAATTGGAACCAAGTTCCTTTATCAGTGTGTTTCTAAATGTACTCAACACTATAAGTTGAGAACCGTTCATCCGATTGTGATAAAATTTTGAACATTTGACGTTCCATGAAAGATGAACTTTATTATGAACTAAAAATTTGGTAACGTTACCTGGCTGGAAAAAATATATTTTTCTATGAAAGATCGATACCATTCATCTGATTGCGATAAAATTTTGCACATTCGACGTTCAAGCGAGAGGAAGGTTTGAATGAAGTAAAAGCTTGGAATAGTTGGCCAGAAAATAGGAAAATTTTTGGAAAACTGAAAGAGCTCTTTGGGATATCAATGTTACTCGTACCATTGCGACATATTTTTGTACATTTGATGGTCAAAGCAAGAGTACATAAATATTAGCAATTGCGAAGCATTGCCGGGTTGACTAGATGACCGGTGAACTTTGTATCACTTACCTCTTAGTATAAACCACATTTTTAAAATCATATGTATTTTAAACATAGTAGCTTTATAAAGGCGTAATAAGATAGTCTAAGTATCGGCTCAATAGTGGGCGGAAAGAGTAGACAAATCATGCAGACATGTCCAGGGTAATGTTCGTGTCACATTCGTGGATGTTCAGGATAGGTTTAAATGGTGATAAAAATATGGCATAATTGCGACGAAAATTTAGATTTAAGACATGTAAAATGACGATTTGTTCTTTAGATGCGTTTACAAATATACTTGGAAAGAGTAAAGTTGCTCCCCACTATCGAGCCGATACTTAGACCATCCCATGATGCCTTTATAAAGCTATTTGGTCTAAAATACATATGATTTAAATTAATATGGTCTATATTAGGAGGTAAGTGATACCAAGTTCTCCGGGTCATCTAGTGCAGGATAAATAAACACCCGGACAACGCCGGGTTTAGAGATAACATATATATATGAATGTTAAAATGATTTCCAATCCATGGTGTAACAGCAATCAGTTAGAATAAATATTTTTTCAAACCGTCTTGATTGCAAACTTTTTTATTAGTCAATGACGCGTTTCGCCCTTTAGCAGGGCATCTTCAGATTATAATGCGTTCTCCGTGGTGTGACACCGTAAGTTGTTATTGCGGTGTTTCTATTTTCTTGGAATGTCTTTTGGTTTTCCTTGTGGCCCTTAATCGAAGCGGTGGTCTCTGATGACACAAGATAAGCCCATGCTTACAATTGCGCTCACGGGCGGTGGGCGGGCGTGGTGTGCTGCTCCGCCGACTTGTACAGTGTCCTGATTTTCCTCAGTGTACAAGTCGGCGGAGCAGCACACCACGCCCGCCCACCGCCCGTGAGCGCAATTGTAATCATGGGCTTATCTTGTGTCATCAGAGACCACCGCTTCGATTAAGGGCCACAAGGAAAACCAAAAGACATTCCAAGAAAATAGAAACACCGCAATAACAACTTACGGTGTCACACCACGGAGAACGCATTATAATCTGAAGATGCCCGGCTAAAGGGCGAAACGCGTCATTGACTAATAAAGTTGGCAATCAAGACGGTTTTAAAGAATATATATGAATGTTTGTATGTCCTCTGTGTTCATAAATCATTCATTCGATTGCAATGAAACTTTGGTGAACTGTTCACCGTACGCCCGAGAAGGTTTCTGACCCAAAAACAAAAGAGTCGACTCGCTTAGGAGATATGACGTCATAAATACAGGCCACCGTGTGGGAATACCCAGATTTATGCGTCAATTATTGAAAAATTGAAGTAGTTTGGGACCTGCAACAACGTTTGCATGTAATTTCGGACGTTTATGAAGTGTTTTGTTATTAAGCCTCCCCCCCCCTCGTCACACACACACACACACACACACACACACACACACACCACACACAAACACCTACAATGTTGAAAAGATGTCTACCGCTCACAACAGTTTCGCTGTAGATGCCGTAAAACTTCGCATCAGGCATGACCTTGTACAAATAAAGTTAGCATTACAGATTTTTGTGTTACTATTTATTTTTGTCTGCAAGTCTCCCTTAATTCTCTTGCATCGAAAATGAAGCAGTCTGTTTTCTTAATCTGCATCTATATAAAAGCGAAAGGACACTTCACCTACGAAGCTGAAATTTAGCAGGAATGTAGTTTATAGGTAGAAAATGTTAGCTAAGAAAGTATTTTGTGATAGGTGCATGGCGGAGCATATTTCCCCTACAGACGCACGAAATCTACAGTTTCATTCCGATCTTCACGAAATTTAGCACGCTTGACATTAAAAATAAGAGGGTCACCGTCTACCTGAAGTTTCATGCGGTGCATGGGGGGAGGGTATTTGCAACATAAAATTGATCCCTAAATACCTTGGTCGCGCCATAACTTGAGAACGGCTCTACCGATTGCACAGAGCCTTTTTTTTTTTTTTCCTTATCATAGCAAGGGTTGTCTGAAATGAAACTAGAATATTTGAGAACAACAAAGAGCGTTTTTCATTGTGACCTTGTGTTTCTATTGCGTAGAAATCTGTAGTTTTTTCCGATATTGATGCAATTTTTCACACTCTACCTTAAAAAACAAGAGGAACGTCAATTATAAAATTTCGTTCCGCGCATTGTGGAGGGTACGTAACTTACGAAATTTTACAATATGCATAGTTTTGCTCCAGTCTGTATGAATTTTTACACACATGACCTTTAAACTAAGAGGAAGATCACTGGGTACATAAATGTATAGTAAATGACACAGGGTACCTTGCAGAAAACTTTGCCGAGATGTGGGCTACGAGAGTGTAGGATAAATTAACACTCAGGCAACGTTGGGTTTACAGCTTAGTTACCAATAAATTTTAATAAAATTATGACTGTAATGCATCAATATGCAGGAATATACATGGTAATATCTGCGGTGTAGTGCGCCCTGGCAAGTATGTTATAAATTACATTTACGATATTGAATTCAAGGATAGGAACTGAATTTTAATTTGTTGAAGGTAAGCTTCGAATCCTGCTTACTAGGGAGTCGCTTTATCCAGTCAGCTACCATTGTTACGTATAATGCGAATGCATAGGATATCCTAAAGCAGGTCTCCCTTCACAACAAAAACCTCAATTGTGCCTCAAGTTTCCCTGTGTAATACGTGTCAATATTACTGAGACATTCAAATATCAGAGTAGCACCCCAGCACCGAACGTTGTTTCGAACTATGCTGTTTAGTACCTCAGGAATAGGCGATATATTTATATCAAACAATACATTCCCCAAAAGATACTGTTTCAATATACCGTAGATAGTGAATAGGTAGAGATTAATCGATTACAGTTGGTCATAGCTGGGTATGTAACCCGGGATGAGCTGTTTACTAGGCAGTCGCCTTATCGACTAAAAGATAATAATTTTTTTTATGAAATTTTAGTTTTCTGCCTCTGTTTACAATTACTATCTTTGATATACTGAGGCAGTATATTGATAAAGGTCCATATGATGTGTTCCATTCTCATTTTAATATTACTTATTGCAGTCAGGTGAGTTGGTGTTTCCGTTTTTATTTCTCTGCGTTGAGCTTGGCCTTCTCGATTAATTTGTTTTTCATAATGTTCATTCCGGTTGCTAGTTACATTCGCATTATTCGTGCAATGCGTAGTTGTTACTTCAATTAAATTTGCAATTATTTAGTAATTTTCCGCGATTTTGTTGTCTTTTTGTAAGCCCTTAAACTACAAAGGCCCACCACAGTCAGAAGCAAGTTTCATATAACGTGCGTTACTGTTTGAGCCTCATTTCGCTGTTTCGCCTGCAGAGCTGATGCTGTCCTTTTGTATTCCTGTGGCTGTTGCAAGGTGAGTACACGCTTAGCTTCGCATTTGAATGGTAGGTGGGCAATATTTGGGCCATTTGATTTATTATAATTTTCTTTACTTCCTAGTATTTGTGCCTTTAATTGTAAAGAAAATTGGCCTCCCCTATTTTAATATTGTGTGCAATAAACTAAATTCCGAAGACTTGAATACCTTGTCTTAAATCATTTGCTCCTCACACCTTTTTCTTTTAATTGGTTTTATGATTAATAGTAAACATTTTCTTCGGTGGTACTTTTGATTCTCCCCTCGGGGGTGCAATTAAGCCCGTTGTAATTTTTGTTTAAAACTTAAAAGTGTGCTAAATTGTCTAATGAAAACTGACTCACACTGTTACTATTTTATCAGGTAGTTCACTCTCTATAGGCTATCAGCTGTAACATATTACAGTTAACTGCAGATACGTTTCGTCTGGTGATGCAAACCTACGATTCAATTGTAGCAGCAGTAGTTTCATCTTCCTATTCTTCCTGCACTCGTCTATTTTCTAACAGTCATCATTAGTGGTTTTACTCATTGTTGAGTGTCGTGACCTCATTTTGTCATCCATTCGTAGTTAGAAACTACAGTCAGATATCTCCATCCACAGCGATCATCAGCCTTTAACATGAAGAGTTGGGCTGGTGGTCTTTGCTTGATCAAACCATCTTCTACCTGCCTCTCCCTCGTCTTCTGCTCTCAATTTTTCCCTGCACGATGGTCTTCTCTAAATTATCCCAAGACGTGCCCATGGAACTGAAGGTATTTTTGGCTGATTCGAGAAGATAAACGACTTTTCGTATGAAGTTCTATTATTGGAGCACATCTCGTGAACAGCACATCTCGAAGGCATCATTGCGGCTCTTACCACTACCTTTCAGAGTCCAGGTCTCGCATCAATATGAGAATGCATGAAGCACTAACGCTTCTACAAAACGCGTCTTTGTCGTCTTGGATATTGCCCAATTATGCCAGATAATGCTGAGTTTGACCATTTCGGCTCGGCCAAGAATGATTGTTTATCTTGTTTCTTTGTAACACTTTCCTGTGTAATTGATCAGAGAGCATAGATATACATAATCACGTACTATCTGAAGATTCTATAAACATCCTGTAAGTTGGGTTTGATCCGTGCCTTGGCGGTTTATATTAGTGTTTATCTCCAGAGCAAAATTTAGACTAATTCGTTTCCCTCTTCAGAGCAAATTACAAAGTTCTTCGCTTACTGCTATGAGTAAAGTATCATCTGCGAAGCGTAAATTGTTGATTTTCCTGCAGCCAAATGAAATCCCACTGCTCTAGCCACCCAGCGCTTTCCTGATAAACTCGGCATAAATGTCGTCGTGATCAGGTAACAGTAAACAACCTTGTATAACAATATTTCTCATATCGAAAAACTCGTGTATTATATAGTAGTGGTATGCTTATTATAAATGCGTTTGAGTAAGGATACCAGGTGTTTTGGATCACCATACTCGCTGAGCATATGATACAGCTTAACCCATATGACACAATAAAAGGGCTTCCTGTAATCCGTGAAACAAATGTAGGCAGGAACTCAAGACTTCAATTATTTCTAACTGTAGATGCCTTTAAATATCTCTGCAATCTCAACTATTGTTTGATGGAAATTTATTTCTGTTTACAGAAATGGCCAGTACATCTCAGGCCAACATCTGCGACCTACCAAATGAAGTCCTACTGTCCATCTTTTCCTTCCTGCCAATAGTAGACATGGCCCAATGTGCCGCCACATGCAGGCAGTGGCACGGACTCATCACAGGCTTCACACACCTGTGGAAGGCCAAGGACTACAGGAGCCACAGACGCCCTGCTGACTGTCCCACCACACGTGCCGTCCTGTGTGCTCTGCCTCCATTCCAGATGGTCAGTATGGAATCGGACAGCAGGTTTATGGTGCATGTTTGCTATCCACACTTGTTTCTGGTAGTTGAATACATAAGAGTATTGAGGGGCACTCCAAGGTTGAGGTGTGAATTCTTGGCGAGCAGGCTGGACATCGTAGGTGATATTCTGACCTACCAGTCGGCAGTAGAGTTCGAAGGAATCCGTCACCTGGAGATCCAGCGGATTTCTACACTCAGCTATTGGACCCCAAACGTCTACAGCGCCGGCCACGTGGTGAGCACCGCCATGAAACTCTGCCCGAGGCTGACGCGCCTCAGCGTGTGCACGGCCTTCGTATCGGCGGAGAACCTCAACGCGGTGCGACAGCTGAGCCAGTTGCAGAGCCTGGTGATAGTGAGCCCGGGCCTGGAGAACCTGTCATTCCTGCGCCACTGCTCAGCCGGGCTGGAGGAACTGCAGCTGTGCCGCTGCACTGGCCTGCCGTCGCGGGAGTTCGGCCGGCTGTGGCAGCTGCGCAACCTCAGGACGTTGTGTCTGGCATACTGCCTGTTCCACGACCGAGACCTGGCGGCCGCCTTGGTACAGCTGGGCAACCTGCGGTCGCTGCGGCTTGAATGCTGCAACTGGATGCGCGACCTGTCCGTGCTGTGGCGCTGCGGTCGCCTGCGTGACCTGAGCATCACCTGCTCGCCGCTGCCGGACCCGGTGCCGGAGCCTGTGCCACTGCCTCTGCACGGCCTGCAGCTGCCCGCCGGCGCCGTTGCGCTAACACTCCACGTGGTGGGGGTCACGCTGAGCGCACGTGACCTGTCCGCAGCGCTGAGCACCCTGGAGCAGCGCGGCCTGAGCGCTAGCTGCCTCGCCTACCTGGCCGCGCTGCGCCCCTGCCCGCAGTTGCGGAACCTCTGCTATGAGTTCGTGTGCGCGCCCAACAAGCCGGAGCAGCTGAACGTCCGTGTCCGTATTAACTTAACCGGTTCCACATAGTTGACACACACAGACCAAGTACTCAATACTTGCAACGGGTGCTGACTAGACAGCTTGCATGCTAGACACACATGAGCTCTCTGTGTTACTACTGACAAGGTATATTTGCAAAGTGTCTCACCGCTACTGAAATCCTACGAGGCGCGTCCAGAAAGTAAGTTCCGGTTTTTGCCATGGTGGAGTAGCTGAGCGGTCTAAATCGTCTCGCTGCGGAGTGCGCGGTTGCTCGCCGTGGAGGTTAGAGTCCTCCATGGGGCATGGGTGTGTGTGTGTGTGTGTGTGTTGTCCTTATGTTAGTTTACCTAGGTTTAAGTAGTTTGTAAGCTACGGACTGATGACAATGCAGTTTGGTCTGATAGAATTACAAACATTTTTTTAAGTTCCGTTTGGTTATATAAAACGAACGGGTACAGATACAGAAAAAATATTGATTGTACAAGAATCTACAACTATTAATCTATTTTTCTACATATCTTCTGAAATTTTATAGGCAATTGTCACAGCATGGCACAAGGTTTTGTGTGCGTTTTTCATAGAATGTTGCTGCCTGTGTATTCAACCACGTGGTAACATATTCTTTCAGCTCGTCATCATCATTGAAGTGTTGCCCAACAAGGACAGATTTAAGGTGTAAGAAGATGATTACTGTCAAAAAAAATTTTTTTTTCATGGTAATCCCTGACCTCACACACCAAATGAGACCAAACAATTCATACGGAAATTTCAATGGGACCTGTTCGATCATCCTCCATACAGATCGGACCTCTCTCCTAGCGACTTTCATCTCTTCTTACATCTAAGATCTGTCCTTAGTGGTCAACACTTAAACGATGATAAAGAGCTGTTACCACAGGGCTGATTACACAGGCGGCAACCTTCTGTAAAGGATGCTCGCAAAAACTTGTGGCACTCTATGACGAGTGCCAACAAAATTTCGGCAGTTCTGTGGAAAAGTAGTTTGAGTTGTAAAATTTTGTGCAATAAAAATGTCTTCTGTTTCTGTGTACAATTTTATTTCCAAACGAAACTTACTTTGTGGACGCTCTTCATATTTATCACAAGGAAACCTAACGGTATAAGCAAACATCGTTTATGAACAAGTCAATGCTGTGAGACCCATATTGCCTCATTACAATGAAGATATTGAATATATAGAGGCATTGAGAGCACAAATTTTAATTCATCACCTTGCCATATGTACTACATCTTCGATATGAAACAATAAATGCCTCAAGGAATTATTGTTAGTATCACCTATGCCTGACGTACAAGGCAGGATTGTTCTCAATCACGTGAATTTCAGGGGTGCTATTCCAATATTGGACAGACTTGGAAACTTTGATATGTATTTCGTAAGGTACCTGAGGCAGAATTTATGTATGTGTTGAGGGACAATGCTTTAACCCTCTGTAAGGCTGTGTTAACTTAGCGGTTAAATCATCTGCCATGAAACCAGTAGATCCTGGGTTGGTATCCTAGCCACAGCACAAAATTATCAGCGCATATCCATATAGTAAATACCTTCATTTGTTGACTGTCCTAACTCATTAATGGAGGACATTGTAATAGGTATAGCTAATGTGGGAAAAAGGAAACACATCTGAGATCCCCCCTGGGGGCCCACAGCTCTTTTGTGGGTACGTCTGTGGCGCGCACGGGACCCCGAGCCAATGCGACCTTTCTTCTGACCCAGGCTACTTCCCTCTTTTCCCGCCGGTTTGTGCCTTCGCTCGGAGACGGGCGTTTTCAGTCAATCCAAGGTTTCATTTTTCGTTTCTTTTGACTTCTTTTCTTGGTCCTCTTCCTTTCTTGTTCTTTAGCCTTCCCCTCTTTCTCCTTTCTCCTTGTCCTCGACTCACCCTTTAATCTCCGGCTGAGCGTTTGAGATTCTCCCTCCTTCCTCTCCTTTTTTTCCTCCCTGTGCGTGTCTGAATGTCAATCCACGCTCTGCGTAGCTGGTGACGGGGTAAGGCGTAACTCCCCTCCCCGGTAGACATGTAGACGTGCGTACCCCCCCCCCCCCCCCCCGTCAATGGCCGGGCCCAGGAAGGGGTGATTACCCGAGCTGGTACCTTCCGAACATGCCGATTGCTCCCTCCGTTCGTTCTCGGGTGGTGTGACCTCAGGTGCGAACAGACGCCTAAGGCGGGTGCGCCCTCAGAGAGGGCCCCCACAAGGAAGGAGCGCGCCATCGGAGACGCCAGTAATCATGGGGGACACCTCCGCAATGGAATCTTCCAAATCTTCTATAACCTTGACCCATAAGCGGAAACATGATGATTCACAGCCACAGAAAGTCTTGCCTAACATTCCTAAGTTCCTGGTGGTATCGCGTACTGACGATCAGGATTTTTCTGCTGTAAATCCGTTTATCATTCAGAAGGGTGTCGATGCGATCGCAGGTCCCTTGAAGACCTGCTCCAGACAGCGCAATGGGTCCTTCTTGCTTGAGATAGAGAATGCGTTCAAAGCACAAAAATTACTTCGGGCTACACTTGTGCATACTTTCCCAGCAAAAGTGGAGGCTCACCGCACCCTCAAGTCTTCGCGGGAGGTAGTCTTCACGAGATCCCTAGATGGGTTATCCCATGAGGATATACTCAACTATATGTCCGATCAGGGAGTTACGGCTGTTCATCGCGTAATGAAAGAGATTAACAATGACCTCGTGCCGACTCGTGCTGTCTTCTTGACTTTCGACCGGGTTGACCTACCATCTAAGGTGAAAGTGGGCTACGAAGTCATCTCCGTTCGCTCGAATATACCCAATCCTACGCGCTGCTTCCATTGCCAGAGATATCGCCATAGGAGTAAATCTTGTCCTAATGCAGCCAAGTGCGACACCTGTGGCAGGGACGCCCATGAGTGTAAATGTCTACCTTGTCGCATTAATTGCATGGGTGACCATGCTGCTTCTTCACGGGACTGCCCCGTTTATAAAGAAAAGCGGGTTATCCAGGAGATTCGCGTCAAGGAGAAGGTCTCAACCTATGCCGCTCGGAAGCTGTTAGCGAGTAGAAAGCCTGCTGTACTCCCATCAGGTACTTACAGCCAGGTCCTCACCTCACCTCGACCAACTAAGGAGGTAGGCACTCAGACCTGCGATTTAACCTTCTGTGACACTGTTGTCAGGTCGGCTAGCCCGAAAATTGCTCGTTCCACCTTTCCGATCCCTTCTGTCCGTTCTACAGTACATTCGTCGGGCAGTTCCCACACATCCCGGGCACCTAAATCTGCTGCCCGAAGTTCAAAAAAAGAACTCGTTCGGGAAGACTTCCTCAAGACTACGTCTTCTCCATCGTCAACCGCTACCTCTGCCCGTCATGTCTCTAAGAAGGCTCACAAAAAGAATAGCCCCCCTCCTTCCCCGCCGCGGCATGACTGTTCAGTCACGCCGTCCAACAGCTGCCGGCCTCGGCCGTCTTCTGTTTCACCAGGACGCTCTTTGTACCAGGCACCCGGCCCTTTACCGGCAGTGGAAGCTGCCCCTCCTGATAAACTCAAGGAGGTGGTAGACGCGTCGGTCGAACCTATGGAGCACTACCCTTTGCCCCTAGATAGCGATAGCAGTGCTCCCTCGAAATCCGGTCCTCAGCGGCCGTCGAGGTGACCCCGCTTGCTCGTTGCTTTTACCTTCTCTTCTTCTCTTATTTTTTTATCATGGCGCTCCTTCACTGGAATATTCGCGGCATTCGTTCCAATCGGGAGGAGTTAAAACTACGCCATCGATTGCACTGCCCACTTCTAGTCTGTCTCCAAGAAACTAAGTTATGTCCAAGTGATAGTGCAGACTTTCCCCACTACACCTCTGTGCGTTTCGACCTGCCACCTGTGGAAGATACCCCAGACCATGGACGGGTTCTGATGCTCATTCGAGACGTCTATTACCATCCCATTTCATTGCATACTCACCTACAGGCAGTTGCCGTCCGCATCACTCTATCCAGCTTTTCCTTTTCCCTCTGTAATATCTATTCGCCATCGTCATCTGCCCTTACTAGGGCAGATGTGCTACACCTTCGTGTTAGTAGGCGACTTTAATGCCCACCTATGGGGCTCTCCAGCACCTTGTCCGAGAGGCTCCCTTTTGGTGGACCTTCTCCAACACCTCGATCTTGTTTGCCTCAACACCGGTGCACCGTCCTTCCTTTCTGACACAACCCATTACTTATTCCCACATAGACCTCGCGATATGCACTCCTCAGCTTGCACGTCTGTTCGAGTGGTATGCACTTTCTGACACGTACTCGAGTGACCATTTCCTTTGTATCATCCACTTTCTGCACCATTCCCCATCTCCTCGTCCCACCAGTTGGAAAATCTGTAAAGCCGACTGGGGGCTTTATTCTTCCATGGCTGTTTTTCACGATCAGAATTTTCCCAGCTGTGACAGTCTGGTTGAATACCTCACAGAGGTTATTCTCACCGCTGCCGAACAATCCATATCTCGTACATCCTCCATGTTGTGTTCCGGTCCCTTGGTGGCTTGCCGCGCCTGCCGCGACGCGCTTAGAGCCCGGCGACGTGCTTTACGCACCTTCCACTGCCACCAAACGTTGGAGAATTGTATAAATTATCAACGAATGAGAGCACGATGTCGTCGTATTATAAACGACAGCAAAAAAACTTGCTGGACTACTTTTACCAGTTCTTTTAACCACTTTACTCCCTCCACGCGGTGGCCGAGGAGGCTAAGGCGCTCCAGTCACGGTCTGCACGGCCACTACGGTCGGGGGTTAGATTTCCCCCTTGGGCATGGATATTTGTGCCGTCCTAGTTCGTAAGTAGTTCATAAGTAGTTTGTAAGTTTAGGGACTGATGACCCCGTAGTTAAGTCCCATAGACTATACAAACATTTGAACATTTGAACTCCCTCCACGGTTGTTTGGGGTGGACTACGCCTTTTATCCGGCATCAAGGTCCACTCCCCGATTCCTGGCCTGACCGTCGAGAACGCATTCCTCGTGGACCCCACTGATGTTTCCAACGCACTGGGCCGTTCCTTTGCGGAGGTTTCTAGCTGCCCATTACCACCCAGCCGTCCTCCCTCACAAACAGGTAGAGGAGGCACGGCCGCCTTCTTTCCACTCTTATAATCGTGAAAGTTATAATGTCTGCCTCGCCATGTAGGAGCTAGACCGTGCTCTCGCCCTGTTCCGATCTTCTGCTCCCGGGCCCGATTCCATCCATATTGAGATGCTGAAGACTCTCTCTCCTGTGGGCAAGTACCTATGATCGCATATGGACTGAAGGTCAGATTCCCACAAGTTGGCGTGAAGCCATTGTTGTCCCCATCCCCAAACCAGGGAAGGACAAACATCTTCCTTCCAGTTATCGCCCCATTTCCCTGACAAGCTGCGTCTTTAAGGTGATGGAACGCATGGTTAACGCTCGGTTGGTCTGGCTCCTCGAAACTCGACGCCTCCTGACTAATGTTCAATGTGGTTTTCGTCGACACCGCTCTGCTGCTGATCACCTAGTTACCTTGTCGACCTTCATTATGAATAACGTTCTAAGGAAGCGTCAGACAGTAGCAGTGTTCTTCTACTTGGAGAAGGCATACCTGTTGGAGAGCGGGCATTCTCCACACATTATGCACATGGGGCCTTCGTGGCCGCCTCCTCCACTTTATTCAAGCGTTTTTGGCGGATCGCAAGTTCCGGGTACACCTTTCGTCAGGAAGGGTGGGGTGCCACAGGGCTCCGTCTTGTGTGGCTCTCTTTGCCATCGCCATCACTCCGATCGTAGATTGCCTTTCAGACTTTTTGTAGACGATTTCTCAATTTATTGCAGCGTCGTCTACAGCGCTGTCCTGACCACCTATATTCCTGGAGCATTGCGAACGGCTTCAGATTTTCCACTGAGAATACGGTATGTGTAAACTTCTGGGGATTTCTTCCACCATCTCTCCGTCTCGGACCTGTTGTTGCTCTCCCACTCGTGACAACAAAATTCTTGGGGCTAATGTTGGATCAGAAACTTTGTTGGTCCACACACGTGTCCTACCTGGCTGCTCGTTGTTCCCGATCCCTCAATGTTCATGTCCTCAGTGGTACATCATGGGGAGTGGATCGTACCGTCCTGCTTCACCTTTACCAGGCCATTGTTCAGTCGAAGCTCGACTATGGAAGCTTTGTATATTCCTCTGCACGGCCATCCATTCTCCGCCGTCTCAACTCCATTCACCATCAGGGATTACACCTATCGACCGGTGACTAGCCCTGTTGAAAACCTTTATGCCGAAGCTGCTGTATTGCCCTTGACCGTTCGGCGTGACATACTCATGTGTCGGTATGCATGCCGACTGCTGTCGATGCCCAACCATCCATCTTACCAATTATTCTTTGATGACTCACTTGATAGCCAATATCGGTTGTCTGCGGTAGCCTTCCTTCCACCTAGAGTTCGGTTTCGCCGCCTGCTTCAGCGGCTCGATTTTACCCTTCCTTCCACCTTTCGGTTGAGCGACAGCCCATTGCCACCGTGGCATCAGGCCCAGGTTCACACCTACCTTGAACTTAGTTCGCTCCCCAAAGAGAGCACTCCGGATTTGGTATACCGCTCGAGGCTTGTCGAACTCCGTCCGCGGTTCGATAATGCCATATTTATCTACACTGATGGTTCCAAGAGCACTGACGATGTCGGATCTGCCTTCGTCGTTGGGGACAACCTGTTCCTATACAAGCTCTAATTTCACGGCTGAGCTTTTTGCCCTCCACCAGACATCCGTCGCCGCCACCGCCACCCTTTTTATGCCATCTGCACTGACTCCCTTACTGCCCTGCAGAGTCTTAAGCACCCTATCTCGAAACATCCTCTCGTATATCGAATCCAACGCTCCCTCCAGTTGCTAGCGGATAACAGCTGTCACGTTTCTTTTCTGTGGGTCCCTGGCCACGTGGGTGTGCCTGGGAATGAGACCGCTGACATAGCAGCCAAAGCAGCAGCTCTTTTACCTCGCATGGCTACTTTTTGCGTCCCATCAGACGATGTTCAACGGGCTCTTCGCCGGAGTATTGTATCGTCCTGGCACAGTGCGTGGTTCTCACTCCACGACAATAAATTGAGAACTGTAAAACTGATCCCGAGGAAGAACTCACGCCCCTCTTGGCGAGAGGTCATCCTGGCCCGGTTGCGGATTGGTCACTGCCGTTTCAGCCACCGTCATTTGCTAACCGCCGACTCTGCACCGATGTGCTCCTGCGGTGAATTACTGACGGTGCGACATGTTTTACTGTCTTGTTTTAATTTTAATCATCTCCGTGTAGCCCTTCACTTTACGTCTACTCTGGAGGAACATTTATCCGATTACACACGAGCAGCTGTTCGAGTTTTGCGTTTTATCAACATGGCCAACTTATCAAAAGATGTTTAACCCTTTTAATTGTTTTCATATTTCGTTTTTAACCCTCTCTTGATACTCAATGTGGTAGTTACCAATTTTTTTCGAGATGTAGCGAATCTCTGTTCTTATCTGGGCGCTAATGACCTTAGAAGTTGTGCGCCCTAAAACCACACACATACAAAAAAAAAACAAAAAAAAAAAAAACAAAAAAAAAAAAAAAAACAGCTGAGATAGTTGCCAGGTCCACATGAGGTACCAATCCGGTTTTACAGAGAGTATTCAGCGACGCTGGTCCCTTACTTATATTTAAGTTTTCGCGATTCTTTGATCCAGCACAAAGTTCCAAGTGACCGGAAAAAGGCACAGGTGACTCCCACATGTAATAAAGGCAAGAGAACGGACCCACTTAATTACAGACCATGATCATTAACATCAGTTTGCTGCAGAATTCTTGAACATGTTCTCAATTCTAAAATAGTACATTCCCTTGAAACAGAAAAGCTTCAGATGTTACATCATTACTGCTTCAATTTGCACTGATGGTGCGAAACTCAACTTGTCCTTTTCTAAGATGCTACTTTGTGAGCTATTAGTTTATGAATCAACTAGACCAATAATTGGTTATGAAAACATACTTTATATGATAGCAACAAATAATTTGGAGTCAATAAAGAGCCTCAAAACAGACACAGGGATTAATGAACAAATAGTTCTCGTAGTGAGACTGAATATCAGATTTCTGAAATCTACCAAAATTAAACATTAATATATTTATTAATAAAAGCGGATAAAATTGGATTAACGTTTTCCTGTGTGATAGTCTCCAGTCTTTCTAAACCAACAATGTGAGAGGAGATCAGATGTGACTTAAAATAAATGAATTATTATCCTCAGCTCTTGAAACATTTATACCAAACAAATTAACAAAAAAAGAAGAGGCTGACCCACCATGGTACACAAAATAGGTTACGTCACTCTTGCTAAATTTAGAAAGAGACAGAATCTCCTAGACTGGCGATCTGATAAAGAATATCGAAATTTAGCTCCAGCTTAATACCAAGAGCTTATAATAGCTTGCAAAACGAAATCCTTTCATGTAATTTGGTAGAAAATCCAAATAAATTCCGGTCGTATATAAAGAATACACCTTCACTACACAGGGATTTTATAATCAGAGGTCTTATAGAAGAAATGATTTAAGTTTCATTTCGAAGTATTTTATTAATTTCACCATCCTTACTTCTTCTAATTTTGTTGCTTTGCCAACATTCGAAATTTTCATGTTAACTAGGTAAACCTGGCTACGCTTTACTGTAGCTCAGTCTGGTATGAAATGAATGGGACAGTAAGCAAAAGTATTCTTGCTAACATAGACGAACCGAGAAAATACATCAGTCTAATCAGTACATAATATTTTGTTCCCCTTTTCCTACTTACACACTGAAATGGCTTACCAAATCTGGAAAGTTCCATATATATAGGCTATTAAGCTACGTTTAAAATAGAGTTCGAATTGTTTTCAATCTGGATGATTGTAATGTTCAAATAGAATTTTCCGCCGTTGTTCTTACAAAACATTTGTTATTATTTTGAAATAGTAGCATGAATATAATTAAATTTCAAGTTTCGGTCACATGATAAAAAACGATCTGTTATTGGCTTCAGCTCTGGTGATTCCCCACCACGAGGAAGAAGAAGCCATATGCGTGTTAGAGCAGTGTTAGCGAAAGTTACTAAATTTTTCCTTACTTTTTCTGTGTACAATTAAGTTTCTTGTGATGGAAAACACACAACTATTTTGTAAGAAGGGAGAAAATTATGTGAAGTCTGAGAGTGAAAAAACCTTCCGAAAGTTGATGCGTTTAAGGTATCTTAATTTCTCGACAACAATCCAGATTTTTACGTACCGCAAGTAAGAAAGGTGAAAGTTGCATTTAAACTAAAATATACGTCTATTTATATCAACAGACTGACTCTAGTCCAAAGGTACAAACTATTACACTCCATAAACTTGTGTAAATATGGATTGTGTCTTAGATTAAGTCTTCGTTTGTCTAACAAATGCATTTCACATTTAAATTAACTCTGTTATAAAAGCCACTGCAAAAATTACACGGTAAGTGCACTACTACGTAGTTACATTTTGGATTCCGGTTAATTCATGTGTTTATGCAATGCGCGCTAGCTACTTTCCACAAATTACTATGCATTTTTCTCGTGCTATTTGGTTAAAAAGATATTTGTCAAGTTAAAACGGAACTTGTTAGGCTAAAGAAGAATGAAATTAAAAGGATAACTATCTTGGCTTACGTGCCAAAATTAAAATATTCCACGACAAAATGTCAAAGTTTTGACTTAATCAGATTCACATGAGCTTTGTAGCTCTGCGGTTCCAGTATCGTTCACAAATTTTGTATTCCGTGTACAAATCCAGTTGGTTTCACTATATGCGCTAAAGAGGCGTTTTCAGACAAAGTGTTTATGCCTTTATCATTTACTGAAACACTGCCTCACCGACGTAAATATTGAAAAGACAACCATCGTGGAATTTGTACTTTCACCAACTACGTTTGTAAACGACTAAAAATACAAAACTCTGGCGTGTTATATCGAGAACACCTGTTTCACAAATGTAAACATCAGTTCACTGATGTGTACACAATAATACTATACACCTTTACGGCTGCAGAGCATGATTCTTAATACCGGTTGTGAACTAATAGAATAATATTTGTTGTACGGAGTGTAATCCTCCCAAAATTAAACGCACCAAGTGATCTGATTAGGATCTGTCATTTTATGCCTTTATCGTTGCTTGGTAGATGCAAAATCATATTTTCCAGACTTTTATAGATTTATTTGTACAGTTCGGCACTACGCAATATTTGTAGACCTTTTCCCAAAATACGAATGCACAGATAATATATCACTATTAATAAATGTTACAACAGTAGGAGCACACCATGTGGGTTGAGTTTACAGGCATCACATTACTCAAAAGATGCGCTTTAGCTGGATTTCAAATTATATTTGAATTTCATATCCGGTTGTTTTTAAAGAATACTGCAATTGACGAGGAAAAAAAGTCATATTATGAAATGTTCAAATGTTTGTAAATATTTGGGACTGAACTACCGTGGTTATCAGTCCCTAGGCTAAAAAACTACTTAAACTAACATAAAGTAATGTAAGGAACACACACACACACACACACACACACACACACACACACACACACACACACACACACACACACACACGCCCGAGGGGCGACGCGATTTCCGACGAGGAGCAACCGCGCGCTCCCCAGCAAGGCGCCTTAGAGCGCTCGGCCATTCCACCGCAGCTCATGTTATGAGCATAAGATGACATGATCACCCTTTTAAGATGATTACCAGAGAACAGTCAAATACCCTGTTGCCCTTGAGAAAAGCATTTTCTTTCTGCATTCTGTCTACTATTCCCCATTCTCTCTCTCTCTCTCTCTCTCTCTCTCTCTCTCTCTCTCTCTCTCTCCGTCCCCTTCTACCTTCTTACGTGATAAGAAGGTGACGAGGAAGCTTCTCTTACAGATAAAGAAAGCGAAATAACGAATGCAAAAAGCAATGTTATTTACAGACTTTATTACTAAGATGTTTTGATTTTCACTGCTGACCAGATCGTAAAACTAGATGTTGTGACATTGTATTTATCGTTGTTACTGTAAATAAACTATTTATCCGAAACGTCTACAGAATGTGATTTCACGAGACCTTACTACTTTTATGTGTCATTTATACCATAAAACCTGATCGGTACAAAGGCCAGAAGTTGGTATTATTTTAAAACTTCGATTCAGTAATCATTATTAGAGATTTAAGTGCTCGATAGAGAGGCAACATCACTCTTAACGGCAACATGTAGAAATGACTTTTAATTTCGTATCATGTAAGTTTTTGTTGCCTCCAGGTATAATTAGTATTAAATTCGGTATTTCACTTTTCGTTTTCAACTATTTGAATTATGACTGCACAGTGATACAATGACGAAAGTGTATAATTTCCATGTCTGTTTGTCCTTCTGTTTTTCAAGTGATTTCCTTAAATTATTCTAGGCAAATGGCAACATGGTTCCTTTTCAAAAGCATAGCCAATTTCCTTTCACATTCTTAACGAAACAATCCGAGCTTGTTCTCCATTTCAAATAATCACCACGTCGACAGGATATTAAATCCTAATCCTCTTTTTCTGGTTTCGTAAATTTTACGTGGTACTCAACAAAGTCGATAAACAGGTGTATTGGACGCCAATATGAGCAGGGTCTACTCTAAAAGCGTTACTTGGAGGTTTTAATGGGCTTTAAGATGAAATTCCAGTAGTCTTTGACCACTGAGTTATATTCGACTGCAAGTTAGTAAATATTTAACAATTAATAATTATCGCTGGAATGTTGTGATTACCTAGAGAGTTCGTGACAATGGAACAACCGAGAAATAAACTACGAAGAAACTACGCCACCTGTGAGATACTATATGGAAATCCTCTTCCTGTTTCCTTCGTCCCTTCATGGTTCCCCTCAGGGGCTCAACATTAATTTGCTGAGTATGGGCTTGGCGAACCCGGGGTCCTGAGCTGTGGGCTGTGTCGCGCCAACAGTCCGCTACACCGTAAGCTCTGTGCGTGCCTCAACGACCATCGTTCGGCGCGACGGTGGAACGTTGTACGTCTCAGAGCCCGGGGATCTTGGCTTAATCGCCCGGGTCGCGAGGACGGTACAAACCTCTATAAAAAACCCCTCAATCTCAAGGTGTGCTACGTGCCGAGGAGATGCATGGCTGTTGAGGTTGAACAGCCGCTAGCGAGCAACCTCTGAGGAACCTGCCGCACCTCAGTTGTATCAGGCTTACCCAGGCAAGCGGGGCTCTGCCTGGGTGGACCTCGTTCCCTAGCTGCTCGTGGGACGAGAATGAAGCGAGCACAAAATTGCGTTGCCGGACGCAAAACCGGCGTCTCTAAGCGTGGGCGAACTGAATTTAATGCTGAGACATACGACCCCCAAGCGTTTCCTTCCATGGCCACACCATGGGAAGAACGCAGGGCTCGTCAGCGAGGTGAGGCTTATGCCCCCCGTTATTTGGTATGTACTAGGACGGACGGCGAATCGTTTACGACTACGAAGCCTCTGTTTTTTGTGGAAAACCTTGAGGATAAGTTTGGGGAAGTAGATGGCATGTCGAAAATGAGATCTGGGGCTGTACTTATAACGACATCGTCCCCAGCCCAGTCACGGGCACTGCTTGCTTGTGACAGGCTGGGTGACGTCCCCGTTAACATTACTCCCCACTTCAGCTTGAACATGGTACAGGGACTTATATTTCACAAGGACCTTCTATTGCAGTCTGACGACGAGTTACGGCAGAACTTAGAGAGGCGAGGAGTCCATTTCATCCGGCGTGTTTATAGGGGTCCGAAGGACAATAGGGTAGCCACCGGTGCGTTTATCTTGGCTTTCGAAGGCAATTCGTTGCCAGAGACTGTCAAGGTAATGATATACCGGTGTGACGTAAAACCCTACGTTCCTCCCCCTATGCGTTGCTTCAAATGCTGGAGGTTTGGGCACATGTCCTCCCGATGTGATGGTAACCCTACATGTCGGGAGTGCGGACGTGCCTCACATCCGGACGCCCCTTGTGTCCCTCCTCCAGTATGTGTCAACTGCAAGCAGCATCACTCTCCATGTTCGCCAGACTGCACGGTGCTTCATAAAGAACGTAAAATTATGGAATATAAGACCCTGGACCGGTTATCATACTCAGAGGCCAAGAAGAAGTATGCCAAGCTCCATCCTGTGAGCATGAAGACATCATATGCCACAGTTGCATCATCGTCGATCCCCACAGTTCCTAAGCCACAGAGTGCACCACCAATGCCAGCGGGCCCCCAGGCCCGACCCACTCCACCTGCCCCCTTGACAGTTGGGGGCCCAACACCTTCAGTTGCTCCCACACTATTCACGTTGGGAGCAACAGATAAGCCATCACAGGGGACGTCGGTCCCCACCCCACAGCCGGAGAAACAACAGCCTTCTCCGGCTCCTCTCGCCCGGAAGGGGTCCCACGGGACACTCCCTTCCGAGGCTTCTCTTCGTGGGAAAGTGGATCCCGGCCGATGGCTGAAGGATCCCGCGGCTGCTGATCGAGGGGCCTCCACCTCTTCGTCGGCACCTGCAGCCCCTGTTGAGAAGCCCCCACGGCCCTTAACACCCAAGGGCCAGCGAGAGGGTAAAAAGAAAGAGAAGAAGAAAAAGGATTCTTTGGTGGCTTCCAAGCCACCCACACCCGCATCCTCTGCCTCAGAGGATGAGGTCGAGATCCTCGCTTCCGCTGAAGATCTCGCACTCCTTGATTCACTCGACCATAGGAGATCTGCACGACCGGAATCAACTGATTCTATGGTCATAGATTCTGTTGAGCCTGACCATCAGGCAGCATGCGCTCCTATGGATTGATCTTCTTCTTTTCTTTCCTTTTATGGCCTTAGAGCGTGGAGGACATGTTATTCTCCAGTGGAATTGCGGCGGCTTCTTTAATCACCTGGCTGAGCTGCGACAAATACTGTACAGCTACCCTGCACTTTGTATTGCCCTACAGGAGACATGGTTTCCAGCACAGCGGACCCCTGCCCTCCGTGGGTATCGGGGCTACTACCGCAACAGGACCATTTACGACAGGGTGTCGGGCGGTGTCTGCCTGTATATCTTGGACACTGTCCCCAGTGCCCCCGTGCCACTCACAACCACTCTTGAGGCAGTGGCTGTTAGAATCCGGGCGACGCAGGAATTTACTGTCTGCAGCTTGTACCTTCCTCCGGATGAGGCCGTGTCTCTCAACACCCTTACCGCTCTGGTCTCCCAACTTCCCCCACCATTCCTCCTATTGGGGGACTTCAACGCCCACAACCCTTTGTGGGGTGGGCTCCAGACCACAGGCCGCGGTAGGGATGTTGAGACCTTATTAGCGCACCAAGACCTTTGCCTCCTGAATACAGGTGCCCCCACGCATTTTAGCGTGGCACAGGGCACGTATTCAGCGATCGACCTCTCCGTCTGCAGCCCCAGCCTTCGACCACACCTTGGTTGGCGTGTGCATGAGGACCTATGTGGCAGCGACCACTTTCCAATCTTTGTGTCGCTCCTGCGGTACCAAGCTGCAGACAGCTTACCCCGTTGGTGTCTCCGTAGGGCTGATTGGAGTGTGTATGCTTCAACTGCCGTCATTGCTCCACCGCTACCAGATGACATTGACGACGCAGTCCAGCAGGTGACTAATAGTATTGTCATGGCCGCTGAGGCGGCAGTTCCACAAACCACCGGTTCCACTAGGCGTAGGTCCGTGCCTTGGTGGACACCGGAGATTGCTGAGGCCATCCGGGAACGTCGGCGAGCGCTCCAGCGCCATCGACGCCACCCATCCGTAGAGAATTTGGTGGCCTTTAAACGGCTCCGTGCGCGTGCTCGACGACTCATACAGCAGAGTAAGCAGGATTCCTGGGAGCGGTATGTAGCCAGTATCGGCTCCCGCACCTCCCTGACTAAGGTATGGACGCAAGTCCGACGCGTCTTTGGATACCGCCCACCTACAGGAATCCCATCCCTCACCATCCAGGGTGTGCTCTGCACGCTCCCTACAGCTATCGCCGAGCATATGGCAGACCACTACGCACAATGCTCTGCGACTGCCGCGTACAGTGCCGACTTTCGCTTCCTCAAAGAGCGGGCCGAGCGGAAAATGTTGTCCTTCCGCACTCGTCGTCGGGAAACATACAACGACCCGTTTAGCGAGTGGGAGTTCCGCACTGCCCTTGCTGCGTGTCCTGATACAACTCCAGGACCTGATAGGATTCACGGCCAATTCCTCCGACACCTTTCACCAGAGTTTCAACGCCGCATTCTCGCCCTGTTTAACCATCTATGGGCAGAGGGCACTTTCCCGTCGCAGTGGCGGGAAAGCACTGTCATCCCGGTGCTGAAACCTGGTGCAGATCCCCTGGTGGCTGACAATTACCGTCCGATCAGCCTCACCAACGTTCTCTGCAAGCTCTTCGAACGTATGGTGAGTCGGCGGCTTATGTGGATCCTTGAAGAGCGCGGACTCCTTGCTCCACAACAAGGGGGCTTTCGCCAGGGCCGTTCTACCATTGACAACCTCGTGTCATTGGAGTCGGCCATTCGCACTGCCTTCGTTAGGCGTGAACATTTAGTTGCTGTATTTTTTGACCTTCGAAAGGCGTATGACACCACCTGGCGCCACCATATTTTAACAACTCTTCATGACTGGGGCCTACGGGGTGCCCTTCCTATTTTTATTCACAATTTCCTCTCCCATCGCTCGTTCCGGGTGAGGGTTGGGGCATCTTTTAGCTCCCCACGTATTCAAGAGAACGGTGTCCCACAGGGATCCGTCCTCAGCGTTCCATTGTTTTTAGTGGCGATAAACGGTCTCGCTGTGGCTGTGGGGTCATCAGTCAGTTGCTCCCTGTTCGCCGATGACTTCTGCCTGTATTTCAGCTCCGTTAGCATCGGCGTAGCTGAACGGCGGCTGCAGGGTGCCATCCGAAAGGCCCACTCATGGGCCTCTTCTCACGGATTTCAGTTCTCCGCACAGAAAACCCGCGTGATGCACTTCTGTCGCCGTCAGGTAGTTCACCCTGACCCAGAGCTCTACCTGGGTGGTGAACTACTTCAGGTTGAGGAAACACATCGCTTCCTGGGCATGGTCTTCGATGCCCGGCTGACATGGGTGCCACACCTACGTCAGCTGAGACAGAAGTGTTGGCGGCATTTAAATGTCCTTCGATGCCTCAGCCATACTAGTTGGGGAGCAGCCCGTTCCACACTTCTTCAGCTCTACAAGTCACTCATTCTGTCTCGGCTTGATTACGGGAGCCTGGTTTATGACTCGGCAGCCCCTTCTGCCTTGCGAGTCCTAGACCCTGTTCACCACACAGGTGTGCGTCTCGCAACAGGGGCTTTTCGCACCAGTCCCGTAACGAGCCTTCTAGCTGAAGCTGGTGTTCCCCCTCTGCGATATCGCCGGCAACGGCTGTTGGTGAGCTACGTTGCCCGGGTTCATGCTTCACCCCGCCATCCGAACCACAGGCTTCTCTTCCCACCTTCTGCACTCCCTTCCCCACGACGTCGGCCCAGGTCGGGTCTCCCGATTGCGGTCCGCGTCCGTTCCCTTCTCTCCTCACTTGATTCCTTACCCCTTCCTCCACCTTACCATTACTCCCTCCGCATCCCCCCCTGGAAAATTCCTCGCCTGGAGCTTCGGCTGGACTTGTCCCGGGATTCAAAAGCCTCGATTTCACCACTGCTTCTCCGTCACCGGTTCCATGCACTGCTTGATTCGTTTCACGGAGCACACATCATATACACGGACGGTTCTTTGGTCGATGGCCATGCTGGATATGCCTTTGTAAAAGGTGGCCACATCGAACAGCGGTCATTGCCTTGTGGAAGCAGCATCTTCACCGCAGAACTGGTCGGTATTTTGAGAGCTCTTGAACACCTCAGAGCTCACCCCAGGGGGTCGTTCGTCATCTGTAGCGACTCCCTGAGTGGCTTACAGGCCCTCGACCAGTTTCTGTCCAAACATACTGTGGTGCGAGCCATTCAAGATGCTGTATTCGCCCTTGGCGAGTCAGGCCGTTCTGTCGTTTTTGTTTGGACGCCAGGGCATGTAGGTATACCAGGCAATGAACGTGTGGATCAGCTGGCCAAGCAGGCCACCACTATGGGGTCCCTGGACATTGGCCTCCCAGTTTCCGACCTCCAAACCCAGTTGACCCGCAAGGTCTTAAAGGTTTGGAATTCGGAATGGGCAGACTCCAATGAACCAAATAAGCTCCGTGCTATCAAGCCGTCTACCGCAGCATGGAAGACGTCCCTGAGGGCTTCTCGCAGGGAGTCGGTCGTCCTTTGCCGACTCCGTATAGGCCATACTTGGCTTACGCATGGACACCTTCTGCGTCGCGAGGACCCTCCGCAGTGTCGATGTGGTGCGCCTTTGACGGTCGCCCACATCTTAATTGAATGCCACAATTTAGCCGCAGTGAGACGAAATTTTAATATCCCCGACGTATTGCAGCTTGCATTAGCTGACAACACCTCCATGGTTGACACTATTTTACATTTTATGCGTGAGTGTGGACTTTACAAGTCCATTTAATGTCTGTGTTTCTCTGTCGTTTCTCTGTCCTCCGCCTGCTTAAGTCTGTTAGGTAGGTGGTTTTAGCGTGTTGCAGAGTGGCTGGGTGTGTTCCTTATATCCTTGTGACCACCCAGCACAAACACTCTTGTGCTGTTTCAGCTGTTTTATCCCTTCTCCGTTTTTAATCGTATCCTTTCTTTCTATTAGTCTGTAAGTTTTAAACTTTGACTTGTTAATGCGTTCACTTCGGATCACTTAACAAACTGTTTTATCTCTTTGAATGGAACAAGGGACTGATAACCGTCGTAGTTTAGTCCCTTCCAAAACCCCAACAACAACAACAAACACTGCCTCACCGACGTAAATATTGAAAAGACAACCATCGTGGAATTTGTACTTTCACCAACTACGTTTGTAAACGACTAAAAATACAAAACTCTGGCGTGTTATATCGAGAACACCTGTTTCACAAATGTAAACATCAGTTCACTGATGTGTACACAATAATACTATACACCTTTACGGCTGCAGAGCATGATTCTTAATACCGGTTGTGAACTAATAGAATAATATTTGTTGTACGGAGTGTAATCCTCCCAAAATTAAACGCACCAAGTGATCTGATTAGGATCTGTCATTTTATGCCTTTATCGTTGCTTGGTAGATGCAAAATCATATTTTCCAGACTTTTATAGATTTATTTGTACAGTTCGGCACTACGCAATATTTGTAGACCTTTTCCCAAAATACGAATGCACAGATAATATATCACTATTAATAAATGTTACAACAGTAGGAGCACACCATGTGGGTTGAGTTTACAGGCATCACATTACTCAAAAGATGCGCTTTAGCTGGATTTCAAATTATATTTGAATTTCATATCCGGTTGTTTTTAAAGAATACTGCAATTGACGAGGAAAAAAAGTCATATTATGAAATGTTCAAATGTTTGTAAATATTTGGGACTGAACTACCGTGGTTATCAGTCCCTAGGCTAAAAAACTACTTAAACTAACATAAAGTAATGTAAGGAACACACACACACACACACACACACACACACACACACACACACGCCCGAGGGGCGACGCGATTTCCGACGAGGAGCAACCGCGCGCTCCCCAGCAAGGCGCCTTAGAGCGCTCGGCCATTCCACCGCAGCTCATGTTATGAGCATAAGATGACATGATCACCCTTTTAAGATGATTACCAGAGAACAGTCAAATACCCTGTTGCCCTTGAGAAAAGCATTTTCTTTCTCATTCTGTCTACTATTCCCCATTCTCTCTCTCTCTCTCTCTCTCTCTCTCTCTCTCTCCGTCCCCTTCTACCTTCTTACGTGATAAGAAGGTGACGAGGAAGCTTCTCTTACAGATAAAGAAAGCGAAATAACGAATGCAAAAAGCAATGTTATTTACAGACTTTATTACTAAGATGTTTTGATTTTCACTGCTGACCAGATCGTAAAACTAGATGTTGTGACATTGTATTTATCGTTGTTACTGTAAATAAACTATTTATCCGAAACGTCTACAGAATGTGATTTCACGAGACCTTACTACTTTTATGTGTCATTTATACCATAAAACCTGATCGGTACACAGGCCAGAAGTTGGTATTATTTTAAAACTTCGATTCAGTAATCATTATTAGAGATTTAAGTGCTCGATAGAGAGGCAACATCACTCTTAACGGCAACATGTAGAAATGACTTTTAATTTCGTATCATGTAAGTTTTTGTTGCCTCCAGGTATAATTAGTATTAAATTCGGTATTTCACTTTTCGTTTTCAACTATTTGAATTATGACTGCACAGTGATACAATGACGAAAGTGTATAATTTCCATGTCTGTTTGTCCTTCTGTTTTTCAAGTGATTTCCTTAAATTATTCTAGGCAAATGGCAACATGGTTCCTTTTCAAAAGCATAGCCAATTTCCTTTCACATTCTTAACGAAACAATCCGAGCTTGTTCTCCATTTCAAATAATCACCACGTCGACAGGATATTAAATCCTAATCCTCTTTTTCTGGTTTCGTAAATTTTACGTGGTACTCAACAAAGTCGATAAACAGGTGTATTGGACGCCAATATGAGCAGGGTCTACTCTAAAAGCGTTACTTGGAGGTTTTAATGGGCTTTAAGATGAAATTCCAGTAGTCTTTGACCACTGAGTTATATTCGACTGCAAGTTAGTAAATATTTAACAATTAATAATTATCGCTGGAATGTTGTGATTACCTAGAGAGTTCGTGACAATGGAACAACCGAGAAATAAACTACGAAGAAACTACGCCACCTGTGAGATACTATATGGAAATCCTCTTCCTGTTTCCTTCGTCCCTTCATGGTTCCCCTCAGGGGCTCAGCATTAATTTGCTGAGTATGGGCTTGGCGAACCCGGGGTCCTGAGCTGTGGGCTGTGTCGCGCCAACAGTCCGCTACACCGTAAGCTCTGTGCGTGCCTCAACGACCATCGTTCGGCGCGACGGTGGAATGTTGTACGTCTCAGAGCCCGGGGATCTTGGCTTAATCGCCCGGGTCGCGAGGACGGTACAAACCTCTATAAAAAAAAACTCAATCTCAAGGTGTGCTACGTGCCGAGGAGATGCATGGCTGTTGAGGTTGAACAGCCACTAGCGAGCAACCTCTGAGGAACCTGCCGCACCTCAGTTGTATAAGGCTTACCCAGGCAAGCGGGGCTCTGTCTGGGTGGACCTCTTTTCCCTAGCTGCTCGTGGGACGGAAATGAAACGAGCACTAACTAGCGTGGGCGGTCGCAAAAAACGCCGTTTCTAAGCGAGGAAAGTCCGATTTTGATGCAACAGTATACGACCCTAAGACGTTCCCTTCCGCGGCTACGCCATGGGAAGAGCGCAAAACTTTAAGGAGTTCAGATCCCTACACGCCGCGATATCTTGTCTTTTCCCGGACTGATGGAGACTTTCTTGTCCACCAAACCGCAGTTCTTCATTGACCATCTCGAGGACAAGTACGGTGAGGTGGAGTCATTCTCAAAAATGAGAAGTGGGGCTGTTTTGATACAGACGGCTTCCCCAGCCCAGTCCAGGGCATTATTGGCCTGTGACAAGCTGGGTGATATTCCTGTCAGTGTCACGCCCCACAAGACCCTCAATATGGTCCAAGGTCTAATTTACCATCGCGACTTATTGTCGCAGTCCGATGAGGAGTTACGGACCAACCTGGAACGCAGAGGAGTTCACTTTGTAAGACGTATTTATAGGGGACCTAAGGATAACAGAGTTGCCACCGGTGCGTTCATCCTGGCCTTTGAGGGCGATACACTGCCCGAGAAGGTCAAGGTCATGATCTACCGGTGCGACGTCACACCGTATGTCCCGCCCCCTATGAGGTGCTTCAGGTGCTGGAAGTTTGGGCATATGTCCTCCCGGTGTACTTCCAGCCCCGCGTGCAGGGAATGTGGACGTCCAGCTCATCCGGACACTCCCTGCATGCCACCTCCTGTCTGTGTGAACTGTAATCAGCTGCATCCGCCATGCTCCCCGGACTGTAAAGTCCTACACAAAGAAAGGAAAATTATGGAAATTAAGACCTTGGACCGGTTATCATACAATGAGGCAAGGAAAAAATACGAGCGTCTCCATCCGGTGACTATGAACAATACCTATGCTATAGTAACGTCGTCCCCGCGCACTACGGGTACGACGTCTACCAAGGTATCACTTCCTCCTGTGGGCCCTAGAGGCCACAAAACTACCACTGCCCCCTCGTTAGGTGGGGGCAATACTCCATCTGCTGCTGCAGCACCTGTTGTGGGGGCAACTTCCCCACAACCATCGGGGACACCAGTCCCCTACCCCCAGCCGGAGAAGCAACAGCTTCCTCCGGCACCTCTCCCTCGGAAGGGTCCTTCGGGACGCTCCCTTCTGGGGAGTCCCAGGGTGCGCCAGTGGATCCCAGCCTTTGGCTGAAGGATCCGAAGCCTGCTGGTCGAAGGGCTTCTGGCTCTTCGACGGCCCCTGATACCACTGCCGTGAAGTCCTCCCAGCCCTTAACACCAAAGGGCCAGTGAGAGGGCAAAAAGAAAGTGAAGAAGAAGAAGAAGGAGACTGACCCAAAGGAGGACTTCTCGGCGATTCGGAAGGAACGCTCCATCACATCTTCGGCCTCTGAAGATGAGGTGGAGATCCTCGCGTCGCCTGAGGATCTCGCCATACTTGGGTCGCCAGAACCAATGGTTCTGGACCCTGCAGAGTCTGCGGAGTTGGCAGCAGGTGCCACTGCTGAATAACCATTCAATATCTTAAATTATGGATATTCAGCACGCTGCAAAAGACATCTTGCAGTGGAATTGCGGCGGTTTTTTCCGCCGTCTGACTGAGCTGCGGCAATTACTCTGCCACTTCCCTGCTATCTGTTTTGCCTTGCAGGAAACATGGTTCCCCGTCGAGAGGACCCCAGCCCTCCGAGGCTATCAGGGCTATTTTAAGAACTGACACTCCTACAACAGAGTTTCCGGCGGCGTGTGTGTTTATGTTCACACTTCAGTCCCCAGTGCTGCTGTGCCTCTCAAACATCTCTAGAGGCCGTCGCTGTATGGCTCCGGTTATTACGAGATTTTACGATCTGCTCTACCTTCCACCAGATGATGTCATCTCTCCCGTAGACCTCGCTGCCTTGGTCGCCCAACTTCCCCCACCCTTTCTTCTTTTGGGGGATTTTAACGCCCACCACACTCTGTGGGGTGGCACACAGACCTCGGCCCGGGGTAGGGATGTTGAGTCTTTACTATCAGAGCAGAATCTTTGCCTTCTAAACACCGGTTCTCCTACTCACTTTAGTGCAGCGCATGGTACTTATTCTGCGATAGACTTGTCTGTCTGCAGCCCTAGCCTTCTTCCACATCTCACCTGGAGGGTCCACGACGACCTGTGTGGTAGCGACCATTTTCCTATCTTCCTGTCGCTCCCACAGCGTTTGCCTGCCGACCGCCTGCCTCGCTGGTCCCTCCGTAGGGCTGACTGGCCAGCCTATTCCTCAGCTGCTGTAATATCCTCTCACTTTCCAGCTGATGTTGATGCCGCCGTTGAGCAGTTCACAGCGGCCGTTGTTTCTGCAGCCGAAAACTCTGTCCCTACCACGTTCGGTTCGCTCTGTCGTACATCGGTGCCCTGGTGGTCACCGGAGATCGCTGAGGCCATCCGGGAACGTCGGCGAGCACTACAGCGCAACCGACGCCACCCTTGTGTCGAACATCTCGTGGCCTTCAAGCGTCTCCGAGCACGAGCCCGGCGACTGATACAGGAAAGTAAGAGGGCTTCCTGGGAGAAGTACGTCGCCTTCATTGGTTCCCGCGCTTCTCCTTCCAAGGTGTGGTCGCAGGTTCGACGCCTCTTTGGGCACCGCCCACCGGCGGGAATTCCGTGCCTCAGCGTTCAGGGTACGCTCTGTACTGACCCTGTCGCCGTCGCTGAGCACCTGGCGGATCATTTTTGTCGCATCTCAGAGACTGCTGCTTATGGTGCAGACTTTCGCGCCCTTAAAGGGCGAGCAGAGAGACATCTGCTTTCATTTCGAACGCGACGTCGGGAACCATACAACGTCCCATTCACTGAGTGGGAGTTTGAAGGTGCCCTTACTGCATGCCCCGATACCTCCCCTGGACCCGATCGCATTCACAGTCAGTTCCTCCGACACCTATCAGCGGATGCCAAGAGCCAACTTCTCGCCCTGCTTAATCGGATATGGATGAAGGGTGTTTTTCCGTCCTCGTGGCGGGAAAGCATTATCATTCCGGTGATTAAGCCTGGGGCAGATCCGCAGGTGGCCTCACCAACGTTCCATGCAAGCTTCTCGAACGCTTGGTGAGTCGGAGGCTCATGTGGATCCTCGAGGACCGGTGACTTTTGGTGCTACAACAGGGTGGGTTCCGTCAAGGTCGCTCCGCTGTTGACAATCTTGTGTCACTGGAGTCGGCCATCTGTACAGCATTTAGTCGCCGCGAACACCTGGTTGCCGTATTTTTCGACCTGCGGAAAGCATACGACACTACCTGGCGCTACCATCCTGTCTACGCTGTATGACTGGGGTTTACGGGGTCCGCTTCCCATATTCATTCAGAATTTCCTGGCGTTGCGTTCTTTTAGAGTTCTTGTTGGTTCTTGTTTTAGCTCACCTCATTGTTAAGAAAACGGAGTCCCGCAAGGTTCCGTTCTCAATGTCCCTTTATTTTTAGTCGCTATCAACGGCCTTGCGGCGGCCGTGGGGTCATCGGTATCCACTTCCTTGTATGCCGATGACTTCTGCATGTATTTTAGCTCCACCAGCATCAGTGTTGCTGTACGTCGGTTGCATCTAGCCATTCGAAAGGCGCAGTCATGGGCATTTGCCCACGGTTTTCATTTCTCTGCGTCCAAGACCCGCATAATATATTTCTGCCGACGTCGGGCAGTACACCCAGAACCCGAACTCTATTTAGCTGGAGACCTGCTACATGTCGTAGAAACACACACGTTTCTAGGCATGCTGTTCGACAACCGTCTCACCTGGGTGCAACACCTTCGCCAGCTGAAACGAAAGTGCTGGCGACACCTCAACATCCTGCGTTGTCTCAGCCAAACTGTTTGGGGAGCCTCACGCCCAACGCTCCTACAACTTTACAAGGCCCTCATTCAGTCACGCCTAGACTATGGCTGCATAGTCTACGATTCGGCTGCGCCATCAGCACTGCAGGCGTTGGACTCAATTTTACACTGTGGTGTCCGTTTAGCGACGGGGGCTATTCGCACGAGCCCGGTGACAAGCTCCTTGTCGAAGCTGGAGTCCTCCCGCTGCGGTTCCGTAGGCAACACCTGCTGGCATCCTATGTTGCTCGTGTTCAGGCCTCGCTCTTCCACCCGAACCGCCGGCTCCTATTTCCAGACGCTGCACTACCTATCCCTCCACGACGGCCAAGGTCGGGATACCCGATCTCGGTCCGTGTTCGTCTCCTTCTTTCGTCTCTCACATCCTATCCACTTCCAACCACTTTCCACTATTCCTTTCACACCCCTCCTTGGTCCATTCCTCGTTTGCAGCTCCGTCTGGACCTGTCCCATGTGTCGAAGGCCTCTGTTTCTCCCGTACATCTCCGTCACCAGTTTCTGCAAATGCTCGAGCCGTTCCGTGCCGCAGACGCCATTTACACAGATGGTTCCGTAGTAGATGGCCGTGCTGGGTATGCGTTTCTACATCACAACCACGTAGAACAGCATTCTCTGCCCTGTGAGAGTAGCATTTTCTCCGCCGAGCTGGTCGCTATTCTCAGAGCTCTACAACATCTCAAAGCCTGCCCCAGGGGGTCATTCGTCATCTGTACTGACTCCCTGAGTGGCTTACAAGCGATCGACCAGTGTTTCTCTCGGCACCCAATAGTGCGGTCGATCCAGGACACTGTTCACTCCCTGGGCCAATCAGGCCGTTCTGTGGTCTTTGTGTGGACCCCAGGTCATGTTGGCATACCAGGGAATGAACATGTTGATCGATTGACCAAGCAGGCCACTATGGGACCACCTCTAACTATTGGTGTCACGGAACAAGATGTTAAACTGGTGTTGCACCGGAATGTGCGTGAGGCTTGGAGCACCGAGTGGGCTACGGCGACTGCACAGAGTAAGCTTAGGGCAGTGAAGCTCTCCACAGCTTTGTGGAAATCTTCACTGCGGCCGACCCGCCGAGAGTCAGTTGTCCTCTGTCGCCTCCGGATTGGACATACGTGGCTCACCCACGGGTATCTCCTTCGGCGCGAGGCTCCACCCGTGTGTCGATGTGACACTGTATTGACAGTGGCCCATCTTTTGATGGACTATCCGCTTTTAGCCGACCTGCGGCACTATTTTACTCTTCCAGACGCACTACCCTTAGTTTTAGGAGACGACGCGTCTATGGCTAACAAAGTTTTAAGTTTTATCCGCGCTGCTGGTTTTTATGACTCGATCTAACGGTAGGTGCTGTGGCCTGACATCTTAGGCCACCACCAATCCCGTTTTTTTTTTTTTTTACCTTTTTCGCCCTTAGGGGTTCTTCGTGTATGCAGTATGGCTGGCTCATCCTGTTTTTTCTTTGTGATCAGCCAGCCAAGGTACTCTGTTATCCAGTTTTATTCCTGACTTTCTTTTACCATTTCTGTGTGTCTTCGTTTTAAGTTATCAGAGGTTTGTCCATTGTCAACCTGTCCCTTCTGTGCGTGATCATTTTTAGAGCTTTGTTTAATTTTTGTCGTTCTTGACAGTGGACTCTGAGCTAGTAACAGGGGACTGATGACCTAGATGTTTAGTCCCCTCAATACCCAACAACAACAACCTTCATGGTTTCTAGGAGTCTAGAAATTGCAAAGCTTATTCATCAAGTGCTTTTCATTTTATTAGCAGCTACACTGTAATCGTAACGTTGTTTTTATAGAATGAATTACATATTATTGGCATTACTGACGCAACTTTTTCTTCCTTGTTTCATATTCTCATCATAAATTCTTCTACATTCTCTTAGAAGCTGGAATCGAACTAACATTGAAATTGTTCAGATGCTTAATGCTCCCGCAGATGATGTCCTATTTTTCGGTCACTGGGAAAGGTTTATATTCCCGATTCGTTTGATTGGAAACTATATACTATGAAATTTGTTTGTGAAGTTTGCGTTTTGAAGTCAGTGTAATGCTATTTATGTGTTAGAGGTGGTGCCAATGAAATCATTCATAAGTAAAATCGTATTCAGGTAGGCCTACGTAAAATTTAAATGTATCGAGCTCAAAATATTAATATCGTCGTATTATAAATCGCTTCTGACGAAGCTACTGATCAAGAGAGCCGCTCAAATGATTTCCGAAAAAGTTTATTTACTAAGTTCGGGTAGCAGTCGGGGCATCGTAGCTACGCTTTCGACACAGCTTATGGTTAATGAAATGCGATTAAGACTTATTCTTCTATGCTAGGTATATCTCTTCTCAGTCAACACAGTGGCAGGATGCTCTCCGCGCCTTAGCTATCCCCGGCAGCGCTAAGGCAGCGCGAGGAACACAGATGCCGAGCAAACGTATTCTGCCTGTCGCTAGTCTAATGGAGAATTGGCAACATTGCAGAGTAATTTTGGCAACTCTGTGAACGGCGAGTTATTTCCTGGTTAGCAAAGAATTAAACTGATAAATTCACTTGATTTTTCATGTCATTTCTACTCAACAATCTGAGTGATTTTCACTTAAGGTGTGAGATAAGTTATTAATTCATGTTTTTGAGTACAGGAAAGTGGTTCTACGCGAAATTGCAACCAGTCTCTTCTTTTACGTTTCGCTTCATCTGGTCCACTATCTAGTCGCCCATTAAGAAAGAACCTCATACTGTAAGTCTTCGCTAGCCTTGATAGTCGCCTGCGATGCAACGATGCTAGCGGCTCGTGGAGCCAGTCTCGTTCGTAGTAAATTTTTTGAGCTATTCTGTGATAGAGCGACAAGTATCCACATAGAAAATCAATAGAAAAATCTCAAGAAAACTTCTAATTCAAAAGTGGTTAAGCTACTTCCAGTTCCATATTTTCTTATACCTGGAAGAGTCTGAAATTGCTTAAGTAGCTTACTAAATTCATGGCCACAGAAACAAACTGTTCCAAATTAAAGAAGTCGTAAAATGATGTTTTAAGAGCATTTTCGTCTAGAATGAATTTTTGTTGAAGATTGTTCGATTAGGAGCGGTAAAGGTAAATATTTGTGAGCAAGTGATCAGAAGAATAAGTCAGATAAGTATTTTAAAAACCGAGTCTTGGAGGGTTCTGTTTGTGAAATCAGTAGAAAACGGTATAGTGTAGTAGCAACACGTTATGAAATTCTGTAGGTTGTTTCGCTCACAGTGCTACAGATCAATTCCATGCATATTGGCAGCCCATACAAGCACAAGGGACGCACCTCGGGCGAGGTGTTTGCTATGTAAGTGCATGTGTGGGGCAGTAGGTGATTCGGTGCATAGCTGGTCTACAGGAAACAGGTTGGAATCCTGTCTCAAACTTGAATTTTAATTGATGATAAGGGCTTTAATACAGGAGAACAAAGACAACTGTAGCGATGAAAGTATTCTTATTCGTGTAACTGGGAATGTTGAATGTGGAACCAAACGCTCGAGTTTGCGTCTAGCAGATGGCCTTTCAACACTTTTAAAAATGACACCTCTCTTATGATTTTATCTATACTGGTACCCTGCCTACATCTAAATAAACAGAAGATTAATAAATAAAATGCCTTCTTCACTTGATAAAAAGAGTAAATAGTTCTTTCTTTGATGCCTTCATTGGCTTCGACATCATAATCCTTATTCATTTTCATGTTGGTTTTGGTTTTTCTTAATGTTCGCGTAATAATTTAAGATGTAAAACTTTATTAAATAATGGTTGACATTAACAAAAAATGCATTTTTATAAAAACCATCAGCTGTTTATTAATAACCTTATTCATCTACTAGTTTCGGTCATGGACCATCTTCAAGAATAAAAAGTTATTAACAGAGAATGGTAAAATACATCAAACAAAATAATACAACTGAGATAAACAGGAGTCAGTACAACTAAAAATGTAAAAAATTACTATGGTCATCTTAGGTAAATTCTATCAGTCAAACATGACATAAAAGGTGAGAACGGTCTCACCTTTTATGTCATGTTTGACTGATAGATTTTATCTAAGATGACCATCACCTTTTATGTCATGTTTGACTGATAGATTTTATCTAAGATGACCATAGTAATTTTTTACATTTTTAGTTGTACTGACTCCTGTTTATCTCAGTTGTATTATTTTGTTTGATGTATTTTACCATTCTCTGTTAACACCTTTTTATCCTTGAAGATGGTGCATGACCGAAACTAGTAGATGAATAAGGTTTTTAATAAACAGCTGATGGTTTTTATGCATTTTATGAAATATATTACGGCTGTTGACTCTCGCCTCACCAAAGCATTAACAAAAAATATTTTTTTCTTTTCTTCGAAGTGATGTAAATCTTCAAGAAAAATAATCAAAAAAATACGACATTTCCATTTAATATAAACAAAGCTTTGTCTCTGATGACAACATAATTTAGCATCGTTTCCAGTTTCCATTCTCCTCTACAACTGCACTTATCCACCGGTGAACAGAGGTAACTACTTTTCTTAAAAACACATTATTCTGGGACAACTCTTCCCATGCATCCTGAACTGCTTCAGATAGCGCTGCCTTCGTTGCTGGCGTAGGTCTTCGGCTCCCAATAATCTTCTCCATCTCTGCCCACACGTGCTCTATGGGATTGATGTCAGCATCTTTGAGAGGCCAGTCCAACATACCAACGTCTCCGTTCACTCGAAACCACTGTTTCACACAATTTGCCGTGTAGACCGGGGAACGGTCATGTTGGAATATTATTCTGCCTTCTGGAAAAGTCTCACGAACAGAAGGAAGCATTATGTTAACCAGTATTTCACAGTAGTAACTACTGGTAAGCGGACGGTCCAGTTTCCACAGAATGCCGCAACCAGTTGCCGACATCCATCCCCAAACTGTGACAGCAGTTCGGCTACACCTTTGCCTCTGATGGACTTATTTTCTGTCGATTCTCGCTCCAGTTGGACGAAACACATGGACAGAACCGTTTGGTCCTGTGGAAAATACCTTCTCGTCAGTAAATATTACTTGATCCCAGAATGAAATTGGTTTGCTTACGTATGCCAGTACGAAGTTTAATCTGGCAGTCTTATGTTGTTCTGTCAACATTTCCTTTATAGCCGATTATCGTCCATATCTTCCTTCCTCGTTGAGACGACGGTGGATGGTCTATCTACTTACAAGTAGTTGTAGAACGTTCCTAATTTCGGTGCTGGTGCGGAATGGGTCCTCATCACTGCAGCGGAGTATATAATTGTCTTGCTTCTTTGTCGTAGTGCGTTGACGTCCGGGGCGACGACGACTATTGACATGGCCTTCATCTGCCATCCTCTTCACCCAAAGGTGTATCGTGGATTCGCTCCATCCTAGAGCACGGAAAATGGCGCTGATACTGTATCCCTCTTTATAAAGTGCAAGAGTGCGACCTTTATCAAACCTCTTGAGTTGTGGCATTTCGCAATAAGCACCTATCGACAAGGCAAGAGGAAGCGAAGTGCCATACGATGTGAACACTTTCTTTGCCTCAGAAGTCAAGCTCATTCCCAACTACTTGCTCTGAAATAGCGTCCATAAACAAGTTCCTAGTAAGTCTTATTACGAATATCGTGAAAATGAATTTTGTCTCTAAATTACATACGTAGTAATACTGACAGTGTTTCTGAGATTAAAAGTAAAATTTAGATGCACATAGTGGTTAAGGTCGTATTGTCCCGGCTGTCGTATCTTCTTAAGAAAGATACCTCACGTATGACATTATACCAGTCAGTAAGGCGAGCGTATTCGAATGGAAGCATGGCGTAGTGAGTAAGACGGTAAGTTGGTAATCTTTCATAAATCTGTTCAAATCCCGTCATCCTACTAATTTTAATTCGTTGTAAACAAAGTATTCTTTATTGAAGAGTCAACGTAAATGTAGCGTTCGAAATATTCATAACACACTATACATTTTTGCATATGCCTTCCGATACTCGGTCGATGAAGGCAAGGAAAAAAATACACCTCAGTTTGAGCATTAGTTCTGCCTTCGGTTGTTAATCGTTTTGCATTTTTATCTGTACCTTACTTTATGGTCTTTATTTCAGCTGATGATTTCCATAGCTACGGAAACACAACTTATGATACTTCTTTCGGCAAAATACTTACGCTATCAGACGAAAAGATTAACCTGGCCCAGACCTCATCCTATCCTGTCAACGAGCTTTTCTTATTTAGGAAATTTGTGAAAGATCATATGTAGGGCCAGGTGGTCTAGGGGTAAAGCGTTCGACTGGCAACCGAAGGGTCGCTAGTTCGATACCCGGTCGGACCTCCGATTATGTAAGTCTGCGTTTTAATCCGGCCTTCACTCCAACGATGTGAGGAGTCGCCAGAAACGACACGTGGTTCGGATTCCACGATAAGCTGTAGGTCCCCTTTCCCCGGTTGGGTAACTGGGGTAGGTTAGGGACACATAAGTCGCCGAAGTGGCGTCCAATCGAAGGACTTGCATCAGGCCAATGAGCCACACGAAATTTTAGCACGTTTTAAGAGGAAATGAAATTCCTTCACGAAATTTCTGAACGGCCTGAATTAGTCATTTGTGAATCAATCACCGGGTTTATTTCTCTGATTAGAAAGTAAATCTACCAGGAGGTAAGGACGAGAGAAAGGTCTTGTACTGGAAGGTCAGGCAATTTTATTTCAGTGAGTACAAAAATCAAGTAAAACAAACAATGAAGTTGCCGTTTAGGTCAAGCATATACAGAAATGTAAGCCACAAAAACAGTAAATTCTCGAATCCATGTGCATTGCATACACGCGCAATAAGTGTTGTAGTATTATTATGGAGCCAAATAATCCAATGCCGTATTTCCCAGTAAGAAAGAGCAGAGGTTAACAGTCTACACTACATCATAATGCTTCAGCTGACGCGACTGGCAAGGAGAGGGTCTGACATGTGTGTATTTTTAACTGGCACGATCATGTCTACTTCACGTCTGGTAACACCAAGTGAAGAAAGTCAAGTTGCACCGTAGTTAACAATCCATATTAAACCGAATTATTTCGCTATCAACTCGGACAGAGCCGATTTATCGTTGCCAGTAACAGGCAGAATATACGGCAATAAGTAACTCTGTCGCTAGGCCCCGAGCCGGAGCAGCCTTTCTTCTGCCCCAGGCTGCTTCACTTTCCCTCCCGGTTTATGCCTTCGCCCGGAGACGGGCATATTTCGTGAGCTACGGTGGTTCTTGTTGTCGTTTTTCTTCCTTCGTTCCTTCCTTTCTTACCCTTTGTTTCTGTCTTTCTCTCCTTGTACTCTCCTAGTCTTCCTCTCCTCCTCATTAGTCTCCACCTCGGCGTTTGAGACACTTCTTTCCTTCTTTCTCTTCACTTCCTCTATTCTTCTTCTTTCCTCCCTGTGCGTGTCTGAAGGCCGACCCACGCATTATCATGCGTAGCAGGTGACGGGGTAACGCGTAATTCCCTGCCCCGGGTAGACAAGTAGGGCACGTACGTACCCCCTGGTAAAAGGCCAGGCCCAGGGAGGGGTGATTACCCGAGCTGGTACCTTCAGAACGTGCCGATTGGTCCCTCCGTCAGTTCTCGGGAGGTGTGACCTGAGGTGTCAACAATCACCTAAGGCGGGTAAGCCCTCGGAGAGGGCCCCCACTAGGAAGGAGCGCGCCATCGGAAACGCCGGTAATCACGGGGGACACTTCCGCGATGACTTCCTTCTCTTCTTTAGTGACGTTGACCCAGAAACGTAAGTTAGATTCGCCTCAGCAAAAAGACTCTGCCTAATGTACCGAGATTTCTTGTTGTCTCTCGCACCGACGGAAAAGATTTCAATTCTGTCAATCCTTTCGTTATACAGAAAGGTGTAGATGCAATTGCTGGCCCTGTTAAAACCTGTTCACGTCAGCGCAATGGTACATTGTTGCTGGAAGTGGACAGTGCCTTCCAAGCTCAGAAACTAATCCGGACTACACTGTTACACACGTTTCCTGTCAAGGTGGAAGCACATCACACACTCAACTCGTCACGGGGGGTAGTCTTCACGAGATCCCTTGACGTGTTGTCTGATGAAGACATCCAATCCTATATGTCCGACCAGGGTGTGACAGCCGTCCATAGGGTAATGAAAAAGGTCGATAACCAGCTGACACCGACTCGTACTGTGTTTTGACGTTCGACAGAGTTGACCTCCCGTCGACGGTCAAAGCAGGGTATGTCATCTCCGTCCGCCCTTATGTACCTAACCCAACGCGCTGTTTTCAGTGCCACAGGTACAACCATACCCGTGAACATTGCCCAAATGCAGCAAAGTGTGTCACTTGTGGTAGGGACGCCCATGAGGGGGATTGCCCACCTCCGTACCCTCACTGCCTTAACTGCAACGGTGACCATGCGGCTTCCTCTCGCGACTGCCCTGTATACAAGGATGAGAAGGTAATCCAGCAAATTCGGGTTACGGAGAAGGTATCAACATCTGCCGCTCGAAAGTTGTTGGCGAGTCGAAAGCCCACTGTCCTCCCAGCGGGTACATACAGTAAGGTCCTCACCTCAACTCGACCCACTAAGGATTCCAGTACCCAGACTTGTGATTTCACTTTCGCTGACACAGTTGTGCGATCCGCCAACCCGAAGATTGCCCGATCCACGTCCCCGATTCCTCCTGCTGCTTCTAAGGTACAGTCTTCGTCAACCTCTAGTAAACCGCAGGCACCTAAACAAGATGCCCGGACCTTGAAAAAGGAACCCGTCCGTGAGGATTTTCTGCGTTCTCAGGCTTCCCAACCGTCAACTGCCTCTTCCCGCCGTCACTCTTCCAGAAGAGCTGACAAAGAGTTCCTCTCCTTCCCCGCCGAGACGTGACCCATCTGTCACGCCGTCCAACAGTTGCCGGCCTCGGCCGTCTTCTGTTTCACCGGGACGCTCCGTTTGCCGGGCGCCCGGCCCTTTACCGGCGGTGGAAACTGCCCCTCCTGATCAACTCAGGGAGGTGGCAGGCGCGTCGGTCGAACCAATGGAACATGATCCTTTGCCCCCAGACAGCGATAGCAGTGCTCCCTCGAAACCCGGTCCTCAGCGGCCGTCGAGGTGACCCCGCATGCTAGTTGGTTTTTATCCTTATTTCTTCTCTCATTTTTATCATGGCTCTCCTTCAATGGAATATTCGCGGCATTCGTTCCAATCGGGAGGAGTTAAGCTACTCCGTCGGTTGCACTGCCCGCTTCTAGTCTGTGTACAAGAAACTAAGTTGCGTCCACGTGATCGTGCAGACTTCCCACACTACACCTCTGTGCGGTTCGACCTGCCACCCGTGGAAGGTGTCCCAGCCCATGGAGGGGTTCTGATGCTCCTTCGAGACGATGTCTATTTCCATCCCATTTCCTTGCACACTCAACTACAGGCAGTTGCCGTCCGCTTCACTTTATCCACATTTACCTTCTCCCTCTGTAATATCTATTCGCCATCGTAATCTGCCCTTACTAGGGCAGATGTGCTACACTTTGTTGACCAGCTCCCTTCACCTTTCGTGTTGGTAGGCGACTTTAATGCCCACCACCCCCTATGGGGCTCTCTGGCACCTTGTCCGAGAGGCTCCCTTTTGGTGGACCTTCTCCAACACCTCGATCTTGTCTGCCTCAACACCGGTGCACCGACCTTCCTTTCAGACACAACACACACTTATTCCCATATAGACCTCGCAATATGCACTCCTCAGCTTGCCGGTCGGTTTGAGTGGTATGCACTTTCTGACACGTACTCAAGTGACCATTTCCCTTGTATCATCCACTTCCTGCATCATTCCCCATCTCCTCGTCCCACCAGTTGGAACATTTCCAAAGCCAACTGGGAGCTTTATTCTTCCGTGGCTGTTTTTCACGATCAGAATTTTCCCAACTGTGACAGTCAGGTCGACTACCTCACAGAAGCTATTCTCACCGCTGCCTGACCGTGGAGAACGCAGTCCTTGTGGACCCCGCTGCTGTTTCCAACGCATTGGGCCGTTTCTTAGCGGAGGTTTCGAGCTCTGCCCATTACCACCCTGCCTTTCTCCCTCGCAAACAGGTAAAGGAGGCACGGCCGCCTTCTTTCCACTCTTTTAATCGTGAAAATTATAACGTTGCCTTCAGCATGCGGGAGCTAGACCGTGCTCTCGCCCTGTCCCGATCTTCTGCTCCCGGGCCCGATTCCATTCATATTGAGACGCTGAAGAACCTCTCTCCTGCGGGCAAGTGCTTTCTTCTTAGTACCTACAATCGCATATGGACGGAAGGTCATGTTCCCACAAGTTGGCGTGAAGCCATTGTTGTCTCCATCTCCAAACCAGATAAGGACAAACACCTTCCTTCCAGTATCGCCCCATTTTTCTGACGAGCTGCGTCTGTAAGGTGATGGAACGCATGGTTAACGCTCGGTTGGTCTGGCTCCTCGAATCTCGCCGCCTCCTGACTAATATCCAATGCGGTTTTCGTCGACACCGCGCTGCTGCTGATCACCTTGTTACGTTGTCGACCTTCATTATGAACAACTTTCTAAAGAAGCGTCAAACAGTAGCAGTGTTCTTCGACTTGGAGAATGCATACGATACGTGTTGGAGAGCGGGCATTCTCCGCACATTGCACACATGGGGCCTTCGCGGCCGCCTTCCTCTTTTCATTCAAGCGTTTTTGGCGGATCGCAAGTTCCGGGTACGGGTGGGCTCTGTTTTGTCAGATACTTTTTGCCAGGAGAATGGGGTACCACAGGGCTCCGTCTTGAGTGTGGCGCTCTTTGCCATTGCAATCAATCCGATCGTAGATTGCCTTTCAGCCGACGTCTCCGGATCTATTTTTGTTGACGATTTCGCAATTTACTGTAGCGCCCAGCGGACGTGTCTCTTGGAGCGTTCTCTTCAACGCTGTTTTGATCGTCTATATACCTGGAGCATCGCAAACGGCTTCCGATTCTCCACTGAGAAAACTGTGTGTATAAACTTCTGGAGGTACAAGGAATTTCTTCGACCTTCTCTACATCTCGGCCCTGTTTCTCTCCCTTTCGTGGAGACTACGAAAGTCTTGGGACTCATGTTGGATCGGAAACTTTGCTGGTCCACACACGTGTCCTACCTGGCTGCCCGTTGTGCCCGATCCCTTAATGTTCTTCGTGTCCTCAGTGGCACGTCATGGGGAGCGGATCGTACCGTCCTGCTTCACCTTTACCAGGCCATTGTTCAGTCGAAGATCGACTTTGGAAGCCTTGTATACTCTTCTGCACGGCCGTCGATTCTCCGTCGTCTCAACTCTATCCACCATCAGGGTTTACGTCTTGCGACCGGTGCATTTTATACTAGCCCTGTTGAAAGTTTGCATGCCGAGGCTGCTGTATTACCCTTGACCACTCGGCGTGACATACTCTTGTGTCGGTACGCATGCCGCCTGCGCTCGATGCCCAACCTTCCATTTTACCGATTATTTTTTGACGACTCACTCGATCGCCAATATCAGTTGTCTGCAATTGCCTTGCTTCCACCTGGAGTTCGGTTTCGCCGCCTACTACAGCGGCTCGATTTTACCCTTCCTTCCACCTTTCGGTTGAGCGAAAGCCCATTGCCACCGTGGCATCAGGCCCAGGTTCACACTCACCTTGAACTTAGTTCGCTCCCCAAGGAGAGCACTCCGGATTTGGTATACCGCTCGAGGATTGTCGAACTCCGTCCGCGATTCGATAATGCCATATTTATTTACACTGATGGTTCCAAGAGCACTGCCGGTGTCGGTTCTGCCTTCGTCGTCGGGGACAACCGGTTCCAATACAAGCTACCTGGCCCGTGCTCGAATTTCACGGCTGAGCTTTTTGCCCTCCACCAGGCCGTTTTGTACACCTGCCGCCACCGCGAACCTTTCTAGCCATATGTTCGGACTCCCTTAGTGCCCTGCAGAGTCTTAAGGACCCTTTCTCGAAACATCCTCTCGTGTATCGAATCCAAGTTGCTAGCTGACGACAGCTGTCACGTTTCTTTCCTGTGGGTCCCTGGCCACGTGGGAGTGCCCGGGAATGAGACCGCCGACATAGCAGCCAAGGCCGAAGCTATTTTGCCTGGCATTGCTACCTTTTGCGTCCCATCGGACGATGTTCAACGGGCTCTTCACCGGAGTATCGTGTCGCAATGGCACAGTGCGTGGTTTTCAATGTACAACAATAAATTGAGAACTGTAAAACCAATCCCGACGGCTTGGAGGACCTCCTCACGCCCCTCTCGGCGAGAGGAGGTCATCCTGGCCCGGTTGCGGATCGGTCACTGCCGTTTCAGCCACCGTCACTTGCTCTCCGCCGACCCTGCACCGCTGTGCTCCTGTGGTGAACTGCTGACAGTGCGACATGTGTTACTGACTTGTGTTAATTTTAATCATCTCCGTGTAGCCCTTCACTTTCCGTCTACTCTGGAGGAAATTTTAGCTGATGACACACGAGCAGCTGTTCGAGTTTTGCGTTTTATCAACTTGGCCAACTTATCAAAGGGTATTTAACCCTTTTAATTGTCTTTTATCTTTCGTTTTTAGCCTCTTGTTCATGTTCTGACAGTCATCTCTTTTCTTTGAGATCATAGCGAATCTATGTTCTTGGCTGGGCGCTAATGACCATAGATGTTGTGCGCCCTAAAACCACAAAAAAAAATCTGTCGCTAGAAAGCTTTTCTTATACTACAAAACATTATTTTATTTTATAAACCAATGGTCCTTTAAGGTCACGTGTCTCGCATTGAATTTAACTTGAGACATTAAAAATTATGGTGCTGGACTGGGATTCTAATTCGGATCTCCTCTTTCGTTGCTTTCTCAGAGACTACCGACTCCTCTAGGTCTCCACGAAAGATACGTATATGGATTCGAATCCAGTTCCAGCACAAAGTATTCATAATTTCATTTGACGCCCTAGATAGAGCATACTGGACTACTAGTAAAAAATTATTTTGAATGTCCCTTCCTGCATTGTCAAAGCGAACCAGGGTGTTGCGTTGGTCTTGGGGAAAAGCACTTGAATGGTAACTGAAGGGTGGCGGGTTCGAAACTTAGCCAGAGCACCGATTTTTTTTCCAATCTGTGTTTTAACCCAGCATTCACGTCTCAACAATGTGAGGAGTCGTCATAAATTACACGTGGTTTGGATTCCTCGTTAAACTGTAGGTCGCCTTTCCCGGTTTGATAATTGGGGCAGGTTAGGGACATGAAAGTCTCTGAAGTGGCGCACAGTTGAATGATTTGCACTAGGACACTGAGCCACACGAAATTATTATTATTATAACAACGCTAGGTGCCGTTGTTACTAGTCAGACACGTACGTATCGTCATTCCTGTTGCGTTAACATTTGAGATTTAACGTCCATTCGTGCTTAGAAAGGACATCGGTAGGTTCGGGGTTCGATTCCCGGTGACGCATAACGTATTTATATCCTAATTACAGATTCAAACATCCCGCTGCTGGTGAAATAATTCGACTACTGACATCTGACTTCACTTAGTTATCTTCCATTTAGATAGTGGATATGTAACTCAATATCAAATTGTAAATCTATGGAACCAAACTACTGTGGTCATCTGTCCCTAGACTTAGAACTACTTAAACTAATATAAGGACAGCACACACACACACCCGTGACCGAGGGAGGACTCGAACCACCGACAGGAGCAGCCTCGTATGTAAGTCCCACACAGAACTGATTCTGGGCACTTGTGATTAGGGACATAATGGTGATTATTAAGTTCATGGTTCAGTAAAAAATAAATAAATAAATAAAAATATTTTAAGAATTGGCATTTTATATGATTTGATTTGCGCGCTCTGATATTTGTGAGGAAATCTCCAATATTTCACACATCTTTATGCTTCGTCAGCTGTGACAATCTTGTGCATGATCAAGTATCTATAAGACAAGAATGAATTTCTTGGTTAGCTACGGCTACGGGTGGTTGGTTTGATTCCAGAACAAGGTGTTCGTCATATCAATTTAAGTTCAAAGATGTGTACAAATATTTGTTCAGGATTGAATACGGAGAAAATGTTGGTGATTCGTAGTTAATATTGAAGTTTCCATAGTGGGTTTGCTGCTGTTAATTGAGTTTTTTTTATGTGGTTAGTTCAACAATCGGTTAATAAAAATCCGCTCGCCAGTGGAACGACGTTTCGCAATTGTGAGAAAACGATTTAGAGAATAAAAGTACTCCCAATTTCTACAGGACTTTAGGATTTCCCATACTATAGTCAAATCTGTTGTTTGTAGCAATATTAAATGTTGTTTAAGGATTAATTAATGTTTTATGTGACGGAGTTTGTTATATCAGACTGTAATAATTGTGACAATACTTAAGATATGTCATTGTAATAAATTGGATTTAATAAACTTTAAGAACTTAATAACGCGTTTCCTTTTATTTGCAAAATCGTGGTGTTAATTTACATCTGGAATGATTGCCATAAAGAGAAGTTGTCTGCAGTGGATCCATTTTGAATAGTCGAACGACTATACCGCGGAGCGACCAGAGCACCCGCAAGACACGTATGTTAGTTGGGTTGCATGCACATCAGGCGAAACGCAATTCAGGTCGTTCGGATATTTTTGCGCATGGTAGTACATATTTGGAAACATTCTAAAACGAAAGCAAATGTGTTGTTTTTTTAACACACATACGTTTTTTTTTTTTTTTTTTTTTTAATAGACACCATATATTTTTTCTTCAGCAATCTATAGCATGACAAATCACATAAACAATGGCGTTGATTGCATCGCAATATTCCAGATACATCCCCAGATATTGCGACGCGAAGTTGAAGCTTGAAAAACCCGAAATGCGCTGCTAGCGCACGACCTGAGGCTCAGGTGTGAACTCCATGCTGCCCGTAATCGCGATGTGATTGACATGCGTAATCGCACTTCCATACTTACCAAGAGGTCCGAAACGAATACTACGGTCTGCTGCCATCCTGAATTAAATTCATACATTCCAGCAGGTATTTATCCCATAGGCTAGGGGTGATGCGGTTCTGTAACATATCTGTGTACCGCAATGTTAGTCACAAAGTTAACTTCGCTTATCGTTAATCCGTTTCAAAAAGGTAATGCCGTTCAACGTTAATATTTTACTTTACTGTAGATCTAGCGCAAGTAACAGTGAATCATTCACTCATAGTAGTAAAATTCATTTTGATGGTTTTAGTGAAACGAGCATGTGGACTAAAGATTTTAATGTTGTTTAGGTAAAAATGTTTTGATTTGGGAAGTTCAGATAAGACATAGAAGATGAATGTAAACATGTTTAACCAACTAGTTTTATTATCACATATTATCAATGTTATGTTTATCTAATGCGTTACATGACAAGTTGTTTCAAACAAATGTTTCAGAACATCACTGGGTCAAATGGCCCTTGGTAGAAACTTGCACTTCGATACCAGCACTACATACTAAAGATTGCGTTCACATATCATGCTCACAGTGATAACCATTGGCTTGCATACATAGGGTCTCTCTGCGGATGAAGGATGCCCTACTTCGTGCTACTGTTTCCTCTTTGTTGGCTGTACAAGCATCAATAATGCGTTGCTTCATGTCCTCTGGTGTTGTTGGTCCATTTTGGTAAACAGCATCCTTCACTGCTCCCCAAAGAAAAAAAAATCCAGCGGTGTAAGGACCGGAGATTGGGCAGGCCACCTAACTGGGCCACCACGTCCAATCCAGCTAACAGGGAACTTACGGTTCAGAAGTCGTCGTGCTCTTAAGTCGTTATGTGCAGGGCATCCGTCATGCTGATACCACTTGACCATTCTCCTGTTCAGTGGTACGGTGTCCAAGAGAACAGGAAGATTGTGTCGTATAAATGTGGAATACTGTCTGCCATTTTGGACGCAATTTACAAAGAAAGGTCCAAACACTTTCCACGGACGTTGATGCTCTACCTGACGGAGCCATTTTGGATTGTCTGCGGACTAATAATGCATATTCCTCATATTGACAATTCCTTTGTTGGAGAATGATGCCTCGTCGATAAAGAGAACATCTGCGAAAAAATTTGGACTAGTCAGAAGTTTTTGCTGAACCCACCGACAAAATGTTACCTGTTTCTAAAGTCATTTCCATGAGATCCTGGTGTAAATAAACATGGTAAGGATGAAATTTATGACCTTGAAGAATACGTCGTGCGCTTGATTTCGACACAACTACTTCACGTTCAATTTGACGTGTGCTGATGTGAGGATTCACAGCTACGGTAGCGAGCACAGCAACTTCAGCACGTCCATCTGTGCGTGTTCTAGGACGATGTCTAGGTCTTGGATTTAAGCTTCCCCTTTCACGTAGACGAGATGTGAAACGTCCAAACATCCGGCGCGAAGGCGATGGCTTGTCAGGGAATCGTCTTCTGTACAGTCGTTCTGCCTGAACAGAATTTAGCCCGCCTACAACAGGGTACAGTACAGGTATGTAGAGTAGGGTAGAAAACATATTAACGTAATAATCATAATGTTCTCTATCAGAATCTTAAACAAACAAGCTATCTAATAACGTATTTCCCATCAACGTACATTCTCCATAGATCAGCAGCATTTCTACCATATCTTCATGTGTGTACATAATACAGTATAAGTTCCACAACACAATGTTTATTCACAATGTGTACTACCTCCGTGCCGTCACTAGATTACTCTGATGCACAAATACACTGGCAAGCGGTGTACTGCACGCCAAAGCAACAACAAATGGTATGCTCGGAGGGTGGTGGAGTACAGGAGTTTGCATGGTCGCAAATCAAAAACAAGGCGAAGTGGTAACCGTGGCTGTAGTGGGAACTAGGTAGAGCTAGGCCCTGGATAAATGAGTGCGCGAGTGGGTCATTTAACGCATTCGATAAACCTTAGTTTGGGTGTGCAGGATAAATAAAACAACCTGACTAGTGTATACCGATCGGTACTGGTTCAGATTGTGTACGTAGACACACACAACGTGCTTATGAGAGTTGATGGCAGCAGACCGTATTTTTCGTTTCGGATCTCTTGGTAAGTATGGAAGTGCGATTACGCATGTCAATCACATCGCGAATACGGGCAGAATGGGGTTCACGTCTGAGCCTCAGGGCGTGCGCTAGCAGCGCATTTCGGGTTTTTCAAGCGTCAAATTCGCGTCGCAATATCTCGGGATGTAATTGGAATATTGAGATACAATCAACGCCATTGTTTATGTGGTATGTCATGCTATGGATTGCTGAAGAAAAAATATAGGGTGTCCATTAAAAAAAAACACCTTAAGTTTGTGTTATAAAACACATTTGCTTTCGTTTTAGAATGTTTCCATATACATTCATGGGTCCCAGCCGTACATTGATGCCGGTGAAGGTCAATTTCCAATAGCTGTTATTGTACCAGAGATATTTTGGGTGGACAAGATAGCTGGGACACACTGTATATTGCATTAAACAAGAAACCATTTGTGTATCTCCTATAAAGTGAAGTATGACCTCATATAAAATATTAGATCATTGTCAATTGTAATCAGTTACCACCCAAAAAAATAGTTTATACTACTTATGTGATTATGGATCATTAACACATCACGAGGGAGCAACAAGTGTGGCCAGCAATTCATTCTCTCGGTGCTGCAATGCTTCACGCACACCGAACGTCCGCCGAGATCGGAGGCTTGCGATCGCGGTATGACGCCATTCAGGTAACTCGAAATTACTTTTGTAAGGAGGTAGAGAGATCAGTGCGGCTACCATTTCAAATTCTTTTCTGTACTTTCAGCTTCAATTTCACTCGCTGTAATGTATGGTTTAAAATGCATAGAACAGTAAGCTGCCCGCTATCCAACTTAATACACGATTTGTAAAAGAAGCGCACGCCAATGTCTAATAGCGCATTTGGAAACGACTGACTCAGTTACGAAAACGGAAAGAAATTTTCATAAAATCCCTTATATCACTTAAATGATTCGAGGGATCGAAGCAAGATTTTATCAAACGACAGCACGCAAAGGAGACATTATTTTCTCATACGATTAATGTATAAAATTTTTGCCCGAATCGCGATATTTAACAAATGACGGAATTCACTGAATGAAGTATTGGACTTGTAAGGGTTAGCGATAGCTGGTGAAAAGAAAATTGCAGTTTTTCTTTTATGTAAGTGAAGAAGATACGTAATTTTAGGATGTGCATTTTCATGAAGTACAAATCATCTTACTCTTAGTATTAATAAATAGTTTAAACGTTCTGGGGCACTGATCACCCAGCCATTGTCCCCTTACAAATCAGAACACTCAATATTCTGTAGCTATTTGTTGTCATTGAGAATAATATTTGTTAGCTCTGCTATGTTTGGCAAAAGAAGCGGATTTTAACAAGAACCTATCAGGAACTAGACGTGAAAAATAAGTTTGGAAGAAGAAGTAGAAGAAAGAAGAAGAAGAAGGAGGTTTGGTAAGGAATGTAAATGTGCACCTACATTGAAATTTGCGTGGAGTCCGATAACCTATTATATTTTAATGGTGAAAATTGTGTTGTTTTAAAACAGACGAAAATATCTATTTCTGTATCTCAATCTTAAAAATACAAAAACGTTTAACTTACTGGAGTCCTGTGAACTAGCCACCATTTTTATCTACATAGATACTCTGCAAATCACATTTAAGTGCCTGGCAGAGGGTTCATTAACCACTTTCATAACCCCTCTCTAATAGCGCGGGAAGGATGAACACCTAAATCGTTCCGTTTTCGATATTATTTCCTTAATTTATTGAGATGGTCATGTCTCCCTATGTAGGTGGGGTTCTAGCCAAATATTTTACATTCAGAATTAAAAATAGGTGATTGAAATATCGCAAATAGACCTCGCCGCAACGAATAACGTCGTTCTTTTAATGAGTTCTTCCTCAAATCGTGCAACATTTCCGTGACGCTTTCCCCCATGTAACGTGATAACACGAGCTGCCCTCCCCTGAACCTTCTCAATGTCTTCCTTCAGTTCCACCTGATGATGGTCTCACAATGGTCGACACTCTTCCAGGAGACGACATAAAAGTGTGATGTAGGCAGTCTCTTTGGTGGTGCTGTTGCATCTTCGAAGCGTTCTGCCAATGAGACGTAACCTTTGGTTCGCCTTCCCCACAATATTTTCTGTGTGTTCTCTCCAGTCTAATTTGTTCGTAATTGTAACTCCAAGGTATTTGGTTGAATTTACGACCTTATGGTTTGGCTCATTTGTTGAAGTTCAGCGGATTTCTTTTAGTTGTCATGTTTATTACTTCACACTTTTCATTATTTAGTGTTAATTGCCAATTTCCGCACCATGTAGATATTTTGTCTAAATCTCTTTACAGTTGTTCTTGATCCTTTGACTTCACTGATCGACAAACGACAGCTTCATCCGCGATCAGTCTGAGACCTGTTTAGATTGTTGCCTAAATCTTACATCTTATAAAAAAGCAAACTTTTTACACATGATCCTTACTATCAGGCAACAATCGCTTTTGGGGTAAGAACCACCTACGAGACATACGTTAAGAGATATGACGTCATAAACAATGGCAGTCGTGAAAAACGGCCGCATCCTGCGATAATATCCTGCATCTTCTCCTAAACTAATAGACCGATTACAACCAAATTTGGAGCACATATTCCTGATGTGAGATAACAATTGCTGTAAGAGTACGAACCACATACGACACATGGTTCAGGAGATATAACATCATAAACTATGAGTTGCAAGTAACCGCCACATAATGCGACGGGAATTTATGAATACACTATATGAGAATGAGAGTACTTAGCGACTTGAAACAAATTTTATACATCATTTCAAACCTTTACTAAACTTTTTTCTCGGTGACAACCGTAGCAAAATGATAAAAGGAAAAAAAGTTTCTCGCTTACTACTCTTCCGCTGACCATGGAGCAAACGTATTGCTTTCTGTATGACGTTATGATTTATAATTGCTACAATACAAATTGTACTCGCAGGAAATTTTGCAAACGGTACACACGTAAAGCTGAATGGACGTTCGAAGTTGTATCACTTACGACACGTAGTTCATCAGACATGAGGCCGTAAAGAGTAACGTTCATGGAACACCGCACCATCAAGCATCACGTATTAGTTTATTACTTCCTTACTAATAACCGTATTCGCAACAGATTTTACCGACATAAAGCACTTATACAAATCAATTTATTCCTGCAAAATTGTGTAATTGTACAACATATCTATACGAATAATAAATCTGTAAATGTAGTCCTGTCGCTGCTCCAATCACTGCACGAATTGTCGCTGGTTTTCACAGGAAACATACGCGAAGATACGCACATGATCTAGGCATGATTTCATCAAAATAGAATCACGAAAATAAGATCGTAATTTTAAGTGATTCCAGTGACCGCCGTGTCTGTCTGTCTGTTCATTTATTAGAAACCACTTATCTCCAAAGCTACTTCAAAAATTCACATGGGGTATTCACAGGTAACTTCAGCCTACTTATATCTAAAGTAGATAATTTTGCTGCTTTCATTGCTTGCTATATAAAAGAACTGAAGAATGAAGAAATTCAAAGGCAACTGATGAGCGATATCCACAAACTTGTCATCGATGCAAAAACCAAAGACTCACAAACCAGTTAAGTGCACTTTTACATGTTCATTATTAAACTGTTTATGCAAACCATGAATTTTTGTAATAGTCTTTGGTTGTGGTTTTAGGACAAACGAGGCACACGGCATTTGCAACCATTTCGTGTTTCTGTACGAAGATATCTGTTGTAATAGTTCGTGTTTCTACTACCTATAGACACTGCTCCTCCCATTATCCAAATATTAACGACAGCCTATTAAAGAAATAAATGATGTTTACATTAATTCACTTCTTTGTGACTTCCTCTCTGATTTTGCTTACCTATATAAATTTCACATGTCACGCCATTACTGCATAAAAATTCAACATGTTACAAAATATGAAATGCAGAAATTATCTAATACTTTGCTGCAATGTTTGTATATATATATTGTAAATTTTGAACTGATGCTATATTCTACTACAAGCCATTTTATACTTCAAAGAAAAGAGGCTGCGGCACATGATTTGTTAACATAAAAGAGGATGTCTCCTCTTTGCTGTGCATGTTCCTTGTGGTAGTGTGACACTGCACAGAAGGTTTTGTTGACAGTGATGTATGAACATTGCAGCAGGAAGTAAACAGATTAGTTTGCTCTGGCGTGGCTGGAGATAGTGGTTGCATGCACTTGAGGTTTGTACTACATTTCTTTTTCTTATGAAGACAATGACCGTAATTGTTAGTGTTATTGACATGCCATTCTGGATTTTTCGTTGATAGAGTAGTTGATGCTAAAATCGTATAATTGTGTGCAAGCGACAGATAATATATTAGACCAACATTAGAGTCAGATTAAGTACTTGATTGGGGGAAGATATTATAAGAATATCATATATGAAAGGATTAAGGGCTAAACTGCAGAGTCTGTTGTCCAAGCGCTGAAAATGTTGGCAACACTTAAGGATACTGTCGCGTTGAAATGGAAGTAGGAATGACTTCGAAGGCAGGGTTGTCGACTGAACACAGCACTTATACTGAAAGCAGGTTTATTGCGAACTGAAACATACACGCAGCACTGACTGCCTCTCGGGCAGAGTACTCTGCTATATATATATATATATATATATATATATATATATATATATATATATATATATATATATATATATATACAGACATAATGTACCACAAATTAGAAGAATAGTTAACATAAGACCATGTAGAACATTCTGGAAATGTTGATTACAAAGAAATTTTTTGCCGATGGACGGGATTGAACCGGTGACCTTCAGCACCGTAATCTGTGACGCTATCCCTTGCGCCACGCCGGCAGTTTTTTTTTTTTTTTTCTTCTTCTTCTTCTTCTTCTTCAGTTTCAAAGTACGTCTTCTCGTTTCTGTGCTGCCTTAGCAGTGCATTCCACTAAGTGCGATTGTTTTTGTCCAGTTCTTATTTAAGAACTGTCTAGGTAGTGTGACACTGCTCTTAAGTTTGTGAACGCCAGTCGCAGTAACAACACTCTTTTTTATTTGTTAGTGTAACTCATCCATACTGAATTTAAAAAGAAAAATAATGAATGTTAAATAATGAAATGCCTCTTCAGTGGCTAACTTAACAACAAAATAAATTTCCCAACTGTTGATAACAAAAGAAAATGTAGTTCATCAAGAGTAAAAGTAGCAGTTTCTACTGACATCTAATTTCCAAATATTTTGTCTTTCAATCTTAGCGTATTTTCCTGTCCCTGATACTTGATCGGGAATTTTGTCGACTAATTCAGTTGCTCGTCATGTGTTTGTCAAGTCACCTTTTTCGGTAGCTGCATTGCTGTTACAGGGTTCTTCTGAGGCCTTCGCGGCTACCGTAGTGGCCACGCTCATGAAGTCCCCACCGTACTTCACCCTAAGCAGCTGTCCCCTATCTTAGCATGCATTATTTATTTTACCTTATCCCACTTCCTGTCTCTCGAACGATGCTTTTAAACTATTTCCAAAGCACTTTTGATGGCTTTCCTCCTATGTTCTTTGTAATATTCTGTATGTAAGAACTGTTCATATTCCAGAATATTATCTTCGCCTCTGTTGTGAATGAGAGTTGATGTAATGGCCAGACAGCCATACAATAGCATTATTCTTCTGTTCGGGAGAAGAGACATTTTGTGGTAGAAATCATTGATTGTGATTTCTCTACCATCAGTGCCCTTTATAAAGGCAATATGTTTCTTCACATCATCAGAAATATCTTTGTTTCAAAGTCGGTTAACGTGGGGTCTCGCGGCATTGCTCCCGCTGTTAGGTTTCCTTTGGAGCCAGCTGCAATGTCCTTGATCTTGTCATTGGTCCTCTGTATGACAGTTCTGGATAATCCTTCCCTTCTGCACGATTACCGACGACAGACGTTTCTGTCGTCGCTTCATCAGTATTGAACAAGAAGCCATTTTCGCCTATCTGCTCTTCAGGATCGTAGTAAGGCTTCATGCGGAGGACGGAAGAAGTTTCTTAGTTTATGTCGTTTCGACGAAGGCTCAAAATCCTTAACTTGGTATGTGACGTCTGACAGGCGGCGTATTACACTATACGCACCAAAGTATCGCTTCAATAACTTTTGGTATAGGGGTAAAAATCCATACCAGATCTCCTGGGCTGTACACAACAGGTCGGTGCTTATCGTTATACCGCTGACGTCCTTCTCCTGGGCGTCCAGTATCCGTATGCCACCCAGCTGTCTTGCTTCTTCGACCCTGGTGATGAGCTGTTTCACATAGTGATCCTGAGTGTCGTCCGGTTGGAATGGGAACAACGTATTCATTGTCGTCTCAGCTTTCGTCTCTTGTTTGATTCTCGTAACAGATCAGGTTGTTTTATTTTTGTTGCGGAACGTAACTGTTCTGTGCCTGTGGTTCATAATGCATAGTATTTGTTGCGATAAGGCTGGTACTTGGGTGTTCATTTGCTGTCACAGGGTTGAGACTTGGTTATTCATACATATGATTAAAGCCTCATATCTCTGAATCCATTCATTTTGTGGTGTTTGGTGTAACGTATACCCGTCGCACATTTCAACGAGTTCGGATAACAAGAAATTCCGAAATATTACTTTTATTTTATTTTTTGCATTATTTTCAAAATAAAAATAAATAAATAAATTTATGAAAATTATTGTACAAAGAATGTTAGAAGAATAACGTTGCAATGGAATTTAAATTTTCCAAAGCCATCGCCATTACAAGGAATAATGAAAATATGACGTTGTAAAGACTATATATAAACTGTAATTTTATTATTGTTGTCTTACTGTCTGTAATATCAGATCGATGTTAACTATGAATTTGTTAATAATACATGACTTAAACGTTTTCGAGTGTGATCATTTATAGTTACAAAAGACCTTATTTAACGGTTTATGCTAAGTAATGGAAATACTACGAATGTGTTGTCTGTGAATGTGTAGGCGTAACGAAGTGAGGATTTATTTTTGTAGTTATTTTAGCAACATTTCTTATGAGGAAGAAATAATTATCTGATTTTAGTGCTTCAGATTAAAACCAAACAGGACTAAGACGATTAGGGTCAAATGTTAGCAAATACCGAATTATGATTTACGGTCCATAGATAGTTATTTTTCCAATGGTCTTAATCAGTTTCCAAAGTGTGTGTGCTTGAAAATCAGATCATTAATAAAAGCAATTACTACAGAAGATTGTAGAATCTATATTTCAGGTAAATATTTAAACAGTTTTACGTGCAGTGAAGTTTGGTGGAATTATTTAAAGATATTCACAGTACAGTTTGGCATTTACCATAGTAAGTGTCAATGCTACATCAATTGTTAGCCGCAGCGCTCAGTATGTGAATATCTCTGGACTCGATATAGCAACCACCGTAACTAAAATTTTACACAAGCTACAAGAGACATCGTGTTGAGGTTGAAAGCTAGCTATTAATGCTTGACCGTCGTTGTCTTCCCATGTGACTGGGGTGACTCATTAAAACCCAAGAAGCAACGAAATCTCACGGCCTCTACTGATCTACCTTATAAATATAATAATGAAAATGCGGCGTATCTGACTTCAAGCTGTTTCACTTAATCATAGCAAAAAGATAAAAGGATAAAATTTTCAATTGACCCTGCATTGAGTATCACTTACTTGTTGAGAGGTGCTATCGAATGCGGTAGTCTCTGCCGATATAGTCGTGTTGGTTTTTTGCGGAATTAATTCCACCGGCCGAGCTGCCATATTGGCCTCTGCGGACGCAACTAATTGTTGAACATAACTGTTTCGTCTGGATTCATATTTGGTGTCTCACTTCGGATCTCAACCATATAATTCTGAATAAAATGAGAAATCTGAAACCTATATATCATCATACACAAGCCTATGGAAGTGCCTGATAATAACTGAACACTGTAATGGCACACTTCACTCATATATGAACACGTCACGTGAGGCAAGCGAGAGCCGCTATGCTAAAATACATACGCGGAAGCCATCTTGGTAGATATAATGTTCCTTAACAATGCTATTGTAAATTACGTTTAAACGAAGAAAAAATGAACGTTACTGAAAAGATGATGAAAATACATGCGTATACTAGTGACAGATTAAAGAGATCACAGAAGCACCAAATAAGCCGTAATACTGGACCAGTCTTACCTGTGTTTGATGATTTCCTATTCTTCGTTTTGGCCTCTCTCAGATTACGGATTTTCCAGCTTCAGTTTCCTGGTTCAATTTTTGCAATTCTTCCCTCTTAAAAAGATTGTTTTAGTATTTTCTCGTAAAGTTTGTTCAGTTTATGAATATGATAAAAACATCGATTAGATACATACAATGAAAACAAATCTTAAGTACCTATCTCAGTTTCTAAATTAACGTCATACAAAATTGGAGGGGAATTTAAGCTGACATTACTGTCTTTTCACAGAAGCCATTTAGGTTTCGCAGTCCTGTCACAGAGAGAATATTTCTTTGTAATATTACTCTTGCCATGTTGCCGTACGAATCGGTGTAGGACTCTGCGATTATAAGATTAAGGATTTTCGTAAATTTTGATCCTACAAAAATCGTATAAAAATCTGAGCAAATAATTTAGACAAGGATAGATGAAATTAATACACGAAATGACTGAATAGAATGAAATGGCGGAACATAGATTGTACTTAAGAAAACACACAAAAGTAAAGAGAAAATTTACGAAAGTTCCCATTCAAGCTTCTTTCTAGAAATCTTGATCACAGCAGCTGAAAATGTTAAGCTGTTGAATAGTATATATAAATTTTATGATACTTTCCGCAATAAATTAATGTTCAGTTTGTTCACCTCGCAAGTCATTGTAGCTGGACCGCGTACTAAAGTTTGATAAAGAAAATAACAAGCAGAAACATTTATTTCATGATCATTCATATCTCTTGACAATGTACTGTGGTAGGGAAAGCTGAAATATAATATAATAAGTATTTCCTTAATGAAGTAGAAATATCACTGAAAACAATCATTAATATTTATTCTTACTGTTGGCTCTCGTTCCTCCAGAGGCGCTGTTGTCGCTCCAAGCTTGAGACCAAATTCCATATCAGTTGTACGTATATGTTGGATTGTGATATCGGTATATAAATATGGATTACACACGGCGAGGATTATATCAGTTTTATATTCATTGCGTTGAATCATATTTCATATATCATAGCAAACAAAAAAATTATGTTCAGAAATATGGTAAACTTGAAAGATAAAATAATAAATAGCATTTTCAAAGGATAATTATCCGATCGCTACCCAACTTTTCACGAACACCCGCAGTGCTATCTATAAGTTTTCTGGTGCACTACGAAAATAACAGCGCCGTTCTTTACAATCATGAAATACACCTAAACCTTCGAATGACGTTATCTTTCATTCTCCTTATCCGATTTTGATGAAATGAAGCCTATATGTTGCCCCAGGCTATTAATTTGTGATATCTCATGAATATACAATACTTCTAGATATTTACAGTCCTACATCATACTTATAAGTACAGTCTGCACATAAAACTTCAAATAACGATATCTTTCCTTCCTCTGATTCGATTTTCATGGAAAGAAGCCTACATTATGCTCCAAGCTATTCGAAAATTACGTGTTAAGTCCCACGAATATTCGTGTTGTACTTTCGGAGATTACTCTCTGCAAATAGATACATGCGATTGCTTTCAGAGCAATGTTTAAATTTACTTACTTTCTCTGTCCGATCTTGTGAAATGAAGCGTTTATGTAAACGCACGATATCCTTACGTTACCTCTGAAAAATCCCATGAAAATTCGTCTATTGGTTTTGGAGATTAACGTGATGAAAGAGAAACACAGACATGACGCTTGTAGATAAGAATCATTAAATTGTGATAATCTTTTATCCCGTGTTCTGTATTTCCCCCAAGGTACGCTGAAGTTACCTGTGAAAACCCCATGCGAATTCGCATAGTAGTTTTGGAGATAATGGGTTTCTAATACATAAATAGACACGACGATTAAACAATTAAAATTATGATATATCTTAATTTCGTGATTCTATCTTGATGAAATCACCTAGATCCTCACCCAACCTTCGCTCATGTTTCCTGTGAAAACGGCTTGAAAATTCGGCCAGTAATTTTGAAGATTGAAGCGAACAGTGACATGCCTAGATTCACAGATTTATTATTAGTGTAGATAGATATATTTGGAGTACTACGTAACTAACAGGGGCTCTATTTGTTCTTTACTGTACTACGGCGTTTTCTAAGCATTTCTAAACAGAAGGGACTCAAGATCTAATAAGTAAGCACCGAAGTCAGAAAGGAAACTATATAAATTCAATTTTCCTTGCAAAGAATTCTTATTAAATGAAAACATCGAGAGAAATTAAGGAACGTCGTAAGTTCTTAAATTCAAATTACACCCGTCGTAAGATGCACTTCTTTTCTTCCATGCCGTTGTAAAGCATATGGAACACAGCTAGGAAAAAAATATTTGTCGTGTCGTACCTGGGTTAAATTTTACCTGCAGTGGCAGCGGTATAGGTTGCTATCGTTGGCAATGAACTATTCGCTTTAGGAGGATGATTCATCTACTGACCAGAACAGCACGAATTATTTATTTTATCATAAACATGAAGAATTATTCCCCTTATTGTACATTACTCATTTTTGAAAAATCATTCAACGGCCGTTGCTAACATCAATACATAATATCGCTGCCGTTAGGAAAATCGTAGCCTTGTTATGAGAATAAAATTCGCAGCATCACCATTGGTTATTTGGTATACTAAGTAAGTAACAGCGCCTCTATCGGATTTTTGCTATACTACGCTGAAATTCAAGCATAGCATACACCAAAAACTACAAATTACGATATCTTTTCTTCCCCTGATACGTTTTTGATGAAATGAAGCTTATATGTTGCCCCAAGGTGCTCTGTTGACCTATGAAACCCTATGAATGTTGGTATAGTACCCTTGGAATTTTGCTGTACCACACCAAACTTGTAAGCATAGTATAAACATAAATCTTCAAATTACGATATCTGTCCTTCCTCTGATCCCATTTTATGAAATTAAAAAAAAAAAAAAAAACGCACTGACGTGTTTTACGGCCCACTTTAGATATGTAGTCTTAAGTTTTTGGAAACATTTTGGACCAAAATAATAATGTAAACAATGAAAAATAATTAATAAGAGTGTCTGAAACCCTTTTAGGAAAATATTTTTAAGTAGTTTTGAACCACTGACCTTCGGCGTTACAGTCCAATGCATTGCCCACTACGCTACGGCTAACTCTAAGAAGTTGCTTCCTTAATTCTTTATACTGTTGATGGCCGTTGTTAACTGATGTTAATATGGCATTTGTAGACACTAGGTTATCATTTATAGTACGAAGAACGACGTGTTTTTGTTAATTCTTCAGTGCGCCATTGGTTTGAAATGACAACGTGTAAGCTAAAATAAGAAAATCATCAAATACGCAACGCAAGATGGCTTATGCCAGAGAGAGTTCTGGGCAAGGAATGTCACGTGACATCTGCGAACGGCTGGTTTCCGTTAATTCAGTGGAGGGTGTGAAAACTCTGTTATTTTTATAAGTATCTTTCAAACGATACGATATATATATAAAATACAAGGCAACAAAGCTGTAGATAATCTTCTCCTCTACAAATTCGTTTATTCAATTTTAGCGTCAGATGAACGATTTATATGCAATTAAAATTATATTACAAACATTTTTTGGTATACCTAACGTATTTCTTATCCGACATATTTGAAAAAGCGAGGTTCTGGTCTCTAGTAGCCAACAATTATGTCTGTAAAATTTGGTGCCGATCGGTTGAACGGTTCGACCTAAAAAGTGGGAACACTTTACAGCCAGACAGACATCGCCAAATCGCCGTTATTTTTGCAAATATCTCTGCGACGATGCAAGATACGAAAAAAAGATAATAGAATGAAATTGTAGAGAATTTTCTCCTCTACAAATTCGGTTATTCAATTTTAATGTCAGGTGAATGGTGAAGCCGTTATTTTTATTTAAATTTCGAGCTGTCGAAAGACGATCGCAAAGGCCCACTTTTAGTGTTACTACCGTAACCTAAAGTGGGCCAATATTCTCAATTTACCTGTTGAAACCCATGAAAGTACGTGTAGTACTTCTGGAGATTATCCTTAACGAATAGACATACATGATAGCTTTTAAACAAATGATTAAAATATGATATTTATATTTTCTATGATCCGATTTTAATTATTGAAGCCTTTGTGTAACCGCACGGTATGCTCAAGTTTCGTGTGAAAACCCCATGATATTTCGTCAAGTAGTTTTGGAGAGAAACGTGTTCAAAGAGAGACAAATATAACGGTCGTAGATTAAATAATTTCAAGTCACAATATTCTTGTTTTCTTCCGTGATCCGATTTTTATGAAACGAGGTCTATATGTTGTCCAGACTTACGCTCAAGGTACCTGCGGAAACACCATGCAAATTCGTGGAGATCAGAGGTTTTTAATAGTTGAACAAACAGACACGACAATTATTGAAAACACTTAAAATTACGATATCTTTTTTTTCGTTATCTGATTTTGATAAAATTATGCCTATATGCTGACCCAAACTTTTCTCCTGTGTCCTGTGTAATCTGCAAGAAGATGCGTACAGTAGTTTTGAAGATTGATATGAACGACAGGTCTACATTTACAAATTTATGATTAGTACTGATATTAAATTACAGCCTTCAGAGTAAAATGCCACCAACTAGAAAGTGTGTGATTGCGGTTCCGTCCTCTTGGGTCGCCGGTAGAAACGAAAGACGAGCGAGATAAATTTTTTAACAGATACAATATTACGAAAAGGAGGGAATCACGGCGACAAGCTTCGCTGGTCGAAAAATAAAATTGTTACGTATCGGTCCACAAGAAACACACAGCAGGTCAAAGACTGAAATTATTATCTTTCAATGCTGTTACAGTTTCCCCTATAATACAAAATTAAAAGAATTACTCTGATAGAGTACGACAAAAGTAAATTTTGCTGTCATGAAAAGTTACTGCAAATGAACTCCCCCCCCCCCCCCCTCCAATTCTAATTCAGAGGTGGAGTGGCCGAGTGTACCTAGGCGCTCAGCTGCGGAGCGCGTCGCTGCTCGCCGTCGGAGGTTCGAGTCCTTTCACGGTCATGGATGTATTTGTTGCCCTTAGCATTAAAGTAGTTTGTAAACATAGGGACTGATGGCCATAGATTTACAAACATTTCAACATTTTGGACGTTGCGCTATCCGTCCAAGTATCAATACTTCATATCTTGAAATCGGCTGCTTCTTTGTTTGCAGTTTTGCGGCCATTGAAGTAAAATTACAGTTCTTCAACTTGAATATAGAAATGTTTGTTTCGATGAAAGCCAGAAGAAACTTAGTTAACTGATTATTTGTTGCAACATAGTAAACAGTTAATTTGAGGTTTCAACTAAAGGGATACCTAAATTACGTCCAGTAACACAGAACCTAAACTGCATATTTGGAAACTGTGCAGTTCTGCTGTTTTTCAGTTGCAGACATAAGCTATACATATAATCTACTGACTACTAACCAGCTCATCTATTGCTTTCTCACTGTTACATCGTAGTTAGCCCAACAAATAGTGATGAGGATCCGAACCCATGACTTTGATGAATTCTTCCAATCTTTCCACCCACAACTTGTATTTGTTGTTGCTTGGTATCTGTAGTCACGATGTTAAATAATTTCAGATGTTTGTTAGGCTTAATGGGTTAACAGCGGGGTCATCAGTCCATAAACTTACTAACTACTTATAAACCAACTTATACTAAAGACAGCACAAACATTCATGCACGAGGGGAGAGTCGAACCCCGACGGGGAACGACATCGCGTATCGGAGTATAGTATCTCAATGCGCTTGGCCACTCTGCCGAAGCCGTCACGATGTTAAATCAAGAGAAATAGTTAAATTTTTGCCTGGGTCATTGGTATCATGTCGTCGTCTTTTATTTTTCTGATCTATTGGCCACAAGGACGGACGGGTATGTTTTATAACAATTAATGACAATAATATAGTATTCTTAGTGTATTAAAGAAGAATAACAAATAGAAGAGGCTGATCTCTCGCTTGGCGCACTGCAAAGGTTTTTAGAGTTTTGTTATTGTAGACTGTTTAGGATATTTGCAGAGTAAGATTATTATCTCTCTCTAGGTTGTTTATATTTCTTTTCATATAATGAATGAACAATATTTACTGTCTTTACTTTGCATGCCAAAGTGTTTGTTATCTTTGCGAATGTTAAAGTGTTTATATCATTGGATGGTATACATTATTGCTGGTAAAAGACAGAGACAGAGAGAGAGAAGGAGCGAGAAGAGCATTATATTATAGTTTTGAGAGGCAGTGGTGTGCAGACAGTCTCTGTGGTAACAAGTCTTGAATGAGGAGGCTGCCCTACCAAGTAGTGGAGGCAGTATTATTAATCAACTTTCTTTGTGATGAAGACATCCTTGAAGGAGCTACTTATTAGATTTTTCTGATTATGAAAGAAACTTGCAGATGTGTAAATATTAAAAGGTATCTATAATATCAGTTAGTTTTGAAATTGTAGAGACAGTTTAGACGTTGTTAATCTAGTGTGCAAAAGAAGATTTAAATAATAATGATAATTATGTCACATATCGTACATTGTATTTTTTTTACTAGCGAGAAGCATTTTATTTCCCATCTCATAGAACTTTGATAAAATGGTTAATGTTACATGGTCTCATACGTGTGTGATTGTGCTACATTTCACGTGGTAAGCACTATAAAGGAAATTAAATTACTGTGTGTTAATGGGAGTCATATTATTTGCTATTTTGAAAGGAATTAATTGCATGACAAAACGAGCGTTTCCATGTACACAGTCAGCCAAATTAAATTACTTAGTTCAGATCATTGATAGAGATTAGTATTGTTCAGATGCTGTTGCCAAAGTAACATGTTAAAAAACAGTTTTGTGTAACTCAGTAAAAGACTCTGATGCAAAGGTTATACGTTCTTCCTGTCCTGCTGTTGGATTGGTCAAACACGACATTTAGATCGTTGTGTAATTAACAAATAAAGTACTGATGAGCAACAGTTTTTATCAAACAAAACGTTTTAGCACGCAGTCTGTCAGGACAGGTATTTAATGAACATTCACAGTTGTATCGAGCAATACTGTAACGCACATCCATGGTCTCTAGAAAAAGCACAAATATGACGATTTCTGGTGTATTTGTCTAATCTAGAGTTTTAGTCGTACCCGGGGCACATTTTCAAGAGAAAAAAATAGACTTGAAGCCACACACATTGCTAATATAACGAAATCGTACTAACCAACAATGCTTTCTGTAGGTCACGAATAGAGAATACCGCGACAGAGCTAACATGACAGTGTTTGTTAAGCCGTATCGCACTTTTCTCTCTGTTTACAGCTAATAAAGACAGGTCGAGACGTTAAGCACAAAACTGTTTACAATATAAAGTTTGGACTTCGTTGGTTGGCTGGTCGGTTGTTTGAGACAGGGGGAGCAAACAGTTAAGGTCATCAGTCCCGCGGTGGGTAGGGGCTAGAGTGAGGATATTAATGGAGGGAAAGGAAATGCTGTCCAGGGAGGAAAGAAAGAAGGAAGACTGCATTAGTTCGGGGCCCGATAGTCGCCACACACTTAAAAAAAGAACCAGGAGCCCTCTGTGAGTAAAATTTGAACTTTTATAATGGCGTTGCGTTAACCGGAGGGGTGTCGCACATACCAACGGTTGCTGAAGGCAGGTTCAGTCTTTCCTGTGCGATACAATTCCAAAATATCACTTACGAGGCACAGATGGAATGAAGCCATAGAACAATTTGTTCCAGTTTTAAGTTTGTATATTATGTTCGCGATTAGGACAGACATGTCAAAAATATGGGATCAATTGCCTTGCCGCAGTGGATACACTGTTTTCCGTTAGCTAACACAAGTTAAGCACAGTCGGGCTTCGCTTACAATTGGATGGGTAACCGTCCTGCTCTGCTGAGCGCTGTTGGCAATCAGGGTGCACTGAGCTCTTGAGAGGCCAATTGAGACGGTACTGCAATGGGAAGTAGCGGGTCAGGTCTGGTAAACCGACTCAACGGCGAGGAATACGGGGCGCTGACCCCGTCCCCATCCATACCGCATCTGGTGGTGCCTTCGGGTGGAGGATGACACGCCCGACGGTAGGTACACCTTGAGCCTTCCAGACCTTGCGGCGGTACGACCTCTTCTTGCAAGGGACTAAATACCAAATTTCTCATGTGCCGTATCAGACTTCAGGATCCAAAAGTCGTGCGCTAGTCAACAACGAAAAAAAAAAAAAAAAAAAAAAAATCCAAACAGTATTCTGAAATTTTAACGCAGATAGAAGAAGCATATGATTCTAGGTTTGCACTTATTTTAAACTGTTACTTTGAAATAAATGTTTTAAAGATCGAACTGTCAAACAGAAGTTCGTAGTTGTGCTGGTTGCTATAGACACAGATAATACCAGTAACACCCAGAAGATGGCCACTTGCAACAGTGGCCGAAAGGTCGGTGAAATATTTGATATATTGACGATGCGGTCCAATACCCAGAAGACGTTTTATCAACTATACTTGTCCTGTTCACTGATGATCGATTGATATATAAGATCGATTGATTAAAATACTCACTACGGTCGGGGGTTCGAATCCCCCCTCGGGCATGGATATTTGTGACGTCCTAGTTCGTAAGTAGTTCATAAGTAGTTTGTAAGTTTAGGGACTGATGACCCCGTAGTTAAGTCCCATAGACTATACAAACGTTTGAACATTTGAACATTTTGATTAAAATACTAAAATTTGATAAAAGTCTTCTTTCTTTATCTGTCAAACAAAATAACTTTCCCTAAATGTCTTCTTTCAAATTGTAAAATGGTTTGACAGTAAATAATTCTTCAGCTCCTGTCAATGAATAAATTTCTTGCAAAATTTCTATAAATATCAAAATAATGATCGTTGGCTCTTTGTTAACTTTCGAGACACAATGACATTTATTGTTCTCACAATACAGATCATGACTCAATGACAGTTACACAAAGACTGATTTTATGTTCTTTTTTTATCTTCTACGAATGTTTCTATAATAATGTCAATATCTGCGACGAAAACAGTAGAGACCAGCATCTTCTTGCCTCGTGGCCGTCGACCCGCGACTTGAAGTGGCCAGTTGTTTACTACTGGAGATCGGCGACGAAGATGTTGCTCTCGTAGGTTCTATCGCCGTCACAACACATGAAACACAAGAAACATACGAAAACTCTTCTAAGAATCACATAACATAAAACATTTACATAAAAATCATTTGAAAACATAAAATATAAACATAATCTTCTACGAAACTGAGCTGCCAAAAGGTAGTAGTGGAGACAATAAACCGTCCCACTGCAACCTTCATACGCAAAATATGAAAAAAAATTCTCGAACATCTTAATGCTCTTTAGAATAGATTCTATCGAACGTAGATTCACATCTGCTCTGTCCACAGCACTCACTGACCAACTGTAGTCAAGAATGTACTTATGTTTTTTGATTATCTTTCCCCTTGTTATTGTCAGGGATTTATTCATTTATTGCTTTCAGCTAACTCTGTTGTGTTGTTTCTTGTTAACATCCACACCTCGCTCTTATCACAATATTTCACTGCTAGTAAACTGTATCATGAGCTCTACTGCATCTCTTGCCTTTCTTCAAGTTCTCGTCCATTTTCAGCATATCATTACTGTTTATTGGGACAGTGCGACAAGCATTTCAGATATGCTAGCAGAAGCCTGCTCTATATCGTCTGATTTTTCCCACTGTCACTGATGGCTCCTGTATTAACAATGAAATATAGAACGTAGCTCATCTTGCAATCACATAAAAAAAGAAGTGACATTAGCTTCTCGACTTATAAGGTACCATCAAAACCATTTTAAATAAAATCATGACGTACAGGATAAAAGCCCATTCAGGTGCCCAATACATTATTGGTTTTATGTGGCCTTCAAATAAGTAACATAATACACACTCTGATAAGATTCTAATATTTACATTTATTCATCACAAAAAAAAAATATTCTAAATATATATATTTAGGAAGAACGTATTGATTAATGAATAATCTTCCTTTGAACAGAAGCAAATTTTCACCTATACTTAATTTTCTTGTTGGGAAAACACTCTTCCGAAGCGCTGATGTGTTATATCAACAACGGTTGTTACTTTTAATAGTCAATTTTCATGTGCCTCCGTTGTGCTTTCGACAAAATGATGTACATTAAGAATCAAACGAAATCGGTCCCCCCGAGATCACGTCTCTGAAGGCAGGCATTGTTAGCGAAGAATCTCTTGATCAATACTCGCCGGCCGCGGTGGCCGAGGGGACTGAGGCGCTTCAGTCACGGTCTGAACGGTCACTACGGTCGGGGGTTCGAATCCCCCCTCGGGCATGGATATTTGTGCCGTCCTAGTTCGTAAGTAGTTCATAAGTAGTTTGTAAGTTTAGGGGCTGATAGCCCAGTAGTTGAGTCCCATAAGCTTTACAAACATTTTTTTTTTTTTTTTTTTTGATCAATACTCATGAAGTGACAACTTCTTTACGCGAGGAATAATGAGACATAACGCGAGGAAAGAAAATTCAGCATACTTTAATTCCTCTCACACAGTCATATGAGAAAGCACGGAACTTGTTTCATTAGAGTAGAAATTCCGCGAACGACGGTGATATAATTAACTGAAAACAATTCAAGATTGAACATCTTGCATCTAAATCACAAGTAACTCCTCTATTTGCGCAACTGAAAGGATGCATTATTGGGTGGAATTCGTTTTGTGACTAATATGCAACACATGTTCGTTGAAGGTCGCATTCAATATCAATTTCATCGTCGTCTAAAGACGATTCCAAAAGAACACGTCTTGGGGTTTCGTGTCTAATACCAGTTGTGGTTGACAATTGGGTTACGTGGGTCCTAGTTCAGAGCAAGCATTTTCATCTAACAGACAAAGCTCTTCAAATCCTCGGTATGTATATCCAGCAATTCCTGATAAGTCGTTTCGCTATTCCATTGAGTTGCACGTTGTTGGTTGCGTATCACTTTGAGTATCGCACAGACCGCTAAATGCTACTATTCGTCATCCACAGGACGGCAGATAGCTCGAGCAGCAGGAAGGGATGCAGGCAACGTCACACTGTTGAATAACAACTGTTGCTGGTGGTCGTCGTATGACGGGGCTTGTATTGGTGTCACGACGACATTCATCCGTCTTACGACGGGCCACGTAGCCAACACACGCTTGCGATCATCCATCATGTGAGGGCCTCGTAACAAGGGCACGTTCTCATTGCTCCATCATACTACAGGTGCCGTGCTTAAAGTGTTAAAAAAAGTATGATCTATCAAGCTTTTCGCGTTTCATGAGACAATATATAACATCCAATGAAAGATGTGTCTCAAATGATAACTTACACGACGGGCATTAAGTGACAAAACTTGTATTGGGATTCACATGTTGCGTTATGTAACAAAAGATGAAAGTATGACGTGATGCTGCACTTGAAACACATTGTAACATATACGAGTTACAGTTTAGGATGTGCCATTGCTAATAATATAAACAAATAAAACACGAATACAACATGTTTTATGGTATTTTGGGAAGACTGATGTTTTGAGCCTGTGGTTGTGTATAAAATACAGGATGATTCTTACAGTGAAAGAAACAGTAACCAACCACATCTGATTATGATAATTATTTGCAAAATTGCGCCGTTACAGGTTTCAAAACTTCCAGTTCATCGTCACACGGCTGTTCACGTCCACATACATTACTTGGTTGTGTGTGTCAATACAAAACATGTATTTGAAAGAACTTACTTGGACGTATTATGACTACTGACACTGAGTCATGTTGTAAACAAATTTTTACGATAGAATTTTTGTTCCTATTAACTTTCCTACAAAAAATTAGCTCCATTACGTTTAGTGTTGTTTGCTGCAGTTGTTGAAGCGATGAGCACTTTGTGTATATCTTATTTATCTTATTGGGAGCAGCATAGTGTGATTAACCACATACACATATACATCAAAAGGTTTTTGGCACATACAATACAAAGATGGTGATGTTGCCAACATAGGAGTATCAATGATGTTTGGTATGAGAGATATGTACATTGATTTGATATTGAAGTTACTTTATAAAAGAGAAACATTAAATTATTTTACATAGAATAAATGTTATACAATTTGCATTATACATTCAGTGACATGGCCTTTAAATTAAATACACTGCTGTATTTACAATTTTGATAAAAATTTCCTTTGTGACGTCGTAGGGACTGTCGTATACATACATAGGATAACGTGAGGAGTAATGAATAAGTGTAAATATTTGAAAGTTGACATTACTCATTAACACAATGTCACATCAGATATAAAATAAACTGAAGAAACAACACAATATAACACCCACGACAGACAGTAACCCAGCAGTCAAATATTTAAAAATGCCATATCCTGGATTTATGTCCGATAAAATAGCAAGGGTATTCAGAAATAAAGATGTAAAAATCATTTTCAGTACTAACAACAATATGAGTAGAAAGCCAAATCACAATATAAAACCATCAGACGCAAAATTTGCTACATTTGGTATTTACAAACTTACCTTCAGCTAATGTGACAAATATTACATAGGTCAAACAGGAAGAAATGTCAAAACCTGATAAAAAAGAGAGAGAGAGAGAGAGAGAGAGAGAGAGAGAGAGAGAGAGAGAGAGAGAGAGAGAGAGAGAGAGAGAGAGAGAGAGAGAAGTATGTAGCAGTTCAGACTTAATAAATGTAATAAATCAGCAATAGCAACACATATCAAAGAAAGAGGGTACCCCATGAAAATAGAAGACAATCTTCACAGCGCTCCCCTTCCCCTGCCCCCCTCCCCCAAATTACTATCAGAAACAAACATTAACAAACGGACTTTAGATTAGTTAATATAAAGCAATATAACGACTTCTGTATGGAAACAACGCCTGACGATGAGCAGAACGTGATCGAAACGCGTTGCTTTATGTTAGATTAAACGTAATGAAATACAGTGATTGGTAGCAGAAATTATAAATATTTATTATTTACTGTCACGCTATTTCATTTATCCTGTGTAGTCATTTGAGATCTGACATTCCGCTAGATTTGATGATTTTTTTCAATACCATCTACCCCAGCCTCTTTTTTGCATTGCAATAATTATGTGCATCGTTCGTATGCCACTGTGCATCGAAATCTAACTATTCCCTCAATCAGTCCACGGCATCTACTGAATTCACTTGCAGCTTTCCTGATCTTCCCAACATGTGGAAGACAATTCAGAAAAGTTTTGCGGCGGCTTTGCCCCATGTTTCCAACCTGTTTCCAGATACTTCTCATGAAATCTAATAGTCGGAAACATTTTCTGCCCAACCTATCCATCATTTTGCACGACAATACGCGGGCGCATACAGCGCAAGCTGTGGTTGCTCTGTTCAGTCGATGAACTGGGAATTACTGTACCATCCACCATACTTCGCGGACTTGCGGAATACGAATATCGTAAGTGTACAACTGACATTTAGTTGTCCTTGCGACTTTGATTTGATTCCAGAGATGAAGGAACAACTTCGCGGTATTCGCTTCAGACCTCTTCCGGATGTTTGACTGGCAGTAGCCCGTTCCATTCGCACCATCCACAGAACAGGCTCTTCTGACTGCATACTACGCCTTCAACATCGGTGGCAACTGGTTCTGCACAACTAAATGTTCAAATGTTTGTAGAACTTATGGGACTTAACTACGGGGTCATCAGTCCCTAAGCTTACAAACTACTTATGGACTACCTAAGACTAATGACGGCACAAATATCCATGCCCGAGGGGGGATTCGAACCCCCCGACCGTAGTGGCCGTGCAGACCGTGACTGGAGCGCCTCAGTCCCCTCGGCCACCGCGGCCGGCTTCTGCACAACTCTGGCGAGTACTTTGAAGGACAGTAACAGGTACAAACAAGTAAAAATTTTGTAGAGGTTGTGAATAAATAGTTTCCACTATTTAAGTTCCAACCCTCTATCTCTATGGAGAAAATATAATTTTTTCATTGGAATAATCTAAAGTGTTGAAATGTGATGTACCTTAAAGATTAAATTTGAGTAATTACCCGTTTTACGGACTATGAACCGAGTGAAGAAAATTTCTTTGGTCTTTTAAAGTAAAATATTGTTTACGATACATATAGGAAAGTCTTTACGTTGACTGCATTTCTTTCGTAGTATTATATTACATTCATTCAGATATAAATTGTACACTGTGAGAGTACATTAGTGACGTGTAAATAAGCATAAACTATCAATGCTTAAATCTACACTATGTGACATAGCTGGCAAGCTGCTTATACATATTCCCTGAGACTGTATTTTATACTTCATTCTCGAGTAAGACAAGAGGAAGCTTTCGTAACTGAACATGAAGTGATACATTTCCAGCAGCATACAATTTGGTGTTAATTTTAGCACGAGCCTGTTGAACGAGGTGCTCAGCAGATAGTTTCAGAATTTCATTACCAGTAGGAACAAAGGTGGGGTGCTTTTCAAACTCTAACGTAACCTGAACGCTGCTCTCCGCTGAGGACGTATACCGTGTTAATAATTTGAAGGAAGCTCGAGGAATTTCATTAGAGGGACTCGGAAGTGAAGCGGACGCGCTCTGCAAACCTCGCAGCGCCACGGCTGTTACCGGAACTTGTGTCGACACCAGCTCGCCTTGTTAAGGGTGAGCGGAATATAAGCAAGCCACATATCTGCACGGTTTGGTCACCGTTGTAGCTGCTGCGAGGAATGTTGAGTAAGGAGAGGTGGTATTATTCTACTAATAAAACATGTTAGGTGACTACGAAATCACGTAACATCGTACGGAAAAAAAATTAAAAAGTTGCCTACACGAAAATGGTTGTATCTTCAGAGATTGGAAGTGATATACCTTGCTATTTAAACCTGTAACCTTCGTTCACTCGTGTATGCTAACTACTTCTTTTTGTGCTGTAGTTACGATGATGGATGCATTCTTTCGATTGGAAGTTCCGAAATTAAAACAGAAAATGTTTAAATCCAGGAAATCTACTTGAAATAAAGCTAGAAAATGTTCTAAGAAATAATTTATTCACGCTTTCTAATTGAAAATCACAATTTGTGCTTATTAGGCGACCTACTCAGTGTAGCTTATGTAGTGGGACAGGGTAGTCGTACTACATTTTCCTATGTCAGCACTGTTTTGAATTTGTAAATAGGAAAATCAAAACTTTTTATTTAAAATGTATACATCTTTGATGTACATGTAAATATTGTTATTTTATTATATGACTCTTAAAATGTTTTATTTTCTGTTTGTTACATGTACGATCGAGGCGCCGCAATCAACAAGGGCAGCGTCGTCGCCGCCGCAGCCAATCTTGAAGTATGTAACCGCTAGCAGAATTTAACCGACGGCTACGGGGCTACGAATGCAGCTGCGCCTTCTTTATTGCCGCGCGTCAATCATTTCTAAGAAGAAAAGAAGAGAACATTAAATTATTATTATTGTTGTTTGAGATGCAGTCCAAGCTGGTTGTACAGTTTCAGATCTCTTGCTAAACTGACTTTGTATTAGTATGAAGGAGAATAAATATTTGTTAATATGGAAAAGTATCTTGCATTTATGAAGAGTTATTTATAATCAAGAATATGTTATAGCAAGAGTAATTTAATTTTTGTGAAGATCTTCTACTTATTTCAGAAAACAATTTAAATTCTGATTGAAATTATTACTGACTAGCTTCGAATGTGATGATATATTGGTATCGAGTATGAATATGGAAAAACAGTGTTTAGCAGGCGGTGGAATATTATTTTTTTCAGTACAAGTTAGCGACAGCAAACAGTAGTGCCTGTGTTTGACTTCGATAAAATTTTAGTAACGGCCACAGACTATTTTCCTTGCCCTGCTCGTACAAGAACCTTATTTATTCTTTGTGAACTATTTAAGGGAGCTAATCCTATATTTTCTGATTTATAGTGTGGTGCGGGACACTTCGGACGAAGTCTCGAAATTTTGCACGGGTAGATCGTGACAGTTGGTGTTGCTAGGGGACTGTAAATAATTAATCAATAACGTCCTAGCAACTGATAAAACCTTTGTAGTATCAAAATAACCTCATGATTAGCGACTAAAGATGAACATGACTAACTGTATTAACCATCGCAGTTATCCCGTTTCTGTTCCACCACAGTTACTAGGTGTTGTAATGTTTTCATGGTCACAACTCCTGATAACATAAAACATGCTCAAGGTTGCTGAGTAGCCCACCGATACATTTAAGTTTTTACGTCCAGGAAGGGTAGGCATCACGATTGTACAGTGGTGCGCAATGCTGGATCGAAGCAAGGGGACAACACCGGCTATAGCGTAGCGTTTTTCGACCGTCATCTTGGGATTCGCCTTCCCAGCAAATACACCGTTTTTTCTGCGGAGCGTCATTAGAGGAGATATGGTGTGTTCAGGATAAACCATCTTTATATATAAAGATTGTGTTTGTGTGTACGTATTGTATACAAATCTATTGTTTTCTTCCAATATTTATGAAATTTCGAACACGTAAGCTTCAATCCATTAGAACGGTCGCCGTAATTGTTAGGATTACGTACAACACATTGTCACGAGATATGACGCCATAAACAATGAGATGCACGAAAAACTGCTGAATCAAACGACAGTGTTGCACATTTCCTCCTAAACCACTGGCCCGATTTCGATCAAATTTGGTGCACATATTCCTTACCGTGACGTAATAATGCTGACGGCGTAGGAACCACATACGGCTCATGGTTCATGAGATACAATCTGATAATATAGTTTCAAGAAACTGACACATAATGCGAAGATAATTTATTCACACACTTTATGAGAATGACAGTACATAGGGACTTGCAGGCCACTTTAAACATAATTTCAAACTGTTATTGAACTTTTTCTCGCTGACAACCATAGCAAAATTATGAAAGAAAAAAGTTTATCGCTTACTACTTCTCCGCTTCATGGACTAAAACTATGGGATTCGGTATGACGTTACAATTTATAAATCCTACACTAAAAATGTTAGTCGCAGGAAATTTTACATATATACATATGTACGTATATAGCTGAATGTACCTTCGAAATTGTATCACAGTACGACCTGTAGTTCATGAGAGATGAGCACATAAACAGTAACCCTTATAGAAAACCGCCCTATCACACTCCGAATTTTAATCTATTACTTATTTACTTTTAATTGTATCAGCAACAGATTTTACAGACATACAGCACTTATACAAATGAATATATACCTGAAAAATTATACAATTGTACAACATATAACTCAATAAATATGAGATCGTGCGAATTTTATATGCCATTTGTATTTTAATTGCTATCTTTCTTTGTTTGGATACTAAACGTGTAATTTAGTACATTATGCAAGACAGCCTTATTTCTTATATATTCTCCGATAAATATGTTTTTAGAAAAAATGAGGTAGACAGAGAGAGAAGGGATAGGAATGGTACTAACTCAAGGCGGCAGTAAATAAATACCCAGGTAACGCAAGGTTTTTAGCCAGTTTCTTATATTTTCCTATTGGCTTCGTGTATTGTAACCATCGCAGAACCTGTTTCCAGCCGAGACTTTATTCCAACATGTACGAAGTGAATTTATTTAATTATATTTCCCCCTTCTATATCTACATATATAATTCCGAATTCCACTGTAGGATGCGTGGCGGAGGGTTCACTGTTCCACTACTAGGCAGTTCCTTTTCTACTCCATTCTCAAATAGAACGAGGGAAAAAAGAACGTCTATATGACTCAAATGTTCAAATTTTTATAAACCAATGGACTTAACGTCTTCGTTCATCTGTCTCTAGGCTTACAAACTAAGGACTACACACACACACACACATGCCCGAAGGACGACTCGGACCTCCGATATCGAGCAACGAATCAAGGCGCTACGGATCAAGGCGCCTTAGAATGCTCAACCACTCCACCATGGGCCCTCCTAAGTCTACATCTACATAAATACTCTGCAAGTCACACTGAAGGGAATGGCAGAGGGTTAATCGAACATCTATTATGATATTTCCCTACAATTCCATTCTCTAATAGGTCGTGGAAAAATAGAACACCTAATCCTTTCTGTTTTCGATCTCATTTCTCTTATTCTATTATATTGATCATGTCTCCCTATGTAAGTGGGTACAAAACAAACAAAAAGTTCGCATTTGGAAGAGATAGTTGGCAAAAGAAATTTCGCAAATAGATCTCGCCACAGCGAATAATGACAAACTTTTTGTGATTTCTACACCAACTCGTGCCTCATTTCCATGATACTCTCTCCCTATATCGCGACAAGAAAGAAGTAGCTGCCTTTCTCTGAACCTTCTCTACATCGACCGTCAGTCGCACATGCTGTGGATCCCATAAGCGTAGTAATACTCCAATATGTAGTGTAGGCGGTTTCTTTAGTAGAACTGCTACATCTTTGAAGTGTTCTACCAATGAAACGTAGCCTTCGGTTCGCTTTCAACACAAAATTTTCCATGCGTTCTTTCAAATTGGAAACGTTCGTAATTTTTATTCCTAGGTATTTAGTTGAATTCATAGCCTGTAGATTTGACTGATTTATCGTGTAACTGAAGTGTAGCGAATTTTTTTAGTGGTCACCCTTATCATAATTAAGCTTCAGTTGCCAATTTTTGCACCATGCAGATGTATTATCTAAATAATTTTGCAATTTTCGTGACTTTACTAACCGATAAATGACAGCATCTTCTGCGAATAGTCCAACAGAGCTACACAGACGGTCTCCAAAATCGTTTATAAAAACAACACTTCCTTAGAGAACACCTGATACCACATCTGTTCTGCTCGATTACACAGTCAATTACAACGTACTGCGTGCTTTCTGACAAGCAACCATCGATAGCAACCATCACATCATGTGAATAAAGAGCTAGCTAGGTTTCATAAGAACGATTCTTTCTAAATCCTTGTTGGCTATGGGTCAACATGTCGTTGTCTGCCGCTGTGGAGTGGCCGAGCGCTTTAAGGCACCTTGCTGAGAAGCGCGGTTGCTCGCCGTCGGAGGTGTGAGTCCGCCCTAGGGCATGGGTGTATGTGTTGTCCTTAGGTTAGTTTAAGTTGCTTTAATTAGTTTCTAAGCTAGGGATTAATAACCAAGCATTTAAGTCCTATAGACTTCCAAACTTTTGAACATTTGGTCGTTCTCTTCGAGGTAGTTCATAATATTTGAGGAAAGTATATGTTCTAAAATCCTGCTGCAAACCGACGCCGCCTGCGGTGGCCGAGGTGACTGAGGCGCTCCAGTCACGGTCAGCACGGCCACTACGGTGGCCCCCCTCGGACATGCATATTTGTGCCGTCTTTGGTCTTAGCTATTTCATAAGTAGTTTGTAAGCTTAGGGACTGTTGACCCCGTAGTTAAGTCCCATAAGTTGTACAAACATTTGAACATTTTGCAAACCGACCCAAATACATAGGTTTGTAATTCTGCGGATAATTCAAATACAATGGACTTCTCCCAACGCTTGTTCCAATCCTCGTAGCTTTTCTCATAAGCACTTTTTGGTACAGCTTCCAGAACTTACAGAGATGCAGTTTCTGTTTCCTCAGTTGTTGCAAATATTCGTCCTGTCATTAGTCACTTCAGGACTGGGAACATGAAAAAGTCGCAAGAGGCCAAATTCATGATTATGGAGGCTGTGACAAGATTGTCGTGTTGTTTTTGAACAGAAAAATCTCTCACAAGCAACGATGAATGAGCAGGTGCGTTGTGAATCAAAGCTAAGGATTGTCCTATCCCTGATATTTTTGCGTATTGCTACTCGGTACATAACGTCAAGGTAATACTCCTTATTTATTGTACGACATCAAGGCGAAAATTTATGATGCTTTACGGCACGGAAATGAAAATGCAGTGACTAACGAGCCTGGCATGCTTTTTTCGGTCTTGGATCTCCGGGATTATTCCATTGGTACGATTGAGCTTCGGTTTTGATGCCATAGCCGTAAACCCATGATTCGTCACCAGTTATACCCCTTTTGACGAAATTGGGTCATAGCATTGACGTCATTCAAGAGCTCCTGGGCGATGCTCATGCGACGGTTCTAATGTTAAATATTGAGAAATTTTATAACAAATGTCGCTGACAAACGTCTAATGCCCAAAACATACGAGATGATAGCATGACCGGAGCCAAGCGATGTGCCAACTTCCTCGGCAACGTCTCTTACGCTAATTCAACGATTTGCTAAAACAATTATCTTCACAACTTCGACATTATCATAAGTTGTTGTGCTATAGCGTCGAGAACGCGGTTTGTGATTGGTATTTTCCCGGCCGTCTTGTTAGAGCCTGTATCACTTGTCAACATTTTCTTTCATTTAGAGCTGAGCCACGGTACCACTTGCAAGCATTACAAGTGTATTTGATTCCATTTTTCACACAAAATTTTATATAAATTCTTTGCTCCTTTTTGATGATAATAATAATAAATCGTCTAACACACTAAAACACGACTAACCTATGACTCTGTCAAATGAAGTACGCCGTACGTTTGAACCTGTGAATATGTGTTGGGAACAAGTGTATAAAATAACAATAAATAAATAAATAAATAAACGGATATCGAATGTACTTTGTCGGCGGATTTGAAAAGTCAACATACTTTTTGAACAGCCGTCGTAAAAGACGAACTGCATTTCTCAACAACGTCGATGAAAGCAGGTGTAGTTTCGCTGGGTACCAGGATATTAGGACATTCGGAAAAATGAAGAATCCGATCAGGATGTCAAAGTATGACATTATGTTTCAGTGCGAAGGTGGTTCGTTATTATCGTAGTGTCACGCAGTAATTAGGTGGTTGTATTTTGATATGAGTAATATTTATCGTTCTTAACAAACTACAATGTTCATTACACTGCAACGCTGTTATAAGTTAAATCGTTCATTATCCGCATCCCAGAAGATTCGAAATACTGAAACATTCTTGGGAGTAATTAGATGGAGGACGACGATTAATTAATAGCTATAACCTTACCGACACGAACCAACACCGTCTGAAGAGCAGGCTTGCGCGCTTCCGTGCCACGTCACGCAGAATAGGTCGTGATCGCGTAGCTCACTGGCTGGCCTTCTCTACAGACGGTGTTGCACGAACCAAGCAACACCAACATTACAACATGACCTAAATAAGTAAATTTAAGAAAGAAAAACTGGTGCATCAGCTTGGTTCCAAGGTCTCCGGTACACTGATTTGAATGTGTAGTTCATCAAGAACAAAGTTCCTTAGATTGCCCATAGATGTCTCTCAATCAAGTTTGTTAACACCCGCACATAAGCAGTACGAATGTGACAGAGTATGTAAGAGGGCCGGCGTCCGGTGATTCCAGTTATAACATCAGGAAGGAAATGCATTGTGTTCACTGTAGATGTGCCATGCCTCGAAGGTAACTATTATCGTATCCACATTGTTACTTTGTGCTACGAGTGACTCTCATCACGGGAAGTTTCCAGATCTCTTGGAGAGAAACTAAGGCGATGTTTTTCGGAGGAGGTACACTGATGCAGGGACTGTTCAAATGTTTGTTAAGCTTATGGGACTTAACTACGAGGTCATCAGTCCCTAAACTTACAAACTACTTATGAACTACTTACGAACTAGGACCGCACAAATATCCATGCCCGAGGGGGGATTCGGGGATTCGAACCCGCGACCGTAGTGGCCGTGCTGACCGTGACTGGAGCGCCTCAGTCACCTCGGCCACCGCGGTCGGCATGCAGGAACTATCGATTACTTCCCTCGCTCTGGCCGCCATAAGGGTACCACCACAACTACCCTATTTCAGCTCTGAGGAACCCATGATGAAAAATGATCTTAGTGTGGCCACAGGACGTCGTCTATCGACACTGTATTCGTGTAGTACGTTGCATGACATGCAACATCGCTCCTGATGTCCATGGCGAGGTCTAGTTTGACACTTGGAGACCCAGCAGTGTGGTAAAGTTTTGCGCAACAGCATGCTGAATGGACTGCTCAGAATTGTCAAGAAGTGCTATTCACAGACGAGACTCGCATGTAACTTCAATGACACAATCTTCGAAGACATTTTTTGGAGGAAGGCTTGTCAGCCTGAATGAAGTAGACGCAGCGAGTGCAGCAAAGCGGTTTTAACCTAGTATTTGGGGTGACATTATGTGAGGCCACTGTTCGCAATCACTGAGGCAATCAAACTGCTTTACTGTACTGGGATTATTTCCACCCACGTATAGCGCAATTTTATTGGCAGCATTTTGGTGAGGGCTTCATCTAAATGGATGACAATTCTCGCTCTCATCGTGCAAATCCTGCGAATACGTTCCTTCATGGTAACGACTTCGTAAGTTTAGAATGGCCTGAATGTTTTCCAGATATGAACGCTACCGAACATGACTGGGATAAAAGAACTTCTTGACAGATTAAAATTGTGTATCGGATCCGGAACGCGAACCTGGTACCTATGCCTTTCGCGGGCAAGCGCTCTACCACTGAGCTATCCAGACACGATTCACGGTCCGTCCTCACAACTTTAGTTCTGCCAATACCTCGCCTCCTACTTTAATATAAGCGCACGCTCCGCCGCAGAGCGGAAGTTCCATTCATGACTGGGATATACTGAAAAGAGCTGCTACTGAACGACACGACCCACCAACCAATTTGAGATATAAACCGGTTATTAGGAATACTGTTGTATGCTGCAATCCGGAATACAAACTGTCGTACAAATTGTCAATTTATATTTTAACGAGAAATAAAAAGAACTCAAACGATGGTTTTGTATATCTCTATTCCACTTCTATGTAAAGAGTCATGAACAACTAGAATCGTGGTGATGCCACATCTGTCTTTTATGTGTGTAGTTTCAGTACATCCTATTCAGTGGGATTAAACTGCCCCGGTTTTATTCTTCCTCTACTTTGTCAATTACTCGCAAAAATTGTCAGAAATACGCTACAATCTTGATTGATACATATGTTGATTTTAGCAGCGTAGCTGCAAAAATAAGGAAAATCATATTGTTTTGTCTCAATTTTCTTTACAACTTTGACAACACTTGTATCGAACTGGTCGTTAATTTCTTCTGCAAATATTTGCCCATTCTGTGCACTCAGAATCCATAAAGAAAGGGTTTCTATCAGTGCTTACTAAACTGTGTTGTGGCGACCCGCTAGTGGGTTGCATCATGTGTCAACGTGGGTTGTCAAAAGACTTTAAAATGGCAGAGTAGAACACCTTACCAAAAATACACAAGGGCTGTTGAAAAAGAAGGTGAGTTTTCAAATTGTGTGGCCACATACATTCGTTTATCGATATTTTCCTCTTTTCAGTAGTTGGTACACATGTCCCAAACATCACTTGTTAGTGTATGCATACTCTTTTATTTATTCATATGTTTATTTATTTACAGAAAAGTTACACGTGTTTTAGTGTGTTTTCTCTTATTATAAACCGTGGAGGGAAGAATTTGTTTAAAATATTGTGTGGGAATTGGAAGCAAGTGCTCTAAAACAACTGAAATTTGACAGCGGAATGCGGTGAGTGTACCTCCTCTAAGTAAAAGAAAAATAAATACAGTTTACAAGTGATACAAGCTCTACAAGACGGGACACCCCAGCACATCAACAACAAATAACGTAGTCGAAGCTGTGAAGAACATTGTTTTGGGAAATCGTCGAATACCATAAGAGAAGTTTCTGAGGAAGTTGGCTGATCGGTTGGCTCGTGTTATACAATTTTATCCCATGATTTGAGCATCAGACGCATGTCAGCGAAATTTGTTCGAAAATTTCTCCATTTTCATTATAAGAAACGTCGCATGAACATCGCTTAGGACCTTTTGATCGACGTCAGTAATCATACTGATCTCCTCAAAAGGCTTATAATTTGCGATGAAACATCCTATCATGATTATGGCATCGAAAATAAAACCCAGTGGTCCCAATGGAAGCATCCCGCAGAGCCAAGACCGAAAGTACCACGTCATGCGCGAAAAAAAAAATCCACATTTTGGCACTGTTTCCTTTCTTTATTCAATTAATAAGACGTAGAGCGTCATACATTTTCTCCTCAAGATCGTGGACCAGGAAAAATTTACTAAAAGATTGTCACATCAGGAAAAGGATTGGGAACCACGGGTTTACACAAAGAAGCTAATAATTAAAAAATAAGTCCTCGCTAAGTTATGTCGGAGGACAAAGATTAAGAATGTCTTCTTAAATTGTTGGTCGTTGTTATAAACGGAGCCGACAGGTTCTGAAAATCAACATAAGACATTCCATTTCATAGAATTTGTCTTTTAGAAAAATGTTTCTTTCTGTCAAAGAACTATTTTCTACATTCAGTGCCAAGCAATGCCGAAAACCTTTTTCTTTGGTGTTTTCTTATTTCACGTAAGTTACACTATTAGTCATTTGGCATTTAACGCGACCAGCTTACTGACTTTCCTTTTCTCTGTCATGTCAACCTATATCTGCTGCCTACCTTCTAGTACCTGCAAATATATAGTTTACATCATACTCCAGACACATCCGCAGCTGGAATATCGAACATTGTAATCAAAAAACGTATACGTTATAGTCTGTCGTGGTCCTTACATACTGTCATGTAACATTTTCGTTATTTGCTTACGTACTTCAGGAAGACGTATTAACGAATAGCAGGAAGAAGGGCCTGGTGGTGCTATATGTTATCAAAAATATCAGCCATATTCCGAAATATGACATTGGATTAAATAAATTGATTTGTTTCACCTGAAGTTTTATATATTCTAGGGAGATGATGCACAATGAGAAGGGTTGCTAAGGAGCATGGTTAGGAGGCGGAGCATCCGACCCTGTTTACATCCGGGACCTTACCCAATTTAATCATCTTATAAACTGAAACAATCAGGGTAATTGCGTGCTCGCTAATTGCAATCAGGATCAGCATAACGCTATTAGGCCATGTGATCGACTCGTTAATGCTAGGCAGCGTCGTGGCGTAACTCACTTCCGGACGTCGTGAAGGATGTACGCGTTAACAATCTGCGTACTTGCAAGCGTAAACGAGAGATGTTACAGCCGCACTCTCAGGAATTACCACATTCAGATGACCACATATTCCTGTGTTACTAACTGACATTCGTTTCCAGACCTTCTAGAATGTACTAAAGAATCACTGGTTGGAGACGAGAGAAGACGAAAATATTTTCTTTCTTAGTCATGATCTGATACAGTCAACATTCACAACTGGAAATCCAATGCTTGTTTTGTAATGATATTCTTATACCTACTGAGATTTTTTCCTACTGCTGAAAGGACATATCTCTCAAGAGAGTTAACGTAAGTTGCGATCACGATTGCACTAGAGTTGTATGATGACATACTGATTGCCGGCCGCGGTGGCCGAGGGGACTGAGGCGCTTCAGCCACGGTCTGCACGGCCATTACGGTCGGGGGTTCGAATCCCCCCTCGGGCATGGATATTTGTGCCGTCCTAGTTAGTAAGTAGTTCATAAGTTTAGGGACTGATGACCCCGTAGTTGAGTCCCATAAGATTTACAAACATTTGAACATACTGATTCAAAACATAGTTAGTCAGGCCCCTCCGCCAAACCACTGTTCACATTCATCTAAATACAGTCATTGTCAATACAGATAAATTCCGTGGCAGATGAGATTACATTAGTTCTTGGCCCATAAATCAGGAATATGACACTTTGTAATTATGTGGAAAATGTCAGTTTAATAAAAGTTATGGTATTAGAAGTCGTGAAATTTTTATTTTTATTGGGTTTCATACTTTTGAAATACTGATTAATATCTATAAAATCATGTAATAAGTAGAAAAATTTGCCGTTAAGAAATTACTTAATTTCTTTTTAAGTAGAAATTGGCTATCTGTGAGAATTTTGGTGCTACTTGTCAATTAACCAAATACTTCGTGGCAGCATAATTCACGCCTTTCTTGGCCAAAGTTTGATGTAACCTTGATTAGTGAAGTTCATACAATTTCCTTTTTTGTATTTACACACGCTGCTGTTACTTTAGAATTGGGTTGGGTTATTAATAAAAAATTTCACAAATGAATACAAAGATTTTGAGGCTACTGTGTAGTTCTCTAGGAAGGTCTTCGCTGAACTCTGTCAATTCATCTTATTACAAACTTTTGTGAATGATTACTTATTTTACTCACTGTTGATTGACCCCAAAATATGATGCTGTGTGAATGAAGTGAATACGATTAGTCACAGTAAACTATTTTACTGAGATGTCTATCACCAAAGGCAGCAATAAACCTTGTAGCGTTAGTAGGTGAACTCAAACAATTCGACAGTTCATTAATATGTTTCTTCAAATCCAGTCTCTCATAATTGAAAAACTATAAAATTTTTAATATTGTACCTTACATACGTCTGTCTAAAGTCTATGTTTAATAATGGAGTCATGCCTTTGACTGTACAGATATAGGTATATTGTGTTTCCACTTGGTAAGAATTAAATTATTGTGCACTGTTGCACTCATACCACGATAATTGAGCTTATCTAGAAGAATTCCATGATCTACAAAACCAGAATCCTTTGAGAGATCAGAAAGAATCCAATGCATTATATCTGGTTCTCCAGTGCATTTAATACTTGATCAGTAATATCATATATCTTATTTTCTGTTGAAAGGCCTTTCCGAAAACCAAACTAACATTTTGTTATTACTTTATTTTTTATATGTGAAGCTACTCTTTAATATATCACTTTTCAAGAATTTTCGATATAATGGATAGATGTGAGGTATGGTGGTAGATATTCACAACACACCTATTACTTTTTTATGCAGTGAATTTTCAGTCTGCATCTAATATTGTAATTTACGGTCTTTTGATTTTTCTATTGATCCTTACATCAGAATTGAATGCAAGTACGATCACTTGTCCTCATTGTCTCTTGCAATGTTTTTTCTATCTAATATTAGGCCACTATATACTTATGTTTGTAAAGGAATTTCTTCCACAGTTTAAATCTGAAGGATCGGAACCGAAAAGCGTAATACACGCAATAAAAAATTACTGCGATCAAGACCTTGCAATTCATTCAATTAGTGCCAACGGACGACACCGTTTCCATGACTTAATAGTTGCATAACTTCCAATACCTCCTGCTGCTCCATTGTGAGCACTTGCTTTGTACTGCCTTGCTTACAGTTTCACTGTCCACAGCACCCTGTGGACTGATGTGAACCATTCATCGGGTCTATATCTTGTGTGTACGTCACGAAAAAAAATGTTCAAATGTTTGTTAAGCTTATGGGACTTAACTACGGGGTCATCAGTCGCTAAACGTACAAACTACTTATGAACTACTTTATACTAAAGACGGCACAAATATCCATGCCCGAGGGGTGATTCTAACCCCCGACCGTAGTGGCCGTGCAGACCGTGACTGAAGCGCCTCAGTCTCCTCGGCCACCGCGGCCGGCTGCACGTCACGTGGTATGGTTAGGGGATGTCAGGTTATAAAAACATACGCGTATAAAGTGACATAGGAAAGACTATTGCCGAAATTAAAGAGTGGTGCCACTAAGCTTTGTAGAGTGGTAGATTAATGAACATGGCTCTGCGTATCTGGTGACATGTGAGAACTTCCGACATGCTACAATGAACCGAAATTCATTACTTTTATTCCCATGTATTAATTCAGGCAATCACATTTGAAAAAAAAAATTATCTTGTAAAACACACATTTAGCTTTGTTCTAAGACGTATGTGGTTATGGTAAAGCACTCAGCGATGTTAACTTGACATAACACCTTTACCGAGGAGTCTAACAGTATATTGCTCCCTCCTACGTATATCTCATGAAGAGATCATGAGGATGGAATCAGAAAGATTAGAGCCTACACAGAGGCATACCGAGAATCTTTCTTTCCGCGAACAGTAAGTGACTGGAATAGGAGGGAGAACCGATAGTGGTACTCAAGATACCCTCCGGCTCACTCCGTTGTGTAGCTTGCGGAGTATGGATGTAGATGTAGATGTAGAAGGTTAAAATTACGCAGTTCGATTTTATCGTGATGTGAATTCTAGAACTATTCAGTATGATTTTTTTATATTAAAAGAGTCGTTAATTTATTGTAAAATTAATTATGTGTTGCTACTTTACTTGGTTTTCTTGCCGGCCGCGGTGGTCGAGGAGACTGAGGCGCTCCAGTCACGGTCTGCACGGCCACTTACGGTCGGGGATTCTAATCCCCCCTCGGGCATGGATATTTGTGCCGTCCTTAGTTTTAGCTAGTTCATAAGTAGTTTGTAAGCTTAGGGACTGATGACCCAGTTGTTAAGTCCCGTAAGTTCTACAAACATTCGATTTGATCTTCAAGTGTTAATTTAACGACGGAGTATTAGCCAAATATAACTTACACATATAGGACTACGTACAGTTCTATTCAAGAAATGTCTCGATTTGATCTCAGGGTCGATCTATACACGTCTCCTTTCATGCCCAGCAACTACAACTGCAAATACTACCTTGTACTTGTAAACCCAATCAAACACTATGCATAGGCTGTGATCTGCGACACAATAATGAAATATAAAGATAACGGATTAATTAATAAAACGGTTTTTTCTAACGTTTGGAAATTTTTTAGGCAACTCCAGCTAACTGTGCTGAATGGCTTGAGCTAAAGGAAGAAACAAAAGAAATGAATTAGAAATCAGAAAATTATCAAAAAAGATGTGTCAACTGCGTTATAAGAATGGTTTCAAATTCCCTAACTAAGTTATCACCGATGTTGCTACGACTATAACTACATTTCGAGATTACTTACCATCAGAAAATCATGAGCTCCAAATAGTTGAACTAATTGTCCACCGAATGACATATCAACACTCCTAAAATCGTTTTAGTATTATGCACACAGTTCACTTAGAATTCCTTAATGCAACCGGAAAAATCGAAAGTTCTTCAAGTGATACTCATTAGCCCTTTCCAAAGGTGAAGTCTTGACAAAGCGACCGTTGTCGGCACTGTTTCTTACTTCAAACGAAGCACTTCATCTACCAAGACAGGTCGTCCTTCATCCAAGAGAAGGCATCAAGTATTCCAAATAGCCCCAAGGAGGTCTCCTTCTAGTATTCTACTTGATCGCAGCGGTTTTACGCACTAGCCGCTCTCTCAAGCCCAAATCACTTACCCCTCGAAAGGTAGCAGAGTTCTTAACATGAAATATCTGTATTAACTTAACTTTGACAATTTACAAACTTTATTACGTTTGACAGTATTAAATAGAAACGATATAAATATTCACCACCCTTGGTGCTATTTATCAGCAATACAAATAATGTAAAAAATATGTAAACAAGCCAGCTTTCATTAGCTTGACCGGTCATGCTACAGACTATTTACGCAAATTTACTGGTAAAGTAGACAAATATTCATTAAATAGCTACATGAACTTGAGTACACGAGGAGCATGTCATGCTGCTCGCAACTGTTACGTTACTGTGGAGGATACGATGGTCTCACTATACTTCCATAATTAATTTATATGACAAGTGTAATAAATCCTTAAATAAATAAATAGATAGGACTAAGATTTAGTTTGTAAAATCACATGACGCATTCATAAGTTGGTAAATTTATGTTTAATTTTCAAGCTATTGAAAACATTGTTGTACCAAATGTTTCTGACCTTACAGATGATGGGTACATAACAGTGTGATCTATTACTTATTTTAATGTCAAGTTGGTTTCCACGTTTTTAAGTAGCCACCAAAGCACCTTTTCAGACTTCTTGACCGCGGCCATTATTGTTCAGATCCCACAGTACATGGGATTTACCAATTTCCGCGGTTCGACGTTGTCCACCAGATTGAGTAACAACCTTAAGAGATTGCTGTGGGGAAACCCAGGCTGACGAGTAGCTGACCTGGCTCTTGGAAACAAAATGGCTCTTTGGACTGTCGTTTGCCACCTGTACAATTCCAGAATTAGAATAATAATTCGACATACTGAGTACGTATCGCTATTTCAAAAGGCCCTACGTAAAACTTCTTCATCAGAAACGTGGGAAAGACCAAGACGCTGAAGTGAATGCTGGAACTTTAGTTTTTGGAAAGGAAAATACTGTGTAAAACAACTTTTTGACAACACTGAAACTTGCGAAGATGGTCACTGTTTGTACTGCACTTAGATTCAAAACTTAGGAAATAATGTTAAAATGTCAGCGTTGTTACAAACAAACCAAACAGTGAATGTGCTGGACCAATCTACAAACCGAGAAACTTTGTTCGTGATTTCTGCAAATAGATACGATTGCTGAGACAAAGATGAATTTCTAAACTGGCAATGGCGTACTTGCAGAACTGAGCCTATAGTCATTACTTATTTGTTCTTAACCCAAAATGTGTTAAATATATCAGAAGTATAAGTACTCTTACCCCTATGTGATTTTTATCTTCACTTAATTTTAAAAAGTAATTCAATGTACCTTTTGCAAGATTGTCACAATGTGTGATTTCTTACAACTATGAAACATGGTAACAGCTAATTAGACACTGAAAATAAGTGAGGAAAGTCCTGATATAAATTTAATGTAAGACAGTGTTTTAGTAACCTATAAAGACCTAAAAAATTTCAACCCAATTTCTCCTATATGCATACATTGACTCGTGATCGTCCGCAATAGTCTGCACCAATTTTATTTGCCCACGATACACTAATTAATAAATCTATAAAAGTGGCAAAATTACATTGGAATGGGTGGAAAAAATGTAGATTGGAAAGAAAATGTGAAATTAGCTCCAGCCGTATTAATTAGTCGTTGTTATAACCTTATGTTATGGTGATAGAGTGGAGAGTTTTATTTTTCCTGCACACGTCCTGTTTACACTTACCAGGTTACTCCTACTATGAAATATTGTTTTCCAATATCACAGTTTTATTCTCATGGACGACCGGTTTCGGCACACGTCAGCACCTTCTTAAGAGACTGGTGAAAAGGTGGGATATGGTATATCTGGTTGTTTTAAAATTTTTACAATGTTGGACTTACATCACGTACCATTCACATACCGTACAAGATGCTTACAGTTATACTGTTGCCTCAGAGGTCGACATCGTGATTTCTGATGTACAAATAGTGATTAAAAGATATGTACATTGAAGTTGGCCATAGTACAGTCACTTCTGTTGTCGAACCCTGTGCCAGTTACTGAATAGCGGCGGTTCACAACTGAAGGGAATGTAATTACCTTTGCCGTTAGGTGTGCTAGTTTGTATAAGATTGTTTCAATTTTTATAAAAAAGATTAAATTACAATTCATGTCTCAGAAAGCAGTTTCAAACTGTCAGAGTGTTTTATATTTATCCAAGTTCTGTACTATACATGCTTTTAACATCAAATCCATTGAAAAGTATGTCTTTTGATTCACTCAAATGTTCAAATGTTTGTATAGTCTATGGGACTTAACTACGGGTTTATCAGTCCCTAAACTTACAAACTACTTATGAACTACTTACAAACTAGGACGGCACAAATATCCATGCCCAAGGGGTGATTCGAACCCCCGACCGTAGTGGCCGTGCAGACCGTGACTGGAGCGCCTCAATCCCCTCGGCCATCGCGGCCGGCTTTTGATTCATTACTTCATAAAACCGTAACAGCAGCTATCATGGCAGTATTTAGAAATAAACAATTCCACTAAGCATTTATTTAAAATATACATCCATAAAACAAGTTTTAATCATACGCATCAATTGAAGAAATATTATAGTGTCTTACATGTAAAAGAATACAACATGTATAATTTGTGTCTAACATTATTACATATCGATGGTGTTGAACTGCAACCTCGTATGTCAGTTAGCTCTCGTAAGAACATCGTTGACAATTTTTATTTAATTTATGGCTTGAAAATTATTTTCCAGCATGTATCATGTCAGGCACGCTTACCATACAAACCAAATTCTCAACTTATAGTATACTCCGATGGTAGTGCCCCCTGCTTGTTAGTGCCTCCTGCCCGCAGCCTATACTGGATTACCGCACGGTCTCAGGCGTATTAATGCGTCCGTGTTGATACTGTGAATTGCATGCTTTGGGCATGTTGCAGATGTTGTTCAAATGTTTTTTTTTTTAAGATTAAGGGACTTAACTGCGGGGTCATCAGTCCCTAAACTTACAAACTACTTATGAACTACCTTAAACTAAAGACGGCACAAATATCCATGCCCGAGAGGGGATTCGATCCCCCGACAAGAAATGGCCTCGTGCATTGGAGCATAGCACCTCAATGCGCTTGGTCATTCGGCCGCCGCTCCTTTTCGGACAAATCACTTATGACGTATACATAGTTAAAGAAACATTCAATTCGAAAAGGTAGACGATAAAGTAACTAAAATTAAAAATGACTGAATACCGTTGACCCACGTTACCTGTTTTTACATGGAGTCGTACATGAAAAACATACAGCTGTGATATGTTCAAATGACGGTGCGCACGACGATTAACGTATCCATTCACTGCTTCCTAAAAAACAATTAGTGACAGAATTCGCGAGACGCCTCGTCTAATCGCAATGCAGAACCGCAAAGTTTTGCTGCATCGTGGGAAGTTTAAATAGCTAGGGTACACGATCGTACATACTGTCGATTACACGTGTGTCTGACACGAAATCTGAAAGGAAAACATTTGTCTTCCAGTATTGCAGCCAGTTGTAACAACACGCGTGCTTTCTATGCCACTTAAAGGCGACTTTGGAAATTGTGTTTAGAAACTGATTTCGTTTTAGCCATAGTGTTTTCAGCTCTTCGCGACCGAAAAATTCCTTATAGTTTCAGTGAACGAAGACAGCAATTGAGATGCTGCAGTCCGTGAATATTGTCAAACGTTACTGACACAATGAAGTGCATAGTGTGCATGCGTAACATATAATTAACTGAATTACAAGACTGGAAGCAAATTATTCACATTAGCCACTACTTGAAGTACCCTTCATCACACAAATGCAAGTAGACTAATGTCTTCTGTGTGTTACAGCGGCACACTTGCTGGAATCACGCTACAACAGTTATTGGTTGAGCGAGCAGACGAAACAGATTCTGTTCTAAACACTGAGTTATGAAACTTGGGGTTTCAGTGCACCATGATCTCAGGAGCTATCGCGTGACGGTATTCACCAACCGCGTCGGTTGCGCTATAAAGACGACAACCTTTTGGCGCTGCAGAACAGTGATGGTATTTTTGAGATAGAAGATATCGTTCTATTTGTTGTAATTTGAAAGCTTCTTCGAGATTAATGTATTACACATTCAACAGAATACAATTAAGTAGAACACAAAGAAATTTTTTAAAGGATCACGACTTGTTAATGTTCCAAATTAAAGAAGATATTATACCCTTGTCGTTTAGCAATGTAAGAATTACCGCTAAATATGGAAACTAACAGGTGGGCTATCCGAAACCACCCAAAAATCAAATATTTAATTCAGTGCACAATAAATAACCTAGGACGAGAATCCATTAGTAGATCGGTTTCAGGGAAACCAGTCGTCGTAAGGCAAACTGTCCATATAAGAAAAGACAGGTCAGACACAACTGTGAGCGCCGGCCGCGGTGGCCGAGGGACTGAGGCGCTCCAGTCACGGTCTGCACGGCCACTACGGTCAGGGGTTCTAATCCCCCCCTCGGGCATGGATATATGAGCCGTCCTTAGTATTAGTTAGTTCATAAGTAGTTTGTAAGTTTAGGGACTGATGACCCCGTAGTTATGTCCCATAAGCTATACAAACATTTAAACATTTAACAACCGTGAGCAGTAGAGGAAACAGGGGGCATTCCTCTACTTTGCACCATCGCAGCGAATATCTCCATCTCCAGTCAGTGCTCTTGGCCGTCCACAGGTTTGCACGGAAGTAAATGGGATGCTTCACAGCACGGCGAGCGCGTGTAAACAAACTTCCTTACACGACAACCTACTACCGCTAAACCTTACCGACTGTTATTCAGTTGGTCTCGAACGTTTCATAAATTATTCTTGCGTTAGGTATGCTGGTAATATTAAACTGTACATTTAAAAATAAGGGTGACAAAAAATGACCACCTTTTTGTGGTAAGTTGGCACGCTTCATTTATTGAAAATACTATTCTGATTTCAGTTCAGTCAGAGGAAATTACAATACCGACTGATAGTAGAATGAACATCCCAATATATCAAGACCTTGAATGTGGGTGTTTACAAGTCTGAGTGGTCAACATACGTCTCCCTCACTTTTTGTACTAAATTTTGCCACTATTTCACTGAATTACTGTTCCTTCCTAATCGTGATAAACGTCTTTAATCAAGGCGCTGCGATTAGCCGTTTCATTCACCGTTTGTAGAGACGTCTTCCCCGATGATCCGTAGATTGCAGCGGTTTTCGAAGTCCGGAACACGCGACGCCATGTGCAAGCTCCCTACCTGCCCTACTCTTAAAGCGTTGTAGAGAGCTTATAGCCCATAAGTTGAAATGACGTCACCTCTACGACATATTCCTCTCAGCACTGACGGAGTATTCTTGAATATATAAATGCATTACAAACTGATAGGATTTACATTTTCCGTCCGCGGTGGCCAAGGGGACTGAGACGCTCCAGTCACGGTCTGCACGGCCACTACGGTCGGGGGTTCGAATCCCCCCTCGGGCATGGATATTTATGACGTCCTTAGGATTAGCTACTTCATAAGTAGTTTGTAAGCTTAGGGACTGATGACCCCGTAGTTAAGTCCCATAAGTTCTACAAACATTTGATTTACATTTCTTGTTATTACACATACTTCACACGCATTAACATGAATTTCACCAAGATATCAAATTACTGTGTGCCACTATAAATAAATTTATCATCCTGCCTCATTAAGAGGAAAAAAAATCCGCTGCTCACGACTGCCCTTCCAACCACTCGACTGTAGCTGCAATTCTACTGACCTCTACTGTTGCTTCTGCATAGCAGCGATATTACCGTCACAACTCTGCATAGCAAAGACATTACTCTATGTACAATGATATCTTACACTTGCTTGCCACGGCCTACCTCCTTCTACTACAGCATCCCGATGGCACAACAAACTTATCCCTCTATATTTTCCCCACTGTCAGCTACCTGCCGCTATAGAGGGGAAACACCCAATGAAGGAAAAGAAGGCTTTCAGTCTAACGTTCCGTTGACAACATGATCATTAGAGACGCAGTAGCTTATCCTCCGAGTTTTGCGTAAGGCTGGGAAAGGAAATCGGCTGTGATCTTTCAAAACAACCAACCCGGCATATGCTGGAGTGATTAGTGAAAAAAAAGTAACTGTAATCAGCCAGAGGCGAATTTGAACCACCGTCGTCCAGAATGCGAGTCAAGTGCATTACTACTAGGGACTGCAATCCAGCGGAGTGTGATCCCACAATCCAGCAGGATCCAGCATAAATGCCCACTCACACCAGGGCGGGACGGCGAGAGCGGGAACGTGAGCGGGAAATGTGCGAGACGTGTTTCCATTGTGTGATATGGGTCCGTTCAGACGGGCACGGGATTCCCCGCAGCCTGCAGCACGCAGTTTGCAGCGTACATGTTTCTTCACGTGTCCCGCATCTACGGTACAGTACAGTGCAGTATGTCGCAAACCGAGAAGCTCATCACTCTCGTCAAACGGTACCCGCTTGTGTGTGACCTCAGTCACGAGGATTACAGAAATAACAAGAAGAAGGAGCTTAATGAAGTTGTCAAGTACCTGCACAATTACATTAAATTTTAGTATACATCAATTTTTTAACTTTGAAATAATTGTTTTATCGCATAGATTAAAATTTTGAAATTGAATTAATCTAAATTAGCACAACTATTGGTTGAAGTAAGTTACAAATTCATACCGACTGTGTACGCAGGAAGAATCCCAGAAAAAACAGTTCCCGTTCCTGTGTGGAGGGCCCTGCGGTACCGTGTCCCGCAACTGTGGAAGGATTCCCGCTCCCACTCCCGCTCTCGCAGTCCCGCATCGGTGTGAGTGGCCTTTTTTCTGAACTGCGGGATCCCGCAACAGCCTGTGCATCCGCAAGCATAAAATCGTTTAAATTCTTTGAAATTTGCCACCTTAAATTCACTTCGCACCGCGTTGTCTTGAATTCGCAACGCGTTCCGTGATGTCAGTTGCCGTTCAGTCGTTTGTCTTCTTTTGAATTGCACGCACACGCATGCAATGTGTAAACTGAATGATGGCAGTGCAGAGGTTGGAGCGGGAACTGGAGGAAGTGAGGGTGCGTGTACTTTATGCTGCTAGCGCGCTGTTCGCTGCGAGCCGGCACGGCACGGCGAAGATGAGTCAAGTCACAGAAGTCCTAGCGGCGCGTTTAACGTGCAGTCTGCACCATCGCAGGTAGCCGCGCTGCGCCCTACTATCCTCGCCAACTGATACCAAAATATTTAAACACAGTACATACAGAAGATCACGTTGTGCGGCAGGTGGTATATCAGGCCAGCCAGTTGTTGTTGTTGTGGTTGTTGGATTTTTGAAGGGACTAAACAGCAACGGTTATCAGTCCCTTGTTCCGTTCTGAGAGATAAAACAGTGTGTTAGGAGTTCCTAAGGAAATGCATTAACAGGTCAAAGAGTAAAAATCATTGGTAAATATGGGGAAACGATACAAGTAAAAACGAAGAAGAAAACACACCACCATTAAATCACATGATAAAAACCAGCTGCGCGAATAAAATCTAAAACACGTTCAACCATAGCATCATCGTGTCCTAGCATAAAAGAAAGCGCAACTGGCAAATTACAAGATTGTCGCATGGAAACTAAAAGTGGACAACCCACCAGAATGTGGACCACTGTCAAGGGGGCGCCACAGTCACACTGTGGTGCGTCCTACCGCCGAAGAAGTGGCCATGCGTCAGCCATGTGTGGCCGATTCGTAGGCGACAAAGAGCAACAGATTCCCTACGAGACGACCGCAGTGAGGACTTCCATGCGACCGTAGAGCTTCACTGCACGAAGCTTGTTGGGGTGAGCAGAGTTAGCCCACTCGTAATCCCACAGGCTACGGATCTTCCGATGGAACTCCAGTCGGAGATCGCTCTCTGGAAGACCAATAGCCAATGGACTGGAGGAAGTAGCCTGCTAAGCCAGCTGATCCACACGTTCGTTTCCAGGAATGCCGTTGTGGACTGGGGTCCAAACAAAGGCCACCGAGCGACCGGACCGAACAAGCCTGGAAACAGGCTCCTGTATGGACTGCACCAAAGGGTGTTTCGGGAAACATTTGGCGAGGGCTTGCAAACCACTAAGGGAGTCAGATGACCAGAGACTCCCCAGGGCACCCTCTGAGATGTTCAAGTACCCTATAGATGGCAACCAGTTCCGCAGTGAACACGCTACTTCCACAGGGCAGTGAATGCTGTTCGGTATGCTCACCATGGACGTATGAATAGCCAGTACGGCCGTCGAGCACAGAACCATCCGTGTACACGACTTCCGTGCCACAGAACGACTCTAAAACGGCCTGAAACGACGGAGACTCAGTGGCGGTACAGAGGCTTTCGAGACATGCGCCAAGTCCAGCCAAAGCTGTGGACGTGAAAGTGACCAAGGACCGATGCGGTAAGGCCAGTGAAAAGCAGGAGGGATAGGAAGGGACGTAAGAGACGACAGGACGGAACGAACACGGGCCGCGATTGGAAGACCCGATCTCAGTCGTTGTCGTGGAGACGGGAGTGTAGCAGCTGGAAAAAGAAGCCTGCGATTCGGATGGTGCACTATTGCATGAACATGGGCGGCATAGGAGGATAACAGCTGCTGCCGGCGAAATCGCAGGGGAAGGACTCCAGCTTCAGCTAGGAGGCTTGCCACTGGACTTGTCCGAAAGGCCCCTGTCGCTAAACGGACGCTACTGTGGAGTACTGGGTCCAAGGCCTGCAATGCAGATGGGGCTGCTGAACCATACACAAAGCTCCCATAATCTAAACGTGATTGAATCAGCGCCCTGTAGAGCTGCAAAAGACTCGTATGTGCGACTCCCCAACTAGTGTGGCTCAGGCAGCGTAGAATATTTAGGTACCGCACGCACTTCTCCTTGAGGTGGCGAAGATGGGGTACCCAAGTGAGACGGCTGTCGAAGAGCATGCCAAGAAATCGGTGAGTCTCTTCGACACGAAGAAGTTCATCATATAAATATAGCTCTGAGTCCAAATGGACAGCTCGACGGCGGCAGAAGTGCATAACCCGGGTTTTCGATGGAGAAAACTGGAATCCATGAGTTGAAGCCCACGATTGCGCCTTTCGAATGGCTCCCTGTAGACGTCTTTCAGCTACCCCAATGCTAGCTGAGCTGAAGTATAAGCAGAAATCATCTGCAAGTCCATTGATGGCAATTAAAAAGAGGGGTACACTAAGGACAGAGCCCTGTGCGACACCGTTCTCCTGGACGCGAGAGGAGCTGAGGGAAGTACCAACCCGTACCCGAAAAGAAAGAAAGTTCTGAATAAAAAGTGGGAGCGGACCTCTCAATCCCCAACCGTGCAGTGTAGCCAGAATGTGGTGGCCTTTCTGAGGTCAAAAAAGACAGCAACAAGGCGCTCACGCTTGCTAAATGCCGTACGAATGGCGGACTCCAGAGCCACTAAGTTGTTAACAGTGGAGCGGCCTTGGCGGAGTTCCCCTTGACGTGGGGACAACAGACCCCGATGTTCAAGTATCCACATAAGCCGCCGGCTCACCATACGTTCGAATAGCTTGCACAGAACGTTGGTGAGGCTGATTGGGCGGTAACTATCTGCCACCTGTGGATCAGCACCAGGTTTGATCACCGGAATAATGATGCTTTCTCGCCATTGTGACGGGAAAGCCCCTTCCACCCATAAACGGTTAAACTGGGCGAAAAGCTGGTGTTGAAACTCCACGGAAAGGTGCCGGATGAACTGGCTGTGGATTCTGTGCGGTCAAGGGCAGTTTCGAATTCCCATTCACTGAAAGCGGAGTTGTACAATTCGGCTCGACGCGTATGAAAGGACAGCCGTCGCTGTTCAACACGCTCTTTCAGTGCACGGAAGTCCGCACTGTATTCGTATGTTGCAGAGGTGCGAGCATAATGCTCGGCCATGTGTTCTGCGATGGAAGTCGGGTCGGTGCATATGGTACCCTGGATGCGTATGCTGGGAATCGCTGCCAGTGGACGGTACCCAAATAGGCGCCTAACCTGGGACCACACCCGCGACGGCCGATGCTGGCGACATATGTCTCCCAACAAACCCGTTTACCCTGCCGGATGAGCTATCGAGCCCGGGCCCGGAGCCGTTTAAAAGCTATAAGGTTTTCTACAGTGGGGTGTCGACGATGGCGCTGTAGCGCCCGATGACTATCCCGGATGGCCTCAGCGATTTCCGGCGTCCACCAGGGCACAGACTTACGCCGTGGGGAACCAGACGTGGTAGGATGAAACTATCGAACTGGTGACCTGGTGAACCGCAATGTCCAAGTCAGCTGGCAGTGGAACGGGAACCGTAGCAGCTGAGGTGAAGTGGTTCCAATCAGATCGGCTGAGAGACCATCGAGATGGGTTGAAAATCAAGGAGCGTCAAGAGAACAGGAAAATGGTCGCTGTTGCAAAGGTCATCATGGACCCTCCACTGGAAGTGCGGGAGCAGGCTCGGGGTACAAACAGAGAGATCAGTCGTGGAATACTTGCCTCGCGCCACGCAAAAATGTGTGGGTGCACCAGTGTTTAGCAGGCAGATGTTGTGCTGTGATAAAAGCGTCTCTATGTGTCTACCATGGCCTGTTGTCTGCGCTCCACTCCACAAGTGATGGTGGGCATTGAAGTCCCCCAGAAGCAGAAATGGAGGGAGAAGTTGTGCCACCAGGGCAGTAAGGTCAGTAAACGATACCATCTCGTCTGGAGGAAGGTAAAGAGAACAGATCGTCAGTTCTTGCATAGCACGGATGCGAACAGCCACCGCCTCAAGAGTCGTGTGGAGAGGCACAGCGGCACTGGGGACAGTAGCAAGGACAAAGATGCATACACCCTGTCATACATGGTGCAGTTTTTGTAATAGCCCCGATAGCAACGAAGGAGTCCTTTGAGCAGGATACCAGGTTTCCTGCAGGGCTACACAAAATGCTGGGAAGCGGCACAACAATTGCTGCAATTGTGGCAGATGGCGGAAGAAGCCGCCACAGTTCCATTGGAGGATCATTTACTAGAGATGGCAGAGGCAGTTGTGATGTAACTGTGGCATACGATGTCTTCATTCTCACAGGATGGAGCTTGGCATACTTTTTTTGGCCTCTGAGTATGATAACCGGTCCAGGGTCTTATATTCCATAATTTTACGTTCTTTATGAAGAACCGTGCAGTCCGGCGAACAAGGAGAGTGATGCTGCTTTCATTTAACACATACTGGAGGAGGGACACAAGGGGCGTCCGGATGTGAGGCACGTCCGCACTCCCGACATGTAGGGTTACCATCACATCGGGAGGACATGTGCCCAAACCTCCATCATTTGAAGCAGCGCATAGGGGGAGGAACGTAGGGTTTTACGTCACACCGGTATATCATTACCTTGACTGTCTCCGGCAATGTATCGCCTTCGAAAGCCAAGATAAATGCACCGGTGGCTACCCTATTGTCCTTCGGACCCCTATGAACACGACGGATGAAATGAACTCCACGCCTCCCTAGGTTCTGCTGTAACTCGTCGTAAGACTGCAATAAAAGGTGCTTGTGAAATATAATTCCCTGTACCATGTTCAAACTGTTGTGGGGAGTAATGCTAATGGGGACGTCACCGAGCTTGTCACAGGCAAGCAGTGCCCGTGACTGGGCTGGGGACGATGTCGTTATAAGTACAGCCCCAGATCTCATCTTAGACATGCTATCTACTTCCCCAAACTTATCATCAAGGTTTTCCACAAAAAACAGGGGCTTCGTGATCGTAAACGATTCGCCATCTGTCCTCGAGCACACCAGATATATGCCTCACCTTGCTGACAAGCCCTGCGATCTTCCCATGGTGTGGCCATGGAAGAAACGCTTGGGGGTCATATGTCGCAGCATTAACTTCCGTTCGCCCACGCTTAGAGACGCCGGTTTTGCGTCCGGCAACGCCATTTTTTGCTAAAGGTCCACCCAGGCAGAGCCCCGCTTACCTGGGTAAGCCTTATACAACTGAGGTGCGGCAGGTTCCTCAGAGGTTGCTCGCTAGCGACTGTTCAAAATCAACAGCCATGCATCTCCTCGGCACGTAGCACACCTTGAGATTGAGGTTTTTTTTATATAGGTTTGTACCGTCCTCGCGACCCGGGCGTTTAAGCCAAGATCCCCGGGCTCTGAAACGTACAACGTTCCACCGTCGCGCCGAACGATGGTCGTTGAAGCACGCACAGAGCTTACGGTGTAGCGGACTGGCTCAGGACCCCGGGTTCGCTAAGCCCGTACTCAGCAAATTAATGCTGAGCCCCTGAGGGGGCGAGCCAGTTACCATCGAACTTTGCAAAGTTGTGTTTTAGTTCTGAAGTTGATCCGCAACAGAAAGTAAGTATAATGATTGTTTATTTGTCATCGAATTACTAATCTTATTTCCAGCGAATTTTATGGTGTTATTGTTTTTTTATAAATGAGTAGCCTAGATGTAAAAGCCGCTTTCATAACAAGAGAAACGGAGATAATCGCGAAAAACTCGTACCATCTAAACTGTTAAGGACTTCGTTTTTTCTTTCAAAAATAACTAAAAAATAGTTAATTACTCAATATTAACGGCTGATATCTGTTATTATGTTCTGTACGTTAAAATAAAAAGTGAAATATTGACTTAGCGGTTTTTGCATACGATTTATGCTGTTAGCTGGTTTTGCAAACGTAGCGCAGTTACGAAAAAACATTCTGTTGCAAAACCCGCTGTTTGAAGGCAGCAGCTGACTGAAACATCAGAATGGCGGCTCACTTTAAAGATTAATTTCAAGGCTCCTCAGTGTAAGTGGGCATATTGCTGCAATCTGTCGTTGTCAGAACACATAGGTCTAGCCACTAGCCATATGGCAGCTACATGAGAAAGATTTGAGTTGAAAAGATTCACGAACGGGCAGGGAAAACGTATATAACATTTGCGGGATCCCGCTGGATTGAAGGCAAACCAGCAAGATTCCTGCTGGACTGAAAACAGTGCCGGATGGCACTACCTAGTTACTACAGCTCGAAGTCGTCAACACCGCACATAAATGGTGTAGCCGGCCGCGGTGGCCGAGGAGACTGCGGCGCGCCAGTCACGGTCTGCACGGCCACTACGGTCGGGGGTTCGAATCCCCCCTCGGGCATGGATATTTGTGCCGTCCTAGTTCGTAAGTAGTTCATAAGTAGTTTGTAAGTTTAGGGACTGATGACCCCGTAGTTAAGTCCCATAGACTATACAAACATTTGAACATTTAGTCACGGTCTGCACGACTACTACGGTCGGGGGTTCCATTCCCCCCCCCCCTCCAGCATGGATGTTTGTGCCGTCTTTAGTATAACCTAGTTCATAAGTAGTTTGTAAGTTTAGGGACTGAGGACCCCGTAGTTAAGTCCGATAAGCTATACAAACATTTGAACTTTTTTTATTTTATTTTTTTCTAATGGTGAAGGGAAGACTCGGGTAATGGCAGTAGGTTAAGCAATACTGTTTATATTACTGCTTAAGAAAACCTCATGCAGAAATTCACACTTTTAAACTCCAGCTATGTATTCACACTTCTAAATCTTAAATTATGAAATAATACTGATAACATCTTAACATAACCCCGAGCCATGAGAGTTATGCCAGTAGACTTCAGTAGACTTGACTCCATGTATTTTATATGGGTGAAACACATTTTAATGCTGATTTAAGAGAACACAAAATATATTTTTGAAGGTGATTAAAGACTGGAACTATTTTTTCACATCTTGACTGTTAAAACCAGTAATTCTGTAAACACTACTAGATTCTGGTCTTCTAATGCTGATTATAGGATTTGGTTTTAAAAATCCTTGAAACCAGCCTTTTCCCGAGAAACGCACAGTTTGAGAAAACATGTGAGCTTTGTTGTTGGTTTTTCCAGCAAATTCAAAAGCTACTCTTCGCTCTTCCTGTGCAGACATAATTGTTCGATAACAACTATATTTTATTAGCAAGTGCTCGTTGTTGAGTGAATGTTGAATTACGCCCCAAGTGAGGTTTATATGCCTTGTCTTACTGCGTTCTTGTAGAGTGTCAAATGGAAGATTGAATGCTCTGCTAGCTGTACTGATAGAATTACCCCCCTCCCCCGGCAATAAAATTGAATGCATTTTAAGGGCTTCTATTCCATGTTCCTGGCATTAGCGACAGGGATCTTTGTGGGTAAGCGCCACTAGGCTACTGCTATTACCCCATTGCTACCACTGGGGCTACCCGTTTTGCACAGTTTGGGAAAATCGTCCTTAAAGGTTATAAATAACTAAGCTACGTCCATAATACAGTAAATTAAACCGTATGAAAAACTAGAATTCATGAAAATGATGTAGTAAATAATGAAAACAGTACTGACAGTTGCTAGAAAACTCGTGAAAATTGGAGTTGAATGACATAAAAATCTTCCACGGTCACAGCTGCACAAAGGATACAACGGTAATGGCGTCGCTTGAGAACTTACAGATCACGCACTTAAATGTGGCCCCTGAGCGGAGAATTTTGGGAGCAGAAGCTTGTATTCAGCTCGTAGATCATTGGTTGTTAGAACACGCCCCGCCTCTTTCTCCCAGTGCCAGCACCTTATGGCGAATAGCTTACAGGTTTTAAGAGAAACAACATGTAAGAGGATAAAGCGTCCCATATGGAACACGTAATTGTTACTTTAATGTTTGAGTAGTAGAAAACTGAAACGTATAAATACGAAATATGAGTATTCTAAATGGACTTATTAAGTGGGTGTAGCAACGCTTTCTGTTTCTTATCACTGTCGTAACTGAATAACTATCGGAATCCACATTCTTCATACCACTTTCAGGAATAGCCTTCCTTTTTCTAAAAGAAGTCATCGAGGTAAGTGAACTTACTTTAGCAAATTACAATGTGGAAGCCAATAATCAAAAATGTTCAAATGTTTGTATAGCTTATGGGACAACAACGGGGCCATCATCCCCTAAACTTACAAACTACTTATGAACTAGCTAATACTAAGGACGGCACAAATATCCATGCCCGAAGGGGATTCGAACCCCCGACCTTAGTCGCCGTGCAAACCGTGACTGGAGCGCCTCAGTCCCCTCGGCCACCGCGGCTGACGCTAATCAATATCAGGCACAAACTGACAATACATTGACGATGTCTACGGTGTACAATGCTGTTACGAGGTAAGGTTGGTAGAGAACTTAACATTTTGTAGACACACGAACTCAGCCGACTTTCGCCGATCACAGAGGAGCCACGAAATTGTGCGTGACCTGTAGTTCACTATATGGCCGTGCAATACACAGCACCTACCGGTGTACCTCCCTACCGTGGCTGCCCCAATCTGACCTACGGAATCGTTCTGCCGCTGTGACCCCGAGCTTCGGAGGCGAGACGACGCGGCACGTACGCTCGCCGTTCCTCAGTTCATTATGGCGGCGCCGGCGTGAATTATTATTAGTCCGCGCCAAAATAATCCGCGCCACGGCCGTAAGCGGATATTACGAGGTGTTCGCCGGCCGCGCGGCCGTATTAACTCATTAACATTAACCATAATTAATGGGCCGGCACGCGCCGGCAGCAGTTCGCCGCCGCTCGTAATGACATCCAACGATAAATAATCCATTATCACATTATAAATACGCTAATGATAGCTTAATTACTATCACAGTTCAATATATATATATAGTAATTAGTATACAAGCACGCTCCATTGTCAACAGTTCTGCAGTTTGCTGCACTAAAAATATTCACTTTGTTATTCGTCACGTGTTTGGTTCCAGCAAATAAATGAATCGGTGTTTGAGAGCTGTAGTTATTGTTGATGTATTTCCTGCATCAATTTCCACACAGTGATGAGGACACGGAAATTTTTCGAAGAGGAACAAGATTGTTTCATTTGCAGAGTATAAAGGGTGTGCAAAACAGGTAGCAAATACGTTTGACGTTGCTACTACTCACAGTAACAAGAACAATCAATCTAATAAAAATGGTCGAGAATCGCGGACTTTCTGGGATGATCAAGTGTTTACGGGAAGGGTTCCGCGACACTTGGTTTGCCAACATAAGCATAGACATTGGATTGGCGCTCCGTCAAATCTGTCAGCAGCGTATTATGTCTTACTCACATCACCTACTATTTGCTGGTTTGCTTCCAGTTGTATGGTGCGAGTGATGTTGTAGGCTACGTTGGTTTAATAAAATTGACCACGATTTCGATAGGTGTAACCCCGTCTTCCTCAGAGAGATATGTGGCACCTACCGACAATTTGATATTATAAATTACAAATTCTTAATCATTAAGTGTGATACGTGCATCATACCAAGCCTATTCCTAAAACATCAGAATGAGAATAAAACTGTTACTAATTATAGTTGCATATCACAGCAGTTAAACATATCTACAATCTAGGGCACATCAGCTATGATACAAAGCAGTGGCGCATCCACAGGTGGAGATGGAGGTGGAGGGGAGGAAGGGGGGCTAATGTGGCTGAAGCCCCCTCCCAGCACTTCCCAAATATTTTTTTAATTTTGTAATTTTTTATTGTTTATTTTAAGTTTTTAAAACGGATCGTTACCGGAAATTTGAAATAGAACTCATGTAACAAATCACAACGTAACTATAATTTGCCAAGCAAAAGTGAACCTGACAATGGGTCGCCAACGTGATGCCGCCACTGAGAACGTGTGCCTCTTTTACGACAGTCTAACATATACAGTTCCGACAATTCCGTAGATTTTTGTTATACAAAGCGACAACAGCGCTGCAAGCGGACGGCAAGCTAGATTTCTGAATACGATTTGTATGAATGCGAATCGTACCGTTCATAATGAATTTAACATACTTTTTCGTACACTTTAGGTTACGGTAGTTACAGTAAAAGTGGGCCTTTGCAATCGTCTTTTGACAGCTCGAAATTTAAATGAAAATAACGGCGTAACCATTCATCTGTCACGAAAATTGAATAACCAATTTGTAGAGGAGAAAATTTTCTACAACTTTCATATCTCTTATCGTTTTAGAGATATTTGCAAAAATAACGGCGATTTTGGGATGTCGGTCTGTCTGTCTGTCTGTCTGTACGTCCCTAACGTGTTCCCACTTTTTGAGACGAACCGTTCAACCGACCAGCACAAAATTTTACAGACATAATTGTAGACCGCCGTAGATCAGAACCTCCTTTTTTCAAATTTTTCGAACAAAAAATACGGCAGTAATACCATAACAAGCCGTTTGTAATACAATTTTAATTGCAAACGAATCGTTCATCTGAGACGAAAATTGAATAACCTAATTTATAGAGGGGAAAATTCTCTACAACTTCGGTCCTTTATGTTTTGGCCCACTTTAGGGTACGGTAGTTACACTAAAGGTGGGCCTTCGCGTCCGTCTTTTGGCAGCTCGAATTTTAAATGAAAATAACGGCTTAACCATTCATCTGACATGAAAATTGAATAACCGAATTTGTAGAGGAGAAAATTCTCTACAACTTTGCTCTTACATGTTTTTCATATCTTGTTTACATTAGAAACGTATGTAGTTTCGTAAAATAGGCAGTGCTGTATCCAAAAAGTGCTGCGCCTTTACCCATATATATCCCTTTCTTTTTTATCCCCCATCCCCCTGTCACTATCACTGTCTCTCTCACTAGGGGAGGCCGCAACAAGATTTTGGGAAGGGGAGACCTCCAGGAGGGATCTGGGAGGGTGGGAGGGGGGAGGATACAGCCCGACAGCCCCCCCCCCCACCTGCATACGCCGCTGAAAATAGGTAGCCCTAATGATTTTAAAATAGCTCCACCTTACTCCTTCTTAGGTTTCCTAATATACTTGACAAGGAACGAAATGGTACATTACAGCACAGTCTCTTTACAATTATCTATAGTCTTTTACTGAAAAATTAATTTTCTAGTAAAATGTAAAAGTGGATAGGAAACACCAGAAGACCTGCTTTTTAGCAGAAAGACGTCACTTCTCCAAATAATATTAACGTTTTTTTACTACTATCCAGTAAAATCGGTGAGGGTGGAACGTAGGAAACGAATATAGATTGCAATTTCTATAGTATCTGACATGCCAAAACAGCCACCACAACTGTAGCTGAAGGAAAAACGTCATAGGGGAGGAAGGGGGGCTAATGTGGCTGAAGCCCCCTCCCAGCACTTCCCAAATATTTTTTTAATTTTGTAATTTTTTATTGTTTATTTTAAGTTTTTAAAGACATGGCACGAAAGCGGTAAAATTAAACAAACGGTTGTGAAAAAAGAAGAACCCAATTCCACAATTGTTGCTACAGATGACCCACAAAGGGCAATAATCATCAAGATATTGTCTTCATAAGCTAAAGTAATCACACTAAAAAGAATATGCGCGTACAAGAAAGACGAGTGAATCCTAAAAATGTGCGAATCATGAGACTGCATACCGAATTGATACGTGTCAAAAAAACTCTTTGTCATAGTAAGAACAGAATATAATAGTAATTCATGTTTGTCTTATGTTTACGTTCTACTTACTTACTAAGCTTGATATTACACATATTTGTATTTGTTCATAACGAAATAGTTTTTTATACCACTGAATAACTTAAATTCGGCTGTTGTTACGTTCCCGTATTATGTAAGTATCTTGATACTTTGCTAATTCCTGTGACGCAAAAAATATACTATTTCGTTAATTACGTACACAAATAATTATACACATACATCACTCTTTCAGCGGCTTGTACATCACTAGGAGCGCTAGCGTCGTTACAACAGCAGTGAGTGTGGGGGCTGTATATGTTTGCTGTTACTGTGAGCGGTTTTAACGCCGCCGCGACCAGCTTTGCTGCTGCCGCTATTGTTACTACTATGCTCAAGTTACGAGCTGCCGCTTAGCTGGTCAGCGGCGCCACTGAGTGGAATATTATGTACAACAATAGTGTTTTTTTTATTTCAGTTTTTACACATAGAGTCTCAATTATACTGTAAAGACCTTTCTCTTCGGCTAGTAACATAGGAGCTGCTCAATTATGTTACGAGCTGATTATATTCACTCCACCATGTTGTTCCTCTTCCACTTTCGGATTAATGCGAGCCTACTCATTTTATTTCTTGTACAATTGTTTTCGTAGTATAAATGGTTAAATTTTGAAATGTGTAAAAACAAGTCATAGATCAACAAATTCAATAGGCTTTATTTTTAAGAAATTAGTCCGTCCCCTACAGAACCATATCCCATCTGCGTCGCTGTCCAAGATTATGGCCTTCCAGCAAGGACCTAATCAAAGCCCTCAGCGGAATTGCGGCGATTTCTTCAATCGTCTAGCTGAGATGCAGCAGCTGTTGGGCCCATTCTCTGTGCTCTGTCTGGCACTTCAGGAAACATGGTTTTCTGCCCAGCGGACCCCTGCCCTTCGGGGCTATCGGGGATACTATAAGAACAGTTCCGATTATGACAGAGTCTCAGGTGGTGTCTGTGTTTATATCCTTGTTGATGATCCCAGTGCCCTTGTGCCTCTCTGCATAGCCCTCGAGGCAGCGGCTGCATACGGGTAATGCAGGAACATACCATCTGTTCTCTCTACCTCTCCCCAGATGAGGTTGTCTCCCCTGCTGACCTTGCTGCCTTGGTTGCTCAACTTCCCCCATCATTCCTCCTTTTGGGGGACTTCAATGCCCGTCAAACTTTGAAGGGTGGAACCGAGGTCTCCCACCGTGGTAGGGATGTTGAGACTGTACTGGCACAGGACGTCTGCCTCCTAAACACAGGTGCACCACGCACTACAACGTGGCACACGGCACATACTCGGCTGTTGTCCTCTCCATTTGCAGCACGAGCCTTCTCCCCCACCTCAGCTGAAAGGTACACAATGATCTATGTGGTAGCGACCACTTCCCCATTCTCCTCTCTCTACCTCAGTTTCAACCTGCTTGTCGCCAGTCCCAATCGTCTATCCGCAGAGCAGATTGGCCGGCCTTAACTTCGGCTACTGTGGTAGCTGCTCCACTTTCTTCAGATAACGATGTGGCGGTTCACCAGGTAACTGTGTCCATCGTTTCTGTCGCTGACGCGACGGTCCCTAGTTCTCGGGGATTACTCACACGTAAGTTGGTGCCTTGGTGGACTCCAGAAATCGTATAGGTCATGCGGAAAGGTCGACAAGCAGTGCATCGGTACTGGCACCACCTTTCCCCGTCTCGGATGTAGTCGCAAGTCCGATGCATTTTTGGACTCCTTCGGGAATCCCCTGTCGCCAATCCAGGGTACGCTGTGCACAGACGCCACGTCTATTGCAGAGCACATGGCAGAATATTACAAATGTTGTTCTGCAACTGCGGCGTACAGCCCACAATTCCTGTGTGGGAGTTTGAAAGTGCCGTAGCTGAATGCTAAGTGTCCCCCTCTTTTTGGTGGCAATAAACGGTGTCATAGCTGTAGTAGGCTCGTCGGTGCCTCGGTCCCTATTGCCGATGACTTTTGTCTTTATTACAGCTCAGCGAGCATCAGTTTTGCTGAAAGGCGTCTGCAGGAAGCAATTATAAAGGCACATTCATGGGCCTCGGCACATGGATTCAGTTCTCTGCATCTAAAACCCGAGTCTTGAACTTTTGTCGTCGTTGGACGGTTCACTTAGACCCAGAGCTCTTCTTGGCTGATGAACTGTTGTTTCGAGAAGACGCATCACTTTCTCGGCATGCTCTTCGGTTTGGGCGCTACACACCCAACAGCTGAAACAAAAATGCTGGCGCTACCTGAACATCTTACACTGCCTTAGCAACACTGATTGAGGAGCCGCACGTCCAACACTCCTGCATCTCTACAAGACTCTCATACATTCACGCCTTGTGTATGATTCTGCAGCGCCTTCCGCATTGCAGGTCTTTGACCCCATCCTTCACACTGGTGTCTGTCTAGCAACAGGGCCGTTTCGCACAAGCCTTTTGACAAGCCTCCTTGCTGAGGCCGGGTTTCCTCCACTACGGTTCCACCGGCAACAGTTACTGGCTTCCTACACTCTCCCCGATCACGCTTTGTCCCTCCACCCCAATCACCTCCGACTGTTGCACCTCCATTCCAATGACGATAGCCCAGGTTGGATCTTCCAATCGCGGTCCGTGTTCATTCCTTTCTCTCGTCCCTTGACCTCGTTGGTGCATTCCTCGCCTGCAGATTCGGTTGGACCTGTCCCAGGATTCGAAAGCCTCAGTACCACCACTGAATCTCTGTCGCCAGTTCCAAGCACTACTCGCATCATTTCATGATGCGGAAGTGCTTTACACAGACGGTTCTCTGGTCGGATGTGCTGAGTATGGCTTTGTCTGTGGTAACCACAGTCAACAGCGATCCTTGCCTCGAGGTTTTATCGTCTTCACTACAAAACTTGTTCGGCGCAATTCGACGAGCCATTGCGCATCTCCTAGCCTGGCTCAGCTGGCCGTTTGTCATGTTTAGCAACTCCCTGAGTGGCTTACAGGCACTAGACCAGTGTTGTCCTAAACGTCTTGTAGTGCACTCAATTCAGGACTAAGTGTTCACTCTTGGCAAGTGAGACCATTCTGTTGCTTTTCTTTGGACACCGGGCCACATTGGTATATCAGGCAATGAACGCGTCGATCAGTTGCCCAAGCAAGCCACCACTTCACGTCTTTTGGAGGTTGGTCTCCAGGAAGGGGATCTCCGAAGGTAGGAGAACCACAAGATACTAGGGATTTGGAATGCCGAATGGGCCGAATCGAGCGTCTCGAATAAGCTTAGCGTCGTTTAACTCTCCACTGGCGCGTGGAAGACCTCCCTAGGGGTCTCTGATTGGGACTCTGTTGTTCTTTACCGGCTGAGAATTGGCCATACTTGGCTAACGCATGGGTACCTCCTGCACTGTGAGGCCCTGTCTGTGTCAGTGTGGAGTAGTGCTGACAGTAGTCCAAATTCTGATGTACTGTCCACCTGTAGCCAACTTGCGGCATGCTTTTAATCTACCAGACGCGCTACCCTTAGTTTTAGGTGACGATGCCTCCGTGGCTAACTCTGTTTTAAGTTTTATTCGCACAGCTGGTGAGTGCTACAGCCTGACCTTTCAGGTCCGCATACATCCAACATTTTGAGTCCTTTTACGACATTTGTGTCGAATGTCCAGTGGTTATTAGTGTGTTCAGCGTGGCTGGCTCATCCTTCATTATCTTTGTGATCAGCCAGCCATGGTACTCTGCTGTCCTGTTTTAGCTCGATTTTCTTTACCTGTTGAGTGTCTTTCTCTTGTCAGGGAATTGTTTCTCAGTCTGTCCGTTATGTGTGTTTCACTTTCCAGTGTTTTAGTTTTAAGCCTCTGACAGTGGACTTATAGCTACGAACAGGGGACTGATAACCTCGCCGTTTAGTGCCCTTAAAACCAACAACAATCGTCAGCATTTCGCGACTAACAGTAGCAAGAGGGATTAGACGGTGATGTGCACGTTATGGGGCAACAGATCGAACATTGCAGGCAGCTTCTGGGAATGACTTCATGTACCTCTGTTGTCAATTTCCCCAGTTCACTATTCTGTCCTTACCGTTTTGTGGCAGAAATATTTCTAGCGAAAGATTTCTTTATTGTGTTAATAAGAATAAAACAGTTCAAATGTTTGTAAGCCTATTGAGACAAACAGCTGAAGTCATATCCTTAGACTTACAAAGTACATAAGCTAGCTTACACTAAGGACTACACGAATTCATTCCCGAGGGAGGACTCGATCCTCCGAATGGTTCAGGGGCTCTCACTGCCAGACGCTTCTCTGCTGCTCGTGTCCACGTTAACAATGGAGCAGATCTGAGGACGATCCACGCTAGGATCGAAACTTGTCATCAATAAATTTAAATGGTGCACTCTGTACTGCTCTCTTACCATTATTATATAGGTATTCATGTATCTGCAGCTGTCTCAATCTCCAAAACAGTACCGGCCACAATAAGTTGTCAACAGCGCCAGCTTTATCAGTAATGATGGGTTCTGCATGTTTACTTTCCCTAATTATGACTGTGTTGCCCGATTTATTACGACATCCACTGATGTCCCGTAACTAAAGCCAAAGGTGTGCTGATCACCACTTCAGGACATTAACACAGTGAGTTCTCTTAGATCTTAGCTGGAGTATTCTTAATACAGATTCCTCTATAGGATTTAAAATGTAAAAGAACATGGTATGTGGATTTTCTTAATGATTTCTGTCCTGGAGATATATGTCGATATCCTTCCCATCTGATTTGTACAAAAACGTTACACAGCTGATGCTGTTTCATATTCGCAATTTCGAGTACTTTTCCTTGTACGCATAGCCGTTGTTGTCTATAGAGTGTCAGTGTTTTCATCCATAAACATGGACAGATCACATCATATTTAAAGCCAAAGGAAGGTATTCGACATAAGTAATAAACGTCTTTGCCTGTGAGGGTATTACATAAGGCATTGTACGAACACGTTTTGTGGCATATGGATATGCGGTTGGGTCCTGGAGGCGTGCACAGGTAGTTTAATGGTTAGTGTGGGGCCCTGGCGAAACTCGAAAATTCTTGTTCCAAATCCGATTCCATAAATTCTAATGTTCTTGATAACTTGTGTAGCTTATGCTGATTCATATTCGCAGTTATATTTATTGGCAATATGAAGAAGCATCATGGACTGCTACATCCCAACAGTCTAAGACGCGGCGCCTAACAGCGGTAATCGTCAATAATGTCGAGAGCAGCATTATAGAATGGGGCCACTTTACACTCTAACACTCTCATCATACACTGAATAGGCAAAAGGACATACAACCTTCCCATTTCAGATTCTCTTCACGTCGTTCCCGCCTTGCAATTTCTGCAGAGTGTCCATCACTTAGTTGCACACTGGCAAGAAATTTCTCGGCGTTTAAAGAATGAAAATAAACGCTAACAATATAATGCAACATACTCTACGAATTTTAATTTTGTCTTATAATATACACAAAAATTTAGGTGTTATAGCCCATATTTCACTCTGCAGCGAAAATTAGCCATCGCAAACGAATAGAATTTGTATGTGGTAGTAGGTATCATGCTCCCGTTGTACACTATGGTGGTAGAGGATTGATAACGATAAGGGGGTGGAAGATAAGGGAGCTGAAAGTTACCGACTTATATGAAATGCTACGTGTGGGTGTCAATATTTTGCTCTTCATCATTGGAGACGAACGATGTAGGACAAAGTCTCCCGTTACACCCTCGCAGTTCCGTATCGATAGCTACAAGACAGTGGAAAGCCGTCTGCTTATACAAAATTCTGACAAGACCAACGATGACTTTTGACAGTATAATAGCAGAGAGGTTATATACTGCAAAACGTGATACACATTCTTCAATTGTGTTTCTACAACAAGCTTACGAATAAAGAAAAATAAGTGCATGTTGTAGTTTGAAAAGTAAAACTACCAAGAGAGAGGCGAAAGCCTAAGAGAGAAATTTCGCGATCCGTTACTAAGAGGCAGAATACGGCGCTGAGAACTCAATCTACAGACGAGAGGAACTGGAAATTTTTAGACGCTCTTTACACTGTAGGCATCAGCGATTTTTCGATATTCCCATCCCTAAGGGGGTGAATTAGGGGATGAATTTTTTTTAAAATATATAGCAAGAAATACAAATCTTCGGATTTAGATTTTGATAGAAATTTCAAAAACTCTTTTTCTATACTTTTGTCAATTCAACCACTAACCGGGGTGAAAAATGGCATAATAAGGGTGCTACTAAGATTGTTTTGATGCTACCATTGCGAAAATTTGGATTTGGAAACATGGTTAGAATTTAATAAAATTTATTTCAGGATCTTTTTAATTCTGCCATCAATGGTGTGATAGGGGGTGCCAAGTTGCATCAAAATACGCGATAGAAAGTATTTTAAAGCTATCAAAATTTATATTTATTAGTAGAAACAACCAATGCAGACCATCCAGTCGACGCGTGCGAAGCAGCGGGAATTAAGCTAGTAACAAATAAAAAATGTAGTAGTGCTAAGTCCATGAAATGGAAATAAAGTTACGAAAAGCGCGGATATTAAATAGAAGACTGGCGTATGTATTGGTAAGTTTGAGACTCAAATCAGTCATTAAAACAAAAGATTATAAATGATCATTCACTCACTTGTAAATAACAAAACTGCATCTTTTGCGAGGCTGCTTAAGGCCACTCTGCTTTTTGGTTATATTTACACAGCCAAAGTTTCCGTAGGATGAGCTTCTGACTTCTTGGAAGTCTGTCTATCTCGTGAAACCATTTCCTTCCATTTTCTTGTCCCCCTGTTCGCTTTACTTCCCCTGCACTTTCCTTTCACACAGCCTTTGATCTTTATAATCTTCTTACTGGATCTGACAGCTTGGTTCGGGGATTTACCCAGAGAGAATTTACCACACCTGCTTTCAAGTTGCGTCCTACTTTGTTTTGACGTGAAAGGAGGACTCTGAGAGCATCTTCACTGAATAACCGAATCTCTAATGTCTGTGCCACAAAAAGCAGACGTTCGGACTAGCTTTCACTATACCATTCATTGTCCTCGTATGAGTCATCAGTCAATGAAATATCAAGCTCCCCAAGATTAAGTCTTATTTCTACTTCCGTGCTATATCCAGTAATAGGTAAATAACATTACACAATATGCAACCGCAGTTACGTGGAATTAAATCTAAAGACATTGTGCAATCATTAAAATTAATATGAAACGAGTGAGAAAGTAAATAAAAGAATCCTGGTAAAATTAGAATCGCCGAAAAATATATCAGTCATTTCATCAGTACCCATCTTGGCGTTTTGTTTAAATTTCGTACATGGAATGAAAGAAACGATAGGAAAGATGTTTCCTCTGAAAATCATTTAAAGTTGCTGGTGTATCTAAAATTTCTATTTTCCCGTTTTCTTCTCCCTGTTTGTTACTACATGTCGTGTAAATATCCTTGAGACAAGCAATAGTTTTTTACGTTTCGTCTACATATTCCACATCTCCTCTCTCTGTCCGTCTCTAAATTCCAAAGTATCTACTTCCTCAGACTCCTCTCCTACCCTTCCTGCTACTACTATCCTTCTTTACGTCTCTGCCTACCCTTCATTACCTCTTCCATCTACTACTCCCTGTTTTTGTCGAATTGGTCTATTTCTCGTCGTTACTATACAGAGTTAAGCTATTATAATTAGGAACTAATATTTTGTTTATATTATGACCTCAAAATAATTAGAAACTCAAGTTGCCGAAATCACATTATATTTGAAATTACTATTTTTGTTAGATTACCAGTTACGGCGACCTTTGTTGGCTTCTTCAGATAGAATCTTATTTACATTCGTGGTTACTGCTATATGCATACATATAATCTTATTTAATGTTTTTAATTTTCTATGAGACAAAAGTGTTAGACGTTGCAGTGAAATAATTGAGTGCAAATCGTTATTTTCACAGTGTCCGCAAATAATTGCAAAACATTCATGTACAAAACTGATGTATCGGCCTTCACAAGTAGAAATAGGTTGACCGAAACATGTGTAAATGGTTACCAGTCGAATTTTAGGTTTGTTAATTAATAATTCTGTGGAATTCTATATTTTACAATAGAAAGAATATCGTAATGTAAGTGTAATTGTAAAAGGAAGGAATACCCATATTTTTTAAACATGTTAAATTTTTCACCGTGATTACAGTTTATACTTCATCTGGTAGCGGAACCGTGTGTTATTATGTTGTAATGTTTACATTATAAAAACCAAGCAACATGTATATATTACATAGACGAGGAACCGAAAATATGTTCATATCACATAAAAAGAATAACTTTCGACAGCACCCCTGAAATTCCAACGAAAATAAACCTATTAATGTAATAGCATTTTTTTTTTCATCAAACAGAACGGCTAATTTAAAAAGCACGCTCATTTGAAAAGCGTCAATATCAATTATATTGAACCACCATTCAAACAAAGAGAATGTTTTCTGTAAAGCACGTACAAAATTTAAAGTGAAGTTATTATGTGTCACTCAAACCGAGCTATAAATAATAGACAATTATTTCTTGGGAAATATTTATAAATGTTGTAATTAAAATTTGAAGATTATTTTTATTAGGTTTATCTCGTGATCGTATATAAACACAGCTCAGGTAGAGCATATGCAATCTGTTGAGAATAATTCGTCCATTTATGTTGCAACCCATTTTGGCCAATTCTTGTACCTCAGGATTCAAGTTGATTTGTAGTTACTTGACTTACAGACCAGTTACTAATACTTTACTGCGCAAGGCCAAAGAGGAAGAATACTTCTTGGAATGTTAAATAACAAGGCTTCGCTTGACTCTGGAAATTTTCAAATACGTGTGCGAGGCACATGTCATGTTTAGAAAATAACATTCGCATTTAGTGAATCAGTGTCGGACCCGGTGGTCTTGGAGTAAAATGCTCTACTGTAAACCGTAGGATCGCGGGTTCAAAACCCGGTCGGACCTCGGATTTATTCAGTCTGCGTTTTAACCCATCCTTCATCTCTCAACGATGTGAAGAATCGCCACAAACGACACGTTGTTCGGATTCCACGTTAAGCTGTAGGTCCCCTGTCCCCGGTTGGGTAACTGGGGTAGGCTAGGGATACGCAAATCGCCGAAGTGGCGTCCAATTGAAAGACTTGCACCAGGCCAATGAGCCACACGAAATTATTATTAGTGGATCAGTATCGCCCATGCGTTCTAGGGCGTCACGTCACGGTTAATATGTCCGCTGTAGTTGAAAGTTCGAGTCCTCCCTCGGACATGCTTGTGTTTATTTTCTTACTTAAGTTACTTGATGTCGTTTGTATGAATAGGGACCGATGAAGACAGCCGTCTGTCCCATAGGCTTACAGATTTCTGATTTGAGTCAGTATTCCTTCTGGGTGTAATTTTATATAAGATTTTTTTAACATATGCCAGTCAGCGCAATTCTAATAATTTTCAGATTACAATCTGCTTCATATTTTACTAGTTTAACAGTGGTAACAATCTAGATTTCAGACACATATGCCATTCTTCAGTCCATTATATTAAATATTTTACTACAAAAAATATGTATCAAAATTTTCTCACTCCACACATTAAATATGATTCTTTCGTCATAATTGTTCCTTCATGGTCTGTTCCATTTCTTGTATTAAAACTGACTGTATTCTATTCACTTCACCCAACCACCATTTATCTTTTTCTAAAATCTCAGAGTGACTACTACGTACCAGGAGCAGTTAGTAGGATGCGATTTTTGTGTGTTTATGCGTGGCTTCGAGAAACAGTTTAGTACTGTTATTTTATCATTTATTTATTTCAAAATCACCACGGAGATATTGTTAAAAGTGTCCCGAATACAATTACATCAAAGAAAGTAACATGCTAAACGTATTGTATCAGATATAATTACAGCGGTTTTCTCTGACTACATTTCTTGAGAAGCAGTCGCCAAAAGCTTTAAATGGTTTCCAGGTGATAAAACAACTCCAGTATTACTGGTGCAACTGATCTTTCGGATTCTAAGGTGGCCAGGTGAAAATGCAGTGTGATTCAATGGAGGCAGCAGGTCTCATCTGGCGCACTGAAAACAAAACACAAAAAAAATTTATTCGACACTTAACATCAAACACTTTTCGAACCAGAAAAATTCGAAAACTCTGAGACACATCAAATTTAGGCACTTAAACACGAATGACGAACAATAAAACTATAGATATCGGCAGTTATCATAAATAAAATTTGATCAAAGAATATTTACTAAAGCACCATATCTGAGAGTTGATTTTGCAGTCTCCTTAAATCTTTATAAGCAAATAACGGAGCTAGGACACATTAAAATTAGACTAATTTCATTTTAGTGTGCAAATGAAGTACACTCCCTAATTAATGCCCCTACGCTAGTCAATGAAGATAAACTTTAAAAACCTGATGAATTTAAAAAAGCTTGAAAAACATTAAAAAGCATCTTCTCGAAAATTCCTTCACAGCATGTTAGAATTTAAACTGGTGACCACAACGCTCAACTACGAAAAGAGAAAACTGTGGGCGGCTTTCCTGGTCATAAATGGACAAATGAATATGGCTCAAAACTTATTAAAACATGAAAATATTTTAAATTTAAAGTCAGGTCAGCACATTAAAGAAGCCTTCGAAACAAAATCTTGACGAAGACCCAAAACATTTATTGGGGAATTTCAAATCTACCATGTGGCAATTCCATACCGTAACTACAAAGACGTTTGAAATACCCAAATTAAAAAGTGGATAATATTGATTCTGTGACTTAATTCGAATAAAAGTAAAAAATTAAAGACAAAAACACTTCAGAACAAAAATTCTTATCCCAATTGTAACAGGCGAACGTAACAGATAACAATCCAACAATAAGCAAAGCCTAAAAGAAATTTAATCAAACCAGCCCAAAATTTAATTCCGAACTAAAGAAACTCCAACACCCTTTGCGAAACACGTATTGTGCATTAATTAAGTTTAGACACGAGGCATTCAAAAAGTGGAATAGTAACATAACTGAAACGACGTGCAAAATATTTCAAACTGAAAAATTATCTAAATTAATCCGACTGAATAAAAGTAACTACGAAAAATCCCAACTTTTCGAAATCTAAAAGAGACTGCCAAAAGGACAGTACCAGAAACTAAAACAAAATAAAACTGAACGGTTAGCAAAGTGCCCGAGGGGGGATTCGAACCCACGACCGTAGTGGCCATGCAGACCGTGACTGGCGCGCTGCAGTCCCCTCGGCCACCGCGGCCGGTGAACGGTTAGCAGTTCGGCTCTTAACTACCAGGAAAATTGTAAGGTACCTGCTATTTGTTTTAGGTCTGTTAAACAGTCGAGAACCACCGGATAAATTATAGCCACCTTAACTCTAAAGAAGATGACGAAATCGAAATAACATAATACGTTTAAAAAAAACCAAGCTTAAAGGCTGTAAGCATCCGGAGAACACGGTATGATTTCAGATCAGTCACCTAAAAGAGTATCAGAAAATACTTGGAATTCATCCATAAAAAAATTATCTCGCAATAAATAATTGATAGATCCCATAAACGTTGGAACCTAAAACTGGTTAATACCAAGCAGGTTTTAGACCAAACAGATCTTGATTAGAACAAATTCTGAAATTAAAATTAAACCTTAGGCAGTAAAGGCTTTCTAGTAACCATCTTGTATGCATAATGAAGCATTGCATACCTACTCAGCTAAGCTAATCTGTCAGCTCTCAGATAATTTAATCGTTATTTAAGGAAGACGGGATGACATTTGAATATCGTTCTGCACAAATGAGTGCGATCGATAATGATATTAACACTGTTTGGGTACGTTGTTGGATTTCTTTCAATTAACGATAGAAATGGAAATGAGCGTATGGCTTTCTAGGCCTGGAGAGCCCTTGCGGGATTGTTCGACCGCCTTAGTGTCTTTTTAGTTAACGGGGCGTGGGCGCCTTACGTGCCAATGATGATGAGATGATGATGATTAGGACAAAACACAACACCCAGTCCCCTGCCGGGAATCGAACCCGGCCCCCCTGTGTGGTAGTCAGCGACGCTGGCACTGAGCTACGGAGGTGGACAAAAATATTATTGGGTTAGATCCAAAGCTGTGAGAGAAACTTTCTCCAAGCACTAGGTGGAGATGCGAACAGGGTGGTGCTTTTCCTGGGACACCGTCTCTCACCGCCGAACTTTATTGGCTCTCTGTTGAGACGACGCTCCAGCGGAAAAGCCTTCGTTGTGTTTTCTGGGGGTCAGAAGGCTGCAAGAAAGTGCTGTCAGCAGGGGGTGTCGATTTCTGGCATTAAAAGGGCATTTGCTGCACGTGACGAAGCTTGAGTTGGTCTCTGTTTTTCGTCAAGTAACTGGAAGTCGTGAAGAAGCTTTCTGGAGGGAAGAGGTGCTACGGTCGAGTGCACTCAAGTGAAATGGCGGAGTTTATGCGTGACGTCAAAGCGAGCTTGTTGTAAGCAAGCACAGGAGTGGCATACAGGATTTTAGGCGCGGATTTTAAGAAAACGTTTTGGGAAATTCTCGGTAGAGTGTCTGAGTTCAAAAATGTTCAACTATTTGTAAATCCAAGGGTTCGAATGCATTGCATTGGAGAGTGAAAGGCACAGAACATTTGGGACAACCAGACCCGAAGAAATTGTGTCTAATAAAGAACTGGTAAAGGGACTCCTTGCACTGTTCAAGGGCATTGGTTGGCTTTACTAGACATACAGGGAGCGATACCGCACAATAAACTTAGTTTCGGTGCGGGCAGTGGCGGGTTAGACCAAGACTGTTTTGGCTTCCCTGAAAGAATCAAATCAAATCAAATCAAATCTAAGGGACTTAACTACATTGGTCATCAGTCCCTAACCTCACAAACTACTTACACTAACTTAAAGTAACTTGTGATAAGGACAACACAAACACCTATGCCCGAGGGAGGACTCGAAGCCCCCATGGAGAATGACCGTGCGAACTGCAGCACGGCACCTTAGTGCACACGGCTATTCTACCGCAGTGTCTGATTTTAGCTCTGGTAGAATAGAACAGTTAGACAAATTCTGGTGGTGTGGACTTAGAAGTTTCAGTTATTGCACAAAGAGGGTAGTCGAACTCTGTCGACTATCTCCGATAGGTGAAGTAATCGTTGCAGTACAATACAGTCATTTGCTGGTCAATATTAATTACAGGATCAACATTCAATCTGTTGTGGAACATATTATTTTTGCTGTGCTTGTGTACTTATAATAGTAAAGCAGTATCAACTGCAGTTTATTACTCTAGTTGTGTTTTCGTACTGATCTAAAAGGGGGGCGGGGGGGGCATTACGTTCCATAAATAAAATACGACTAAAATTTTGCCAAATACAACGAAGCTTTTTTCTTATCTTTTTTCATGTTGCTATCCACTGATCATTTAATACTGATTCATTTAATACCTGTTATTTTATGATTAAATAGGTTCACTAGTTTGAACTTCACTCTATCATTGTAGACAGAATTTCCCATTCCTATTTGCTTTTTTACGGTAGTAACACTAAAAGTGGGCCTTTTACAACTAGAAATTTAAATAAAAATAACGGCTTAACCGCTCATCTGACACGAAAATTGAATAAACTAATTTCTAGAGCAGAAAATTCTCTACAACATTTTTTCCTTTGTCTCGCAATGTTTCAGAGATAATTGAAGAAATGACGGCGATTTGACGATGTCTGTCTGTCTGAGGATGCCCCACTAGGGTGAAACTGTCAAAACTAAATAAAAAAGTTGCAACCACAACTGTCTTTTATGATTATTATTTATATGTTTATAATTTTTTTCGAAACGTTTGCAAAAATCATAAAATTACAGGCAAATCTAAAGTGGGCCGTAAACGAAGCCACTGCGATTTTCTAAAAATAATTTTGTAGGATGTGGTACGTACCAATTGAAGTTCTAATAATGGTGATGTCTGTCTGTCGTTGACTAAGTGCCCTTTTTGTAAAATCTGGTGCGCATTTTTAAGGGTGTGTTTCTATCTCGCCATACATAAAGAGGTAGGCATATTATTTAGAAGAAGCCTCCAATCCGCTTTAAAAACACCGCACTTCCCGCCATTTATGGACTTTTCTACGCCTCAGCTGATCATGAAACTTTCTCTCTTAATTTTGAAGGAACAAGGGGTAGATAATAACTGTAACAATGATTAAGGAAACGTTAAGCGACACTAGCTCTAAATTCGAGGAAGTAAATTTTGATCTATTGGATATAAATGAAATGATAGAATGGCGAGAAAAAGGTCAAGAAACATGTAGATCAATCAGTCAAGTTAGATAAAGGTAGTATTACAGTAGATTCCTTTGCCGTTGCAGATTATCTAGCAGTTTTAACTAGAAATGTTAACATTCGTAAATTCGTAAAGAATTTGCAAATAATGTAGCACTACAAATATCATTAACGGAACACGTGCCATACAACAAATCAGCGCCAATATTTAGGGACGTCATGCAGGAAAACGGTCAGGATAAAAGCTATAACCAAATTTTGGAAAATCATGCAGGAAAGCGGTTAGGATGAAAGCTTCAACCAAATTTCGCTCTCAAATATTTGTAATAAAGATTACTTTTTAATTCAATAACTATAGGAATTACGGCTCTGTAATCAAACCTGAATATATTATGTGGCAAAACCTACATATCAAATAGAAAATGGATATTAAAGAAATTAATTAAAGAAAGGAATATTAATAGGGGAATATTTGCTCCCAACATTACTTACAGCCTTAGAACTAATAAGGAAGTAGAATAATGGTCCATGAGGATAAGAAGATTTATATTCTGTGCGCACCCACTTGGTTGACAGAACAAATAGTAGATTTCCACGAAAACAGAAGGCCGCTACTGTGCCAACTAAACGAATCAGTGTGATTATTTTTAACTTCTTAAACTTACTCGTGTTACAGGTAGAAAACATTATCAAAATACTTTTCATTGAAAACTTTCTCGGAGGATATCAGAAAACGGACTAAAACAGTCTGATCTGTTGAAGAAAGGAGAGTTCATTCTGAAAAGGTGAAGCATATTTGGGCACAATGAAAGACCAACCATCGAATGAGACCCTGACTGATTGTACTGTTTGGACAGTAAGTCAACAATAATAATAATCTGTTCATACCTGCACATTAGTTACACGATGCACCCATCTAATCCTCAGCATTCGTTTGAAGTCTCAAATTTCAGAGATTTCTATACTCTTCTTCACTCCCATACAAGTCAACACTCCACCCAAATGACTTCAGTAAATACGTCCTAACAAATTAATATTCGGTGTCAACAAATTTCTTGATTTCAGAAACGCTTTTCTTCCCATTGTTAATCTGACGGTTATACCATCTGTACTGCGACAGTCGTAAGTTAGTTTACAGCTCAGAAAACAAAATTTATTTAAAACGTTTATTTATGCGTCGCATGGTCTTTGTACACTACATTCCATTTCGCTCTTTGAGCGTTTATCTTACCCTCCTTCTAAGGCACTGCCCATTCCTTTATAATGCTGTTCCAAGTCCTTTGCTGTTTCTGACAGAAATACGATGTCATCATAGAACATATATATATTTTTTTTTAATTCTTCTCCCTGAAATTGAAAATTCCTTCTCGAAAATTCTCCTTACTTTCTTCTTACAACTAGTTTAATGTTCAGATTGAACAACACTTGAGAAAGGATACAATTCTTACTCCTTCCCAACTATTGCGTCCCTGTCATTCATTTCGACTGTTTTAGCAGCTGTCTCTGTAGAAGTTGTAGCCTCGATGGAATGGCCAATCGCCTTATCGCTGAACGCCTTGCTGCTGAGCGCGTGGTTTCTCCCCTTCAGAGCTTCGAATCCTCCCACCTGTAAGGTTGTGTGTGTGTGTGTGTGTGTGTGTGTGTGTGTGTGTGTGTGTGTGTGTGTGTGTGTAGTCTTTAGACTAGTTTAAATGGTTTGTCACTCTAGGGAGTGATAACCGGAAAAGTTCCATAGATTTACTGTAATAGCTGGCCTAGTTAGAGGCCGTCAAAAAAATGTCAAAAATCAGAATGCGTAATGATATGCTGTAGTAATAATAATTTCGTTATTGAATGTTGCAGCAAATCACAACTAATGGGTCGCAACAACACTTTCGCAGTGAAAGTTTGAATAAATAAATAAAAATTGGTGTTAATTAACTTGAAACAGTCACTGTGGTAATTAATTTTGGCCCTATCTGACTTAGCATTGACTACAGCCTCAAACCAGCACCTCTTACGATTCACGAACAGCACAACTTCACTAATAAATGTGTCAGAATTGATGTAGTGGTGATGGCGTGTTCGTTTTATAATCAAAATCGTAATAGCTGATAGACTCTGATTGCAATGATAATAGCTCAGTACTGTGAAACTACGTGGTGCAATGTGCTTCACAAATACTACAGTCAAAGTTCCCAATAATTTTGATAATATTTTTTAAAGCATTCAACTTCCTTATAAAACTTTACATGAACTATTTTCTGATTAATTGGTTCTAGGTACTGGGTAGCGTACGCGTGTAACTGGCTGGGCAGAGTCTGGCATTTAACGTATTTCATAAAAATTAATTTCGTCAAGTCTGGTTAATCAACTATAATACTTTGACTACTGTTAGCCTGGTTACTTTCTATATAAATGAAACCAACCTTACTTTACGTGCAAACTCTCTTGCAAGTTAAAAGCTTTGGCATAATAATTGATTGCAAAACTTAGAACAGCACTGCACATTAATTATTAGTCTCTGTAGATGTAACACGTTTAGCAATTCTTTAACTCGTCTAGCAATTTCTTTAAAACTGATCGTAATTACTTTGAAAAATGATTGAACTTGTTAGTCAATGTACAGGCTTGCATAATCAACATAATCTAATAATGGTGATAATGGAATGACTACAAGTACTCACAAAATTAAGACTGTTTTCAAAATAAGTCATATATAATTGAACCAAAATTCTGATTGGGTTGACACTACAATTACATGCATACAAAATAAAATGTTACAAAAGTACTCATCTGTTTTCGTCGTCTTCGCCGTGAAGTCCATACAAGACAGATATGATTACAATAGGTACTCTTACTGCTAGTCCAAAAATATATTTCTCGACACCTCTTTCTTCAGCTCGTCTGGCTGAAATCTCCATGCATTTATATCACCTCGATGCACCTTCTAATCTCCGTAATTACAGCAAAGATCACTCTCGGTGACAATAGACTTGATAACCAAACAATTACTTTTCTTGCACACATGAAAAAAACATTACAGTGATCACTTTCGAGTATAAATAAACTTGTTTCGCACTTCCTTCAATACATTAAACAGTACGCCTCTCAGGCTTATTGCAACTTTGCTACTTCATTAAAGTCGCGCCTCACTGCGCCTACCGTGCCTCTGCACCATCAACAAAACATTTATGTGTTTACTTTGGCGAGTCCGCTCCGCGACTGCTTCAGCAGCGCGACACTTACAGCTACTACGTCTGTACCAAAGACAGTCTTTACAACAGGTTCAACATTTTCTCTGGCGCATTACCATCTTACAACATAAGAATGACCGTGCATTCATGCACACATACAGTACATGTTTACACTAAATGATTCAATATAGGAAATGACGTTACATAAGAAATATATTTAGCATACAAGAAATGAAAATACGTCAAATGAACAAATTTAAGACAATATAAACAGTACGTTAAATCTAACTCTAAGATACGGCGACAGGTGTACTCTTGCATTACAAACATTCGATTCTATGCAAATTTTAAATAATCCCAGACCGCTCCGCTTCTCCCGCGCCGGCAAATCTACAACAGACAGAAATGCAGATTTCCCTCTCCTTTATTTATCTTCTGTGACAAGTGGTAAGGTGAATACTGCTTCACGTGTTTATACATTTCTCTTGAATACACACTTTTCTTTCTCGAGGACGGCTTCTACCACCTTTTCCACTCCTCTGAAAATAATTCATGTTAGAAATTTTCCACACTTGTCTGCGCCAAATATGATAATATTTCTCCTGTCTCATACATCATGCACTCCTGATGGAATAGTTTTGTCTTTCCTGTCTCTCCCAGACACTTCAGTAGCCTTGTTTCCACTTAGGTCTTTGAGTGGCCCTGTCACATTCTTACCTCTGTATGGTATGTCATACATCATCTACTACCGTTTTCCTTGCTACAATAGTCTGGACTCCCACCTATATAGTTTCCATCTTTCAGCTGCCCTTCTTTGCTCAGACCTGTTTTTCCAACAAACTTCTTGATACCGGTACAGCCGCTTTTCTTGTCTCGAAATCTGTCTCTTATTTTCCCATAGCGGTATCTATCTTTTCCTAAATTGTACATTCACAGTCTTGCATTAGCTTCCTAGCCAGTACTGCTTGGCCATTTTGCACTTTCTATTAGGCTCATTTTTTTAATACCCAGTCGCCTTCTGATGTGTTACTTTCTTCCGTTTCCGGCAGTTATTGCATACAGCTACCTCTAAAAACCTCAACAACCTCAGGTTCTTCCTATTTTGCAACTCCGTATATTTTATCTTTCTGCCGTTTCTTTTATTTCTGTCCACGGTTCATAATCAACAGTCTATGGTCAGTGTCTATGTCTGCCCCTGAATAAGTTTTATAGTTTAAAACATGGTCCCGAAATCTTTGTCTTGCCATTATAAAATCAATGTAGTATTCTGATCCCTGCCACGTAAAAAACTTTATTTCATCAACGTGAAACTAAGTGCCTGTTATCATTAAATTTCGATTTGTACAAAATTCTACCACGTAAATACCTCTTTCATTCCTTTCCCCAGTCCATATTCACCTACTACATTTCCTTCTCTTTCTTTACATAGTATCGAATTCCATTCCACTATGATAATCAAGTTTGTCTCCCCCTTAACAGTCTCAATAATTACAACTACCTCGTCATAAATTTCTTCGATGCCTTCATCATCAGCGGTTCTAGTTGGTACATAAATATGTACTACTGTGGTGGATGTTGGCCTCACGTATACCTTAACTACGATAATGCGATCACTTTGCGGTTCATAGTAGTTTTACAGAACTGCTATTTTCTCATTCATTATTATACAAATTTCTGCTTTACTTACAACTGATCAAGTACATAAGACCTCTAGTCAAGTGTTCTTTACACTACTTTGTACATCGACATTATTTCTCAAGAGTGTAAAGAGTGATGTTTATTACATATGAACTTTGTATATTGCAGCTACTACAAATGTAAATAATGTAATGAATTGGTAATAGTGACAAAGAACCAAAATTTACAATAACTACAAAAATTTTGAAGTTTTGGCTCCAGGACTTACTTATAGGAGATTATAGGCTTCATAAAATTTGATTTGATTATTTTCCGATTCAGATGTTAGAGGTAATTATAATTTTGTAATTACGCTACCGCGTAACCGGACATTTAATATTACAGAAAATTAATCGAAATAACCAAGTCAATAAACACTTCTATTTATCGGATTAGTTACTGCTATGCTCTTGTTGCGACTGTTCACAACGTCATCGACAAAGCAGTCATAGAATTTGTTTTCAGAAACGATGCTAATTTTATTCGACATTTCTACCATAGGACGTCCTAAGTACGCAGATATGAAGTTCGTAACATTTCAGATTTTGAGGTACACGCATCATTATTATATATTGTAATGAGTAGTGAATGAAGCAGCATCAGGATCATATATAATTCCATTTGCCATTCTTAGCTGCGATGTACACACATAACTCATTGACTCATTATTTTGCATATATATATATGGGCAAAGTACCTTCAAAATTACATGACCTTAATTGTCGTCATCCTAAAATTAAAATTAAAAATTGCTGCTTTAATTATTGTGTTCACATATTAATATTACGATATTGGACTTTGGTTGGTGTGAATGTGTTTTACAGAAAACTTCTACTTGTTGCTGTTCAATAGTTTTAATTGGAAAACGTATTAATCGTGAATGGTATTAATTTTTCCCCGTGTTTCTGGAGGGATGTAAGTTCCGTTTTCAGTGACACATATCTCGACGATGTATATTATTCTAATTTTCCTGTTGAGGATTTTTGTTCAAGATGAACTATGTTATACATAAATCATTCTATTTTGAACGGTAATTTGTGTTTATCAACCACAGTGGAGTATTTTTAGACGCCTATAATGCTGCTCGTTATTTGGATGGAGACCTGTTCTCATCGAACACTTATTCCTATTTCCACTATTGAACACTAGACAGCCATTTTTTGTAAGTTTACCTTATGTTAACTGTGTAAATATGTGACATGATCTATCGTGTTGAATCTATTGTCTTTAATGCGCGGCATCAGAGCAGAGTCACTTACTTGATGGAGTGCAGAGTTAGGAACCAGCAGTCGTCGTAGGCAGTAATTATTTGAACTTGGGCAGACTAATGAATTTACTGAATGATAATTGCACACACTAATGATTGTTTTGTTCTCGGTAATGTGAAATTATAGGTGAGTGAATATCTGTAATGAATTGAATTTCTTACCGGTTTAAGGGTTTTAGTGAGTTACAATTACATTTTCATTATTGGAATTCTGTAACAGGAGTACAGTGATTATATTATCAACGGTTAAAGTTTTACGTAAGAGCCTGCTAAAAGCAGACTTGCTACGATTAAAGTAACATAGGGGCATCTTAAAATGGGTAGCTATCTTGACAATGTTTGAGTTCATAAATACGGTTTTTGGACTATGCATCTATTTCAGATGTTGTAACTCTTCAATTTTGTGTTGTTTCGTGTGCCTTATAATTGGCAGCTATGTAATTGAGTAGGTAGGCTATATGAAAGTGGGTTTTGTAAGTTGTAAAACAGCAGATAACGAAGCATGTTTGTGGGTTTATGGCTTGTCATTGGTTTTTTACAAAGAAAATTTTCTCAGCAGTGGGAAATTTGAGGAAGAATACTAGCCACTCTGCTTTTTTGTATTGTTTACACAATACCTAAATTGTTAATTGTATTGTTTCCACGCTATTTAAATTATTCACTTTACGAACAAACTGAATTCATATGCACCGTAAAGTTCAAAGCAGAAAGGGGCAAGAGAGATAGAATTTATTAGCTAATAGTTAAAATTGTACTGCCGGTAGCAGCTGCCAGCCAAGTTAGAGGCGGAAGCGACAGGCACCTTGAAGTATCGTAAGTGGGACAGGGCATTGACGTGTGATGAAACCGCATAAACGTTTCATACCTTTATCCAACTCTTTCACAGGAGTGAATAGCCAGAACGTAAGTAGTGAGCAGTAAACAGACTGTTGAGCAACTGCAGTAGAACAAGGAGGGCACATTGTCGTTACGATCTGAGCGTCAAATCGTATCACCTACCGAGATCTCTTTGAACAATCGCGCTCTTGCAAGCTTCAGGCACTTGGCCGTTAGCATCGATAGCGCTAACACGGATAGCATTGGAGTCTGTGGACTGAACACTGTAGAGATTCTATGCTTCAGATAACACATTACGGGCTAATAACCGCAAGCTGCGTCTTTGTGGCGGGCACCAGTTAAGCTTCTAGCCGATCATGACGGAGTGATGGCGAATTGACGAAGTACAATGTTCATTACATTGAGATGGGTTGCTGCCTTAAGACAGTACCGACTCCAGCAGCTTCGTCTTCGGCGAACCAATCATCATTCCAACCGGCGCAAAGAGAGCGTCCTGATTCACGGAAATCGAGTGACTCGGGTCCTCAAGTATTTCGGCGGCGGGTGGCCAAGCGCATTGAGGCTACGATGCGCAAGGCCGCTCCCCGTCGGGGGTTCGAATCCCCTCTCGGGTATGGATGTTTGTATCGTGTTTAGTATAAGGTAGTTCACAAGTAGTTTGTAAGTTTAGGGAGTGATGACCCCGTAGCTAAGTCCCTTAAGCTTAACAAACATTTGAACATTTTCAACAAGTAGCTGCATATCGTAAGGTGGGATCGAGCACTACTTCCATCGGCGAGGTCTTTGCCACGAGACCGGGCGGGGTAGCGCGAACGCGGTCACCAGCCGCCGCAGCCTGAAGCCGACCCTGAAAAACAACGGCGTCCGGTGTTGACTCAAACCCACCAATCAGCTGAATCGGACCGCAGCCTTCGTGAGTTTCTAGCCGCAGCTGGGCGCAACATAATTTATGTAAAATCAGAATAATATGTAGATGCAAATACTAAGAATCTGACACATCAACAAGTATCCAGAACACGTCCTGACTATGGCAGACACCCTTTCAGACCCAGCACTACTAAACTAAAAACAAAAATAAGTTTTCAAAGATTGGTATTAAACAAAGAAAGGAACATACTGTAAACGACGGAACAAACAAAGATAATATTAAAACTTCCTGGCAGATTAAAATTGTTTGCCAGAACCGGGACTCAAACCTGGGACCTTTGCCTTACGCGGGCAAGCGCTCTACCGACAGAGCTACTGGAGGAAGTAAAGTTGTGAGGCGACTTCGTGAGTCGTGTCGGGATAGCTCAGTCGGTAGAGCGCTTGCCCGCGAAAGGCAAAGGTTCCAGGTTCGAGTCCCGGTTTCGGCACACAATTTTAATCTGCCAGGAAGTTTCATATCAGCGCACACTCCACTGCAGAGTGAAAGTTTCATTCTGGAAACATCACTTAGGCCGTGGCTAAGCCATGTCTCCACCATATCCTTTCTTCCAGGAGTGCTAGACTTGCATGTTTCACAGGAGAGCTTCTGTGATGTTTGGAAAGTAGGAGGCGAGGTACTGGCGGAAGTAAAGTTTTGAGGCGGCATTGTGAGTCGTGTCGGGATAGCTTATTCGGTAGAACGCTTGCCCGCGAAAGGCAAAGGTCGCAGGTTGGAGTCCCGGTTCCGGCACACAATTTTAATCTGCCAGGTAGTTTCATATCAGCGCACACTTCGCTGCAGACTGAAAGTTTAATTCATAAAAGATAATATTTCCCAGGGCCTTCTAGTTTCATCGGTATTTCGGGTTCTCAACCCTACTATTCTTTGGTGAGTAAATTTTTCGTTTGGCATTTGAATTGTTAGTAAAATGATAATTTCGTGTGGCTCATTGACCTTGTGCAAATTTTTCAATTGGACGCCACTTCGACGGCTTGCATGACCCTAGTCTACGGGGAAAGGGGACCTACATTTCAACGTGGAATCTGAACCACGTGCCGTTTCTGCCACTCTTCACGTCGTTGAGAGGTGAAGACTCGGTTAAAATGCAGATTGAAAGACTCGGAGATCCGACCGGGTTTCGGATCCGCGACCCTTCGGTTTCCAGTCAAACGCATTACCCCGAGACCACCGGGCGGGACGGATATGTTAGTAAAGCTATGGGACAGAATTGCAGTTGTGATCAGCACCTAGAATTACAAACTACTTAAATTAACATTTGCTAATGATAACATGTAGCCATGGTGGAGGGAGGACGAACCTCCGACGGGGAGCGACCGCGCACTCCGCAGCAAGGTGCCTTAGAACACATGGCCATTTCCTCGCGGAAAAGGAGGTACTGAACAGATTTGGGAAGAAAAGGAATTTTTGGCATATCTTGACTAAAGGAATCCATTGGTAGGACACATTCTTAGACATCACGGAATAGTAACCATACCAACAGACGAAGATGTGGGTGGTAAAAATCGCAGAGTGAGACCAAGAGACGAATACGGTAAGCAGATTCAAATGGATGTTGGTTGCCAATCATATGATGAATATGATTGGTGGGAAAACTGCATCAAACTAGTCTCCAGACTGAATCACACACCAACAATAACCATAACTGATGTTTTAGTTTCAGCATTTCATTTTGTAATGCAATTTCCTAATTATCTGCTGCTCTACTAACAGGCTGCGTTCCATAAATTCTGTGTCTGAAATTCGTGTAATACTCGCGGGGAGTTGGAAAATAACTTTCCACTGTCGAATATAGTCAGACTTGCGTATCAAAGAGGGGGGGGGGGGAGTTGATTGAGGGAAAAAAAGGACGGTATCTTTATTTTTTTTTACACAATTTCCAAGTACATTTTCACATTTTTCATACCATGGTACCACTTTATAAGCTTCATAAAACCTTTCAGGAAAAAATCAAGGCATACGGAAGAACGGCTTGTTTGACGTCATTATTGCTTCCAAAACGAATTCCGCCGAGACTCTTCTTCAAAGCTGGAAACAGATGGAAGTCACTTCGTGCGAGATCATGAATATACGGTGAATAATGTAGTCGCTCTCAACCAAGTGTTCTAATATGGTTTTGCGCTGTCGTCGCCGAGTGTGGTCTCGCATTGTCATCCAACAGCAGAACGCCAGATCTCTGAAGGCCAGGCCGCTTTTTCTGAATCACCTCTTTGAAATTAGACAGAGTCGCATAGTACCGCGAAGCATTGATGGTTGTATCCTCCAAAATGTGCAGCAACAGAACTTCTTGGGCGTCTCAGAAAACGGTGAGTCGCACTTTACCTAGAGACGGAGTGCTTTTGAACTTCCTTCGAACAGGTGATGACGGAAGTCAGCCGTTCAACGCTTCTTGAAGCTTATAAAACAAATGTCTCTATGTAGTTGGAAATAATGTAGAAAAATAAAAATATGTCTTATCTTTAATGTCTTATTATATTTTTCCTTTCATACACAACTCTGCCCGCAGACGATAAGGAAAACTTATTTTCCAACCCCCCCCCCCCCTGCATTATGTTCAATACCCTGTGAATTAATGAATATTGTAACCCTTAGTCGAAAACGTCACTCTGAAAACAGTATTTTAAAAAAAATCTACGTGCAATCTTCTTCAAATAAAACAGATTTATTGAAAATTTTGACCTTTTTTGATTATCTTAAATATCCAACCATGGACTGGAATAACAATAAATTGAGTTATGTGGAAGCTAGTACGTTTAATTAGACATCAGTGGTAACTAAACCGGTACAGAGTGGATCAAATAGTGACATATGCAACTAACGATAATACAGAACAAAAGTACAGTCCATGTGGCCGGCCGCGGTGGCCGAGGGGACTGAGGCGCTCCAGTCACGGTCTGCACGGCCATTACGGTTGGGGGTTCGAATCCCCCCTCGGGCATGGATATTTGTACCGTCATTAGTTGTAAGTAGTTCATAAGTAGTTTGTAAGTTTAGGGACTGATGACCCCGTAGTTAAGTCCCGTAGACTCTACAAACATTTTGAACAGTCCATGTGTGTCTTACAATTACCTGGTGCGTAAACAGATTCCTTAACCTTGATGAAATTTACTCAGTAGTATATGGTTCGACGAACAATAGATGCCCTCTATGGAAACCTGATCTACAGCAACATCTATATGGGATACTCTACAAATCACATTTAAGAGCCTGGCAGAGGGTTCATCGAACCACCTTTATACTATTTATCTCCCATTCCATTCTCGAATAGCTCGCGTTCGAGCTCTGATTTCTCGTATTTTATTCTGATGATCATTTATACCTATGTAAGTGGGAGTGAACAATATATTTTCACATTCGGAGGACAATGTTGGCGATTGGAGTTTCGTAAGTATCCCACGCCGCAGCAATAAGAACCGCTGTTGTAATGCTTCCCATCCCAAATCCTGTATCATTTCCGTGACGCTCTCTCCCCTGTATCGTGACAATACGAAACGAGCTGCCCTGCTGTAACATTCGACGTAGTGTCAGCAAAAAATTATGGAACAAGCGCCGGCAGTAACCAAAACGACGATGTATGTGCTATAGAGGTTGCTCATCTTCAAAAACCGAGAGTAGACATCTACTCCGTGCAATCCATCGTAACCTAAAGGCGGAGAAAACGTCGTGAGACTAATAGCAATTTCTGTTCCATTCCCAGATGTATGAGAGAAAACGAATCATTGTATTGCTTTGTGCACATAGATATTTAATCGACGCCTCTGTCAAACCGCACACTACTAAAGCCGTGTTTGAATATTATACTAATGTTTTTCCTACTCATCTGCATCTCATTACATTTTACTACATCCAGAGCTAGCTGCATTCCTTAGAGCTGCCAGACGTTCCTCAGACCAACCATGAATTATGTGTACGTTAGCTTGCATCCTAATCCCGTCTTCCAATTGTAACACCTTTCTGTACACTACAGCATCATTCACAAACTGCCCATATTGCTACTTACACTGTCAGGTCATGGATATCGTAAGGAGTGCCTACGGAAATATGATACTCACCTTATGTGAGCTTACTCTGGGGGTCCTACCCTCGATAGAAGTCTGCAGTGCGTCACTGTGTCAAATGCCTTTAGGAAATCAAGGAACATGCAGTCATACAATTGAAAATCATCCATGGATTGAAAAATATCGTGGTGGGCCAAGACAGATTGTTTAGAAAAACCAACGGTCGTATCACGTTTCCGTGGGAACTCCTTACGATATCCATGTCTCTGATGATCACTCACCGTCGGGAACAGTGTACTGGGTTCTATTACATAAGAAATCATCAGGCTACTCACAACTTATGTGAGCTTACTCTGGGGGTCCTACCCTCGATAGAAGTCTGCAGTGCGTCACTGTGTCAAATGCCTTTAGGAAATCAAGGAACATGCAGTCATACAATTGAAAATCATCCATGGATTGAAAAATATCGTGGTGGGCCAAGACAGATTGTCACACGAGCGATGCTTTCTAAAGCCGTGCCGATGCATAGCCAGAAGCGTCTGCGCCTCAAGGAAAATTTTGTATATTGGAACTAAGAATGTCTTCAAGAATTCTACAACCATTTGATGTTAATGGTTATGGTCTGTAATTTTGCGGGTCAGTTTTTGTACCTGTCTTACAAACTTCCGTCAACTGCGCTTTTATGCAGTCACTGTACGCTGGACCAAAGACTAGTGATAAATTCAACAAAAATGCCAATGTTGCAGAGTATGCTTTGTAAAACCGATTTCGATTCTAGCCCGATCTACCAACACAAAAAGTTAGCAGATCATAATGTTGTAGTAAACAAGTTAGGACAATAATTTGCATACAACATTTACGTACAAACCAAAATAAAAGATAAATCTTGAAGTACTGCTTAAAATTTAAGTATAAAAGTCTCCAAAATTACTAAATTTTCTTCTAGACTGGAGTACTGTCTGATGATGGTTCAAGACGCCTCATCACCACTCATTATCTTAAGTAAATTAGATATTGCAATAAAATTGTTTCTCATTTTTTTATTGTTTACGGTAGTCATGTCATTGACATAAACATCTATTCTTGCTATGGTTGAATTATAGCAAATAATAATCGTCTACGTTTTAGTTCTTGCACTAGAATTTGCTTCCATTTACACTCAATTTATCGGAATAAATTTTAATTTACATTCTGTTGGATTAAAGTTGTAGTCCTATACTCTAAAACAAGTGAGTGTGTGACTAGTTTATTCACTGAGAAATTAATGTGGCATCAAAAAGGAACATTGAATTAACAATTAGTTATTCCATTTGAAGATGATACGGTTTCAGCAATCAGGTGTAATAAGGTCGTTGTAAAGAAGACGAGGACGAGGTAGACCTTACAGTTCGGAATACTGATCTAATACTATGTTTGTTTATCTTATAAATTTGGTTACTTAATTGTAAGAATATCTTTTCATAGTCTTTAAGCAATTTTCACGTGTCTCTTCAAGTGTTTAAGTGGTTACATTTTGTAATGAGTTTCAACATTTTGCAGTTGTTCAGAGTTTTGAAATCTTCGACATGGAATATATTTATGTAGTTATGACAGATGTTTCTCCCATTCAAACTTATGTTATTAAGAAACAGGGATCAAATGTTCAAATGTTTGTAAATCTATCGGAACAAACTGCGTGGTCATCAGTCCGTAGCTTACAAACTACTTAAACCTAGGTAAACTAACCTAAGGACAACATACACACCCATGCCCCAGGGAGGACTCGAACCTCCACGGCGAGCCACCGCGCGCTCAGCAGCGAGACGCTTTAGACAAATGTTCAAATGTTTGTAGAACTTATGGGACTTAACTACGGGGTCATCAGTCCCTAAGCTTACAAACTACTTATGAAATAGCTAAAACTAAGGACGGCACAAATATCCATGCCCAATGGGGGATTCGAACCCCCGACGTAGTGGCCTTGCAGACCGTGACTGGAGCGCCTCAGTTCCCTCGGTCACCGCGGCCGGCACGCTTTAGACCGCTCGGCTACTCCACCGCGGCAAACAGGGATCAAGTAATATGTGATGGCAAGTAATGCATGACACTTGACATGACGTGAAATTTTTCTCCTGCATTGGCAATAATATATTTGTTCGTATTGGGTCCGTGTGCTATAGTAATTTCACTTGCTAATTCATTAAGTTCGCTTCAAAAGTATAATACACTCTTTGTATTGCCGAACAATGATACACCCGTTATCTATTTACCTAATGTTTCAAAAATTAAGGAAGCTCTTTAATCATGTTGCTAAGACCTTTGTGTTACATAGCAGCATAAGATGTTAATTTCAAATAAATAAACGTCTTCTTGAGACTGCTTTTCCAAGAGTACTCTTCACGAGCACATCATTGTTCCCAGAATACTTCGTGGCAGCTGCGTAGAGAGAGAGAGATGGTGATACGACGAGGAAATTCTTTTTATATTAGAATTCTTGGCGATCTTCCGCATTGTGCGTGGCGAGGGGCGGTTGTTAGCTGCTTCTATTGTTGGAGGATTCGTCCTAAGGGACAAAAGAAGTTCCAAGAATATCATTCATTGCAGGTCTGATGCACCGCCTCTCCAGGAAAACAGCACAGTGTCAAGGGGCACATTTTCTATGGGGAAACTTCAAAAATTATACCGGCAAATTAGGAGGTAGCAGAGTGTTCTTGAGATTAAAATTCGTAACTAGTCTCATACACTACAATATTGTCTTTGTTGTACTGAGTGTCCACTTTTCTCAAAACGTGGAACAGTTTTTTATTTTAATTTTCGATTAGTTTTCTTCAGTTGTGTTGTATTGACTTCACTTTCTGTTGTAATATTCTCAGATCACTCATTTTACGTCGCAAAAAAGCCACGATTTGATAGATTATGATGGACATATTTTCTAATGTAACCCTCTGTCTCTAATCTCCAGTTCTTTGAAACAGAAGGTCATGTACGGATGTGGATTAGCTGTATAACTCTCTCCTCTCGAGTATTAATAGCCGTCAGCTTAAAAACGTCTTTCACAACCTATTTCGTAAAGGTGGACCAAAATTTACATGTTAATGAAACAATTTATCTTACAGTCTTGAACTTCGTCTGTGGGAGACTAAACGTTGAGTAATTACTACAAACATCTGTATTATGACTGCAATCAAATATACCAAATAATGGAGTTAGTAATTATTACGTTTATTTCATTAGCGCAGTACTCAAATAATTCGACTTTGAAGTTTTGCAAGCATATGTATCTACCAAAAGTTGAAACACTTGCAGCATCTGATGGGCTGGTGTAGTTTAGGTGGTAGCTTGGAGCCTCGTAACACTAGAGACGGTGGTTCGAATCTCGCTGTGACAGTACCGTTTTTTTTCTTCGAATTCAGTTATATGAAACATTTTGGGATCTCTACGTCCACATGTTGTCAGTTTCTGTTTATCTGTATGTTTCTCTTTATGTGTATGTAGACTAGCTAAACCGGACGTCGTCACCTAAATCGATGACTGACTAGGTTAGCTGCTTCGAAAGTCATTAGTATCTATGGAGCTGACTTCCCAACAACAGCGTCGTTGTTATCCGCATACTGAACAATCAAAGACAACTGTCGTCAACTAATAGTGAAGCCAATACTGTAAAAATGTAACTTGTTATGTTTATTTTTAGTGAAAATATACAGAATATTACGAATAAATGTCGTAAAAAATACCATTACATATTAAAATTTTATAAGTGTTCTAAAGGAACTATAAAAAAAGTCAAAGCGGGATTTGAGCCACCTATCATATTGTTTTAAGGCCAGAACGCTACCACCTGAGCACAGATGCTGTAATAGTTTAAAATAAAAATTTAAATTATTGGTAGTTGCGTGTACATGCAAACCTTCAAAATCGATTTTCTTGGGAATATTTGAAAGTTGCATCGAATGGCTTTGGTTGATTGTTATTTGAGTTCTGAACTTCACGTACTATGAACTTAAAAAATTTATAAAGTCCATGTGGTTTCCTTGTCAGATAAAGAGATTACGACGTGTTCATATTTTCAGATGTTCTGTCGTCGTTTCTCCATATTCATGTTGATGATCTTCCGAGTAGCCCCACATACCTATTAATACATCAAACATTGTGCCTTCTGTTCTCCTTTTCCCCCCAGGCCTAAGCTGTAGTATCCGTTCTGGTGTAATTTTCTCTTAGGGTATCGGTTTGTATCTAAAGAGTCCATCCATAAAGATACGCGGCTGGTCTCAGGTCGGCATGTCAGTGGTACGTTCCATTGACCAATGTCTTAATCTCGTCTTAGACATGAACTGGAGCTAACAGTGGTTATACACCGAAGAGCCTGTCGTTAATCACTCTGTCCATCACTTCATCTCTCTAACATTTTCTTATCTCTTTTTCCTCTAAGGCTTCTGACTGTATTAGCTACCTGAAATCCTGCCTTTCTCGGCTATTTATTTATCCTAAGATTCGGTTTATGTACTCCTCCATTCTCTCTCCTACCTTCTCCTCCTGCCTCCTCTCTCCTCTCTACCTTGTTCTTTCTACTACCAGCTTAGTGATTTTAAAGGCAGTCATACAGCCTTCTGATTGACGAGATGGATGGAGTTGGCTTCAATACACCATTTCCAAAAATAAAAAGAGGAACTGTCGCCACACATACTACAGTGAGCGTCCGTTTCCATCCACTGAAATAAATGCAGGCAATCACAATGTCGAGGAAACCTGGCTTGAGAATTTAAGTCACTACCGACGGAATATACCTGGAGAGAAAACAGTAATGTCCATCGGGGTGGCAGGTGCGAGTGTTAGAAAGTGCAAGGCAAACCGTTGCAGATGTAATCCACAACCATTTGCTGGAGAATGCACTATCACAAAAGTGAATACGTTAACTAATTACCCAGTCTTATACCTCCCGCTACGTTTGTATAGGGATCCGGATAGTATATGTTACCATAAGAATTCGGCACTCTGCAGTAATTTTAGCATATAACGGTCCTCACTTCACCTCCCTGACTTGAATCTGTGAAATGTAACAGTGAGGAGTGACTGCCCATTAAATAAGAATTAACCAAATGCCCGCGAACACTATCAAGCGATGTTTTCCCATGGTAGGCCATCTCACCAGATTCCATTTCTCTGAGAATCACACAAGATGGGTGGAACAATAAGCACACAATAAACATGAGGATGCACAACATTACTCGCTAGCAGAATTAATGTAGAGAACTGGTTAAAATAATAGAAAAACAAACACCTCCCCTGCTCATAGAGTTAGATGAAGTAGCCACTGCACTAAGGATAAAAAGGGAAAATCTGTTTCAAGAAAGAAACAGTTAGGCAGAACAACTAAGATGCCATCAAATATCGAACGTCATTTAGTCTTGGTTCGTCCCCAACTACAATTTGATCTGATGAGGAACAAGATATGCAAGTTCTACAAGCTATATGACGGCCGTTTCTGAGTGTAAAATGTCCTCAGAAAACATTCTTATGTAGAGGCTGACCCCGAAACGAGCATGGAGAATGGAATGCAAACCAACGCTAGTGTAAAGACTTTCACCTATTAATCCCTGTGTGTACTGTTTCAAAGAGAAAATTAAACCGTTTAAGTATTGACACTTTCTGACGGATTAAAATTGTGTGCCGGAACCGGGACTCGAATCTGCGATCTTTGCATTTCGCGGGCAAGCGCTCTACCACTGAGTTATCCCGACACGTATCACAACTTCAATTATGCCAGTACTCCGGCTCCTACATTTCAAATTTCACAGAAGTTCACCTGCGAAACTTGCAACACTAGCACTCGTGGAGTAGCTACAGCCTAAGGGATGTTACCAGAATGAAAGTTTCACTTACTCAGTTGTAGAGCGCTTGCCCGCGAAAGACAAAGGTCCCAGGTTTGTAGTCCCGGTTCCGGCACACAATTTTAATCCGCCAGGAGGTTTAATATCAGCGCACACTCCGCTGCATAGTGCTGTTGTGGACCGACTCGTGGTAATGGTTTATAAACGAGGGGGAAAGAATTGTGAGTTTTATATAGTATAATTATTTCTGTGTTTTTTTAGAGTGCAATTGTGTCTTTGTTTACTTTTTCAGAAATAGTAATAACTTTTTCTATCTAGTAGTTCCATTCTGGACAGCTGAGTAATTAAGGACAACATGGGAGAAACACATCTCTCAAATCAGATTAAACGGAAAGTGAAAAGTTGCTGAGAGGCAGTGTGCGGCGCATAGTCGGGCGTGAATTTGCACGTGGAGACGAGTATTCACAAGAGTTTGGACAGGTTATCAAATGACCCTGTTATGGTAGGATACATTGTGGAAGAGGCTGCCTATATTCAGGGCGTAAAATACGCTACAGAAAACACCCTGCCCCACAAGTACTTACTGAAAACGTGTGGATTAGTAAGTTCGGGGCCCGTCTCTGCACCTCAATCAGCTAAAATAGACGAATTTCATGTTGAGTAAAGATATACCGACTATCAAGACATGCAAACCCTCGTACCACGACACAGCAATTTACCCTCGTAACATATCCACTGGATTATGGATTTAGCTCCAACAAATTATTCAAACATAGAGAAGACAGGGGCAAAGAATGATCGTAAACTGCATAAGACATAGACAACGTTGAAGGGAAAGGAGAGATTTTGGAAAGTATAATAAATACAATAACGTAGCTACAACATCGCCTAGTGTCTGGAATTACAAGAAAACCAAAAGGAATGATTAGAGAAAAATTACTTTCGACCCTAGGCCTTTTCTGTTTGTATAACAAGAGATCACCTAGAAAATCAGCTTGAGATTCTCTAGGCGAATTAAGTGAAAGGAAGGGAGAAACTCCTTATGAATGACAAAGTAAACAAAAACCTACTGTGTTGTAAATCAAAGTGTAAATATCATGTGTCGTTTGAGAATGAATTGAAATGGAGACTTGAGGGAGAAAACAGAGTCTGTATGGGATACTTTATTTGGAAAAGGAAGTCACCAGTGCCATGAGCTTTACATAAAACTGAATGGTACCAGGGTACAGAGAGGTTACCAATAGGATAGAATAAATATAGTTAAATTTATGATGTGATGGTGTTGTTTTAAGTGAAAGAATTCAAATATGTATTTGTATACATATTAAGATTACCAAATCTATAATTAATTCCTGGCGCTCTGGGAGGCTCCTTCTTAGCTGGGCCTCTCGTACGAAAATTGCCGCTATTGGGGTGGATCTTGGTGAGACTGTAGGAGCCACGATGTTCGTCGTCCGTAATGGTAAGTTTGCGCGAACGCCTTCGAAGTTATCGTAATGTGCAATCAGATAAAACGTACTTCCTCTGTAGCAAATCTGCTGCCCCAGCATTGATAATTAACGAAATGTTGAAGTACCTATATAATAGTCTCTTGCCCTGCAGATGCTTTGGCATGATGTAGATCGTTTTCAACTTCTAGACTTTCAGTCATGTTTATGTGTATTCAACTGTGCATTTTAAATTAATTACATTCTTGATATGTGTCTGTACGAGACAACTCAAAATCAGTATTAAAGTCATGGATGAAAATAACTTGAAATTTTGAATATTGTGTCAGTGTTGAAGTGTAAATTTGAATTATATGTTTGTGTAACTAAGGGAACACACTGCTAGAATTATCAGGTTTATCAGTTCCTAAACTTACCTCCCCCCCCCCAACACACACACACTCATTCCCAAGGGAGGAATCGAACTTCTGACAGGAGCGATCGCGCAGTCATTAACATCGCTCCTCAGACTGCGAAGACATCACTGTTAATCATTGGTGCGTTATCTTCATAATATTTTGAGTGAAGCTCTTGATAAAGTGAAGATACTAACATACCGTGTTCCAATGAAAATTAGGGATTGGTCAGCTTATGCATACATAGATATAATACTTACGAATCATTTTAACAATTTGAACTCCTTCCGGTGATAGTTGTTTCAAAATGTTTGTATAGTCTATGGGACTTAACTACGGGGTCATCAGTCCCTGAACTTACAAACTACTTAAACTACTTATGAACTACTTACGAACTAGGACGGCACAAATATCCATGCCCGGGGGGGAAATTCGAGCCCCCGACCGTAGTGGCCGTGCAGACCGTGACTGGAGGCCTTAGTCTCCTCGACCACCGCGGCCGGCAATAATTCTTTATATGATCCCTTCTATCAGGTAAAATATTTTAATTTTGGGGGTGATCTCACCAGTACATTTGTTATACAAAACAACAACAGCCATCTTTAATTATTATTTTATTTAGATATCATCGTATCTGTCTTTAACATACGCGACACCATATTTGAAACTTAATAAAAATGTAGTGTGTTGAACATAACCTGTAGAAGCCACGTCCCAAATATAATGAATTAGCGTTCCTGGCTGTTCTTTTGTATAAAAATAACAATTTTTTACAGGTAAATGCCAGCTCATAAATATTTAGTAAATTTTATTAATTTGCTTCTTCGTGACAAAACTAGATAAATAAACGAGATGAAACACAAGTATGGGTTTTGTGAGCAGTATTGTTAATTAAATCTTATCATACTCCACCTTTCATTTTGGAGGGGTGCTGTGACTATCACCAAAGCATATGTGTAAGTTATTAAATCGTTTTTTATTGTTCTGTACTCAAGTACATTCAAAAATCCATCACTGCATTCAAAAATATTACAGACATTAACGTTAACCTGGTACATGAATGTAACCATGCTTCACAAAACCGCTCTTGTTCACTTAGAAAAATAAAATATTTTAATATATTACAAATAATTTTATCAATACAAAAGGAAATTGTGTAAAAATGTAATATCTAAAATTGATTATTCATAGTTACCACCTTTGCACTTGTGTCACCTTGATTTCAGATTGTACTTATTTTGAAAATGTCTGTAGCCTATATTCTAGGGAACATGGAACATCTCCTCTATTCGGCATGCATTTTGCTCCAACACCAACACTTACTTTTTACATCTAAATTCAAGAATTTTAGCTTTAATAAATTCTACTGTTTTATCAGATACCAGCTTTCACTGGCCACGTATATAAAATTGAATAGAAAGAAGAGAGAGCACACTTATTTCTAACAAGTGTAATTTCACAATACTTTTTGAACAGGAGTTGAGTACAGTTCCTACACTCCCTGCACCCCTTATCTCTGTCCCCCTTTATTTGTCCATCTGTTCCTTCCCCTTTGTCCTTTTTCTCCTCCTCCTTCCTCGTCTCCCTGGGCTTTCCTGCCTCTTCCCTCTTCTATCCCTCTTATTATCTCCTTCTCCACAGAAACCTCTTCATATCATACGCTTCATTTCCTCTCCTTTCCTTTTGTCTGTTTTCTTCTCCATTCTCCTCTTTCCGCGAATCTACACTTTCTCCCGGTCACTTTCTATCTATTCGAGAACCTCTACCTGGCAAACTCCTCTTCCCCAAATGTTATGTTAATTTGCACTCTCCTCCCCGATTTTTTATACCTCTGTCTAGATTAAAGATTTGTAGTAGAAATTTTGTCTAAGTCAACCTGTATGCTATTATAGTCAGTTACAGACGACACCCTCCCATACACTACAGCATCATCAGCAAACAGCCGCAAATTACAACTTACTCTGTCCATCAGATCATGTATATAGATATAAAATAATAGCGGTCCTATCACACTCCCCTGGGGCACGCCTGACGATACACTCGTCTCTGATGAACACTCGCCGTCGAGAACAACGTACTGCGTTCTATTACTTAGGAAGTCTTCCAGCCAGTCACAAATCTGTGAACCTATTCCATAAGCTCGTATCTTCGTTAGCAATCTGCAGTGTGGCACTGCATCGAACGCCTTTTTGAAGTCGAGAAAAACACAATCCGCCTGTTGCCCTTCGTCCATGGCTCGCAAGATGTAATGTGAGAAAAGGGCAAGCTGAGTTTCACATGAACGATGTTTCCTAAACCCGTGCTGTTTCATGGAAAGAAGCTTTTCCGTTTCAAGGAAATTTACTATATTCGAACTGAGAATATGCTCCAAAATTCTACATGAAACTGATGTCAACGATATTGGCCTGTAATTGTATGGGTCAGTTCTCTTTCCTTTCTTATACCCGGGAGTCACCTGCGCTTTTTTCCAATCACTAGGAACTTTGCGCTGAATTAAAGATTCGCTATAAATGCAAGCTAAATAGGGGGCCAACGCCACAGAATAGTCTGTGTAAAACCGAACTGGTATTCCATCCGGACCAGCAGACTTTTTCGTATTTAGCTCTCTCAGCTGCTTCTCTACACCGGAAATACCTATTGCTATGTCTTCCATTTCGGAATTAGTACGTTGATCAAATGATGGTATATTTGTGCGGTCTTCCTGCGTGAAAGATTTCTTAAAGGTTAAATTTAGAACTTCAGCTTTCCGTTTGCTTTCTTCTATTACTGCCCCGGAATGATCAACTAGTGACTGGACAGTGGGCTTTGACCCGCTTATCGATTTTACATAGCACCAGAATTTTTTCGGGTTCTCGGAAAGATCTTTTGCTAAGGTATGGCTGTGATAATTATTGTATGCTTCACGCATCGATCTTTTTATAGACGCACGAATCTCTACTAACTTTTCCCTGTCATCATTTGCGTGTTCTTTTTTGAATCGAGAGTGCAACAGCCTTTGCTTTCTCAGCAGCTTTCTAACATTATTATTACACCACGGTGGATCTTTTCCATCCTTAATCGTCTTTACTGGCACGTATTTCTCTAACCCTTTATTAACAAAAAATGTTCAAAAGTTTGTACAGCTTATGGGACTTAACTACGGGATCATCAATCCCTAAACTTACAAACTACTTATGAACTACTTACGAACTAGGACGGCGCAAATATCTATGCCCGAGGGGGGATTCGAACCCCCGACCGTAGTGCCGTGCAGACCGTGACTGAAGCGCCTCAGTCTCCTCGGCCACCACGGCCGGCCTTTATTATTAACAATGCACTTAAATTTAGTCCACAATTCCTCTACATCCATAGTCCAGGAATTAAACGATGCCCATTCATTTTCTAAGTGCGATCGTAACATTTGCTTGTCGGTTCTTCCCAACAAAAACACGCTCCTAGCCTTCTTGATTGGTTTATGAACCTTGGTCACCATCGACTCTACGACGATATCATGATCACTAATTCCTGTCTGTACACAGACATCGTTAATAAGGTCAGGCCTGTTTGTGGCTATAAGGTCTAGAATATTTCCATTGCGCGTGGGTTGCCGGTTTAACTGCTCAAAACAGTTGCGCATGAGTAGAAAAAACAATCCTATAATGTTCGAATACAGCATTAGTAGTGAGCTTCTTGATGCTGTCGCGTCGTTCAAATATCTAGGCGTAACATTGCAGAGCGATATGAAATGGAACGAGCATGTAAGGACAGTTGTGAGTAAGGCGGACAGCCGACTTCGGTTTATTGGGAGAATTTTGGGAAGATGTACTTCACCTGTAAAGGGGACCGCGTAAAGTTTGTAAGGGGGGCCAGCATGTATGAAACGTTGCATAAAAACACTACGATATTAGACTGCAATGTTGAGTGAAATTTTCAAGGTATTGATTCGACATCTTTTGGAGATCAGAGTATTTCGATCAGAAGAACTATTTTTTATAACGTTACCATCTTAATCAACTTAGATACTGCGATACAAAGATCATTTACTGCAAACGTTGGTTTCCACTTTCGGGAGCAAGTGCTATGGACGTAAACAGGAAAAAATACATACTTTCTTCATATTCCATAGTAGGAAATACATCACTCCTTATAGGGTAACTGCTCAACAGTTCTTAAGGTATGCATTATACAGATCAAATTTACGGCACAGTTATTTTGTTTCATTTATTAATTTATTTATATTTTTGGTCAGTAGGACCACATCATAAAATATAGAAGACGAAGAGGTAGCAGTAAAGGAAATTTGTTTTTAGTACCTAGGTCACGTAAGTACTCTTAGCGTGCAGTAATGCAAATTCACCTTCTTCGACTAATATTTGTGTACGAATTCGAAATATTGAAACATTTCGACCATTTCGGGGCGTTGAAATAAATTTAACAACAAAGATAAAAATTTGTGCTGAAGCGGGATTCGAACTTTGATTTACCACTTCATGCCAAAAGTCGCCTTAACCAATTAGGCTAGCCAGGCAGGCTTCCCTTCCAACCCATGTTCTCAACTTCAAACATCCTGCCCATTTATTCCTCTTGCACGCGGCCTACACTGGATTCCTGCAAGGGATAGAGCGTTTGAATGCGTTCACAATTGGTTCTTGGTGGCGTAATTCCCAATTACCGATATGGCGTCTGTTCTTTCGGAGTGAGTCCACGACTACCCGCAGGGTGCCAGGTGCGGTCTTTATGGCCCATCGCGGCAGTGTTCGCCTCCGAAGTCTAGGGAACAGAACGGTGGGTTTCCACGCAGGGGGGCCGAATTCGATTCCTGCTCGGGTTGGGGATATTCTGCGCCCAGAGGTTGGGTGTTGTGTTATCGTTAGTATTTCGTCATCATTGAGACGCTGATGTCGAGGTGGCGTCAGCTAAAAAGACTTACTCCAGGCAGGCTCAACGCGACTCTAGGCTGTTAGACCGTAAATTCAGCATGATCATCATCCCCATCGCGGCGTAACTGCACATGCCGGTCGCAGATGCTGGTCTAGCGTAAAGAGGTACGCTTAGCACGCGCCAACCAGCGGCGAAAGGAATCAGAAATTCGATTGTCTTGCAAAGTGACAAATCATCTTTCACAGACACGACATTGGTTGCCAGAAGATCACCTTAACTTGTTTCCCAGAGTGCAGCTTATGTTTGAGGAGCACCCACAGGTCTAGAACTCTCCTCGATCTGAAGGTGTTTTCTTCTTCCAGGTCACGTATTTGCATCCCCGGAGTACCACTGAATTATCTGCGAAATTATTACTCGGGAACATCTATTCGCTTTGAAGATACTATTGAAGTATGTGAGCTCTTCGTGAAAGTTCTAAAATCAGAAATACTGTGCGCTCTGTTCACCAATGTTTGAACCTCTGCGTTTCTGAAGGATGATGGCAGATGCGGGCGTATAAATACAGATATGTATACGTAGGTTTGCGATATTCTGCATGTCCTAATGTGCCATCAGTTTTACGACGAACTAAGACATGCAAGAAAAGAAGGCAACCATCCCTTTTCTATTTCCTTAGTAAATTTTATACTAACGGTAATGGAATTTAACGGGCCAAGAAATAGATATAACGAAAAGGCAAACTCTTAGTATCATTATATCAAGTGTCCGTATAATTCCTTCCTTTGCATACCTGATTAAGTCGCCACTAAACTTTATGTCAAAATATGCAAAATGTTGGTGGATAATTTTCGGAAGCTTCAGATTTTGTAGAAATTACATTTACCGTTGTACGTATAGAGAAACTGTAAGTTACCCAAGACTTAAATCTCCAGATGTTTTTGACACAACTGAGCATCAGAATATGCGCATGTTATATCCAGATTGTCCCACTTCGACCTTTCACCCGCAGAATGCTTTCGAACAATAATAGCTATAGAAGTATGAATTTCATGCGCATGAATATATAGAAGGGGCTTATGGAATTAGGCACTATGAGGCCGTCTGTGTTGTTATGGTCTTCAGTCCGGAGACTGGTTTGATGCAGCTCTCCACCCTACTCTATTCTGAGCAAGCCTTTTCATCTCCTCATAAGAACGGCAACCCACATCTACTTGAATCTGCTTACTATATACGTCTCTTGGTCTCCCTCTGCGATTTTTACCCCACACACTTCCCTTCAATGCTAAATTTACGATTCGTCGATGTCTAAGTATGTGTATTACCAAGCGATCCCTTCTATTAGTCAGGGTACGCCAAAGATTCCTTTTCTCACCAATTCTGTTCAGTACCTTTTCATTAGTTATGCGATCTACCCACCTAATCTTCAGCATTCTTCTGTAGCACCACATTTCAAAAGCCTCTATTCTATTCCTGTCTGCACTGCTTATCGTCCATGTTTCACTCCCGTACAAGGCAACACTCCACACAAATGCCTTCAGAAAAGACTTCCTTACACTTAAATTAATATTCGATATTAGCAAATTTTTCTTTTTCAAAAATGCTTTCCTTCCCATTGCCATTCTGCATTTTGTATCCTCTGTACTGCGACCATCGCATGTTATTTTACTACCCAAGTAACAAAACTCATCTACCACCTTCATTGTTTCGTTACCCAATCTTATTCCTTGAGCATCGCCTGATTTTCTAAGATCGCATTCCATTATTTTTGTTTTGCTCTTGTTAATGTTCATTTTGTACGCTCTCTTCAACACACTGTCCATTCCATTCAACTGCTCTTCCAGGTCCATTGCTGTCTCTGACAGAATTACAATGTCATCAGCAAAACGCAATGTTTTTATTTCTTCCCCCTGGACTTTAATCCCTATTCCAAATTTTTCCTTGCTTTCCTTCACCGCCTGCTCGATGTACAAATTGAATAACATCGGAGAAAGGCTACAACCCTGTCTTACTCCCCTTCCCAACTGATGCTTCCCTTTCATGCCCTTCGAGTCTAATAACTGCAGTCTGGCTTTTGTACAAGTTGTAAATAACTCTCCTTTCCCTGTATTTTACCCCTGCCGACTTCAGAATTTGAAAGAGTGTATTCCAGTCAACATTGTCAAACGCTTTCTCCAAATCTACAAAAGCTAAAAATGTAGGTTTGCCTTTCCTTAATCTATCTTCTAAGATAAGACGTAAAGTGAGTATTGCCTCCCGGGTTCCTACGTTCCTCCTGAATCCAAACTGATCTTCCCCGAAGTCACCTTCTACCAGCTTTTCCATTCTCCTGTAGATAATTCGTGTTAAAATTTTGCAACCATAACTGATGGTTCTGTAATTTTCACACCTGTCTGCGCCTGATTTCTTTGGAATAGGGATTATAACATTTTTCTTAAAGTCTGAGGGTATTTCGCCTGTCTTATACATCCTACACACCAGTTCAAACAGTTTTGTCATGGCTGGCTCTCCCAGAGACTTTAGTAGCTCTGAGGGTATGTCATCTACTCCTGGGGCCTTGTTCCGACCTAAGTCTTTCAGGGCTCTGTCAAATTCATCTCTCAGTATAGTATCTCCTATTTCATCTTTATCTACTTCCCTTCCTACAACATCGTCTCTAAGTTAAGTACCATAAGCTCCACAAACATTTAAACATTTTGGACACAAACTGATTGAGAAACAGTCATGGCACAGTACAATAAACAAATATTTTAAAATACCTAGTATTAACAAGAACACATATAACAAAAAATGGCCTCTAATAACCACAAAACGGAAACACTACGAAATAGACTCACTGCCGCAAGTAATATGCACTAGCAAACTACATTCAAACTAAACAACACCTTAACAATAGGGAGGTTATTTAAAATGCTAAAAAAGTCGAGGTTTCGAGATTAGCTTCAAATGAAACGGTTTATAAATAATTAGAACCAGTGACAAGTTGAATGAAAAGGAGCCGGCCGCGTTGCACTAAGTTGCTCTTCTTGTACTTTCAAATAAATACGAACCTACTCATTTTAATTTTTGTGCAATTGTTTTGGTAGGCCGGCCGCGGTGGCCGAGGAGACTAAGGCGCTCCAGTCACGGTCTGCACGGCCACTGCGGTTGGGGGTTCGAATCCCCCCTCGGGCATGGATATTTGTGCCGTCCTAGTTAGTAAGTAGTTCATAAGTAGTTTGTAAGCTTAGGGACTGATGACCCCGTAGTTAAGCCCCATAAGCTTAACAAACATTTGAACATTTTGAATGAAAAGGAAATTGATCTGTTTTCGAAAATATGTGATGAGGACAACAGAAGACAGAATCAGCAACAAAATGATTCGGAACATATGAAATAGTAAGAGTGGCATTGTATGGACCAGAGGTCAAAAAGACGATGGAAGTAAAGATTACGTAATAGGGCAAACACATCATACTGCCAACAACTCACATTGGAAAGGGTGATTTGAATGTGGAGAGAACATCATGAATTGAAAGAATGGAAAGTATTAGACCTACAGAAAAAAGAAGAAAATAATTCGTAATAGTAACAAAAAGTAGTTTAATGCTGCCCATAAAATTAAAAATAAATAAAAATCTAATTTCAAGCATTTACAATGCGTCATAATGAAATATGTGCAGTTTCTCATAGAGGCGAAGGTGGTATTATGGGCTAGTGGTTGCAATATGGGCTAGCTTAATATGTGACTATTAAGCCTGCGCATACTAGCGGCAACCTCAGTAAATAGTAGTAGCTAGTTCGTACAAACGCCACAGAATGTGCTGCCGCAGTCAGTTACGTGGAATGTTAGTGGTGAGCTGTTTCGTGATTTTTCTCATTTCAAAACTTTGAAAGGTAAGAAATTACAGTTATATTAGACGTACTGCCAATGCGTAGATAGCTGTTAACTTCTGAACTACATATTATATAAATATTTAGCTCTCTAATGCTCATGATGTTGGTTTATTAAAGTTTGTTTATAACGAATTGCGACGTTTTACTTTCCAAGAGGGCTAGGGTGGTAATATGGACAATTGCTGTGGTGGTTATATGGCCTACCCACTACATTAGCCCATATTACAACCCCTACAAATTTGTGTGGTTTTCTGTTTCAGCCTGATAACACAGAAGGCTTGCCCAAGTCCTCTACTGGTCCACACCATGTGCCAAAGACCTAGCAGATGGCCCAAGCAGTGCGTCTCACGTTCCAATAGGAAACATTAAGACTTCACCAAAGGACATTTTGCCTGTGCCCAAAAATAAGAAAAAGACAACAAACAAAGTACCTAAGCCAGGAAAGGCAGCTGTAATTACAGCATCACCCTACAAAATATATTTGGAAGAAGCTAAAAAAGGCGCAAAGAAAAGGAAGCTGATAAAAAAAGAAAAATAAAAAGAAAGGGGGAAAAAGAAGTGGACAAAAAACGGAAGATCGAAAGTGACGTTGTAACAGGGAATACGAAGAATGTGAGATGTGAGCCAGGTGTTGACAAAAGAAAGAAACTAGGAATAAAAATCAAAACTCCATCAGTGAAGCGAAAATTGACCATCGACCTACTATTATCCGAGAGTTCAGAGGAGGGATCGATAGATTCTGGGGAGTCAATTCTAGAGCCCAGTGTTGGTGGAGATGACGATGCTACCTGCCTTTTTTGTGAGGAGTTATATTCCCAAGACACTAAAGGAGAGCTATGGATCCAGTGCCTAATGTGCGAGATGTGGGCACACAACGTGTGTGCTGGTTGTGAAACGGAACATTATATTTGTGATTTCTGCCAACCCTAAATGAACAACTTATGATAAACGTGTCCCAGTATAAAGGGTTTGCTATTTTCCGATTACTCTAAAAATCTACAGAAAATAATATTGACTTTTTGTGGATTTATAAAGTAGCCCATATTACCACCACATTTACATTTTTTTCACAATATGTCAATTTTGTAAACATTTTTCCATATTAAAGTTGCATAATGATTTAAACTAAAACATATATGTTTGGCTTTTTTATAACATCATAAAGATTATTTTTTGAGGTTTTCAGCAAATTTCAATGACAATTTTGGAATTTATGGTTCAAAAATAAAGTGGTAGCCCATAATACCACCTTTTCTACATCTACATCTACATAGATACTCTGCAAATCACATTTAAGTGCCTGGCAGAGGGTTCATTAACCACTTTCATAACTTTTCTCTACCGTTCCATTCTCTAATAGCGCGCGGGAAGAAAGAACACCTAAATCGTTCCGTTTTCGATCTGATTTCTCTTATTTCATTGGGATGGTCATGTCTCCCTAAGTAGGTGGGTGCTAGCAAAATATTTTCACATTCATAAGTAAAAGTCGGTGATTGAAACTTCGCAAACAGATCACGCCGCAATGAATAACGTCTTTCTTTTAATGATTTCCACCCCAATTCGTGCAACATCTCCGTGACGCTTCTCCCCCCCCCCCCCCCGTAACGTGATAAAAGAAAACGAGCTGCCCTTCTCTGAACCTTCTCAATATCTTCCGTCAGTCCCACCTGGTGAGGGTCCCACAACGGGCAACAGTACTCCAGCAGAGGACGCACAAGTGTGATGTACGCAGTCTCTTTGGTGGAGCTGGTGCATCTTCGAAGCGTTCTGCCAATGAAACGTAACCTTTGATTCGCCTTCCCCACAATATTTTCTGTGTGTTCTCTCCAATCGCAGTTGTTCGTAATTGTAACTCCTAGGTATTTGGTAGAATTTACGACCTTAAGGTTTGACTGATTTATCGCGTAATTGAAGTTCAGTGGATTTCTTTTAGTGTTCATGTGTATTACTTCACATTTTTCTTTATTTAGTGTCAATTGCCAATTTTGCACCAAGTAGAAATTTTGTCTAAATCGCTTTGCAGTTGCTTTTGATCCTTTGTTGACTTCAGTAACCGATAAAAGACAGCATCATCCGCGAACAGTCTAAGGGAGCTATTCAGATTGTCTCCTAAATCGTTTATAAACACGAGGAAGAGTAGGGGACCTATAACGCTTCCCTGTGGAACGCCAGATATCACGTCTGTTTTACTCGATGACTTACCGTCAATTACAACGAACTGTGTCCTTTCTGATAGGAAATCGTGAATCCATCGCACAATTGGGAAGATATTCCATAAGCACGCAATTTCATTAGAAGCCGCTTGTGGGGTACAGTATCAAAAGCCTTCCGGAAATCCTCTACTTTATTTGCAAAGACAATGTGTTCTCATGCCTTGTAGGTGTTCTTCTGCAAGAAGAGTCGAAAAAATAGCTTTGGACCACGAGGAGAATGTTGTCCGCTCTACCAGTGCCGTACTGACAGTACTGCAGCGGGCATAGGATCCGTCTAATCAGAGAGTGTAATGTGACCGCCACATCGGACGACGGGTTCACTGCATACTAATTACGCTGATTGCGTTTTAATATTAAATGTCACCGCACGGACCGATGGGCGTGATATCGTATGCCGTTTGTATGACTCGCCGTCAGTCGGCTTCGGAGCTTCTGTAGGGAGGTGGAGCCGGGTGGAGAATACCGGCTCTGCAGGCATAAGTGTGTACTGTAGGCCATTGCTGCACTGCAAGTGCCCAGCATGAAATGCCGAATATTTGTCACTGATGTACACAGGGAGTTGGAAACCACCGAATGCTAGCGAGGCATAGGGAGATATTGAGGGAAAGTAATCATACATTAAGTCAGAAAATAACATTTTAAATATTTATTCGATATTTTTTGCTAAACTCTCGTGTCTAATAGATGTTATTTAATAAGGACAAATCTCATTGCGGCTTTTCGGAATATTCAAAGTCACAAGTAATACATATACAATATTTATAAAAATAATTAAATGCGGCGCGGGAATGGCCGCGTAATCTAAGACGTCATGTCATGAATTACGCTGCCGCTTGCAGCGGAGGTTTGAGTCCTCCTTCGGAAGTATAGACATTTGCACCTTGACCTGATATTTATTAAAAATTTGATGAACGATTAGTTTTCTGTAGTAGGCCTGTATATTTACTTTTTTGTTTTTCATAGTGCCCGGAGTGTTTTTTCTTCCACAGTTTTGGTGTTGATAATTCATTTAGATGATTTTTGTGCTCTTTATTAATTCCACATAACTTATACTGGCAACACAGTACACTCCAGTAGAACATACCTGTTTACAATGATTGTTGTTGTTGTGGTCTTTAGTCCGGGGACTGGTTTGATGCACCCTGTCCTGAGCAAACCTCTTCACGTAAGAACGACGGCAACCTACATCTGCCTGAATCTGCTTACTTGGTCTTCCTCTGCGGTTTTTACCCCCAACACTTCCCTCCAATGCTAAATTCACGATTCCATGACGTCTAAGATTGTGTACTACCAATCGATCCCTTCTTTTAGTCAAGGTATGTCAGAAATTCTTCTTCTCCCTAGTCCTGTTCAGTACCCCCTCATTAGTTATGCGATCCACCCACCTAATTTTCAGCATTCGTCTGTAGCACCACATTTCAAAAGCCTCTATCCTCTTCCTGTCCGCACTGTGTATCGTCCATGTTTCACTCCCATACAAGGCAACACTCCATACAAATGCCTTCAGAAAGGTCTTCCTTAGGCTTACATCAATATTCAATGTTAGCAAATTTCTCTTTTTCAAGAACGCTTTTCTACTCATTGCCATTCTGCATTTCATATCCTCTGTACTCCGACCATTTACTGCCCAAGTAACAAAACTCATCTACCTCCTTTATTGTTTCGTTACCTAATCTAATTCCTTCAGCATCACCTGATTTTTCTTAGACTGCACTCCATTACCCTTGTTTTGCTGTTGTTGATGTTCATCTTATATGCACCTTTCAGTACACTGTCCATTCCGTTCAGCTGTCTCTGACAGAGTTACTATGTCGTCGGCAAAATGCAGTTTTTTTTTTTTTTTTTTTTTTTTTTTTAAATTCTTCACCCTGAACTTTAATTCCTGCTCTAAATTTTTCCTTGCTTTCCTTTATAGCTTGCTCAATGTACAAATTGAATAACATTGGAGAAAGGCTACAACCCTGTCTTACTCCCTTCCCAACAACTGCATCCGTTTCATGCCCTTTAACTCTAACAACTGCTGCCTGGTTTTTGTACTAGTTGTAAATAACCTTAAGCTCCCTATATTTTACTCCTGCATGCTTCAGAACTTGAAAGAGTTTATTCCAATCAACATCGTCAAAAGCTTTTTCCAAATCTATAAAGGCTAGAAATAAAGGTTTGCCTATTCTTAATCTACCTTCTAGGAGTATTGCCTTAAAATGATTATGTATTTCGTATTCACAAATAACTATGAAAAAATAAGGAAACCTTATTTAAAATGTCTGGTGACTGCTTGCAATTATCGCCGTCTTTCCAGCGTCCTCTATTCTACATCTACATATATACTCCGCAATCCACCGTAAGGTGCGTAGAACGAGGAAAAAAGAATGCCTATATGCCTTCGCGCGAATCCTAATTTCTCTTATCCTGTATTTTTGATCACTACGCGAAATATAAGTAGGCGGCAGCAAGATCGTACTACACTTAGCTTCAAATTCCGGCTCTCTAAATTTCCTCAACAGAAATACACGAAAAGAACGTCGTCTTTCCTCCAGCGATCCCCAATTGAGTTGCAGGAGCATTTCCGTGACACTCGCCCATTGGTCGAACCTACCAGTAACAAACCTAGCTGCTCGTATTTGAACTGCTTCTATGTCTTCCTTTAAACTGATCTGCAACGAGTCTCAAACACTGGAGTAATACTCATGACGTGGTTGTACAAGCGTTTTATACGCGGTCTCCTTTACAGATGAAGTACATCTTCCCAAAATTCTTCCAATAAACCAAAGTCGGCTGTCCGCCTTACAACCGTCCTTACATGTTCGTTCCATATATCGTTCTGCAATGTTACGCCTAGATATTTGAACGACGCCGACAGCATCAAGAAGCTCACTACTAATGTTGTATTCGAACATTATGGGATCTTTTTTCTACTCAACGGCATCACCTTACATTTTTCTACATTTTCTGCATTCGAACCAACTAGAAATTTTGTCTAAGTCATCCAGTATGCTATTATAGTCAGTTAAAGATGACACCCTCCCGTACACCACAGCATCATCAGCAAAAAGCCGCAAATTACAAGTTACTCTGTCCATCAGATCATTTATATAGATAGAAAATAATAGCGGTCAATCACATTTCTCTTGATATCCGCGAAAAACTACAAAACTGGTGAATATATTCATATATGGATCAAGTACATCTTGTCGAAATTACGTTTCTTTTAATGACATACCTGGAACGATTCAGATTCTCATGTGACGAGGACATTTACAAGTAACAGAAACAGCGCACTAAAAATTCCCTCCAATTACAAACACATCTAAAATCGGTCTCAGCAATTACATCTTCATTGAACATAAATTTAACGTTTCCTCTTGTTATTAATGCCTACTGATGCAAGCGATGTACTGATACGTGCGCTGACAGGTGTTTCGACGACAATCCACTTTATCTGCAGTGCACCGAGAAATACTCTGCGCCTGCCTTGGCAGCGCTCGCGAAGTTTTTCCGGGCTGGCTCGTGTACTGACGGCTCGGCAATGTTTCACGCTATCAATGCCCCCTTTCAGAGACCGCCCTGAGTTATGTTATTGCACCAGGACCAGATTTACAAAGATGGCGTGTAGTAATACAGTCCGGAGAAAGATGCTTATTTTTCGAGCATTTCTCTCCTAAAGTACGACTGCAATTCTCCAAATATAGCGCTTCTAAATCATAGCAAAGGCTGGGGAGAGAAAGGAGCGAACAGTTGTGAGAGAACGTCGAGTGTGGAAGGGATCGAAGGACTATATACTGTGTTCACATTGTTCATCGTATTCGAAGCAAGAAGGATCAGCTAAGATATATTCTACGGCCAAAGAGTCACTAATTCAGACACACTACGAACGATCAGTGCCTACAATATAATACGATTCCTAAATATAACATCGCACAACTAACGTGCAGATACGATACATTTAACTCTTCTGCGTTCTGTGAAAAAAAATCAAGAGTATCGCCCAAATAACAAATGAGAATATGTTCCTAACTATTAGCTCAATTTAACATTGAAGTATAGGACGTTCCGTATACCCTTAAAAATTTGATGAACGATTCGTTTTTTATAGTAGGCCTGTATATTACTTTTCTCTGTTTTTAATAATGCCAGGACCGTTCTTTCTTCCACAGTTTTGGTGTAGATAATTCCTTTACATGATATTTGTGCTCTTTATTAATTGCACATAACTTTTACTGGCAACACAGTACACTCCAATAGAACATACCTGTTTACAAGGACTGTTGTTGTTTTGGTCTAGTCCGGAGACTGGTTTCATGCAGCTCTCCACAGTACCCTGTCCTGAGCAAGTCTCTTCATCTCCACATAAGAACGGCAACTTACATCTGTCTGAATCTGCTTACTGTATCCATCTCTTGATCTTCCTCTGCGGTCTTTACCCCAAACACTTCCCTCCAATGCTAAATTCATGATTCCTTGATGTCTAAGAATGTGTCCTATCAATCGATCCCTTCTTTTAGTGAAGGTACGCCAGAAATTATTTTTCTCCCTAATTCTGTTCAGTACCTCCTCATTACGAACGAGAGAAAAGTATTATCGTCTTTAAATACCTCATGCCAAGAAAATGTACTTGGTGATGATGTTAGTTCTAATATAAACACTGATCACAACAGTTAGGGAATCATTTGAAATATATAAGTTCAATCTTCATTGTTGGAATGAAGAAAACTGGTTCGACGTCTTTTTATCGGTTCTATGCAATCGTGACAAGTTGCTGCACAGGGGGTTGCGTTGACTTGTGTTTACCCTACCAAAAGAATTAAACCAGCATTTGGGTTCAGATAGTGTATTGCACAGGTACTGAAATGTAACTACAACGTGACTTCCCCAATTCTATGGCACGGAGAGCCATAGGAAGCGCGACAGACCCAGATAGAGGTGGCTGCAGCTTTTGTAGTGTCCCAAAGTGTCAATTCCAGGACCAGGACGCGACCGTCAAAGGAAGTTAAGGCCAATATCGTCCACGGGTACAATCAGAAAGAGATGCACGTTATCTCCGGTTAACAGCGCGTCGAGACTGGAGTCTGAATTCAACTGAGCTACAACGCACCCCTCCAGGCAGCAGCACGAGGCGCAATATCAGCACAGAGAGTCCGAAATCACCTTCGGGAATTTGACCATCTCGCACAGAGTCGTGTCACTTTAAAACCACGACACCTTTTAGTTCGCAAAAACTACGAGGAAGAACATCAGGATTAGAATAGTAACGAATGTCGGCTGGTTCTGTTCACGAACGAGTCATGTTCAACCTGACAATCGTCGCTTTTTGATCTGGAGAGAAGGTGGAAGTCTGGTTACTTATGCGTAGGAAAGATCACCAGATCATGGTGGGGGACGAATTGTTTGGGCAGCAGTCGGCATTGGCGGACGTACGGACCTCTATGTAGTTCTGTATAGCGCTATGACTGCTCAGATAGAAACGAGATATTTCCACTTTTTGTTGTGTCCTATGCTGGTGCCATAGTGATGAGTTCATTATTGTGGACAACAACGCTCGTCTCCACAGAGCTGCACTGGTGGACAAAGTGCTTGAAGCTGAGGGAACTGAACGAATAGAGTGGCCATTTTGTCCATCAGATTTAAACCCGATAATGTCTGGAAAGCACTTGCTAGATGCATTGCAGCCAGTCCATCACGTAACAGAATTTTAAGAGAGCTGGATGTTGTACTAATGGAAGAAAGACCAAATATCCCTCAATAGCTGATTTGATATCCTCCTACTATACATACCACCCAGGTGTGCAACTGCACTGGTCCTTCCAAGAAATCTCACAACATATAGGAATGCAACGAGATTGACCTTTTCACTACTACGATAGCCTCGTGGTGCCTCTCAGAAAGTAAATGCCATTTCAACCTCAAGTAAAAAATTGCGATCCAAAATACTGTACTGTATCACACACAAAATACAATTTAACCAATATCTGAATAAAATACATTGTTGTTGTGGTCCTCAGTCCGGAGACTGGTTTGCTCCACCCTACTCTATCCTGAGCAAGATTTTTCATCTCCTCATCAGAATGGCAACTTACATCTATTTGAATCTGCTCTCGGTCTCCCTCTGCGATTTTTAACCCACACACTTCACTCCAACGTTAAATTGACGATTCCTTTATGCCTAACAATGTGTCCCATCAATCTCTAACTTCTTTTAGGCTAGATATGCCTGAAATTCCTTTTTTTTCCAACTCTGCTCAGTTGCTCGTCATTAGTTACTCAGTCCACCCACTTAATGTTCAACATTCTTTTGTGGCACCACATTAAAAAAGCCTCTATCCATTTCCAATCCGCACTGTTTATCGTCCAAGTTTCACTCCCATATAAGTCAACACTCCACACAAATGCTTTCAGAAAGGACTTCCTTAGTATTCGATGTTAGCAAATTTCTCTTTTTCATAAAGCTTTTCTGCCCATTGCCATGCTATATTTTACATGCTCTGCACTGCGACATCATAAGTTATTTTACTGCCCAAGTAACAAAACTCATCCACCATCTTTATTGTTTCGTTACCAAATCTAATATCTTCAGCATCGCCTGATTTTCTTAGATTGCACTCCATTACCCTTGTTTTGCTGTTGTTAATATTCATCTCATACGCACCTTTCAACACACTGTCAACTCCATTCAGCAGCTCCTCCAGGCCCATTGTTGTCTTTGACAGAATTACAGTGTCATCAGCAAAACGCAGTGTTTTCATATCTTCACCCTGAATAGTAATTCCTTTATAGCTTGCTCAGTGTACAAATTGAATAACATTGGAGAAAGCCTACAACCCTGTCTTACTCCTTTCCCAACCTCTGCATCCCTTTCATGCCCTTCAACTCTGATATCTGCTGTCTGGTTTTTGTACAAGTTGTAAATCATTTTCCGTTCTTTATATTTTACTCCTACTAATTTCAAGATTTGGAAGAGTGTATTCCAATCAACATTATCGAAAGCTTTCTCCAAATCTATAAAAGCTAGAAATGTAGGTTTGCCTTTCCTTAATCTAAGATAAACCTAAAGTGAGTATTGCCTCACGTGTTCCTACAATTCTCCTGAACCGAAACCGATCTTCCCCGAGGTCAGCTTATTCCAGTTTTTCCATCCTTCTGCAAATAGATTTGGAACCATGTCTTATTAAACTGATGGTTTTGCAATTATCACTCCTATCTGCGCCTGCTTTCTTTGGAATGGGTATTATTACGTTTTTCTAAAAGTTTGAAGGTACTTCCCCTGTCTCTTTTATCTTACACACCAGGTGAAATAGTTTTGTCATAGTTGGCTCTCCCAGAGACTTCAGTAGTTCTGAGGCAATGTCGTCCATTCCAGGGGCTTTGTTTCGACTTAGGTCTATCGGTGCTTTGTCAGATTCTTCTGTCAGTATTGTATCTCCTATTTCGTATTCAACTACTTCCTCTTCCCTACAATATTGCCTCTTAGTTCATTTCCTTTGTAGAGACTCTCCACCTTTCAGCTCTCCCTTGTTTGCTGAGTTCTGGTTTTCCATCTGAGTTCTTTATATTCATACATCTGATTTTCTTTTCCCCAAATGTCTTTTATATTTTCCTGTAGACGGTATCTATTTTCCCCCTCTTTATACATTCTTCTACAGACTTGCATTTGCCTCCTAGCCACTCCTGTTAGCTGTTTTGCACTTCCAGTCAATCTCATTTCTCAGCCGTCTGTACTCTAGTTTGTCCGTTTCATTTACTGCATTTTTATATTTTCTTCTCTCATCAATTAAATGTAGTATTTCTTTTGATATCCAAAGATTTTTGTAGGTGCAGCCTTTCTACCTATTTTGGTCTCTGCTGCCTACACTATTTCATCTCTCAATACTATCCATTCCTCTTCTACTGTTTTATTTTCCCCTATTTCTGTCAATTGTTGCCTCAAGCTCCCTCTGAAATTCTCAATAACTTCAGGTTCCTTTAATTTATCCAGGCCCCATCTCGTTATTTTCCTATATTTCTGCAGTTTTTTTCAGTTTCAGCGTGCAGTCCATGACCAATAAGGTATGGTCAGAGTCAACATCTGCCCCTGGGTATGTTTTACAGTTCAAAACATGGTCTAACCATTATAAAATCTATCTTGTACCTTCCGGTGTCTCCTGGTCTCTTCCACGTATACAACATTCTTTCGTAATTCTTAAACCAGGTGTTTGTTGCGATGAAATTATATTCCGTTCAAAATTCTACCATGCAGCTTCCTCTTTCATTTCCTTTGCCCATTCCATATTAACCTACTATTTTTCCTTCCTTTCCGTTTTCTACTACAGAACTCCAGTTCACATCACAATTAAGTTTTCTTCTCCCTTAATTGTCTGAATAATTTCCTTTACGTCCTCATAAATTTCTACGATCTCCGCATCATCGGCAGAGCTAGTTGACATATAAACCTGTTATACCGTGGTCGGTGTTCGCTTAGAATCTATCTTGACTACGATAATAACGCTGCTCATAGTAGTTCACCCGCATTCCTATTTTCTTATTCTTTATAAGACCTACTCCTGTAATATCCCCAACTGATTTTGTATTTATAATCCAGCACTTACCTGACCAGAAATCCTTTTCCTCTTTCCACCTAATTTCACTAATATCCACTATATTTAACTTCAGCATACCCATTTCCCTTTTTTAAAGTTTCTAACCTCCCTACCCGATTAAGGGATCTAACATTCCACGCTCCGACCCGTATAATGCCAATGTTGTTCTTCCTTATGAGCACATTCTCCTGACTAGTCCCCGCCCGGAGATCAGAATGTTGGAATATTGTAGCTCCGGAATATTTTACCCGAGAAGATGCCATCATCATATATTCACACAGTAGAGCTGCATGTCCTTGGAAAAGTAACGACATTAGTTTCCCCTTGTTTTCAGCACGCAAGCCAACCCACTGCGGCAATGTCTGTTGTTCATGGGGGTGTATAAAATACGTTACCATATATATACTGTGTAATATATCATCTCACTTGAACGCCTATTGTATTGAACAATGAGAGACTTTTCCCAACATTCGATGACCTATTGGAGACTACGTTTTTGTACTTCGGAAGATCAGAAATCATTCCACTACGTGTTAACTGACGAAAACTCCATTTATCCGAGGAAAGAGAGGCAAGTCACTTGGCGTGTCATGTTACAATATTTCTGACAGGAAGCGGATAGCGTGGTGGTGGCGGTGAAGCAAATTCTGTTACCCCAAAAACCAGCATGACCTACACCTATTCTGCCAGCCACCCACAATGCAGCACCCTGAAGGAATCATGCATAGCAGGTGGTGTTGCAGCAAATGAGCAGGTGCACATCACAGGCGCCAGTCGTACTGTAAATAAAGGTAAATCACATTACAGTGTTCAAAATGTTCAAATGTTTGTGTAGTCTATGGGACTTAACTACGGGGTCATCAGTCCCTAAACTTACAAAATACTTATGAACTACTTACGAACTAGGACGGCACAAATATCCATGCCCGAGGGGGGATTCGAACCCCCGACCGTAGTGGCAGTGCAGACCGTGACTGGAGCGCCTTAGTCCCCTCGGCCACCGCGGCCGGCATTACAGTGTGGGCGTTTAGAAATGGAGGGTTTAGTGCAAGTCTTAGTGAGTTTTAACCACATACATTCTTATGAGAATAAAGTGTGTTTCTATAAACGTAAAGTAGCCCATCTAATATAGTAGGTTATATTGCCACCCGATGGTTCAAATTTAAATGTTTGTAAATCTAAGGGACTTAACTGCTGCAGTTTTCATTCCCTAGGCTTACAAAATAATTAAACTATGTTGTAATAAGGACAACACAAACACCCATGACCGAGGGAGGACTCGCACACTTACGGCGAGCAACCGCGCGCTCCGCAGCAGTGCGCCTGAGAGCGATGCTTAAGTAATTATGTTTATTATGGAAATAAATATGGTAAATGAAGTCTGCAATAGGCTGTATAGGTCGCTGTATTGATTAAAGTCATAAAGTGGATATAATATGACTTTATTTGACGCGTTTCGGCCTGGTCCATCATCAGAATCCTGCATACATAGATTGCAAGTATGTCAGTACAAATGGATACATGTTGTTCTTGTAACAACATGTCTGCTCCATAATGTTACAAGAACAACATGTATCCATTTGTACTGACGTACTTGCAATCTATGTATGCAGGATTCTGATGATGGCCCAGGCCGAAACGCGTCAAATAAAGTCAAATTTTATCCACTTTATGACTTTAATCAATACAGCGACCTATACAGCCTATTGCAGCCTTCATTTACTATTAATCATCGTCGCCTGCCTTCTGCGTGACTTTATGTCACAACTGTGGGAATAAATATGCCTAATATTGATATTGTCACTATAAATTTTGTGAAGAGACTAAGAGAATAAAAATTTAAATGGCAAAATTTGAAATTATTATTGTCTGATCATCAGCCAGCAGTTACAATTGGATGATGATCAGACAATAAATTATTCCAAATATTAGGGCAGTTGCTGACTTTCGCAGGTCAGGTATGTCGATTATAGTAAATATGAAAAATTTGTTGAAATGGTAGTCCCATAGATGCTAATAAAATAAGTGACTTTATTTTATACAAGATCTCACAACTTTTTCCGATGGAAATAAAGTTGGGAAACGTTAATTTTTGACATTTTGTTTATTTCAGAAGTTACAACTTTACTGCGTATTGAAGTTGGAGCAAGAGGAAAGCGTTTCAAGATTATATCTCCATTATGCTCACGTGTAATATTTGAAAATAGTGAAGAAGTAATCACCATAGCAGTTCCATTCAACCACTGCTATGGTAAAAGACTTTGTGAGTCATCTGAAACCCTACATTCTAAATCCTTTAAAAGTGATACCAAACACAGATTTCTAGTGATATATAGAGTGTTTTCGTTACATTCACAATAGTGATAGGATAGAATAAAATTTATCTGTAAGCATGCCTGCGTTCTGGTAGTTTAAGGTTTCTGAATTACTCTCAAAATACTACCCTCACTAAGCAATATGCTTGCCAAAGAAAGATTCCATGAGAACCCACGAAATTGATTTGGTAGAAAGTTATGTTCCTCTTAATGACATGTGGTATTATGGACAACTGTGCTGTATCTTACATAAAGGAAGTGAACTCTGTATTGACTCTCTTGCAGTAGACGAAGATTAAGCTTAATTATACGGAGACCGACTAGCTACGTTGATTATTTTTGTTTTCTGGTATAATAGGATTCAAAAAGCAAAATTCTGTATCCTTCATTGGCTTTGTCATTTTCACATTAAATATTAATTAGTACTTGATTGTCTCATTACCAAATTTTTTCAGTATCGCCTATTTTCTTACACTACAATCCATTATCCTGTTTCAATGTTGTTCATGTTCATCTTAAACCCTCGTTTCACGACTTTATTCCATTCAGTTACTGTTCCAGGTCCTTTGCTGTCCTTGACATAATTACTGTGTCATCGGGTAACTGAAACGTTTTTATTACTTCTCCCTATTGTTCTATTCCTTCTAGATATTTCTCTTTGAATTCTTTCACAGCTTGCTCATGGCAGAGTTTCAATAACTTTAGAGGAAGCTTCAACCCTGTCTTACTCCTTTCCTACGCACTTCGTTCTTTCATTGCCATTCAGACTGTTATAACTGCTGCTTGGTTTATGTACAAGTTGGATTTAGCCTTCCGTTCCCTATATTTCACTCCTGCTCCCTTCAGAATTTGAAAGAGTGTATTCAAGTTAACAATGTCAAAAGCTTTCTCCAGACAACAACTAAAACATACTTGTACCTTACCATAACCATCTTCTAAGATAAGATTTACTGTAACGCCTTGCGTGTTCCCAAGCTCGGATTCTACCAGTTTCTCGATTCGTCTGTAAATAATTCGTCTTAACATTTTACAAATTTGAATTATTAGACCGATAGTTCTGTAATTTTCACACTTGTCTGTACTTGCTTTCTTTGGAATTGGATTCATTTCATTCTTCATGAAGTCAGAGGGTAATTTTTTTTAATGTTTGTATAGCTGATGGGACTTAACTACGTCGTCACCAGTCCCTAAACTTACAAATTACTTACAAACTAGCTAATACTAAGGACGGCACAAATATCCATGTGCCCGAGGGGGGATTCGAACCCCCGACCGTAGTGGCCGCGCAGACCATGACTGGAGCGCCTCAGTACCCTCGGCCACCGCGGCCGGCGTCAGAGGGTATTTCCCCTGTCTCATAACCCTGCATACCTGGTGGAACAATTAATACATGACTGGCTCTTCCACAAATATCAGCAGTTCAGACTGAATATCAGCTGCTCAAGTTGCCTGTTTTCCAATTAAATCATTCAGTGCTCTGTAAAATTATTTTCGTGGTATCGAATCTGCTATCACATCTTCAAGTATGTCCATTTATACAATATTTTCTTCAATTTGTATTCCTTCGTATAGGTCCTCTACAAATTCTTTCCACCTTTCAGCATTCTCTTATTTGCTTAGTACTAGTTTTCCATCTCTTCTCTTGATATTCACGCAGCTGTATATCTTGTTTCCAAACGTCTTTTATTTTCCATCATTAAGCATTTTATATGGTCTTCCATTTGACCTCCATTCGTTCTAGCTTAACCAATCAGCACTTCCTGTCAGCCTCTTTTTTTTCAGAAGACTGTACTCTCTTTCTCCTGCGTCTGTGGCTGCATTTTTATATTTTCTCTTTTCGGGAATTAAATTCAGTATCTCCTGTGTAATCCAAGGGGCACACCCGAACTGGACAACTTTTAGTGGCCATTAGAAGGGTACTCTGGAAGGACAGTGAATCCGACGTTCGAACTGGGCAACTTCCGCACGCAGGTAGCAGGACGGTCCGACATAAGACTTTCCTGTCCCTCATTGAGTCCTGTGAATGACACCAGCTCGCTGTAGAATCAAATAGTGTTTCGTTTTGTACTTCAATTTAGTCATGGAACCGAATAATACGGCAGAAATTAACGATATTCAACCTGTTATTAGTGACCGTGGTATTACACATTTGATCTTTGACGGTTATATATTCAAACCTTACAGAAGAGTTGTAGCAACGGAAGAACGTAGATGGCGATGCTGCAGTAAAAGTTCGCAGTGTACTGTTATTTACAGTAGGCAGTGAACACATATTTTCGCGTTTGGAACAACCACAAGACGACAACATCACAAAATTTGCGGATTACATAACAGAAAACTACATTGATGAAGAACATGCAGTCTTTCCTCCAAATGTTTGGGCAGCAGATTGCGCTTCCTTGTGGAGGAAGACTAACGCTTGCGAAAGCTTTCATTCCGATTCAATGCTTCATGTGAATCTCCTCTCACAAACATCTTTCAGTTTGTGAAAAGTCTGAAGCATGAACAAACTGATACTTATATAAGAATCAACTCAGGAAGAAATAATATCACCATCTAAACGGACTCAAAAACCAGGAAGAGACACGCTTTCCTGCTACAGAAATTAGAATTACTTAGGAATGGTGAAATTTGCAAATTAGACTTTGTAAAGTGTTTTTCACACCAAGCAGCCGTGAACAGAAAATTAGGCTAACTAAATGCATTTGTTTTCTGCCAATATTTTTGTATGTGAAATCTGTAATACAATCTTTGTATTTGTATGCAATTTGTTTTTTATATCTGGCTCCTTGGCTCACTATTGAATTATTCCTTAAGAACTGTACAAATAGGATCAGAGGTTGCGCACTTGGTAAGTTTAGAGCCGCGGTGGAGTAGCGGAGCGGTCTAAAGCGTCTCGCTGCGGAGCGTGCGGTTGCTCGCCGTGGAGGTTCGAATCAAAAAATGTTCAAATGTTTGTTAAGCTTATGGGACTTAACTACGGGGTTATCAGTCCCTAAACTTACAAACTACTTATGAACTACTTACGAACTAGGACGGCACAAATATCCATGCCCGAGGGGGGATTCGAACCCCCGACCGTAGTGGCCGTGCTGACCGTGACTGGAGTGCCTCAGTCACCTCGGCCACCGCGGCCGGCGGGTTCGAATCCTCCCTGGGCATGGGTGTGTGTGTTTGTCCGTAGGTTAGTTTACCTTAGTTTAAGTAGTTTGTAAGCTACGGACTGATGACCAAGCTGTTTAGTCCGATAGATTTTAGACGTCTAGATTTGGAAGCATTTCGCGTGGTTGTGCAGTCGGTCTGCCAGGAGCAGGCGGGAGTTGTCCAGTTCGTGCGTGCCATTCAGGGAGCACTTTGGGGATAGTTGCCCAGTTCGAGTCTTCCGTTTATCACCAACAGATACAAGTTTCCCAGGCTTTCTTAGACCTTGTTCTACGTGATCGTCTCTCATCTTATCTACTGTATCTCTCAAAGATTACCATTCTTCTCCTACTGCATTACTTTCCCCACATTCCGCCAATCCTTGCCTAATGATCCCTTTGAAACTTCAGCAACCTCTGGTTCCTTCAAATTTTACTGCTTCAATCTCCCTAATTTTCTACTATTTTTTTAGTTTCTTAAGTTTCAATCTACAAATCATACCTAATAAGTTATGGTCACAATCTATATCTGCTCCTAGATGTATCTACATGGAAAATTGTTTTTGTACACTTCGCGTTTATCGTGCCTTATACTGTAAACCTACGGCTTTTGAAGTATCTATCAGACTTCGTTTTACAATATTAACTGAAATCGAGAGTGAAATATATTTACATTGATGTTGTTCTGTCGCTAACAAATGATGTCATATTGCGTGCCGTTTCGTGAAGACAATATCCGAAGGAGAGACTGAAAGTTCAATCTACCTCTGTTTTAGTGCATTCAAAATCCCTCAATAAAGTCATTTAGTGTTACTCATACGTACTAGAATTTCTGAAAATCATGTTCTGGGTATCAATGCTGAGAGCGCAGGTGTGGCTGATAATACCATATACGTTTTACCATAAGTCTATATAGATAGATACGTAGAGATTACAGAAAGTTGTCCTTTAGATCCAAAAGAATTCACGAATGGGGACTGAATGAATGTTAAATGTAGAGGAGGTCTGATGCCCATCGTCTGAATGGCTGCCGACAATGGTTCCATTCTAAAATATTATCACAGTTTTTCATCGATTAAATGTGTCAAAGTCCACCAAGTTAATGGAAACATTAGAGTCTGCAGTCCATTTGATTTTCCGCCAAATAAACCAAAAAACTTGTGTTCCGTATGAGAAGAAATTTTCTCGGAATCATATATCCGAACTAGCGGTCTAAAGGAAGGCCACTGAAATTATTATCAGAAAGAAAAGAAAATTTCATATTTCAGTACCGCATGTTCTATAACCAGAGATTGATTTGCTGCTTAAATTTTGTAATGTAGGGGTTAAAATGTCGTTATACTGTATCTTGCCGCGGCGGAGCGGCCGAGCGCATTGAAGCGCTATTCTACGATGCGCGAGGCCGTTCCCCGTCGGGGGTTCGAATCCCCCTCCCCCTCGGGCATGGATGTTCGTGCCGTCTTTAGTATAAGCTAGTTCATAAGTATTTTGTAAGTTTAGGGACTGATAACCCCACAGTTAAGTTCCATAAGCTTAACACACATTTAAACTTTTTTTTTATTGTAGACAGCAAGGGGACAACAGTCAGTACAGGTCCCGTCATACATCCCACTTCACATGTGGTTGTAATTTCACTGAAGTAATCGTTGCACAACGAGTGAAATCCTTAATAAATTTGGCTATGGTCTTTTGGATGTTGCATTATGTATGTAAAACGGTATATACTTACCTATACATCGAAATCTGCATCCACATTACTGCACTGTTTCGTCTTTCACGTGTAATGAGACGTCACCAAAGCTCCAGCGAATAACACAGCGTTTTCGATCAAGTGGACTAATCTCGAAATTTAATTATAGGGGAGACAGGGGCACATCGGCCATATTTATTTTATTTTGTCTTATATTATTATATTTTACACATTAAATTTATTAAATTATTGTTACAATTTAGGGACGTCTTACTGAATCTTGATGGCAATTATTAAGCTTCAAAATATGAGTTAAAGTAATAGAAAACAGTTAATTACTGATGTGAAGGTGGGCCAATGTGCCACTACCTTGGGGTAAGTGGCCTTGAGGCTAGGGCATGTTGAACCACGTAACCTTTTCGTAAGTCAAACTAGTATAACTTGGGAAATCAAGAGAACTAATATTTACCAAAACACATAATTATTTCAATGGACATAATAGAAAGGTGAATATTGAGGTAAATGCTTAACATTTGACTGTGACAACGCGAAAGTTTATTCTTATTAGGATTCGTAGTGTTTTAATAGAAACCAGTCAATTTTAATCACTTTACAGATCCACAGGATCCGCACATCTTTATAACTCATAAATTAGTTCATGCTCCTCTGATGAGCCCAACGCTTGCAATTTGTGCACTGAACTCGATGTGGTCTCGGTCCACTATTTGAAGAACGCTTGAGGTACACCGAATCTTCTTCATCGACATCATCATCATCGTCATCTTGCCTTGGTTTCGTCTTACGTTTTACGCCTCCTTTGCTCATACTTTCCTTTCGGGAAAGTGCTTTTCTGGCTTTTGACTTTACTTTTCTTTCCAATTCTACAGTCTTCTTTTTGACCCAGTGGCATCAGTTGATGTTAAGTTTCCGTTTCCTGACTTCCAATGACTGTAAACAAAGACGTGAGGTCAGAATGTACTTAGCACAGTGCCTCCACAATTTTTTTCTTAGAATCCTAGACTCCTCGTTAAAAGCACTCACAAATATCTCCTTTCCTTTTACTTCTAAAACTAATGTTAGTATTCTACCTTCAGAAAACATTCCTCTTTCGCATTTTCTTTTATAATTTAAGGCCATTTTTATGTTTCTTTAAATACAACAAAGGTTAATACCAAGATCGTAGCTCAGATTATCTGAAAACTAGGAAATGAACCAGATGTTGACTACTCATTTCGCTATTTAAGATTAAAACAAAATTTACAAGTCACTGTTTTCTTTTAAACGATTTTTATCTCGTCAGTATTTTGACTTCTAAAACGTTCGTTCGTTGGTGTTGGAAATTTTATTGGGAGTAAACTGCAATGTCATGATTCTCCTTTCTGAAACATTTGAAAATATTATCCATAAGACATTTTCCTTTATAGTTAATAGCTGTAGTTCAATTTAACAGTTTCTGCGGAAGATGTCCACAAAACCAAACATAGTATCGAAATAATTGTTACTTCGATAAATAAGGTAATAATTTAAAGAACTCGACAAATTATCGATATTATTATCATTAAAAGTAACAAACATTTCACCAGGTTGGACAGGTTGGCCATCGTGTCCCGTCGTCTCTAGGACAGCCTGCCCCCATCTCAATGTTTACGGTACATTCTATTCGTCAGGAAACCCATTAAAGTAATTTACATTGTATGCCACATTGAATTAATTCTTAAATTACGACCTTCATTGTACAACTCACTTGTTGCGCGTAAAGGAATCAAAAGTTAAATAACGTACATTTGACTGACGAGTAGAATTTTACCGAAAGCACGCACCAAATCACTACATAATGGCTGAGCAAGTCATATTGGTCTCGTAGGTGGAGGGGGGGGGACAGTGCTACCAACATGTTGATCGATTCCTAGGACGCTCTAGCTTCTACTGCATGAACTAATTCGACTAGGCCAGCCTGCCCCTATGGCCATCATGCCCTACTCTCCCCTCTTTATGCCTCATTCAAGAAAAATAAAAGATGATTTCAGAATGATATTTTCATTCCGCAGCGGAGTGTGCGCTGAAATGAGACTTGCTAGAAGATTAAAATTGTGTGCAGTAACCGGGATTCGAACCTGGAACGTGAAACATGTCTGTAGAAATTCAATAATATTGTTTCGCCTGTCTTGTATCGATAACCTGTCTTTTATCGATATTTGGATGTAAAATGTTATATGAACTTCTTTGAGTAACTACGTCTATGGTTTACTCTGTTGTGTAACATTTCTGTTAAAGACTATATATGTGAGTAGTAGCTGAACAGAAACAGAGAATCTGTGTTTAGCTCTGGTACTGATGGGACGTGCTTTGGTTAGCTGCTTTTGTATGAGCTGATGGAATAATTTTGAAATCTGATTCTCACAGACACAGTTCTGTCTTTACAAGATTTTGTATCATTCATATACGTATCAGTCTGAGAAGATTTTGTTGTTCTTCAACCATAAGGTAATGTAATTTTTATTGTTAATAATAATTGAGAAAGCTGAACCTCATTACCTGTTTCACTTTTGTAGTTAGAAAGCTAACCCTCTTCCTTTCATTGTAAGTAATTGGCTAATAAAATCAAAGCATATTTTTTACTAACCTGAGTTTAATTAACATGTTTATTTGTTCAAAAAGTGTTCAAATGTTTGTATAGTCTATGGGACTTAAGTACGGGGTCATCAGTCCCTAAACTTACAATCTGCTTATGAACTACTTACGAACTAGGACGGCACAAATATCCATGCCCAAGGGGGGATTCGAACCCCCCGACCGTAGTGGCCGTGCAGACTGTGACTGGAGCGCCTTAGTCCCCTCGGCCACCGCGGCCGGCATATTTCTTTATCGGTGTGACGTTTAATAATAATAGTGATTGTTGTGCAATACTACACAGATAAACAAGATACTAAGTTTCTGCAATCAGTAAGTTAGTGAAATAAATTCTTGCAATTACATTATCAGAAAGTGGTTTGTGTTTTCCCAGATTTCTCTCGCAGTCAAACTCTTAATGTAGTCACTGAGCCTTATGAAGACTACGTATTCTTGAATGAGTAGCCTTTGAAACAGACCTGCTTTAGCTAGTTCACTATTGCCGAATTCTTCTAGCGACCCTGTTTTTCCATTTAATAGAACAGCCTTATCTTTATCCCACCAAACAACATTCCAGTTTTAAACTTTTTAGGTGGTGACATACTGGCGGAAATAAAGTAGTGCTGGGATAGCTCATAAGGTAGAACCCTTGCCCGCGAAAGGCAAAGGTCCCAGTTTCGAATCCCGGTTCCGGCACACAATTTTAATCTGCCAGAATGTTGTAAGAGAATTTTTTTGTAGGAATATTTATCATAAATGCTATTTGAAAGCTGTAATCATTCTGAATAACAACACTTCTAACCACATTTCTAATATAAGAAGATAGCTTATCCTTTCATTGTAGTTTAAAATGTCATTTGAATGTTGTACCGCTCAGTAGAGAGATTTCAAACAAGCGACAATGAAATTATACAGTGTAAATACACACACACACACACACACACACACACACACACACACACACACACACACACACAGACACACACACACCTATACGGCCGCGTGCGCGAGCACCTGTAAATAAGAGTGTATGCCCTAGACGCGGCACAGTTTCGCAGGCATGTTCCTAGTAGAGGTTTTCGGAGAGGCCTGAGCAGTTTGAGAGTGGGCGTCCGAATATACAACACTTCGTGTCCGTATTAAAATCGCCGCAGTTGTAATGAGAACGACACTTTAATTAGAAACACTTTAACTTCTTTATTAAAGCAATGTGAAAGGAGTTGATTGCAGAACAATGCATAATCGAGAGGTTTTACAAGCAGTAATACGAATCTCGACACAAACAAGAACGTAAGAATTCCGTAACTAATTAAAGAAACAAAAGAAAAACAAAAACATTCAAAGATTAAGCGCGAAAGCGACACTGCTCCCCTAGCGGCAGACGCGGAAGCACTTTGACAGTAATACCAAAATAATGCGCGAAAACACACAACTCTCACTGCACTGTTTCTTCGCTGTCTGCTACATCAGCCCCCGCCGGGAAAGCGGAGCGTTATCTAAAAATCTTGCAGGGAAATGGACATGTCGACCTGATCTTGTTGTGCGTCCTGAAGGCTGCTTCTCATCAGCGGCTGGAAGAGCTTGAGGTGACGAAGTAGCCGGGACTGGGTCGGGTGTCTGTTGTGTTTTCGTTGATACTTCGTCCTGAAGAATGTATGCAGGCTTGACGCGGTCTAGCGAGACTGTAGTACTTTTTCCATTTACAATGATGTCCACCGTGCGGTCTCCTCGTTTTATAACCTTGTGAGGGCCTGAGTAAGGTGGTTGTAATGGCGGTTTCACGCCGTCAGCTCGTAACGTGTGTACAACTTTCAAGGTCCTTGTGTACATAAGTAGGGCGAGTGCCGTGCCTGGAAGCTTGGGGACGTTGGATGCGAGAAATGTGCTCTTTCAACTGAACAAAAACAAAAACATTCAAAGAGTAAGCGCGAAAGCGACACAGCGCCCCTAGCGGCAGTCGCGGAAGCACTTTGACAGTAATACCAAAATAATACGCGAAAACACACAACTCTCACTGTACTGTTTCTTCGCTGTCTGCTACAAGGTCATTACCACGTGTGTCGCGCATTGCGTGGCGAGGCCATGTAACATTCACGCCTGACGATCGTGCAAACCCGCAGCCACGCTTGCGAGAATGCGAGCACGGAAGCGCGTGCTGGCCCTCAGAAGCAGCTCGTGATTCTCGCTGCAGCGGACGCACTACAGGCCTTCAGATAGGCCCGGCGCGGTAAATCTGTCAGCGTCGCGTGCCCCTGTCCATAACTTCTCCTGCTCCGCTGCTTGGGTCTGCCAGAGCGGGAAGCGAGCACCACGGTTAGTGCTCAGTCTGAAACAATGCACGATATACACTCACGAGGATGCCGTGAAACGCTGACGTACCAAATGCCACGGCCTAGCGGAATGGAAATATACAGATCTTGGTAGTGTCTCATACGTAACGAGAAGCAGTCATTTTTACTCCAGTGATTCCCGAGAAATGTTTCCAACACGAATATGGGCTTCGACATATTCAGACCTACAATGGAGAATGGTAGTTGTAGTCAGAGGCATGGGACTTTCCTTTTCAGAAATCCTTAGAGAATTCAGTATCGCGAGATACGCCGTGTGAAGTGTGCCGAGAATGACAAATGTGGGACATTTTCTATCACCTCCGAAGAAGCAGTGTTCGACCACAGTCTAACTAATCCGGTAACCTCGTACATAGCAGTCTGCACCAAATTGAGGTAGTAGGTAACATTTTTTTGGCCGAGATTTGGACCTCGGTGTGCCCCAGGATGACCTCTGAATATCTCAAAAGCTGCAAAATTTTAGAATTTTTCGATTTTCTCTCATTTTTCCAAGAACGAGCAGATTTTGAAGAAACATTGTTCTATAAATTTTCATTCTGCGTTACATTTGCTGCAGTTTGATACTAAAGTTAGCAGGACATACCTGATAGTTACTTCGTCATAGCTTTTCAAAGTTTGGCAATTTTTCGAACTTGAAAGTTTTAAGCTAACGTTCATGTTTCATTTTATGCAATCGTTCTTATATCTGCAACAATCATGTTTGAAATATTTCAGTGAGGTACTCATTTACTCAGTTTGAGCGCTAGAGGGCGGGGAGAGTTTTCGTGGGAGGTCGCTATTCACATGTAGAAGTAATTGTATACAAGAAATGTGTTGAACAAATAATTACTTTTATAAAAACATTGCAGACGATCCCGGCTCCGACACAAAAGAAACTTCGTATGCCAACGGCACGTCACGAATTAATGAATGAATCAACTTCACCTTACCGTTCAAGCCTCTTTTGCCAATTGACCAGAAAGAGAGGATGCGGTTTTGAAAGAAACACAATTTTTTGCCCACAGGTTTATTGCTACTGGGACTGTCATTTCGGGTGACGCGGAATGCGGACATGAGAGTGTCTGTACACACGAACATTCAATTTTTCTGATAAACATAACTCTCACTACTTCTTAGCGACCTAGCGATATCGCAACGCACTGAATTTCCTTAAATAATTTTCCGTATCACTTATAATACTAAGAGTAGATAAATCATCATTCGCTTCCTATCATTCATTATATGTAGCCATTCCTTTATCTACGAGTCCTACCCTTTCAAAATATTAAACTGATTCATTCGCGACAGGCTATTGAGGCTATAAAGTTAATTGAGTATGAAAATGTGTGTAAAGTTTTCAATTGTTGAAAATGTGCCAAACTGTATCTCCGCAACCGTTAGGTCTTCCCAGTTCATTTTCGTATCAAATCGTAGCAGATTTGTTTAGAAACGTATGGAACAGTGTTTGTCGAAATTGTGCTCCTCCATTGTGTAAATCAGGAGAAAACTGTAATAATTGGAGAATTTAGCGGGTTTTAGGAGGCCGAAAACTAGGAATTCGCATCCCATGTCAGAAAAAAGAACCCTTCTATCCCCATTTCATGCAGTATAGATCCCTCTTTTTGTGACAAGGTTAAGGTAAAGCAGTCAACAATCCGAAGATTGGTTTGAACACCACAGTGCTTTACTAGGCATGGTCCTATCTGGAGATGGTATGCCGTTTCCTTCCTCCGACCTTCGAACTGACTTACCCAGCCAGTCATAGGGGGACCTACAGTTTAAGGTGGGTTCCGAACCACGGTGCTACTCGGTATTTTTCACATGAGCAATACTGCCAGAGGTGAAAGAAGTGGACAGTGACAGATAAAAATCCTAGGACCTGGCGGGGATCGAACCCGCGACCTTTCGATTTTTAGTCTGGCACTCTACCACTGTGCAACCGAGGCGCACGTGACAAGGTTATTGGACAAAATACAGACGGTTGCGAACCTCTAAGCATATCAGGGCAGCTAAAGCGATGCCAGCACTTCAAGCGGTCTGTAGGGAGTAGAAGAAGAATGGCATGACACGAAATAAATAGCTGCTGTTTTTTATGTTGTTACTTTCATATTTCGTAATCCCTAAACTTTGTTGTAGGATTCATATGAAAACGTCATTAAAGTAATATCACTGCTCTCGTTAGCGGCAGTCTATAACATCAAATTGTTTATTGCAATCGATACGTCTCACAGCATCTGAGTCGTATTCGTATCGTTCAAAAACTTTTTGATTCCAGAAATAAATTCAAGCCTTATTGACTCAAGTACAAAAATTACTGTATGGCGACGATTTACAGGGTTGATATATTTATCAATATTTTTTTCGCAATAGCAAATTTTTCTTAGCGTCACTGTATAGGGTATAGATGTTCTACCAAATGGTGACATATGAAAATTTGTGTCGGGCTGGGACTCGAACCCGCGTTTCCCGCTTTTCGCGAGCGATCGCCTTAACCACTTTTTTTTTTTTTTTTTTTTTTTTAGTTCATTTTATTCAATTTATATAGGTTTTTTTTATTTTTTATTTTTTTTTTATACCAGGAAAAGAAAATGTAATGATCTGTTACTTCATGGCAGGAACACCACAACTTCTGGGTGGATTACGAAAAACACTATAAAGAAAATTTGAAAAATATTGCGCGTATTTTGGATTGCGGGCAACTGTGCAATGTCGTTGGTTCAGAAAGTTCCAAAAATGAAGTTCGTTTTTCTCTCCATGTACAAATAAGTAGTGAACCGCATGTCCACATATCCATTTCACAGCGTTTATCTTCGTTTGTGGGTAATGTCCCGAGTCTGGAAAGAGGAGCAAATGGGAAAGCATGTGATGAGGTGTCGTACGGGTAATCAAAGCCAGCGTCTGTCGCACCAACATCCAGACGTCTTCCGCCGATCCACATACGAGTCGATGCTCGTCCGTGTCCATGACATCACAGGCGACGCACAGTGGTGTGTGCGAGGTGAATTCTGTGAAGTCGTGACTGGCACACTTGTTTCCCATTGACTGTCAGGTACCATGTCGACTAGACGTCAGTACCAAGGTAAGGAGCACTCACCGAGCGCCAAACGACACTCCAGTTGACGCTGGGATGCTTCCCTTCAATCACATTTGGTGATCGGTTCTTCTGAAGAAAGCCGTAGATCGCCTTCGTAGACATCAAGCGTGTCGGCAGTATCGCAGTGTTGATATAGCTCAGTTCGAGGAAAAAGCGGCGGAAGTAAAAGAATGGAGCTGGAATATCTGAAAGCATGATAGGAGCAGAGAGAGAGAGCGCGGTGCAAAGGCCTCCAGCAACAGGCTGGTAAGGTATGTGGGATTACGGCGCCACAACATAATGTGAGAGCTAAGAAAGAGGGCAATCGCTCTGTCAGGCACATGGTACAGGCCTAGTCCGCCTCTGTTTCTCGGGAGAGTGAGGGTCTCGTATCTTATCTTGAACAGTAAGCCATGGCAAACATATGAACCCAGTGCAGCTAACATGCGTAATGCCATGGATGGCGGAATAAGTAGGGTTTGTGCAACGTGAGGGATACGTGACGCCAAATATATATTAACATACTGTGTCCGCTGTAGAAGGTCGAGAGCCCTGAGACGATGATCGAGAAGACCAGCGCGAAACAGGTTTAGTAGGCGCCGGCAGTTGAGGGCGATCGTACGGCGCATGTCCCCTGTGAATTCGAGTCCTAAGCATCGGATAGCTGTAGTTACTCGCAAAGGAGCAGCGCTGTCTGCAGGAAGCCCCACACCTACAGGCATGACACATGATTTTCTGACATTAAGACAGCTGCCAGATGCTTCACCATATGTGCTCACCCACGCCAGTGATTCTCTTACCTCTGCATCGCTGCGTAGAACGAGGACGAGATCGTCAGCATAAGCAGTGCAGCAAAATACATGGCCACCGAGTGAGATCCCTGACAGCCGCTGACGGAGTCCACAAAGCAACGGTTCCATTGCATAAGCATACAACAATGCAGAAAGCAGACAGCCTTGACGCACCGAACGCTGTATCGATATTGGCTGAGTAAGGCGACCATTGTATAGTACACGGGCCGTCACTCCTCGAAGAAGGCGCATTATGACGTTGACGGTAGTATCATGGTATTTCATATTACGGAGTACCTCTTCCAAGTACTCGTGGTCAACTCTATCGAAAGCTTGGCTGAAGTCAATACTAGCCAAAATCCCAGGCATACGTTGAGCATGTGCTAGAGCGATTATGTCTCTATAGCGAGCAAGGACGGTGCGGATGTTGTTAACACCTCCCAAGGAAGTTTGATCAGGAGAAACCACATATCTAGCGATGCGTTTGAGCCGTGCAGCCAGAAGTCGAGTAAAGATCTTCGTATCGCTACTGAGCAACGTCAATGGACGATAATCGCTTATCCTCGATGTACCACGAGGTTTATGTATGGGAATAACGATATCGTCGAGGAAACCTTCAGGGATCTGCACCTGGGGTGACATAAGGTCCCGACAAATTTTTGTCCACATCGGTGCTAGCAGGTGGCGAAATGTTCTATAAAACTCAAGTGGGATGCCGTCAGGGCCAGGTGACTTGTTGGTAGATCCTGCTTTGATAGCATCATTGACTTCTTCCTCTGTGACGTCAGCAAGCATATCCAGTTTTGCATCCTCAGGAACCGAGCCAAATGTAAGTCGGGATACCTCCGCAATGTTATCAGGGTGACGACGGTGTGCAGAGTACAGTGTAGTGTAATGCGTGTGAAGGGCACACCCTATTTCAGCTTGGTTATCTACGCGTCTTCCATCCTCAGTTGTCAGAACAGTAATCAAATTTTTCCGTTGGTGGCGCCTTTCAGCTATCACATGACACATACTTGGACGTTCCTGCGTTAAATCTTCTTGTGTGCGCGCCCTGATCATAGTTCCTTCAAGGTGTCGGCGGGAGAGGGCAGTGAGCTGTGCCTTTGCTCGATTCAGTATCACCTGACGTTCTGGTGAATAAGGCATTGTCGTACATTCTCGAAGGTTGGTGAAGTAGAACTCCTGAGTGTGTCGTCGCCATTCCGCGATCTCCCTTCCGTATTTAATCAAGGCCTTGCGTAGTGTAGGCTTTGCACAAAGGACCCACCACGATATGGCAGACTGATATATGTTGCGGCGTTGAAGACAAGCCGTCCATGATGTCTCAATCTGTTGCCGACAGTTCAGTGAAGTAAGATGTTTTATGTTCAGTTTCCATAGTCCCTTGCTGCGCCACACCTTTTGTTGGCAGATGTTGACGGTACAAATATATGCTTCATGGTTGGAGAATGCAGTTGCACTGGATGAATGGCTAGTAAAATGTGTAAATCCCGGACGATTGCCATGAACATGCCCCCACGAGTCCACTAGATTGAGGTTCTGAATAATTGTTGCTAGTGCCGCGCACGGAGAGTGGCGTGGCAGTTGGTCTTTGGGCGCCTGGGTGGAGTTGAAGTCGCCTCCTATGATCAAGGAATCTTGCCGACCCACGAACAGAGGCGTTACTCCCTCAGAGAAGAAAGTAGAACGTTCACGGCGCCGACCTGAACCAGATGGTGCATAGACGTTGATGATTCTTACGCCACCATACGTGAGAGCCGTACCTCTGGCATCCGGGAGGTATATAATTTCGTTAGCGTCAATGCCGTCACGTAAGAGGATCGCCACCCCACTACCTGTATGGGAGGCGTGGGAGACGTGTGCTGTAAATCCATGGGGAGCGTAGAAGGCGGCAACAAATACCTCCTGAAGCAAGACAATGTCAACATCCGCAGCGTATATCATGTCGTGAAGTAATGTCAGTTTATGGCGCGCACGAATGGTATTGATGTTGATCGTAGCTATGCGATACGTTTGAAACGCTGCCATCGTCAGAAGAATGTGTGATGCACTATGGGGAAGCACATCACTCCAACTGGGATGGGGCCGACGTCGTTTAATGTATTCCTCCTCCCTCTACACCACCAGAACATCCATCTTCTTCAGGAACAGTGTCTCCCCAGTTGATGGGTGCTTCTCCATGATTGTTCGGTAGAATAGGTTCATTGGTGGGCACGGAAGTATCATCAGACCCTGGAAGGGATGAAACTCTGTCAGACAGGTGCCATGGCATTGGTGGATTGCGTATTATCGGGAGTAGAGTCGCCATCTTGAACATTCAACTGTTTAAGGCTGTCGTCTGATGAAGTACGGCGCTGTCTCTTCCGTTTCTTTGGTGAACGTTGCTTCCGTACATGCTGCTCCGTGTCGGATGTTGTACGACTGTCATCTGACATCTGGCTGGATTCCATAACATTAGATGGCGGTACAGTCCCAGTTTCAACTTCCATGGAATCGGAACAAACGTCTTGTGTTGCTGCTTGGGCATCACCTGTTAGTACTGTGTCCAGTGCTGGTTTGTGGGAGACAGATGCAACTTCCATCTCATCTTCGAGTTGGTTAGACGCCGGTGCGGACTGGATTAGCGTGGGCGTAACAGGCCGCCTAGCCGCGTGCGCGTACTTCAGAGGTAGCGCAGTGGGCGCCGCTGGGCGAGCGTCGTCTCCGTTCGGCGTCTGCGTCAGTCTGCGTCGGAGGCATTCCGAACGGACGTGGCCTTCTTGTCCACAACCGGAAAAAGTGCGAGGCTGGCCATCGTACATTACGACAGCCCTACAGCCGGCTATGACGAGGTACGAAGGCACGTGCTTTCGAAGTTCAATTTTTATCTGTCGGACGCCGTTGAGGACACGGTACGTTTCAAAGGTCTTCCATGTTTCTGCAACGTGACTAAGTACGTTGCCGTAGGGTTGAAAGGCGGCCACCACCTCGTCCGACGACACCTCAAACGGAAGTTCGAAAACTCGCAACGTTCTCAGGCCAAAACCTGCATGATCAATCTCGACGGACCCAATATGGCCGTCAGAGTATCGGAACTTGAGATCATTAGCATGGCGCCGTACTACGTCGGCGCACATCTCTTCGTTCGCCAACTTGATGTACACTGTGGTACTAAGGATCGAAAAATGAATTCCTATAACGTCTTGTGGTGGGAGACGCATTTCTTCACGTATAAAATGTTCGACTTCATGCGCTCTTGGTCGTAAATGATCAGTAGGAAACGTTAATTTGATCGTAGATTGGCGGTATGAAAACGCCATGTCTGTCGTTGACTGCGGACTCTAAGGCACGCCGCTACGCGGAAGTTAACAAACGGGCGCTCGCTCGCAGCACAACAGGCGGGACGCAGCGGACGTCCTCGCCCCACCGCAGCCGAAAGCGGACTGAACTTACTAGGCGAAACCACTAGGCTACCCGAACACGACTTCAGGACCGTCCCAAACTTCCATATGCCACACTGACCGCACTTATGAGTCAACTGCATTCATCCCTTAGCACTCGCAGCTTAATCTGTATTCCCGCACCAGGGAGAATGAAAACAACGAGGCATTAACCTACGCTGTTATTGTCATTGCCTCGTTTAGGCATCTGTTAACTTACGGTATGGTGACGATTTACAGCGTTGATACATTTATCAATATATTTTTTCGCAATAGCGAATTTCTCTTAGCGTCACTTAGCTACTGAATCACTTCGACAGTTAACTGCATTGAGTGACTCATAAGATGTGCGTTTTTTTTATTAGTATTCCTCATTTGCCATGTAAAAATAGTCAGTCACATACTACTGTTACAGTATGAGTTACTTTATGGAAAGATGAGAGGCATAATAGTGATATTTACTACATCGGGTACATCATGGAAGCAACTATTAAGTTTTTGTTGCTAATAGTGGAAAATAAATTTAAGGATTTGTTTTTCAAAATTTTCTTAGATATACACACTAAACATAAATCGTCGTGGGTTTTACAGCTTCAAAAAAAAGTCATACATTAAAGTGTTAATTAGAATAACAATTCGGTTCTCTTTGTACACATTAAAATGGCATATAAGGAAGTCAAAAACTCTTGACTGCTTACAATGTTAAGAAGTTGTGTTTAAGGGATTGAGATATTAAGATCTGAATTTTCGAAAGGAATGAATTGTCAAAGGTTTTCTTCCATCCTAAATATGTAATTATTATTCTTACAATGTTTAGAAGTTGTGTTTAAGGAATTGAGATATTAAGAGCCGAATTTTCGAAAGGAATGAATTGTCAAAGGTTTTCTTCCATCCTAAATATGTAATTAACCACCGTAAATGAACATTTGTTATTCGTAACATTATTCTCTTACATCCCAGCAAATGAGAGATTTCCGGTTTATGTTTCTGATAGCTACTACAATTTTAGCCCCACAAATTCTCCAAAACAGGCTGTTGTTTTGAAATGTGCTGGTACATAACAAATACACAGTTATTTCGCATTATGTTTTTCTTATGACCCAGCCACCTGATGCCACAGCAGTTGTGAAGCTGCAGAAAATAACTGGGAGGTTCACGAGTCTTTTGTTAGACTCTGGCTCGACACTGCAGGTAATGATCGACAGCACTGGCCTTTGGTTAGAACTGATAAAAGAAGAACAGCAATGAGTCAAATAGCTGCAGAAACCATCGAGGGATGTTCTATAAACGTATGAACTATGACTGTGGCTCACCTGGTGGCAGACGACAGACTCGAAATCTTTGGCTGACAGAATGACGTCACCTGAAACGCATCTCATGAGCTGGTCACCATATTCGTTGGGCCTGAGATGAGTGGTAATCTGTGGTTTGGCCAAATGTACCCTTGATCATTTGGTAAGCAATGAAAGCTACGGGTGAAGCTTTGGTGAAATGAAACTACGGACCCAGTGTGCAATCTGGTGCAGGCAACATTAAGGTTTGGGCTCTTAATACATAGAATGGACTGACATCTGTGGTGCAAATGAACTGTTCATTGCCTTTAAATTATTAAGTTCGGCTACTTTGACATCCTTTGCAGTTACTTAAGATGTTCATGTTCCTAAAACACGATGGAACTGTTTTGCATAAGAAATGCGTCTTATCACTTGATCTAAATTGTTTACGATTGTTTTAAAGAACATTCTCGACTATTCCAGTGAATGATGGGGCGTCCCAGATGGCCACAAAAGAATGCCATGGAGCAATATTTAGGACATAATGGAGAGGTCACTTCATGCTCAAATTTCTACACTGGCAATACTTTCGCAATTATGAACGCCCATTATTTAAGCAGAAATGGAGTGTATATGTTCAAAACATTACGAAATTTTGAAACTACTTTTAACTTTGATTATCTGCGTCAAGAGAGTGTGTGTGTGTGTGTGTGTGTGTGTGTGTGTGTGTGTGTGTGTGTGTGTGCAACACTAAAACTTTTACGTTGTTTAAGAGGATACACAATCGGATTTTGGGTGAAAAACATCGACTTTCGGCTATTGGGTATAGTTTTACCAAATATTCGCTAATAAAAACTTACGCTGGATAGGGAATGGTATCTGGATTTCCCGCTTTTTGGGAGCTGACGCGTCACCATTAGCGTACATTATTCGAGGACGAACCGAAACTTCCATATGCCACAGTGACAACGTATACGAGAACCAACTACATTCATCCCTTAACATTGGAAGCTTATACTGTATTCGCGCACTTGGGAAAATAAAAACAATGAGGCATTACATTCTCGTCGTTACCTCACTTTGGCATTTGAAATACATGGCGATGGTTACAGGTAATAATGCAATGAAATTTATTCCCAGTAGCGAATTGTATTAGGTATATATGTTTTAACGAAGTGTGACGTACGTAAATTTGTGCTGGAAATCAGGGTTCGAGTCCCGGTCGGTCATAAATTTCCTTAGGCAAGTCAGCTGAGTTCGCAAATTGAAATTAAATAATTCATAGATATCTTTCTGTCTTTCTCATTAGCCATGTTCCCACACACGCAAGGTCGGCTTTATTAATTCGGATTTCGCTTGTTAATGAATATGTGGTAGCCGAATGCTCTTCATGTCGCCACCCCATGCCCCCCGGGAGGAAATGTGTATCCCAAATGTCTGCAATAGTCTTATACGTGTGTGAAAGTGTAAAGTGTTACGAAAGATTTGCGGAACGTGTAACTGAGGCGGGACTTGGGTAGCAGCCCGATATTCACCTAGCACGATGTGGAAAATCTCCTAAAAACCACATCCAGGCTGGCCGGCACTCCGCCCCCCTCTGTTAATCGGCCGGGCGGATTCCAACCAGGGTCGGGTACGCCTCCTCGAAAAGCAGAGCGGTAGACCACACGGCTAACCGAGCGCGTGTAGAATAAATAATTGATTGATGACTGTAATATAATGTCAGTCGAAGTTGCGAGGAAGAATTTTATGTTACTACTAGCTTAATTACCGCTGCTTCGCACGGGTAGACTGAATGGTCTGCATTGGTTGTTTCTATTTCTGAATATAAACTTTCATAGATTTAGCTTTAAAAATGCTTTCCTAGTATTTTGATACGACATGCCACCCCCTATCACCATTGAAGGATGAATTCAAAACATTCCGAAACACGAATTCTAACCAAGGTTCCAAATCCAAATTTTCGTATTTTTAGCATCATAATAGTCTTAGTAGCACCCTTAAAATATTTTCCCTTATTTCACCCGCTTCATGATGCAATTTACTAAATTAACGAAACACGCGATTTTAAAATTCCAATCAAAAATCTAAATCCAAAGTTTTGTACATCTTGCTTGAAAATTGACTGAGAAGCAACGTATTTTTCAAAAAACCGTTCATCCCCTATTTCACTACCTTAGGGATGGGAGTATTGAAAAATCACTGATGCCTACAGTGTAAGATACACAACGTGTACAAATTACAAGTTTCTGTCGTTTGTAGATTTACTTTCTAGCACCGTTTTTCTGTCTTTTAGAAACGGATCGAAAACGCGAAATTTCCTCCTTACGTTTTGGCACCTTTCTTGGTAGTTTTACTTTCCACACTGAAATATACACTTACTTTTCAAATGTTACAAATGTTTGTATAGCTTATGGGACTTAACTACGTGGTCATCAGTCCCTAAACTTACAAACTACTTATCAACTAGCTTATCCTAAGGACGGCACAAACATCCATGCCCGAGGGGAGGATTCGAACCCCCGACCGTAGTGGCCGTGCAGACCGTGACTGGAGCGCCTCAGTCCCCTCGGCCACCATTTATTTTTCTTTACTCGTACGCTTGTTGCAGAAAAACAAGTGAAGAATATGCATCACGTTTCACTGTAGCCGGCCGCGGTGGCCGAGGTGACTGAGGCGCTCCAGTCACGGTCAGCACGGCCACTACGGTCGGGGGTTCGAATCCCCCCTCGGGCATGGATATTTGTGCCGTCCTAGTTCGTAAGTAGTTCATAAGTAGTTTGTAAGTTTAGGGACTGATGACCCCGTAGTTAAGTCCCATAAGCTTAACAAACATTTGAACATTTTTGAACGTTTCACTGTACATAACCTCTTTGCTATTATAGTTCAAAAGACATCGCTGGTCTTTAGTCCGAATTTTACATAAGCTGTCGACTTTCAACCACGTTATTTCCCTCTTTCTTATATCTATTGAAACGGAACTGTTATGGTGTACAAAGGAAGCCTTTGTACTACAACAGCTCAGAGAGATTTTTCGTCTCCATTGCGTAGGCCTAGTGTTGGCTGAAGAGCAAAATATTGACAACCACACGTAGAATTTTATATGATTTTAAAGTCCCATATCTTCCACCCCCTTATCGTTATCAACCCTCTACCACCATAGTGCACAATGGGAGACTTATACCTCCTACCACATACAAACACTATTCGTTTGCGATGAGTAGTTTTAGCTGCAGAGTGAAATATAGGCACAATCACCTCAATTTCTATATACATTAAGATAGGTGACCGGTTTCGGACTTTATATCCGTTTTGAAGACATGCCCTAAGTAGCCCATAACAACAAACATGTACATCTACATCCATACTGACCAAGCCACCCGATGGTGTACCACTATCGGTTCTCCCTCCTATTCCAGTCACGTACTGTTTTCCGAAATAAAGATAATCGGTATGCCTCTGCGTGGGCTCTAATCTCTCAGATTATATCTTCATGATCTTTTCGAGAGATGTACGTAGGAGGGAGCAATATACTGCTAGACTCCTCGGTAATGATATGTTCTCGAAACTTCGACAAAAGCTCGTACCGAGCGAACACACACAAGTCGCAATATGATTGTACAGTATGGATTGCTGCTAGGCATTGATGTGACTAACAAACAACTCAGCATGCTAGAAATGAGTAAAATAATTAATATCTTATTCTCAGTAAAAACACCACTTTTTCAAGTTTCTTCTTCTATTTAATGTGTAAACTGCAGCCTCGTAGCTCATACAGTGAGAAGAAATACACCAACTCGTCGCACTGACATCCCAATTAAAGCTAGCATCTGCGATGTAATACACCCTGTCAAATCGCTAGAAGAATCGTGGAGCGTACCTAACGGTCCCGCGTCGAAGCAGTTACTACTATGCCACGCTGCACTGCTAAAAAAATATACCAAACATTTCTTTTTTCTACCGATTGCACGCACTGCGGTCAAAAATAACTGATTTATTTTCAATTCTCTAATTACCATACAATTCTCACGGCCGCTATTTTCGCAGTACATAATTCGCCTCATTAAACGGCTGGCCCCCCATCGACGGGATTCAATGGGCCAGACCGCACGTGCGCTCACACACACACACACACACACACACACACACACACACGGCATAAATATGCGCGCCACAGCGCGAACCGCGCCGCGCGAATACATAATATTATGCCGGCCGCCATTGTATGTTTTAATTGCCAATCACGTCCGCGCGGCGGCAATTACGCGACTCGATGCGCCACCAAACAGCGTCGCTACTGCGCACTCTATAACACGGCAGGCGGCGGCGGCGCGCGCAAAGTAACTTGTCTCTCTGCTGCCGCCACATGACGCAGTACTATTGGCGCGAATTAGCGACCGCAACGCTCGTGTTTGGATATTGTCCTAAACAAAGTGCCGTACAAACACTGCAGTACTTTCAGGTGATTAAAATGAACAAACCTGTATGTACATGGTGATTTTTTGACCCACCATGAACAAACCTTAGCGACTGATGGAGGAGAGGGTACAGGACCAAATAGTCTAATGAAGTTCGGAAATCAATAGTTCCCATGCTACATACAATATATTACCGCAGCTGTAGATCAATGCCTGCTATATCATCACGCTTAGTGGCAAGACCTCGCAACAGTACAGTGCACGCAGGATAAATTGGTTGGTAGAAGCGCAGACGGCTGGGCTGGCTTGGGGAGAGCTGTAATGGTGGGGGTAGCGAATGGAGTAGTGAGCAAGCGCTGGAGGGGAAGTGCCCGGCTCACTGGCCAGCAGTGAGTCCTTATCCTGCACGGCCGCAGTGGAGTAGCCGAGCGGTCTAAGGCGCCTCGCTGCGGAGTGCGCGGTTGCTCGTCATCGGAGGTTCAAAAATGTTCAAATGTTTGTATAGTTTATGGGACTTAACTACGGGTCATCAGTCCCTAAACTTACAAACTACTTATGAACTACTTACAAACTAGGACGGCACAAATATCCATGCCCGAGGGGGATTCGAATCCCCGACAGTAGTGGTCGTGCAGACCGTGACTGGAGCGCCTCAATCCCCTCGGCCACCGCGGCCGGCCATCGGAGGTTCAAGACTTCCCTGGGGAAAGAGTGTGTGTGTTTGTCCTTAGGTTAGTTGAACATAGCTTAAGTAGTTTGGAACGTATGGACAGATGACCATGCAGTCTGGTCTGATAGATTTACAAACATTTGCACATTTATATCCTACACGTGTCACGTAATACCGAGAGGCCACGACCACTGGCTGACTGGTTGGCAGCTATAAGGCAGTGGGCTGTGTCTCAGCAGCCAGCCAGTCAGAAAGCAGTCACGGCTTCTCGGTGTGATGTGACACAGGTGTTGTGAGGCCTTGTCTCCAGGCAGTGTTGGCTACACCATGCAGTCCCTGTTATCGTACATAGGGTTCCCTGCTACTGAGTGGTACTGTTCTTCGTGCGTTATGCCCTGCCGCCCTATCCTGTCATATAAATTGGTACTGCTCTGTCCGATACACTTCTCTTGCTAACTCACCTTGCTGTGGATATTGTACAGCGTTGTATGAATCAATTGGAAATAATCTCGACTGTTTCATGGCACTGAAATAAATTCAATGGCGAAGATGGAAAAAAATGTTTAAAATTTTGTAAATCTATGGGACGTAACTGTGAGGTTATTAGTCCCTAACGTACAAACTACTGAAACTAAATTAAACTAACTTCAGGACAACACAAACACCAAGGGGGGGGGGGGGGGGGACTCGAACCGCCGACGGCGAACGGCCGCGTGCTCCGCAGCACGGTGCCTCAGTGCGGATGGCAATTCCGCCGCGGCGGAGAAGTTGATTTTTCGTGCTGGACCGTAATTCCAACTCGGCTTTCCTGCTTCGGATCAGCTATCGCCTCAGCCAATTAGAAAATCAAGGCACAATTTCTGACTACCTAGTCTTCAGCTTATAACTCACTATGATGGTAGTTCCCACTGCCCATTGTCTCCTCGCATCTACGAATTCCCACAGGAGTTCCAGGATATTTATATATTCTCATAACAATTTCCACTTACCTGTTGGGGGCATATATACAGTTAATGAAATCGTCCATCAAAATTATCCGGGCTGTTATGCCTTGGACGGTTAATTTGTTCTCAAAACCTAACGTTTTGTCCCCGTCTGTGGAGGATATCTTCAGGGGGGTATGTAAGATTGGAAGTCCAATACACACACTGGCTCGATACTGTCTGACGCCGGGATTCGGACTACCACTCATAACAGAAGCGTGGTATTATCAAGAGGTTAGCGGACCGAGCTATAAACATCTGTGAACCTGAGTTGCTCGACGCTGAGATGGAACATGCTAATGAACGCGCTAATGAAGAATGGATTGTGGTGTCGCACAAGTATGATGTGCGCGCCACTTACTTTCGCTGCGCGCCACCATGCACGCACGGCGTGGCGTTCTTACGACGTCAGCCACGAGTGCCCTCTGCTGCAACTCCGCTCGAGGCCTCCACTGAACAGCATCGTTCACTTGGGACTGAGATAGGAACCAGTTAACACTTCGGAATCAAATAGGCAGCAGTTAAGACTTGGCTGTCGGATAGGCACTAGTAATCATCAGTAGGCAGGCCTCTATCTAATCTATGTATCAGCACTCTGCAGTCAAGAACTATGTAAAAGTTAAGTATTACTCTCTATGAAATATATATCTCGTTCTAATTTACTCTAGTGTTTCCAGTTTCTGCTGTCCCACTGGCTGCTCACCTCCGTACCTGCAAAAGAGTGCATCCTTTATACCTATGTCGGTCTCTTTTTACTCGGCCACTGACACCTACAACAACGAGACACAAAAGCGGCGACGGGGCTGGGACACAAAAGAGGCGACGAGGAGCGATAGAAGAACCTTGGACCAGCCCGCTTGTAGCAGCCAGACAGCAGCAGTCGGAGCACAGAGAAATTGCTCCCCCCCCCCACCCGCCCTTATTATAAGATTTTTGGGGGAACATATTCTGTTATGTGTTTTGTGGACTTTTTTTGTTGCAGTGCGTCCTTATTTACCTTGCATTTGTGTTTTGTTATAAGTTACTTGTATGCGCGGCGCCTAATCGGTCAGCATGGCCACTACCCCGAACCTAAACTTAATGTAAATTATTCAGTTACAGACGGCACAAATCACGCAACTACTCCAAGCGGTGTCGCAGTTAATGGCACAGGCAGCTCACCAACAACAACAGCCGCCCACAGCTGCAGCCGCACAGCTTCCTACGTTCCGCCAGTACAACGAACGTGAGGAAGAATGGAGTGACTTCCTGGCACAATTTCAAGAACTCGTTGCTGCTCAAATTACAGGTCAGACCGTTAAACATTTGTTCCTCTCTGTGGTGGGAACTAAAACCGTATTACAGCAGAAACTTTTCCCCCACGCATCTCCTGGTGATCTAGAATTTGATGCAATAGTAGATGCACTGAATGCTCATTATGAGAGAAAGGTTCTCATAGCTGCGGCGCGGTACCGATTTTTCAGACTAAAAAAATTACCAGAGCAGTCACACCAGTAGTGGATTACGGAACTGAAGGGCTTAACCCGCAAATGTAAATTTACTTGCTCTTGTGGACTCTCTTATAGTGACGTCATGTTGTGGGATGCAATTACGCAGAACATTCAGGACCACAGAATGAGGGCAGCAATTCTAAAACAGTCAGACCCTTCGTTAGACAGTGTACTGCAGCTTATAGAAGCGCATGATACCTTTGACTTAGCAGATGTAGAAATGCACAGCCACAGTGTAAATTCAGTGCGCCGTAATGGACGCTTTCCTTGCCATAGTTCTCAGTCTAGCCCTAGTGATTCTTGTAATTCTACCAGCTGCGCTGAACAGTCAGTGAACAGTAGCCAGTGTAAAAGTGCGACACAAATGTCGCCCCGTCGTGTTAGAAACAATAATTTGAATAACGGGCGCCAACGCCCATTTCAGAATAATGTTCGTAAGTCTTGCCCTCAGTGTGTATCTCGCCAAAAGCGTGCACAATGCCCTAATCGCAAAGATACCTGTTATCAATGTGGCAAATCAGGACATGTTCAGTCAGTGTGTATGGTGTGTATGCTGAATGTAAATTCAAAGAACAGTAACGTTAGGAACGGTGCTTCGCAAAGTGCGAGAACAGTGCATGCAGTAAATGTCATACACGCTGTGGACTTGAACAGTGCTTTGCTTGAATCTCAAATGCAAGACAATTTTTCTGCGCCCACTGCAAAACTATATAGTGAGCCACGTAGCAAGCATTGTCGAGCGCGTAAATCTGTGCAATGGAAAAGGGTTTGGGACAAGCAAAATGACTATGTACAGTGCAATCCTGTAGTGAACATAGTGGCTTCTGCAACTTCTCCTTGTAAAAGTGCCCAGTACTGTGTAGATAGTGACAGTAGACTTGATGTAACTACGCAAAAGTTAAGTGAATTAGTGAATCTTAGTTAGTGAATCTTCAGTAGCCTCGCATTGCGCGGATGCCGATCCGGTGGTAGTGCCATCTAATGACAGTGTTATTAATCTGTGTGCCGATTCTGCGCCGCCTCCTTCTGTAAGCAGCCCGCGCATGCGCAAGCGCAGCAAACAAACTGTAGCAGACGTTGCCCACATTCACGCACCTGTCGTGCGCCAGAAGCACAAACTTTTTGTCACTCTTTCCATAGAAACTAAGACTGTGCAATTTCAGCTCGACACTGGTTCTACTGTCACATTAATTAATAAAGACACTTATGAACTTCTGAGTTCCCCAAAATTGTCGCCGTCTAAACAACTGTTAACAGCGTATACAGGACAAAATATTCCCGTGCTAGGAACGTGTAGCCTGCCTGCCTCTTTTCAAGGTGTAACAAAAACAGTTGCTTTTGTAGTTCTTCAGGCCAAATCTACAAAATTCAAATGTTCAAATGTTTGTTAAACTTATGGGACTTAACTACAGGGTCATCAGTCCCTAAACTTTCAAACTACTTATGAACTACTTACGAACTAGGACGGCACAAATATCCATGCCCGAGGGGGGATTCGAACCCCCGACCGTAGTGGCCGTGCTGACCGTGACTGGAGCGCCTCAGTCACCTCGGCCACCGCGGCCGGCCCAAATATACACAGAACATTTTTGGACTAGATGCATTTGACTTGTTTGGTTTATCAATTCAAAGAGATGTGCTTCAAATTTCGTCAGTAGTGCCTCAGGACAAACTCAATGCATTGTGTGAAAAATATAGTGACTTTTTTTGCCGGAATTAGGTTGTGCAAAAGACTTCGTGGCACATGTAACTTTAAAAGAATCTGCCGTACCAAAATTTCGTAAAGCTAGACCAGTGCCTATCGCAATTCGTGATAAGGTTGCCGAAGAACGTAAACGTTGACAAGATAGTGGCGTGATTTCTCCTGTTTCTGCGAGTCAGTGGGCCTTGCCTTTAGTAATTATAACCAAGGCGTCAGGAAAACTTCGTTTTTGTGCGGACTTTAAATCAACAGTGAACAGTCAAACAATTGTAGACACATATCCCATGCCCAGACCTGACGAACTGATGGACAAGTTAGGACAGTCTCGCTTCCTTTCTTTGATTTAGCAGAGGCATACTTACAGATTCCGCTTTATGACGAGTCAAAAAAGTTTTCCGTCATTAATACTCACATGGGCCTTTTTCACTTTCAACCCCTACCCTTTGGCAGTTCTTCCGCCCCCGCTATTTTTCAGATTTTTTTGGAACAGTTGACAGTTTCTGTACCGTGTTGCTCGAACTATTTAGATGATATTGTGGTCTAAGGGCGCACAGTTGAAGAACATTTATCAAACCTGGAGTGCTTTTTCAAAGTGTTGTCTGCAGCAGGTCTACGTTGCAATAAAGCAAAGTGTTCGTTCTTTCAAACTGAAATAGTGTACCTAGGCCATGTGATTAATGCCCAAGGAATTCATCCCTTACAGTCACATCTTAGAACAATCAAAGACTTGCCTCCTCCTAAAAATGTGCACGAATTGCTAGCAGTAATGGGAAAGCTTAACTATTATTTCAGATTTATTCCAAATGCCTCTCAGACTGCAGCTCCACTGCATCGCTTACGTAGGAAGAATGTTCCTTTTGTATGGTTTACAGAGTGCCAGGTTGCCTTTGACAAATTAAAGTGTGCTCTACTCAGTGATGCATGTTTGACCATCAGAAGCCTGTAGTGCTAGCTGTGGATGCCTCGTCATACGGTCTGGGTGCAATATTGTCACATCGTATTGGATCTCACGATCGTCCTATTGAATTTGCATCCAAGCTACTGACGCCAACGCAACAGAATTACAGTCAGATAGAAAAGGAGGCATTAGCAATCATTTACGGCGTCATTATCTCTATGCTGGAATTTTTTTTTTTTTTTTTTTTTTTTTTTGACACACCACAAGCCTCTTACGTTGTTGCTCTCACCCACAAAGCCCATTCCGCCACGAACGGCACAAAAGCTTCAGAGATGGTCCTTGATATTGTCATATTATCAGTATGAGATTTTGTACCGACCTACCACTAAACATGCCAACCGACTTCCGGTTGGCTAGGATGTGTCGTTTGATTCTTCAGAAATGGCATGTTGTCAGATAGACGCCAGTGATGCTTCCGCTGTCGCAGACTTCCCTTTGAACTCTCGTCGGGTTGCACAGGAAACAGCTGCGGATGCAGACCTAAGTGTGGTAGCACGTTTTGTTCGCTCAGGGTGGCCTGTCAGAGCCAAAGACATTGATCGGCCTCTGGTTCGACGTTATTTTGCACAGCGTTATGCATTATCTATTAGTCAGGGTGTTCTGTTGTTACATAGCGACAACGACCAAACAAGAGTGGTTGTTACTCGTTCCCTGCAACGAGAAGTGTTACGCCTCCTGCATCAAGGACAATGGGGTATTGTTAGGACAAAGCAACTGGCCAGACGTCATTGTACCTGGGTTGGTATGGGCGCTCAGATAGAGCACATGACGTCACAGTGTACAGTTTGTGCGGAGCATCAGGCGGCTCCTTTCACAGACTGGCCACGCCCCAAGGGACCATGGCAACGGTTAAACATTGACTTTGCCGGACCTTTCTGGAATACGCGCTGGTTAATCGTTGTAGACGCTTTCAGCAAATTTCCTTTTGTGATTGCCATGAACTCAACGACGGCGTCTAGTACAATCAGTTCCTTAACATTAGTGTTTTGCATCGAAGGTTTGCCTGAAACTACCGTCAGTGACAATGGACCTCAGTTTGTTAGTGCAGAATTTCAACAGTTTTGTCCTGTGAATGGCATTCAGCATAATACCACCGCACCTTTTCACCCTCAGTCCAATGGTGAACCAGAACGTTTCGTTCGAACATTCAAGTCACACATGGATAAGATGAAAGGTCAGCACTCCAGGCAGCAAGCTCTTCAAATTTTCCTGTCTACGTATCGGTGCATGTCACGTGACGGCCCGTCTCCTGCCGAGCTGCTACACGGCCGCCGTCACCGCACTCTCCTTCACCTGCTGCAGCCTCCCACGCACCGAGTCGGTTCGTATGGCGCTTCGCGTTTTCAGGTTTCTACGCCGGTGCTGTACAAGGTGTTTGCTGGGAAGAACCGTCGGTTGCCGGGCACCATTCAGCGTGTGCTCGGTCGCAATATGTATGTTGTACGTTCTTCCACAGGGTCGGAGCAGCGGCGCCACGCAAACCAATCTCGCTTGCACAGGCCGCGCGATCCTGTCTCCGATTTTTTGATTCCAGACCCAGTTCACCGCCAGCGAGCACAGCCACATCGCTCGCCAACGGGTCCAGCGTCCCCGGACTACGAAATTGTCCCGATGGACATCGACGCGACTCCGCCGCTGTCGCCGCCGCAGATGACAGCGTCACCGAGAGGAACTCCGGGACCGTGCGTGCCCCCGCCGCCTGGGCCACGCACCTCAGAAGAAGATGACCTGCTCCCTCTGGGCGGAGGCGTGCGCTCTTCCCCCAGTTTCGGTGGGTTTCCCGGGGGATCGCAAGGTGTATACCGGGGCGCGATCCCAGCCTCAGCTACGACGCCCGTCCCCCGCCCAGGCCCTCCTCCCAGTGCCGTCGCCGTGGCCCTCAGCCCTACGCCATGACGACGCGGCGGTTTGGGAGGGAGGGGTGTGGCGTCGCACAAGTATGAAGTGCGCGCCACTTACTTTCGCCGCGCGCCGCCATGCACGCACGGCGCGGCGTTCTTAAGACGTCAGCCACGGGCGCCCTCTGCTGCAACTCCGCTCGTGGCCTCCACTGAACAGCATCATTCACTTGGGACTGAGATAGGAACCAGTTAACACTTCGGAATCAAATAGGCAGCAGTTAAGACTTGGCTATCGGATAGGCACTAGTAATCATCAGTAGGCAGACCTCTATCTAATCTATGTATCAGCATTCTGCAGTCAATAACTATGTAAAAGTTAAGTATTACTAAGTCTCTATGAAATATATATCTCGTTCTAATTTACTCTAGTGTTTCCAGTTTCTGCTGTCCCACTGGCTGCTCACCTCCGTACCTGCACAAGCGTGCATCCTTTATTCCTGTGTCGGTCTCTTTTTACTCGGCCACAGACACCTACGACAACGAGACACAAAAGCAGCGACGAGGCTGGGACACAAAATGTGTAATCGTCAGCCACGCAGAAACCATAATAATGTACAGTCCACTGCAAAATCTAAGGTGTTTCTGCCGTCCGTTACAAATGTAACGGAATAATTGGGATAATTTTGACACAGCTGAATATTTCCGTAATTTACAAACGAACCCGTAAGCCTGCCAAGCACACTCCCAACCGATTTGAGAAAGCTGGAGTGCACAGCATCCAGGAGAAGTTGCGGAGATGTTTATGTGGATAACACCAAAAGAACTGTCACAAAACGTTTGGAAGAGCACAAGGGCAATTGTACAAAACGACTAACGGATCAGTCAGCTGTTTCGGAGCATGCTTTCCAGACAGGTAACCACCATATTCACCTCGACGAGACGCGAGTAATAGCGGCCACAAGCGGAAACTATGAAAGGCTCTACAAGGAGGCAATTGAAATCGCCAAACATCCGAATAATTTCAATCGGAAGGAAGAGTTCTGGTTCAGGATGTGCCACCCGTCCACCACAGTGTGATGGCAACGGCTATCGGCGGCAGCGGACGACGACCAATAGCACTGATGTCTTCAAGACATCTGCGCGGGAACGCGCGGGAACCGAACTTAGCGTCAGTCAGTAGCGAGCCAGAGTGTGTGTTGGACATACAATCCTAAAGGGGAGAAAACGTTGGATTTTGACATCAAATTCAACCGACCACTACATAACAGCCTGGATAATTTTAATGGACATGATATTTTCCTGCAGTGAAAGCCTACATTTTATAAATGAAATGGTATCTGTTCTTTCGGACATGTCCTAAAGGACAGACACCATATCAATATTTGTGTGCGATGTTTTTGTATTCGAATCGAGAGCTTGACTACATGATGTCTAATTAGAGAAAGGCAAATGATAACGGGCGGCGGGCGGCAAGGTTCAATCAGGGAGTCAACCCCGCCAACAGCATTAAAAGGTTGCAACAGTATTTCACCGTTGTCTGAGAGACAGAGAGAGTCGTTTAAGGTAGCAGTATATCCTGAATATACGTACATCAGATTTGGAAGAAATTGATAAGCCAACCACGGTTAGGGGATTTTGTCATCCATACTATTCACATATGACACCACCTGCACGCCGAGTGGAACTGTCATAACAAATCGTCCATGGCATAGTATGCATTATATAGTGACATCGAATCGTCATAATCCGTGCAACCAGAAACTGAGGGTCAGTATAATTGCCGACCGTAGTTTTGGACTCGTCATTCTTCCTCGACGCCTAACACACCAGAACTACAGTATCAGGGTTTCTAGCGGTTGACTTTGCCTTCTCTGCTAGAAGAAATGTTATGTGATTGTTACTTGATGATGTTCCAGACGAATATACGATCGCATCACAAGGTCCAGTTGTAGGGCCTGCTGATTCACTGGATCTGAACCCGCGCGTTTTCTGGTAATGGGACCATCTCAGACGTATCGTGTATACAGAGCCCTTTAAAGATGCGGAGACACTGCAACAACGTATTCATGCTGCCTTTTTTTCGCATGCGGCGTGGCTGATGTCACTGAGTAAGACAGAATATGCCAGACTCGTACATGCATTCGTTCAAGCACAAAGAAACCAGTTGCACCAGGTACTATAACTCTGGCTACATAGTACAGTCCGTGTTACAAAGTGCTGAAACGGTACTGTCGCACCGCTTAAAGATTTTAATAGTTTTGAAATCGAATTTGTTCACTTGCCATGCAAGTGGCGCCTATTAAGGTGATCAGTTGGCAGTGAGGCCTTTACTTGTTTGATTCACCCAAGGATATGGGGTTGCAATTTGATTTATTTATTTCTCCAACATTTTTTTCTGACTTCCATAATTGTTTACTTATCATTCCCGATCTTTCCTAGGACGAGAGGAGGACATGCTGGATTGTACTGTGGTGATGGTAGTAACTGTAAAAGAACTGGTATTGGAGAGCTGAGAGATAGGTTAGTTTGAGCACTAGAACAGCTAATGCCTCTTTCAGAAGATAGCTAGTTCGTTGGGCTCTGAGCCTTGGCAGGAACCTTTCAGCCAATAGGAACACTTCGCACGAAGTCCACATTCGGTTTCGCGTGCGGAAAAGGGTTCAGGGAGAGACCATGCCTGGGGCCTTGAAGGACACGGACGTAACGGGAGAGTGCTTTAGATGTTGCTTAGATTTTGGTAAAGTATGGAGGTTTTAATCGTAACTAGCCCCGTGAGTTCAAACTCTGTTGTCACTGCTTAAAAATTCGCGTTTCTGCAAATTTACCAGTGATTTAGTTGCCGTAATTAATTAGTTTAAGATGTTTGCTACCGAACAAAGGTGTAACGGTTTTTCTAGGAGATTAGTATTCGCTTGATCTAGAATGAGTCTCTTTGTGGCAATATTGTTCGCTATTTTTAGCTTTGTGTTAATGAGTGAATCAGTCTGACTGGTGGTAGGAACTTATTTATAAGAAATTTACTGTGCATTTTTTGTGTCAAGAAATTTACGCACATGGTAGGCATGTGTAGGTTTATCAAGTAATGATTCTTCTAGCCTAAATTGTTCCTTTAGTGTCATGCAATGTTATTCGCATGGGTATTCTACCAAATTCGTTAATGTTTATGTTCACGTTTTAACACTTAGCATTTAACTCACGTTGTGACCAGTTAAGATTATATCTCATTACAAGACTCATTTGGCCAACTATTTTGGAAGGTATGCTAATTTTATAACAAAAATTACTTTGTGGTCAGAAAGCCTGTTTATTTTGTTAATATATCTGTTCTCGGTTTAACACCGAATTTTCACTCACGTTGTGACCACTTCAGATGATGTGCCATTAGAAAACCACTTTGACCAACTATTTTGGAAGGGATGCTAATTTCACTATAAATAATTATTTTGAGATCAGAAAGCCTGTTGACTTCCTCAGTATTTCTGTTCGTGGATAAACAGATTTTTTTATCGCGTTGAGCCCACTTCACATTATGCGCCATTACAAGAGTACTTTGGCCAACAATTTTGTAAGGGATGCTAATTTCACCATAAATAATTACCTTGTGGGCAGAAAGCCAGTGGATTTAAGATTGTTTGACTGTGATGTTGGAACTTAAAGATTCGGTTACAAATAGCCAGTCAGGTGATGTATCCCCCTATGTGTGCAGAGTGTTCAGTTAGTTCATTGGGAATGTTATTTCCAGAATTAATATGCCATGTATGAACAAATAGTCAATTTAGCTTGAACTGAACTTTGAAAATGAATCCCTGTGTCATTCGAGTTGTCTGACTTAGCGTATTTGGTGTCTGGCTTCACCAGTGGCTATATAAATTACTATATACGTACTATATAAACATGTTACTATAAAAGTTACTGAATTTTATTAAGACTTTGCCCTGTGATCTGAGGTGTTATGAATCACATTGTAATTTATTCCGGGCAACATAATCTTAGTGTTTGTCATCCTGTTCACTAAATATCAACCGTTCTCAAGCTAACATATATCTATACAGTAAAATTTTGAACATAGTTGCTATTGTCAGCCACCGTTACAACGTCCATTTATCTCTATACCAGTTCTATTGTAGCGTGTACGGTAACCTTTGCATGTTATTGGTTTCTGGGCTTCAAATTAATGAAATAACCTTCCTGCCCCTTACTTAAATTAGAGTGCGAAATATAATACATTCTAAACAAATAATTAATCTCACAAACAAAAATTATGGTTTTGTAGACTATGTGCTGATGTCTGCAATGTTGAGATTTTTTGCGTAGCAAACAGAGAATACACAGCGTTACTATTTTCTTCCGTATGTACGTCTCTAGTATCGCATTTCTGTTATTTACGTAATTAACCAGGATGAAGCAAGTGCTGTTTAAAGTCGTTATGATAGAGTTAAACGAGAAGAATTAACATTGTAAGAATAAACCTAAAGCAATTCAAACAGATATCTCTTATCTGGTACCATTTGCATTCAGCGTGCTGAATGAGATGAAACGCAAAAAAATTCTGAAAAAGCAGTATTATACAGGCGAGCATCCTCTGTCTGCTTATGTGAAGCCTCAGTGTACCTTTTGTTGCATAATATTCCACAAAAATAATTGGCGTAATTTATTAACTATCTCTAGAGAATAAATGGAGGTAATGTGCCGTTCATTGCGATGGCGGTTGCAATTAATCGTCCTCGAAAATATGGGGACCCGTCGTAATTAAAACTCACATTCATCGTTGCGTAAAGTAACTGTAATTTTCCAGTTTACATTAAAAATTTGTATACCTGCGGCAGATGTGACACAGCATCCTGATTGCCAGTTCATTGGCAGCTGTACGTGAATACATATTGACAATATATGCATCACAGACGTCCACCATGTACTAATTACAAGAGGTGGTAGTCTCAGTCTCTGTAACTTGGTTTGAAGTTAATGGTGCATAACAGATTTCATATTGTATAATTTGGTAAACAGTAAACTACCAGTACATCGCTATGTAAAAAATCGAATGGTCGCGTAAGCTTTCTAATTAATTACTTCCGAAAAAACTTCAAGAATGTAATCGAGACACATTGTTTCAGGCGTTTGACATTATTTTTAAAAGTTCTTGGACTCCGCTAAGTGTTCTCATTATCAATCACCAATCACCAAACAAACGATATTGGGGAAGAGTGGAGATATACTTACAGCTTTTAACTCGTTTAATGACTTCATAATTCCTAAATTATGATTTACATAATCATATTCTTTCGCAGGTTCATTCAGTGTTTATGTGTATACTACCGAATCTGGCAGTGTTTTGCAATTGCTAAATATAAATAAGAATTAGATGTACATCCTACATACCCTAATCTCTATTCTCATCGTCTCCCCTATCTCTCTCTCTCTCTCTCTCTCTCTCTCTCTCTCTGTGTGTTTTTATTTTTATTTTTATTTTTTTTATCTCCTTTTGTTAGCTAGCTCAAAACAAGAAAATCTTCAGATACTTTGTTATTCACATTCAGTTAGTCTGTGTGCTCTTTCATTCTCCTTTTATCAACCTCTTCCTCTCTCCTTTTCCGGTTAGTCTCATCCTCCCCCAGTATGGCCCCTGTCTACTGCTCCTCGGCGCTCAAGACCGTGTTGTCGTGTACCTTAAATTCCTCATCCAACCCTCAATCCTCTTCCTTCCCTCCTCCGCGGCCTCCTATTGCACCATTCCACATCCTCCTCCTCTTCCTCCTCCATCACCGCTTCGTCCTACCCCACTATCTACCTGTCTTTTCCTTGTCACTGCCTATTACCTACCCCATCCTCTGCCAATATCATGCTGCCCCTATGTCTCTTTACCTCCTCTCTTCCATGTACATGGAAAACTTCATTGTCAAATTTTATTGTGATTGGTCAGATGGTGTCGAAATATGGAGTATGGTACCCTCCTTCATGCATGGTATGAAACGTGAAATGTTCCAATGTTTAAAAAGGTGCTTACGTTATCGGTTCCTAGACTTCCAACCAACTTAAACTATCTGATGTTAAGAACAGCACATTCACCCATTACCGAGGGAGGACTCGAACCTGAGACCATGCAGCCATTCCCGCGCGATTATGAAATGTTATATAGACAGTGATGTTTCCGTGAGTTTGGAGGTACAGCGTGCAAAAACTAAGATTGGAATAAAAACTAAGATTGGAATAAAACTGAACATTGGCGTTGAAGTCAGTCGTGAAATATCTTGCGTAATGCATCGTACCGAATCTTATGTAGCTCGTGCCTTTCTGTTCTTTTAAAAGTCAAGAGGGCAAAATTATATCTCAGTCACGTAAACGGTATGGTAACGAATAAAATACGAACCTAATACAAAGGTACCAGCTTACAAATTTCAATTATTTCGATATTTCAGCACCATCTGCAATATCTGATTCCGAATCTAAACCATCAAGGGACCAACTCGAACACACACACAAATTTTAACGTAATCAGTCCAGCAGTTTACAAGGAGTTCAATGACTTCGCAAAATTCTTTCTACACGTTTATGTCGTGCCTGTTTTCTACACACATTATGAGGTTACATTTTTCTTTCGAACGCTTTTATGACAATGAAAAACAATGCCATTGGAATTAAATGAAATACGCGAAAAATGTTAAAAGTGTGGTCATGTCGAATGTAAAAGTGCGAAAACGATGTAAAGTGAAGGAAATATCAGCACCATAGAAATGACTGAAATCGTAACAAGGTGCCATCAATTGGGTGCTCACACAACCTAGATAGGTAAAGGTTAAGTTTCGCATACTAGTCCTAGATGGGTCACTCTTGGCTGACAGGCTGCCGTAACAGTGAAAAAAAAAATATTGTGGTCCTTAATCGAGATAATAAAAATTATTATATTTTCTTTACCTTAAATCACAAACAGTATGCAAAATTATTGAGAGCAGGTATTGCAAGTAGAGGGAAAAACAAGTGTTGAAAATAAATTTGATTTCATAAGCAGCCAGAATTTGCCATAGTTATTTATTCAATTAACCAGTTTCACTCTGTACACAAGAGCATGTCAGAATTTTGTAAAAAATAGATATCGATATAACCGATTTCTTTTACATTAATATTACATCAATTACGAATTATGTTTCTAATTTGGAGACATATGTTTGAAAATAATTGATAGCTGTCGATTTATATAATCATATGTCAGTACATTAATTTAAAATAGTTGTAGTATGACAGCTGCATAATTAGATGTTTTCAGCAGCTGATAGTGACAGCAGCAAAGATATAATTGCTTAGTATTGTCACATCCATGATATGATCTGTAATCGTTATTTTTGGATGTATAACGTAATTTTCATTTCGATCGCTACTTTTATAGGCTGTGCAAAACTTTTTTTATATAATATTATTATTATAAATAATCCATTAAATAAATTCAAAAATACATTCCTAAAAACATTTACAAAATCGTACCATTATACATGCATTCAAAATTTTTCGTAACACAAAGAACTATCCTAGGGTAATGAGACAGATTAGCATCTTATTAGTAATCAGCGTACACGATGTTGTCAAATAGTTGAAAAAACCCCTTTAAATGACATTCATTCTGCTCATTTAATAAATTCTGAGGGTATGTCTTTCTCTCTACGAAAATATCCAGTTGTCCTAAAACATCCAACAAATGGCCTTTATTTGCCGTGTGAATAACTTTCATGATGTCTTGAATAATACCCAAGTAAATTATTAAACATGCAAAATGAATTTCATTTAAATGGTTTCTTTCCACTATTTGATTAAATTCTGTAAGCTGATTGCTAAAAAGATGCTAACCTGCCGTATTACCCTAGCATAGTTCTTCGTATTACGAAAAGTTTTGAATGCATGTAAATTGGTCCGATTTTGTAAATTTTTAATGATTTTTTTGGAATTTATTTTCTATTTTATTTCATGGATTATTTATAATAATAATAATAATAATAATAATAATAATAATATATAAAATTTCTACACTTCCCCCCCCCCTTAAAAGCGGCTGTCGAAATGTAAATTACGTTATACTTCAAAGATAATGTTCACAGATCATACCATGGTTGCTACAAATACTAAGCAATTATATCTTTGCCACTGTCATTATCAGCTGTTGAAAATATCCAATTATTCAGCTGTCATACTGAAACTATTTTAAATTAATGTACTGACATACGATTACATAAATCGACAGCTATCAATTGTTATCAAACATATGTCTCCAAATCAGAAACATAATTCGTAATTTATGTAATACTAATGTAAAAAAAATTATGTTATTTCGGTATATATTTTTTACAGTATTCTGGCGATGCTCGTGTGTACAGAATGAAACCGGTCAACTGAATGAATTAACCATAGCGACTTGTGGCCGCTTATGAAATCAAAAGTTTGCAGATCATTATTATAATGATTAGTTTCGCAGTCTATTGCGGACAAGCATTGTGTCACAGGATTTATGTACACAAATTACTAAGTTCAAATGTCTCTCGCACACGGACGTTGCTGCATCAAGAACGAAGTTCGTCGGGGTGTCGATAGCTATCTTCAACCCGCAATAAAATGTAAACAACCAAACATGAGCAGCGCCAATGCAACTGTGTGCTTAACACGTTCTTTCAGGTACAGTCATAACCCCGCAAGAGAAGTACATTGCTTGTTTTTAGTTCTAGAAGGTCGACTTTTACGAAGTACTCTTTTAAGGAAAGTTTCCAGGCCATTCGGAGTGAACCCAAGTGTTCGTGCTCGGATTAGGAGGCCTAACAAGAGGCTACCACAGCAGTTGAAGACCACTCCCTACAGATTGTAGCTCAGTAGCGCCCTGCGGGGAAAACCGCCATGCTGAATGGTAATATTCGTTCGACCCGCGAAACGTCGTGCATCGACTCAAACTGTATGTAACAGGCTGCATGACATGCGTCGTCACTCCCGGCGTCCACAGGGATTTTCACTTTTGACACTCAGACACCAAGTACGACGGTACAGTGGACCTGAAGTAACCCTAAGTGAAGACATTCCTATGACGAAGAGTTCTGTTACCGCTTTGCTAAATAATGAACACTTAACAAGAATTGTAAATGCATTTGCCTATACTCAGGCTGGCAAGCTTTAACTACAAGGTAACATTTTATTTTCAGGATAGAATTTTTGCAAGGAATCTTATAAACACGTGGTTTGTGGAATATATTCCTCGGTATGATGCATGCGTAAATCTACATCTACATCTACATGAGATACTCTGCAAATCACATTTAAGAGTCTGGCAGAGGATTCATGGAACCACTGTTATACTATTTTATCTCCATTCCATTCTCGAATAGCACGCGGGAAGAAAGAACAACTGAATCTCCCCGTTCGAGCTCTGATTTCTCGTATTTTATTCTGATGATCATTTCTACCAATGTAAGTGGAAGTTAACAATACATTTTCGCTTTCGGAGGAGAATGTTGGCGGTTGTAGTTTCGTAAGTAGCCCACGCCGCAGCGATAAGCGCCGTTGTTGTAATGATTCCCATCCCAAATCCCGTATCATTTCCGTAACGCTGTCTCCCCTGTATCGTGACAATGAGAAACGAGTTGCCCTTCTTTGGTATCTTTCGATGTCCTTCGTCAAATTCACCTGATAAGGATCCCACACTGGGCAGCAATACTCCATAAAAGGTCGGACAAGCGTATGTATGCATTTCCTTTAGTAGTTCTGTTGCATATTTTAAGGGTTCTGTCAATAAAACGCAGTCTCTGGTTCGCCTTTCCCATGACATTATCTACATGTCCAATTTAAGTCAGAAGTAATTGTAATTCCTAGGTATTTCTGTCAATAAAACGCAGTCTCTGGTTCGCCTTTCCCATGACATTATCTACATATCCAATTTAAGTCAGAAGTAATTGTAATTCCTAGGTATTTTGTGGAGTTTACGGCCTTCACATTTGATTGATTTAACGGATATCTTTTCGTACTCATGTGGACGACTTTACACTTTTCATTATTTAAATTCAATGCCAATTTTTACACGATATTGATATCTTATTCAAATCGTTCTGCAGTTGGTTTTGATCTTCAGATGATTTTACTAGACGGTAAATGACGGTGTCATCTGCAAACAACCTCAGAGAGCTCCTTAGATTTTCCACTAAATCGTTTATGTAAATAAGGAAAAGCAGAGGACCAATAACATTACCCTGTGGAACGCCCGATATCATCTCTGTTTTAGTCGATGCCTTACCATCGATTACTACGAACTGTGTCCTCTCTGAGAGGAAATTCCCTATCCAGTCCTATCAAACAGCATTTATACACAATACATTTAGTAAACAAATAAACCATACATTATTCTTAGGAGTGTTGGCGGCAGCGGTTAGGCACGCGGCAGCGATGAGGCGTTTCGCAACTTTGGCCGTGGATCTCTACGCTGGCAGATATCTGCTTCTTGTTCGTCAGTTGAACAGTGCTCGCCGTCGTGGCTAGTATTGTGCGTTAACAGGCCGTAAGTCATGCGGAATCAACTCGTAGTGGTGCTGCGTGACTTTCCCATCTTCCTTGTCCAAAAGTGTTGTGCTTCGACCAGAGGTAGCGGCGCGGCGTGGAAGCAGTGCGTTCTTGCCCTGGGGTCGACTTGATGGCCGTCAGGCTGCAAGTCTTCGAGTGGCAGAACCTTTGACGGAGAACACAGGTGATTTTCACGACCAGACCGCATACTATCGTTGTGGTCAGTCATCCTGGGTAAGTACTTATGTTGTTCTTGAGCTTCATCCTGAACGCTGTTACTAGCGACCTTGCTTCGAAAAGTAAGAGCAGGTCAAGTTTGACAGTCTGTGGTTTCACGTGAGGTGTTCAGTTTATGGCCTGATCGCTGAATCAATAGGTTCGGCTTGTGGAGAGAGCGATGAACTCCTTGTCGCGTTTCGCCACACACGAATAGTCGGTGAGACAACGGCCTAATAAGTCTGCAGCGTTGGCGGTCGATGCATTGTCGGAATGCGGTCGCAGGGTTTTACTCGCCTGAACTGAACTAAGTTTTCATTTTTACCTAACTTATTATTCACTTTTCATTCATTACTACATTTTATTTTACTAATTTATTTACACACTTTACTGTACTTAGCATATCCAACAGCATGCTGAACGGACTCGTCCCAATTGGCAACAAGTGCTACTCACAGTTGAGACTCGTATCTGCCTTCAACCAGACTAAAAGACGATTTCGGAGGCAGCATTGTCAAATTTCCTGGACACACCCTCCAGTGACTGCAGCAAGTTGTCGGTTCGCTGATGTTTGCATTGTTTTATGTGAATCCACTATAAAGTACTGATGGTCATCCAATGGCTATACGGTACATCTTAAGGTGTAAGTGAAACTATATCGACAGCATTTTGCTGATAAATTTGTCTTAATCGATAGCAAGTCTCGTGTTCATCGTGCATATCTTGTGCATGTGCTCCTTCCTGAAGTCGACGTTGCATGTTCTCGAGAGATGAACCCTATCGAACATGCCGTAGACACAGGAAAGGACTATTTTGGGACGAGACGACTCACCATCCAATTTGAGAGATCGTTGCCGAATTGCCACTGAGGACTGGGACAATCAGCCACAACAGCACAACGACGAATACAGGCGTACATCAATGGAAGAGAATGTGCTACTGCATTTGGGACGCTTATTCAGAATGCCTTCGTTATTGTCGTGCAGCTTGTCAATTTCTGTTTCCTAGACCAATAATGTAAACTGAAATGTTGTTTTTGCGCGTCTGTATTACAATTATGTTAAGTGACGTGAAATACTAGAATCACGGCGATGCAAAACTTCTAATGTTTCAATGTAATAACCACCACCTCATTTCATGAACGGTTTCAGATATCTAATCGAGGTCTTCAGAAAATGATATTACCTGAATGGGCAGGTGAATGCGTGCGTGATGAGCCACTGCAGCTCATGTACCATTCGAGATATTGTAGCAAAAATTCTTTTTTATTTTTTATTTATTTTACATGGACCCTTACACTTTTCACGAGCAAGTTTAATAGCTGTCGGAATGAAAATTATACAGCGCTTGTTAATATTGTCGATAAAAATTTTCGGCCGGCCGCGGTGGCCGAGGGGATTGAGGCGCGCTAGTCACGGTCTGGACAGCCACTACGTTCGGGGGTTCGAATCCCCCCTAGGGCATGGATATTTGTGCCGTCCTTAGTGTTAGCTAGTTCATAAGAATTTCTTAAGTTCAGGGACTGATGACCTCGTAGTTAAGTCCCATAAGCTATACAAACATTTGAACATTTTGAAAAATTTTCGGGAAAATTTTCATAGAAATGTTCTGTAACTGGAAAGTGATTTGACTACTGACGTGTATAAAAAGGGTACCTAAGACGCAGCCGAGCAGTTAGAAGGTAGCATATTCCTGACGTTTGATATTGATGCTTAGACCTAAGTTGCTGCAATGTACCCACGCCACCTGTGCGAAAGCTCTGCTTGTATTTGTATGACGATAGCAGAAACACGCCACATTGTCTTCGAATTTATTGGATTTCCTCGATTGTTTTGGCGAAAAGGATCATCAATATTGAAAGCAGTGTATCGCTTAAACTGTCTTAGAGGTACTGAATGCCCATACGAAAGCTATATGCTTATAAATATATGTATAATTGCTTCATTATCTCGATCGATACAAAATCTCTTTATCTCATACCCAAATACGTCCTCCTCAGGGTACCGACATTTGTAGAAATACTCGTTTTCGTTATCCTGAGTTTATATATCATGTTCCTAAATTGTACTTAATATCTGCAACATCTAAAAAATGAGATTGAAAGTAAGTGCAAAATGGCTACGCAAGAGTGGCTAGACGACAAATGTAAGTCTTTAGAAGAATGTGTAAGTACATACTGCATTCAGGAAAATAAAAGATACATTTTGAAACAAGGAAAGCCACTGCATGAATATCAAGGACTCAGATGGAAAACCACTTCTGAGCAAAGAAGGGAGAGTTTAAAGGTGGGAAGAATGTAATGAGACATTTTTGTAGGACGGTAAGAGGAGGTACATGTAGATGAATTAAGAGATACTATACTGAGAGAAGAATTTAACAGTGCGCTGAAAGACTTAAATCGAAACAAGGTCCCTGGGGTAGACAACATTCTCTCAGAGCTAATGAATTCTCAGATAGCCAGTCATGACAAAACTATTTAATTTGGTGGGTAAGTTGTATGAGGTACGCGAAATACCGTCAGACATCAAGAGAATATAGGAATTCACATTCAGAACAAAGTAGAAGCAAGTGTGAAAATCACAGAATCACCAGTTTAATAAGTCATGGATACAAAATTTTAACACGAATGATTTAAAAAAGAATGGAAGGTCTTGTAGAAGCTAATCTCGGTGAGGATCAGTTGGGATTCAAGACAAATGTAGGAACATGGGAGGCAATACCTTGCGACTTATCTTAGAAAATATATTAAGGAAACACAAATCTACAAATCTAGATTTTGTAGACTTCGATAAAGCTATTGACAATGTTATTTGGAATACACTCTTTCAATTCAGATTCAACACGGTTGCAATATAGAGATCGTAATTTTATTTACAACTTGTAAAAATGCCAGACAGCAGTTATTAGATTCGAAGGATATGAAAGGGTAGCATTGGTGGGGAAACGAATAAAACATGGTTGTATCCCTTTTCCAATGTTTTTCAATTTGTGCATTGAGCATGCCGTAAGGGAAAGCAATGAGAAATACGGAGAAAGATTTGTTCAGGGTGCAGAAATAAAAATATCGCGTTTTTATGATGACACTGTAATTTTGTCAGAGGCAGCAAAGGGCCCGGAAAATAAGTTAAAATTTGTGTTGAAAGGAGCGCATAAGATGAACATTAACAAGAACAAATCAAGGGTTATGGACTGCAATCTTAGAAAATAAGGGGTTGCTGAACAAAATAAATTAGGTAACCAAACAATAAACGAGGAAGTTTCGTTACTTTGGCAGTAAAATAAGATAGTCCCAATACATAGGTTATAAAATGCAGAATGGCAATGGGAAAGAGAGTCTTTTCGAAAATGAGAAATTTGCTAACATCTAATATTAATTTAAGTCTTATCTGAAGGCATTACAGCAGAGTGTTGCCTTGTGTGGTAGTGAAACGAGGACCATAAAAAGTTCAGACAAGAATAGGCGTTTCAAAGGTGGTGCTACAGAAGAATGCTAAAGATTAGGTGGGTAGATTGCGTAACTAATGGAGAGGTATTGAACAGAATTGGGTGACAGGGAATTTCTGCTATACCTTGACAGAAAGAAGTGATCGATTGGTGGAACACATTCTGAGACATCAAAGAATGGATGAATGTGTGTGGGGGACCAAGAGAAGAATACAGTAAGCAGACTCAAATAGATGTAGGTTGCCGTTCTTATGAGGAGATGAAGAGGTTTGCTCAGGATAGAGTAGGGTGGAGTGCTGAATTACACCAGTCTCCGGACTGAAGACCACAACAACAAGCATGGAATTTCTTCTACGACAACAAGTTCCGAAGGACAGACGAAAAATATTGTGAGGTAGGAAAGTCAATGCGTTTCATTGACAGGAAACGTAGAAGATTTAAAAATTACAAATAGATTGACTGCGCTAAACCGACCTGTTTTGGAGTAATGGTGTGAGGTATCGGGTTATTATGCAGGTAGGATTAACGGAGGATTTGGAAATATTACATAGACTGCAAGCCTAGGTTTGTAAATTATGTTTCTTTACAAGGGAGAGAGTGTTACGGAAATGGTACAGGATTCATTACAACTATATCTTCATTGTGGTGATATATCCTTGCGAATGTTTTTGGCGCTAATTTTCCCGTCTATATGAGAAAATAGATCATTGACTCCCACTCTATGTCGAGAATGGATCGTGGAAGAAAAATAAAAGATAGTTAAATGGTAAATTAATACTTTGAAAGTCGTTAGATGAACCCTTTGCCACTAACTGGAGAGTGATTTGCAAATTACCTGTGTAGATGTGGATACAGTCCTCCTATTCAAAACGTAATACCTCTCACGTAGGATTTCTGGTCTATATCTGCATTCAGTTTATCACGACGATAGCGATCTTATTCTTGGATATTCGTTTGATATTTGTGTGGTTTATTGTGTAATAATTATATTACAAGTTTCTTGTAGTACTTACTTGAATGACCTTGAATTCATCTCTTGATCTCGTGATCACTGATTACTACAAGGTAATTGATATTATCATATGCAAACGACAGTAGAGATCTGTTCCTACAATTTAGGAATCATAGAGGACCCACGAAATGTTATCACCATGTTAATCCGCCTATTACTAAAAATGTCTGGTTCTGACAGGAAATGATGAATCCGGCACCATAAATCCAAATCACTAAATCTGATTAAGGGGAGACGGAAGGCAGTTTTTATCCCTATTCTGCCAATGCTATTTTACCCTTTGAATAGGTACACTTTTCAAAGCAACTATAAGTGATAAAACAACGAAATATTACATATATATAACATACGTGTCTTGGTTTATAAGTAAAACGAACATAATAACTCTAATGGTTTTGAAGATATTTCTTTAATTAGTGCACAAGTAAAATTTCACTTTTTAGTACATTAATTATTATAAAACAATTGATGATTTTTTGTGGTTCTCAATTTACTTGTAATGATTTATTACCATATTCAGTACAAAAAGACCAAAGATCATTCTTACCCTATTAGTTCATGAAATAATGGTACCTGGAAGTAAAAAAAAAATTAAGTTTTAGAAAAATCAATTTAAAGTTTAATATTGCAATTCTAGTACAGTTATTGATGAGAATTACTTACCACTAATATTGTCCTGCTCCATATTGAGCATCATCTGAATCATACTGATCTTTTCTTCTCTTGGTCCCTCTTCTTTTCTGTCTAGCTTCTTTTGTGCATTTTAAATTAGCAATATCGGCTTTGCGGATTCTCTCTTTATCTATTTGCACCAATGATTTTGCAGTATTTCCACTAGACTGTATGCCCAATAATTCCAGAGGAATTTTAATTTAGGCAACAATGTCTTTATTCGAGGCATTTTTATGAAATCACGCGGGACGAACGAAAATACAAATCAAGACGTACTACAATCACAACAAACTTCACCAAGGTCAACCAATAACAAACACGAACGAAACAAAATGTATCGATAATGGATATAGGGTAGGAAACACAGAAGCGATAAAAACAATAGAAACATGAAATAATATACAAGTAGTATAAGAATGCTGTGTGCAGTTTCTCCGCATGGCGCAAAACGGAAGGCGTGGCACAGAGCGTCAGAAAAACCATCATGACTCACGAAAAAATTGTCGGATTTATATAAAACAAAAACTATTTCACGCAGGAAATACCAGGCATTTCAAATACGCTAAAATCTAAAAATCGAATTTTTGAGCCCAGTTGTCTTCTTTCTCCCTTAAATGCCGTTTCTTGGGAATGGCGTCGAGAGCCTTCTTAAAGGTAGTTCATATATTGCAATACATTATATTTTCTAAAGTCGTTCTGTAAATCGCAGTCGGTAACAGGGATTTATAATTAAGTGGATTACTCCTGTTTCCTTTTTTTATTATCAGTGAGACCTAAGCAACATTCCAGTTTTAGGTACAGATCTTCGGCCGAGCGACAGGATCTATATCATTTCTCATTACGGAGCTATTATATCAGCATACTCTAAATGAAACTTTGTCGGTACAAAGATTAAATCGAAAGATTTAACAATATTCTTTGAAAAGATTCGCAATACGTGGAATATCTGCCTTTACGTAAATCTTCTCTTCCTCCAAGTTATACATTATTTTAAGCGTTTGCCGTGGTAAACAAATTTTCGGAAAACTCTATTTACATAATTGTATATTGTAATACCCAGGGTGGAAGGTAAGAGATTATTTCTTGCTGCAGTGGAGTAGTCAAGCATTCTAAGGCCCCTTGCTGCATAGTTCATGGCTGCTCATCATTAGAGGTTCAGGTCCACCCTGGGACGTGTGCGTGTGTGTGTGTGTGTGTGTGTGTGTGTGTGTATGTGTGTGTGTGTGTGTGTGTGTGTGAGAGAGAGAGAGAGAGAGAGAGAGAGAGAGAGAGAGAGAGAGAGAGAGAGAGAGAGAGTCTCTGTGTGTGTGTGTGTGTGTGTTTATGTTAGTTCTTAGGTATATTTAAGTTAATTTCAGTAGTTTGTAAGCCTAGGGACTGAAAACCAGAGTAGTTATGTCCTATAGATTTACAAACATTTCAACATTTTCTAATACTGCTTTTTAACTTCCAGTACATATCGTGGTCAGCTTCACTGCTGATAGATATACTTGCACTGGTTCCATGAGTGGCGGTTCCTGTCCGTCAGTACATGAGTACTAAGTGCATCTAGGAAGTATTTATCAACACAATAACTTTTCATTTTTTTCTTTGCAAAACAATATATAGTGTTAGTTTATTAATTTTTTTATTCTAATATTTAATCTCCTAACGGATTTATCTAAAGATAACTAATGTTTGAATGTTTTGCCAGGAAACATTATCCGAAGATAATTTGGACTCCCAAACGTTTTGCTGCTACTAGTAGGTTTTTTTTTTAATTGTTTTGGAGAGATTTATGTTTCTTTTGTATACCTATTCAAGCAATTCTGTGTTCTTTAGTATCTATTTCGTTTGTTGAAGCTTTTTATCTGCCCGAAGTCATTCGAAATGAAACTGACTTTTTCAGTGAGGAATAAAAGTAATGTGTGTTTTTAAATACTACTTGCATAGACAATTACAGAATATACACTAGCACGGTGCAGCCACTCTAACCTGAAATAATTCCTTACATTTTCAACATAGAAGTAAAAATGATTTGTCAAAAGATTACTCATTTTATATATATATATATATATATATATATATATATATATATATATATATATAAGAAGAAGAGAGAGACAGTTATTGAAGTTTCTGTAAGAAATAGGTACCTTAGGAGGTTAATAAATGAATTTCATTGGTATATCTGTTATAGTTTTAAAGGTAGTTATTGTTTATCTACTTCAGAATCACGTCAGATATAATCAGTATGGGTAGCGCTAGAAGGACTGAGTTGTCCATAGTGGATATGTTGCTCAGGAAATTGAAGGTCAGGTAGCTTCTGTACTGTCAGTCGTAATCATTTCCCTAGGTTCTAGTTGGACAAACGTTCCTGACATCTGGTAGTTACTAGAGCATGGCTTTCGAAGTCTGGATCCTTTTCACTGAATAGTATGCAACTGATTTACTTGCATATGAGGCGATCAAAAAGAATCGATCCGGTGACTGGAATGTGCACATCAGTGACGTGAGGGTTATAACATGGCGTGTCGAACGAAGCGTGGTTCCTACCAGCGTGTGGCAAGTTGGAGCCCTTCACTAGATGGCATGTCACGTGACCGTACAAAGCTAGAAGCAGCATTCATCAATCGTCCATCGCTGCCATTTGCATTGCAAACAGTAACATGGAGGCATCACAGGAAGAGAAAAGAGGTGGTTTTCATTTTATGGCACCGGTAAGAGGAGGGGGAACGATCGACGAATGTCACAAGTGTGCGGCGAAAGCTGCATGATCGTTGCAAGGGTCAAGACATGGTACAAGAGTGGCAGTGAAAGCTCTAGCCGCCTTTTTCGAATGGTCTCTGTCTTGCTCATCTACAGTGCTAGATTCTGGAACAGAATGCTTTCTTGGCGCCAGTGGTTGCTGGAGATGAGTGATGGTGTGATCACTTCGAACAAGAATCAAAACGACAAAAGCTCCTGTGGAAGAACCTAGGGTCACCACCACCAAGCCGGCCGCGGTGGCCGAGGTGACTGAGGCGCTCCAGTCACGATCAGCACTGCCACTACGGTCGGGGTTCGAATCCCCCCTCGGGCATGGATATTTGTGCCGTCCTAGTTCGTAAGTAGTTCATAAGTAGTTTGTAAGTTTAGGGACTGATGACCCCGTAGTTAAGTCCCATAAGCTTAACAAACATTTGAACATTTGAACCACCACCAAGAAAAGGCAAGGCCATCCAGATACCAATGCAGTAAGGTTATACAGACGTTCTTCTTTAACCAAGATGGTCGTTTTCTGATTCTCTTCCTGGAGCACGGTAAAATATTGAATGTCTAGCGTTACTTGCAAACCTAGACCATCTTAGCAAAGCGAACAAATCAAAACGACCAGGCAATCACACTCGTGTGGTGATTCTGCTGCACGATAATGTAAAGCCTGATATTGCCAAAAAAAGTCGCAACCTCCTGCAGAAATAAAAATGGGATGATTTCGTCCATCTTGTGTATGGATGATGGGGCTTCAGCCGTAGATATAGTGATCAATAACAACATCGTCAGCTATATTCTGATTTTATTATATATTGGCAACCAGTTTCAATTGACCAAGACATCATTTTCAGGCCCTTATAAAAGGGAAATCTGCATTTGCTCCTCCATGCTATAATGTTACATTAATGTCTGACACCAGTTATTTTGTTGTTTTCAACACAGCAAAATGCAGATTACCCTGCTATAAGGGCCTGGAGATGATGGTTCGTTGAACCTGGTTGCCAAAAATTAGAATGCATCTGACGGTGTTATTATTCATTACTATAAAATTGGGAGGTTTTTGACCACCATTATGAACAATTACAATTTATTTATACTTGAAATAATAATAATAATTAATTAAAATAAGGATGATGGTAGTAAATTAAATGATAAGTAAATAATTAATTACAATTCCTACAATATTCAATATTTTTTGTCCATAACTGAATTAATGTAAAAATTTGTTTTTTTTATTGTTACGAAGTTCAGTCACTGTTTGGCTTGTTTTGTATAGTTTCTTGAGCTCCGGCTTACTCCTTTAAAATATCATGTAAAAGAGTCAGTAGTAATCTATTAATGATTTTAAAGAAATCATTTTTTTCTTTTCTACCGACATTATATTATTGATGCTGCAGCTGACGTAGAAAATCTCAGGCGTATCTCCTCTTCAATTATGAATAAAACTGTACACTTCCAATTAAACTCCACTTATATTCTGAAGAACGTTTGCACTTCTTACATTCTCGAACAGCTACGAAAATCATGCTGATAATGACTAGTACCAAAAAAACAGACAGTCTCTATATAAGCTTCCGTCGCTTGTTCTATTCATTAACATCTGAAAGTAATTCGTACACTGTTGAATTTATAAATGAACCTCTCTGAAAAAAATACATTAACATTTGCTTTTTTATCGGGAATTAATTAATCTATACATGAATATACAGAAAGTAAAATAAATGTATACTCGTTACATCAATTGTGAAAATAAATATTAAAAGAAGACATTAATTCTTCTATCGCTCTTAGTGTATACCCTTTCCCGTATGGTAAATCTACAGTTAATACAGTGCAAACCTCTCTCCAAGTGATTACGCTATTTTGGCCCTCGTAAAAAGGATCTGAGGGGCAAACTATTTACCTCCAGTTACACGTTCACAATGCAGCCCGGAGAATTTTATGAGAGAGCTATTCACCACCTTGTCTCAAAGTGGAACAAGTGTTTTAATAGCCAGGGTCAATACTTCTAACATACAGGTACTGGTTTCTGTAATTATGCCTCCACCTCATTTCTTTCTCAATGCACCTTATATATTTGGTGATGATTCTTTTGTGAGATTTCTTTATTTGCTCAGATCGCTTATTTCCATAATTGCTTGATGACTAGTTTCAACTTATTAAACAGCCATTTTGATCTTGATCAGCGGCATTTGCAGGCATAACATGCTGTCTAGTGATGTGGGGAAGTGAAGTATATGCAGATAAGCACACGCAAGTGTTTAAAACTTAATCTACCAGTCTGTCAGCAACGTTTGCAGACATGACATGCTGCCTATTGATGTGGGAAAGCGAACTGTATGCAAGAATAGAACGTAACACCAAGGCACATTGGATGGATAAATATGTGCATACCATTTATATCATGCCACAGTGTTGCATCTTTTAAACATTTTATTACGCCTGACAAATTAAGATTCGAAAAAACTCTTTAATGAGTTGAAACTAGTCATCAAGCAATTATGTAAATAAGCGATCTGGACAAGTAAAGAAATCTCACAGGAGAATCATCACCGAATTTTAGATCGCCTCCTAAAACTGAATAATAATGTATGGTAACTATAACCTTGTATAAGGCTTACCCAGGCAAGCGGGGCTCTGCCTCGGTGGACCTTTAGAACCCTAGCTGCTCGTGGCAACAAAATGAAACGAGCAAAAGATAACGTTGGTGGACGTATAACTGCCGTCTCTAAGCGTGGAATGTTTAATGCCACTTTGTATGACACCAAATCGTTCCCTTCCTTACGTACGCCCTGGGAGGAACGCAGGGCTGCCAACAGAAACGAGCCGTATTCCCCGGGGTATTTGGTTTGTACAAGGACCGACGGGGACTCATTTACGACAATAAAGCCTCAGTTTTTCGTGGACCATCTGGAGGTGTAGTTTGGAGATGAGGAGTCCCTCTCTAAAATGCGTAATGGTTCCGTATTGATCCACACTGCATCCTCTGACCAGGCGCGAGCGTTGCTTGCTTGCGATAAGCTGGGAGATGTCACGATCAACATTACGCCACACAAGTCACTCAATCTGGTCCAGGGCATTATATTTCACAGGGATCTCCTCTTACAGTCCGATGAGTTGCTGCGTGCCAACCTCTAGCGGCGGGGCGTTCACTTCGTCCGGCGCGTCCATCGTTGATCGAAAGTTAATAGGGTTGCCACTGATGCCTTCATCTTAGCCTTTGAAGGCGATACATTGCCGGAGAAGGTGAAGGTGATGTGCTACCGGTGTGATATCAAACCCTACATCCCTCCTCCTATGAGATGCTTCCAGTACTGGAATTTTGGAAATATGTCGTCCCGTTGCCCTTCCAGTGCCGCTTGACGGGATTGTGGACGTCCAGCCCACCCGGACGGCCCATGTATTCCGCCGCCCATCTGCGGGAACTGTGGCTAGGAGCATCCTCCCTACTCATCACAATGCCCTATTCTCCACAAAGAAAGGAAAGTAATTGAATAAAAGACCATGGACCGGTTGACATATACTGAGTCGGAAATATATATATATATATATATATATATATATATATATATATATATATATATATATATATATATATATGTCAGCGCTTACACCAGTGTGCCTCGGTGCCAGGCTATGAATCCAAAGGTCACGGGTTCGATCCCCGCCAGGTCCTAGGATTTTTTCTGTCACTTACCACTTCTTTCACCTCTGGCAGTATTGCTCATGTGAAAAGTACCGAGTAGCACCGTGGTTCGGAACCCACGTTAAACTTTAGGTCCCCCTATAACTGGCTGGGTAAGTCAGTTCGAAGGTCGGAGCTAGGCAACGGCATACCACCTCCAAACAGGACCATGGGACCATGCCTAGTAAAGCACTGTGGTGTTCAAACCAATCTTCGGATTGGTGACTGCTTTACCTTAACTATAACCTTATATATTTGTCTCAAAGGTGTAGCGTACAAAGCTTGTAGCTCGAGGACGGATAATGGCCCACACTTGTGTAGCGACGGAATGTTTTAATTCTAAGTACAGCTTGTTCGCGTGATTCCTGGAATCTGTGACTAATAGACAAAGCGGTTCGTATTGATGGCAGTATCTCATGTCTAGCATTGACCCGGAGAGCAGCAATGATTTACGAGTCCCGGTCGAGAGATCACGCTACCGTTCACACACACACACACACACACACACACACACACACACACACAAAAACACACATCGAGCGCTCGCAAACATTGGGGGTGACCTGCGATTGATACACGCCACAATATTCATGCTAGCCGTGGAGATAGCCGTAAACAACAGAATGACAGCCCCCTCCAGCCTGCTTTTGTTATCTTGAACTAATTAATCTATACATGAATATACAGAAAGTAAAATAAATGTACATTCGTTACATCATTTGTGAAAATAAATATTGTAAGAAGACATTAATTCTTATACTGCTCTTAATGTATACCTTTTCCCTCCTACTCCGATGGTAACGCTACAATTAATACAGTCCAAACCTCTTTCCCAGTGATTACGCCATTTTGGTTCCCTTAAAAAGGATCTGAAGGTCAAACTATATACCTCCAGCTGCACGTGTAAAACTGGTTCACATTGCAGCCCCGAGAATTTTATGAGACAGCTAAATGTTCAAATGTTTGTAAATGTATCGGACCAAACTGTGTGGTCATCAGTCCGTAGCTTACAAACTACTTAAACTAAGGTAAACTAACCTAAGGACAACACACACACCCATGCTCTAGGGAGGACTCGAACCTCCGACGGCGAGCAACCATGCTCTCCGCAGCGAGGTGCCTTAGACCGCTCGGCTACTCCACCGCGGCTATGAGACAGCTATTCACCACCTTGTTTCAAAGTGGAACAAGTGTTTTAATAGCCAGGGTCAATACTTCTAACATACAAGTACTGGTTTCTGTAATTATGCCTCCAGCTCGTTTCTTTCTCAATGCTCCTTATATATTTGTCACAAAGGTATAGCGTACAAAGCTTGTAGCTGAAGCACGGACAACGGCCCACACTTGTGTAGCGACGGAATGTTGTAATTCTCCGTGCAGCTTGTTCACGGGATTCCTGGAATCTCTGACTAATAGATAAAGCGATTCGCATTGACGGCAGCATCTCATGTCTAGCATTGACCCGGAGAGCAGCAATGATTTACGATTCCCGGTCGAGAGATCACGCTACCGTCCACACACACACATCGAGCGCCCGCAAACAGTAGGGGGCGACCTGCGATTGATACACGCCAGAATATTCATGCTAGCCGCGGAGATAGCCGTAAACAAGAGAATGACAGCCCCCCGCAGCGGCGCGTAATCGCACAGTGGCGTGCGCTGTTTGCACGGGCTGCGTGCCGCGCCACGATAGGCGGGCCTCGCGTGCGCGCCGGCCGCCGCGCTAATAGATTTCCACGGTATCGGCGCGCCTGACGCTTCCGCGCTAATTAATGTGGCCGGGCGCCGGCGGGGGTCCGTCTGGCCTGGTCGGCGTGGAAACGAGGCCAGCGAGGGGCGACAGCGCGTGCTAACTGCCAATAGCCGCCCAGGCGGGGGCACAGCACAGCACAGTGTTTATCGCCGCCGCCAGGGGGAGCCACCTGGCCGGCAGGGGCGCCGCCGCCGCTGACGCACTCTCCAAACGCACCCATCACACTCACCCCCAGCTCACGGGGAAGACAAGGGACGAACTGAAACACACCAATGGAAAGAACCACCGTCTCTTACAGCGGCATCTATTGAGAGATTTATACCATACTAGCTTAAACCCGCGGCTCCGCTAGCGTGTTGGTTGATTATGATAGATAAGCAATCTTCCAGTAGAAAATATTGTGTGGAAGGCGAACCAAAGGTTACGTTTTCGGCAGAACGCTTCGAAGATGCACCAGCTCCACCAAAGAGACTACCTACATCACACTTGTGCGTCCTCACCTGGAGTACTGTTGCCCCTTGTGGGACCCTCACCAGGTGGGACTGACGGAAGACAAAAATATGTTCAAATGTCTGTAAATCTATCGGACCAAACAGCGTGGTCATCCGTCCGTAGCTTACAAACCTAGGTAAACTAACCTACGGACACACACACCCATGCCCCAGGGAGGACTCGAACATCCACGGCGAGGAACCGCGCGCTCCGCAGCGAGGCGCTTTAGACCGCTCGGTTACTCCACCGCGGCGACGGAAGACATTGAGAAGGTTCAGAGAAGGGCATATTGTCTCTCATCTCAGACTACAACTACCTAACTCAGATACGTACCAACTCATCAGACATGAAGCACATTTTCAAATTCTCAATGAATTAACCGACAAAATCTCAAACCACATCAGACATGAATTTGTAAACCGATTATGAGACATTTTTTCCAGGCATGACTGCTGCACCAGGCCGTGCCGCCGGGGTACTCCGCTGTGCCCTGGATCAGGAGGACTGAGTGCAGCCAAATCAACGATTGCGACGCTAGATATAAGTTAGATTAAGTTAGGCTTAAGAGAAAACACGACAACAACACAAGGACTGCAGTGCTAAAGGCCAGCCCAGTGCCAGGGGCACGCCTTCCGGAATTAGTTCGGGGGACACAGGCCAACCAATAGGTTTGTACATTACTGGCACACCTGTAAGCACTGCAGGGGGGGGGGGACACAAAATAAGATACTAAACGTAGCAGTAGCGACTTCCACATGAAACACAAAATGCCAACGGACCCTGCATGACACAGCACATACGGCAGACACAACAGCAAAAACAAAACGTATCATGTAGCTCAGTAGAAACATTATAAGTAGCATAAAAAGCACAAAAAAATGTAGTAGCATAAGAAGACCCATTTATGTATTGGTATTGGGTTATTGTATAATTAAAAGAATAATTGAAATAAATGCTTTCAGAATAAAAAAATAAAAATAAAAAAAGGGCAGCTCGTTTTGTTTTATCACGTTACGGGAGGGGGGGGGGGGGGTAAACGTCACGGAAATGTTGCACTAATTGGGGTGGAAATCATTAACAGAAAGAAGTTATTGATTGCGGCGTCTTGTCGTTCGGACGTGATAAGCGTACACCGAACAGACATTCACATTAATATATATATAGATAAATAGCTATCCTATCGCCATAAAACCATGCCTAAAGCCTTCCCCGGGTAGACATTAGTAACTGTACAAATTTTTAGTTTTTTATGTCTTGTGGTTCAGACGTGATAAACGTACGACGAACAGACATTCACATTTATAGATATAGATTAGCGTAAACGGTGTTACGCCCCGTCTAGTTTAATATAGGATTAAAGCTCAATCCAAGTAAAACACAAGCGATTCTGCTAGGTCATCCTAGGCACATTAACAACAAATACGCCGAATCTCTACCATCATTAATATTAAATGGCACACACCTATCTCTTTTTCGCCCTCGGCAAAAAGTCTTGGAGTGATAATAGACGCTCCGGGCCTCCAACAGCCTTAGTCCGCCACTGTCTGAACCTTCACATTTAAGTTACCGAAAAATATTTTATTACATCTACATCTCTTATAAAATACTGTTACCTCAATCAAAATGTTGTCTATTCTTTGTTATTGCAAAAGTGATGGCCTGCTATATAGATTTGAAATATGATTGGTTTTATAATATTGTATTTTACTGTTGTGACGTTCCTAGTGAAGCAGCTGGTTCATGCAGCCGCTACAAGATGGCGCCGCGTTAGACGTGGCAGCCTCCTTTAGTGCGACCCTTCAGTCTGATGCCGTCTTATCTACCGGCACATCGGCAGCTCACTAGCGGCTTGCCACAATGTTAAAATTTTACTTGTTCACGCTGCTAGCCAATAACTAGCATTTTGTTTTATAATACTTTATACAACATGAGCGCTCATCACTCCTGTAAAAGTCTCATGTGTGTATGTGATCTAATCTGTTTTGCATAAAAATTGTTTGTCATTACATATATTGTATTTAATGTCTTGCTAACATACTATGATTATTTGTAGGTGGTAATTTTACATTTCTGATGAATACCTCCGTACTGTGGTCGAAATCTAGATAAAAAGTTATAATTAATTTAAAGCAACTTGTGGGGCTGCAATTTGTCAAAATTATGAATATCAGTGTTTCAAAGCTTTGTAATATTCATTACTAGCTGAAAACCCAGCTTTGCTCGGATATTTATTTATTTATACCTGCCATTTTTTAGATATATATTCATGTGTATAAGGGCTGTATGTTTGAAAATCTCTTGGGAATACAATTAGTAGTAAAAGAGTAATAGATTAAAACTTGGTGCGTGATGGGGCGGTTTTCCATGAAAGTTACTGTTTATGTGGTCATATCTCATTAACTACGTGTCATACTGTGATAGAATCTAGAAGGTGCAGTCAGTTATATGTGTGTATACTGTCTGTAAAATTTCCTGCGGCTACCATTTGTAGTGTACAAATTATAAATTGTAACGTCATACCGAATGCCGTAGTTTTACTCCATAAACAGCGGAAAAGTAGTAAGCGAGGAACTTTTTTCCTTTCATCATTTTCTATGGTTGTCAACGAAAAAAATGTTTAATAAAGTTTTGAAATTATGTTTAAAGTTTGTTGCAATTCGCTAAGTACTGTCATTCTCATACAGTATATTTCGAAAGTCTCACCGCATTATATGGCATTTTTGGCGATTTTTATTGGTTATCACGTAAAATCTTTTGAACCAGGTGCCGTATGTGATTCTTAACCATGTAGCAATTGTTACCTCACGGTAAGGAATGTGTGTACCAAATTTGCTTGAAATCGGTCCAATGGTTTAGGAGAAAATAAGCAGCATTGTCGCAAAATGTAGCAGTTTTTCGCGTATCTCACTGTTTATGACGTCATATCTCGTGAACTATTTACCGTATGTGCTTCTTATGCTTAAGGCGACCGTCCTCACGGATTGAAGCTTACGTGTACAAAATTTCATAAAGATTGGAACAAAACTGTAGATTTGTATGCAACACGTACAAGCATACGGATACTCTGCTTTGTATATTAGAAGAAGATAAACTTAGGCCCTATTGACACGGGGATTACACTTGGCGTCACATACGAAAGCGGCTCATTTTCAGCCGTTCTGCACCTCCCCTTCCATAATCGCAATGACAGCCAATAACGTAGGCGCGGGGCAGGTCGTGAGTTAAGAGTATATTACACAGAGCGTATTTGGTCGCTACTCGCTGGATTCTGTTGTCGCTCAGCGTATAGGCGAATAGCGAATGAATACGCTGACGCAATGACACGTAGCGACTTCAGATGCTAGTGTCTTAGCCAAAACAATTGAAACGTGACGTAGGATATGACACATCGTTTTGGAGGTTAGGTGATACCAAACAGTTCTGTTTCCCTCCAAACAAAATATGAAGTGGAATCGTAATCAAATTTCTGGAAATTTATCAAAGTTTTCCAGTATTATAGGACATTAAAAATGATTATTTAAATACTAAAAGACATTCAATTTAACCAACTGTTTGACGAATAACGAGTTGAAGACTGAAGATCTCTTGGGGGATATGGATACCAAACATCTGAAAACAAAAGTCAAAGCTACAAAATATGCAGGCCGCGGTGGCCGATGGGACTGCAGCGCGCCAGTCACAGTCTGCACGGCCGCTACGGTCGGGGGTTCGAATACCCCCTCGGGCATGGATGTTTGTGTCGTCTTTAGTATAAGGTAGTTCATAAGTAGTTTGTAAGTTTAGGGACTGATGACCCCGCAATTAAGTCCCTTAAGCTTAACAAACATTTGAACAACAATAAAATACCTCATCTTCTTCATATTTCAGTAGGCAGAAACATCTCCACACAATAATTCTCTCAAAAGATCTGCAGAAGCACTATATTTATCCCTCCTCCCAATCCATCTTCTTATCCATTTTTTTCCGTTTTCGTTTTCGTAGACCTTTTAACTTTCCTGCGAGAAACACAATGCCAGCATTGCACTTCTTTAAGGTGGAAAACAAACAAACTGTTTTTGTTCTACTTGATTTTTGTTTATTTACTAACTAGCTTTCGGCTTACTATGCCATCATCAGGTAAACTGTTGACATGCGTCTACAAGGACACTATTGCTTCGGTTCCCAAAGATGGTAAAACAAAGTTACAACACACAGATTACTTGGTCTTTGAATATGACATTTGCTGGAATTGCAAACATTATCTGTTGTCATGTAGAATTATGTTCACGTAATCCTTAACATTTTTACATTGTAATTTGCGAGTGGACAGAGTGAAACACATTGCACATCAAATATTAATTAATTAAAAACTATGTTAACATTATTGACACTGTAGCATATGCTGATATCGTCACTTAAGTAGTACATTAAATTCATTTTCTACACTGATTTTATAATTTGCTTATTTGACAGCATTTGGCACGATTCACATTTATTACTTCCTTCGACATTTTGACTCGACTGGCGGCTACTTTATACGCTCCCCGTATATGACACGGAGCGAGCGACCAAAAACGCCAGCGACCAGCGTCTAAAGTAGCCCACCCTTCAACATTAGACGCTCGCGATTCTGAGCAGCAACTTTGCTCGCTGTCCCTGTTTACACGGAGCGAATTTAGCAGCTGCGTCCAAATTCGCCAGCGACTAGCGACCAAATACGCTCCGTGTAATATACCCTTTACGCAATGTTTCTACCGCAGGCGCAGGCAGTTGTAGGAGTTCGACCGTAGCTCCTCCCCTTCTCGCTTTCTCTATCGCTCCGTCTCTTACATGACGCCAGCTATAGTCGCCGAGCGACCGAGCTACTGTGCGACCAAGAAACGCGACATGTGTAGTTAAATGGGGCCGTTCACATGGGGATTATTGAGTAGCTGCGACGCAGAATCGCTGCCACCCCGATACCATGCGACCCAACGTGATGGTCGCTAGTCTCCCTGTCTCTTGGTTGCACTGGGTTGCGCATTGTACGAAAATATGTTTAAATTTTAATTCGTTATGTGTAAAACGATTTTTGCTAACTTGGCAATGTGTTATAAACTTAGAAATTTGATACCGATACAGGTTAGAACAAAGGTGTTCACAGGTGGGAGGGACGGGGGTCATGACGAAAACTGCATTATTGCCGCGGTGGAGTAGCCGAGCTGCGGAGCGCACGGTTGCTCGCCGTCGGAGGTTCGAGTTCTCCCTGGGACATGGGTGTGTTTGTTGTCCTTAGGTTAGTTGACCTTAGTTTCAGTACTTCGTAAGGTACAGACTGATGACCACACAGTTTGGTCGGATATATTTACAAACATCTGAACTGCATCATTGAATTTTATGTGTTGGGGAGGGGGGGGATGAAAAATTAGTACTTTTGACCAACCTTAGGGGGGGGGGGGTTATAAAATAATTTACAAAACCTGAAAGATATTTAATGTCAATATTAAATGGCAAAACAGGACCTAATATCTTGAGTGTGTGTGAGGGAGGGAAGGGGAGGGGGTTCATCGCAATTTGAGGGGGAGGGATGAATTGTTGGCAAAGGGGGGCGGCAATTCTGGTTCATGCTGAATGGTTTCGGTACCTGTTGTCTGGCGATAACACTCTTTTAATGTTCCTATCACGAATGTTTTATGGTAAGAATGATTGATGGTAGACGTGTGAGCTCCATTCTCTCTAGGAAGAGGAAGAAGCAATATATTGTTTAACTCACGGAAGAAAAAAAAATTAACCAAATGTTCAAATGTTTGTATAGCTTATGGGACTTAACTACGGGGTCATCAGTCCCTAAACTTACAAACTACTTATGAACTAGCTAATCCTAAAGACGGCACAAATATCCATGCCCGAGGGGGGATTCGAACCCCCGACCGTAGCGGCCGTGCAGACCGTGACTGGAGCGCCTCAGTCCCCTCGGCCACCGCGGCCGGCACAAATTAACCTTGAAGTAACCACATGGCTAATGTTATCTGATCATAATGTTTGAAACACATTTCAAAATTTGCACGTACTAAACTAAAAACAAAAATAAAGTTATATAAATAATTTTAAAAATATATTGTGTTTTTAAAACAGACCAAAAACTATAAAATAATTTCTAGTAATCCCATACAAGTTACTAACCTCATACAATTAGACCTAAAAATGTGGGCTTGTAAATTTTAAAAAGCTACAACAATTCTTCTACAATTTGAAAAAGAAAAAGTGGGGTGCGTGGAATAGATAATAGTAGGAAGTAGATGTTGCTTAGAAAAATCAAACAACCATTCATACAGTTCGTACTGCAACCAAAGCGTTAGCAAATTTGTTGTACTATTCGTACCTCAGTTATCTAATGCATGTTCCAGCGTTATTCGTTTTAAATATAACATGTATCGTTACACTCTTAAAAATTCACAGACACAAATTTTCACGACTATCTGCGTATACCGCCGGTAATAATAAAACTATATTGTAATTTCAGCGTCACTGCTTAAATCCCTAAGCCTTGCACTGTGGGCTGCTGGGTGTACACAACAGAGCGCTTCCGTCAAGTACAGCTAATTAAATTGGTTTCATTTTATTTCACACCGCCAGTGGCCATCAAACATCGATACTCCGGTGAGACGGCGTTACTTTTCTTCAAATGTTTGTTATCTTATGGGACTTAACTGCGATATCATCAGCTCCTAAACTTACAAACTACTTTTGAACTAACTTATACTAAGGACAGCAAAAACATCCATGCCGGAGAGGCGATTCGAATCCCCGATGGGAAATGGCCTCCTGTATCTTATCATAGCGCCTTAATGCACTCGGCCAATCCGCCGCGGCGGTACTTTTTTTAAAATCTATTTTAGCTAGTATAAAATTTAGTATACCTTTGTGAAAAAATTCGACTTTTGATTTTTATGTAGAGAAAATGCAATTTTATCAAATGTTTTAGGTCGTTCTTAGAAAAAAAATCATAAAAATCATGACCATCTATCTCGCAATTACCCTAACAAAACAGGGGGCTGACTCCCCTTGTAGGCCAATCAAATTAGATCACTCTCGCAAAATAAAGAAAAAGCTTTGCCAAACAGACACAAAATCCCTTAAGACTTACAGTCTTTTACAGAAACTCGAATTTTAGCCGTACTTAAATGCAAGAACCCTGTAGAAGTTTACACAAAGAATCGCGTTTTCGTAATTCGATGGAAAATCGAATGAAAATATGATCATAGTTAATTAATACTAAAGGTTAAAGACAATCACTTAGCGTCACTAAGAGATGTCGATGATGATACCAGAGACAACAGTGCTGCTAAAGCTGAATTGCTAAACACAGCTTTTCGAAAATCCTTTACCAAAGAAGACGAAGAAAATATTCCTGAATTAGAATAAATATCAGCTGCTAGCTTGTGTTGGTCAAAAGTGGAGGTTACTGGAGTATTAAAGCAACTTAAATCACGTACGAAAGACTATACTTCTGGTCCACATTGAATACTAATTACGCCAGGCTTTATTCATATATATATATATATATATATATATATATATATATATATATATATAGAGAGAGAGAGAGAGAGAGAGAGAGAGAGAGAGAGAGAATTGTCAGCAATTAGTCGTAAATATTTTGTTTATTCAGATTTATACTTCGACCACTGAGTGATCATTATCAGTGCGTAAATAGTGCGTAAATAGTTAAAACATGTAAATCTTTCGAAAAGTATGAACCAGTGACGCTGGAGGATTGCGCAGACATGCAACGATCTGCAGCGAATCATGCGTTGGCATCCTGCCTGAAGAAATGGCAGTCTCTTGCATATTAACGGGGCCATTGGCTGATCAACTGCCATTAATTACTTACTAACCTCAAAAACACATTTCAGCTGTCACTACGCCTCCAGTTAGGGGTGGACATTTGTCCTTCCTGCTTGCAAAGATGCGACTTCCTATAGCGTACCACAAGATGTAAACAAATGAATATCGATTAAACACAGATTCCTGCTCGTTTAATACACCTTTTTTTTTCAATTTATTTGAGAATAGATCTATTTGTAGGACACGTTTTGAAACATAAGACAATCGTCACTTTAGCGTTGGAGGGATATGTGTGTGTGTGTGTGTGTGTGTGTGTGTGTGTGTGTGGTAAAAATGGCAGACGGAGACCAACAGCCGGCCGCGGTGGCCGAGGGGGCTGAGGCGCTCCAGTCACGGTCTGCACGGCCACTACGGTCGGGTGTTCGAATCCCCCCTCGGACATGGATATTTGTGCCGTCTTTAGTATAATGTAGTTTATAAGTAGTTTGTAAGTTTAGGGCCTGATGACCCAGTAGTTAAGTCCCATAAGCTATACAAGCATTTGTATTTGTTTTTTTGGAGACCAACACACCAATACAGTATCCAAGTTCAAATGGACGTGGGTTGACGATTATGAGATGAAGAGGCTTACATAGGACAGACTAGGTCAGAGCTGCATGAAGTTAGTCTCCGGATTGTAGACAACGGCATAAACATCTTTTGCTGGCTAACCAAAGGCTCAGACGAACCTGTCACCAACTTAGACCTGGGAACTTCAGTTAGCAGAATATATCGATGCAAAGAGTGTGTCTGTAAGTGGAAATGTTTTTAATTTTTATTTATTTATTTCATTTTTACACTTGCTTCTCATGTTAGTAGAGAATATGGCATCCTGTCTTTACAGAATGAACATGATCGTATTCATGGCAACTGTTCACATAGGCTCAAATCCTGTCATTGTTGTTGATCAAACATTCTTCAGGAAGATAGGCATGGATGTCGCCGGATGACAGGCAGATAGGTCCGGGCTACAGACAGAATCTACAAATGAAACACAAGAAATTTATTTACATTGCGATTACCAAACAGCGTCAGCTGTACGATTTAATGGTGACATACGACAATTTTTGAGGGGCCAGCAACATCAACCCAGATTTCCCGCTTTTCATGAAAGTTTACCTTACCCCTTACGCCATCCGTGCACGCCTCCCTGAACGACCCAAACTTCTATATGCCACACTTTGCCCACTGCCGATCACTGCGCAAACGTATCTGAACGATCAAATGTTTTTTGCAAGAGGTGCTCCAGTTTTGGTTTTGTCTGCGGTGTTGCGCGGGGACATGCATTACAATGAATGAGAATCAATAAGCTACGTTTTCTGCTGTGATATGTATATTCCTCGCTCAAAGCCGAACTCGGTACAGAAAATCGATCTAGAAAAAGGCACATCCGTCGAAAATATATTTACCAAGGCCTGCCAACACACAGGAAGGATTTGGCTTTCTGCTGTCCGGACTTCCGTATCTCCGTTCACTCCGTACTTTCTTCTTTTAATACAGGGATGTCATTCATGCACAGGACATAAAACTGAAACAAGTCTCCCGCCACCGGAAATTTAGCATCTGCCTACTGTTCAAAAAATATTCAAATGTCTGTAAATGTATGGGACTTAACTACTTTGGTCATAAGTCCCTAGGTATACACTTAAACTACCTTACGCTAAGGCAACACCCATTTCTAATGTAGGGCTCGAACCTCCGACGGCGAACAGCGGTGCGCTCCGCAGCTAGGAGCCTTGGAACGCTTGGCCACTCCATGGGGGCTCTACTGTTCAGTTTTCGATTAGCAGTCAAAAAAGGAAACGGTACAATCATAAGCGACAAACAACAGCTATACAACAATTTGATCAACCCGGCAATTGCTGTTTTCTCTATTGCTTCAGCTGTTAGTGTATCACGTTTGAGCTGCCTAGAAAGTGGAATTTTTCGGTGCCGAAACATGGGTATTAAAATACTTGCGAAGTCTTATTCTGCCTGCTGGGTCAGTGTCAAAACGATCAGAAAAAGAAAAGTATTTAAGTGGAACGTAGCAAGTTATCTTTCTTTTGCCTTCTGGCTACTGGTTTCCGTAAACAGTACCACCCTCAGGTCATTCAACACACTTTGACAAAAGTATAGCATCGCCACTATTCTAGCAGTGCAGGACCCTTTACGTAAAAATGGAATACATGTCTACAAAAACATTGCAGTTCTCTTGTTTGTTCGTAAAGTAGAATTTGACAAGTTGTGCGAAAATAATCTGGACATTCTCACTTTAAGTTCCAGATTGCAGTATACACCAATGCCCCTAATACACGATAACACATCATCTTTTACGATGTATGCCTATATTCGTCGCTCCATACTGTTCACTAAATTTTCAAGGGGCTGATGGTCCAGATGGTCCCAATTCTCGTCGGCGATTCGGCTTAGATCTCTCGGATTGGTTAGTGTGTCTTCACGTTCAATAACATCCCATTTCAATGCACCCCATGAACATTACATAGGGTTCATCTCTGGAGAAGAAGCTTGGCATTTTATTCTTGGGATGGCGGTATAATGAAGGAACTCAATCGACTATCATGAAGGATGAGCGCTAGAATTGTCGTCGATTACCTCGAAATCCTCGCTGAATGCAGCAGACGTCATGGAACCACCATCTTGCTGCACTCTCTACATTATGTGTCTATGACTTTCAAGTTGACCGGGCTTACTCCAAAAGGTCTCCGACGATTGTATGGTTGTACAGAGAATCGAATGGTCTATGAATGGTACTGGATGCCACGATTCCGTTCAGCTTGATGTTGGACCTCCTGTATACCGCTGATTGGTGTGTCAAACTTTGACCTGTCACGGATGTCGGGAGTGAAGGTGCGTGTCATGCAGAAACACATCGTCCTGTATCTGCACGATTATCGTTGTTCACGATGGTGACGTTCCTTTCAGAGTTCCTCCAACCTGAAATCTGTAAGTAACGTCATCAACTACTGTGGTAGCCTTTGAGCGACCAGAGTGAGGCAAGTCAAAAACAGTTCTTGTACCTCAGTTCCTCCATGTCCGAACAACTTGGTTTAGGTTCACTCGGAGACGTCTGGAAAGTTCCCTCGATGAGAGACCCTCCTGACACAAAGTAACAATGCGGTAAAGATCAGAGTTTGGAATTGACCTTCTATTCATGGTAGAATTAAGTCAATACAGTGTACTTCTTTCCGCGTGTTGTGTCAATAACACCAAAATATCTTGAAGTGAACCTTGATCGTGCTCTCACTTACCACAAACACTGCTCGAACACCAAGCAAAAAGCGGCAGCTAGAAATAATATTATAAGTAAAATAACGGACACAAGATTTAAAAGCAACCTGCAGAAGTGGGGTTTCAACACTGATGCCCTAAAACTTGCACAGTACAAGATCTGCTTCAGGCTACAGAAAATTCACTGGATGTCGCCAACTTCTGGGCAAAAGTAGTATAGACACGTTTGTAAAGAGTGACTTCGTGCATAACGTATATAATCCAGTAAGAGTTTCTTTCTTTGTAAATGTATACTTCTTATTAATACTTCTGATGTGAATATGTGAATAAATAAAATGGCAATAACTTATCAGCCGTCTTACCCACCTCGCCATATTGTCATATCTCAAGCGTGCTTCAAATGTTCAAATGTTTCTAAAGCTGTAGGACTGTTGTGGTCATCAGTCCATAGACTTACAAACTACTTAAACTTATGATAAGAACGACACACACACACACAAAAAAAAAAAAAAAACAACCATGTCCTAGGGAGGACTCGAACCTCCGACGGAAGATATGCACTGAGCAACAAGTCGCCTTAGAACTCACGACCACTCATGCGCGACCATGCGTGGATGTTTGTATCTCAGTTGCAAGTTTAGCGGTATATAAGGACAATGTAAGGATCTTAATGCAGTATACATATTTAACGACAGTATTTAAGGGACATTGGAACCAAAGTGATGCCACATTTTTTTCTGTGTCAATAATTACAAAAATCATTAACGTAATTATAATTAAAAATATAATAATGATGATTCTTCTCTGTTAATCTAAACGTTTCGTTTACAGTGCAACCATACGATGTAGGCCTATAGGAGATTTTTACAGAAGGTACACGGTCTTCATTCCCTCGCTTATAAGCATCTGTGTGTCAATAGGTAAATGTGGGAACCACTGACATGCTTTAAATAGACTGCTGCCAGCAGTGATAACAATCCCCCTCCCCCCTTAAAGGGTTTGTATGGTGTTTCTTCGTGTAAAATGCAATATAAAAGTTTGTCTTCGGTAACAGCAAGTTCGTGAAAAATATTTCGCCCTCTACGTGGAGACTGGTAAAGTGTCAGAACAAGTAAGCTTACTTGTTGTAAGACTTTGCCACTCTCCACGGTAAAACTTTCCCTATTCCCCTACTTCAAAGCGTATGCACTTGTTATGACGAAGACTTACGCTCTTATTTGTGGTACGGTTGACGGCTGCAAGGGTCCCATCCCGCCGCTCGACCACCATCGACCAGTTTCTCAACTCCTTCGCTGCCACCCTTCACAGTCCGTCTCTCGAGAACTTTGGAAATAAAGAGAATGGCGCAACGCAAGGAGAGAAACGTATCAGGACATAAAAAAAGAAACTCTAAATGTACCCAATGGTACGATAAAGTTTCGCTAGAAGGGGAACCAAAAAAAAGTTTCTTATTTCTCATTCAGATTCTGACTTAATATTCATAAATACGGCTATTACCGAGACGAGACTGCATTGTGAAATACGCAGATCGGGCTTCACCAACACGAGAACACCAGTTAAGAACGCCTCAGTAATTTTGCCGCCTCACGCCGTGTAATGCTTGCATATAGATCGTTGGTTCGACAGATAAGAAAAGTAATTATGCTCATAAATAACCATTATGTTTTTCTTTGTGCCTAGTGAGACAAGCACGAGACGTCTGTATGAAAGATTTTGCGCTAAATAAAGTGTGACTCTGTGTCGCTTCTCGAGAAAAAGTTTCACTAAATGACAGTTGTTGCAAGATGTACAGGGACGAATTATTATCCCTGCTAGTGTCTTATATCAGCTCATTTTTACAGGTAAAATCATGTGTATTGATGTTGCTGTTAAAATTTTTTTAATTTTAATGATTCTTATTACATTACACTTAAAAATGTGTTGTTTTCTTGTGTTTCATTTGTGGTGACAACTGTCCAAGCCCCGAGAACATTATCTCCTCTGCCGGTGTCATAGATGATATAGCTGGCCATCATACGTCGCGGGTCGACAGCTAAGGAGCAAGAGAAGATCTTGTTAAGGGACGCCGTTACCAATAGCCATAATCGAATAAAAAAGAAATAATGAATTATTAGTATTATTACAAATTTTTTGCTAGTTATGTACATCATAAATGCTTTCAGTTACTATCTTGAGTCTCTCGAAGAATGTTCTAAGACTGTGTATATTTTATTAAACTGATTTGTGTGAAGGGAAATGAAAATGAAAATTTTACTTCAAGTTTCACTGTGTTAAAGGACGTTATTTCAACCATTAAGACAACATAATATTGTGATGAATTACATTTTTGAAGATTATTACAGGATTTAGTCGAGACTTCATACAGTTTTAAGGGATCATCATGAGTTAATATAATGTGGAAACTGTGTATTCTAGTTTGTGGATCCATATCTTATTTTACAACTTATTAATAAACTATATCTGTGGTTTGTAAAACAACGGAGAATTTTCGACGTAATATTTTGAAGAAATTTTAAGGAATATACAATCACAGTTTCATTTATTTTCATAGTTCAGTTGAAATTCACATTCTTATTTCGTACAAGAACCTTATTCCTTCTTCAGACAGTTATATATATTTCATTTGTGTACGGACGGCGTGGTGACGAAGTCGCACAATGGTCAATAGCTGTCGATCACAATTACTAGCAATCCATCTATTAGACGACGTTCCGGCGCAAAGAATACGTAACACCAGAGAAATCATAATTAAATCTTGGCGAAAGATCGTGCTTTTCTGTCAGCGTTATTGGAAGGTTTCTGGCGCAAGCGGGTGTTAGTGTTTTGTCCGATACTAATTCAAGAAGAATTTGCACATTTTTAATATGAATGAAAAGCGCCTAGTTCAATCGTAGTTCATATTCATTGGAAGATGACTGTACTATGTATTTGAAAATTGATTTTTGAAAATGATTCGTGTTTAGTTTTATTACGCGTACTGTGTGTGTGTGTGTGTGTGTGTGTGTGTGTGTGTGTGCGTGTGTTCTGTTGCTTGTCATTTAGAGCAGCAATGGTCGAGGTTTCAGTGCAAGGAACGGACGATATTTCCTTTTGGGTTGTTGCAATATACACATTAGCACAACTGCATGGAATTTTTTATACGCCATCCAGAAATAGCCAAACAAACGGCATCACGTGACGAATGGTAGTGTCGGTATGCGCTCTATAAATGGGATGGCTCCAATACCACAGTGGCAGTCGCCGTACCTCAGAAGATGTCTGCCTCAGGTGGAGTCGAAACTCGCAACCCTGAAGTTTAACTGCAGAAAACGTCGGTCGTGAAAAGTGACACTGCGTGATTACATATTACGTGACTGATATATGTATTTAAGAGTTTGGTGACACTCTTTTGGAGCAAAATAGAAATTACTTTGCGACAGAAGAATTCTCATGTCTGAGAATGACGTACCGTGTTCTTTCTGATGGAACTCTTCAATCCAATAATTTGTTCATTAGGTGACCGTGAGAACCGTATCGAACGCTTTCCGGAAGTCAAGATTAGAGAATTTCCTTTGCACCATTAAACAAAGACTCTTGCTTTTAATTCGTCCTTAGTTTGTGTTTAATTTTCAATATGGTAAGTAAGACCTTCCGATGAACATTTTCCTTACGATTTCTCCTCATTTCCCTGCACTTTCTAATTATATCATTACTGAATCACTTGTCTTTACTTGCGTTTGAATTGACTTCTTTCGTCTGTCTTCTGTTACCCTCGGTATCTTCGCACTTACTTTCAAGAAATATATCTTCATCTTTCCAAAATCTGCAATGGCCATTTTGTGTTATTCTCACTCCATTTCAAATGACCTGCTTACCCCGGTATTAATAGTATGCACATCCATAGCGAACTTCAAACGCATCTCATCATTCATCAGTACTTAGGTATCCCATTTCCTAGTCCTAAACGTGTTTGGGAATATTGTAATAGAAATTTAACCAAGATCTCCTCTCCAACTAATGTCAGTCTTTAATAACAAACTGGAAGTGCGCTACAACAGATACTGATGAGAATGGCAGACACGTATCATTCCAAGTATTAGACGCGAAATGAATTGCTAACTGAAATGTTCAAGTTTATAAGAAAGTAATTAGAATTATATTCACCTTTTTATGCGTTATTTCATGTTCCTTTGAATAACGGGTTCTGAACATTTTATTTTACTCCAAACGAGACGTGATTATTACGTCAGGTAGAAGGTGTTACATCTCCTTGTTAACATTGATTTCGTAAACTGCTATGCCTTTCGAGTTCGTATCATGTTTACCATACCTACTTACCAGATATCAAAATGTATATCTTCAAGAATCTAATCGGCTAATACTAACAGTTTCTTCGCAATTTAACGAGTTTATATTCTCAAACTAGAGGGTAACTCCCAGAGTCATCAAATTAAACGTGTGTAATCCTAATGGACCTAGCTTCTGTCGTCATCGTTCCCTAGATTTAAAAACTACTTAAACTTACACTAAGGGCACCACGCATAGTCCCACCCATCCACCCACACAATATATATATATATATCTTTCTTTCTCCCTCTCTCTCTCTCTCTCTCTCTCTCTCTCTCTCTCACACACACACACACACACACACACACACACACACATGTCCGAGGAATGACCCTTACCTTTGAAGAAGGGGCAGCGCGATGCGTAACTTTGACTTGAGACGACACGGGTATTCCCGCACGGTCTTAGGGTAATCGGTACTTAGACTTACAGAAATCGTAACATCATGCTAAGTAGTTGGATTCTTTATCTACACAAACTTAGTATTTTTGAAAAACTGTAAGCCAATATACAGACTTATTTCTGCAGTTACCCAGTATTGCAGTATATAAACGTGTAAATTACCGGGAAACTCTCAATATTAGGTTAGTTTCCGAAAGATGTACATTTTGATCCCCGGTAGGAAGGTAAGATAAACATGGTAAGTAGGTCAACTTGAAAGGCATAGCACAATGTGAGAAGGGCGTTTATAGGGAGATGTAGTAGCTAGTGTTTAAGAATGTAAAAATCGTGTGTAGTTTTGAATATAATACAATATCTGAAATTTTAGAAAAATAAAGAAAAAAAATCACCTCTCGAACGTGAAAGGACGTGGCGAACACGTGAATACAATTTTGTTGCAATCAGTTCCTTCTGAAATTCAACACATCAGTCTGCAATTCATTTCACTCCTTAAGAAGATTTGTAACGATACAAGTCTCCCGTTCTCAACCGTATCTATTGCACTACCCTGAAATTTTGTTACTATAGAAGAGTGTATTCCGACCTTCCGGCGATCCTCTTCCAAAGATAAATATTCTGGAGCATCCTACGCCGTCATTATTACATAACCAAAAACAATTATTATGGCGTCTCAAAGGCTACAAATTTAATTTCATTCTGTTGATACAACTTTCTTGTAAATTATTAGACTACTTTTTGTGTAGTTTTCGGAATAGAAAGAATTATACCTACAAAAAGATAAAGCAGTCAACAATCCGAAGATTGGTTTGAATACCACAGTGCTTTACTAGGCATGGTCCTGTTTGGAGGTGGTATGCCGTTGCCTTCCTCCGACCTTCGAACTGACTTACCCAGCCAGTTATAGGGGGACCTACAGTTTAACGTGGGTTCCGAACCACGGTGCTACTCGGTATTTTTCACATGAGCAATACTGCCAGAGGTGAAAGAAGTGGAAAGTGACAGATAAAAATCCTAGGACCTGATGGGGATCGAACCCGGGACCTTTGGATTTGTAGTCTGACACTCTACCACTGTGCTAAGGAGCTATATTCACCTGATTACCTACAGAAATGTAAAGTTTGCACAAGTGTATTGCATTTCAGGCAGGAGTCAGTAGCGAATAATGCCCATTAAGCAAGTTTCCAGTCTATAGACATTTTGTGACAAAGTAGATTCTTTCCTGAATTTTTTAGATTTAATTATTGCATCTTGCTCACATAACTATAAATTGTTTTCTGATAAGGTTTCAGGCTTTGAGCTTTAAAGTCGTGTGTGTAATGTGCTTAGAGCGTGAAACCTTCTGCCTGCATTCAAACAAAATAGTGTCAGTGGTCGTATGTAGCGCGTGTGTTACAGATAAAATTTACCAACAAAACTATGTGATGACCCTCTTTATTAAAGAAACCGATTAAAGTTTGAATTTGAGTGTGGTTGTGTCCTTGAAATCTATTAGGCGCGTCTGACATTTAACCTTGTAAACTTTAATGTGATTACTTAGAGCCCTGCGTATAACACAGTAAATGAAGGCAAACTGTTAATGAGACAATTGTAATTAAAATCGTAATCTGATTGAATTCCAATTTTGTGTATTCGGAAAGTAAGGTCAGCAAAGGTCTCGTCACCAGGCTTTACGCAAACAATTCAGCTGCGAGAGAAAAAAAATAAGTGTCTATCTAATTAATGGAATATTTTGTTAGCTTTGTAGAAAATATTACGCCAATTAGAAAATACAGAAAATCAAGTAGTCATCAGTATCATTGAATCTGGTTATGTGCATCACATAACAATCACTAAACTGTCTGAATTGCATTTACATAATTTTCAAATCTGATTATCTTTATAATAACTCAACTGTGTGCGAATACTTTCTTTCTTGCCAAAGAACTAAGTTTTCCTGTAACTATTAAGCCTATTAATTGACCTATCAATGTGATCATTCATCAATATAACAAAATTCTCTATTTACTAATATTTGACTACCTATGGGTTACTTTTATTCTCACTAGTCACGCAGATTGATCTGCTCAAGGATTACACTATCACAAATATTGTGATCAGATTGTAAGCCAATAACTTGCTTCGTCAGACGGGGAAACAAGGACAAAATTAATCTTCAGAAAGATGTAAGGAATGGGCACTGGTAAGTGACTTCAGGTTAAATCAAACTATAAAATTTTCTTAACTAACTTCATTAATAAGAAACACTATAATCGAGTCGAAATACGATGATCCCTGGTGCTTGCGCCAATCAGCTTTGAGCGCCGGCTGCGGCAGCAGACCATTGGAGTAAGTCAAACGCCAGCTTTGCTCTGCGCATGCGCGCGTCCGGCTGCGCTGTGCACTTTTGCCAGTTCTGTCAGACAACATCGACCGTTAGCTATACCACAGTCTAATATATACAGTCGCGACACTACCGCCCTTTTTTGTTTACTAGGCGACTGCAGCGCTCCTTGCGGACGTAAAGCCACGTTGTTCTATATCGTATACGAGACGTGTGTTGGTTGTTGTTACTGCTGAGCGTTTCTGCGTGGGCTTTCGAAAATAATTTACTACTGAGGCAAATGTATGGAAAAGAAGTGTTCAGTGTGGCAATTATTAATGATTGAAAGGTTAAATATGTTTTCTGTTTTATCTAATGGAAGCCACAGTCTAATACATAAACCTGTTTACTTTAAACTAAAGAGCCGTTTTATTTTACAGACGATTGTCGCCCCGCCCGCTCCCAATTCCCCCTCTTCTATTAACCATCTAATGACAGACTGTTAAATGCAAATATTTGTAGAGTCTATGGGACTTAACTAAGGGGTCATCAGTCCCTAAACTTACAAACGACTTATGAACTACTTACAACTAAGGACGGCACAAATATCCATGCCCGAGGGGGGATTCGAACCCCCGACCGTAGTGGCCGTGCAGATCGTGACTGGAGCGCCTCAATCCCCTCGGCCACCGCGGCCGGCTGAGACTGTTATAATGACTGAGGCTCATCCATATAATATGACATTTACACTGTCGTGTAATCGACGTATTATCTTAAAATAACGTATAATTGAAATAGCCTCAAAGGAAATTTATATTAGACGAAAGTTTCATTGCCAGTGAGTGTTCTCATAAGTAGAAAGCAGGGGGGAAAACCTTTTTTCGCGCCTTTTAACACCGGGAAGGCTAATTACATGCTTCTCATCTGTGAAATACTGTGTTTACCAGCAAAGTCAGGTGCAATGTCTGAAGAATTTCGTCATAAATATGTAGCAGTTAGCGTCAGTTTATTCACGACTTTTTGCTAAATCTACATTTATTGACATTAAACTGTCCCCTGGATTGTCTGCGCAAAATACTATGTTTATCTATCACTACCAGCTAGATAAGCTGCAAGCAATTTCTATTTTTTTTCCTTTATTGTGTTTTCACACCAGCTATTACACCAGTAGGCTGGAAGCAGCTTCAGAGGCTGTTCTTCAGCCGAGAGAAGCAATTTCTACAGAAGTACTTCGTAATATATTGCACTTTGTGTCAGATCACAACGAGTTTTTGCTCGGTTTACGCTTCTTTTAGACTCAATCATGTGTAAAGATACTTAAATAAAGCTTGGAATGCAAGAATATATGCAATATTTAGCAAACCACACAGAAAAGGAATTACAAGCGGGCATTATTAATGTGTCGTATACGGCGTTAAGGGACAGCCGGCTTTACGACCGCTTGGAGCGCTAGAGTCGCTCCAAATCTCAGACGGTAACAGCTTTCACAGCAGTGAGTGTCGCGACTGTATGTATTAGACTGTGGCTATACTGTCCGGCTGCTGACAAATTACTTGGCAACACGGCTGCATTCAGTTTCTGCGGCCGGGGCGGTCTCCCAGGCCAGTAGCCGGAGCCAGGGATCATCGTGCTTCGGCCCAACTATAAGCATCTACTGAAAAAATAATCAAATACTACAAATACAATAATAAGTACAGAATATTTACTTTTTTTTTCTTTTAAAGAGCAAATGCTTATTCACAGAGGTGACACAATGATCTCCACCACAGGGCAGACTTTCGCCCTTCCAAAAATAATTGGATCATCGTGTTTCGACCCAACTGTAAGCATCTACTGCAAAAATAATCAAATACTACAAATACAATAATAAGTACAGAAAAATTTTTTTTCTTTTAAACAGCAAATGCTTATTCGCAGCTAGTGATTCAATGATCTCCACCATAGGACAGACTTTCGCCCTTCCAGAAATAATTGAGCAGAAATATTAATGCAATGCGGCTGCCTATTCTACCAAAGTAACTGGCAGTCTCGCTTCACGCGAGCCTCTCTCTCAGACTCTACCTACAGACATGTTCAAATGTTTGTAGAACTTATGGGACTTAACTACGGAGTCATCAGTCCCCTACAGACAGGCTGATCGCCACTTGCAGACCGCTTTGCTCGCTACTACTCAGGCCAGACATAACGCATACACTCTGGCATATGGCACAGATTACCAACTTGTCCATATTAACAAGTACATTCCAAAAATGAAATCATAATATCACACAAAAATGGAACATGTGAACGTACACCTTAAGTACCAATAATAATATTCCGAAAGCAGAATAACACAATTCCAATAAAAATGGGCATGTGGCAGAATGTGTTCTCCTTTCAAGCTTATATATCGTAAATATGCTGTATTTAATATAAAACAATCTACGCTCCATTAAGTTCAAAATTAATGTTAAACAATGAATTATATACTTTTTACAGAAAATAAAAATTCACTTAGGCCTATGATTCTGCATTCTAACACTGGTCTGGTTGTTTTATAGTGCAACTACAGTACTTCATCCTGTGACGGAGACCCCTCAATCAAGTCTTTTCGACGCCCCCACCCATCTCTCTGGGGGTAGCGATCAACAGGTTGAAAAACACTGCTACAGACTAACATTGGTAGGAGAGGAGGTATTCATTAAATTTTATTAGAAAGTTCTTCAACGCCATTAGTGAATACGAAATATGAACGTAAATGCATCACAGAAGCAGAAAATGGCATTTGTGTATGCATGACTGATGCAAGTGCGTACTGACTATTTGGAGCGCTAGGTTTGCTTCAGCTGTCAGAAAGCTGCACTTTTACATGGATAGTCCTTTCAGACCCAAGGTTGTAGGTGATGTGACTGAAACATAGAGAGGGTCGTTTAAGATACAAAATCAGTACAGTAATTCATTACAAAAATGGAAATAAATTTACTTTCAAAAATTTCCAGAAATTTTGTACGCAAACAATTGTGTGGTTTGGGCTTTCACTACAATTTTTTATGATCTGGACAATCTTATAATAACATGCCTTCATACTCATTTATTTACGTGATGCAAACGAAAACAGTTTGCATCTTTTGACACATCACATTTTTCACATCTTGTGCATGTACGCCAGTTGCAACCGCTTCTGCTTTAGTTCATCAACAACAGGTCAATGATCAAAGTTGTCCAGTCGCTTGTCTGTGCAAAGTGAACCGTTTTTTTCGCGCTGTATTTACGTCTTCTTCACCTTCATCATGCTCTTAGTCAATGAATAACATTCCATTTGGTGGTGAGAGCAGGTATTCCCCACACTCATCCTGATTTGTAGAAGATCATATATGTCCTTTCGTTGCACTTCATTTGCTTTACTGTAATGCCTGTACTGAAGCCATGATTCACAAATGCCGTGTTCAACATTTTCACTGCATTTTGAAGCAGATGTTGAAAGGATGTGGTCATATTTTTTTTTGTCTTTCAATTTTCTTATTTCTCGCTTCGTGTGCCTCTTTATTATTTTCATTGCTTAATTTTTATTTTAGTTGCATGAAATAAACTTATTTTTACATGTTTCCTGACTTCTATATTTTGCTATGGGTTGGGAGAATTGCATTAGGATTCAGGTGTATTGGTTTACTTAGTTATTACTTTTTATGTAGTGCTTCTGATTTCAAATTCTTTCCTTACTGTCGAATCGGCGTTGTAGAGCAGCGTGGGTCAGGGCTCTTGGGCGGTCAGCTAGGTCACAGGACTCCGGTGTGGTGACAGCTTCTTTCAGGATTTCGGAGAAATCGGGCAACCCGACGGGTCCCTATACTGCATTGGGATGGGCTGGCTGCTTTCGCACGGCGACACGACTGAACGTCCGTTACCTGCAGTTTCCGGTGTGATCTCGCACAATGCGTTACCTGTTTAGGGCGACCAGTGCCTGTCTGGCGCCGCAGTGTATTTTTGGCTGTGCGAGCAGGAGAGGAAAAAACGTTTGATGGTTGCCGGACGCCCTGCTTTCTTTCCGTCCGTAAACTGTCAGTAGCAAGTAGCATAGTTTACGATTTAACAAATGGCATGACGCTTCAAGTTCGCGTCTCTGCGAAGTGAAATCTGTCTGGCACAGCAGGACAGTGTCGCCAGCAGTAGTAAACATAGGCGCCAAGATGCCGACTAGTGACAGTTCGCAAATAATTTCCTAGTATTGCACGGGCGTATGTTGTAAAAGCTGTTTGATTGGAGGCGATCAATTAGTGTATAAATATTGTCGAAATGAAATGAATGCGTAACAGGGTGTAGTAGTGATAATTTTGTTACTGAAAGTTGCTGCTAATCACACTTGTCGAAGGTGACAACACTTTGCCAGCGGGAGGTAGAAATCCTGAATAAATAATATTGATGTTATTTAAGTATTGATGATCAGTGTCGTAATTAATTAATTTTTGGCCGTATTTGACTTAGCATTGATTACAGCCTCCAACCAGCACCTCTTACGATTCACGAACAGCACAACTTCACGAATAAATGTGTCAGAATTCATGTAGTGGTGATGGCGTGTTCGTGTTATAATCAAAATCGTAATAGCTGATAGACTGTTTGCAATGATAATAGCTCAGTACTGTGAAACTGCGTGGTGCAATGAGCTTCACAAATACTACAGTCAAAGTTCCCAATAATTTTGATAATATTGTTTAAAGCATTCAACTTCCTTGTAAAACTTCACGTGAACTTTTTTTTGATTAATTGGTTCCAGGGCCTGGGTAGCGTACGCGTATAACTGGCTGAGCAAAGTCTGGCATTTAACGTATTTCATAAAAATTACTTTACTCAAGTCTGGTTAATCAACTATAATACTTTGACTACTGGTAGCCTGGTTAATTTTTATATAAATGAAACCAACTTTAGTTTACGTGCAAACTCTCTTGCAAGTTAAAGGCTTTGGCATAATAATTGATTGGAAAACTTAGAACAGCACTGCACTTTAATTACTAGTCTCTGTGGTTGTAACACGTTTTGCAATTCTTTAACTCGTCTAGCAATTTCTTTAAAACTGATCGTAATTACTTTGAAAAATGATTGAAGTTGTTAGTCAATGTACAGACTTGCATAATCAACATAATCTAATAATGGTGATAATGGGGTGACTACAACTACTTACAAAATTAAGACTGGTTTCAAAATAAGCCATATATAATTGAACCAACATTCTGATTGGGTTTACGCTACAATTACATGCATACAAAATAAAATGTTACAAAAGTACTCATATCTTTTCGTCGTCTTCGTCGTGAGGTCCGTACAAGACAGATATGATTAAAATAGGTACTCTTACTGCTGGTTCAAAAATATTTTTATCGACAACTCTTTGTTCAGCTCATCTGGCTGAAATCTCCATGCATTGATATCACCTCGATACAACTTCTAATCTCCGTAATTACAGCAACGATCACTCTCGGTGACAATAGACTTGATAAACAAACAATTACTTTTCTTGCACACACAAAAAAAAAAAAAAAAAAAAAAAAAAAAAAAAAAAAAAAAAACATTACACTGATCACTTTCGACTATAAATAAACTTGTTTCGCACTTCATTCAATACATTAAACAGTACGTCTCTCAGGCTTATTGCAACTTGGCTACTTCATTAAACTCGCGCCACACTGTGCCTACCGTGCCTCTGCACTATCAACAAAACATTTATGTGTTTTCTCGGCGAGTCCGCTCCGGGACTGCTTCAGCAGCGCGACACTCACAGCTACTACGTCTGGCGCATTACCAACTTACAGCATAAGAATGTTCGTACATTCATGCGGGTTTACACATACAGTACATGTTTATACTAAATGATTCAATACAGGAAATGACGTTACATAAGAAATATACCTTGCATACAAGAAATGAAAATACGTGAAATGAACAAATTTAAGACAATATATACATTACGTTAAATCAAACTGTAAGATACAGCGACAGGCGTACTCTTACAATGTGACTTGGTATGAGAAAGCTGTGTGTCCTGGGAGGAGGTTAAAGACCCGTTGGCGGCAAACTCCGCGAAGGCTGTCATTGCTACTTTTTATCTTTTTTGTTGTATTCAACTCCTGACCATGTATTCTCGTTGGGAATGCCATTAGCGGGTCGATGAGATTGGCTCTTAGACGAGTAAGGCGTGGTTGCGTACCCGGGTGGATCTGGGCTGTAGAGATGAGAGGAGTTTTTGAGTTTTTGGAGGACCCGGTGAGAACAACGAGAACAGTAGCCTACGCTCTTGGGCGTATCGTTCTCAAGTTGGGCACCGCAGTTGTGGTTTGCCTGTATCTGTATTTTCAGAGTGTTGTTTCGCTGGGTGCGACCACACTTCGTCAATTTGTTGTCCCTTTATTATTAACGTGAATTTTGCCTGCAGTGTGCTGCTCTCGTGAGCTCACACTATCTTGTTATTTCTGTGTTCAGGTTGCGGAGGTGTTGTTTGCGTAGGAGGAAGAAGGAGGCTTCTCGCTTTTACGACATTACCTCTTCTGTTGCTTGACACAAGAAATACGTCAGCTGTTCACTGCCACTGATCTGCATCAGTACTTCCAATATCCTCTGATATTCTCAGGCTATCGATTGTGACTGTTCCCTTCGTCCGTGGGCACAGAAGCTGATCTTAGATTAAATACCGCCGCATCTCTGCTTGGCAAAGTGATAGTATTTTCACGGTTAGGATCCGCAGCTTCTGTACCAGACTTCTGACGTCGACGCCACTGCCGCACGACCGTCACCCAATGTTTGCTATAGTATTTACTTGAGCTGCTCTAGTCCTGGTTTGGATTCAGCTCTTCGCTTCTAATGGGATCATTTGCTGTAGCTACCTTCTTTCTTTTCACTCGGAGTGGGATGAGATAACGAGGTCTATTCCTTTATTGACTTTCAATGACAGGCTCCTAAACGATATAGCCAGTCATTTGAATTAATTTTCAATTTTATTGGTACGAGTGTATATTCATTTTAGAGGTATTTGGAGAACTTTTTATTAAATTTTTGTAATCAGAGTGTGACAGTCGCATACAATTTTATTTGGTTTGGTTATACATTTTTGCCAATCTATGTCATTTTTACCAATTTTGTACAACCTTATTTCTCTAACCCCAGTCACCATTTGGACGGAAAATGGTTTGTTTCTATTGGCAGAATAGGGAATGATCTGATTATCTTTTTATAAATTGATTCATGATAGAATTTTATTATTATTATTACTTCTTGGCGTTGCTCTAGTACGTCACTGTTCAGTTAGGTCAGGAATATATTTTCTATGTTTTGTAAAACATAGTGGCGACCCAAACTTATCAGATCTATAAATATATAGTTGATTTGATTCTATCTCATATCATTTGCATGTTTAGTTAATTAGATATATCGCGATTAAGCGTACATGGACAAATGGCTCAAGTCACGTTGGGTCTACGATACATCTTACACATGGCGTCCCTGCCAAAGGATTTTTCGAGCAGTGGATGCTTCTGAGAAGCAGCTGTTTCTCCAAAATCTTCACCTGAAGAGGACGATCCGGACGAACTTTCCCAGAATTTTTCAGCATTCTTCTTCGCAGCTGGCAGCGAAGTGGGATCGAGGACATCGTCATCACTGCTTAAATCCTCTACGTCTGACGAGTTGGTTAAGCATCGATTGCAGAATCACGCAGAGGTGCTGAAATTCTACCAGTAATGTTTATATTTAGATTCGTGGCAATTGTCACATTCGGTGATATTTTGAAAGAAATTGCATAATAACACTACAGGATCATATAAACTCAACTGGCTGTCAGATATGATAACTTCACATGTCAAAACAAATAAGAATATCAACACCTTATCAACAAGTCCTTTTCATAAATATCTGACATTCGACGCAACTAGCACAATTGTGTATATGCTGATTTTTCAGATTATACCTCCAATTATTTTATTAAAAAAAAAAAAAAAAAAAAAAAAAAAAAAATTATTTACGAGATATTTACGTAAAATGATCTATCTACAGTAGATTCATTTCATTAAAATAAACGAAACCAAATTTATTTAACAACAATATAGACAAACCTTCGGACGTGGGCTTTCTTGCCGACATTGTACGTTTACTGGAAATTTGCCGAATACTGGTGTTAACCATTGTGGAAACATGGAACAAAAACACGTTGCGCACGTTAACACAGTCCATCCACGATATTGTGGAGCAGGCCTGAACATCCTAGCATGAATCACAAAGAAATCTGACACGTTCCACATCATTACGAAGTGTCGTATACATGATCTAAGTATTAATCTAATCTAATCTAATCTAAGAAATAGAGGGAGCAGAAACAGACCCACACAGTTGTGCGTGCAGGGCCTGAAAGCGATAGAATCTGTTTTACACTATAGTACAAGACGAAGAGTGAACACCATAGTGACAGACTGACTACCTAACTGATAGCAAGGCAGGCTGCTTCTCACGAAATGCAAGCCAAGGAAGGAAGGATGGATCAAAGGATTCAATTCAAATTCCTCAAAATGATTTAGTAAACTAAAAACAATGTAAAAGGCATTTAAATTTTATGCCCGCCACACAGTTTTAAAGGAAATGGCTGAAAGCATCAATTAAAAGCACTGACGTGTAATAAAGGAAGGCGGAAGGCCACAATAAATAGTACTGACGTGTTGGAAAAATTCTAAATGAAATGATGGAAAACCACAATAAATTACACAAATGTGCTAGCAATAGTTATAAAGAAACGGGAGAAAGCCACCATAAATAAAAATGTGTACTGGCACTTATATTAATGTTGCTCCAAGAAACAATTTTAAACAATAACCAGGGGCCAACGCCTTCCAAAACCCAAAGTATCACCAAAATACGTTTCAAGCACTGAACTGCCGCCCCATCATAGAGACAAACAGGAGGTAGCACCGGGTATCAATAACCAAGTTCAATCATAACAGGGGTGAAGCCCCAACAAGATACAAAATGTGTAAATATCATAAAAATGTCACTTAGCTGAAGACAAACAGCTCCCTATAAATTAACACAGGAACAAAGTAAATTTCAATCAGCAGCAACATACCGAACAAGTTACTTGTTACAAGCAGCAATCAATATCGCCAAAATTATTGAGATGACTCATATAGACAGAAAGGGAAGGAAGGGTGCCCAACCGCCTAACGGGGACTACAGCCCTGCCGAGCTGGGACTTCATGCAAAGAATAAACGCCGAATTACAACCACAGGGCCAGCTATTCCACGCGGAGGGAAAATAATCTGCAAGTAAGTACAATCACTTCCCGTGCAGATACGAATCAGTGGAGGGGCACATACCAGGTAAATTCTCCAGTGGCGCTAACCAAATTCAATTAATTTGAAGCCGGCCGCAGTGGCCGAGGGGACTGAGGCGCTCCAGTCACGGTCTGCACGGCCACTACGGTCGGGGATTCGAATCCCCTCTCGGGCATGGATATTTGTGCCGTCCTTAGTATAAGGTAGTTGACAAGTAGTTTGTAAGTTTAGGGACTGATGACCCCGTAGTTAAGTCCCATAAGCTTAACAAACATTTGAACATTTTGAATTAATTTGAAGGTCAAGGTCACTTTGCACAAGGCAAAAGTAGTGAAAAATAGTTCAGATCGAACGCTTCAAGCCACACTAAGGAACACTGAAAACACGGACTAACAAGGACACAGAATAACGGCCACCGACCCTGACTTCAGCTCAAAAGAAAAAAAAAAAAAAAAAACCAACTTCACCGTCTCTTCACGAGACAGAGCAACCAATATATACTTAGCTTGTCCCGGTAACAACGGAAATGTGGAAGTCCTCCTTCCACATCACCAACAGACTCCCAGTCAGCTAACCATGTAGGTGAGGTCCATGGAGCGAATACACAGAGATGCCGCTCACACAGCGGAAAAACGCACAGGCCATAAGCCTGGTCTAAGCAGGTAGGAAGTGTTGACTACAGAGGCACCGGGCTGGGAACTCCAGTCATATTCAACAGACACCAGGCCCGCGGCCGCACCGCATGTGGAATAACGACGTAAACCAACACCACTTAGAGATAAGGCCTTTCAACAGGCCGTGCTACGGCATGCCACAGACAAATATACAGACGGGACACCTCCGTAAGGGCCCGGTCCTACGCTCAGGGTTGCGGGGAGGGAGGCTTTCCAGCAGTTCTGTACGATGTCCCATGATGGCGCTGCGGTCAGAAGTAGCTCTTTAAACTGGCCACAGCAGGCGGCAGGCAGGTAGCGGCTGTCCCCACCACCACTTCCCCTCAAACGCCAGCAAGCCGAACACAGCCGTGGCCTCGTGGCAGGCGGCACGAGCTCTCCCCTCAGCCTCCCCTCCACGCTACCCTCTGACGTACGAGAGGCACCCTAAGCCAGGGAACCGCCTGACACCTGCTAGCATCTTACGGAGCTACGAGGGGAGCGCAGGACAGTGGTTTACGGGGGGGGGGGGGGGGGGGGCTTCTCCTCTGTATGTGTTACGGCAGCCAGCTTTTTGGGTACGAGGCCGGAGGCATGTCCCAGCGACCAGCCATTCAGCTGGCGGCCGCGGCCTGGTCAGTGTGACGAAGCACGGCCTGTTGAAAGGCCTTGTCTCTATGTGGTGTTGCGTAAACACGCCTCGCGCCGATCCGCTGCCCAGACTGGCTTTCTCGAGCCGCCCCCAAGATCCCAGCTGAGAGTCTCTCTCTCTCACGTCATAGCCAAACTGCCGCGCCTTACGACTCGTGACTGCACGCTCCAGTACTAATAACGCCACTCGCGGCAACGATGATCAGCACTAGAAAACAAGTGAGACGGAATAGTCAGTACAGCGCCACAAACGGTAAAACCAGAGCTAGATCGATCCACACTTACGCCAGCAAAGTGACACAGTGGAAACAGAGATGACCATGGGTGTGGGGGAATAAAGAGCGCTAACCAGGATGGCTCACTAATATAATTCAAGGAGTTCAATTATAACTGGGTCTACAGAGATGCACCGAAACAACGCACTAACTTCCCCTCTCCCCCCCCCCCTTTTCTTCTCCAGAAGCGCGGAGTAAAGCAGAGAGCCCAACACCGCGCGCAGTGAAAACCCGTGTCGAGACGGTGCCGGCGACGTCGTTAAGACCCGTTTAATGTCTTGATACACCGCCCTGCGGGAGGGCCGCCCTCTTAAGAGCAGCAGACTTGTGGCTGCCGCACTGGTCTCCAGGCAGCCATAGACCTCTCTGGGCGGAGTGGAGTGGAGGTGAGACCAGAGAGCAGAGCATTTTGTGGCGCACTTTCTGGGAGGCCGGCGCTCCGAGACCGCGGCGGCACGAGAGCGCCGTTAATTATTGTTTAGCCGTTTGGTGTGGTGGCACATCTGCTGTGTGCGGCTACAGCCTCCTCTCCCTCGATAATCACCCGAGCGGTGGCTGTGGGGAACTAGTGCCCGGAAGAGAATGACTCATTATGTCGGTTTCGGTATAAATAAGGAAACGCGCAGAACTTCAGTACCTGGGGAAAACATAAACCATTTGGTACGAACTGTGTATCGTGTTGTAGTAGATCTACTACATAAAAATGTAAATCCTCCGGCTACCATTATTTTCTTATCATGTTACAAAATTTTCTGTTCACTGTACGGAATCTATTTAAATGTATCTGTACGGTACATTTTATATTTACGCAAAATTATTCAAAACCGTTACAAAATCGTTGCACCTGTTACTTCAAAGTAGTCATCAGAGTTGTGTAGAACTCGTTGGAAGTGATGTTGATGGCGTAGTATACCATTAGCAGAGCTTGTTCTGTTGATGGTTCGAGTGGAGTGGTCTCTTGCCTGACGAATCTCTGAAATGAAATGAGCGTATGGCTTTCTTGGCCGGGAGATCCCTTGCGGGATTGTTCGGCCGCCTTAGTGTAAGTCTTTCGATTTGACGCTGCGTGGGCGACTTACGTGCCAATGATGATGAGATGATGATGATTAGGACAACACACAACACCCACTCCCCTGCCGGGAATCTAACTACCTGCGTGGTAGTCGACGAATCTGAAGCGAATGCCACGAACTGGTGCTTTAATTTTCGTAATGAAATCAAAGTCACAAGGAATTACGTCTGGGGAGTATGGAGGATGGTACAGTACTTCCCAGTTCCATCGAGCAGCCTCAGCTTGCGCTGTATAACCCTGCGCATTGTCGTGGCAAATGATGGGTGGGTTGCCCAGAAGATGTTGCCGCTTCTTTCGTACAGCTGGTTACAAACACGAATAATAATCTCGATCCAACTCCAACTGATTCGAAAACTTAGCGACAGCGTTGCGTTAAACCGCTGGCTCACAAGTGACTATTGTGCGCACGCCAGTGACGTGGCACGGGCGAGTCCCTTTGCTCGAAGATAAGAAAGGCATTTCAACAACGTGCGCTTTCAGCGACAATAGTAGATTCCATTGCATAGTGTTTCCACAACAGTGTTGCCACTGTTTAAGCTCCAACTCTCGTAGTTGATGTAGATTTCAATTTCGTATTACTTTCCGCGCTAGTTACATGCATTGTGTCAATAGGTTTGCTTTTAACTTCAACTGAAAAATAACCCAAGAAACAAATGTAAAGGATAATGAGAAAACCACGTGATATAATGTAAGCCGATGGTGTATTGCACCAACTTCGGTTGGCTTTTTTCAAATGTTACGAAAGCAATTTCAAGTGCCTCATCCAGTATAGGTATATTTTTTTATGTTTAACTTAATGAAACGCGTTTCGAAAAATTACTGCTAATTTTGAGGCGTTTATATTTGCGTCTTTTGTCACGTATCAGGTTCCCACTGTGGTTGTCTTCCACACACTTACCATGTCAGCGACATTATATAACGTCTGAGTTTACGATGTGAGTTCTGCACATAATTAGAAGTACTAAATTAGCAGATCCCATAAACTTGCTCGAAACCGAAACATACATTTATAGCGTTGCGTTAGAGACGAAGTCGGCAACTTCATAACTTGTCTCCAAATAGCGGAGTTATACGTCCCAGACGTCGACAGTTCGCACTAGCAAAAATAGCGAGAGAGAGGGAGAGGAGGTCATACCGGATTGATTACTTGCTCGTTTGGCGTACAATTTGGTTTTGTGTGAACATCCAAATAAAGTTCTAACTCAGGAAAAAATGACAGATTCGAATGCCCTACCCACTGAGTCATTTTCACCGTACTGCTAGACGATATGAACAAAAAATAGTTTATTCGTGTGTAGTACCTTTTAGGTATAACAGAGTTAAGGAAGTTCTGTGAACGGTAATACGTGCCGAAGTTTATTTCCGTTCTAGTCTGTCCATTCAAATCATTGTGCACTTTCAAATATTTCATTAATCACCAGGTACGAAATAATTGCAAACCATTACTCCACAAGATTGAGTGAGGCAGCAATTTCAACCAACATGGTCTCCGAGATGATAAATGCGACACGCTATAGGATAAATCACGGTTATAGATGAATTGCGGATGAAGTGATTATTAACAGATAATGATTGAAAATGTTCAAAAATTTCAAATAATTATATAGAAAGTGACATTACTAAATATTCAAAGACAAAACGTTGAGAACTTCATCGCATAGTATGAACAATTCAGTTTGCACCCAACAGAAAAGATACTAAGTTGATATTCTGCGAAGTAATTGGCCAAACGCAATTACTTTGTGGATGTGAGTCTAAGTACGTGGCTGGCTGCAGAACTGCCTTCTGGAGGAGGCAAGAATTTAAAACTACTACTGTTTTATGTAACTGATAAGGATTTTGGAAATGTATCATCCCATGGAAAGCAAATTTGAATAAACTCTGAGAATTATCATGAAGTATGGTGAATTCATTATCCGTCAGATGATTTACTGTTATGATACTAGCAATTTCTGTTGTACATGCTTGTTGTTTTTTATGTTATCTACAAGGTAATTGATGCGAACGTCTTTACTGAAGAAGTTGAAAATCAAAATCTCGTATGATGATGTCTAGTTATTCGTTTGAGCTATGAGCAAACATTTTACAGAAATTCCCTTGACACTTTATTTGCCATACACAAACAGTATAATTTTCTTCAGAACATATCTTAAGAAATGTCTGTTTTAAAGCAATTTGTATTCCATAATACAGGGCCACAAAATAGAAAGTAAGTTGCTATCCGAGTAATTTACGTTCTTATGGACTTTCACAGTGTTCGTTAAAGACGTAAAACATTTAGAAAATTTTCTCATTGGACAAAAGCATATCGCTTTATAAAAGATTATAATTCTTCTTTGCAAGCACAATAACCTATCCTAGGATAAAATTTGGAATATGTTGCAGAAAATACTGCAAAATTTTTGGGTTGCTTGAGAGATAAATTACCAAAAAAGAAAAAAAAATCAGTTTAGGTTGAAATTGAAACCTAAAGATGAGGAATAACGTAATTCTCTCAACTATCTAAAAACTATTTAATATTCATAGAATATATGACTTCAACTGCTATTGGGCAAAGCTGAAAATGTGTACCCAGCCGGGATTCGAACCCGGGTCTCCTGCTTTCTAGGCAGTTGCGCTGACCCCTACACCACTGGGGACACAGTGATCACCGCACCTGCAAGGACTACCCATGCACGCCTCCCGTCAGATACAAATTCCCAGCTTCGCCCTGCCCATAGTAGTCAAACTCGTAGTTTAACTAATTCCCGTAAGAGTAAGGGCTTCAAACTTGCCCACCCCTCCCCACTAACGATAGGATCATTGCCCATCACCGGCATATTATATATATATACATGTGGCGTCTGTTCGGAAAGAACAGACGTCACATTCTGATCCTGCAGCTGTTATTATTTAATATTCATAGAATATATGACTTCAACTGCTATTGGGCAAAGCTGAAAATGTGTACCCAGCCGGGATTCGAACCCGGGTCTCCTGCTTTCTAGGCAGTTGCGCTGACCCCTACACCACTGGGGACACAGTGATCACCGCACCTGCAAGGACTACCCATGCACGCCTCCCGTCAGATACAAATTCCCAGCTTCGCCCTGCCCATAGTACTCAAACTCGTAGTTTAACTAATTCCCGTAAGAGTAAGGGCTTCAAACTTGCCCACCCCTCCCCACTAACGATAGGATCATTGCCTGTCACCGGCATATTATATATATATATACATGTGGCGTCTGTTCGGAAAGAACAGACGTCACATTCTGATCCTGCAGCTGTTATTATTTAATATTCATAGAATATATGACTTCAACTGCTATTGGGCAAAGCTGAAAATGTGTATTATTAAATAATAACAGCTGCAGGATCAGAATGTGACGTCTGTTCTTTCCGAACAGACGCCACATGTATATATATATAATATGCCGGTGACGGGCAATGATCCTATCGTTAGTGGGGAGGGGTGGGCAAGTTTGAAGCCCTTACTCTTACGGGAATTAGTTAAACTACGAGTTTGAGTACTATGGGCAGGGCGAAGCTGGGAATTTGTATCTGACGGGAGGCGTGCATGGGTAGTCCTTGCAGGTGCGGTGATCACTGTGTCCCCAGTGGTGTAGGGGTCAGCGCAACTGCCTAGAAAGCAGGAGACCCGGGTTCGAATCCCGGCTGGGTACACATTTTCAGCTTTGCCCAATAGCAGTTGAAGTCATATATTCTATGAATATTAAATAATAACAGCCGCAGGATCAGAATGTGACGTCTGTTCTTTCCGAACAGACGCCACATGTGTATATATATATATAATATGCCGGTGACGGGCAATGATCCTATCGTTAGTGGGGAGGGGTGGGCAAGTTTGAAGCCCTTACTCTTACGGGAATTAGTTAAACTACGAGTTTGAGTACTATGGGCAGGGCGAAGCTGGGAATTTGTATCTGACGGGAGGCGTGCATGGGTAGTCCTTGCAGGTGCGGTGATCACTGTGTCCCCAGTGGTGTAGGGGTCAGCGCAACTGCCTAGAAAGCAGGAGACCCGGGTTCGAATCCCGGCTGGGTACACATTTTCAGCTTTGCCCAATAGCAGTTGATGTCATATATTCTATGAATAATAAATAATAACAGCTGCAGGATCAGAATGTGACGTCTGTTCTTTCCGAACAGACGCCACATGTATATATATATATATAATATGCCGGTGACGGGCAATGATCCTATCGTTAGTGGGGAGGGGTGGGCAAGTTTGAAGCCCTTACTCTTACGGGAATTAGTTAAACTATGAGTTTGAGTACTATGGGCAGGGCGAAGCTGGGAATATGTATCTGACGGGAGGCGTGCATGGGTAGTCCTTGCAGGTGCGGTGATCACTGTGTCCCCAGTGGTGTAGGGGTCAGCGCAACTGCCTAGAAAGCAGGAGACCCGGGTTCGAATCCCGGCTGGGTACACATTTTCAGCTTTGCCCAATAGCAGTTGAAGTCATATATTCTATGAATATTAAATAATAACAGCTGCAGGATCAGAATGTGACGTCTGTTCTTTCCGAACAGACGCCACATGTATATATATATATCTAAAAACTCATTTATGATACGAACAAAATAACAACGAAATTGCAATTTTCTATAAAATCCCTATTCAAATAGCTACAGACCTTTTACTGATGGTAGAAAATTTTCGCTCCATCAGAATCCTAATTCTTACCTCCAACTTACGCACCAGTGAACCTTAATGTCTTAGAAACAGACGCGACTTGGAGATAAACAAAAACACATTTCCGCTAATTCAATTTAATATTTTAGGTTACCTATTGAACTAATCTAGCTCCAATATTTTCATTGAGAGAAATGAAATGTTATTCGTTTCCTAATATATTTAGTTTCTTAAGAAAAAGTCTAATTTTTTTTAAATTAATGTTTTTTATTTAATTGATTAGTACAAAGTATTAATTTTCGGGGATAAGCTCTGAAAATTAATAACCTATGATTTATTAATACTGCGAGAAGAATTTGACAGAGCGCTGAAAGAACTGAGTCGAAACAAGGCCCCTGCAGTAGATGATATTCCGTCTGAACTGCTGATATCGTTTGGAGAGCCAGTCATTAATACGCCATAATGTACGAGAATCATTTGCATTAAACTGCAGGAAACTTTTCCACTATTGATAAACATATTCGTTTCCAAACAACCCTTTCAACATCAAGTCAGTATCCTGAAGCTACGTTTATTATCATAACTCTGCATTTGTCCTCCTGGAAATGAGTTGCTGCCGCAGGAGTGCATACAAAGCCTGTTTCATTTTTATAGAATTACATCTTTATTTTTCCCTGCCTCTGTTTTGCTACATCCAGTACTGTGCAACCGAAATCACAATGTTTTATCTCTTAATGTTATTAATTCAACTCGACCGCGCATTCCACTGCTATGGCGGTTGTTAATTACGTAATGGGCAAGTTAACTCGCATTAATAGGGAAGCACAGAGAAATTAAAACTGCTGAACATTACACGTATAACATAAAATTATTTTAAGGTCGGAAGAGGATTTAAACTCTACAGTGCTTTGCGCCGGGTAATCGTAGAAAATATTATATACTTCAAAATATATAAACTATTAAACCGCCGTTTCGGCATTGTTCATGTGAGTTTTAGTACGACCGTAACATCAGTTATATGGTTTGTACAAGGTGCGTCAAAAAGTTCCTTATTTTGCAAACAGCGCTGGCGAGAATGATGTCCCCGCGCATGAACATTGGAAGATTGAATGACACGTCAACAAGCACCCCATATCGTGTAAAGCACTACCGTGAAACAGTGGTACACGCTGCGAACCAGTAACAGGATCAGCGTGAGAACTCGTGTCGTTGCAACCACAGACATGTATTACTAGACCGGCAATCCAATATACAGTATCATTGGTATCAGTGAAGACTCCCCGCCATATTTCTATACATAACGTGAAAGCAGTCCTTTGCGTTATTAATGAAAATAGTCGTAAAATTACCGAAGAACTGACGTAACTACGCTGTCTTTAGACTTTTTACATATGAGAAATTCGTGTGATGTACATGGCTGTAATTTTTTCAGCTGGATTAAGCTTTCAGACATATAGTAATGAGTTGTACTGATTTCCTGTTATTATTAATCTGTTCCAATTTCATTCAACTTCGGATTTTGTGGCAGTAATATGGTCATCACAGAAGTGTAGTTTATCGTTGGATACCACGTATTCTTCTTTTGAGAGTTCTTACGAAATCTACAGTCTGCTTTGACACATACACTAATGAATAGCGTTTCCTGTTTTTGTTAATGTGTACCAGTTTCAGTCAACTTTGGCTTTTCTTTTAATAGTATGACCGTTATAAATGAGCTACTTGTCGTAGATAACACATCTCTTTATGTGTGTGTTTTTCAGATAACTAAAGTTTAATTTAATTGTACGTAATGGTAAAATTTTAGTTACCATCCTGGCGGCCTCACATGATTATGTTGGCAACATCAACAAAACGATAGAAAGCCCTCGCCAAGATAATATATTCTTAGAAATCCACACAAAGTGACCTGATTAGTGTTTCGTACAGACGATGAAGTAAATAAATAATGCTGTACCTGCTCTATGTTTGATAGGTTCTTCTACGTACACTCATTCACTCTGTAAAAGTAATTGTCCTCGTAAACGAAGACTTCATGACAAAATATTTACGCTGTCACGCTGTCACGCTAATGCCGACGTCACATGATTGACAACATAATGACGCGAAGCGGTCAAGACGCTAAGTAAAATTTAACCGTACGTAACAAGTTCTGCTCATAACATGATTCGACAATGTACGTTATGTGTTAAATTTAATTATTGCGGAAGTATTAGTTCATATGCAAATCATTTTCAATTCAACTAGTAAAGCTTACAACGTCATATCGTATCAGATCATAATAGTACCGTACGGAAAACTTTTTTACGTGAGGTGAGGCAAGATGGCGGCGTCAGGCTTCAATCACAGAGGGACGTTTGCCAGTCTAGAAATGTATGTCTGTGGTTGCAACATAGAGCACAAAATGGAGCAACGTGTTAACATCAAGTTTTGTTTTAAATTAGGCAGAACGGTGACGGAGAACAATGGTATGTTAGTTCAAGTTTATGGTGTTGAAGCAGTTTGTAAAAAGTGTGTTTGAGTGGTTTATGAAATCCAACAACGCATGAACTCACTGTTTCAAGCGATTCCACAACAGTCGTTTGCTGACAGTTTCCAACAACTTTACAGCCGATTTCAATTGTGTATTGTAGCTAATGCCGATTACTTTGATGGTGTGTCTTTACAGAAGTAATGTCCGTAGAGCCGTGCAATTGCTATAAGCAATGGTGTTGTGTGGAACGATAAAAGGCCGACTGTGGACCACGGCAAGCGGTTGGTACAGCTGGCAGACAAGACAGGTATCCGGTTAAGCCAAGAAGCCGTTGGGGTCTGTCCAAAACGTCGGAAATCTGGGAAAGGCACATGCTTTGTACTTAAAGGTAATGAGATCTGTTAGCCGAGCGTCTGAGTTACAGGATTCAGTAATTCAGAATAAAATAAAATAATCTACTAAATTATTTACCGTCAACATTTAAGACACCTACGATGTTAGAAAAATTACACACATCTCATGATCTTAAAAGTAACTTCAACGTCTCAAAAAGTACAAATGTTTATGACTACTAAATCAAAAAGTGGGGGAAAGTATTACAGTTGAAGAAGAATGGGTAGCTCTGAGAGATAGGGCAGTGAAGGCCCCAGAAGATCATATAGGCACAAGGACAGGGCCCAATAAAGATCCCTGGATAACACGGGATATTCTGAACGTAATTGATGAGAGGAGAAAATGTAAAAATTCAGCAAGTGAAGCAGGCAAAAGGGAGTAGAAACGTCTGAAAAATGAGATTGTCAGGAAGTGCAGACTGGCTAAGCAGGAGTGGCTAGAGGACAAATTCAGAACCGTAGAAGAATTTATAACTAGGGTAAAAATAGATACCGCCTACAGGAAAATAAAAGAGATATTTGGAGACAAGGAAAGTAGCTGTATGAGTATCAAGGACTCAGACGGAAAACCAGTACTAAGCAAACAGGGAAAAGCTGAATTGTTGAAGTAATATAGAGAGGGCCTATACAAAGGAAAAAAAAATTACGCAGTATTCTAGAAATGGAAGAAGAAGTGGAGGAAGATGAGATAGAAGATAACATACTGAGAGAAGAATTTGACAGAGCGCTGAAAGATCTGAGTCGAAACAAGGCACCTGCAGTAGATGATATTCCGTCTGAACTGCTGATATAGTTAGGAGAGCCAGTCATGATAAAATTGTTCCACCCAGTACGCAAGATGTATGAGAGAGGGGAAATACCCTCAGACTTCAAGAAGAATATCGTAATTCTAATTCCAAAGAAAGCAAGTGCAGACAAGTGTGAAAATTACAGAACTATCAGTTTAACCCTCGCACCGCACACTTGTTTTCAATTACCTTCCAAAATTTTTTTATCATACATCAAGTGCTCCAAGCTCACTAATATATACATTGGAATCTTTTATGTATCTGGAACATTGTAAATAATTATTTAGTTACCTGTAGTGTTTTTTTATTATTACAACGATGAGTCAGGAATGATATTTATATAATGTGCGTAGTATTATTAATAAAAAATGTTTTGTATTTCTATATGTTTAGCCTTCTTATATTTGAAAGTATATAATGGAACAGAATATCTTAATGACTTTATTTAGTTGTTACAGTGAGTATCATATGGTATTTACAAATCTGATAAATGTTACACTTCAACATAATGTATAAATTCAACCTGAGTCTGAACTTCAATGTACAAAGTAATATATAGTTATATAATATAATTGCTTATTTGATATTTACAGTATATTTTGGCATAGGACTTTTACAAAATTACTATTGCAGCATATTTGTGCAAAAACATATAAGAAAGATGGAAATAATTATTAGAATGAAGTCAAAAACTGTAACTAATATATCAGTCACCACTTACATTGTCAGTGAGCACACTCGGTACAAATTATGGCTCTATGTTCATCACAGATCGCCCTTTTACAATCCTGGCAACACATTTCGGTTTTTGTGTCCCTTTTTCTCGGATATAGTGAACCATAAATGAGCTACACGGAATGCACACTGGGGTAATCAAGACCCCACAGGCGTAAAGCAATCTTTGCAGCTTACCAGTAGTGCAACAACAATGCGGATGTTTGAGTTGACATCACGTACGTGTAGGCAGTGTTACAAACCTAATATACACCAAGTTTCAAAAACTTTTAGCCAACGTACTCTCTGTAATACACACCACAGCGTGCGGTGCGAGGGTTAATAAGTCATGTTTGCAAAATACTAACACGAATAATTTACAGACGAATGCAAAAACTCAGGGAAGATAAGTTTGGATTTAGAAGAAACTTGTTTAATTTACCAGATGATCAAAAAGTCAGTATAAATATGCAAACTTAATAAATCACGGAATAATGTAGATAGAGAGGTTCAAATTTAAACTTGCTTGGAATGACATGGGGTTTTATTAGGGGAAAAAAAGGAAAAAAATAACATTAATGAGAGTCGCAGCAGATGACAAGCTCTCAATACTAAAATCCTTCTAGGTCATAGGTTTTACCCTAGATTAAACTGAATGTAACAGTGTATGCACCGGTGATGCGATACAGTTGTTTAAACAAGACTGGCATTCAAGTGAATCTACCGATCGGAACTGATAGTGCATAACCATAACTCCGGACATGCTTTACAGTGCTGTTCACAACATTATTCATCGACTACAGCTATTGTTGAGAAATGATGGTGTACATACTGAGTATTTCCTGTATAGAACATCATCTTTGCTTTGTCTTAATTTGTTATGTTAATTATTGCTTTTTTGATCAGATGAAGCGCCATCTGTCCGACATTTTTTTAAATAAAATCCCAAGTCATTCCAAGCATGTGTGTCGATTTTTATTTCCCTATCTACATTATTCCGTGATTTATTTTTTCAAATTTATAGTGACTTGTTGATCACCCGGTACTTTTCTGAAGATGGTTCATAACCGAAGCTGGTAAAGTTATAATATAATAAACAGCTGATGGTTGGTATGTAACGATACACCAGAATCGTAGTTTTGATCACTCTCTTGTCTGTGTTCCATTCATGTATCCGTTCAATGTAAGTAATTGTGATGCAAGTTGTTAAAATATATTATTTAAATTTAAAATAATTCCCTCTCTTTGGCTTTTATTTAAATGAATCCGTCCACATCAAATATTTATTTTCTAATGTTTTCAGCTCCTAGACGTCCGTAATAGTTTAATGTTCAGACGCCATTACGATCACTTCGCATGTCTTCAAAATTTCACTCCCTATTAGTCATTCTTATACAATATACAATGTTGCAATCATTTCTTTTGTAATTTTACGAAGCCCTATCATGTTTTTCCTCTTTCTATCATTACAATTAACTCCATGTTTCACCCACGGTCATACAACAATGAAAAGTGAACTGTCTAAGCATTAGTATAATACGGAAAGTGTCTCGAATAATCTCATATTAAATAAGAAAAGATTCACAATATCAGCTTCTGCAGCACGAAGCATAGGATCCAGCTAGATGCTTTCCGTAAATTTTATAACGTGCGCTGCTTTATGTGGTGCCCGCGATGTATTTGGCTTAATGTTTATAAACGTTAATTTGTGCTGTGTTTTAACTAAATTATTCCAAATTCAACATTTCGTTACAACCAATCCTTTGTCAAAATTACAATCGCGGAATCAATTTAACAATTTATGGCATCATACGAAAGCATAGGGTAACGTTAGAGGTAGTATGCATTTAGGCGCGCTTTAGGTTACGGTTGTAACACTAAAAGTGGGCCTTTGCGATCGTCTTTTGACAACTCGAAATTTAAATGAAAATAACGGCTTAACTACGTTGACACGAAAATTGAATAACCGAATTTATAGAGGAGAAAATTCTCTACAACTTTGCTCTCTTATGGTTTTTTTTTTTTTTTTTTTCATATCTCGTAGCGTTTCAAAGATATTTGCAAAAATAACGGCGATTTTGGGATTGTCTGTCTGTGTGTCTGACCGTCTGTCTGTCTGTCCGTAACGTGTTCCCTGTTTTTAAGACGAATCGTTCAACCGATCAGTACCAAATTTTACAGACATGAATGTAGGTCGCCAGAGACCAGTACCTCCCTTTTTCTAATTTTTCGGACAGACAATACGGTATTAATACAAAAAAAAGCTGTTTGTAATATAATTGTAATAGCAAACGAACCGTTCATCTGAAACGAAAATTGAATACCCTAATTGGTAGATGGGAAAATTCTCCACAACTTCGCTCTATTAAGTTTTCTTCATATCTTACATCGTTACAGAGACATTAGGAAAAATAACGGAATAACGGTGATTTGACGATGTCTTGTCTGGCTGTAACGTGTTCCCACGTTTTGGGTCGAACCGTTCAACCGATCGGCACCAAATTTTACAGATGTAATTGTTGGCTACCACAGACCAGAACCTCGCTTTTTGAAATATTTCGGACAAGAAATACTTTATTAATACAAAAAAGCCGTTTGTAATGTAATTTTAATTGCAAATAAACCGTTCATTTAACGCGAAAATTGAATAAACGAATTTGTAGAGGAGAAAATTCTCTACAACTTTGTTCCCACATGTTTTTTTTTTTTTATCTATATCTCGTATCGTTTGAGGGATATTTGCGAAAATAACGGAGTTTTGACACTTTTCAGTGAATTAACGAAAACCAGCCGTTCGCAGATGTCACGTGACATTCCTCGCCCAGAACTCTCTGTGGCATACACCATCTTGCGTTGCATATTTGATGATTTTCTTATCGTAACTTACACGTTGTCATTTTAAAGCAATGGCGCACTGAAGAATTAACAAAAACACGTCGTCCTCCGTACGATAAATGATAATCTAGTATCTACAAATGCCATATTAGCATCAGTTAACGACGACTATCTATAGTATAAGATTAGAGAACACAGCTTGTAACTGTCAGCTGTATCGTAATGGGCAATGCGTTAGATTGTGATGCTGGCGGTCAGTGGTTCGAAGCCCGCTGCTTCCAAAATTTTTTTTTTTCTAGTAGGGTTTCAGACACTTTTATTAATTAATTTTTTATTATTTAGATTATTATTTTGGTCACAAATATTTGCAAAAACGTATAAAACTACAAATCTAAAGTGGGCCGTAAAACACGTCAGTGCGATTTTTTAATATCTCTTAAATATCCTTTCTTCCAGGAGTGCTAGTCTTGCAAGTTTCGCAGGAGAACTTCTGTGAAGTTTGGAAAGTAGGAGGAGAGGTACTGGCGGAAGTAAAGTTGTGAGGCGGCATCGTGAGTCGTGTCGGGATAGCACAATCGGTAGTGAGCTTGCCCGCGAAAGGCAAAGGTCCCAGGTTCGAGTCCCGGTTCCGGCACAAAATTTTAATCTGCCAGGAAGTTTCAACACATATTTTGATTGAGAGCCGTAGCGTAGTGGGCAGGCGTTGGACTCTGACGCTAAAGGTCGGTGGTTCGGAATCCGCCACTACCTAATTTTTTTTCCCTACAAGGGTTTCAGACACTCTTATTAATTAATTTTTTATTATTTAGATTATTATTTTGGTCCAAAATGTTTGCAAAAATTTATGAAACTACAGATGTACAGTGGGCCGTAAAACAAGTCAGTGCGATTTTTAAAAAAAATATTCCGGCTGTTAACAGCAAGTCTCAGTAAACAACTGAAAATGAAACTAGTTTTTATTTTTTATTTTATGGCGGATCCCTCTGGCACCATGGCTCCAACAAGAAGGACCGCCGTCGATTTGATTGCTGCAGCAGCAGTGCTACGCCGTGCCTTTTCGCTGCCGCCGCGACGCCGGCGTCGCCTCGTGGTGTTGGCGTCGCGCGCCGCTGCTCACGCGACGTACGAGTGCGGCGAGCTGCCCCAAAACTGGCCGCGTAATTGTTTTAAATTACGGCGCGGCCACATGGCGTGGCGGGCCTCGTGGTGAGATACGGTAAACGCCACGCCGCAGCCGCAGCCGCAACCGCCTCCGGACACGCCACGGCGCACGCTCGGCCCCTGGACACGCCCCCTTAACTGGCTGACGGCTGTGGTTTTGGCGGCTAAGTAGCGGGACGGCGGCGAAACGGGAGACCACAGGAGGACGAAAGGAAAAACTGACGCTCCATAGTTTATAGCTGTGCGAAAATCTTACCAGGGTTGGAACTTAACTAGTGGCAACTATTTAGGCGCAACCAATACCAAAGCGTTACATGTTTACACCTGTTACTGTCCATCATGGCAGAGGGGACTGAGGCGCTCCAGTCACCGTCTCCACGGCCACTACGGTCGGGGGTTCGAATCCCCCTTCGGGAATGTATGTTTGTGCCGTCCTTAGTATTAGCTAGTTCATAAGTAGTTTGTAAGTTTAGGGACTGATGAGCCCGTAGTTAAGTCCCATAAGCTATACAAACATTTGAACATAATTGTCCATCAAAGTAGTCACCAGCGTTTTGCAGAACCAGTTGCCAGCTATTTGGAAGGTGTAGTACACCGATTACAGAGCCTCCTCTGTAGATGGTGCGAATGGGGCGTTCTACTGCCTGTCGAAAATCTGGAACAGTTTTGAAGCGATTGCCGCCAAGTAGTTCCTTCATCTTCGGAATAAGATCAAAAGTCCTTTTGACGTAAGTCCGAAGAGTTTGGTGGATGGTACAGTACTTCCCAATCCATATCGACCGAACGGAGCAGCCACAGTGTGAGGATACAGGGTTTTAGGTTAGTAACCCCTTTGGTATGTTTTGGTCGAACGATAGTTATCGTTGGCGTGCAGCGATAGCTGCTGAGCGACAATGCTTTGCAGCGGCGTAACTATGGGGGGGGGGGGGGGGGATGAAGGTGATAGAACCTCCCCCACAACCCGAAAAGAAAGAAAGAAAGAGAGAGAGAGAGAGAGAGAAATAAGAAAAGAAAAAGGAAAAAAAAAAGAAATCATATAACAGCAATCTAGTAAAGGTAAAGATTGGAAACTTGGGGTGTTTTACCATAAGCTTTCATTGGAAGGGAATGAATTAGTTTCTTCAACGGGAGTGGTAGATGGTAGTCTGTCTGAAAAGTGGCTAAAATTTTGCTCGTCAATCCGATCTATCTCCCCCCCCCCCCCCCCCCCAAATCCAAGTCCTAGCTACTCCACTGATGCTTAGGTTGCAACGTTTCTTGTTTGTTGGCCGGTGTACGGTAGTCTCCCGCCGACCCCAGAGCGAGGTAGTAGCACGTTGACAGTGAGTCCGTAACCAGCGTTTAGCGGTGGCTAAAGTTTTTGCCCTTCAGTCGTATCGCATATGAGTTTCAGTTGCGTATTGAAATGTTTCAGTGTGGACTTGTAGACATTCATCGTAGTGGCACGCGGTTATTTAATCAGTGTATTTAAAGGAACGGTTTTTAACATTTGTCGTTCCATAATAAAGGAAATTAACAAAGTTTATTGTTATGGATCAACCTAGTAATTTTCCACATCCCATACCGTCAAATCATTGGAACAAATATTAAATGATTAAGCAGCAAATAGAATATAACGGCAACTTCGCCCAACGAGGATTAGGTGGACACAGCTGTGACGTTACAACAGCTTGTGCAGTATGAGGCGGCGCAATGTTGTGAAAAATAATAGGTGCGTTCCGCACAAAGTGATGCCGCTTCTTTCGCAAAGCTGGTCGCAGGTGATGCTCCAAAAGCGAACAGTAAAACTAAAGTCTAAAATACACAATCAAGACACTCCCGCAGATGTTTATTATACAGGGTGTCCCACGCAAGTGTTTCACCCCAGAAATCTTTGGAACTACACGAGATATTGAAAGACGACTTTCACGGTCATGAACTTACAGTAGGGGCTTATGAAAGTAGGTACTGTAAGACAGTTTGAAATGTAAAGAAGTATTATTTTCGACGTAAACTTACGTTTTTTAATGAATACCCCATATTATTTCTTAAGCAATCAATAGCATGAAAAATCACAAAAACAATGGCGTGGGAAGCATCGCGATGCGTCATTTACATCCGGAGGAACTGCGAAGCGAAGTCTACGTTTGGAATACATGAGGCGTGCTGTTAGCGCGTGTGCGAGACTCAACCGTGAGTCTCGCTTGAGTCTCGCACACGCGCTAACAGCACGCCTCATGTATTCCAAACGTAGACTTCGCTTCGCAGTTCCTCCGGATGTAAATGACGCATCGCGATGCTTCCCACGCCATTCTTTTTGTGATTTTTCATGCTATTGATTGCTTAAGAAATAATATGGGGTATCGATTAAAAATAAACGTAAGTTTGCGTCGAAAATAATACTTCTTTACATTTCAAACTGTCTTACAGTACCTACTTTCATAAGACCCTACTGTACGTTCATGACCGTGGAAGTTGTCTTTCAATATCCCGTGTAGTTCCAAAGATAACTGGGGTGAAACAATTGAGTGGGACACCCTGTATACTGCGCCAGCAGCGCGGCAGGCGGCCAGCAAGCTACATTTCTGAATACTATATTGTAGGACTGCGAATAGTATCGTTTATATTGATATTAACTTACTTTTTACGTAAGGGAATGTACTTAGTGCTATAAATAAAGGCAATAATTTAAAAATAGCACCACATTTATCATTCTTAAGTTTCCTAACGTACGAAACGTTACTTTATAGTGGAAAATAGGACTGGTACAGGATGAACAGTCTACCAACCACTAGCAAGAGTTATTGCTCACAGAGTAGCCTCTGTAGATTTAGCAATCTTTTCATTACATCTAGCAGGTATTTCATCAATTATAGGAGCAATCAATTTTATTAAAACAGCCATTAATATACGATCAAATAACATAACTCTTGAACAAACACCGCTATTCGTTTGATCAGCTGCATCCACAGCCCTATTATTACTATTATCATTACCAGTTCTAGCAGGAGGAATTACTATATTATGTACTGATCGAAATCTTAATACATCATTCTTTGATCCAGCAGGAAGAGTTTATTTACAATTATGTTGTAACCTACAGGTTTTTCGCTGAATAATATCATTTTCTATTAAAAATAAAAAAATTTCTATGAAACACTCGAGGACATGCCCTTTGAAAGAAAGACATCGCTTTTCTACTCAGGAACGATAATGATTCTTCACTAAACTTCCAGTAAAATCGGTGAGTGTGGAAATTAGGAGACGTATATAGAACGTAATAACTACTGTATTCGAAGTAACATATAAGGCACCACAGCTGAAGCTGAAGGAAAACCGTGACAGACGTGGCAATAAAGCAGAAAAGAAGCTATTAAACTGTCTTCCAACGAAGAAGTGCCCAATTCCTCAACTGTTACTACAGCTGAAGCACAAACGGCAAGAATCTTCAAAACGTCGACGTTTCAAGCTAAATTAATTGTACTGAAAAGAATATGCGCGTATAAGAAAGGCGAGTGAGGTGTAAAAATGTGAGAATCATTAGACTCCACATCGAATTGATACGTGTCAAAAAAATGTCTGTCATAGTTAGAACAGATCATAACAGAAATTTATGTTTCTCTTATGTTACATTCTAATTAGTTTCAGCCGAATAAGCTGCAAACATACACATAATCGTACGTATTCGCTCATGACGAAGATGTTCTTTATACCACTGAATAAAATTCGGTTGTTTTTACATTAATTTCCATATTACGACGTCTCTCGATATTTTACTAATGCTTGTAATGCAAAAATTATACTATTTCGTTAATTACGTACAGAAATAACAAACTTCACTCCTTCGACGGCTCGCCCACCGCAAGCATCAGTTGGTAACAACCTTCACATCATTAAAAGTCACGACTGTTTATGTTAGACTGTGGTAAAACTGTGCATTGGCGTTTTGCTATGGAGGAACGTAAAGCGTTAGGATAACACCGTCACAGGCGTACACGAGACTCACGAAACACGTGTTATGATGCACTTTCTACTTTCGCGGCGAGCCACAATGACGCCATTCGTCGCGTTTCAGTTTTGCCTCGTACGATGTGGCCAATGTCTCATCCAGTGTTAACGATACTGCGTATCAAGTGCGTCTGAGCATTGTAACGCGACCATTTCTGTATTTTCGTCGATTCATGCGGAACCCATAGTGATACAATTTTTTTGCATGCCCTGGCATCCTTACAGGATGTGAATCACAGTCGTATATGCTAATACGGTTTCGTCTGGCTCACGAATCATCTGGCGTCGATCACTATCCACAGTACGCACTTCTTCAGACACGCTGAGATGACCTGTCCGACGCATATCTGCCAGTTTGCCGACCTTCTTTGAAGGCTTTTACCTAAGTTGCCTCTGTTCTGTACAGCAATGTCGGTTCCTTGCACGCAACTTAAAGACCTTGATGACACTGTCGTGCTGTTCGACCTCTGGCACATTCAATCCATCCGTTGTTCCTATTTCGAAAACATAGTGACATCGTTACGTTATACCGTTCGCTCACAAGTGACTGTTTTTTCCTCGACGGTGTGCATGACATGACGTGTGACGGGCGAGTCTGTTTGCTCTTTAAGTATGGTAGGCATGTCTACAACATGTCTATCAGCGACAATAGGAGATTCCATTGCTTTACTGTCTTCACAACAGTGTTGCCACTATTTTTTGTGTCCCAGCCTCGTCGCCGCTTTTGTGTCTCGTTTCCGTCGTAGGTGTCGGTGGCCGAGTAGGAAGATCGACACAGGAATAAAGGTAGCACGCTTGTGCAGGTACGGAGGTGAGCAGCCAGTGGGACAGCAGGAACTAGAAACACTAGAGTAAATTAGAACGAGATATATATTGCACAAAATGTATACAATACTCAACTTTTACATAGATCAGTACTGCAGAATGCTGATACATAGTTGATCTAGAGGACTGCTTAGTGCCTATCCGATAGCAAAGTCTTCACTGGTGCCTATCTGGTTCCTATCTCAGTCCCAAGTGAACGATGTCGTTCAGTGGAGGCCACGAGCATAGTTGCAGCAGAGGGCACTCGTGACTGTAGTCGTAAGAACGCCGCGCCGTGCGTGCATGGCGGCGCGCGGCGAAAGTAGGTGGTGCGCACTTTGTACTTGTGCGACACCACACTATTTAAGTTCCAAGTCTCGTGTATATGCGTCTATCCTTTCCCCGAATATATTATTCGCATTTAATTTGTAAATAAAAGAATTAACTTTGCATTTACCACAAAATTGTGCAGCTAAATACAACCGCTGACAATTAACTTCGGTGGAGAGTCCCGTACCATTAACGTAGATGAACTATGAACTACAGTTATATTACAGACCTTGTAAATAGTCACACTGAGCTGTGTGTCCTGGAAACTTTGCAGGATTCTTCTTTCGGGATGGTGTTCAAAGCTATATTTGTACTGAGTCACCGTCGCTTCGTGAGTCAGTGTTACGAAATTTGCTAGAAACTCACACAGACAACCCGGTTTTTTTTTTTTTTTTTTTTTTTTTTTTTTTTTTTTTTTTTTTTTTTTTTTTTTGCCCTTGTTACTTGCTTAATATGTTATGTATTGCGCGACAATTATTTTAAGTAATTCGTTATTTCGAAGCATACTTTTACGACGATTGAAAGATCAGTAAACCGCCTGTAGTTGTCACCTATAACATTTGTGCAGCATTTGCTAATTGCGTTTACAGTCCCCGGACCCACTATTGTTACACCGTCGAATGCAATGTATGCCCACTTGACGTGTCTCAGCGGAGGATTACTATGCTGTGGCCAGGCGGCTAGTCATTCGTGGCGTATCGTTCACATGTAACTGTAATTGCGTGATATAACTTTATCTTTGCAGTAATAATTGATAAAGTGGGCAAAAGGAATATAATTATATACAATCAATAGTCAGACAAGAGTAAAAAAAAATAATAATTCCGAGTAGGATTGAAACTCGGGTCGTCTATGTGACAGTCCAGCGCCTTGGTAATTTCAACACGCTGACTCACGTACCAAAGATCACTTATAGGTATAGCTGTTAGGCGCTGGACTTTGCTCTCGATTTTCGTGGAAATCAAGGCGCATTGGAAGAAATCATTTTAGCTTGGTGGTCCGGAGGAGTTCCCGCACAACATACCTGCGACCCATCAAAATTCGTTGTACCATACTTGGTGTTACCCTTGTGAGTTTGAGTCGAGGGACTAGGAAGAATGTGCAGCATCGACATCTAACGAGTATGATTCTGGGGGAGGGGGCTCATTTTTTTAATGTAAAGACTATTGTATTCGTTAATCTGTGACTTATATTTACACTTTTTATAATTTAACCAATTATACTACGAAAACAACTACAAAAGAAATAATATGAGTAGGCTCGCATTAATTTGGAAGTTGAAGAGAGCAACTTCATGGAAATGTATACAATCTTTATTTTCGATTTTTTCAGATTTAATGTTGTCTGATGCATAAGGTTTCCACATTTAATTTAATATTTTAAATTCTTTGTAAAGTTGACGTATCTTAGCATTGTTACAACATGTAATTTTATATTTTAATTCCATGCAGATTTCTCAGCATATCTTCATATCTTCAGAGATACTATTATCGCTGGGCGCAGAGACTGTAGTGAGTAGGAGAGTCTTTCGGTAGCAGCTAGCGTGAGGAGTGCAGCAGTCTCTATTTTGACTCTGGAGCAGTCGGCACGTTGAGACTGTCTGTGACAGGTATTCTGTAAGCGAACTTTATTATTTAGCTTATGGTCGAGGAAGAACATGGAGGTAAATATGCGCCAGCGAAAGAAAGCTTGATTAATCTTGTAATGGCAGGTTAGATATCAATTAAAATCGTGCTTCGGTCTCATTTTGTCATTGCCAAAACATTGTTTGTTACTGTTCGTTGTTAATTGTTGAAAAGAACTCTTAATGTCATTAATGATTTCTTTTGCAAGTGTAAAAAATTTTGCCTCAAAATCAATATAGGAACCGTTATTAAAACAAAAGACGTGTCAGTCTATATCTTTTAATTAATGTAGTTTTCTTTTCCTCTGTACATTTTCTTTTGTTCTAATCCAGTTTTTAGTCAGCATACTTTGGGCCATACTACACTACACTGCTGCCGTAGCCTTTGTTGTTGTTGTTCCTGTGTTGCTGTAATTCTTGCGAGAAAAGTGAATACGTTACTTGGAGGTAAGTCCAAGAACAGGGCCATAAATTCGACAAAAATAGAGAAATCACGTTTTGCTACTTCTGCGCATAAAAACCTTACCTCAGCTTCGACTAATTAAATGCAGTTGTCGTATATTTCAAAACAGTTGTCAGGTTGCAATAAAAATTATACCAGTTTCAGTTCCATTTTTGTTCAAAGTAATTATTCAATTTTTATTTAGAATACTTGAAACAGATACCTTTCACTCGACAATTTTGTTTCGGCCCATTTGAAACAAATAACTTTCACATGTTCTTCTCGATTCGTTACTGAAAATAGTTTTAAGCGTTTGCGCTTAATTATCATAACACACTGTATTATTTAAGAGTCTACGATCTACTCAATTAGTCATTCATGGTACGCAAGTCCGTAATTTTAACATTAATAAATTGCATTTAGGCATACGTTTTTATGTTACTGACCCTCTAGTTGTTTTATGATACAAGTATTTCTTCCTGTGACGGCGACCCACAGGTTGAAAAACACTGCCCTAGCGCGTTGACACCAAATTGCGCCACAATGTTGTAATGAATTCGTTCCTTATAGCGTCCACACTCATTTCTAAGGTTGTTTCATCCAGTGTTACTTGTGCGTTAGCGGCGACGAGTCTACGCGAACGCCGCTGCCCAAGTTCAAATAAGTGCAGGTCGTTGGTGAAGGATAATTCCAGAAATTTTCTATTTCGACACACACTTCGAAACGTGTCCATAAAAAATATTTTTGTAAGAAAATGTCTAATATTGTACCTCCTGTTTTGTCAATTTTGGTTAGTGTGTGTGTTCCGGAGGAATCCGTGAACAAATTGATTTGGTATATTCATCTCAGTTACGGACACTATGGTGCCAAGAAGTGCTTCGTGAAATTACGCGACTCTTGTTATTTCATCAACATGGAGAAACGTATACGCAATGTGTTATCTCGATGCAAATTGCGTCAGAAAGCCGCCGACCATATCGCATTCTGCTCCACTTTTTCCAATTATACCTTCAAAATTAAAGCAGTTAGCAGCCGTTGACCTGTTTGGACCTCTTCCGAGAACTAACAATGGTTTCTCTTTTGTCTTCGTTGCTATTGAGCTCACATCAAAATTTGTATCTTTTACTCCGCTCCGCCGTGCCACGGCGAAGACAGTAACTAACGCCTTTGTCAAAAACTTCCTAAAAGATGTTGGCCATATAGACAAAGTCATCTGCGATAATGGACCTCAATTCCGTTCTCATGATTGGGCACGGATGTTGCGGCGCAGAAACATCAAACCCGTGTTCATATCACTCTATCATGCTGCCTCTAACCCTTGTGAACGGGTGATGAAAGAGCTTGGAAAACTTTGTAGGCTGTATTGCTACCGACGACACATCACACGGGGTAGATATCTTCTGTCATTTCAAAATATTATAAATGAACTTCCTAATGATTCTACAGGCCTTTCACCAATTCTGGTTCTGAAAAACAAGCAACCTCCCGACCGTATCAAGGAACTGATACCTTTTCCTAAACACAGAAGACTACGTCATCTTGAGATCATTGAATTGGCGCTTAAAAACATTAAGAAAGCCGCTGAAAAAAGGAAACGCTCTCAACGTAATTGTTATGCCAAACAACTCTATGTAGGGCAAAAGGTATTAATTAGATCCCACCACTTATCCCACAAGGGAAGATCTATGATTCGCAAATTCTTCTTACTGTACAATGGTCCGTATCGAATCAAACGTATCATCCACGACAACGTCGTTGAGGTAGAAACTTTAAAGACGCACAAGTCGAAAGGCATACTCCACATTTCCAATATTAAAATGTTCAAGGCTTAAAATTGGGGTAGAGAGTCCATTAATCTGTTTTGGACACACCAAGTGTCACTATTCTTCCGCTTTTCCTTAGTGCGCTCTATCTACCTCTTTTTCTCACTATTACTTTTCTCTAACTCTGAATACTTATGCTCTGTGCTACGCTGGTATATTATCATGCGAAACTAATCTACTTGCAGTTTGCATTTAACGGACTCAATGGCTGTACAAGGCATATAAAATTAAAGGAAAATTTTTGATTGATTAATCTAATTAAGTTCCTATGTTTCAGAAAATATCAGATTTCTCTTCTGTATTACTAATTGCATAACTTACGAACTTCTGAGCGAGTGAAGAAGATTTTGAGTTGACATAAGCATTTTGTAAGCCAATTAAGAAAAAAAAAAGGACATCCTGACACAATATGTCATGGTGGTCTTTAAAATGCATTATTGTTTATGAATAAATGATGGTAAGGAAGGTATTGGTAACAGTCAAAGATGTTTGATAAATGTAATTATGTGGACGAGAGTATACAATGATTATGAAGCAATTATGAGGAGAATCGCTCTGTTATTAATGATGCTATGCTCTGTTCTTTTCTTATGTGCTTACTCGCACTGCCCTTTGTATTTTCTCGTTGTGCTTATGTGCACCATTTTATATGTTGATGCATTGTGCCTTCAGTGGCATGTGTGATTGGTGTTGCTAATGATGCTATGCTCTGTTCTTTTCTTATGTGCTTACTCGCACTGCCCTTTGTGTTTTCTCGTTGTGCTTATGTGCACCATTTTGTATGTTGATGCATTGTGCCTTCAATGGCATGTGTGATTGGTGAGAATCATATCCTTCTGATGCTCAGTAATTATATGTAATTATGTGTAATGAATATTTCTAATTATGCTTGCAGCTATGCTTATTGCTCTTGTAATCAAAGCTTACCGCTATGCTCACTAATTATGTACCTAAGCCCTACCACTATACCAATTATTTTTATAATTAAGCTCAATGACAATGTATGGTTATGCTTATACGTTGCACACAGCCATCTCTCTTGCAAACTTGCAGTTATGCCATAAATTGCGCCTAGTTAAGGTTAGTTAATGCACAGAGATACTTTGCTTTTGCTTATTGCTATCTTCAAAATTTTATTGATGATCTTGTTTACGAAAATCTGCAGCTATGCCTAAGAAATAGTTACGTCTGTGTTTATGTTATCGGATGATTTACTGTGATGTACAGCTATTAAAGTGCCAAAATTTGCCTTAATTGTTTTGTTTGACCCTACTGTTGACTCAGACAGACACAGACATGACCTGATGACTTGAACCTCTTTTGATATTCTCATGAATTTTCCTTGATGTGTTATACCTTAAGGCAATGAAATGTGTAACTCAACTGAGACAAAAGCCTGGCCATGGCAACATATGTAATTTAATTGTTATAATTTGGTGGTAATGCAATCCCCACCATAGTGATGTATGTCAATTTAAAGAGATGTAAACTAGTGGTAATTGGAATGTTAAGTTATTTGAAATGACTTCATGTTAATCGCTCTAATTATGACAACAAATTTTCTTTATATGATCTAATGCCAAATTGATGACAAGTACCCTGAATGTATTTCATACGATTATGTGTTTGTAAAATAATGTGTACATAGTATGTAAAGCCTTATGCCTATATGAAATGACACTAATTTTGTAGATACTCTAGTATAAGAACTAAATTACTCATTAGTATTCAAATGTATCCGTCTTCAAGACCCTACTTGTAATGTAAAAATATGGTTGAATACCATGACCCCATCTGTACCACTTGAATTTGGGGCAAAGTTTTTCTGTAGACATGTACTAATCAATGACTTTTCTTTCAGTGTAAACTGAAATATCATGACTATGTTACTAATTTGTGTGTAAAATGCTTTATTTCATGTACTTTGGACACGCATGGGAACTGGCAATTTCGCACACAAGATTGCATAATGCACACAGAACAATGGACGTGCTATTATACACCACTAATTTTGGGCCTTTTAATGAAGCTTTTGGTTGGATGATGTTTGGCCACATAGTACTGTCCATTGCAGCCTCGGCCAACCACCACCATTTTGCTCTAATTTTGGCTATGCAGATGCAGTCTGCTAATAGCTCCGTTGGTTGGAGCACATTTTGTTGTCAAATTGCATGGAGGAATACATCAGAACCTTTTCCCCATGACTTCAACTTCGATGCAACCAGCCAGCTCGCCTACAGTGTGGTGTAATCTTACAGTGTTTCGTGTTCGTGTGCAGACCTAAAATGAATGTTAGGATAATGTGCTGTTCGTGTGCAGACCTAAAATTAATGTTAGGAGCTAATGTGATATTCGTGTGCTTATACTATTCAGTGCCTCCCATTGCAAATGTTGTCCACAGGTTCATTACCAGTGTTTAGGTATATTTCATGGTTCTTTTACATTCTGTGACCAAAATAAGATTTTTGCTCTTGATAGATACATATGCTTTCAGAACTATAATGAGTCAATACCCTTTAGTCTGAAATGTCATTGGGCCTATTCGATTGACAAAAGTTACGTTGAAATGCTATTATGCCGAAACAGATACAAATGTTCATTTTATGTTTCCAGAAAAATACTGATCTATGTTACAAAATTTAGATATATGGGACTTACACTACTGTGCGTATTACTTGTAATTACCTCATTTTCTCAAAAGAATGATGACATTAGTTAAACTATCTTTTGTATAACTTTGTATATGCTCATGTTTATTATTGTATTTTTTCCATTTGTATATTACTTCTAGCTACCTCATTTTCTCCACTATGTCATTTGTCAAACTATGTTCTGTAAAATTCTGTATATTTTCTTATGTTTATCATTATGTATATTTGTCATGTATTCCATCTATTGCTGATGTTCTGTAAATTTTGACATTTGCTTATGCCTGTCACATCATGTACCACTCCATGCATGACTTTTGTTGGTACTGTTTTGTAAAATTGCATGTATTTATGACATTCACATTTTTGAATTTTTCTATGAACTCCATCTGTTGTTTTAATCTTGAATATCTTGTGTAAAAATGATTATCAGGTTTTCATATTTTCCGTGTAATACTTTGGATGTCATTAATGGATTTTTGGACTTGAAATTCAGTAATTTTGCTGGCTAGGCAATGCCATTGGCATCACCCACCCTACAAAACTTTAATAGGTAGGAGGGGGGTGATGATACGTGTCCATAAAAAATATTTTTGTAAGAAAATGTCTAATATTGTACCTCCTGTTTTGTGTCTAGTAACTTGCTTGCAAGAAAATGTATAATACCGCTCCTACTGTGTGTATCGATATGTGTTCTTAACTCTGTGAAATATCATCTTTGGCAAAGATCATGTATTGCACAGCATTGTAGCTCGCGCTGAGAGAGAGAAGCACTTGTGGTTCAGCTCGCTTAGAGAGTGGTTGAGTTGTGTGTATGGCTCCGATGTAGAGCAGAGGCTGCTGTGCCAGCAAGTCGATTTGATTGCATTTGGAATATATATTGTATTGTATTATAACACCACTGGAATGAAGGTAATTGCATTTGATGTCATTAGGAAGAAGTTGTATTATGCAGGTAATGTAATGCTGATTGTTAATAATAAGTAATAAAGTTGACCTTTCTTTCCTGTTTCATTTACGTAGTTAGAAGATTAACCTACTTCCTTCATTTGATAATTAGTTATTAGTGGATTTAAAGTGCAGTATTGATTTTGATAATATTGTTGAACAGATTTCGTTATTGGTGCCATAGTAAATGATAATTAATTGACTATGATACTAAATTTCAATAATCAGAAACAGATCTGCATAAAATTCTCAGAGTCAAACATAAAAAAGTGGTTTGTGGTTTTTTAATATCTTTCTCGCAGTCAAAATTTTTGAGTATAGTCAGTGTCTGTTTCAAATGGTGACTTGCCACTGTTGTTTTGTGTTCAAAATATCCGTTGCGCACATAATCAGTTTAATGCACTATTTCTTATTTAATAGTATATACATAAATATAAGAGCCATAATTAAACCAATTTGCTGTGTTAGTGAAAAATTTGTTGTCTGATTTAACGATAGGTTCAACATCCACAACACACACAGGAGCTTTTAACTTAACAATAGAGATCTGCACAACGACACATCTTAACCGTATCGTTAAATTATTACTTAAAATTTATAAAGCGCTTTTCACTTCAGATGAATTTTTTTTACAAATCTTTTGGCAGTAGTAATAAGCAACAGTGAAACTACATTGTATCCTCATTTTGTCTCTTTCAGTATCTCTACGTAATAAGAAGGGATACAGGATGACACTACGTGCTACGGGGTCGGATCACAAAATTTTAACAAAGTGAGAAAATATCACAGCATACACAATGACAGTTAGGTGCCTCATACAGCAAAACACACATTTAAACTTGTTGTTGTTGTTGTGGTCTTCAGTCCAGAGACTGGTTTGATGCAGCTCTCCACCCTACTCTATCCTGAGCAAGCCTTTTCATCTCCTCATAAGAACGACAACCCACATCCACTTGAATCTGCTTATTATACGCGTCTCTTGGTCTCCCTCTGCGATTTTTACCCCACACACTTCCCTCCAATGCTAAATTCACAATTCCTTGATGTCTAAGAATGTGTCCTACCAATCTATCCCTTCTTTTAGTCAAGGTATGCCAGAAATTTCTTTTCTCCCCAATTCGGTTCAGTACCTCCTCATTAGTTACGCGATCCACCCACCTAATCTTCAGCATTCTTCTGTAGCACCACATTTCAAAAGCCTCTATCCTCTTTCTGTCCACATTGCTTATCGTCCATGTTTCACTCCCATACAAGGCAACACTCCATACAAATGCCTTCAGAAAGGACTTCCTTAGGCTTAAATCAATATTAGATGTTAACAAATTTCTCTTTTTCAACAACGCCTTTCTACCCATTGCCATTCTGCATTTTATATCATCTGTACTGCGACCATCATTTGTTATTTTACTGCCCAAGTAACAAAACTCATCTACCTCCTTTATTGTTTTGTTACCTAATCTAATTCCTTCAGCATCACCTGATTTTCTTACACTGCACTCCATTACCCTAGTTTTACTCTTGTTAATGTTCATCTTATATGCACCTTTCAGCACACTGTCCATTCCGTTCAATTGCTCTTGCAGGTCATTTGCTGTCTCTGACAGAATTACTATGTCGTCGGCAAAACGCAATGTTTTCAATTCTTCACCCTGAACTTTAATTCCTTCTCCAAATTTCTCCTTGCTTTCCTTTATAGCTTGCTCAATGTACAAATTGAACAACATTGGGGAAAGGCTACAACCCTGTCTTACTCCCTTTCCAACCACTGCATCCCTTTCATGCCCTTCAACTCTGACAACCGCTGTCTGGTTTTTGTACACGTTGTAAATAACCTTACGCTCCCTATATTTTACTCCTGCTTGCTTCAGAACTTGAAAGAGTTTATTCCAATCAACATTGTCAAAAGCCTTCTCCAAATCTACAAAAGCTAGAAATGTTGGTTTGCCTTTTCTTAATCTATCTTCTAGGATAAGCCGTAAAGTGAGTATTGCCTCCCGTGTTCCTACATTTCTCATGAACCCAAACTGATCTTCCCCGAGGTCGGCTTCTACCAGCTTTTCCATCCTTCTGTATATAATTCGTGTTAATATTTTGCAACCATGACTTATTAAACTGATGGTTCTGTAGTTTTCACACCTGTCTGCACTCGCTTTCTTTGGAATGGGGATTATTACATTTTTCTTAAAGTCTGAGGGTACTTCACCTGTCTCATACATCTTACACACAATGTGAAACAATTTTGTCATGGCTGGTTCTCCCAGAGACTTCAGTAGCTCTGACGGGATATCATCTACTCCAGGGGCCTTGTTTCGACTTAGATCTTTCAGTGCTCTGTCAAATTCATCTCTCAGTATAATATCTCCTATTTCATCATCATCTACATCCTCTTCCCTTCCTACAATAGTGTCTCGAAGTTCATTTCCTTTGTAGAGCCCCTCTATATACTCTTTCCACCTTTCAGCTTTCCCTTCTTTGCTGAGAACTGGTTTTCCATCAGTGTCCTTGATATTCATAGAGCTGTTTTTCTTATCGCCAAATGTTTCTTTTATTTTCCGGTAGGCTGTATCTATTTTCCCCCTATTTATACATTCTTCTACATCCTTGCATTTGCCTTCTAGCCATTCCTGCTTAGCCATTTTGCACTTCCTGTCAATCTCATTTCTTAGTCGTCTGTACTCCATTTTGCCTGTTTCATTTACTGCATTTTTATATTTTCTCCTTTCATCGATTAAATTTAGTATCTCCTGTGATATCCAAGGATTTTTTGTAGGTCTTGCCTTCCTACCTATTTTGTCCTCTGCTGCCTTCACTATTTCATCTCTCAATTTTACCCATTCCTCCTCAACTGTTTTATTTTCCCCTGTTTCTGTCAATTGTTGCCTGAAGCTCCCTCTGAAATTCTTAAGAACTTCAGGTTCCTTCAATTTATCCAGGTCCCATCTCCTTATTTTCCTACCTTTCTGTAGTTTCTTCAGTTTCAGCCTACAGTTCATAACCAACAAGTTATGGTCAGAGTCTATGTCTGCCCCTGGGTATGTCCTACACTTCAAAACCTGGTTCCGAAATCTATGTCTTACCATTATAAAATCTATCTGGTATCTCCCGGTGTCTCCTGGTCTCTTCCACGTATACAACCTTCTTTTGTGATTCTTAAACCACGTGTTTGTTATAACTAAATTATGTTCCGTGCAAAATTCTACCAGGCGGCTTCCTCTTTCATTCCTTTTGCCCAGACCATATTCCCCCACTATCTTCCCTTCCCTTCCTTGTCCTACTACCGAATTCCAGTCTCCCATAACAATTAAGTTTTCCTCTCCCTTAATTGTCTGAATAATTTCCTTTAGCTCCTCATATATTTCTTCGATTTCCTCATCATCGGCAGAGCTACTTGGCATATAAACCTGTACTACTGTTGTCGGTGTTGGCTTCGTATCTATCTTGACAATGATAATGCGATCGCTGTGCTGGTCATAGTAGTTTACCCGCATTCCTATTTTCTTATTCATTATCAATCCTACTCCTGTGATACCCCCAACTGATTTTGTATTTATAATCCTGTAGTCACCTGACCAGAAATCCTGTTCATCCTGCCACCGAACTTCACTAATCCCCACTATATCTAACTTCAACCTATCCATTTCCCTTTTTAAATTTTCTAATTTTCCTACTCGATTAAGGGATCTAACATTCCACGCTCCGACCCGTAGAATGCCAGTATTGTCTTTCCTGATGATCACATCCTCTTGAGTAGTCCCCGCCCGGAGATCCGAATGGGGGACTATTTTACCTCCGGAATATTTTACCCGAGAGGATGCCATCATCATATGTTCATACAGTAGAGCTGCATGTCCTCGGGAAAAATAACGGCTGTAGTTTCCCCTTGCTTTCAGCCGTTCGCAGTAGCTGTGTGGCAAAGCCGCATTAGCTGATGTTACAAGGCCAGCTCAGTCAATCATCCAGACTGTTGCCCCTGTAACTACTGAAAAGGCTGCTGCCCCTCTTCAGGAACCACACGTTTGTCTGGCCTCTCCACAGATACCCCTCCGCTGTGGTTGCACCTACGGTACGGCTATCTGTATCGTTGAGGCACGCAAGCCACCCCACCTCGGCAATGTCTGTGGTTCATTGATTTAATTGTTTGAGGAAAAATAATTTATACCCCATGCGAATCTCTTCTAGTCCTACTGTCTCGCTACACTGGAAGAAATGTCGGTAGCCCAACAACATTCAATTAGACGGGATAAGATTAATGGAACATGTGATGTGGACGTGTTTCAACATCAAATATCACAATGTTATCTTAAAATCAATGGTCGGAACCTCTAATGTCAATATCTCTTTGTTATTTACAAGCCATGTAGCCAAAGCCTATCAAAATTTGTTTCCAAGCTTGATGGCAGTTGGCACGTCAGAAAGAAGCTCAAAAGAGTGATTCACATAAAAAAGGGCACTAAAAAATACAGGCTTGGAACTGCGTGAAAGACACGCAATATAGACACAAACAACAGGAAATAAAATTATAATGGACACTTGTCGAATGCGACATTTATTTCCCATGTAGAAAAAGCGTAGATGCGTGTGTGTGTGTGTGTGTGTGTGTGTGTGTGTGTGTGTGTGTGTGTGTGTGAATGTGTTTGTTTGAGATTTCTAGCAACAAATTGCGATGAAGTTACTTAATACTGTGATGGTGCTTGTATTGTTTGGACTCTGAGAGTGAAATTTCTTTCCTTCTCCGTGGTAAATAGCGCAAGTAATCAAATGGCTAAATTTCAGCATCGTTGCAACTTCGAGGCACGCTGAATCGAGGCCTTCTGTTTCGACTGTTCGGTTGCTATCGATCACCCAGTGTCTCAATTGAGGAGCGTAGCTGTTTATGTAAGTTGTATGCAGTGAACCCTGCAGACCTAGCAACACCTGTTAGAACTTCTTGCATGTGAATTATGGACTACGAGACAGAGCGCACTTGTTGTATACGTAAAGAGGGCACAGTAGCATGTCCTGTTTTCTCTTACAACGAAGTGTTCTGCTAGACGCTTTTCTGTCTTTTCTCTCCTCTTTGTATTCACTACAAAAGTACGAAACAACAGTATACACGAAACTTTCCCCAAAAGAATGAACAAACAAAGGTTTCAGTTCGATGCGGAAGATTTGCAGGCTTAGTAGCAAGTTGTTTGAGGACTCATGAATTCAATACATGGAAAATACGGAGGATGAAGACACAGAAATCTGTTCTGGAGAAAAATTAAGTACCACTTGTGTTCACTGTTATAAACAATGTGGGATTCCATTTTATATTCTAGAAAATTTAATTTCTTTTCTGTGATGTGTGTTTCTTAGTGTATTTTAATCACTGTTGGATGTATGTTAAGGCCGAAATACACAAATATTTAATGTGTAATCCATTTTTTGTTTACTATTATTGTTTCAGTATATAAATAAAGTGCGAGCTACATGTATGTGAGTTTTCCATTTTGTCTACTTACGGAACGTATTCGGAGATAATTAGGCTAGTTATTGTAATAGACATAATTCAATTAAGAACCAGCAACGACATGGTCAACATACCGTCTACAGTTGCACGAATGCAACTATCTAGATTTTACTATTGAACGACATCTAACACAAGATTACGTCGGTATATTTGAACGTTCCATGCTCCTCGGAACGTACCGCGACGTCTCTTGATTTCATGTGGCTAGAGTCTGGTTCGCACGTACACGCACACACTTGATGCTATCAGCTGTTAAGTAGTTATTATTATTTTTTTATTTTATTTTATTCTCTGCTACAGTCTTACATCACTGGTTAATACTTCACATCTCTCTGTTCCACATTAAGAATGCTTAATGGATAGCACAAACAATTTCTGATTATAGTATTATATTTATGAAAGTTCTGTTTCTTACCTATGATAATCATTATTAGAGTAAGTGACATATTGTAAGGATGATGACTGTATCTGTTTTCGTAGTTCGAATTACGTTAGGACGCATTATTGATTTCGAACTGACACTACACAGCGACAGATAAATGTGTATGAGAACTTGACATCAATCTTGAAATGCTTCTAACCTCCTCCGTCGTATTCCTGCGCCGAGCTTTTCCTCTTTGTCCGTTCGCCTTCCGTCTCCCTCTATATAGGTTAGCTCTTATACCCCTCTGCCTCTACTTCCACCTCCCCTCTGGCTTTGTCAATTCTAATCGTGAATTGAAATGCATGGGTAAAATGTTTCGTATATGGGGTATGACAGAGACCTCCCTTGCTACCTGCCAAAGATGCGACGTTTAGTGTCTCTAGTTCATGTACTAGTTTGAATCAGTGAATTGGTAGGATAATAAAGTTTCGAATAATTTAGGTTTAGTGGGCGTATTGCAATCAAAGCCAATAACCCACGATCATAACTTATCTGAGTTTATTTATCTGTTTTAATCTATATCGAGACATATCTAAGGATATCTAAGGATATTTAACAGTAGTCAGATAATACATGTGATTAATAATAACTCAAACATGAAAATATTAAAGACAAGCATGTTTACAGAAAGATAAAAAATTATCAAACTTCAGAACAAAAAAGAATAGTAAGAGATGGAAATTTGAAAGTTGTTTTCCGCTAGAACGCTGAAAACAGTGTACTCACAGTAAGAGGCAGTCTAGGAGGCTGACAAAGAGGATAAGAATATTATGTAGAACAAAGCTGGAATTGTACTAAAATGTTAGAAGCAGTGACGATCAATGTACAGTAGCTAATTATAGACAGTATTTTATGGTTCTGAAAAATGTCATTAAGCAGTATGTGGTATCAAAAAGAATAGCAAACACTGAGGATAAAACAATTTGGTCAGTGTTGAAGGAAGTGGCTGGTCAGTAGCATCAGGTTAAGAATATAAAGTCAGCACGTAGTAGAAATGTTTCATGGGTACTTTGGGTTTCGCTTACGGTTCAAAAGGAGGTATAATCAGAGACATCCAATATACAGAATACATTTTTAACAATGAGAGATATAAACTATTTTAATGTAGGGCTAAATTAGTGATAAAGATTATAATTACCGACTCATTCTTAACCACATTTATTTGTAATACATTTTACAATGTATTTCTTGTACTTTATTTTACTTAATTAGTTGTGAATTACATAGGTTTTGTTCTGAGAAAAAAATCGTCTTTGCTGAAAATTGGTTTTCGTGAAAGTGTCTCATGAAAGCGTGCTGCGAACGAACACCTAATTACTGACAGGTGCGACCGTGTAGACGTAATTAATAAAGAGAAAAGTAAAAATTACGTGGGAGAAGTGGAGTTTCCATGGTTTGGAAGACTTAACGAAGAATAAGGAAATATTTTACTGATGCGGTGGACCCAACAGTTCCGCGTGAAGTGTGGTGATAATACCCAAAGCTATTACCATAGTTTAGTGTACATTTGTCCAATACACACCATAATTAATAAATATTATGATCCAATTGTAACGTGATATTTGTCTCAATGTATTTGATTCTATTATTATATAAGTTAATGAATGCACTTTTAAGTTTATAAATTTTATACATCAGAATGCTATAACTAGTAAAGCTAGGGTTAACTGTACAAAACACTACGTATAATACATTTTCCAAATCTATTACCTTTCGGTTGTGGTTACAACAAAGAATACATTGTTAGTTACTTGTAGTGATCATTATACAACCCTGAAGCCAGAACTGCAGCGTGCCCCTACATTCATGTGTTTCTCATTGGCTGCCGTGTGCAAATTGGCTACAAATTTCCACCAGCTTTTACGCGACAAAGATATACTGACTTACCTCTTGTCCAGAAATTTATATCAATGTTCAGTGTAATGAACAAAAAAGCGAACGTAATCAATAATAATAATAATAATAATTCTTTAGCATCTGCCGCGTTGTATTTGACACGAGAGCAAATGTGAACATCCATAGCCAGCAGAAATAAACAGCGTAAGTTAGACGATTATCAGATTGAAATTTGGTGCAGAACTAATGAAGAAATGTCTTGTTTTTATATGAAAATTTGATCAGTATTGTGTATGGCATATTGCGATGATGTAAACTTTTCGAATGTGGTGTTGAAGAAAATTAATGTGGAAGTACAACTCTTGAGGAAGTCATTAAAATAATAACGAAGGTAGTTTTATTTTCGAGAGCTTATTGTTATTAGAACATTACAAAATTTATCTCTCATCTCATCGAAAAAAGCTGAAGACTGATGAACATCTCCTCACACCGTTGCAGAGCTATTAAACTAACAGATTAATTTCTGAGGCCGCGCGGGCGTAGCCGAGCGCCAGGTTTCGAATCGCGCGGCCTCCCGCATCGGAAGTTCGAATCCTCCCCAGGGAATGATGTGTGTATTGTCCTTCGGTTAGTTTAAGTAGTTTGCAAGACTAGGGACTGATGACCAACGTAGTCTGGTCCCATAGGATTACAAGAAGGATTGTTAGAAGAGCTGGGGAAAATCTAGAGAAAAAAGTTTTCCAAGGAAAGAAGGAGAACACGAGACCAAAAGGAAGAGCAGTGAGCAGAAGGACAGATGAGATCAAGAAGATCTCCGGTCTACATCTTCAGCAGGCACTAAGAGCAGCTGACCATAGTCCGGGATGCAGACGCTTGGTTCAGGAGGTTACGACGCTCAGCAATGAGCACAACGACTTATATTAACTATATAAAAAAGTTATTTTAATTTCTTATTTATTTATTTAATACCGGTATACAGGGAAAACCAAAAGTAACGGCTAAAAATTGCCACTTTCGAATTACATTCGTATTTTATACGGTTCCTTAACGATCATCCGACGCTATAAAATGTTGAACACTTGCCCTTTGAAACAAAATGAACGGGACTGTACACACTGTAATTCATACGATGCGCGGTGGCGGGTACGCAACAACGGATTCCGACACCATTCCACAGTTGTATTTCTGCGCCACATGGAGGAGAGTACTTTACAACAGAATATGACACAAATCTACAGTCTTAGTCCAACTTTTATTTAATGTTGCACACTTGAATTTCAATACAAATCATCTTCTACGTAAGATATCAAACGGTGCGTGTCAGAGGATTCCTTACTTCCGAAGTCGACATCATTTTTCCTGTCAACGTGAAACCTGGGAGATATGTGTAACATTTGATAACACCGTGAAGGGAAAAGGTGAATAAATGAAGAGAACGGCTGAAACCGGGAAAGGTAAAGACAGAGCGATGGTTGGGAAATAAGAGAGGCGGGAGGAGGACGTTAAGGAAGAAGAGTAGGCACCGGTGGAGGAGGAGGTGGCACATGTACGTAGAAAGAGATTTAGAGAGAAGCCTAAGAGAACACACAGTAAGTTGCGAAATAGCCATAGAGATGAGACATTAATGAAGTGCAGAATGTATATCCAAGTCAGAGTGCGAAATTTACGGTCGCAAGATCGTCACTGGCAACCGAAAATTGGCAACTGGCGATCTGGGCTTACATATTAAATTTGTTCTCTAAAAACACTGGAGCTCCGCTGAACAGGTAAGTGGCATTTATAAATAAGGCAGGCCTATATTTACAAGTAGCTGTATCGATATTTTTAATTTTTTAACATCCTGTCGAGATCGCGACAGGGACAACAACACGGTCGCGGACACTGATCAATAGACAATAATCAGTGTGACTATAGTCGCTTTTTGTCACTGGCAAAACGGCACTATACCTGTTAACCTGTTAATAGATCATAATAGAACAGAAGGCCACTGTAATATGAATTAGAAGTTATTCTAACGTACAGATAATACTAACGATGGTTGAGGACGACTTGATACGAATGCCAAATTCTCGATCCTCAAGCATAACAAAGTGTCGGACTCCATCTTCTCATAATTTTTCCTATCATCTTCTTCTGTTAAGTATAAAATCATGTTATTCTTTCACTGTGTTTTTCGACATAAACGTCTGTACTTGCCCTAATTCTTTAATTCTTCCTCATAAATGGATATGTATTATTTAATTAATGTTTCTAATTATTATTTATAGTTTTATTTCATTACTTAAGCTATATATTGTTAAATTTAACTAGATATAAGAAGAAATTATTCAGTGTAAAACCCAAACAATTTAGTGTGCAAAATATGACCTGTTTTAGAATATAGATAACAGGTCATTTTAAAAGACAGCGAAATAAATAAAAATAAATAATCCTTTCGAAGTATTAGTGCAAATAACAGATCTCATTGAACGCTACCGTCCCTTCTCCATACACGTTCGGTTTGTTCAAGCAGTTGTCTACAGGTTAAGGCACATGTGCAGGGCTGTGTATGAGCTGCGCCTTCTCCTGCATCTGTCTGATTGAGGTGTGACGGTTACCTATATATGAACTGATAGCAAGCAATCTGATTAGCACACTATATTCGGAAATTTTTTTCTCGCGCTTCCGAGCTTTCACATTTGCGAATTAGCAGAGCTGTCTGAGTTACTGAGCTTAGACTCACGTGATTCGTGTTTTGTGACGGGTTTTTACAAATCTTGAAAGCCGTTGTAGTTCCCGCGTTCGACTATTTCATATTTATGTTCTACAGTTAATTATAAGTGTTTTATTTATTCCTTTCATACACCTTTATACGTCGTCAGCTGATTCATCAGCTAGAATTCAACCAGGAACAGCGCGAAAAAAGTATTAGCAGAACAAGTACTAAATAATAAATGCAGCGTACAGGACTTGGTTGAAGAAAAATGCACTGGATGCTTTGCTGGTAATATCTGTGAATGAACCTCCCCTGCTTGCGTTTAACCCAAAGGTGCCAATCACAACTGATACATCTCAGGAGAAAGACACTGTTACACAAAAACGAAGTGCTAAACCGCTAGACTATGGTACTGGTATGTATGTTTCTATTGAACAATTTGATATGGTATTAAGTGTAAAGATATTGTTCGAAGAAAGACAAGGAGGAGGAAAAGGGTATTATTTCATAAATAAAGATGTTGTGGTGACCATAGTTGTTAGACTGGCTGGTGGCATTAGAACTGAAACTTCGAACGCATTATCCATAATTAGCAAATGCGAAGCATTGCTGTGTTCGCTATTCCATACTGAGGCCCTTCCAGTCCTTACGCAACACATTTCATAAAACTTTACAAAGTTATGAATATTGTTCTAAAATATGACAGCACAGCAAGGGTCGCAGTTCCATTGCTATTTCGGAGGACAATCTTAATTAAGCAGCTCGACTTCTTGTTTTATGAATGTTGCCAAAATGAAGTTTCACTTACAGCTGTAAGAGAAACGCAGTTATAAGGAAGCTCTGAAACTATGTTCCCGAGAAACTTCCTCCCCAGAAGGGGAAAACTTTGAGTGTCAAAGAGAGACCTCCAAAGAAAGAAATTGAATTTGTTGGATTTGTTCCGACAGAGTTCTGACTTAACTGTCGGTTGCGTTACATTATGGCAGACATGACTCGCCAGTGAGAAATGCTGGTTCTTAATTATGACTTCTGTATCTATAAGCGCTTCAGTTTGAGATCATAAAAGCCAAATAATTATGGTGTGCTATTAAGTAAATGTTCATTAGACAGGCTCGAAATAACGATGAATTTGTTCGTAGATTCATCGCGGTTTTGAGCCTGTATAATGAAAATTCAGGAAGTAAAAACGATTAAGTTATATCATCCCGTCGATCTCGTGATAGTTCTCGGCGTTTATTAATAGGTCTGGGCGAAGAACCATATTTTGGTATTCCGAAAAGATCTCTATGAATGTGACTGGCTTTACATATCACTAAAAACGACCAGTATACTCTTTAGTAGACAAGCATTCCACTGGTCCCTGCGCAATAGTTTCAGTACGCTAAACGTAAGTATAGCGCCACGTCGATGCGTATTGCTTCCATATGTTAATAATTTTGAGGAGTTCTTTATAATAAATCCCTACTTAATAATGCAAAATCAAATGGTCAAATGTTTGTAAAGTCTATGGGACTTAACTACGGGGTCATCAGTCCCTAAACTTACAAACTACTTATGAACTACTTACTAACTAGGACGGCACAAATATCCATGCCCGAGGGGGGATTCGAACCCCCGACCGAAGTAGCCGTGCAGACCGTGACTGGAGCGCCTCAGTCTCCTCGGCCACCGCGGCCGGCTAATAATGCAAATTATGTGAATCTGATGGAGTGCACTTAAATGAGAAGAACACATAGAATATCGCAAACAGATTTCACTTGTAACTCAATTGAATTCATACACAATCTATGTAATGGTCAACTAAAATTTGGCGAAAGTGAAGGTTTTACCCATTCGAAAGTTGAATGTAATCTATAGCGCGAACGATTTTCAGCAATGCGATGCTGCTTCCGCAACTAAAACTGCAACAGGAGGATAATGTTGGTCAAGCTTAAAGGACTTAACTGCGGGGTCATTAGTCCCTAAACGTACAAACTACTTATGAACTACCTTATACTAAAGACGACACAAACATCCATGACCGAGGGGGGATGCGAACCCCCGACGGGGAACGGCCTCGCGCATCGTAGCATAGCGCCTCAATGCAACAGCGAGAAGCTACAGTATGATTAGTAATGATTCGTCTCTACCGCCAATCAATATGGTTAAATTACTTTAAATCACGATGTTGCGTAGCGGCAAGAAACTTCACCTAATATAATTGTTGCCCTACGCAGCTATAGTGTTGGCATGCTGAACCTTTAGAATGGAAGATGGCGTCCGCTTTATCCAAGCTTTCAGGAAGCCAGCTGCCTTTTATGTGACTCAAACAGTATGCCATCGGTACTAAACCACTCGTTATCGATTTTTAAATTTTTCTCATGTATAAAAATAAACACTAAATATGTATTCTCGCCTCTTAATCCAGGACAAACACTGGTTTTCATGGGCGGGAAATGACCTTTTTTATGTTTCTAAAGGTATGAGGTACAAGAAATCCGTGCGCAGATAATCAGGCGATTCCGTTGGTACGGATCTGGTGCCAGGTAACTACCAAGTGTGGTTTGTTACTTTCGGAAAATTATCAGTCACACAAGACATCATGAGCACGCAAGTGTGAGAAATATTGCATCACCATCGGAATACAGCTCTTTATTCCATGGCTAGAATAGTACATGGAAGAATAGAAAAGAAAATTGAGCAACTGTTATATTATGTTCACTTTGGCGGCAGGAAAACCTGACGTAGTGCTTGGTAATGGATTCTGAACTGAAATAAAATCAATGTGCTCATTGTATTTCTCGACCTGGAGAAAGCATTCGACAGTGTTACATTATATTAGGTGGTCTAAATATCAGGAATAGAAAAACTTTATAATACTGGTGTTATAAGGAGTGTAATATAATCAAGATGGAATTATAAAACTACAAGATCAAGGATGACGTGACAGAACGAAATTAGATGTAATATAAGGATAACGTCTTTGGTCTGTACTGTTCTATACGAGCATGTGCATCGAAGAAAAAAGGCGAAGATGCGTTCAAGAGCGAAATATAAATTAAGGCTTAAAGAATGCGAATAATTAGCTTCACTGAAGACCTTGCTAAATTCAGTGAAAAAAAATTGCAGGATGTGTACACTGAATAGTCGAATTTTTACGGATTATGGATTGGAAGTAATCAATAAGAAAAGACAAATGTAAAGAAAGTTGCAGAAATAATAATAGTGAGAAACCTGTAATAAATATTAACAATCACGACGTCAATTTCGACTGAAAAAATGTTGATGCCTACGAAGGAAAATGATCCATGACGGGTGAAACAATGAGCACATAGGAACAAAGAGCACAAAGGTTGGCCTTAATGTCAGAATGGAGTATCTGTTGTATGTTTGGAGTACAAATTTGTATGAGAGAGCAGAGCGTGAGGCACTGCACAGTGGGCTGGCAGGCCGACAGGCCTACAGGTTGGCCCGTGCGATCGCTGCTTCTGGCCCGGCGGGCTGCGCTCATTCCGGCGGGCCATGTTCAGCCCAGTTTTTAATTTGCAAGAGATTTCACATAATAGTGGGCTAGACGGGCCAGCTGGGCCAGCCACCAGCCCTTACGAGCGAGGCGGGCTGAAATGAGCGCTGTGCGGAACTCTAGACTCAAGACGTCGTTTGCCGCGACAGTGGTATTTCCCGTGGCCCTGCAGACGGCATTCACCGAGCGGCCTGGCCGATACCTGCGTCCTAATGACGGCATATACCGCAGTCGGTTCCACTGCCAGTGTGTCTCGGACGTCAATAGCTGCAACGGGCTGCTGCTTAAATTCTGACTGCCACAGCATTGCGAGAGATTACAATATTTATCAACCAATTCTGAGAAAACTTTTCAATGAAAAAGTGTCATTTTTCTACATCTTATAGTGTGATATATTCGCTCGATATTGATCTCATTTTGTATTCGTTATTCCTTATAGTTCCTGTGATACATCAAATTAAGTAAACTACTGCACAACACTCACGAAGCAGCAGATGAAATGTAGGTAAGATATCAAAATTTTATTTAACGTTGGGAGCAGACCGATAACACATTTCATTCTAGAGATATAGGGTGTTATGTCGGACGCACAGACGCAGAAATTGCACGCATTTCTGTCCATGCAAACTTGGCGGCTCTACGAAATACTCTTCATCCAATTTTAAGAAAACAATTTCGTCTTAACTTCAGCCTATTATTGTTCAAAGCTTGCTTACCTTTTAAATAGTTCATTCCTTCAAAACGAAGTAAATTTGGAATCAAGGCATTCTTGTTGTGCGACTGTAAAACTGAATACGTCTTGGGTTTCATTGTAGACACAGGCACAACATCCATGATTTACTGGAAACCGGTATTTGTAAAAAATGTGTGAAATATAGCCTTCTCATAAAAATCGCCATGCTTACGACAATTTTTTGGACTAGTGGAAAGCAGTAGGTGGGCGTAAGTTTTTCTTCCACATCCCTGTATTGCCAGCCTATGAAGTATTAAGTTTTATCTACAGTATGCATTTACATTAGGAGATACAGCAATCAAAAGTTTACACTTTTTCGGAGCGTTATTTACGTTTTCAACTGTGATTCAAATTATCTTGCATTGTTGGCCTGCGTTGGAAGAGCAAATACAACTTCTTCCAATTAAAAATAGTGTTCTTTCTAATCAGCCCAGTTCGTAAGGTTTTATAGAACATAGGTTTTTTGCTAAATAAGGTTCAAAATACCACATTTTATCCTATTCTAAAATCTTAAATATTGCACTTAATTTATTCAGTATTTGAAGGCGGCGCATAAACTAAACTTCACGTTTCAGAACCTTGTATTGTTAGGTTACCACATGCCAAGTTTCACGTTCGTCATAGCTTTTGTTCCTGAGACATAACACGCCAAACGTTGAAGAATTTTTGGGCGCTGATCGTTTTGACGAACTTTGCTTGAACTGGCTATATATATAGCACGTAAAAATATTTTCAATATTATTCTTATGAGAACGCGTACAGTTGTAAACGACAGCCTAGTATCCAGATATACTGCATTTATTTGTAACGTCAAAGATGTTTGTATAGCTTATGGGACTTAACTACGGGGTCATCAGTCCCTAAACTTACAAACTCCTTACGAACTAACTAATACTAAGGACGGCACAAATATCCATGCCCGAGGGGGGATTCGAACCCGCGACCGTAGTGGCCGTGCAGACCGTGACTCGAGCGCCTCAGTCCACTCGGCCACCGCGGCCGGCTTGTAACGTCAGCGAGCATACTGTAATTGTACAACAGAAAAAAAAAGTATCTTCCAACAGTTTTGTTATATCTCTTAGTGTTTAAGAGACATGTTCAGAAACTTAACAACTACATTTTTCTTCCGGAAAGGCCATTGGCCTTAGGGATATATTCGAGGGTTGGAACTTCAATAGTGGCATGTATTTATTCGCAACCGATAGAAAAGCGTTACGTGTTTGCACCTGTTACTGTCCTACAAAGTAGTCACCAGAGTTGTGCAGAACCCGTTGCTAGCGATGTGGAACGTGTAGTACCCCGTCAGCAGAGCCTGTTGTGTTGATGGTGTGTATGGAGCGGTCTATTGCCTGTCGAATCTCTGGAACAGTTCTGAAGCGAATTCTATCTTCTGAATCAAAGTCACAAGGACTAAGTCAGTAGAGTATGGTGCATGGTACAGTTCTTCCCAGTCCCATCGACAGAGCAGAGCAGCCACAGCTGACGCTGCATGCGCCCGGGCGTTATCGTGTTAAATGATGGGTGGGTTGCGCAGAAAGTGTTGCCGCTTCTTTCGCAAAGCTAGATGACACTGTCGTGCTGTACGACCTCTGGCACATTCAATCTTATTCGAACTCAATTGTTCCCGTTTGGAAAACATAGTGGCACCTCACCTTTACAACAGACTGTGTTCTAGTCGATTGTGCCCATGCCGAGGACTGGGACGAGCGAGTCCATTTGCTCGGTGGTAAGGTAGGTACGTCAACAACTTGTCCTATGAGCGACAGAAACACACGCTCTCACCAAAATAAAACTCTCACTGTACCATCACATAACACTGCAATCTTCTCTAAATCATTTCCTGTATCAGGAACACGTCTTTGGAACAATCTTCCTCAAAAGTTAAGAGAGATAAAATCAATTCAATACTTTAAAAGACAGCTACGGGTTCACCTTCTGTCACAATAGCCATCTTTTTCTCCACTTACCAGTCTGTAGCTCACTGTTGTCAATTCCTCCTCCCCCCCCCCCCCCCCCCACAAATGTTTCCCTTTCCTTTCGCCAGCAGAGATCTCCATTCATATATGTCTTCAATTCCTCACATCCATTAGCATTGTCAGTTTTCAAAAAAAAAAAAAAAATGTTCAAATGTTTGTTAATCTTATGGGACTTAACTACGGGGTCATCAGTCCCTAAACTTACAAACTACTTATCAACTACTTACAACTAAGGACGGCACAAATATCCATGCCCGAGGGGGGATTCGAACCCCCGACCGCAGTGGCCGTGCTGACCGTGACTGGAGCGCCTCAGTCACCTCGGCCACCGCGGCCGGCTGTCAGTTTTCAATCTTCTCCTCTTTCACTAATCATTTCCTCCCTTCTGTTTATATTAAACTTAATTCAAATGTCTTAAACATATATCTCCATGTAAATATCTCTTGTTATTATTAGTATTACTTTGATTTTTGTGTTTTTATTATCATTATTATTATTAGTATTATCATTTTATGTTATTATTTAATATTATTAATGCAGTGCTTTTTTAATTAAATCCTTTTTCTTTTACGTTGTTCCTGATCAGATTTAAGAAAGGGCCCTATGGCCCTAATCTGGTCAGTTAAATAACCAAATAAATAAATAAATAAATAATAGCACAATCCTCCACAGCAGTGACCTACATTTCAACATATTCGTAGCGGAATCGGATAATGGCACCTGTTAGAAGGTACGCCAGATAGAAAAACCTATTGAATTGCCGTATTTTATTGCATAAGCTCCCCCCTCGCATATTCCCCTCCCCTACGATTTTTCATAATTAAAAAATTATTTTATTAATATCGCGCATAATTCCCTCTCCTGGTTCGTTCTAACAGGAGCGGCCTTCAAATAACTTGACAATGGACAATAGACGCAGCTGTACTGCCACGAACGAATACTTCCATTGTCACAACATACCGTAAATTTGAAACGTTAAGCCGCAGACATATTTCTAGGTCAGTTTGCTACAAGTCGTCATAATTGCGAAATATTCAAACTACACGGCAAAATTTAAACTAAATGTGTTATCTTACGCCGATAGAAACGGAGTAAAAGCTGCAGGAAGGCATTTCTCCGTCGATCCTAATTCAATACGTTATTGGCGGAGACAAAAAGATAAACTCGTGGCTGCAAAGGCAAGCTCCCGATCTTCCCGTGGGCCTAAAACAGGGAAATATCCCGAAATTGATAATGGTGTAATTGCTTATGTCAATGAACTTCGGAATGATGGTTGTGCTGCCTCTTATGAAATGATTCAGAACAAAGCTCGCGAGATAGCTGCCATGCTAAACATTGACAGAAAGGACTTTAAAGGAAGCATTGGTTAGGTGATTAGTTTTATGAGACGGCAGAATCTCAGTATACGAAGGAGAACATCTTTGTTTACCTCGAGACTACACAGATAATGTAATCGAATTCCATCGTTATGTAATACAAGTGCGACAGCAATATGACTATTTGCTCTCCCAGATTGGTAACGCTGACCAAACGCCAGTGCTTTTTGGTATGGCACGGAACACAACCATTGCTGCAACTGGCTCAAAAAGTGTCCTTGTGAAGACGACTGGAGCAGAGAAACTAAGATGCACAGTGATGTTGTGCGTTACAGTAGACGGCAATAAACTATGCGAACCCTCCACTCGCTCCGCACCGACGTGTCAAAAGTCGCAACTAATTTTAAATGCACTGTAGGTACCATTTTTTCACAAATTGCCGTATACCGGTATCATTTACCTGCCTAATACGTAGTTTTTCTTCCTTTCTAAATAACTACTCGCATAATTCCCTCCCTAGTATTTTCAAGAAAAATTTTCGAGAAAAAGATGAGGGGAATTACGCTATAAAATACGGTAGTTCTTTTCGGAGTTGGGGGTTAAGGTGTTTACGGGCCTAAATTCTTCTTGACTGTTTATGCCTTTCGATTACTCACACCCCACCCCCCCTTTTTCTTGTAACAATGCGGGGGCAGCATAAAGGAAGTGTAGCGGTGAGCCTTGTTGCAGTTGTGCAATGTCAGCTTTAAAGGCTGTTCGAAGGCTTCCACGACCGGCCTCTCTCTGCTTTCGCCGACGATATTAATTAACTTTCCATCGACTTTCTGATTGAAGTCGGCGTACGTCTGAGAGAATGGCCAGATTTTCCGTCTGGAAACACTCCGGGGCACAACTTAAATACACCGATAACTTTTTGCCTCTCGCTCGGAGCAGCCGGCTTAATGAACTTCACGGCTGGCAGCAGTGAAGCGCGGCTGCCGAAGGCGGCGGCGGGAGACGCGACGCCGGCGCTGCAGTGGCTGCCCCGTCAACCAGCTGCCACGTGTTTGTGCGCTCCAGAAGGGAAGCTGCAGGCTTCTGCAGGAGTGATGTCAACTCGGCAGGCTGTGCTCGCGGGGGAAAGTTCGTAGGCAGTGCAAAGCAGGCGCGATTTGTACGTTCACCGTAAAGCAATTGATAACGGTGTTATTCTTATCTACCTCTACAGTTGAAATTGGCTCTGAAGTGTGTCGATTTATCGAAGTGCGATTACTCTGTGCATACATATCTCTGACTTGTGTCTGTTCATTTGTTATGTGTAGTTAGTCTTTTGTTGTTAAGTAGTCTGTGCTTATGTTACAGTTGAATGTAGTATGTCGTAAATAAATTGTGTTTAATTACGCGACAATTGGTGACCCTGACGTGATTTGAATACGCAACCTTCTGATATGGAGTATTACCACTCACGAAATTTTTCTGTGATATACTCCGGAATTACAGTATTTAAAGGAATGATAATGTAATTTTTCTGTGGTAGGACAGACGATCTTCCTACTTTAAAGTATTATAGTGCCATGATCGCATTTAATTAATTTACTTTTTGACTACCTGTTCCGGTAGACTTCGGGTATCATCATCTGGTCACTTGTGTCCTATGCTTTCCATTTCGTGAAGGCGCACGACATTATAAAGCTACGTCAATCGTAAATGTTTCAACTTTTATAAATGGTTTGTTAAATATAATAAAAGTTAAATATTTAACTTTTATAAATAGTATGAAAAATATACAAACAGTTTAATAATTAACTGTTTTTATATTTGATATAGCATTTATAAAGGTACCACCATAATGTCGTGGCTTTTCATGAAATGGAAAGCATAGGTCGCAAGTAATCAGATAATGGTACCCTTAGTGTACCCAAACCGGTCGACAAAAATAATTAATTAATTGCGATCTTACATTTTAATACTTTTATAATGATAATTGGAACAGTGTTGGTGATTTGGCACAAATTAAACAATAGGTTAGTGTTTAGCTTAATTAATGATCTAAATATATACTTATCGGGAACCACATGGTACCCGGCGCGCTGCTACCACAGAAGGAATGATTGAGCAAATGACATTTGAAATTTGAAAGTGTTAGCTTGTTTAATTACATTTGCCGGTACTACACACGCTCCACCTACTTTAAGTTAATTTTACTATGTCCAAATTGTGAATAAATGTCAACCGACTAGTTGTATAATACGGTTTATCACGTAATCCTGGACCTAGGTTTCGACAAAAATAATTCTGCCTTCTTCAGAAGATGTACAAAAAAGTCCAACATAAAATATGTTAAATAATTTTTAAATCTTCTGAGGGAGGCAAAATAATTTTTTTCCGAAACCTAGGTCAAGGTTTACATAATAAACCGTGTTATGCAACTGATCGACTGAAATTTGTTCATAATATAATACTGTTCCACCGTTGCTGAACTGCCGCCATGTTTAAGATTTTGTACTATGTCCATAACCTTCGCTTAAGCATTGCCCTTCCCCCCGTCTCCTCATGTCCCTTTCTCTGTTCAATTCCTCCCCTGCCACCCACTGCTCATTTTATTTCACCACTCCACTCTCTCATTCTCCTCCTCTCCCCTGTCCGTCTCCTCATCTACGCTCTCTGTCCGTCTCTTCCCTCCCCTTTCAGTCCGTCTCTTTCTCCTCCACATACTCCTCTCCCTCCTATATAGAGGGTTTAAAAACCTTACCTCCAAATGTTCAAATGTTTGTAAATCTATCGGACTCAAATGCTGAGTTATTAGTCCGTAGCTCATAAACTACTTAAACTAAGGTACACTAACCTACAAGGACAATACAGTCTTCCATGTCCGAATGGTGACTCGAAACCCCGACGGTGATCTACTGCGCTCACCGCAGCAAGGCGCCCCTATGCGCACGGCGGTCGTGCGACACCGCGTCCGTCCCTCGCCAAGCGTCGGAGCTGTCAACAACTGCTAGAGTACTCCGCACTCAGCCCCGGCTTCGCCTCGCGTCGTTCCAGCCGCTTTTCATCTGGGATCTATGAAATGTTTCCGGGCGTTGGTTGACACCCTCCTCCAACACCTTAGCGAGGGTGCCTGCACTTGTCGTGGAGTAAGAAATAAATAAGTTGAGTGACTGATATGGTCCTGCTCCGCAAATTTCTGTGTGTGAATTTGTCAGGATCGGTGGTCGTACCCCAAGGGCCGTCGTTGCCTGCTTCTACGTCGTTAGTTGTTTATTCATTTGTTATGCCACACTTTTAGTTCGATTCAATTGAATTATTGTTTTCTCTTTGCTCTGAGTAGCGAGTACTCTCTATTCATTACCTTGATTAACATAACTGTTTAATTTATTTGGTTTGTGCCCCTCTGCTGGCTCGCATCTGCACGGGCAGTGCATTCAAAGAGATGTTGCCTTGCCACCATTTAAAACCTTTCCTTTACTTTTATTACACTTCACATGTGTTTCCAAATTTACATACTACATAACCTTACTTCCTAACTTTTTTATGAATTTCATTTTAATTCTAAAAAGTCTAAACTCAGCAATGTGTCTAGCTATGAGGTACAACGCAAATCGAAAGAATTGGTGGAAGTATGTGACTAAACTCTCTTCTAAGCCTCTGGACCTAGTTAGATGAAATTTTATATTTGAGTGGATCCGTATAGGAACGCATGGGCTGATGAGCTAGTACAGTGTTTTTAACACGGGATTCCCTTCCAAGTCAAAAAGGTCTGGCAAACCCCTCCCCTCCAACCATAACACGAATGTGGCTGAAATTTCAAGGTGAACGATTTAAATTCTTTTTGTCGATTCAACTTTCTTGCACAAAAATTACAACATTACACTATGAATTCTTTTGCATTTTTGGAAATGGACCAAAAAATATATGTTGCTTAACGAGAGTTTTGGATTGTAGGTAAGATTTATGCTCGTTAAGCAAGATCATGCAGTATTGTCAATTTGTAACGATACAGATTTTTTTATTTCTCAAAACTCTGTATTGCATCTTAGTTATCTATTAGATTCTGAAAATAGTTGTTAGGCTTGTATATCTGTCGGGGAAGGTGTCACAGTCGTAGGCACACACATTTGGGTGAGTGGTGGTTCATATCTTTCTCCGGCCATCCAGATTTAGGTTTCCCGTGAATTTCCTAAATCACTCCAGATGGTTCTTTTAAAAGGACGCGGCCGCTATCCTTCCCAATCCTAACTCAATCCAAACGTGAGCTCCGGCTAAAGGTCACGCTGTCGACAGGGCGTTAAACTCAAGTCTTCCTTACTTTCTTAGAACAGATTAGTGCCGAAACTCACTGTCCACGTGATGTGTCATCAATAAATTATATCTCTTGGAAATTTTATAGCTCGACGCACATGCGGCACAAAAAACTGGGTCGACATCGGAAAAATAAATACGTAAAACGACGCAACATCTGTCGCTAGTCTCTCGGCCCCCTACTTCTCGTTGAGTACTTTTAGACGGGATTAAGTAATGAATTAAAAATTCCCCAGAAAAGAGAGCAAATATTTTTTGGGCTCTTTTTCCATCTACTCTTTGCCCTGCCTCCTTTTCCACCTGCTCTTTCTCCTCTATTTCCCATCTCATCTCTTTTTTTCACCCCTGTGGTACGTGTAATTCATGTCCTTAACAATACATGGCGTTTAAGAAACGTGACTAATAATTTGAGAATTAATAGAACTCATTGAAACAAGTAAAGCAAGTCCAATAAACATGGGTCCAGAGCGCAACAATCAGAGATAAGCACGTGTTGCAGGAGTGACAGCAAGATTCTTGTTTGGGAGTATTGCATCCTTGACACCAGATTAACAGGGAAATACTAGCAATGCCGCGTTATGCCGTGGAAAGGCCGAGCGTTCTAAGGCGTCTCGCCTTTGGCGGTTCTAGTCCTCCCTGACACATGTGTGTCATTGTTTCAAGGCTGCAGCCAACATTACTGACTGAAAGTGCTGTGGGAGGCAACAATAGACGACTCCTTTTTATTGTTTGCATAACTGAGTGTTTCGTTTTAAGTAATACGTAACTTAAGTGAGTGATTCCTGTAGTTGGAATCGTTATCAACCATTCTCGTGAGTACGCTGCTTTGTTTCATTTACGACCAACAAGGAGGCAACAATATACGTCTCCTTTTTATTGTTTGCATACCTGAGTGTTTCGTTTTAAGTAATACGTAACTTAAGTGAGTGATTCCTGTAGTTGGAATCGTTATCAACCATTCTCGTGAGTACGCTGCTTTGTTTCATTTACGACCAACAAGGAGGCAACAATAGACGTCTCCTTTTTATTGTTTGCATACCTGAGTGTTTCGTTTTAAGTAATACGTAACTTAAGTGAGTGATTCCTGTAGTTGGAATCGTTATCAACCATTCTCGTGAGTACGCTGCTTTGTTTCATTTACGACCAACAAGGAGGCAACAATAGACGTCTCCTTTTTATTGTTTGCATACCTGGGTGTTTCGTTTTAAGTAATACGTAACTTAAGTGAGTGATTCCTGTAGTTGGAATCGTTATCAACCATTCTCGTGAGTACGCTGCTTTGTTTCATTTACGACCAACAAGGAGGCAACAATAGACGTCTCCTTTTTATTGTTTGCATACCTGAGTGTTTCGTTTTAAGTAATACGTAACTTAAGTGAGTGATTCCTGTAGTTGGAATCGTTATCAACCATTCTCGTGAGTACGCTGCTTTGTTTCATTTACGACCAACAAGGAGGCAACAATAGACGTCTCCTTTTTATTGTTTGCATACCTGAGTGTTTCGTTTTAAGTAATACGTAACTTAAGTGAGTGATTCCTGTAGTTGGAATCGTTATCAACCATTCTCGTGAGTACGCTGCTTTGTTTCATTTACGACCAACAAGGAGGCAACAATAGACGTCTCCTTTTTATTGTTTGCATACCTGAGTGTTTCGTTTTAAGTAATACGTAACTTAAGTGAGTGATTCCTGTAGTTGGAATCGTTATCAACCATTCTCGTGAGTACGCTGCTTTGTTTCATTTACGACCAACAAGGAGGCAACAATAGACGTCTCCTTTTTATTGTTTGCATACCTGAGTGTTTCGTTTTAAGTAATACGTAACTTAAGTGAGTGATTCCTGTAGTTGGAATCGTTATCAACCATTCTCGTGAGTACGCTGCTTTGTTTCATTTACGACCAACAAGGAGGCAACAATAGACGTCTCCTTTTTATTGTTTGCATACCTGAGTGTTTCGTTTTAAGTAATACGTAACTTAAGTGAGTGATTCCTGTAGTTGGAATCGTTATCAACCATTCTCGTGAGTACGCTGCTTTGTTTCATTTACGACCAACAAGGAGGCAACAATAGACGTCTCCTTTTTATTGTTTGCATACCTGAGTGTTTCGTTTTAAGTAATACGTAACTTAAGTGAGTGATTCCTGTAGTTGGAATCGTTATCAACCATTCTCGTGAGTACGCTGCTTTGTTTCATTTACGACCAACAAGGAGGCAACAATAGACGTCTCCTTTTTATTGTTTGCATACCTGAGTGTTTCGTTTTAAGTAATACGTAACTTAAGTGAGTGATTCCTGTAGTTGGAATCGTTATCAACCATTCTCGTGAGTACGCTGCTTTGTTTCATTTACGACCAACAAGGAGGCAACATTAGACGTCTCCTTTTTATTGTTTGCATACCTGAGTGTTTCGTTTTAAGTAATACGTAACTTAAGTGAGTGATTCCTGTAGTTGGAATCGTTATCAACCATTCTCGTGAGTACGCTGCTTTGTTTCATTTACGACCAACAAGGAGGCAACAATAGACGTCTCCTTTTTATTGTTTGCATACCTGAGTGTTTCGTTTTAAGTAATACGTAACTTAAGTGAGTGATTCCTGTAGTTGGAATCGTTATCAACCATTCTCGTGAGTACGCTGCTTTGTTTCATTTACGACCAACAAGGAGGCAACAATAGACGTCTCCTTTTTATTGTTTGCATACCTGAGTGTTTCGTTTTAAGTAATACGTAACTTAAGTGAGTGATTCCTGTAGTTGGAATCGTTATCAACCATTCTCGTGAGTACGCTGCTTTGTTTCATTTACGACCAACAAGGAGGCAACAATAGACGTCTCCTTTTTATTGTTTGCATACCTGAGTGTTTCGTTTTAAGTAATACGTAACTTAAGTGAGTGATTCCTGTAGTTGGAATCGTTATCAACCATTCTCGTGAGTACGCTGCTTTGTTTCATTTACGACCAACAAGGAGGCAACAATAGACGTCTCCTTTTTATTGTTTGCATACCTGAGTGTTTCGTTTTAAGTAATACGTAACTTAAGTGAGTGATTCCTGTAGTTGGAATCGTTATCAACCATTCTCGTGAGTACGCTGCTTTGTTTCATTTACGACCAACAAGGAGGCAACAATAGACGTCTCCTTTTTATTGTTTGCATACCTGAGTGTTTCGTTTTAAGTAATACGTAACTTAAGTGAGTGATTCCTGTAGTTGGAATCGTTATCAACCATTCTCGTGAGTACGCTGCTTTGTTTCATTTACGACCAACAAGGAGGCAACAATAGACGTCTCCTTTTTATTGTTTGCATACCTGAGTGTTTCGTTTTAAGTAATACGTAACTTAAGTGAGTGATTCCTGTAGTTGGAATCGTTATCAACCATTCTCGTGAGTACGCTGCTTTGTTTCATTTACGACCAACAAGGAGGCAACAATAGACGTCTCCTTTTTATTGTTTGCATACCTGAGTGTTTCGTTTTAAGTAATACGTAACTTAAGTGAGTGATTCCTGTAGTTGGAATCGTTATCAACCATTCTCGTGAGTACGCTGCTTTGTTTCATTTACGACCAACAAGGAGGCAACAATAGACGTCTCCTTTTTATTGTTTGCATACCTGAGTGTTTCGTTTTAAGTAATACGTAACTTAAGTGAGTGATTCCTGTAGTTGGAATCGTTATCAACCATTCTCGTGAGTACGCTGCTTTGTTTCATTTACGACCAACAAGGAGGCAACAATAGACGTCTCCTTTTTATTGTTTGCATACCTGAGTGTTTCGTTTTAAGTAATACGTAACTTAAGTGAGTGATTCCTGTAGTTGGAATCGTTATCAACCATTCTCGTGAGTACGCTGCTTTGTTTCATTTACGACCAACAAGGAGGCAACAATAGACGTCTCCTTTTTATTGTTTGCATACCTGAGTGTTTCGTTTTAAGTAATACGTAACTTAAGTGAGTGATTCCTGTAGTTGGAATCGTTATCAACCATTCTCGTGAGTACGCTGCTTTGTTTCATTTACGACCAACAAGGAGGCAACAATAGACGTCTCCTTTTTATTGTTTGCATACCTGAGTGTTTCGTTTTAAGTAATACGTAACTTAAGTGAGTGATTCCTGTAGTTGGAATCGTTATCAACCATTCTCGTGAGTACGCTGCTTTGTTTCATTTACGACCAACAAGGAGGCAACAATAGACGTCTCCTTTTTATTGTTTGCATACCTGAGTGTTTCGTTTTAAGTAATACGTAACTTAAGTGAGTGATTCCTGTAGTTGGAATCGTTATCAACCATTCTCGTGAGTACGCTGCTTTGTTTCATTTACGACCAACAAGGAGGCAACAATAGACGTCTCCTTTTTATTGTTTGCATACCTGAGTGTTTCGTTTTAAGTAATACGTAACTTAAGTGAGTGATTCCTGTAGTTGGAATCGTTATCAACCATTCTCGTGAGTACGCTGCTTTGTTTCATTTACGACCAACAAGGAGGCAACAATAGACGTCTCCTTTTTATTGTTTGCATACCTGAGTGTTTCGTTTTAAGTAATACGTAACTTAAGTGAGTGATTCCTGTAGTTGGAATCGTTATCAACCATTCTCGTGAGTACGCTGCTTTGTTTCATTTACGACCAACAAGGAGGCAACAATAGACGTCTCCTTTTTATTGTTTGCATACCTGAGTGTTTCGTTTTAAGTAATACGTAACTTAAGTGAGTGATTCCTGTAGTTGGAATCGTTATCAACCATTCTCGTGAGTACGCTGCTTTGTTTCATTTACGACCAACAAGGAGGCAACAATAGACGTCTCCTTTTTATTGTTTGCATACCTGAGTGTTTCGTTTTAAGTAATACGTAACTTAAGTGAGTGATTCCTGTAGTTGGAATCGTTATCAACCATTCTCGTGAGTACGCTGCTTTGTTTCATTTACGACCAACAAGGAGGCAACAATAGACGTCTCCTTTTTATTGTTTGCATACCTGAGTGTTTCGTTTTAAGTAATACGTAACTTAAGTGAGTGATTCCTGTAGTTGGAATCGTTATCAACCATTCTCGTGAGTACGCTGCTTTGTTTCATTTACGACCAACAAGGAGGCAACAATAGACGTCTCCTTTTTATTGTTTGCATACCTGAGTGTTTCGTTTTAAGTAATACGTAACTTAAGTGAGTGATTCCTGTAGTTGGAATCGTTATCAACCATTCTCGTGAGTACGCTGCTTTGTTTCATTTACGACCAACAAGGAGGCAACAATAGACGTCTCCTTTTTATTGTTTGCATACCTGAGTGTTTCGTTTTAAGTAATACGTAACTTAAGTGAGTGATTCCTGTAGTTGGAATCGTTATCAACCATTCTCGTGAGTACGCTGCTTTGTTTCATTTACGACCAACAAGGAGGCAACAATAGACGTCTCCTTTTTATTGTTTGCATACCTGAGTGTTTCGTTTTAAGTAATACGTAACTTAAGTGAGTGATTCCTGTAGTTGGAATCGTTATCAACCATTCTCGTGAGTACGCTGCTTTGTTTCATTTACGACCAACAAGGAGGCAACAATAGACGTCTCCTTTTTATTGTTTGCATACCTGAGTGTTTCGTTTTAAGTAATACGTAACTTAAGTGAGTGATTCCTGTAGTTGGAATCGTTATCAACCATTCTCGTGAGTACGCTGCTTTGTTTCATTTACGACCAACAAGGAGGCAACAATAGACGTCTCCTTTTTATTGTTTGCATACCTGAGTGTTTCGTTTTAAGTAATACGTAACTTAAGTGAGTGATTCCTGTAGTTGGAATCGTTATCAACCATTCTCGTGAGTACGCTGCTTTGTTTCATTTACGACCAACAAGGAGGCAACAATAGACGTCTCCTTTTTATTGTTTGCATACCTGAGTGTTTCGTTTTAAGTAATACGTAACTTAAGTGAGTGATTCCTGTAGTTGGAATCGTTATCAACCATTCTCGTGAGTACGCTGCTTTGTTTCATTTACGACCAACAAGGAGGCAACAATAGACGTCTCCTTTTTATTGTTTGCATACCTGAGTGTTTCGTTTTAAGTAATACGTAACTTAAGTGAGTGATTCCTGTAGTTGGAATCGTTATCAACCATTCTCGTGAGTACGCTGCTTTGTTTCATTTACGACCAACAAGGAGGCAACAATAGACGTCTCCTTTTTATTGTTTGCATACCTGAGTGTTTCGTTTTAAGTAATACGTAACTTAAGTGAGTGATTCCTGTAGTTGGAATCGTTATCAACCATTCTCGTGAGTACGCTGCTTTGTTTCATTTACGACCAACAAGGAGGCAACAATAGACGTCTCCTTTTTATTGTTTGCATACCTGAGTGTTTCGTTTTAAGTAATACGTAACTTAAGTGAGTGATTCCTGTAGTTGGAATCGTTATCAACCATTCTCGTGAGTACGCTGCTTTGTTTCATTTACGACCAACAAGGAGGCAACAATAGACGTCTCCTTTTTATTGTTTGCATACCTGAGTGTTTCGTTTTAAGTAATACGTAACTTAAGTGAGTGATTCCTGTAGTTGGAATCGTTATCAACCATTCTCGTGAGTACGCTGCTTTGTTTCATTTACGACCAACAAGGAGGCAACAATAGACGTCTCCTTTTTATTGTTTGCATACCTGAGTGTTTCGTTTTAAGTAATACGTAACTTAAGTGAGTGATTCCTGTAGTTGGAATCGTTATCAACCATTCTCGTGAGTACGCTGCTTTGTTTCATTTACGACCAACAAGGAGGCAACAATAGACGTCTCCTTTTTATTGTTTGCATACCTGAGTGTTTCGTTTTAAGTAATACGTAACTTAAGTGAGTGATTCCTGTAGTTGGAATCGTTATCAACCATTCTCGTGAGTACGCTGCTTTGTTTCATTTACGACCAACAAGGAGGCAACAATAGACGTCTCCTTTTTATTGTTTGCATACCTGAGTGTTTCGTTTTAAGTAATACGTAACTTAAGTGAGTGATTCCTGTAGTTGGAATCGTTATCAACCATTCTCGTGAGTACGCTGCTTTGTTTCATTTACGACCAACAAGGAGGCAACAATAGACGTCTCCTTTTTATTGTTTGCATACCTGAGTGTTTCGTTTTAAGTAATACGTAACTTAAGTGAGTGATTCCTGTAGTTGGAATCGTTATCAACCATTCTCGTGAGTACGCTGCTTTGTTTCATTTACGACCAACAAGGAGGCAACAATAGACGTCTCCTTTTTATTGTTTGCATACCTGAGTGTTTCGTTTTAAGTAATACGTAACTTAAGTGAGTGATTCCTGTAGTTGGAATCGTTATCAACCATTCTCGTGAGTACGCTGCTTTGTTTCATTTACGACCAACAAGGAGGCAACAATAGACGTCTCCTTTTTATTGTTTGCATACCTGAGTGTTTCGTTTTAAGTAATACGTAACTTAAGTGAGTGATTCCTGTAGTTGGAATCGTTATCAACCATTCTCGTGAGTACGCTGCTTTGTTTCATTTACGACCAACAAGGAGGCAACAATAGACGTCTCCTTTTTATTGTTTGCATACCTGAGTGTTTCGTTTTAAGTAATACGTAACTTAAGTGAGTGATTCCTGTAGTTGGAATCGTTATCAACCATTCTCGTGAGTACGCTGCTTTGTTTCATTTACGACCAACAAGGAGGCAACAATAGACGTCTCCTTTTTATTGTTTGCATACCTGAGTGTTTCGTTTTAAGTAATACTTAACTTAAGTGAGTGATTCCTGTAGTTGGAATCGTTATCAACCATTCTCGTGAGTACGCTGCTTTGTTTCATTTACGACCAACAAGGAGGCAACAATAGACGTCTCCTTTTTATTGTTTGCATACCTGAGTGTTTCGTTTTAAGTAATACGTAACTTAAGTGAGTGATTCCTGTAGTTGGAATCGTTATCAACCATTCTCGTGAGTACGCTGCTTTGTTTCATTTACGACCAACAAGGAGGCAACAATAGACGTCTCCTTTTTATTGTTTGCATACCTGAGTGTTTCGTTTTAAGTAATACGTAACTTAAGTGAGTGATTCCTGTAGTTGGAATCGTTATCAACCATTCTCGTGAGTACGCTGCTTTGTTTCATTTACGACCAACAAGGAGGCAACAATAGACGTCTCCTTTTTATTGTTTGCATACCTGAGTGTTTCGTTTTAAGTAATACGTAACTTAAGTGAGTGATTCCTGTAGTTGGAATCGTTATCAACCATTCTCGTGAGTACGCTGCTTTGTTTCATTTACGACCAACAAGGAGGCAACAATAGACGTCTCCTTTTTATTGTTTGCATACCTGAGTGTTTCGTTTTAAGTAATACGTAACTTAAGTGAGTGATTCCTGTAGTTGGAATCGTTATCAACCATTCTCGTGAGTACGCTGCTTTGTTTCATTTACGACCAACAAGGAGGCAACAATAGACGTCTCCTTTTTATTGTTTGCATACCTGAGTGTTTCGTTTTAAGTAATACGTAACTTAAGTGAGTGATTCCTGTAGTTGGAATCGTTATCAACCATTCTCGTGAGTACGCTGCTTTGTTTCATTTACGACCAACAAGGAGGCAACAATAGACGTCTCCTTTTTATTGTTTGCATACCTGAGTGTTTCGTTTTAAGTAATACGTAACTTAAGTGAGTGATTCCTGTAGTTGGAATCGTTATCAACCATTCTCGTGAGTACGCTGCTTTGTTTCATTTACGACCAACAAGGAGGCAACAATAGACGTCTCCTTTTTATTGTTTGCATACCTGAGTGTTTCGTTTTAAGTAATACGTAACTTAAGTGAGTGATTCCTGTAGTTGGAATCGTTATCAACCATTCTCGTGAGTACGCTGCTTTGTTTCATTTACGACCAACAAGGAGGCAACAATAGACGTCTCCTTTTTATTGTTTGCATACCTGAGTGTTTCGTTTTAAGTAATACGTAACTTAAGTGAGTGATTCCTGTAGTTGGAATCGTTATCAACCATTCTCGTGAGTACGCTGCTTTGTTTCATTTACGACCAACAAGGAGGCAACAATAGACGTCTCCTTTTTATTGTTTGCATACCTGAGTGTTTCGTTTTAAGTAATACGTAACTTAAGTGAGTGATTCCTGTAGTTGGAATCGTTATCAACCATTCTCGTGAGTACGCTGCTTTGTTTCATTTACGACCAACAAGGAGGCAACAATAGACGTCTCCTTTTTATTGTTTGCATACCTGAGTGTTTCGTTTTAAGTAATACGTAACTTAAGTGAGTGATTCCTGTAGTTGGAATCGTTATCAACCATTCTCGTGAGTACGCTGCTTTGTTTCATTTACGACCAACAAGGAGGCAACAATAGACGTCTCCTTTTTATTGTTTGCATACCTGAGTGTTTCGTTTTAAGTAATACGTAACTTAAGTGAGTGATTCCTGTAGTTGGAATCGTTATCAACCATTCTCGTGAGTACGCTGCTTTGTTTCATTTACGACCAACAAGGAGGCAACAATAGACGTCTCCTTTTTATTGTTTGCATACCTGAGTGTTTCGTTTTAAGTAATACGTAACTTAAGTGAGTGATTCCTGTAGTTGGAATCGTTATCAACCATTCTCGTGAGTACGCTGCTTTGTTTCATTTACGACCAACAAGGAGGCAACAATAGACGTCTCCTTTTTATTGTTTGCATACCTGAGTGTTTCGTTTTAAGTAATACGTAACTTAAGTGAGTGATTCCTGTAGTTGGAATCGTTATCAACCATTCTCGTGAGTACGCTGCTTTGTTTCATTTACGACCAACAAGGAGGCAACAATAGACGTCTCCTTTTTATTGTTTGCATACCTGAGTGTTTCGTTTTAAGTAATACGTAACTTAAGTGAGTGATTCCTGTAGTTGGAATCGTTATCAACCATTCTCGTGAGTACGCTGCTTTGTTTCATTTACGACCAACAAGGAGGCAACAATAGACGTCTCCTTTTTATTGTTTGCATACCTGAGTGTTTCGTTTTAAGTAATACGTAACTTAAGTGAGTGATTCCTGTAGTTGGAATCGTTATCAACCATTCTCGTGAGTACGCTGCTTTGTTTCATTTACGACCAACAAGGAGGCAACAATAGACGTCTCCTTTTTATTGTTTGCATACCTGAGTGTTTCGTTTTAAGTAATACGTAACTTAAGTGAGTGATTCCTGTAGTTGGAATCGTTATCAACCATTCTCGTGAGTACGCTGCTTTGTTTCATTTACGACCAACAAGGAGGCAACAATAGACGTCTCCTTTTTATTGTTTGCATACCTGAGTGTTTCGTTTTAAGTAATACGTAACTTAAGTGAGTGATTCCTGTAGTTGGAATCGTTATCAACCATTCTCGTGAGTACGCTGCTTTGTTTCATTTACGACCAACAAGGAGGCAACAATAGACGTCTCCTTTTTATTGTTTGCATACCTGAGTGTTTCGTTTTAAGTAATACGTAACTTAAGTGAGTGATTCCTGTAGTTGGAATCGTTATCAACCATTCTCGTGAGTACGCTGCTTTGTTTCATTTACGACCAACAAGGAGGCAACAATAGACGTCTCCTTTTTATTGTTTGCATACCTGAGTGTTTCGTTTTAAGTAATACGTAACTTAAGTGAGTGATTCCTGTAGTTGGAATCGTTATCAACCATTCTCGTGAGTACGCTGCTTTGTTTCATTTACGACCAACAAGGAGGCAACAATAGACGTCTCCTTTTTATTGTTTGCATACCTGAGTGTTTCGTTTTAAGTAATACTTAACTTAAGTGAGTGATTCCTGTAGTTGGAATCGTTATCAACCATTCTCGTGAGTACGCTGCTTTGTTTCATTTACGACCAACATTTAAAGCGATGTGCACTACCTTTACTTTCGCGGAAGCATGCCGCACAGTTTGTGTATCAGCACTGCAGGACGTAGGCGTGGCTTGTCTCCCCATACATCGCCTCTCTCCCCGCGGCTGCTAGGGTGTGAGGCGGGGCTTGCTTCCTCTGCTCCTCACTCCCCCCCCCCCCCCTCACAACTATGCCATGTAACAGTTTACACACTGGATAATGCATGATGGCATACCAGCACATGTTCGTCAGACGTAGACATTCCAAAACATCTACATTCGTAGGAGAGGCCCGAAACTTGTGCCTGATCGTTTCACAGAACTCAATAAACGTTTGAAACATTCTGGAAGATTAAAAATATGTGACAAATGGTAATTTAAACACAGGACCTATGTTTTTCGCGGGTAGGCTCTCTACCGAATGAGTACGTTTCACGGCGCGTCCTCACAGCTTTACTTCCGGCAGTACCTAGCCTCCTACTTTATTTTGGAAGTGGACGTTTGGTTATTGAGACACTTGAGCGAACTGCTCTACGCAACTATAATGAACGATGTGCAGACACTTTAGCGTTGCGTTCTCGTGCGTGCCAGAAAGTACTGAAACGACAATTGGTTAAGGACGAATCATTGCCATGATGGATATCTCATGGAAAACCTCTTTTAAACATGTGTTTATCTCTGGAGTACTCGTCTTCAGACGCACATTTACTGCAGTCCAAGGCAATAAAAGAAAAAAAGAAAATGAAATAAATAAAAGGTTCAAATGTTTGTAAACTTAAGGGACTTAACTGCGGTGTCATCAGTAACTAAACTTACAAACTACATATGAACTACCTTATACTAAAGACGACACCAACATCCATGCCCCAGAGGGGGGGGGGGGATTCAACCCCGGCGCTAATCCGCCGCGGCCCAAGGCAATCGACACAATTTTTTATCACCTTTTACCTTTATTCACTTTTTCCTCCACTAGTGCATCTACACTCTCTCCTCTATACCTCTCTGTCTCGTTCTGAGCATCTGTCAGTTGTCTTCCGCCCTCTCTGTTCGTCACACCCTCTCAACTTTACTCCCATCGCTCCGTCAAGCTCTCTGTCCTTCTCACCTTCTCTCTACATCTGTTTATCCTCCAACTCTCACATAAATCTATATCTATAAATGTGAATGTCTGTTCGGTTTACGTTTATCACGTCTGAACCACAAGACATGAAGAGCTAAAAATTTGTACAGTGACTAATGTCTACCCGGGGAAGGCTATAGGCAACGTTTTATGGCGAGCGTATATATATTAATGTGAATGTCTGTTTGGTGTACGCTTACCACGTCCGAACGACAAGACGCAGAGACTTAAATATTTGTACAGTTACTAATTTATACCTGAGGAAGGTTTTAGGTAAGGTTTTGTAGCGATCTGATAGATATTTCGTAATTTGAAGAATATAACGCAAAATGCGAAACAATAATATTACTCTTTGAAAATTATGTTTACCCTTTGAAAATGTTTTTATTGTTGATAATGATAAAAGGGTGGAGTATATTGGGATGGAAAGTTATCGGTGTATATAAAATTCTACGTGTGTATGGGTTAATATTTCGCTCTGCAGCGAAAACTACAGACCGCAAACGAATGGTCTGTGTGTAATTGTTGTCCGAAGTCTTCTGTTGTACACCATAGCAGTTCCATGCCGATATCTATGAGGGGGTGAAAGATATGTTGGTTGAAAGTCGTCAAATTATAAAAAGAAATCGGACTGAAGGCCGGCGATGACGTTTGCGACTCTATAGCAAGGAGGTTACATACAGCGAAACGTGATGCCCCAGACCATATCTTTGGTATATGCGTGCTACAATGTCTTCAGCTCTTTCTCTGTAAGGAAAACCATACGAATAAGGAAATATAAGATTACACATCTCCTCCTTCCTTCACTTCTCGCCTCCCCTCCCTTCCAAGCGAGTTGTTTTTTTTCCCTAATTCTGAACCTGAGCCTTCTTCATTTTTACTGCAAATAGGAAATTGGTTAGGAGTTATGTTCCTTTAAATGTATGGGTATATTGCTTGGGATGCTATTATAAGGAGCATGAAATTTCTTCGGATGGTGTGCGAATTGTAGCTCAGTGACAATATATCGAATAATTTTAATCCACGAATGTAGAAAGAACAGACGACACACAATGTATAAATATATATGTACAGGGTGTTACAAAAAGGTACGGCCAAACTTTCAGAAAACATTCCTCACACACAAAGAAAGAAAATATGTTATGTCGACATGTGTCCGGAAACGCTTAATTTCCATGTTAGAGCTCATTTTAGTATTTCGCTTTAAATGTAAATTTCATTCCAACGTGATCAAATGGTAAATTTTCACAATCAACATGTGTGGGCTGGAGAATCTGCACGCAATTGTGCAATCACGTCATCAACACAGATTTTCTGTGAACGTTTGGGCAGGAATTGTTGGTGATGTCTTGATTGGGCCTCATGTTTTTCCACCTACGCTCACTGGAGCACTTTATCATGATTTCATACGGAATACTCTAACTGTGCTGCTAGAACATGTGGCTTTACAAGTACGACACAACATGTGGTTCATGCACGATGGAGCTCCTGCACATTTCAGTCGACGTATTCGTATGCTACTCAACAACAGATTCCGTGACCGATGGATTGGTAGAGGCGGACCAATTCCATGGCCTCCACGCTCTCCTGACCTCAATTCTCTTGACTTTCATTTATGAGGGCATTTGGAAGCTCTTGTCTACGCAACCCCGGTACCAAATGTAGAGACTCTTCGTGCTCGTATTGTGGACGGCTGTGATACAATTCGCCATTCTCCAGGGCTGCATCAGGGCATCAGGGATTCCATGCGACGGAGGATGGATGCATGTATCCTCGCTAACGGAGGACATTTTGAACATTTCCTGTAACAAAGTGTTTGAAGTCACGCTGGTACGTTCTGTTGCTGTGTGTTTCCATTCCATGATTAACGTGATTTGAAGAGAAGTAATAAATTGAGCTCTAACATGGAAATTAAGCGTTTACGGACACATGTCCACATAACATATTTTCTTTCTTTGTGTGTGAGGAATGATTCCTGAAAGTTTGGCCGTACTTTTTTGTAACAACCTGTATATGAGACGACAGGCCTCATTTCTTCACCGCAGGTGCGGAAAAATAGTTCGTCCTCTATGGGAATGCAGACAGCGATTATGGAAGAATATGGACAATGGAGACGTTACTTCCGTGGTGTGCGACCTCTGAGGATTTAGGGCGGGAGGGAGACGTCGTTGGAATCCTGGTCCGACACAAATTTTCACTCGCTGCCATTAATTTCTGTGCCCCAACGCAAAAGAAGATAATATTATTCATCCATTCCCTACTCCTTCTCCTCGCATAATCCATAAATACATCTCTTCTGTTTCCTGTTCGTTGTATTTAAGAAGAAATATTACTTTCGTGAGACATTTTTCACTTTACTGCTGTTGCAGTTCAAAATTACTACGCAAAACAAATCCAAATATCAGATTTTGCATCACAACACAGCATTTTCTTTCGCGGAATAGATTTGAAGGGGAAATGAAGTGTTACACTGTTTGTAATGCTAAAGCACGTAACTGGTGACGGTTTCGCTCACCATTTTACAAACTATGCCAAGCAGAAGTAACACGTCGATGCTCGAGGAAAGACTCGAACCTCCTGCAAGAGCGGCGGCACAATTAGTGACGTGTTGCCTCAGACGCAGCGGACATTTGAACTGAAATCCAGTAGATATGGCCTGGTCAAAATAATTCGGATATCAGTTGCGATATCAAGGTTCTGATGTACTGTCGTCGGCAGAAGAAACTGGAATTGTTCGACGTGTTTCTGTCGATTCTAAGGAGTGGAGACAACAATATCACGCCAACCGAGATAGTTCTAAAAACAGAAAGTTGCTGCAAATTGAGCTGGTATTAACTTGAGTTTACTCTACCAGAAGAATTACACAAACAGTTGGAGTCAGTAATGAGCAGGTAGTGCAATGCAACAACAACGTGACTTATCAAAAGCTATGACTTGGTAGATTGGAAGCGGGACACAGTGAGGTGGCTGAAGCTACTGGAGTGTCCCGAAAAGTAATTTCCAGGATCTGGAGGCGATTTCAGACAACAAGAACCGTTAAAATAAGGGAATAGCAAGAGATTAGCGTTGTCTTCCGTTAATAACCCCTCAAGCCAGTACGCTGGATGCAAAACATCCTCTAAGCAGTAACAAGACGCGCAATATCAACACAAACAGTCTGAAATCTACTTCGGAAATGAGGCCTATGCACATAGAGTCCTATGGTATGTGTGACATTAAAGCCATAACACCGTTTAGCCCGCAGAAACTGGCCGACGGAACATAACGATTGGAGTCTTAACGAATGCCACCGGGTTCTGTTCAGAGATGTGGCTCATAATTGTCGTTCCCTCATCTCGAGAATATGTGGAACTCAGAACAATCATGCTAATTTGCAGGAAACATCAACATACCATGGTCTTTGACTATTGGTGGGGGCAGGAGACAGTATTGGCGGACGTACGGACTCCTATGTCGTTTCGGAAGACTGATCAGAGGTATACAGACGAGATGCTTCGATGTTTTGTTGAGCCCTACGCTGGTGCCATAGGAGACGGATTCTTTCTGGTGGACGATAACGCAGCCGGCCGCGGTGGCCGAGGAGACTGAGGCGCTCCAGTCACGGTCTGCACGGCCACTACGGTCGGGGGTTCGAATCCCCCCTCGGGCATGGATATTTGTGCCGTCCTTAGTCTTAGCTAGTTCATAAGTAGTTTGTAAGTTTAGGGACTGATGACCCCGTAGTTAAGTCCCATAGACTGTACAAACATTTGAAACATTTTGACGATAACGCACGTCCCCCGAGAGCTGCAATAGTGGACAACATGCTTGAAGCTGAAGGAATTCAAACAATAAAGACGCCATCTTGTTCACCGGACGTAGACCGCAGTGAGCATGTTTGCGGTGCACTTGAATTACAATTAGTCCAGCACCTCGCGCAACCGTTGCGGAGCTAGATACTGCACGCAAATATCCCTCAAGATCTGCTTGATAACCTCAAACCGCCCACGCCACGGTGGTGTACTACTGTACTGACCATTCGAGGTGATCACACGCCATATCAGAGAGCAACGAGAACGCCTGTTTTCCTTATTATGGTAGCCGCAAGTTGCCTCGCTCTACGTAGACACCATGTAAACCCCAGGTAAAACGTTAACACAGAAAAGTATCATATTATATCACACACAAATTACAACTGTAACCAACATCTGAATGAAATACGTTACTATAAGTATCTTTTGTATAATATATCACTGATCCCCTAATTGTTTTGAACAGCCTATATGCATACATATTAACACGTGGTGTAGTCTCCAAGTTGCAGGCGCTGATTATGGCATGCATTCGATTATACACATTACGAATACTGCTTTTGGAAGCATTGGGCCATTGGAAGGTCGTTAGGTTGGCGGTGCCTTCAGCCAATGGGCAAACTCCGCCGATCAACCTGAACTGGGTAGTGGTTAGGGCGAGGGTTCCGCCATGCTTGGCAGAGTTGGCTGTGACGTGGTTACGTCAGATGTAAGTAACGGAAATATGCTTACTTGTGTCGATTTTCATGAATAATTCCATCGATAATGTTGTAACATACGTCGTTCTATCGTGAGAACTAATATGGTGTGCAAATTTGTGTATTTTTACTGTAGAAATTCAGTATAATGTGGGACTTGAAACTGTAACGGAATTGGAATGGGACTTGAACCATGAACTTCAGGCCTACAGTTAATAGTGAATATCAGAGATTAGTGATTCGTTATCAAGTGCCTGTGTTTCTATGTCATAGTAAATGTCAATGTGCGTGGTAGGTTTATACTTAATTCTTTGTAACGAGCGTGTTGAATATGCTTTCCCGCCTTTTCCAGTTTTCTATAATTCTGAGTCCACAATGCCCGGCAATAGCTAACAATCACCTTCAGTGAGCTTTCATAACATTTTGTTCTGCAATCGTAAGTATTATCTGCCTATTTTTATTTATTTATTTATTTTGTACCGAAAGTTGATCATTGCCAACGGTTTATTCAGTTATTGCTTTGAAATAGTCATGGGCCATCAGCTTTATCGACCTGCAGCTAAATATGCGGCTTAATGACGAGTAACTAAAGCGTACAGTAAGCAGCGCGTGTTCAAGGCATGAGTAATGTAGAAGATATATGTGGATTTTTCGTGGTGGCCTACACGATTGCCGATGATTCCCGCCATTAAACGTTTACGTTATTTCCATGTTTAGTAAGTTAACTATCCCCTGTACACACCCTCAGTGTAAGATAATTAAGTTTCTATACCAGTGGGTTAAATTTTATCCCAAGATTATCGTTAGAATTTTGCTTTCCTTTGTAAGAGATCGTGAATGATTGTGTGGCAGCACGTGGCTTGGCTACGTCTCACTGGGCCTGTCTTGTAGTATACTACTGAGCTTATCATAATTCTTCTTAACGGTCAGAGGTATTTTCTTTCTGCTGCGAATTTGATTTATTTTTATTTGTGGTGATTTCACGATATCAGTGGAAGTCATCTTACTTCTAATCAGTCTATTGGCAGTGACAAATAACCTCTATGCTGTTTCCCTCGGGAAGTACATTATTTTAATGTCTTGCAATGCAAATATCTGTAGAGGACGCCGCATTCATTTTGTAGAGTATCGTACATGCAAAGTAGGGGATATGAATGATGTTTGTAGAAATTGTTCGCTCGTGCCTCGTGCCGGTTTTACACGGCAAGTAATGATTCAAATTAGTGAGACCAGTAATATTTATTTTCGTACCTAGTCGTACGGCGAGATAACGATTCAGTTTTGTTCATTTCACGTACTCTTTGACGATGTGTTAGTAGCAATAAATAGAGTAAATAAATTTCAGGTGTCCCCATCTTCTTATTGACTCCTTATCTCCGCCCATTCCTTTTGCCCTACTAGTCAGTTAATTAAATGAATGAGCGTAGGACTGAATATGTGGCGGCGATTCATATTGGAAGTACGACTGTCCCGACTAAATAGTAACCAGCAGCTACGATTCGGAAATAGCGTTATCCGTTGCGTAAATAAAATTTAATTAATTGGTGGACAATTAGAGGCCACGTGGTAAATCAGTTTCAAATAATGTATTAATCAAATGTTTCCGAATAGTAACTGCCGGTTAGGGGAGGTAAATGTTAACGCCCTGGTAAATTAACAGAGGAAATCAATATACACATATAAAAATGGAATGTGGGACGTCGTATATTTCACTTGGTAGCCAAAATTATTCACTACAGACCAATGGTGGTTATACATGAGAGTGGTCTTTAGGTTCGCGGTGTGAAGTATGGTGTTTTGGTCGTATTGTTTGGCGGTGGGTGAGTGTGGTGAACAAAAATCCGTAAAATATGGAGCAATACGGCTATCAACAGATGCTTAAAGATAAAAAGACTCACTGATAAAACACTGGGAAACACAGATATACATTAACTGAGCATTATCTACACTGCCAATACACCAATGATCTCAATATAAACACTGGAAAGACAACTGTAGTGCTTAGGATCAAAATACTGTCAACTGGATTAGAGAGACAAATATACGTCGAGCGTCACAGTTTCATAATATATAGTACCATCTTCATATTATCTTTGAGCTCACTACAATACACAGTGTAGACATACATTAATGTATGTCTGTGACCGAAAGTTCGTAAGTCGTAGGTTACTTCTGCTTAGCGGACAGTATAGCGTTAGTAACAGATTAATACCACTCAGTTAGGTGAGTAACATCTGTGTTTCTCGCCATACCACTGAAAAGGACAAATTGAGGAGATGTTAGTTACATAGCACCCCAAATAACTAATAGATGCCAATGCTTCATTCTTTCATTCTCATAACCGCGGTGTAATACACCACAAGGGGTACAATTTCACTTACGGCATCGGCGAAGTGTGCTGATATTGGCAAAGGATGTTAAATGCTCTTTCAAAATTCAGTCATGTAGAATGAGATGAATAATTCTCTATATTCGCGATTAAATAAATTAGTTAAGCTGTTATATTCAGTGAATTAAACATCCCCTAAAGGAAATAGTTCGTTGCTAACGATAGTAATCTAAACCGCTGCCACTGCAAGTAAAATTTCAAAAATGTTCAAATGTTTGTAAATCTATCGGACCAAACTGCGTGGTCATCAGTCCGTAACTTACAAACTACTTAAACCTAGGTAAACTAACCTAAGGACAACACACACACACATACACACACACACACACACACACACCCATGCCCCAGGGAGGACTCGAACCTCCACGACGAGCAACCTCGCGCTCCGCAGCGAGACGGTTTACACCGCTTGGCTACTCCCTGGGGCATGGGAGAGTGTGATGTCCTTTTGTTAGTTTACCTAGGTTTGAAGAGTTTGTAAGCTACGGAATGATGGCCACGCAATTTGCTCCATTAGATTCACAAAGATTTGAACATTTTGACAATCATGGCGGATGTTAGTACTGCGTGGACTTTCAGAAATTCGTCTATGGATGTGAAAAAGTTAACAAGACCATTGCAACCAGCATCGCTGCGTAATTGTCTCAGTTCTCCAAAATGATCCTCCCGCTACTCGTATACATGACTTTTATCCGCTTCAAACGAACTCAGTTGGATATATGAAAAACAACTGCGTCTCCGTTGTATGGCGTCAGTTTACTTGTCACTCATACCCATACCCGAGGAAGGGCTCAAACTTCCGACAGGGACGGCCCCTCACACCGCGGCAAGGCGCCATAGCGCGCTAGGCCACTCACGATACTATGTCATCACAACGCTATATACATTTCCTATTAAAGAGTACACACAGATTCCACTCTATGTCAATAAGCAATCTACTGGCGAACTAGGTAGAATCCATTTACTATCCTCCAGGTGACAACTTCTGTCATCAGGTCAAAATCGGTCGTATAGAATATTCGGTACGTGACGTTTCTTCAGATATACGAGTTTCCATCGCCATCGTTAAGTTATTTTAATTAAATTCTTTGCCTGCGTACTTGACGTAATAGTCAAAATAGTAATGTACGTAAACTTACAGTTGAAAAATATATCTGTGTGCATTAAAACCTTTCACCCATATTAGTGACCTTCTTCTAACAAATCGTCTTCCGTTATATGCCTGTGCGAGCAGTAAGTCATTCTGTATGCGACCTCCAAATGGCATCATATAACTTGCTGTGAATTACTTTTTTCTGAGTTTCGCCAACCAATGGCAATGTGTGTTAAGCGATCTGTTGTAACAGATTAGTACTCTCCCTATGGTGAGCAGTGACAAAGCAAATCTTCTTTCCTGTTTAGCGCAAGAAGACTGCTGAGCATTGTTCAATGATGCGAGAGTCATACCACGTAGTACTGATATAGGACAGAGGTCAGTGGGAGGGTGTAACCTTGATTAGCTCGTCTCGTTTTGGGCTCGTTTGGTAAACGCAAAATCATCACACAGATGATTAGGAAACTCCAATGCTAAACGCTGCAAGAGAGACGTTCAGTATCCAGGTTCGAGCTTCTGTCAAAGTTACGACAGAATATTTTCGTCGAGGAAACCAATATTTTCTGTCTTCCTACCCATAATAATAATAATAATAATAATAATAATAATAATAATAATAATAATAATAATATGATTTTTGGTACTGTAGAACCTAATTGAGGAGAAAGGAACCATAGCCATGGAACCAATCAGTACATAAATTTTAATACAAGAATGGTAATATAACAACTTAAACTAGTCCTATAGGCCTACACACGAAAATCTTTAGCCTAAGTAAAAGGAATTAGTAACCAACAAAAGGAACAATTGTTTAAATTTTTCAAGGAGTTCCTCGACAGAATAAAAGGAGTGATCCATGAGGTTACTCTTCAATTTAGATTTAAAAGTGAGTGGGTTAGTACTAAGGTTATTGAAATCTTGTGGTAGCTTATTGCAAATGATTGATGCAGAATACAGCACACCTTTCTGCACAAGAAAAAATGTTCAAATGTTTGTTAAGCTTAAGGGACTTTACTTTGGGGTCATCAGTTCCTAAACTTACAAACTACTTATGAACTACCTTATACTAAAGACGACACAAACAACCATGCCCATGGGGGGATTCGAACCCCCGACCGTAGCGGCCGTGCAGACTGTGACTGGCGCGCCGCAGACCGCTCGGCCACTGCGGCCGGCTTTCTGCACAAGAGTCAAGGAGGTGCGATCCAAATGTAGATTCGATTTATGTCTAGTATTCACCGAGTGAAAGCTGCTAACTCGTGGGAATAAGGTGATATTGTAAACATCAAACGATATTAAAGGAAATAATTATTATGAGGCTAATGCCAGATTTCCCAGACTACTGAAAATAAGTCGACAGGACATTTGTGAACTTACACCAAATATTTCTCGAACCGCACGTTTCTGAGCTAAAATATCCTTTTTGTATCAATCAACGTATCTCAAAAACTAACGCCGAACATCATAAGTGAATGAGAGTAAGCATAGTATATTACTTTTCCTGTTGAAAAATCACTTATTTCAGATATTGTTCTAATGGTAAATCAAGCGAATTTATTTTTTGAATAAGATCCTGAACATGGGCTTTCCAAGACAGCTTGCTACCTAACTGAACATCTAAATATTTAAATTTATCACATACCCATTATGTGTGATGAAAATACCAGCTTTTGTTAAATTAGGTGTTAGAAATTGTAAAAACTGAGTTTTACTGTGATTTAACATCAATTTATTTTCTAGAAGTCACGAACGTATCTCTTGAAGTGCATTATTAGATGCTGTTTCAATATTATAAAAAACATTCTCCACTAACAAGTTGGTATCATCGGCAAACAAAAATATTTTACTATCACCTGTTATACTGGAAGGCACATCATTTATATAATTAACAAATAAAAGCGGTCCCAAAATAGACTCCTGTGGCACCAGACATTTAACTGTGCCCCAATGTAGCTGCATGTCACAGCCATTTTCAAAACTGTGGAGAATTGCCTTCTGCTGTATGTTATTAAAGTAAGAGGTGAACCAGTTGTGAGCTACTCCACTCATTTCATAATGTTCCAGCTTCTACAACAATATTTTCTGATCAACACTATCGAACGCCTTTGTTAAATTAAAGTAGTCGCCTAATGTTCATAACCTTTTATTTAATGCATCAAGTGCCTCACAGAGAAAAGAAAATATAGCATTTTCAGTCGTTAAATCACTTCTGAAACCAAACTGTTCGTTTGACAACAAATTATGTGAACCGAAATGATCAATTAACGTTGAATATACAACCTTTTCAATTACTTTAGAAAATTCCGATGGCACAGAAATAGGTACATAGTTGTCTACATTATCCACTTCTCCTTTTTATAAAATGATTTCGCTACGAAGTACTTCAATCTGTCAGGAAAGTGACCATTCTGAAAGGAAATATTACAAATATGGCTGAGTACTGGGGTAACATATGCACAACAGTAGTTTATAATTCTTGTTAGATACCACGTCATATCCATAAAAGTCCTTTAATGATTTAATTATTGACTCAGTCTCCCTTTGTAAGTATCACGGAAGACCATTTGAGATAACAGCCTCTGAAAGCTATTATCTAAAAATAGATTTAGAAATTAGGGTCCTGTTTATTTCACCTGCTTTGTGCAGAAATTGACTATTAAATACTGCACATAAATTTAACTTATTAGTATCAGAAACATTTGTACTACGCACTGACTTTATATCCTCTACCTGGTATTTCCGACCAGACACTTCCTTCTCCGCTGACCAGCTGGTTTTAATTTTATCCTGGGAATTTGTTACTCTTTTAGCATACAACATACTTTTTGCCTTCTTAATGACATTTTCATAATCTTACAGTACTGTTTGTAATGAGCTACTGCATCTTCATTGTGAGTGCTTCCAACATTTTGATACAATTCCCGCTTTGTTATGATATTCTTATCCCCTTTGTCAGCCAGCCTGTTACTGAAAGTACCCTTTTTTGAGCTTTCTAGCCGAAAGAAATTTTTAAATAGCGTAAAAAATGTGTTCAGGAAAGCATTATATTTTTCATCTATCTTATCAGCACTATAAACATACAGCCATGCTTGTTCCTTAATTATGCATAAAAAGGTCTCAATTGCAACTGGATTACATTTTGTAAGTAGTTTACAATTATATTTAATATTTGTTTGAGAACATTTTAGAGTAATGACAGGAATTAAGGAATTCTAGCATCTGCCTTTTTCTTGGAGTATCACTTAATACTGAAATCGCCCCATACAACTAAATTTGTGTTGTGAAACGGACACATGGAAGCGTAACGGGATTCGTAGTCTATGCGAAACATAAGCGACTGTAATAGGAGTAAGAAGTGAGGATGGTGCACAAAGTGATCTAGGCAGCACACCGTGATATAGCTTGCGAAGTATGGATGTAGATGAAGAAAGTCCACGAATTTTATTTGCTGGGAGGAATCGTTTTAGAGAGATTTACGTTGGACGTGACAAAATTATTCGTTTAGGGGCGCTATCAGAGTAAATATGGTATTGTTCACAGGGGGTGAATTTTTATTTCATATTTCTCTTCTTTGAATTAAGGTACTAAACACTCTTATATCTCGGATCTTCGCTGTGGAGAAATCCTAGCTGATGTTATTGCTTCACATCTAATTTCGGTCATTAAGCAAACGTGAGAATGTGCAAGTATGGTACTGTCATATTCTCTCTCCTGGCTAACCTGCAGTTATGCAATATTAAGCACTGCACCCAATATTTAAGACAAGTCTAGTCATTGAAAAGGAGTCTACATTTATTTTTCAGTTTAACTTGCGAACATTTAATTACATGTTTTGACCACTGCAATCACCTTCTGACACACAGAGGCTTACGTAGATAGTTCCGTCAGCTCAGCGCTAGACCATATTAGTAGAAAGGCAGAGTTCCTATGCACATTGAAATGTTGAGTCCAGTTAATCAGCTGTGTCGTAAATGTAAAACACTAAGAAAGGAACAGACACGATTGTGCCATTAAATATAATTACTTAAGATCGAGTTCAAACACATGATGAGGTTATATCTAAACTAAAGGTTTTGGAAAAATAATTTCACAGAATATTAAAAGACCTAACAACATACCAAAGAGTCAAGAATGTTCAATTCGAGTACTGTCAGCGTTATCATTAATGTCAGAAGAATGTATACAAAGCCTAAAATGGAATTAATGCTGGAGCAAATAAAACAATTATATTAACAAATTAAAACACTGGAGTGTACAATCAATAAAACAGTGCGTTATTTAACAATATATGTCAGGTATTTCGTTTTAAAATTGCCCAATAGCCGTCCTCATTTTGTTGGTGATATTCACAACACACATGAGTTACAGTTTTGTTAAAGTCATGATTGGAAGCAGAAGCTACATAAGGAAGGTGAAATTTCTATGTAATTGGCGAGATTTCAACGAAGCAATAACTGCACATTTTCGCCAATCAACACTGTGGGGCAATGCAAACAATACTTGTTAGTAGTTGTCAATATTTCTTAGCAGTTACGCTCAAGCATACTTTTCTTAAGAAGCTTAAAAATAAGTGACATTGTTCAACTCTAAACATGTGCAAAGAAAGAAGCTTTCATCAGCCACAACAATAACGTAACGAAGGTCGTGGTAGTAAAGGTAAGCTGCAATTAATGAAAATGTGCTTACCCTAGTAACGAAGTAATAAAATGATCGAATATTTGTAATTTGACCAAACTGATCAGATCATCTGTCCAGAGACTCATTGGCGGACTAACAAGAGAGGGGAGCGAAGGAGGGGACAGACTGCCCCGGGCCTTTCGTCTTAGGGGCCTCCAAATACGTCAAAAGTCTTTTTTTTTTTTTTTTTTTTCAGTATCCTTGGTCTTTCATTCTGGGGCTTCCAGCTCAACAATCGATAGCTGTTTAGACTGTCCCGTGCCACTCGTCCTGTGGGAGGGAGTCTCACAAAAAGTTACTTTTTTATAGTAATGCGTTTATTTCCATGTGGAGGGGGCCTCATTTTTTTTCTGCCGCCACCGTGGGCCTCCGATAGAATTAGTCCGCCACTGCATAGACCTACAAACTCATACAAACTTATACTAAGACCGACAGTCAGACGCCCATGTCTGAGAGAGGACTGGAACCTTCAATATGAGTGGCCGTGCGATCCGTAACGTGGGAATCAGTCAGTTACCAAGTAATTCGTTGTGCGTTTCTGACAATCAACTAGTTCCTCTTTTTCAACACAACCATAACAATTAAATATACATTATCTTCCTTTTGTACAAAAGTATCATAAGTTCGTTACGAAAATTAAACTCGAATTACTTTGTTTCCTCTTAGACCAATACTACAGTAAGTGTTAAAAATTCCGAGCAATGGATTCTACACATGGTTCATGACGGCTAACCCAGTTGCGGCGCGCTCTTTCACACAAACGCAGATTTGTATTTATAGTATATGCAATATCGAAAATCCCTTGCGTAACACTGATTACATTATTTACTTACTGAGCATAAATAAGTTCCTTCATATGATCCCGAAATGAAAAATCGAGTGCTTTTGATCAGTACAGGCTAGCGACGTGGACGGAAAAGACCTATTCGTCATCCTGCAAATCGTCAATTCATAAACCTTCTTAAACTGTGACCAATGTGATGTGTAGTACGATTCTGGAAGATATGTTCTGACGAATGCCCAATGGGATATCTTCTAATAAAATTGGTAGCATTGTTTCCTTTAGAAACGTCCGGTAACTGCTACCAGTCAATAGCGCAGGTAAAACACAAAGTCGAATAATATAATCATCGATTATATGCGTCCACACTAATATGGAAAAAATTTGTAGCAACGTGTTTCTAGTAAAGCTGCCTTTTTGTCTGTGTCTCCTATATTCCATAGTTTTTACTTTCCATAAACAAGTATGGCTCCATTAAATCTCAATAATTTCCGCTGTGAACTCTCTAGACGCAGACATGTCAACCATTTTCATCCACTGTCAATATAGTAAATACACTGACACAAATTTGCAGCGATCTCCTGTCCGTACGTTCCAATCTGTCTGCGCAGATGCGACAGTGCACAAAGCCGGATCCCCACGCTACGATCTGTCTGCGCAAATGTCTGCCCACACTTCGCAAATCGCTGCGTGTGGACAGCTCATCTGTACAGGTATGAGATGTGTGCAAACCTGGTAGTTGGAGTGAGAGACTTGAGCAAAATTGCTCAAATCTATGGCTTCAAATCACATCTGCGCAGACAGATTGGAACGTGTGAACAGGAGATCGCTGCAAATCTGTCAGTATATTTACTATATTGACAGTGGATGAAAATGGTTAATACATGTCTGCGTCTAGAGAGTTCACAGCGGAAATTATTGAGATTTAATGGAGCCGAACTTGTTTATGGAAAGTAAAAATTATGGAATATAGGGACACAGACAAAAAGGCAGCTGTATACAATTCTCTGATAGAGAAATTACAATTGATAGATCCTACTGCTAAAAGGGAAGCTGTAATCAAAAAAATAAATTCGTTGAGAACTGTATACCGCAAAGAACTAGCTTCAAGGCAGCGTGAATAGTTTCACAAGTGTTGGGAATGATTTGACTCAATGCTTGTTTAAAAAGTGCTACCGAAAATTCGAGACCTTTGTAGGTCCTTCCTGTGGCCAGGTATCTTAATGTAACTGTCAGCGACCCATTTGAAGAAATTGATCTCCTCATACATGTGTCATTACGTATTATGCGAGGAGTTACCAGTGTCGAAAGATAATTATAAGTTTCCACATCAATTCATAAATAATTACGCCAGTCATCGGGTTTGCCCTCCAACTCACGAAGTAGAATCACATGTGACAACTGCCTTAGTTTAAGCAGCCATTGCCTAGACCATTTCGTTCGTCCTTTCTGTTTATTGCGGTTTGTTTGCATTTTTTTTTATTTTTCATTATTTATTATTGAGTGATTTTTTTTTTTTTTTTGCAATACACGACCATAACAAGATTTACTCAATCACTGCGAGAAAGTAGCTTAAAAAAGCATATCGTATTCGCTTGCCATTGCTATAGCAGTCTGTACTATCTATTTTTTTTTTTTTTTTTTTTTTTTTTTTTTTTTTTTTTTTACATAGACAGATGACGGGCCTGAGAATTTGCAGTGATGTAAATATCCGTCCACACTCAACGATAGATGTGCGCAGACAATTCCGCAGACATTTGCACAGACAGACGGTTGCGTGTGGACCCGGATTAAGAGTGGGTGTTCTTCCAACACTCGTACGGGTGAATGTGGTAAGGGCACAGACGCTCCCCTTTGAAGCTGCGATGAACGACAGTGAGTGATACACGCATTTGGAGAGCGATGCATCTAGTGCTGTCAGCAAACTGTACCTGAGTGCAGTCCATGTTTTGTTCTTCGGCATTCATTGTACGATCATGGTGTTGTGGGGGCGTGCGGCACGAATGTATATGTTTGTAGAGCTTAAGGGACTTAACTGCGGGGTCATCAGTCCCTAAACTCACTAACTACTAATGAACTACCTGGTCCTAAAGACGGCACAAACATCTATGCCCGAGGGGGGATTCGGACCCCCGACGGCGAACGGCCTCGCGCACCGTAGCATAGCCCTCAGCCGATCCTTCGCGGACGGAACTAATGATCCACTATCTCATTCTAGTGAAATTAAATAACGTAGGCCTACTCGTAAGTTTTATTCTGCACTCATTTATTTAAGAGAAAAGAAAAGCATAAGAGAACAAAAAATAAGTTTCATATACAGCAGTAAATTTAGCAAGGTAAAGATTACTATTGAACTTTTATGATGAATGAAATGCAAAATATTCGCGTAAAAGCAGAGAATTGGGGAAACAAATCCTTGGTTAACAGCAACAAAAATCTTCACTGTGCGAAGCATTCTTGATAAATTCGCACAGTTGCCCTCGAAAGTCCTTTTGCCTTGCCGTAAATTAAATAAATATCTCATAGTTCAGCGACAGTAAATCTCCCTACGATGCAATAACGTCTACACTGGCCGTAACTCGGCGTTATTACAATGAATCACCCCAGCAGACATTAGTTACCTCTGTGTTTACTAATCACGCCCATGAAGCCAAACGCACAGCGGTAAGGAATAAGAACCGATTGCTTATGTTCGTGCATGGTCATGTATTTACTTTTTCTGTCATTAATCTTTTTTTCTGGGGCAGCGCTAGGAAATGGACAAACATGTTACTATTTCTTCAAGCACACCGATATGTACTGTCGGTATAATTTTGGCAACTTACTGTCTGTACATCACCTTTTGCTAAATCTTAAGAAGGCATCGTATGTAACAAAGCGCATATATCTGTTGACATCTCGTATTGACTGCCCTGTGCCTTGGATAATGTCATTGTGGCGTTATGCCGGATCCTACCAGTTTATTTCACTTTGGCAAAGAGATGGTAATCACAGGGGCTAATGACAGGTAAGTACGGTGGCGGATCGTATATTGTCATTCAGCGTTCCACACTGCTGCTGCTGACCATTACTCCTAGTGTCGATGTCAATGGGAACATCCACCGTCTCGTTCTTTGTCAAATTGAAAGACACATTCAGAAAAAAGTATTCGTTTATTGTGATTAACAATAAAAATATAGAGAATGAAACTTTCAATTTTCAGCGGAGTGTGCGCTGATATGAAACTTTCTGGAAGATTAAAAGTGTGTGCTAGAACCGGGTCTCGAACCTGCGGCCTTTGCCTTTCGCGGACTAGCGCTCTACCACTTAGCTATCCCGACACGACTCACGGTCCGTCTTCACAACTTCAATTCTGCCAGTACCTTCTTTCCAAACTTGACAGAACTTTTCCTGCGGACCTTACAAGACTAGCACTTCTTCCAGGAGTGATAGTCTTGCAAAGTTTGCTGGAGAACTTCTGTGAAGTTTGGAAAGTAGGAAGCGAGATACTGGCAGAATTAGAGGACGGACCTTGAGTCGTGTTGGGATAGCTTAGCTAGCGCTTGCACGCGAAAGGCAGAAGTCGCAGGTTCGAGTCCCGGTTCCTGCACACAATTTTAATCTTCCAGGAAGTTTCAATAAAAATATACGTGTAGAATAGCAGTTTGTGATAGTTGTTTACCACCTATGTCTAGCCTCAATACGCAGACTATAAATTACCACAGTCGATTTTTCCGAAGATTGAAGTCAGGTGAAGGAGAAAAGGCTGGCAAATATGTATATTGTTTATGTGTAGAACGAAAAGAAAAAAAATAATAATAATAAAATAAAATTTAAAAAAGCATGACAACGCATGATATGTCTAGCTATTTCAAAGGGGTCCTGACCACACAACGTAAAGTCAAGCTCTAACTATAAAAAGTAAAATAAAAATAAAAAAACACTGATGATGGCACAGTGGTGCTGAAACATGTTTGGGTAAAAGTAAAAACAGTGTTTTACATATCTGGCGACTTTATGCCCAGAAATATTTGACAGAAAACATGGAAATCGTAAGAGATGCGTATCCAAAGTAAATATATAATCACTCCGACGCGAAGCGCCAGAAATGTGACCTGAAATTCTTTTCTCAGCTCCCTCGACGATAAAAATACAACTTAGTTACGCTGTAAACACAGCGTGAATATAGTCCATTCAAGTTCCGCCAAACACGTGAAAATTTACTTACCTCCAAGTGGACAACAGTCCGTGACGGGGGTGGCAGCCTGTTGTTATCGTCAGAGTAACAAGTATCGACTGCTCGTATCAAAGTTGCATCACAGGTACGACCTCGTTCCCCACACAGCAACGCTCTTTGTGTGACCAGAAAAGTCGGGCACTGGTCGGCATCGGCCCAGCTGTTTTCCTGCCCCTTATTGATGATGAACTGTTCTTACGTAACGACGTGCCGAAACAGTTGCCAGTTTCCCGTTACTAATCGATTGACGTCATACAAATTCTTGGAGACGGGAATCCCAACGTTGCATGAGCAATATGTTATTGATCCTATGTCGACAGTTGTTTCGACTCCACGTCACGAGTATTTGCTTCCGAAAGTATGCATATTCTATACTGGAAATTACCTTTCCGCCATCAGAATTAAAAATTAATAGGTCTATAGTGTTTATTCCGTATGGTATCAGAATCCATTTGTTTTGTCGATTATACTGATATTCGTCGAGCATCATTCATAAACATGTAGTCACTTTCTGTTCACCGTGATTCAGTTTACAGCATTAGATAAGTTTAGTACTTTCCCATAAATCGTGAATATGACACTCCGTAATGATGTGGAACGTGTCAAGTTAATGAAAGATGTCTTTACAAATTATTACATTGTACTAAATATTACATGACAATTTTTTAAAAATTTTTTAAAATATATTTTTCAGATTTACTAATTTATATCTAAATATTCATCTATAGTGTAGAAGGAGTTGCCATTCAGAAATTATTTTAATTTATTTTCAAATGTTAGTTAGCTATGTGTCAGGCTTTTGATGCTGTTTGGTAGTTGACCAAAGACTTTTTGACCGCATAATTCACCCCTTTCTGTGCTAAAGCTAGCTTTAACCTTGAATAGTGAAGATCATTCTTCCTCCTACTGTTGTAGTTATGTACACTCCTACTGCTTTTGAATTCGGTGGGTTTTGTAATAACAAATTTCATAAGTGAATATATATATATATACTGTGAAGCTCCCTAGCGCTTTAAATAAGTGGCTGCTGGATGATACTGGATGGGATCCAGAAATTATTCTGATTACACGATTTGTGCAATGAAAACTTTTTTACTCAATGATGAATAACCCCAGAAAATGATGCCATACGGAAGCAGAGAAAAAAATAAGCATAGTAAGCTAATTTACTGAGATGTGTATCACCAAAATTTGCAAATACCCTAATAGCATAAGTATCTGAACTGAAACGTTTCTGCTGATCTTCAATGTGTTTCTTTGCAGTTCAACTCCTAATCAACGCGTGCACCTAAAATTTTGAATATTCTACCTTTGCTACAGATTTCTGATCAAAGTCTACATTTATGAATGGTGTCATTCCATTTACTGTACGGAACTGTATGTACTGTGTTTTATCAACATTTAATGATATTCCATTTGCTGAGAACCACTTAACGATTTTCTGAAAGACGTCGTTTACAATTTCTTCAGTTTGTTTCTTGTCTGTCAGGTGTGATAACTATACTTGTATCATCAGCAAAAAGAACCAGCTCTGCATCTTCATGGATATAGAATGGCAAGTCATTAATATATGTATATATTAAGAACAGCAAAGGGGCCGTTGAAAAGCCTTTCTGAAAACCAAAGTGACATTTGATAGAACTTTATTTTTACCTTTGTGTGAAACTACTCTAGAATACATTACTTTTTCAAGTATTTTGGATAAGGCTGTCGGAAGTGAGATTGGGCGGTAGTTATTGAAATCAGACGTATCTCCTTCTTTGTGTAGTGTTTTAACAATAGCATATTTCAGTCTATCAGGAAATGAGCAGCATTGTTGATCCATTTGCTTGTGATGCATGCAAAAATTTTACCCTCTTTAATTACGTTTCGTACAACGTAATAAGCTGCCATTTCTTTATAATACGATATTTAAGGGTTCCTTCTCTATTTTATTCTTAGTACATTCACAATTAGTAAAATGAATAAGAGCCAGCGTAATTTAGTTATTTCACTGTATGCACACTCAGTTTGGAGTAGAAAAGAATCATTGTCAAAGAAGAAAATAGAATAATCCTTTTAAACATGAGCATCCCCTATAACTTTACCAAGTTGTAATTTTATCTTACGTATGGACAAATATTAGAATCACCTGTGTACTAAGTACACCCACGTTATATAACGAAACATAACATCAAATTTTACTAACTTAAAAAAATATTTCTTTCCATATTTCTGCAAATAATTACTGGAACAATGTATATTTCTTCGAATTTTATTATTATTTATGTAGGGTATTTGGTATGCCTCCTTAACATGATTTGTTTCCTTTATCGCCACTAGGCCGTGGCCGAGCGCCTTGCTGCGAGGCGAAAGGTTGTTTGCAGTCGGAGGTTGGAGTCCTCCCTCGAGCATGTGTGTGTGTGTGTGTGTGTGTGTGTGTGTGTGTGTGTGTGTGTTTTGTACTTAGTACTTAGTTGGAGTAGTTTGTAAACCTAGGGATTGATAACAGTAGCAATTAAGTCCCTTAGATTTACAAACATTTGATCATTATTGGAGCTAACATTATTTTCACACCGTTTACTACCAATTTAGACATTTGATAGTAAATAATTATTGAAATTTTCAATTTTTTCCGCCTTGCTATAATAATTTGAAAGTCTGATACATGTACTCCAACCGAGACATGAAGCAACAATTGCTATTTTGTCAGCTTAATTCTCTGTTTCTTCGAAGTAATGGTAGACAACAATGTCACCATGAATTTTGAAATGTCATGCACAGTTGTACATAATCTGTCGACAAATGTTTGTGTTTAGAGGTACAGACGAAATGACTTGTCCATGTGTCAACACTGGGAGAGAGACGGTTCATATTGTGGGTCATTATAAAAGCATTAAATTCCATAAAATTATTTTAATTTCTTTCTTTTTTTATGCCCATTCTTATGTTTTATCGCAAATCACGCAAAAACTACTGCAGAAAATTTCACCCAGTTTTCAGGGTTTTGTTGTTGTTGGTCTAAAAATAAATGGCAGCCAATACATTTTAGTTGTTTCACTGTAGACACTCTGACTTTGGAGTAGAATCGTAGGGTACTTAATCTGGTGTAGATATCCCAGACGTTTCCTTCAGCGTGTATTTTTGACTCATATACATATTTAACAACTGTAATTATAGAGCAGTATATACACACGTAGTATTTTTGGATGATTTCAGTATGTAAATAACTTTCCCATAATCAGCTTTTCCGTCAAGTGTAGAATTGCCATAAAAATGAATGAAAAGGAGGCAGTTTTCTCTGTGGACTCACTTTCACGTAAGAATAATTTCATTGTATTGGAAGAAAAGTTAAACGTGGCTGCAGTTCAGCAACGGCAGAATAGTATCAATTTATAGACAAATAACAGCCAATTAGTTGCATTAATTTGGATGTTTTACCAGAAAACCTCGATTAGGTTTCGGCAGAATTAACTCTGTTTTATTCTGAAGATATCGGACACATTAATCACATTAAAGTTACTATGAAATAGAACATAGAACTAAATGCCCTAGACAAGCGCAGCTAATTACTCCATATCAACTAGCTAAATCATAAAATTTTAAAACATGCACGTGAAAATTTAAAAACTGTGGAGTAGTGACACGTAAAGAGAGAGTGAGCCCCGCTTACTTGCTCTTAGCAAACTGCATATGATAGCTGCAAGCCAGAAATATATCATACTTTAGTTGCGGAGCAGAATAATAAAGGGCAAGAAAGATAGTTTTAGAAAGTATAATGGAGAACTGCGACCTCAATATAACGGTTAAAATTAAAAACGATAGAGATCGCAAAATTGTAGTTTTTATTTCATGACCGGTTTCAGACAATGTAATCTTCAGATGACTAGCACCATGATGGCAGGTGTTAGCACTGGACACGGCAAACTACTCAACCTTCCACGTTTTTTATATTAATTTTAAACAAGGAAGATGAATTTTCCGAAATTCTCGCTGCCGTAATATTTGACGCCGGACGGAGATGGTCACAGATGCGTTCGGGGCGTGTATACGTATTCCACACAGCGCAATCGTTACGAATTCGGTTAGTGAAGAGAAGGACAGGTACGCGCTGAGCAGAATATTGTTACAACAGTACCTTGGTAACGATTTATTATTAAAGCCCAACGTTTCGTCCCCGACTGCGGAGGACATTCTCAAGGGGGATCGTGGCACTTTCGGATGTCCGATTCACACCCTGGCTCGCTACTGACTGAAGCCAAACTCCGTTTACTAGGGCTCGCGCGCAGTGATGTGACGTCAGATGTTTTTGACATGCGCGCGCAATTCGTCGTTGCCGATTGCCTCCGTCCGTTAATGTCGTCCCATGGTGGAAGACTGTTACATTTTTTCTTCACAACCGGAATCCAGATATCATTTAGTTTCACGCCCTCCTCCATCCTATTGAAATTATTGGGGAGTTTTACAATTTCTATCGATTAATTTTAGTCGATCTTTGCAATCGATAATGGTCATAACGGCTTTACTTGTCTTACCGAGCGTACTAATTCACTGGATTCGCAGTCGGGAGGACGGTGGTTCGAATCCACCTCAGACCATCCAGATTTGGATTTTCGTCATTTGCCTAATTTACTCCAGGCAAATGTCGGGATGGTTCCTTTCAAAAGGGCAAGGCCGATATCCTTCCCTATCTTTACCGAAGACTCCAAGCGTTATCTCCGTCTCTAATGTCCAAGCTGTCGACGGGACATTAAACCCTAAGCTTCCTTCCTTCTCCTTTATGTTACTTGTTTTGTTATCTTACCTTTACGAGTGCATCTCAAACATATGCTGGTCCTTATCAAGGTGACCAGGGACAAGTAGCCAAGAGCATGCGTTATACAGGGCGCGCTCTACGATGCAACCTTTGGCTGAAATGGGGCATCCAACATCACTGGAGTACTAGTATCGCTGACTGTTGCTTCCTGTAGGAGAGAAACGGAGTGTTGCGGTTGAACACTGACAGGCATCACTCCGAGATACGGCCTACAAAGGGGAAATCGCAACCTCTCCAACACTGTGAATGACAGGGCGGTGTTCGAATAGGCGCGAGACTGCCAGCAACGTCCGCAGCGGCGGAAACAGAACTGCAAGTTTGTCTGTGTAAGCAAACGGACGGCTAATTAGGCACAACGGACGTCAGCAGAATCCTACACAACGGGAGCTTTGGACGCCTTAGTGACCACGGCTGGAGAACGCTGACAAGTAATGTAGATATTTATTTATGATCTATGCAGCTGAAATAAAATAAGACAAAGGCTATTTCTAGACGCGTTTCGTCTGTATTTGCAAGGCATCTTCAGTGGCCTGGAATGTATACACAATAAGGTGTTACAACATATTTTTGTTAGTATCTGTTTTGAAATCAAGGAAAACATCAGGAGTTGGAAATATGAAACGAACCACTCAACATTTTGTAAACAATTAAAACAACACATCCATTACCTAACCAGTATATGCCAATACATGAAAATCACAAGGACCCATATCCACAACCAACAACTTATACAAATACAAGAAAGCTACCATATAAAGAAAGCTATATCCGAGAATCAACTAATAAATGAACAGTTAAACATCAATAAAAACTCATTGCTGAACTTAATTAAAGAAATGAGACAGTAATAAGAAAACTTCAATCACAGAAACACCGCATTTCATAAGGAAGAAATGAAGTATCACTATGCCTGAGACAAATACACAAATCCCCATCTCACATCTCCCTGTCTCGGGCCCTCCTCTCTCTCTCTCTCTCTCTCTCTCTCTCTCTCTCTCTCTCTCTCCTCTCTCTCTCTCTCTCTCTCTCACACACACACACACACAATCATCAGTTAAAACATTATAATAACAAAAGAAAATGTTGCTGGTTCAGTATTTCCACAAATACATCTAAACGAACCACGCTCTCTCTCTCTCTCTCTCTCTCTCTCTCTCTCTCTTTCTCTCTCTATCTCACACACACATAAAAACACATACATACAAACATTAATCAGAGATAGCACAAACACTCATTCAAACAGTTGGTAACACAATCCAAAACAAAATCATCACACAAACAAAATGGCTTGCGAGTAGAGCTGGTTTGCTGGAATGAAAGATCAATTTGAGAGAGAAGGAACAAAGAGGAACGAAAACCTGAGACAACAAAGAATCCATGTAGACTAGCATCTACGAAAGATGAAGTTTTAACAAAATAAAAATATCATTAGCCATACTTACAAAACGCTACAGAACTATTTATAACCACTACTAAAATCGTAAAAAAAAAACTAATAAAAAAAGAACACGAAATATTGCAACACCTTACTATGTATATATTCCAAGCCACTGAAGACGCCCTGCAAGTCAAGGCGACACGAGTATGGCCAACAGACGGTTTTAATTTATTTCATTTGTACAAACGGTTCACATAAATAAATATCTGCATGTTAATATAAGAAGGATCTGGGGAAATAGGACAGACAAAACAAAATAATGCTTAAAAGCTTGGGAATAAAAATGTGCAATCTACAATTGTACGCCATAGAGAGTGTACGGTTCTGTGCAACGACTGACATATATACGATTTCGAGTCAGTTTCTAACTGATAAATGATAAAGGTGCCACAATTCAAAATGACTGTAGCAAGAAATACCTCCCCCCTCCTCTCTCTCTCTCCCCCCCCCCCTCCTCTCTCTCTCTCCCCCCCCCTCCACACACACACAAAACCCACACACACAGAGAGAGAGAGAGAGGGGGGGGGGAGACATATATCCAGAGTGTGAAAAAAAATAAACATCAAACTTCTCCTCCTTGATCAATGTGGCTGTGGAGAAAGTTATAAAATAAATCTTTTAGAGGACATTGATCATCCGTAGGAAAACCTAGGACCAATTTATGTTTATTTGTACATGTGCCTGTGTGTGTGAGATAAGAAAGCAATGACACCATGGTTTCATAAATTGTATTTCTGTTGGAGACTTTTTAGGCTTCGACAACTGCAAAGAAGAAGGCAAATATGACGAAAAAACACCGTACTTGTGAATCTTGTCAGTTTTATAAAGAAACATAAAGCGATTCAGTTTCTGAGAGCCATTATGTAGGAGAGAATAATTCTCAAATCGGGCACTTGGAATGATCAAAGTGACCATTTGTTCAAACAAAAATGTCTCTAAAGGAAAGGATTGTTGTAGGAGCATATCGACCACGCTTTCAACATCAGCCTCCTCATTCGAACGCCATCTAACGATCTGTACTGCTTTTACGCCGAATTGTATAACACATTTGTAGATTCATAGACTGTTGAATAAATAATAGACGTGAAACTTCCTGGCAGATTAAAATTGTGTGCCGGAACCGGGACTCGAATCTGGGACCTTTGCATTTCGCGGGCAAGCGCTCTACCGACTGAGCTACCCCGACACGACTCACGATGCCGCCTCACAACTTTACTTCCGCCAGTACCTCGCCTCCTACTTTCCAAACTTCACAGAAGCTCTCTTGCAAACACGCAAGACTAGCACTCCTGGAAGAAAGGATATGGTGGAGACATGGCTTAGCCACAGCCTAAGGGATGTTTCCAGAATGAAACTTTCACTCTGCAGCGGAGTGTGCGCTGATATGAAACTTCCTGGCAGATTAAAATTGTGTGCTGGAACCGGGACTCGAACCTGGGATCTTTGCCATTCGCGGGCAGGTACTGGATCTAAGGCGCGTGAAATTGAATGTCAGGGATTAATGTTTAAACCTCAGCATCTCAAAATTAATTAAATTAGATGTATAACATTAGTGGAATTAGGCCTTCGTAGATGAAACGCCAAGGGGAACACAGTAGCATTCATAACGAAGGACGAAGATGGAAAGTTAGTTCAACGTCCAGTGGACTAGTCAGTAGTGACGGTGTTCATCACGGACTAGCTCAAGATGGGAAACTTGACGCTTTTCCGAAATATTATGGGGTAAATATAATGTGCTCCGGCTCGACACCAGAGAATTCTGCAAATTATAAATACACTAGGGAAACATCTGGTCGTATACAATATTTTCCAACGACATGACATACCTCGAAGTTAATGATCGGTTGACAAATAGCCAGATGTATAGAGGACAAGAATTTGTGAGGATTGGCGTGAGTAACTAACAGGCTGAATGAATATTTTCAGATTTCCAGAAGCCTTTTGATTCGAAGTGATACTAAGAAAATTCTAATATCCCGTACGGCATTCGCTATTTATTATTAGAAGAGTCACAGTTTTCAATGTGTATCAGAAATTAATGTACTTCAACGTACGTCAGTTTCCACCACGTGATGCAGACCTAACGCTGTGCCTTTTTTTAGAGCGAATACTGTTGAAAAAAAATGGTTGTATAGTCTATGGGACTTAACTACGGTGTCATCAGTCCCTAAACTTACAAACTACTTATGAACTACTTACGAACTAGGACGGCACAAATATCCATGCCCGAGGGGGGTTTTGAACTCCCGACTGTGGTGGCCGTGCAGACCGTGACTGGAGCGCCTTAGTCCCCTCGGCCACCGCGGCCGGCAATTCTGATGACTCAACACAAACAGTCCGAAATCGCCTTCGCCGAAGTGGCCTCTAAGCACGAAGGGCCATGTTGTGTATTCCATTAAAACCACGGCACCGTTTAGCCCGGAGAAACTGCGCGGAGGAAAATCAGGATTGGAGTCGTAACGATTGGGCCCGGGTTCTGTCAAGAGATGAGTCAAGATTTTCTGTTAATCCAGACAATCGTCGTTCCCTCATCTAGAGAACGTGGAACACGGAACAGTTTTGCTTAGGTACATGAAACATCATTATATCAAGGTGTTTGGTGAATGGTTAGGGCAGCGCTCCTTATTGGTCGTTCAGAACAGCTCTGATTCGTCATAGATACAAAAACGAGATCTTTCTTGAACCTTTTGTTGTGCCTTACGCTGGTGCCATAGGAGATGAGTTTCTCCTTGGGGACGATAAAGCTCATCCCCACAAGGCTGCACTGCTGGGCAACAGGTTTGTAGCTGAGGGAACTGAACTAATGGAGTGGCCAGTTTGTTCACCGAACTTAAGCGCGATTGAGCATGTCTAGAGCCAGACCAGCACCTCCCAAAACAGTTTCAGAGCTGGATAATTCACTCTTGGAAGAATGGCCAAATATCCCTAAAAAGTTTATTGATAATCCCATACTGTCCATTCTAGGTAGGACTGTAACTGTACTGGCCTTGCGAGGTGATCACACACCGTATTACAGGACAACGGGATTGACTTTTTCACAAAACTGGTAGCTCCATGGTGCAATGTTGTGAGTAAATGCTACGTTAACCTCAAGGAAAGAGTTGAGACAGCAAAATACCGCACTGTATCACACACAAATTACAATTGTAATCAATAAAATACGTTACCACGTGTATTGTGTATCATATTTCACCTGATTCCCTAATTGTTTTGAGCAGAGTAGTAGGTGTCCATCTACATGGGGCTTCAGGCAATCCCAGCAATGCTCATTGCGCCAGTAAGGCTGGTTGCGCAGTCATCGATTTTGGACGGCCGGTAAAATGTCGGCCATCCACATTCCGGCAGTGGACCATTCGAGGGCAGTGCAGTTGCACACTGGCCGGCCACGGGCAGGACCCGGCAAAAAGCCGGTCGGCTGACACAGCAGGCTGCTGCGACTGCAGGTCGCCGGCGCCGAGCTTGCACACGCACCGGTTCTTACCGGCCCTCTGCCCTACCACAGTTCTCATTACACCTGCTCGCCATACACTCGACTTTGCGCATATGGGACTGAAACGTGGGATATTGATTCGGCAATGGGTTCTGTGTGCAATACATTACAAATAGCGAATTTCTCTTAGTGTCACTGTATAAGGTATGGTGACATATGAAAATTTGTGCTGGGCCTGGTTTCGAACCCAGAACCGGAATTCAGGGACTCGAACCTTTTTTATTATTATTATTGTTCCTTGGGTAGATCGTGTCTGATATTCTTCAGCTCTTCACCCTATTTGCATTATAACGGATGGCCATTAGCCCTGTCAGCGATCGACTGTCAAGACGCCTTTCTCGTCCTACCCAGATGATCAACTAATCGCGTGCTACAAGTGTCCATTACGCCACTTTTTCGCAGTTTTATCTGCATTCCAGAAGTGATGGAACTTGTTTATATATCCGCGCACAAATGGTCATTTGCCTGTTTGAGGCATATCTACAGTTATACACGTATACGTTTGCAGTGGATTACGTGACTTAGAGATAATGATGATGTACTTATTTCGGTATCGGAAGAACGACCACTTTTGTGGAAGAAAACTTTGGACACGTTTAAAGATAAAATTGCGACTGGAGATGTATGGTGACAAGTTTCCTGCGAACTGAATCATGGTTTTACGGAAATGGAGAGCAAAGAAAAACTGAATTTCGATACTTCATTAATGCTTGTATCATCTCAGTAATATTTGCAATACAATATTATGGAAAATGGTTTGTGATACATTAATTTCTGTTTGGAGTAAACTTCACACGATCACGAAAGCCGAGCGACTGGCGCAGTGGTAGCACACTGGACTCGCATTCGGAAGGATGGTGGTTCAAATCCACCTCCTGCCATCCAGATATAGGTTTTCCGTGATTTCCCTAAATCACTCCAGGCAAATGCCGGGATGGTTCCTTTGAAAGGGCACGGCCGATTTCCTTCCACATCCTTACCCAAACATCCGAGCTTAGGCGCCGTCTGTAATGACCACGCTGTCGATGGGACGTTCCAAGCTTCCTTCCTTCATTCCGAGCGACTGCCAATTTGACCGGTAAAATTCCATCTTGTGTGTAAGCAGCGCTCCAACGCTAAATTATCGGCTGATATTTTACGGGCGGTCCAAAATCGGTGTGTGTCCAACCAGGATGACCTGCAATGAAGTGGACGCATTCACTTCACTTGCCGGCTCTCAAACGGCCCGAACGGTCTCTTAAGCGTTTGAGTTCCAGTTAAATGACCCCAACGGTTTTCTCCTCAGGCTTCACCATGGGTGGAATGCAGGATGAATAAGAGTCATACTCTCCAAAATACCTATTTAGCATTCGAGCTGATGGGGTATCAATTTTGTCTATAAATATCTGAATTTTGCAAAAATAAAACTTGTTTGGGGATGTGACGGGAATGTCAAAAACACGAAACAGGTCAATTCTGATATAAAGAGCATCCTTTGTCACAAGCTCGGTGATGTTTCTGTTACTCCGCAGAAATGTCTATACATTGTCCACTGGACGGTATTCCACAGAGGAAGGTAGGAAAATCGGTGTCTAACGTCCAGTCGTCATCGAGGTCATTGGAGCACACTCTCGGACTGACTTGGTAGGGATAGGTAAGAAAATCGGCTGTGCCCTTTGAAAGGAACCATAAACCAATTGCCTCGAGTGGTAAGGAAAATCACTGAAAATCTAAATCATGATAGTTTAATTCGCTTCATATTGTATGGACAGGGACAACAGCTTATCAGAAAAAAACAACAGCTGTGTGTTTTTATATCTTTTGTTACTATAGTAACTGGTTTCAGTACTCTATAGCACTATCCTCAGGCCCCTAACCAAAATAGAAAACAGCTACAATATTGTCAAATGATAAATATACAACAAAGTCACTACTTAAAAATATTATCAAATAATAAATATGCCTTATGATCAATGTTTAAAATGGAAACATGTTTTTAAATAAAATAAAGAATATAAGGGGTAATTAATGTAAAAAAGGGCAATAACAAGTTAAATTAATATAGTAAACTAAGACAACTTTAAAGAAATTATTATCACTATATTATTAGTAAAATGCCCCATCATTGCAATATTCAGGAAAAGACAACTGTCAATACGTAGTTCTCAAAAGGTATATCAGTTTAAGATTACCTGACATAGTCGGGTTTGGAGGCGATCTGATCCTTTCATAGTTTTAAAAATGAAATGCCAAGATCGCACATTAATAATTTATTCAATGACGACCGGTTTCGGTGAACTGTGTCACCATCATCTCGTCACGTACATATTACAAATACCCATTTTTTAACAAGGTGACCAGCTTGTAATATGTATGTGACCAGATGATAGTGACACAGTTCACCGAAACCAGTCGTCATTGAATAAATTATTAATGTGCGATCTTGGCATTTCATTTTGAAAAGTATATCAGTTTACCCAATTAAGAATTTAATTAGAAAAACTACTGTGGTATGGATTATATCTCTCAAACGTTATAGAGGAAGGGGGTCACAGCTAAAATTACCAATAATATGGATTGATTACATAATTACGTATTAATTTGGAAGAAGAACCTGTACGGATGGTGAGGAAACGTGTGTTTATAAACAGTAACAGTTTCAACAATAAGTTACATTGTTTTCTACCATCATGTAAAAAATTCAGTTAAGCGCCTGCAAAGCTTTGCCTATCTGATCTAACAAGGTCATGTGGATCTTGAGAGAGGAGATGTCATCAAACTTCATTCAATTATTCATCACCATGTGTCCTCTCCAATCTTCGGCGGAATGATCAGGTATGCGTGCTTCACTTCTAAACTGTGCGATACAAGAGAAATCTTCATGAACGTACATGAAGTTTGTTTTCCAGTTGACATATCAAAGAAAAATGACGACTGTGAAAACAGCATTTTACTTTAGCGAATGAAAAACCTTCCGCCGTTATTTTTTACAATTTTTTATCAATTACATGTTTCCCAGATTCCAATAATCTCATCTCCAGACCCTTATAAGATCCATGCAGTAATATGAGAACTAGCCATTCATTTACAATCCTGCATATACCCGCTCACCCGAAGGTGTAGTTGACAACTGTCGTACCAGCCATGTCTTGGCTGGTACGACAGTTGTCGGCTACATCTTGTGGTGAGCGGGTATATGCAGCATTATAATGTATGGTTAGTTATATTACTGCATAGATCTTATAAGGACGTTATCTTGAATTTCGGGCATCCGCAGCCATATGTTTTCCTTTTGATAAAAATCCGCTTCGGCTGCAATTAACTTTTATTTAAAAAAGTACTAATGGTTTCGCGTATTTTTTTAACCATTTTAACCATGAAATCTTACTTAGAATTCAATTCGGTCACTTTTGTCTGGGCCCTGTTAGGAAACTATAAACATAGGATTTGGCCAGTGTACAGTCATCCCCACCTTTCACGTCTTGTTTAGAAACTATAAAGTTTCCAGCGACGCTAACGCCATCCTGGTGACAGCGGCCGAACGATTCAGTGGCCAGTACTGCCTCGACCATTGCCACGCCAACACTGCTTTCACATGGTACGGTAAGGAACCTTATCCCTATACTAAGAGCACAATCGGTTTTCGCCTAGAGTATTGTGTAAATCCAAGACACTTTTGTAAAAATATTGCATGTTCTTATAGGTTCACCTGCCCTCCGCCCCCAAAATATTTTAAAAAAATGAGTAACGCAACAGCGTTCAAGTTTTATATTTTTAATGAGGACGTAAAGTTAACAAGCTTTTAATGGTTTTAAATTTTACGTGAACGCAAGGGAAGGCTAAAAGGCAGACTAAGGAATTTTAGTGAGTAATTATCTACGGTTTATTTAACTTTATTTTGCAGTCAGCAGTGTTAATGTATATTTTCTCTTAACTTCAAAAGACGCCCTTGTAAGTCTTTTTCATTTATGTACATTGCAGAGCATCTGATGATGCGTCTACAGGACGCGAAACCGGTAGTGCTTTTTTAAATAAAAGTTAATTGCAGCCGAAGGGGATTTTTACCAAAATGATCTTATAAAGGTCTGAAGATATTATTGGAATCTCGAAACATGTAATTGATTAAGAATTGTAAAAAATAACGGCGGAAGGTTTTTCATTTGCTAAAGTAATACATTGCCGTCGTCCCGTCATCCATCTGAGTTGGATATACAGAGACAGCATTTTACGGTGTACTGGATGCCGTGAAAATTATTGTTTTCCATGTTCTTAGAATGATTATCGCCCTAGCATGTGTGAGACCACATAGAAACGAAGGATTTTTTATTTTTTAGTATTGCAGTGTTTTTTTGTGTTTTCTTATTTTTAATTTAATTCATCATTATTAACAACTTTTTATAAAATATAGAGATATACTCATAAACAAAAATACGTGCATTGTTCATTAAAATTACCATTAGGTAAAACTCCGTCACAGTGAGTTTCCAACCACCGACTGTATGGTTGTGAGGACAGAAAGCTACCACCTGAGCTACACCGACGGATGCTACAATTGCTTTAATTATTGGTAGTTACATGTACTTGTAAAACTTCAAAGTAGATTCTCTTGAAAATGTTTGAGAGTTCCGTTGATGGGCGTTGGCTGATTGTTATTGAGTTGTGAACTTCACGTACCATAAATATAAAAATCTTCTAAAATCCGATACCCATGTGGTCCCCTTGTCAAACTGCAACGTATACCACAAAGACAGGCTGAATGGATAGGCGCGCTTCTAGCAATATAAAATGCGATTGAATCGAGTGAAATTAGTACAGATTCGGAAGGTGAAAACATTTCAGCAGAGGTCAGCGTGAGAAGTGGCTGAAATATGGTTATTGGAAGTTATTACGGAACACCTGGCTCTGCAGCAGAGGTGACGGAACATCTTTGGGAAAGCTTGGAAAATATTTCCCGCAGATTTCCAAGGCATGTTATAGTCCGGGGTTGAGATTTTAACTTACCGGATGTAGACTGGTATACAAGAATGTTAACACGGGTGAATGGGATAGATAGTAAAGTAATATTATCCTTAATTCTGCATCCGAAAATTACCTCGAGCAGTTATAGAGCCGACTTTTGGGAGTAACATTTGGACCAGCCGATGAAAAACAGTTTTTCCATACAGTTAGCGAAGATCATGTTAACGGCGATCATAAACCCATTCATGACACAATTGATACAGTTGTAAATAGAAATATAAAGAAAAGCAGGAAGATCTTATTTAGCAAAACCGAAAAGGGTCAGATTTTATACTGATTGACTGCTCAATATTCTAGTTTTTTTCTCTAAAACTGAGAATGTGGAGCAACTGTGAACGAAGTGCACCATACAATACACGTATGTGCCGAGTAAAATTGTGAGAGGTGGAAAAGATACACTGTGGTTCGACAATAGAGATAGAAATCTGTTACCAAAGCAAAGAGAATTATACTACAAAATATAAACGTTGGCGAAGTCTTGATACAGAGGATGACACAAAAGGCCAGAATATGAAATGTCTTTTTCCAAAACTGCCTGACAGAGGAAAATTGATAGCAGTTCCTCGTTTAAGCCATCGCACAAACGACCAAATATCGAATATTGAAATGTCCGAGGGGTAGAAAAACAAGTGGAATCGCTCAACATATTGCGATACCAATTTGATTTTACACAGAGTATGACAAGGCACTTGCACTCCTTCTAGCAGCAGTGTACCGAAAGTCTCTAGCAGTGCGAATCGCTTATCAAGTGTAGCAAAGACGAGAACATGCCGCCTTTGAGCGTCGATACCAGTTGTCTTGCCTAAAAAGTAAAAACAAAATATTGCGGTCGTTGCATATTCTTATATTGTCACGTTTGCAGCTGGTCCGTAATTCAAAGGCTGGTAGTTAATAGAGCACAACACTTCTCACTTAGAACACATTTATAGCTAACACAAGCGTACACTCAGTACATACTGACTCCTGCTTGGAGTGCTCCACTATTTATACATAGAAAAAATTTTCTAGAACTTACAAGTAAAACCATAAGAAACATGTAGAACATTCCAGAAATAGTAAATACAAAGAAACAAAGTTTATTTTGCCCGTGGTGGGATTTGTACAGGGGTCGGCAAGTATAGCGATCTGCTATGCTAAGCACTGCACCACGCGTGCTGTCGGAGGACAGTCGGCATTGCTCCCCTTCCTCAGCGACCCGCTGTTTCCTTTGCAGCCAACTTCAGTTTACTGGATCTTGTAATGGGTTCTCTGTATGGCAGTTCCGGATAATCCTTCTGCCTGCACGCCTTCCTTGCGGTGACGATGACCGGCGCCAGACCCTCCTGTCGTGGTTTCATCATTACCATAACGGTCTTCAGAGTCCTTAAACCAGAGTCTATTTCTTCTTTGGGATCGTTGTAAGGACGTGTACAATTCTTCGTTTTTGTCGTTTTGAGGACGGTTCATAATCCGTATGTGACGTCTGACAGGCGGCGTATGACACGACGCGGGCCAAAGTATCGTTTCAGTGACTTTCCGCAACACGGAGGCATACAGACTATCATTTTTCCCGTCTAGTATACAGGACTGTAATAGGAGGACGCGAGTATGCAAAGTACCCTGCGCCACACGTACCGTGAAGATTATGGATGTAGTTGTAGCCGAAGATTTAGGCAACCGATGTGTTTGCATTTGGGACAGGCACACATTTTCACTAGGCCAAAGTGAATTATTTCAATGCTGTACTGTAGCCAGAGTAATCCCTATCCTTCCTCTTTTCTCTTCCTTCCTATAATAAAAACTGTTATTGAATAACATCTGTGAATCAAGTACGACGTCTGTTCTTTCGGTCATGTGTTCTACATATGTTCTAGAACATAATAAGACCATGCACTGCCATGCACGATATGATTACCCATCTTTTACTGTAACTTACTCCAGTTTTCCTAACGTCTTTCACCATTTTACATTGGAAAATGAATTTTTAGGGTGACAAGTAGTTCCGTAATAATGTGCAAGTTCGGCACTGCCTCTCTGGCGCATTTACTTCACCTAAAGCAAAACTGATCGTCATATAACAAATCAAGTCCTTTTCTGTTGTTCCACACATTTTTCTCACCATCTGAACTATAAAGCTGTTTGTGCGGTACTCCTCACTTTTTAATATGGTACGGATCTCAATACTAGTCTCTTGTATTCACGACACTTGGTTTTTACTGCTGCCATGTAAACATCGAAGGACTGTGTTCCTATATACTGTCACTCGCGGCTGCAATGCAGGATATTTTATTGCTGACAGTCCCCATCCCTGGAGCGGAGGGAATTAAATACCAGTGTTATATAGGAGTGGCTGTCTCCATGGCCCACCACCATACTAACAAGATATTTCAGAAACTAATTTTTGGTAATACGTAATGCAAAGAGAGTAATCGCCAGTATTCCCACACCTCCTAAGACGACGTCTACACCAAGATAAGAATTCCTTCTCCCTGTTTTTTCTTCAAATTCTCACCAGTAAAAACGAATTTTCCATAAACAATTACCACTTTATAAACTACTTTCATTTTTTGAAATGCAGTGTAATTGGTACTGCAAATGTCATCCAGGCAACAGTAGGGTGGATAATTTAATGTAATTACGACTTCCATTTCCACAACCTTCCCGACCAGCTGTGCAGAACGCACATACAGAGTTTTACAGCCAATACCGTATGGGTCATGGATGTGGGACGCGAGGGGATTGGGAGGAGAATTTCCACCGTGGAATCTGTCTACAAGAGGTATTCGGATTAGCATCTCTGTCTCAGTGAGAAAAAGATATCTTTACGAGGGTATTGTGATTAGCTCGGTAAACAAATAAATAAAGTATACTTGTTTCGTAAACAATTACGCAGACTTCTCGACATAGTTGTCTTTGAAGGATATAAATTAGGTCCAACGATCACCACATTTTGTTTGCATCAGTCATGTTTCAAGTTAGGAAACCTATGACTGGATCACATAATGGATATGTAACCAATTTAAAGCATGATTTGTGTATTTCACCATTGTATCGCCAATGTGCTGGATGGTGCATTAGCCTAGTGACGTGGTACATATTTGGGTGGCAAATTAATGTAATGTAAGTTTCAAATAATCGAACAATAAAGCATGGTGAGTGATATCTGTGCACTATTTATTGGGGATAAAAAAAAAAAAAAAAAAAAAAAAAAAAAAAGTAATAATAAAGCGAAGGTATCATCCGGCTAATAGTCTATGCCTTCTTCGGTGAATTCTCACCAGCCTTTTGCATTGTTTCTCCTGCGTGTTGACACGGCTCAGTAATTACAGAACGAGGTTTCATGAACAGCCTGATACAACTTTTTGTTATACGACTATCCTACATCAGCTGGAAAAGTAGGGAAAGTAGGAGAAAGAACCGTTATGAAATGTTATAGTGGTTGCAGCAGTACGTACGCCATTTCATTGCTCATCTATAACGACACGGCTATACTCCATTTTATCCTGAAAAACCACCCTTGATCGTGTTTTGACGTTATCTCTCCATCTCCTTCATAAATCTATTAAAATTCTGTGCAAACGTTATTACTCCGTATAAATTGTCTGTTTATTTCACTAAAGTGCTTTTTGCCCGAGCTTCCGCAGAGCAATTTGCTAATATAACAAGTACTCTGCATAATCTCGGCTTATACAGAAAGCACGCAAGCATAGCAGCAGAGCAAAGAGAATGCTATATTCGTCTACTTGTGTAATATTCCCTCTGTCGGCTCAGTTCCGTTGGTCTGAAACGTACTCTGAATTTCACTTTTTGGACGAACGACACGAGCAAGGAACTAACTTGCAGCTTAACAACGCTACCAGATTTAGCCTAGGCCTTACCGTAATGAAGTGACATCTGTAGTAGGTTACACATTATATCAGGGAATATATGAAGTAAAATACCTCTGTCAAACATAAATGACTCACACAACTAAACTCTAGAGGTCCTGCGTAACACATTATTGCACTTAAAATTTTCTGTCAAAAGTTATACGAGGAAATTGACACTGGTATTTACTCATAAAGAGCAAGAAAGTATTTCTTGAACCCTCTCCTATTTTTGTAACCTATATTAAATTCTTTATCCGCATGGTTAGACCATGTCATTCTTGTAAAACACTGTTCATGTTAGTTGAGGATGCATTACATTCTGCCCTACAACAGACTTTAAGTTGTCGCCAGCTTCCCGTTGAACAAATTCAGCGCCTAATATCTTCCACCTTACACTCAATGCCAAGCCATCTGAAGTCCCATAAATGATGATAGAATTTAGGTTCAATGACTAGAAAAGGATATGTGCGCTGTGAGAATCTAAATGCTGGACTTCAGTTCGGCATAGTACGGATTTCGCTAAATGTATCCTATGTAATACCTCGCTCTGTTTGCATGCATGAGATTAATGAACACAGGAAGATCGAAAATATGATCCTACGGATAACAGGAAAAACTTTAACGAACTGAATTGATGTTTACAGCACATTTATTTACAAAGAAAAGTTTCTAAACTTAATTAGACAGGGGAAATTTTATAAAAATCATAAAAAAATCTTGCACCGTTAAACAAGATTGTCCTGTAAAATAATCCTACCTTGCTTCATTTAGTTGGCAAAAATGTCATGCCTTTTCTTCTTGATTGAGGTTAGAAGGTTTTTCAATTCAATTGCCGTTACCATAAATTTATAAAAAGTTCTGATACATTTAACTTCTGTATAGATATTTCTAGGAGTTGATGTTCTCTTCAGTCAGCTTTCCACGCTACCGTGTCTTGCGCAACCATCATATCCGAACAAGAATGGCAACGTATATCAATTTACACCTGCTTTCTGTATTCGTCTCTCGGTCATCTATTTTTATCCTACGCTCTTTCCACTAATAATAAATCGACGATTCCTTAATGTCTCAGAATGTATGTTACCAATCGATCTCTTAGTGAAGATATGCTAGAAATTGCTTTTTTCCCCAGTCTTATTCAGTACCTTCTCATTAGTTAGGCGATCGACCCATATAATCTTCAGCATTCGTCTGTAGCACAAGATTATAAAAGTTTCTATCACTTTTTTGTTTGAACTAATTTTCATCCACGTTTCACACCTGTACAGTTCTACACTACAAATGCTTTCCAAAAGGATTTTCCAACACTAAATTTGTTATTGGATTTCAAAAACTTTCTCTTATTTGGAAATTTTTCTTCTCTAGCCAACTGGCATTTTATATCTTGTATACTTCAGCGAACATATGTTATTTGCTGACCAAACAATAATATTCCTCTATTACTTTTATTGTCCCATTACCTAATCGAAGTCGTCTAATTTTCTTACATTCCATTCCATTACCCTTGTTTTGCTCTTGTTGATGTTCATCTTATTCCCTCGCTTCAAGACATTACGTTTCTTTCAATTGCTCTTCCAGGTCCTCTGCCGCCTTTGACAGAATTACAAATTCATCGGTAAACCGAAAAAGTTTTATTTTTTTCACGCTGAACTTTAATCACTTCCCCAAATTTCATCTGGCATTGCTGCATTGCTTGATCAATATACAAACAGAATAACACTGGCGAAAGGCTACAACCCTGTCTTCCTCCCTTCCCCGCCACTGCCCTTCGACTATTAAAAATACTATCTGCTTTTAGTACAAGATGTATATAATATTTCGATCCCTGTATTTTACCTCTGATACCTTCGAAAATGAATAGACAGTTTTCCAGTATACATCGTCAAAATCTTACTCCAAATCTATAGGAACTACAAACGTACTTTTGCCTTTTCTTACTCCAAAAAAGTCGTAATGTGAATACTGCCTCGCGTGAACCTACATTTATCTTAACTCTAAATTGATCTTGTGATTCCCACGGTTTTACCATTCATCTATAAATAATTTGTGATAATATTATGCTACTGTGACTTATTCAATTGACAATTCTATAATTTTCACACTTGCATGTAGTTTCTTAAAAAAGAATTGAGTTATTACATTCTTCTTGAGGTCTGAGAGTATTGCCTCTGTGTCATATATCTCACACACTCACTGCGAAACTTTCTTCATAACTGCCTCTCAAAATTATATCAACAGTTCAGAGGGAATACAATATACGGAGCCTTGTTTCGTCTGAAATCTTTCATAGCTCTATCAGATTCTTCTGGCAGTATTATATTTTCTATCTCATCTTCATCCACTTCCTTTTCCATTTCTACAATAATGCCTTCAATTCCTTTGAACAGGCCCACTACATATTCCTTCCATCTTTCAGGTTTTCCTTCTTAGCCTTTGCTTCGTACTGGTTTTCCATCTGTGCTCTTGATATTCATGCACCTACTTATCTTGCCCCCAAACGTCTCTTTTATTTTCCTGTAGGCGGTATGTATCTTTCCCCAATAATACATTCTTCCACGATATTGCATTTTCCTATTGCCACTCTTGATTTTCCACTCTGCACCTTCTGTCAATCTCATTATGTAACCGTCTGTACTCCCTTTCACCTACTTTACTTATGGTATATTTATATCTTCACCTTTCATCAGTGAAGTTCAGTATATTCTGTATTATCCAGTGATTAATGCTACGCCTTGTGCACCAACCTATATGATCCTCTGCGACATCACTACTTTCTCATTGCTGCCCCCTTCTACCGTAAAATATTGTTCCATTTTGGTCAGTCCTAGCCTAATTATCTCTCTGAATCACTCAACAACGTCTGGTTTCTCTATTTACACAAGGTCGATCTCATTTATTTCATTTTATTCAGGTTTGGTCTATAGTTCATAACTAATAGGTCTTGGTCAGAGAGTACATCTGCCACTGGATACGTCTTGCAGCTTAAAATCTGTGTTCTAAACCTATGTCTTATCATTATGAAACAAATCTGGGACCTTCCAGTGTCTCCTATACAATGTCCTTTAATGATGATTAAAGGAAGTGGTGTTGACGATTAAATTGAGCTCTACTGTGGGACCTCGCCTTTCATTCCTCTTCCCTAGTCTGTATTCACCTTTTCGTACTACCGAGATCCATTTCCGCATAACACACAAGTTTTCCTCGCCCTTATCTATGCTACTTAGAATATAAACTTCTACCACTGTGGTGTTCCCTTCGTGTCTTTCATTGCTATGATAATACGTTCAGTATGTTGTTCATAGTAACTTATCTGCATTTTTATTGAATTATTATCGGTTCTACTCCTGTACAACCCATAACTGGTACTGTTTTTGTAATCCTGTACTCACGTGACTAGAAATTCAGTCACCAAACTTTACTAAACCCACCATAAGGTAAAGTGGTACACATTCGATACGTGTACAATTCTGATCAACTTAATTTGTCAGTTTCGTAGTGTCGGTCGCACTTGCCTTTGTGTGGTATTGTAGTGTAGCAGGTTTCTACAGCTCCTCCTGTCTTTTCCAAGAATACACCACTTTCTGCTACGGAGGTACAAAATCTTTCCTGTTAAGAGTCTAACGGTGACAACTCCCTGTTGATCAACTCTGCATAAACTTCCAAATAATTTTTACTGCTCAGTGGCTATCGAATAATGTACCCTTGGCTTCTGCATGGAATAACCTAACAGTAAGTCACGTAGAATTCAGCAAGATGCTCCTCGTTAGTTTAAGATAAACCTAGATGACATTTCTTAAAGAAACTTAGATCACATTTCCTGTAAGAAAATTCACACATATTTCTATATAATACCAATCAGAACGGGTACAAAAATGAGGTCACTAGCTACTGAAAGTAAACACAGTGAAAGTTTACTTAATTTTTTCAGAAAAAGGATACATTTTTCTCACAATAAAAAATTTTATTATATAATTTCAAGGTACGTTTGGATATATGCTGTTAAACTAGGAGGAAAAGAAATTAAGGTGTAAAACCTCATAGAAACTATATTCAGATATATAAAAAAAGGACTTTCCGTAATGAAATGTACAATCGGCAAAATGGCTGTAACACCGCGCCTAACTTGAATTTAAACTGACAAAATTTACAGATACGTTCGACGCTGTCGCACTGAATGAGTATTGTACTGTGTTGAATGACTAAGCGCTTTGCACACAGTAACCGTTTGTTGAGATGACTGCAAGCTGGGTCGTCGTCACTCAAACAAACCTAACTTTTCTGCCTGAATCAACTTCTGTTGATCGAAATAACACCTCTGTCTCAATGATGTTGAGAACACCTAACACTTCTGGTCTCGTTACTGCCGTGATTACACAAATCAAGCCACCGTGGTGTCAACACAATTCGCCCACAGTTGTTAACTATACCACTCTGTACTTATTCGCATCAGACAAGAAGCGTCTGACCAACACAGCGAATATCGCACAATCTGATTACTGTTAAATAAGAGAACTTCAGATCCTCTTGCGACAGAGCTGCTCATTCCAGTAAAGTACTGAAAAAGAGTCTTTTCCCTCACTACTCCGAACACACTCGACTATGCGCAAAATGCGACCAAAGAGTGCTCACACCGCCAACACACCAGACGAAGCGCCGGAGAGAAAAAAATTCCCCCGGCTACCGAATTTATCATTGCCTGTTTTTTTCCCCACTTCTCGCCCTAGCTTGTGCCACGTCAGCGGAGCCTCCACCAACCAGACGCGCTTTCTAATGACGGTAGGCTCGCCCACGAACCGGCCAATCAAGGACCAGCTACAAAAGCGTTTTGGTTCACCCACGCTTACGTGGTTGTCTCGCGATCAGTGTTGCCAGATGGCAGAGATAGAAAATACCTACAGTCTCACAAAAATGTACCTACGTTTTCCCTACTTTCTCCCTACCACCTCATTAATACCCCCACATAAGGGTCGTAGCCAGGATTTGGGTCTGGGAGGGGCTGAAACCAGGAGTCCAGCCAGTAGAGGTAAACCAACTGATCAACGTGACATGTTACAATTTTGAAACGCTTTAAAATAAATAGATATGTTTTTCCAGTGACTGATCGTTACTGATTGATGGAGTCAAGTGTAGATTATGCTGCAAATTCCAAGTGCTCTGTTACCACAGATTTACTGATTTACTGACCACATAAGAATACATCGAGACACTATCAACCATAGAGTAGGAACAGCAGTAATTATTTAGTTCACAGTCAGTTATAAAACGCAAGTCCTTCACTCTACATGATTCGATTTTCAAAAAATAATGCTATGTTGATAACGAACGTGGCGTAGTTCATTATAACGTTGGCTGTCGCAAATATTTTAGCGTATTCTTGTCAGCATCTTCTCATTTACAAGAACTAGCACATCGTCGTGACGTAAATAAATAACAGTCTAGTCAAGGTAATAAAACGTCTTTCGTTCATGGAAACAATGAATTTTCCTTGTTCTGACATTTTCTAATACTATTTCCAAACCGACTTTCCACTGATATACATTGAGCCGGCCGCGGTGGTCGAGGCGACTGAGGCGCTTCAGTCACGGTCTGCACGGCCACTACGGTCGGGAGTTCGAATCCCTCTCGGGCATGAATATTTGTGCCGTCCTAGTTCGTAAGTAGTTCATAAGTAGTTTGTAAGTTTAGGGACTGATGACCCCGTAGTTAAGTCCCATAAGCTTTACAAACATTTGAACATTTTTATATACATTGAAATCATCATATTTCGCATCGATTTTAATTTGTCTGAAACTAAGTTCTCAAATTAATATTGTTTACTATGAACAAGCGCGCTGACAACTGTTCTCTTGCCAACATCACCCGCTAGGCATGTGTCGGCGATTGTAAAATTTTACGGAAGTACCTACGCGTTGGGGACTTTTGGATGAAAATTCCCTACATGATTTTAATGTTTAAAAGTACCTACGTGTAGGGAAAATTCCCTACGTCTGGTAACACTGCTCGCGATGCGCAGAGACTTTCGCTCGCGGACAGGCGGACAGCATCACGTAGCACCATAGCTTGCAACCAGATGAAATACAGTTGCCAGCACTGCCTGCAATGGCCCCTTAAGTGACAAATTGTGACTTAAAATATTCCTTCTATGTATTTGTCAGAACAGTTAATTGCTCCAGCCTCAAGAAAAGTTAATCATCGCATTTGCGGTATAATGCTATACTTCGAGTAAGAATTACTCTGAAACAAATGAATAAATGAACTAAGGCGTCAAGACATTACTTGCAAGCAATAAATACTGTTTCAAAGATCCGAATATGCAGGAAATATGTTTCAGTGACTTGACACCCTACAAGATGTAAGTGAAGCTATTTATTCTAACGCGTTCTTATAAATTTTCTAGTTAAGTGTGACTAGATTCGTTAGATTCGCAATGTTTGGTACCACGAAATATGCCTTGGTGACCGAGGAAAAAGTGTGATTAAAATTTCATGAGGAAGTGACCACAACTTTACCTATTGTGGTACTTTTTCCATAAATTTTCTCAATTCCCTAAACTTTTTTTTTTTTTTTTTTTTTTTTTTTTTTTTTTTTTTTTGTCCCTGCATTTGTAATTGTCTAATATTTGTCTTTTAATAAACAACCAATGATATGTGCGACAGTTTCTTTTCTCAATATATTTCCAGTTACAATAACATTTGTTCGTTTCAGATATTTAACTTGCCTACACGATTTAGGAATAGAACATTAGACGCTCTGATCTATATAATGCTTCATTAATTAAAACTTCTGGGTTAAGATGCCGTGGTACGTCTGTAAAACTTTCTTCTCCCGACGTTTTCTTGCCTGCTGCTGGCAGCATTTTTAAGGGTGAGTCGACGACTGGTTGCTAACCGCTGGAGGTCCTGCTTTTATAGAGCACACACAGGGCCACCACTTGTCACGTGATAACGACTTTCAAGTTATCTCTGACCAGTCTCATCTCTCTCGATTACAGGTAACCGATTGTCCCATCGCTGGTGCAAAGTTGGCCGCCGTATCTTATCTAATTTGAAATCTTCTTCTTTTCTATTGAAATTACTGTGATGTTATTGGATCTCTATGGCTTCTCTGTACATGCATGTATAATAATGTGAGGTCTTGGCTTGTAGGGTAGTTTCACTGAATATTATTTCATGAGCCCCGTAGCCACTATAGCTGATTTAGGGTGTCCCAGTCGGCAATTCATACCTTTTTTCGTTGTTCCTGTATAGAACATGCTACAGCTACATGGAATGTTATACACCCCAGGCGTTGCTAGAGAACATGCTACAGCTACATGGAATGTTGTACACCCCAGGCGTTGCTAGAGGACGTCGTACATCTTGCGCCGATCTTAAACATTCACTAGTCTTCTTAGTGGGTCTAAAGATTGTTTCCTCTCCAAAACTTTCCCAATACGATCCGCGATGTTGTGGATATAGGGAAGAAAAACTTTTGCCAGCCAACAGTTGTTGTTGTTGCAAATTTTCGGACACTTTTCTTTTATGATTGAGTACTCTATCTCTTTTTTGGCATATTCATGTATTTTTATAAGTAGGCTAAGTGCTATGTTGCACTTATCGTTTTATATCCATTTTTAAATAAGACGATCAATTCATTAAAAAGTGGTAAGACGAGATGATGGTGGCACAGTCCTCCAAAACCGGTCGTCATGAAATAAATATTTCGCGATCTTGGCTTTTAACTTTCGAAGAATATTAATGTATCCGATCCTGTGGTGTCGCACAAGTACAAAGTGCGCGCCACCTACTTTCGCCGCGCGCCGCCATGCACGCACGGCGCGGCGTTCTTACGACGACAGCCACGAGCGCCCTCTGCTGCAACCCCGCTCGTGGCTACCACGGAAAGACATCGTTCACTTGGGACTGAGTTAGGAACCAGTAAAGACTTCGGAATCAGATAGGCACCAGTGAAGACTTGGCTATCAGTTAGGCACTAGGCAGGACTCTAGCTCAACTATGTATCAACATTCTGCAGTACTATGTAAAAGTTCAAATGTTCAAATGTTTGTAAAGCTTATGGGACTTAACGACGGGGTCATCAGTCCCTAAACTTACAAACTAGTTATGAACTACTTACGAACTAGGACGGCACAAATATCCATGCCCGAGAGGGGATTTGAACCCCCGACCGTAGTGGCCGTGCGGGCCGTGACTGAAGCGCCTCAGTCCCCTCGGCCACCGCGGCCGGCATGTAAAAGTTAAGTATTGTATAAATTCTGTGCAATATATATCTCGTTCTAATTTAATCTAGTGTTTCTAGTTTCTGGCTGCTCCTCTCCGTACCTGCACCAGCGTGCTATCTTGATTCCTGTGTCGGTCTCATTCCACATTTCCTACGACGGAAACGAGACACAAAAGCGGCGACGAGACTGAGACACAAAAGCGGCGACGAGGCTGGGATACAAAAGATCCTCAAACAATACTCAAGAAGAAATCGCACAAGAATTCTATACGCGGTCTGGTTTTCAGGTGAACCACATTACCCCAATGTTTTTCTGTACATCGACCTTCCTACGAAGGTCCTTATAAGCCCAGATATCGATCTGCAGCGTTACGCCTATATATTTATTATTTTATTATTACTATTGTTTTTGTTTAGGTCTACCTACCATTTCTCTCACGAACTAAAAATTATTTCATAATTTAGAACCTGCCATAGTCTTCAAACAGATAATTTACGTATTCTTGTCTCTCATGAAAACGCGTCGATTATGTCGTACTCTGTTGTATTAGGCACTTTTTCGAGTCACAAATCTGGGAACCGATTCCATAAGTTCGCACCTTCGTTTGCAGTCTGCAATGTGGCCCCGCGTCAAAAGTTTTTCAAACCAAGAAATGTGCAGTCTGCTTGTTACGCTTGAACCATGGCTTGCAAAGTAGCATTTGAGAAAAGGGTAAGTTAATTTCGAAAGAGTGACCTAAAGCCGTGGTGCTGCACGGAGAGCCGCGCTGGAGTAGCCCAGCGGTCTAAAGCGCCTCCCTGCGGAGCGCGCGGTTGCTCGCCGTGGAGGTTCGAGTCCTCCCTGGGGCATGGGTGTGTGTGTTGTCCTTAGGTTAGTTTATCTAGGTTTAAGTAGTTTGTAAGCTACGGACTGATGACCACGCAGTTTGGTCCGATAGATTTACAGACATTTGAACATTTTTTTATGCACGGAGAGCCGTTTCCTTCTGATGGATATTTACTAAATTCAAACTATGATTGTGTCCCAAACTTCTATAGTTTACTTACGATATTGGTCTGTTATTGTGTGTACACTCTTTACGTTTCTTATAAGCGGGACTCACATGCGCGTTTTTCTAGGCAACTGTGACTTTGCGCTGTCCCAAAAGATTAGCGATAAGTACAAGACACGTTAGGTGTGAATTCCGTAGAGTAGGCCCTACTGTTTGTAAAGTTGGATTCCACCCGGATCTGGCGACTTATGTAGTTTCAGCTCTCTCAGGCGCTTCTCTTCACCAGGATGCCTTACTACGTCCTCCGTTCTTTAGTCTGTTCTGTGGTTACGCGGTGTGTTGTTGCGATCCTCCTACGTGAAGGATTTCTTACATGTGGAATTTACAGCTTCGGCTTTCCTTTTGCTGTCTTCTTTTACCACCCAAGAACGATCACACAATAACTGGGTGGAGGCCTTCGACCCCCTTGTCGAGTCAATCAAGGAACACAATTGTATTGCGGCTTCAGCAAGATCTTTTGCCTAGGTATGAGGTAGTAGTGTTTGTATGCTTCTCGTATCCATCTTTTTATAAACGCGCTGACCTCAACTAATTTTTGCCTTTCGTCATTCGCTTCTTCTTCTTTTTAAGCATATTTCGAATATTATTATTGAAACTCGGTGGAACTTTTCCATCCTTAATCCACTGTCTGCACATAATACCCAGGCGTTTGATTTACAGCGTATTCAGTTTTATCAGTATTTCCTCTATGTCCTTTGTACTGGAACTAATTGAAGTTCATTCTTATATTCGGTTAAAGCAGAACACTGTAATATCAATTAACATTTCCTTCTTTCATGAGATATATCTTTCGGAAAAAGAGTCGTCGCTAGGTCCGTTATTGGTATTCAGGTATTTAGAATGGCTGTTATTTTCCTTTAACGAACTCTTATTAGATTTTTAGAAGTTACATTGTAGTACCGGTATCTCATATATCTTTTAATTTTTTAGCAACAAATTTCCGTCAATTATTTGCCAGCACCTCAGAATACTGAGGCGCTAGGAAATAACTAGCGGAAATTCGTGAATGAAAAAATAAACATGTATGAGATACTACAATACATGCTCTAAAAATCTAACAAGAGTCAACAAATAATACATATCCTTGAGGAAACATTGTTTCGTTATACCAAAGGTATTTTATATAATACCTTTGGTATAACGAGACAATGTTGTCTCAAGGATATGTATTATTTGTTGATATTTATATAACCTCAGCCTAAGAAACTAGTCGGGATTGTTCCCATTCGCGTTCTTTGCTAGGGTGTTATTCCAATATAGGATAGCCCTGGCAATTTGATACGCATTTCACAGGGAACATTAAGGCAGAATTAAAGTATGTGGTATGGAGGAAGACGTGGTTTAAGACAGTCCGTGAAGTGGCTTTCGCTGGTACGCTGTGTTAGCTGAGCAGTCTAAAGTGCTTATGTAGTAAGTAGCAAATCTCGGGTTCGAATCCCGCCAACCGCACAAATTTTAATTCAATGCCTCTCCTTATATTTAATACCTTTAATAACTCAGTTAAAGCGAAATAACAGAAATTATTAATATCTATAAGACATCTAACTACTGCTCCTCTGCCGAAAGCTATATCTCGCGAAAGAAATATAACGAATGCTCTGTTGAAGTGCATCATTACTCCGTGTCAAACAGTTAAAATGTAAAAAAAATAATACTATACATGTGATTCTTGTTTAACCGTTTTTGCACTTTAATTGTTTGACACGGAATAGTCATGCACTTCACTAGAGCATTTGTTTCTATTATAGTTACAACAACTTTTACATGATTAGTGAGTATATCTCATCAATGCTGTATTTTATTTTTAATTTTTTTTCCTACCAGTTGTATATTATTGTTGGGCATATTATTGTTCTTTGGATCGACTTCTGAGGAAGAAATTAATTTTGTTGAAACCTAGGTAAATGTTTCAACTAAGTCCATTTTAAAGCAAAAGTTTGGCTGCTATCTAATATATAAAGCAGAGTGTCCTTGTATTTGTACATGTTGCATACAAATCTATAGTTTTGTTCCAATCTTTATCACATTTTGTACACGTAAGCTTCAATCCATGAGAACGCTCGCCGTAAGAATCACTTACGATACATAGTTCACGAGATATGACTCCATAAACAATGATATGCGCAGAAAACTGCTGCATTTAGCGACAATTCTGCTCATTTTCTCCTAAACCAGTGGACCGATTCAAATCAAATTTGGTACACACATTCCTTACCGTGAGGTACAATTGCTGCAGGGTTACGAATCAAATACGACACATGATTCAGAAGATACGTCGTCATAAACAACAGGATTTGCAAGAAACTGCCACATAATGCGTCGAGACTTTATAAATACTGTATATGATAATCAGAGTACTTAGCGACTTGCAACAAACTTTATACATAATTTCAAACTTTTATTAACTTCCTCTCGCTGACAAACATAGCAAAATGATGAAAGGAAAAGAGTTTCTCACTTACTACTTTTTCGCTGTTTCTTGAGTAAAACTACGGGATTCGGTACGATGTTACAATTTATAATTGGTACACTACAAATTGTAGCCGCTGGAAATTTTACAGCCGGCCGTGGTGGCCGAGGAGACTGAGGCGCTCCAGTCATGGTCTGCACGGCTACTATGGTCGGGGGTTCGAATCCCCCCTCGGGCATGAATATTTGTGCCGTCCTTAGTCTTAGCTAGTTCATAAGTAGTTTGTAAGCTTAGGGACTGATGATCAAATGTTCAAATGTTTGTTAAGCTTATGGGACTTAACTATGGGGTCATCAGTCCCTAAACTTACAAACTACTGATGAACTACTTACGAACTAGGAGGGTACAAATATCCATGCCCGAGGGGGGATTCGAACCCCCGACCGTAGTCGCCGTGCAGACCGTGACTGGAGCGCCTCAGTCTCCTCGGACACCGCGGCCGGCGGGACTGATGAACCCGTAGTTAAGTCCCATAAGTTCTACAAACATTTGATTTTTGAAATTTTACAGACAATATACACGCATATAGTTGAGTGTACCTTCTAAGTTGTATCACAGTACGACAGGTAGTTTATGAGATATGAGCACATAAATAGCAGCGTTCGTGGAAAACCGCCCCATCACGCTCTAAATTCTAATCTATTACTTCTTTACTACTAATTGTATTCCCAAGAGATTTTACATACATACAGCCTTGATACAAATAAATATATATGTGAAAAATGGCAGGAATAAATAAATAAATACCCGGGCAACGCCGGGTTTTTTAGCTAGTTTATTATAAAACTCTATGGCTTATTAATCTGAGCAAGGTTTCGTGCGGTTCCGAGCGTTGGAGGTCAAAGATATCCCTTTTGGTGAATGTTGGTATCAGGAGTTTGTAAGTCTAAGGACTGAATAGGTGGAATAGGTTTACAGCCGTTTGACCTCAGACGCGCACAGTATCAGTGTGCAAGAAGTAGAGCAACGGGTTTCAGAGGCGGCCACGGCCGCAGCCTCAGATGGAGGGAGAGGAGGTCGGTGTTGGCGCGTGGGGCGCCGTCGCCACTCTCATTACCGGCTCGGCACCCAGCAACTGTTGCCCGCCAATGCAGTAGTATCAACCCCCTCATCCCTCCCCTCACCACCCCTCTCGGCCGCTACTGCAATGAACGTCGCAGTGGCGCGCGCTGCTGCAATAGCTGCCGACACTTTGTAACTTGGGCGAATGCGGATGGGGCACAAAGGAACGAGTTGGTCGCGCACTGGTGTTGGAGACAATGAAGCGTGAACAAAGGCGGAAAGGAATGGTGAAGAAGTCGGTACAGAAGCGAAATGCGCTCTCTGCCTCTCGACGCGGCATTAAAGTTACAGAAAAGATTCCTGCTTGCCAGCTGCTCCTGCCGACTTTGTGCCCCGGAGACTTTGCAACATCTCCTTCATCTGGCAGCGGTCAAAGCTAGGCTATAGGCCACAGCTGGTGAGATGTGTAAGTACGGTTAGTAGAGTTAGTGAATAAATCAAAAGTATTAAAGTGTGTGTTGTATTTATCTTCAGTGTGGAGACTGGTTTGGTGCAGCTTTCCATGCTACCCTGTACTGTTCAACGCTGAGTAAGAAGGAATCCGACACCCTTATGAACCTGCTTCCTGTCTTCGTGTCTCGCTCACACTCTCATATTTTTACCCGTCATACCCTCCTCCAACGCTAAATCAACATTTCGATTTCTTAGAATGTGTCCCACCAATCGCTTCCTTCCGAGGTATTGGCAGATGTAAAGTTGTGAGTACGGGCCGTGAAACGTGCTGGGATAGCTCAGACAGTAGACGGCACAGACGGTGCAGGCACTCAATTTTAATCTGCCAGGATATTTCAATCATCGCACGCTCCGCTGCAGAGTGAAAATTTCATTCTGGAAGCATCCCTCAGGGTGTGCCTAAAGTCATGTACACACGATATTCTTCCATGAGTGCTAGTCCTGCAAGGTTCACAAGAGAACTTCGTTCGCACGCGAGTAGCCAAGCAGTCTGGAGCGCCACGTTACGGATAGCGCGGCCTCCCGCGTCGGAGGTTCGAATCCTCCCACGGGCATGGATGTGTGTGTGTTGTACTTAGTTTAGTTTAGCTTGGTTTAAGTAGTATCTAAGACTAGGCACTGATGACCAACGTAGTGTGGTCTCATTCGATGACAAACATTTGAACATGTTTTTGATATCTTCGGTTAAGATTGGAAGGTAGGAGGCGAGGTACTACTAGAAGTGAAGTTGTGAGGACGGACCGTGAATCGTTCCGGGATAGCTCATACGGTAGAGCGCTTGGCCCCGAAATTCAAAGGTCCCAGGCTCGAATCCCGGTTCCGTCATACAATTTTAATGTGGCATGAAGTTTCATGCCAGAAATATCTTTCCTTCTGAGTTCGGTTCAGCGCCCTTCACTAATTACTCGATCTACCCATCTAATCTTCAGCATTCGTCTGTAACACCACATTTCAACAGCATCTGTCATACAAGGTGCGTCTTAAAAGTTCGGTGAATGGACCAATATTTTACAAACGTCGCTGGCGAGGATGATGCGCCAGCGCAAACAAATTGGGGGACATGTCAACAAGTGCCCTATGTCGCGCAAAGAATTGCAGTGAATCGGTGGTATACTTTTAGACCCAGCTGACAGTGTCTGTGTGAGGACTCGTGTCATTGCTAAATGGTGAGCAAAATGGAGCTACGCGTTAACATCAGGTTTCGTTTCAAATTAGGCAAAACGTCGCAGGAGACTCGTGGGATGTTAGTCGAAGTTTATGGTGTTGAAGCAGTGAGTATTGAGTGGTTTAAACACTTTAGAGACGAAAAGCAATGTTTAGACGATGAACCTAGTTCTGGTCGACCATCCACGATGCCCTGCATGCTGTTTAGAAAGATTTGTTTCCTATATTTGACTCCTGATTCCTTCAGAATAAGAAAGAGTGTATCCCATTCAACACTTACAACTCATTTCCAGGTCTACAAAATTAAGAAAGTAGTTTGCCATTCCTTATCGTCTAGGATAACTCGTAATATATTGCCTCACGTGTTCTTATGTTTCTCCTAAATCCAAACTTGTCTTCTTAGACGTCAGATTCTATCGGTTTTATCCATTCGTCAGTAAATAATTTGCGTTATTATTTTGTACGCATGACTTATAAAGTTGGTAATTCTCTGATCTTCACAACTCTCTACCTTTCCTTTAGAAATGGAATTATTATGAAGTCTGGAAGTAATTCGCTTGTCTCATATATCTTACACACAAGGTGGAAGAGTTTCTTTATTACTATCTTTCCCAACGAAATCAGCAATTCACACAGAACATCATAAGCTCCAGGAACCTCGTTTCCTCTCAAATGTTTGAATGCCCCTTTAAATTCCTCTCATAGTATCGTGTCTCCTATCTCATGTCCATCGACTCCCTCTTTCCTTTCTACAATACTGCATTCATGTTCATTTCCTCTATATGTTCGTTCTACCTTTCAGTTTTCCCTTCATTCTTTAATAATCATTTTCCATCTGAGCTCTTCATATTGGTGCAGGTGCTTTTCTTCTCTATAACTATCTCTGTTATTTTGCTGTACATAGTACCTATATTTCCATAATTATACATTATTCTACGGATTCGCATTTGTCCTCTACCATTCAGGCTTAGCCAATATGCATTTCCTGTTAAATCCATTTTTAGCCATCTGTACCCCATTTTTTCCTGTTACACTCGATGCGCTTTTATATTCCCTCTTTTCATCAATTATGTTCAGTATCTACTGTGTTACCCAAAGGTCGTTTAACTTCGCGATGGAGTAGCCGACCGGTCTAAGGCGCCTCGCTGTGAGTGCGCGGTTGCTCGCCGTCGGAGGTTCGAGTCCTATCTTGGGCATGGGTTTGTGTGCATGTTGTCCTTAGGTTAGTTCACCTTAGCTTAAGTAGTTTGTAAGCCTAGGGACTAATAACCAACGCAGATAAGTCCCATAGATTTACAAACATTTGAACAATTGAGCTACTAACATAAACAAGTGTGTCTGTCTTCTGTCGCACAAGTGTTTCAAATAGTGGTTTAAAGTAACTATTACTTCACTGCAACTTGATTGTGTTATAGTCTACTGTACGAGTTTCACTGTGCGATATTTCGTTTTACCGTACGCGCTACCGTTCATGTGTTACTAAAGATGGGATATACGAAGTAAAGTAAAAACTGATTTTCTTGGCTCGAAGATATTTTGCGTTGGAATTCCTCAAGACCACCGAGGTAAAAGGATTTGTTCCAATGCGCCAATGGTTTCCATGAAACCCCGCGCGTCACTCCTATGCCTGTACACAGTCGCCGTCAGAAAATGAGTCAGAATGGTGCAGGCATGAAGGCGCTTAGCTGCCCAGCAGATGGCAAGTGTTGTAGTAATGGTGGGAATATTTCTTTAACGGTTGTCTGACGATTGATTGTGCATAATTATATGCTTCTTGGGCACTTAATTAATTCTCATTGCAACGATAAAATCAAAGTTACATCAGGTAAGCACAATTACATGAAGTTCTTGTACAATTAAACAATAAAACTCATTTCTATCAAAATTACACTTGTATAATAAAAATGTGTACACCATCCTTTATTTTGTGTGAGGCGCTATTATTTTTTATTGTCCATGAAATAATAAATTATGTGCTTTCATAGACATTATATTGTTTATGGTCGAGTAAATGGGTAGGACAGTAACATATAACACATCACTCTCTTATTATTTCATTTATTGCGCAATTTTATTATTGACTATCGCAATCGTCACGAGCTTCAAATAGGTCTACAAAATTCTGAGTGATGTCATAGAAATATCGAAAGCACCGAACACTGCAGCACCAAGCAGATCTAATATATGCCACCGCTTTACAGGCGCACGGTTTTTACACAAGCGGAATTGGGGAAAAAACTGGTCATTCACATTTTAAAAAAATTGTTCGTTCTTCAAATAATTTAGACGCAAACCAGGCATATTTAATCATGGGACGGAAGACTGGTGCACTGAACTGATGCGCCGGCCGCGGTGGCCGAGGGGACTGAGGCGCTTCAGTCACGGTCTTCACGGTCACTACGGTCAGGGGTTCGAATCCCCCCTCGGGCATGGATATTTGTGCCGTCCTAGTTCGTAAGTAGTTCATAAGTAGTTTGTAAGTTTAGGGACTGATGACCCCGTAGTTAAGTCCCATAAGATTTACAAACATTTGAAAATTTGAACTGATGCAACAGTATTGAATGCATTCGTATTGCGATTAGTTGTTAACAATTCGGAGGCATTTTGTAACCTTTCAATGAATTTTATCCGTTGGTGGAAGCGCACAATGCGCGGTTAGCACAGATGGATGCACTTGAGTGGAATAGGTTTCATTGTGCAAGTCCACGCTCTTATTTCGTCGCAATACAACATATTGAGCAATTAATATATGTTATTGTCATAACCAATTACTCGAGCATTCACTTAAGAATGGTTACGAAAGCAGATGATTATGCACAATCAATTGTCGGAGGAGAAAAAAAGGAGATACCAACAGGATTCGAACAAGGGCTACTAGTATTGAAGCGGTACTGTTAGTTTGCTGCATTATTTTATCCTACAATATTCTTTATTCATTGTATATGAATACCAATAGAAGAGTTGAATTCTTTATGTTAGCCGTTGACGTTATCATTTTTTTAAGTGCAGATTGAATTAAGGACCAGTGGACGCAGAAATGCAGTAAATAAAGAAAATACAAAGATCCAGGCTCCACAGCACCCACTTACCTTTCTGTGTGTGTGTGAATGTGTGAGTGTGGCAAAGGTGGTGAGATGACAGAGATTGTAGTGGTTTTAGCAATAGGAGAAAGTTTCAAGTAGGATAGCCAACATTTGCTTACTAAGAGAACAGCAGAGATTCTCTTGTGATACCAGAGATTGCTAGCCAGCAGAACGCGGGTCTTGGAGGGTTGTCAGGTTTGCGTTGGGTCACGTTTATGCCTTCAGTTAATGGGGGAGCTCCGTCGAGCAACTTGAAACGGATAGCGGTTAGGAGAGGTGTCCGCCATGTGAGAACAGAGCAGTAATGCCAACCGTAGGGGCATGTCCCTACGAGTAGGGACTATTGATTTTTTTCCGGACTGTAGGGACGGATTTTCAAAACATAGGGACTTTTCTCAGGGATGATGCAGACTGAAAGTACGTTTTTTAAATTCAAAACAGTAACAATACTTTGTGTAATAATATGTTGGTAGTGCCAAGGAACCCCTGTGCTTTTTCTCTTGGGAAGTACAGTCGGTGACAGAATTCGCGAGACCCTTCGCCTGATCGCTATACACAACCGCAAAGTTGTACTGCTTGGTGGGAAGTATACACAGTTAGGCAACACGATCGTACATACTGTCGATTACCCATCTGAAACGAAACGTGAGAGGAAAAATGTTATCTTCCAGTATCGCAGCCAGTTGTAACAACACGCGTGCTTTCTATGCGACGAGAAGGCGACTTCGAAAACTGATTTTAGAAACTGCTTTGCGTATTAGTCATAGCGTTTTAAGCTGTGCGCGACCGACAAATTCAATAACGACGCGAAAGCTACGTTTTTCGTGCAAGCAACATTAGGAATATAAATCGCTGTGACATTCAAATCCGTAGTCGTTTAATACAATCCTGTTTCAATCCAGACAGCAGTACTACAACAAGAATTCCAAATACTGGCGAGCTCGGTGTTCGCCACTCGGCTTCCCCAGGGGTTAAAAAGATCTTTTGGTCTGAGTTGGTCACTGGCGAGTATCGAAGACGATATGTTTCGCATACTAATCAAAAATATAAACCCGCCAAACCACCCGCACCTAGAAATACATCATGCAGGAAGGAGACGTCTGAACAATCACCTTAGAATGAAGTCGGTCATCTATTCAAAGAAGCAGGCATTAATTTGATAATGCAAACAGCAAAAACAAGTAGATTGAATAATTTGTAAAATCTCTAACCTAAGAGCCGACTTTTGGTGATTCTCCATTGTAGCAATTAGAGGAGTGAAAGATTCTAAAGCCTTGGTTTCAGAAGCCGCAGCCGTTTATTCTGTAGTAGGACAGCATTACACACCGGTGGGTGTGTTACTGTGCAGAATACAAAACCACGGTTTTTCGTAGTTTCCTGCCACTTCTGAACAGGTAGTAGACTTATGTTCCTGCGGAGATTCGATAAACGGCTATGCTATAGTATGTGTGGGTGGCGCCGCGGCGCATAAATGCGCAGATACATAACACGAGGTCCTAGGATCGATCTGACATCCGCAGCACTTTTATTTCTAATTATTCACTCATTTTCACGAGTTTCAATCCGGATTTTTCACACACGTAACTTTTCTGCTCAGAAACAACTTTGGTAGCGAACGTTTTAACTCTTTATTCAGCCAGTTGATATGATAACAAACAGAAGTTTTGAATGAATAGACAGTCTATTTGCGTCAGATGTTCTGAGCAGATTGACACTGCCACCAGAAAAATGCAACAGATCGTGTGAGTCATAGCGTACGTTTTTCCACAGACAGATAATAAACGTTGGTTTCAGGGCACATATAGTATGGATTTATAAATATCAAACAATATAGTAGTCACAATTTATTAGCTGAAATAAGTGCATAGTGGAAATTGTTGCCTTTATGTGGGTTCAAAACTGGAAAAGCACATACCAAGAGTGTAATAGCTACAACGACAATCTCCGAATGCGGTTGTCTTGACAAATGCTAATAATATCTCCTTATACGTTTGCGTGTTGAAAGTCTCAACACTAGGGATCGCTGGATGGGTCTCACCTACTTGGCCCAATTTGTGCTAGAAGAAACACGAATATGAACCTTATGAATTCCAACAATATCTCCCCTGTGTAGGCCATAGGAAAAGAGAAAACTCACGCCAAATGATCCAACTACAGATAGGTGCAATATCAGCTAATATTGAGGGTCTCCATTGCTGATGACGGTGTTTTCGGTGTTGCGAAGTAGCTAAACGATTAGCTTTTGAATGAAACAGCACGGGTTTGAATCGCATCCCTTCCAAAATACTTTTCTTATATTAACCCTTGTAGTTTTAATTATCAATTACAAAAAGTTCTATACATAGTATATATATTTGGTTTCGTTATAACTAATTTAATTAACATATCTTATTTCATCATTTAATTTTCACAATTCGATGAAGTATTAAATGAAAATAATATTTCAAAAATTGTAGCACATATTTATATGCCGAAGTTATATTACATTCCTTAGGGTGTTCATCGTCAAAGAAAATCTCCACACTATGCAGACTTTACCAAAGTATTTTAAGCGAGAAATATTATCCGAAATATGATTCGGTGAAAAGAATACTTTATTCAAGTTTTTAAGTAAATAACTTTTCACTGTTGATTTTTGTGCATACCAAGTGTATGGATGGGAATTGTGGCACTGAACTGATGCTGTAGGATTGAATGTGTTTTAATTGAGACACCCCTTGACATCAACGTTCGTGGCACACTGAAACGTTTAAGTAAATTTAAATTTCATAAATAAAAGGTTTACATTGCGAGGGGTAATATGAAATGAACAAAAATGTAAGGAGTACTGGGTAATCGAACCTTGACTTCCAACTTTGCACTCCAACCACATATCCACTACGCTAGGCACACTCCTCAAAGACTGCAACTTAATAAGCAGCTTATATAACACCTTTTTGTCTGTGAGAAATTTTCGCCACCGTATTCACTTTCCCTTTAGCCAACTCGGACGGGATATTTTGGGAATTTGAAAGGTTTGTCAACTTCCTTCTCGCAGGGTTTGAACAAAATCTTTGAAAACCATCCCGCAATCTACTCTGTCAGTCATAAACATTCTACAGTATAAACTAAAGAGATAATCGTTGAGGAAATGTCTGTCCCCCCCCCCCTCCCCAATCCTTGAGGGTTAAAATTCTAGGAGTAGGAACATCCTCATCCATGATCCACGGACTGAGACGCGTTATTTTTGTGCAATTCAGTGTCCTGTTACAGCGACATTCATAGAAATTGTGGGAATAAAGTTTATGAAGTAGTTTCTGTTAATATTTATAAAGAAACTTTACGCTGTAGCTACGAATGCCTGTTCTACGAAACAGCAATGAATCTAAATCATTAATACGAACATGTTTCTGACGGCATTTTGACTCGTGATTGTTCTATTGTTCAAAGGCACATGCGGTAACTTGAGAGTAATTTTACGAAAAATTTGTAACAAAAAGTGAGGGAGACGTATATCGACAACGCTACTAAACACCCACATGCAAGGTATTGGTATTCTGGCGTGTTCATTCTACTATCAGTCGCTGTTTTATGTCCTCGGACTTTATTGAAAGCAGTACGGTTTCTTTAATAAATGAAGCATGTCAAGTTACCAAAAAAGGTGGTCTTATTTTTGTCACCCTGATTTCTTTAATGAACAGTTTCATATTAACAACATATCTAACGCAAGAATCATTTATGAAACGTCTGAGACCAACTGAATAACAGTTGGTAAGATTTAGCTGTAGTAGATTGTGGTGTAAGGAAGTTTGTTTACAAGCGCTAGCCGTGCTGTGATGTGCCCCGTTTACTTCTGTTCAAACCTCTGGCCGGCCACAAGCACTGACTGGAGGACGAGACATTCGCTGCGATTGAGCAGAGGCATGCCTCGCCTCTTCTCGAATGCCCACTGATGTGTCTGAACCTGACTTTTCTATGTTGCCTGGTTATCCTGATACCGATCTCCTAATGGATACTTGTTTTAGGTTATATTATTGTGCACTGAATTAAAAATTTTATTATTGGATGGTTTCAGATAGCCCGCCTATTAGTTGCCATGTTTAGCGGCAATTGTTACATTATTAACCAATAAGTCTATAATAACTTCTTTATATTTAAACATCAACAAGTCGTGACGCTGAAAAAAAAAAAGGCGTGTATGGTGTATTAAAATTGTATTCTGTTGAATGTGTAACACATTAACCTCGAAGCAACTATCAAATTATATCTTAATAATGACATGGCCGCGGGGGAATGGCCGAGCGCATTTAGGCGCTACGCTACAATGTGCGAGGCCGTTCCCCCTCGGGGATTCGAATCCCCCCCCTTGGGCATGGATGTTAGTACCGTCTGCAGTATAAGGTTGTTCATAAGTAGTTTGTAAGTTTATGGACTGATGACCCCGCAGTTAAATCCCATAAGATTAACAAAAATTTAGCTGTAGTAGATTGTGGTGTAAGGAAGTTTGTTTACAAGCGCTAGCCGTGCTGTGATGTGCCCCGTTTACTTCCGTTCAAACCTCTGACCGGCCACAAGCACTGATTGGAGGACGAGACATTCGCTGCGATTGAGCAGAGGCATGCCTCGCCTCTTCTCGAATGCTCACTGATGTGTCTGAACCTGACTTTTCTATGTTGCCTGGTTATCCTGATACCGATCTCCTAATGGATTCTTGTTTTAGGTTATATTATTGTGCACTGAATTAAAAATTTTATTATTGGATGGTTTCAGATAGCCCGCCTATTAGTTGCCATGTTTAGCGGCAATTGTTACATTATTAACCAATAAGTCTATAATAACTTCTTTATATTTAAACATCAACAAGTCGTGACGCTGAAAAAAAAAAGGCGTGTATGGTCTATTAAAATTGTATTCTGTTGAATGTGTAACACATTAACCTCGAAGCAACTATCAAATTATATCTTAATAATGACATGGCCGCGGGGGAATGGCCGAGCGCATTTAGGCGCTACGCTACAATGTGCGAGGCCGTTCCCCCTCGGGGATTCGAATCCCCCCCTTGGGCATGGATGTTAGTACCGTCTGCAGTATAAGGTTGTTCATAAGTAGTTTGTAAGTTTATGGACTGATGACCCCGCAGTTAAATCCCATAAGATTAACAAAAATTTAAACTGTTTTTATTTTTTTTTTTATTTTTATGACATGGCAGTTACTATTGATTTGAACGTCCAGTCTGTTTGTTGGTTTTGAGGAGTTTTTAATGGTTTTAATACCATTTCGATAGTCTTAGCTGCAAGCAAAGAACTAACCTTCGGGAAATCTAATGGTGAAACAAAGTACGCTGTTGTATGAACAAAAAATACATAAGTTTCGAACCTCTGTTATAGTCTCTTTATCTGGTTCAGAAGTGAGTTTTATACACAGCTTCAAGACGAATTTGAAAGTAATGTATAAAATCCATTACTCCATGACCCATGTTATTGGCGCTTACCTTGTATACTATCGATATACCCGGAATATTACTACTATATATCGTACAAAGTGCTTTCCAACCTACTTCGAGAAAGCTACTGGAAACCTCTCACCTGAATAGAAAGACATGTCGTTTATGGCTCCTTACCGTCAACAATAGTTATGATAAAGAGTTTTCTTTGTGTTTTATTTTTTATTTGGCCTTCATCGCCCTTCCAGACGAACCTGCTCCTTCCACACCGCTTTTTTATACTTGCTTCGTCTTCTGTACTATAATTGTTCACAATATGTTATTCATTCCCTAAATTAATGTTTAAAAGTAATACTGTTCTCCCTCATTAAAAAAAAGTACACAATATTAAAATGAAATCATAGATTAGAACGTTAAAACATGCTACATCCGCTTTAAAAGAAATATACTAAAAATGATTTCATTCTATTGAACCTCGGTGTTTCGCAAACAGTTTGACTCGTTTGTTTTTTTGCCAATGGTAGCCAAACAGTGGGTCCTATGAGTAGCACTCTTATACTGTTACATACTAAACCATTATAAATAAATGAACGTCTTCTGATAATACTGCTTCCGCAACGATTCGAAGCCTATTGGGTTTTCTCGTTTCTTCTTATATTGGTGTGTGTCTTTTATTTCGGGCATATCCGAAATAACAGACACCATACCAATATAATTAATTACGACTCGCGAAGACGGCGTTTCTTCAATCACTTCACCGCATATGTAGTCATACCTTCGACCTCACACGATATGGGCGCTACAACCATAGCGTGCAACTTGTGGTTCAGAAGTGAGTTTTATACACAGCTTCAAGACGAATTTGAAAGTAATGTATAAAATCCATTACTCCATGACCCATGTTATTGGCGCTTACCTTGTATACTATCGATATACCCGGAATATTACTACTATATATCGTACAAAGTGCTTTCCAACCTACTTCGAGAAAGCTACTGGAAACCTCTCACCTGAATAGAAAGACATGTCGTTTATGGCTCCTTACCGTCAACAATAGTTATGATAAAGAGCTTTTTTTGTGTTTTATTTTTTATTTGGCCTTCATCGCCCTTCCAGACGAACCTGCTCCTTCCACACCGCTTTTTTATACTTGCTTCGTCTTCTGTACTATAATTCTTCACAATATGTTATTCATTCCCTAAATTAATGTTTAAAAGTAATACTGTTCTCCCTCATTAAAAAAAAGTACACAATATTAAAATGAAATCATAGATTAGAACGTTAAAACATGCTACATCCGCTTTAAAAGAAATATACTAAAAATGATTTCATTCTATTGAACCTCGGTGTTTCGCAAACAGTTTGACTCGTTTGTTTTTTTGCCAATGGTAGCCAAACAGTGGGTCCTATGAGTAGCACTCTTATACTGTTACATACTAAACCATTATAAATAAATGAACGTCTTCTGATAATACTGCTTCCGCAACGATTCGAAGCCTATTGGGTTTTCTCGTTTCTTCTTATATTGGTGTGTGTCTTTTATTTCGGGCATATCCGAAATAACAGACACCATACCAATATAATTAATTACGACTCGCGAAGACGGCGTTTCTTCAATCACTTCACCGCATATGTAGTCATACCTTCGACCTCACACGATATGGGCGCTACAACCATAGCGTGCAACTTGTGGAAGTTTGAGGCAGACGCTGGGCGAGCACCGGTAGCCACGTGTTTAAGTTCACCGCTGGCCCGAAGCGGGAGAGACGAGTTCGATTCCCGTCCCGCTTCATATTTTCACTTATCGCCATTGTTTAATTTCAATGCACTAATTCAGCACTATCATTCGTTTCCTTCCTAATTCTTAATCCTTCTCATCGTTCATAAATATTTGCTAGTTCTTGTTTCTTTTTCCTTGGACCTCCTTATCTGCTCTCTAGGCTGAACTGAACTTCGCTCACAAATTACGCCTTCATCGGCGATCTTGTACTCTAAACTTTTTGCAGATGTTTAGATGTTTAAAATACAGTTCTGCACATCCATGTTTTATTATTACTATTATTGAATCTAGAAACTGAATAGTTCTTCTCACGGAAAAATAAAAATTATTATTACGAATCCTGATGAAAATTAGATTTATACGTACAGTTTAAACTTACAACTGTCCCTTAAAATAAAAGTAAATAACTCTTCTTTATAAGAAATAAATTCTCTGACTGCTTAAAAAACGAAGCAAACAAAACATGAAATCAAATCAAAATGTTCAAATGTTTGTAGAGCTTATTGGACTTACGGACAGGGTCAACAGTCCTTAAACTTACAACCTGTTTATGAACTAGCTAATACTAAGGACGGCACAAATATCCATGCCCAAGGGGGAATTCGAACCCCCGACCGTAGTGGCAGTGCAGACCCTGACTGGCGTGCTGCAGAACGCTCGGCCACTGCGGCCGGCCAAGAAACTCTAATAATACTGTTCAACATCCCGTATATCCTCCTTCAGCCTCAAAGACGGCTCGAAGTCCGTCGGGCAGTGAACCCACAACTCTAATCAGCCGGCCGCGGTGGCCGAGGAGACTAAGGCGCTCCAGTCACGCTCTGCACGGCCACTACGGCCAGGGGTTCGAATCCCCCCCTCGGGCATGGATATTTGTGCCGTCCTAGTTCGTAAGTAGTACATAAGTAGTTTGTAAGTTTAGGGACTGATGACCCCGTAGTTAAGTCCCATAGACTATACAAACATTTGAACTCTAATAACGTAACATGGACATTCAAGTAACTGGTTCCAAGAGTATTGCCTCGATCGGTTTCGCGCCAACACCGCTTCCAAATGGCACGGTTTCACCTGCCCTCCACCCCCAGTATATTTTTAAAAACTAGGACTAACACAACAGCGTTCAGGTTTTATACTTTTTAATGAGGACGTGAAGTTAAGCTGTCGATTGTTTTAAATTTAACGTGAACGCTAAATGGCAGATATGTTTTCCTACGGAATTTTAGCACCTGATGATGTGTCTACAGGACGCGAAACCGGTAGTGCTTTTTTAAATAAAGTTAATTGCAGCCGAAGCGGATTTTGTTTCAAAATGTTCCAAGAGTCCTGAATCACATGAGAATCCTGCTGGCGACTCGACAGCGAATGTCGTGCTACACCAGTCAGCTTTACGTCTGCAGCCGTGGAGCGGTGCCTATGAGAAAGACAGGCCCCGGCGCGTACGTCATCCGACGTAAGCATAGCAATCCTGAGGTAGTTGGCCGGCCGCTGTGAGGCGGTTGGCCCTGCCCCAGAAATCTGTAAGTATGAACTGGACGCACAGACTAATTTTCATCAGGAATCGTAATATTTATTTTTCCGAGAGAAGAAGTACTCATTTTCTACATTTAATCAATCTCTAAAACAAATATGGTTGTGCAGAATTGTATTTAAAACCTGCGAAAAGTTTAAATATAGAAGATCGCCGATGCAGGCGTAATTTGTAAGGGAAGTTCAGCCTAGAAGGGGAGATAGAGAGGCCCAAGCAAAAAGAAACGAGAATTTTCAAATAGTTATGAAGGAATATCAATGTAAAAGCAAATACACGAAACCTGAGACGGTTTTTCTTCTCAAACATGCCAAAGACATTAAAGATAAAGGTGAAGCACTGAATTAAAATTTGTGATGCGGTCGGGGATCGAACACAGACCTCCATGCTTACTAGTCTATTTCGCTGCGTGGAGAGCCTTGGCAGTTGTTTCAACATTCTTTGGAACACAGAAGCTGAAGTAAAATTTGTGACGTGGAGGCGCCTTAATCGCTGGTGGTGCGAAGGTCTAGTGGAGAGTAGTCTGCCTAGTAAGCAATTGTGAAGTAGGTGACGGAATAAGGATTAGGAAGAAAAGGATCGATAGTGCTGCATTAGGACATTGAAATTAAACAATGGCGACAAGTGAAAATGTGAAGCAGGCCGGTAATCGAAAGTGGGTCTCCAGCTTCGGGTCAGCGGTGAACTTAACCACGTGCATCCCGGTGCTCGCCCCGCGTCCGTCCACAACTTGTACGCTACGGCTGTAGCTCCCCTATCGTGCGAGGTCGATCGTATGACTACATATGCTGTGAAGTGATTGAAGAGACGCCGTCTTCGCGTGTCGTAATTAATTATATTGGTATGGTGTCTGTTACTTCGGATAGCCCGAAATAACAGGCACCACACCAATATAACAAGAAACGAGAATACCCAATAAGCTTCGAATCCATATCCACCATATCCTTTCTTCCAGTAGTGCTAGTCTTGCGTGTTTGCAAGAGAGCTTCTGTGAAGTTTGGAAAGTAGGAGGCAAGGTACTGGCGGAAGTAGTGTTGTGAGGCGGCATCGTGAGTCGTGTCGGGATAGCACAGTCGGTAGTGCGCTTGCTCGCGAAAGGCAATGGTCCCAGGTTGGAGTCTCGGTTCCGGCACACAATTTTAATCTGCCAGGAAGTTTGATATCAGCGCACCCTCCGCTGCAGAGTGAAGTTTCATTCTAGAAGTTAAACTCTTTATCACAACTATCGTTGATGGTAAGAATCCATAAACGATATCTGATTTTTTTTCTTTCAGGTCGGAGATTTTCCGAGTGTTTTTTCCTCGAAGTTGGTTACAAAGCTCTTTGTACGATATATAGTAGTAATATTCCCGGTATATCGATAGTATAGAAGGTAATCGTCACCAACTTTGGTCGTCATGTAATGGAACTTACACAAAATTGCTTTTAAATTCTTTTTGAAGCCGTGTCCAAAACGCACTTCTGAATCAGCTGACAGACCATGACAAGAGGTTCAAAACTTATTGTATTTCTTGTCACACAAACAGCAAACTTTGTTACACCAGCAAATTTCCGGCAGGTTAGTTCTTTGCTTGCAGCGAAACTATCGCAATTATTAAAATAAAATTTTAAAACCAACAAACAACCTCAATGTTCAAATCAATCTGTAACTGCCATGTCATCATTCAGATATAATTTGAAAGCTACTTCGAGCTTAATGCACATTCAACAGAATACATTTTTAGTAGAAAACACACTCCTTTTTTAAAGCATCATAACTTGTTACTGTTCCAAGTTAAAACAAAGTTATAAGTTATTATACACTTGTTGTTTAGCAATGTAAGAATTACCACTAAATATAATAACTAACAGGACGTCTATCCGAAACCAACCAATAATATAGTTTTTAATTCAGCGCACAAGCATATAGACTAGGACGACAATCCATTAGTAGATCGGTATGAGGCAAACCAGGCCTCATAAGGCACTGTCCGTATAAGAAAAGACAGGTACGGCCACATCCGTGAGCAGTCGAGGAAACGTGATGCATTCCTCTACTCTGCTCAATCGCAGCGAATGTCTCCTGCTTGGGGCCGCAAGAGGTTTACGCGGAAGTAAACGGGGCACTCACAGCACGGCGAGTGGGTATAAACAAAGTTTCTTACTCGACAACCTACTCCAGATAAGCCTTCCCAATGGTATTCAGTTTGCCTCAGACGTTTCAAAAATGATTCTTGTATTAGGTGTGCCGGTAATACGAAACTGCTAAATAACAACTCAGAGTGTCATAACATCTTGGTAACTTAACACGCTTCATTTATTAAGAAGCCTGAGTGGTCAACATACGTATCCAACACTTTTTTTCCTAAATTTTTCGCAAAATTTTTCTCCTGTTGCCGCATGTGCCTTTCAACTACAGAACACCCACGACTCAAAATACCGACAGAAACACGTTCGTATTAATGATTTAGATTCGTTGCTGTTTCGCAGATCTGGCATTCGTTGCTACAGCGGAAAGCTTCTTTGTAAAGAGACAAATGACCCCATTCACTTTATTCACACAATTCTTACGACTGTAGCTGTAAAAGGACCCTGCGTTTCGCATTCATAATGCATCTCCGTCCGTGGACCGTAGGCGAGGATATTCTCAGTCCTGGAATTTCATTCACAAGGAGGGGTGCGAACTTTCCCTCAAGAACTTCAGTTTATACTGCATACTATTTATGAATGACCAAAGTAGATCGCGGGATGGGATTCACCGATTTGGTTCAAACTTTGCGAGATGAAGAATGCAGACGAAATTCCCAAAAATATCTTGCGCGATTTGGCCAAAGGTAAAGCGAATACGGTCGCAAAAGTTTCCCACATAGAAACAGGTGTTATCTAAGTTGCCTATTGAGTCCCGCTGAGGGGACTGAGGCGCTCCAGTCACGGTCTGCACGGCCATTACGTTCGGGGGTTCGAATCCCCCCTCGGGCATGGATATTTGTGCCGTCCTAGTTCGTACGTAGTTCATAAGTAGTTTGTAAGTTTAGTGACTGATGACCCCGTAGTTAAGTCCCATAAGATTTACAAACATTTGAACATTTTTATTGAGTCCCAGTCTACGTCAAATGTGAGTAGCGTGGTGGACAAGGGCTTGTATTGCAAAATTTTCGGCACAGTTTCGATTCTCGGTACTTCGTAGAATCTTGTTCATTTTGTATACCACTCCCAATGTCATCCTTTTATTTATGAAATTTAAATTTACATAAACATTTCAGTGTTCCACAAAGGTTGACGTCGAAAGGATACTCAATTAAAACACATTCAATCGCATGGCATCAGTTCAGTGCCCCTGTTTCCTCCGCAATGATTCGTTACATTTTGTGTGTAACAAAAGCAACAGTGAAAGGTCATATACTTGAATAATGTGTGTTTTGCGCCGAAGCATATTTCGGATAAAATTACTTCCTTAAAATACTTTCATAAAATTTGAATAGTGTGAAGTTTATGTTTCTTTGTCGATGAAAACCCTTAGGGATGTAATATATCTTCGATTTATAAATACCTGCTACAACATGGTATATATTAATTATGCACTGAAAATTCATGATTAATAGTTAAAACTGCAAAGGCTAATACAAGAAAATTATTTTGGAAGGGGCGGGTTTCGAATCCGTGCTGTTTCATTCAAAAACTAAACGCTTAGCCACTACGCAACAATGCTGATCCTCAAGATTAGCCGATTATGCGTCTATCTGTAGTTGGAAAATTTTTGACAAGCGTTTTCTCTCTTCCTATGGCCTACACAGGGGAGATATCGTAAGAATTTAAAAGTTTCGTATTCGTGTTTCTTCTCGCACAGTTTGGGCCAAGTAGGTGAGACCCAACCACCGATCTCTAGTGTTGAGACTTTCAACACGCAAACGCATGAGGGGCAATTATCAGCCTCTGTCGAGACAATCGCATTCGGAGATTGTCGTTGTAGCTATTACACTCTTCGTATGTGCTTGTCAAGTTCCACATAAAGGCAGCGTTTTCCAGTATCCACTTATTTCAGCTAATAAATTGTGGCTACTGTAATGTTTTATATTTATAAGTGCATACGATATGCGCCCGATACCTACGTTTAAGGAAATTATTTATGTAGAAACATGATCAAAAAATTATCTGCCTGTGAAAAAAATTTACGATGTGACTCATAGGATTCGTAGCCTATTGGGTATTCTTGTTTCTTATTGTATTGGACACCACACGAAAATAATACGTATTTACACGCGAAGATGGCGTTTACTTCATTCACTTCACCGCAGATGCGGTCACACGTTCGACCTCATACTGAAATCCGTACCGGCGCGTGTAAAAGAGCATGGGCGATATGGGCGCTACAACCATAGCGTGCGACTTGTGGAAGTTTGAGACGGACGGGGGAGGGGGGGGCGACCTCGTGAAGGAAAGTGTTTATGGAGACGTCTGCTCGAAGGAGGAGGAGACACGCATTCGATTCCCGGCCCGGCACGCATTGTTTAGTTTCAACGCCCTAATGCAGACACTGCCAATTCTTTCCTTCCTAATTCTTCTTCCTTCACCTCCTTCATAAACATTTGCAAATACTTGTTGCTTTTTCTGTGGGCCTATTTATCTCCCCTTGTAGCCTGAAATTTACTCTCCAATTACGCCATCGTAGGTGAGCTTCTACTGTGCTTTAAAATTTATGCAGATGTTTTAAAAACTATTCTGCACAACCATGTGTTTTTAGATATTGATTGAATTTAGAAAATGAGTACTGCATCTCTCAGTAAAATATTACGAATCCTGATAAAAATTAGTTTGCGGAGATGCATTATGAATGCGAAACGCAGGGCCCTCTTACAGCTACAGTCGTAAGAATTGTGTGAATAAAGTGAATGGGGTCATTTGTCTCTTTATAAAGAAGCTTTCCGCTGTAGCAACGAATGCCAGATCTGCGAAACAGCAACGAATCTAAATCATTAATACGAACGTGTTTCTGTCGGTATTTTGAGTCGTGGGTGTTCTGTAGTTGAAAGGCACATGCGGCAACAGGAGAAAAATTTTGCGAAAAATTTAGGAAAAAAAGTGTTGGATACGTATGTTGACCACTCAGGCTTCTTAATAAATGAAGCGTGTTAAGTTACCAAGATGTTATGACACCCTGAGTTGTTATTTAGCAGTTTCGTATTACCGGCACACCTAATACAAGAATCATTTTTGAAACGTCTGAGGCAAACTGAATACCATTGGGAAGGCTTATCTGGAGTAGGTTGTCGAGTAAGAAACTTTGTTTATACCCACTCGCCGTGCTGTGAGTGCCCCGTTTACTTCCGCGTAAACCTTTTGCGGCCCCAAGCACGAGACATTCGCTGCGATTGAGCAGAGTAGAGGAATGTCTCGCGTTTCCTCGACTGCTCACGGATGTGGCCGGACCTGTCTTTTCTTATACGGACAGTGCCTTATGAGGCCTGGTTTGCCTCATACCGATCTACTAATGGATTGTCGTCCTAGTCTATATGCTTGTGCGCTGAATTAAAAACTATATTATTGGTTGGTTTCGGATAGACGTCCTGTTAGTTACTATATTTAGTGGTAATTCTTACATTGCTAAACAACAAGTGTATAATAACTTATAACTTTGTTTTAACTTGGAACAGTAACAAGTTATGATGCTTTAAAAAACGAATGTGTGTTCTACTAAAAATGTATTCTGTTGAATGTGCATTAAGCTCGAAGTAGCTTTCAAATTATATCTGAATGATGACATGGCAGTTACAGATTGATTTGAACATTGAGGTTGTTTGTTGGTTTTAAAATTTTATTTTAATAATTTCGATAGTTTCGCTGCAAGCAAAGAACTAACCTGCCGGAAATTTGATAGTGTAACAAAGTTTGCTGTTTGTGTGACAAGAAATACAATAAGTTTTGAACCTCTTGTCATGGTCTGTCAGCTGGTTCAGAAGTGCGTTTTGGACACGGCTTCAAAAAGAATTTAAAAGCAATTTTGTGTAAGTTCCATTACATGACGACCAAAGTTGATGACGATTACCTTCTATACTATCGATATACCGGGAATATTACTACTATATATCGTACAAAGAGCTTTGTAACCAACTTCGAGGAAAAAACACTCGGAAAATCTCCGACCTGAAAGAAAAAAAATCAGATATCGTTTATGGATTCTTACCATCAACGATAGTTGTGATAAAGAGTTTAACTTCTAGAATGAAACTTCACTCTGCAGCGGAGTGTGCGCTGATATCAAACTTCCTGGCAGATTAAAATTGTGTGCCGGAACCGAGACTCCAACCTGGGACCATTGCCTTTCGCGAGCAAGCGCACTACCGACTGTGCTATCCCGACACGACTCACGATGCCGCCTCACAACACTACTTCCGCCAGTACCTCGCCTCCTACTTTCCAAACTTCACAGAAGCTCTCTTGCAAACACGCAAGACTAGCACTCCTGGAAGAAAGGATATGGTGGATATGGATTCGAAGCTTATTGGGTATTCTCGTTTCTTGTTACATTGGTGTGGTGCCTGTTATTTCGGGCTATCCGAAGTAACAGACACCATACCAATATAATTAATTACGACACGCGAAGACGGCGTCTCTTCAATCACTTCACAGCATATGTAGTCATACGATCGATCTCGCACGATAGGGGAGCTACAGCCATAGCGTACAAGTTGTGGAAGTTTGAGACGGACGCGGGGCGAGCACCGGGATGCACGTGGTTAAGTTCACCGCTGGCCCGAAGCTGGAGACCCACTTTCGATTACCGGCCTGCTTCACATTTTCACTTGTCGCCATTGTTTAATTTCAATGTCCTAATGCAGCACTATCGATCCTTTTCTTCCTAATCCTTATTCCGTCACCTACTTCACAATTGCTTACTAGGCAGACTACTCTCCACTAGACCTTCGCACCACCAGCGATTAAGGCGCCTCCACGTCACAAATTTTACTTCAGCTTCTGTGTTCCAAAGAATGTTGGAACAACTGCCAAGACTCTCCACGCAGCGAAATAGACTAGTAAGCATGGAGGTCTATGTTCGATCACCGACCGCATCACAAATTTTAATTCAGTGCTTCACCTTTATCTTTAATGTCTTTGGCATGTTTGAGAAGAAAAACCGTCTCAGGTTTCGTGTATTTGCTTTTACATTGATATTCCTTCATAGCTATTTGAAAATTCTTGTTTCTTTTTGTTTGGGCCTCTCTATCTCCCCTTCTAGGCTGAACTTCCCTCACAAATTACGCCTGCATCGGCGATCTTCTATATTAAAACATTTCGCATTGTTGTTGTTATGGTCTTCAGTCCGGAGACTGGTTTTATGCAGCTCTCCACCCTACTCTATCCTGAGCAAGCCTTTTCATCTCCTCATAAGAACGGCAACCCACATCCACTTGAATCTGCTTACTATACGCGTCCCTTGGTCTCCCTCTGCGATTTTTACCCCACACACTTCCCTCCAATGCTAAATTTACGATTCCCCGATGTCTAAGAATGTGTCCTACCAAGCGATCCCTTCTTTTAGTCAGGGTATGCCTAAAATTCTTTATCTCACCAATTCTGTTCAGTACCTCTTCATTAGTTATGCGATCTACCCACCTAATCTTCAGCATTCTTCTGTCACCACATTTCAAAAGCCTCTATTCTCTTCCTGTCCACACTGCTTATCGTCCATGTTTCACTTCCGTACAAGGCAACACTCCACACAAATGCCTTCAGAAAAGACTTCCTTACCCTTAAATTAATATTCGATGTTAGCTAATTTCTCTTTTTCAAAAATGCTTTTCTTCCCATTCCCATTCTGCATTTTATATCCTCTGTACTGCGACCATCGCATGTTATTTTACTACCCAAGTAACAAAACTCATCTACCACCTTCATTGTTTCGTTACCTAATCTAATTCCTTGAGCATCGCCTGATTTTCTAAGACCGCATTCCATTATTTTTGTTTTGCTCTTGTTAATGTTCATTTTATATGCTGTCTTCAACACGCTGTCCATTCCATTCAACTGCTCTTCCAGGTCCTTTGCTGTCTCTGACAAAATTACAATGTCATCAGCAAAACGCAATGTTTTTATTTCTTCCCCCTGAACTTTAATCCCTATTCCAAATTTTTCCTTGCTTTCCTTCACCGCCTGCTCGATGTACAAATTGAATAACATCGGAGAAAGGCTACAACCCTGTCTTACTCCCTTCCCAACTGATGCTTCCCTTTCATGCCCTTCGAGTCTAATAACTGCGGTCTGGCTTTTGTACAAATTGTAAATAACTCTCCTTTCCCTGTATTTCACCCCTGTTGACTTCAGAATTTGAAAGAGTGTATTCCAGTCAACATTGTCAAATGCTTTCTCCAAATCTACAAAAGCTAAAAATGTGGGTTTGCCTTTCCTTAATCTATCTTCTAAGATAAGACGTAAAGTGAGTATTGCCTCCCGGGTTCCTATGTTCCTCCTGAATCCAAACTGATCTTCCCCAAGGTCAGCTTTTACCAGCTTTTCCATTCTCCTGTAGATAATTCGTGTTAAAATTTTGCAACCATGACTTATCAAACTGATGGTTCTATAATTTTCACACCTGTCTGCGCCTGATTTCTTTGGAATGGGGATTATTACATTTTTCTTAAAGTCTGAGGGCATTTCGCCTGTCTCATACATCCTACACACCAGTTCAAATAGTCTTGTCATCGCTGGCTCTCCCAGAGACTTTAGTAGCTCTGAGGGTATGTCATCTACTCCTGGGGCCTTGTTCCGACCCAGGTCTTTAAAGGCTCTGTCAAATTCATCTCTCAGTATAGTATCTCCTATTTCATCTTGATCGACTTCCTCTTCCGTTCCTACAACATCGTCTCTAAGTTCATTTCCTATGTAGAGCTGCTCTATGTACTCTTTTCACCTTTCAGCTTTCCCTTCTTTGCTGGGAACTGGTTTCCCATCTGAGTTCTTGATATTCGTAGAGTTGCTTTTCTTGTCCCCAAATGTCTCTTTTATTTTCCTGCAGGCGGTATCTACTTTTCCCCTTGCTATACATTCTTCTACAGATTTGCATTTGGCTTCTAGCCACTCCTGCTTAGCCATTTTGCACTTCCTGTCAATTTCATTTCTTAGTCGTCTGTACTCCATTTTGCCTGTTTCATTTACTGCATTTTTATATTTTCTCCTTTCATCAATTAACTGTAGTATTTCCTGTGATATCCAAGGATTGTTTGTAGGTCTTGCCTTTCTACCTATTTTGTCCTCTGCTGCCTTCACTATTTCATCTCTCAATGCTACCCATTCCTCTTCTACTGTTTTATTTCCCCCTGTTTCCGTCAATTGTTGCCTAAATCTCCCTCTGAAATTCTCCAGCACTTCACTTTCCTTCAATTTATCTAAGTCCCATCTCCTTATTTTCCTACCTTTCTGCAGTTTTTTCAGCTTCAGCCTACAGTTCATGACTAACAAGTTATGGTCAGAGTCTATATCTGCCCCTGGGTATGTCCTGCAGTTTATAACCTGGTTCCGGTACCTATGTCTTACCATTATAAAATTTATCTGATACCTTCCGGTGTCTCCTGGTCTCTTCCATGTATACAACCTTCTTTTGTGATTCTTAAACCACGTGTTTGTTACGATTAAATCATGTTCCGTGCAAAATTCTACCAGGCGACTTCCTCTTTCATTTCTCCTGCCCAGTCCATATTCACCTATTATTTTTCCTTCTCTTCCTTTTCCTACTACCGAATTCCAGTCTCCCATCATAATTAAGTTTTCCTCTCCCTTAACTGTCTGAATAATTTCCTTTAGCTCCTCATATATTTCTTCGATCTCCTCATCATCGGCAGAGCTAGTTGGCATATAAACCTGTACTACTGTTGTCGGTGTTGGATTCGTATCTATCTTGACAATGATAATGCGATCACTGTGCTGGTCATAGTAGTTTACCCGCATTCCTATTTTCTTATTCATTATCAGTCCTACTCCTGTGATACCCCCAACTGATTTTGTATTTATAATCCTGTACTCACCTGACCAGAAATCCTGTTCATCCTGCCACCGAACTTCACTAATCCCCACTATATCTAACTTCAACCTATCCATTTCCCTTTTTAAATTTTCTAATTTTCCTACCCGATTAAGGGATCTAACATTCCACGCTCCAATCCGTAGAATGCCAGTATTGTCTTTCCTGATGACAACATCCTCCTGAGTAGTCCCCGCCCGGAGATCCGAATGGGGGACTATTTTACCTCCGGAATATTTTACCCGGGAGGATGCCATCATCATATTTCCATACAGTAGAGCTGCATGTCCTCGGGAAAAGTAACGGCTGTAGTTTCCCCTTGCTTTCAGCCGTTCGCAGTAGCTGTGTGGCAAAGCCACATTAGCTGATGTTACAAGGCCAGCTCAGTCAATCATCCAGACTGTTGCCCCTATAACTACTGAAAAGGCTGCTGCCCCTCTTCAGGAACCACACGTTTGTCTGGCCTCTCCACAGATACCCCTCCGCTGTGGTTGCACCTACGGTACGGCTATCTGTATCGTTGAGGCACGCAAGCCACCCCACCTCGGCAATGTCTGTGGTTCATGGGGGTGGACTTTTCGCATATGTTTTAAATACAATTCTGCACAACCATATTTGTTTTAGAGATTGATTAAATGAAGAAAATGAGTACTTCTTCTCTCGGAAAAATAAATATTACAATTCCTGATGAAAATTAGTCTGTGCGTCCAGTTCAACTTACAGATTTCTGGGGCAGGGCCCATCACCTCACAGCGGCCGGCCAACTAGCTAGCCGCCCAGCCGGTCAGGACTTCTATGCTTACGTCGGATGACGTACGAAATGTTCAAATGTTTGTATAGTCTATGGGATTTAACTACGGGGTAATCAGTCCCTAAACTCACAAACTACTTATGAACAACCTTATACTGCAGACGGTACTAACATCCATGCCCAAGGGGGGATTCGGACCCCCGAGAGGAAACGGCCTCGCACATTGTAGCGTAGCGCCTAAATGCGCTCGGCCATTCCCCCGCGGCCATGTCATTATTAAGATATAATTTGATAGTTGCTTCGAGGTTAATGTGTTACACATTCAACAGAATACAATTTTAATAGACCATACACGCCTTTTTTTCAGCGTCACGACATGTTGATGTTTAAATATAAAGAAGTTATTATAGACTTATTGGTTAATAATGTAACAATTGCCGCTAAATATGGCAACTAACAGGCGGGCCATCTGAAACCATCCAATAATAAAATTTTTAATTCAGTGCACAATAATATAACCTAAAACAAGAATCCATTAGGAGATCGGTATCAGGATAACCAGGCAACTTAAGGCAAACAGTCCATTTAAGGAAAGTCAGGTTCAGACACATCAGTGGGCATTCGAGAAGAGGCGAGGCATGCCTCTGCTCAATCGCAGCGAATGTCTCGTCCTCCAGTCAGTGCTTGTGGCCGGCCAGAGGTTTGAACGGAAGTAAACGGGGCTCATCACAGCACGGCTAGCGCTTGTAAACAAACTTCCTTACATCACAATCTACTACAGCTAAATCTTACCAACTGTTATTCAGTTGGTCTCAGACGTTTCATAAATGATTCTTGCGTTAGATATGTTGTTAATATGAAACTGTTCATTAAAGAAATCAGGGTGACAAAAATAAGACCACCTTTTTTGGTAACTTGACATGCTTCATTTATTAAAGGAACCGTACTGATTTCAATAAAGTCCGAGGACATAAAACAGCGACTGATAGTAGAATGAACACGCCAGAATACCAATACCTTGCATGTGGGTGTTTAGTAGCGTTGTCGATATACGTCTCCCTCACTTTTTGTTACAAATTTTTCGTAAAATTACTCTCAAGTTACCGCATGTGCCTTTGAACAATAGAACAATCACGAGTCAAAATGCCGTCAGAAACATGTTCGTATTAATGATTTAGATTCATTGCTGTTTCGTAGAACAGGCATTCGTAGCTACAGCGTAAAGTTTCTTTATAAATATTAGCAGAAACTACTTCATAAACTTTATTCCCACAATTTCTATGAATGACGCTGTAACAGGACACTGAATTGCACAAAAATAACGCGTCTCAGTCCGTGGATCATGGATGAGGATGTTCCTACTCCTAGAATTTTAACCCTCAAGGATTGGGGAGGGGGGGGACAGACATTTCCTCAACGATTCTCTCTTTAGTTTATACTGTAGAATGTTTATGACTGACAGAGTAGATTGCGGGATGGTTTTCAAAGATTTTGTTCAAACCCTGCGAGAAGGAAGTTGACAAACCTTTCAAATTCCCAAAATATCCCGTCCGAGTTGGCTAAAGGGAAAGTGAATACGGTGGCGAAAATTTCTCACAGACAAAAAGGTGTTATATAAGCTGCTTATTAAGTTGCAGTCTTTGAGGAGTGTGCCTAGCGTAGTGGATATGTGGTTGGAGTGCAAAGTTGGAAGTCAAGGTTCGGTTACCCAGTACTCCTTACATTTTTGTTCATTTCATATTACCCCTCGCAATGTAAACCTTTTACTTATGAAATTTAAATTTACTTAAACGTTTCAGTGTGCCACGAACGTTGATGTCAAGGGGTGTCTCAATTAAAACACATTCAATCCTACAGCATCAGTTCAGTGCCACAATTCCCATCCATACACTTGGTATGCACAAAAATCAACAGTGAAAAGTTATTTACTTAAAAACTTGAATAAAGTATTCTTTGCACCGAAGTATATTTCGGATAATATTTCTCGCTTAAAATACTCTGGTAAAGTCTGCATAGTGTGGAGATTTTCTTTGACGATGAACACCCTAAGGAATATAATATAACTTCGGCATATAAATACGTGCTACAATTTTTGAAATATTATTTTCATTTAATACTTCATCGAATTATGAAAATTAAATGATGAAATAAGATATGTTAATTAAATTAGTTATAACGAAACCAAATATATATACTATGTATAGAAATTTTTGTAATTGATAATTAAAACTACAAGGGTTAATATAAGAAAAGTATTTTGGAAGGGATGCGATTCAAACCCGTGCTGTTTCATTCAAAAGCTAATCGTTTAGCTACTTCGCAACACCGAAAACACCGTCATCAGCAATGGAGACCCTCAATATTAGCTGATATTGCACCTATCTGTAGTTGGATCATTTGGCGTGAGTTTTCTCTTTTCCTATGGCCTACACAGGGGAGATATTGTTGGAATTCATAAGGTTCATATTCGTGTTTCTTCTAGCACAAATTGGGCCAAGTAGGTGAGACCCATCCAGCGATCCCTAGTGTTGAGACTTTCAACACGCAAACGTATAAGGAGATATTATTAGCATTTGTCAAGACAACCGCATTCGGAGATTGTCGTTGTAGCTATTACACTCTTGGTATGTGCTTTTCCAGTTTTGAACCCACATAAAGGCAACAATTTCCACTATGCACTTATTTCAGCTAATAAATTGTGACTACTATATTGTTTGATATTTATAAATCCATACTATATGTGCCCTGAAACCAACGTTTATTATCTGTCTGTGGAAAAACGTACGCTATGACTCACACGATCTGTTGCATTTTTCTGGTGGCAGTGTCAATCTGCTCAGAACATCTGACGCAAATAGACTGTCTATTCATTCAAAACTTCTGTTTGTTATCATATCAACTGGCTGAATAAAGAGTTAAAACGTTCGCTACCAAAGTTGTTTCTGAGCAGAAAAGTTACGTGTGTGAAAAATACGGATTGAAACTCGTGAAAATGAGTGAATAATAAAAATAAAAGTGCTGCGGATGTCAGATCGATCCTAGGACCTCGTGTTACGCATCTGCGCATTTATGCCGGCGCCACCCACACATACCATAGCATAGCCGTTTATCGAATCTCCGCAGGAACATAAGTCTACTACCTGTTCAGAAGTGGCAGGAAACTACGCACGCTTTTGACGAAAAACCGTGGTTTTGTATTCTGCACAGTAACACACCCACCGGTGTGTAATGCTGTCCTACTACAGAATAAACGGCTGCGGCTTCTGAAACCAAGGAATTAGCTTTAGAATCTTTCACTCCTCTAATTGCTACGATGGAGAATCACCAAAAGTCGGCTCATAGGTTAGAGATTTTACAAATTATGTAATCTACTTGTTTTTGCTGTTTGCATTACCAAATTAATGCCTGCTTCTTTGAATAGATGACCGACTTCATTCTAAAGTGATTGTTCAGACGTATATTTCCTGCATGATGTATTTCTAGGTGCGGGTGGTTTGGCGGGTTTATATTTTTGATTAGTATGCGAAACATATCGTCTTCGATACTCGCCAGTGACCAACTCACACCAAAAGATCTTTTTAACCCCTGGGGAAGCCGAGTGGCGAACACCGAGCTCGCCAGTATTCGGAATTCTTGTTGTCGTACTGCTGTCTGGATTGAAACAGGATTGTATTAAACGACTACGGATTTGAATGTCACAGCGATTTAATATTCCTAATGTTGCTTGCACGAAAAACGTAGCTTTCGCGTCATTATTGAAAGAAACGCAATAAAAATACAATTATGTGTTGGATACGATAGTTTAAAGAAATTCATTTGATGCAACACAATGTTTCATATAATATTATCAATATATTTTCATGGTTACGGAATAATAATTTCCTGCGATACAGATATAGATTGTTACTCAATTATCATGTTTTCAAATGTCTGTAAATCTATCGGACAAACCTGCGTGGTCATCGGTCCGTAGCTTACAAACTGCTTAATCGTAGGTATACTAACATAAGAACAAACACACACACCCATGCCTCAGGGAGGACTCTAACCTCCACGGCGAGCAACCGCGCGCTCCGCAGCGAGGCGCTTTAGACAGCTCGGCTACTCCACCGCGACAGATATCATGTGTGTTTGTTATTGTTACGTGAGAAACATAATGAGCCATATTTCAAAATAGAAGAAAAATGTGAAAGAATCAGTAATCGAACTGTCGCTCGTTGACCAGTAGTTGGCCATTTGGCGAGATAAATAAGCTTATCTTTATAATTTGTTTACTTGTCTGCTCATTCATTTGACATAATCGTATCTGGTATTATAATAGCACAATATGTTGTCGAATGCTTGCTATTAGGCATTTCAATAAGACAAGGAGTATAGAAAAGTACCAAACATCTGAGGAGAACTGAAATTTGTGGTGACACAGCTGGCTTATGTTTGTTAAATTTGTGCTGATATCTTAGTTGCAACATCAACCGAAAGAGAACCAGTGGAAATGACACGATACCTTCACTCTCGGAAATACCATCAGTGATCTGCGGCACCAAACGGTAGTCGTCTTTATAGCGCAACCGAGGCGGTGGGCGGAAACCGTCAGCGATACTCGGAACATGATGCACCATGTTGTAACAGCTTCATAACACAGTCCATTCAGTTAATTGAATTAATTCTATGATAGGCATGCAATTTTTCCATATGAATGTGTCAGTAAGGTCCGAAAATATTCACGGACTGCAGCATCTCAATTCTAATTGCTGTATTTGTTCATTGAAACTATAAGAAAAGAAATGTGGAAAGGAATTTGTCGGTCGCGAACAGCTTAAAACGCTATGGCTAATACGCAAAGCAGTTTCTAAAATCAGTTTTCGAAGTCGCCTTCACGTCGCATAGAAAGCACGCGTGTTGTTACAACTGGCTGCGATACTGGAAGATAACACTTTTGCTCTCAGATTTCGTGTCAGATGGGTAATCGACAGTATGTACGATCGTGTTGCCTAACTGTATATACTTCCCACCAAGCAGCAGAACTTTGCGGTTGTGTATAGCGATCAGGCGAGGGGTCTCGCGAATTCTGTCACCGACTGTACATTGTTTAACGTCTTGTAATGCAAATTTCCGTAGAGCATGCCACGTTCAGTTTCTTGTATATTGAGCATGAAGTGTGGGAAAAATTAATGACGTTTTACTGGAGAAATAGCTCCCTTTGTGGCCCGTTCCAACAATATGGGATTATATATAGCAAAATACAAATGCAAATTTAGTGAGAACAGTAATATTAAACTTTACAGGTAGCCAGACTGAACGATTACAAAACATTATTGTGTTCATTTTTATATGGTTAGTGTTGACGTGCTAGTTTCAATAAATTGTGTAAAATTTACATCTCTTTCTCCATCGTCTCTTTTATTCCAAATCTCTGCTCATCCTATAAGCCCTATTAAATACAATTGTTTATTTGGGTTGTGGTGGTGATTAAAACTGGAAGTACGACAGTCCCAACAAAATCACAGCTAGTAGCCACAATTTGTAACGAACGTTATCCGTTGCGAAATATAATTTAAATTAATTAGTGGAACATTAAAGACACATGATAAATCAGGGTCGTAAATTCTAATAATTAAAGGGTTCCGAATGGTGACTTCCGATTAGGGGAGGTAAATGTGAACGCCCTGATAAATTTGCAGAGTGAACATGAGGATAAATGAGTCAGACTTATTCCCAGGGTGTTAAGGAAAGAAGCGTCGTCCGCTTTCAGTATGGAAGCGAGGCGTCTTGGGGGGCCGCACAACACTGACTCACTAAGTGACGGCGACATCCTACTAGGATTAATCTCGCGTGGAAACCAAGACACATTATAACAAATCGTGGAACAGACGCTGGTTCAAATGTTCAAATGTTAGTAAATCTATGGGACTTAACAACTCTGGTTTTTGTCCCAAAGCTCAGGAACTACTTGAACTAACGTAAGGACAAACACACACACTTCTATGTCCGAAGGAGGCGAGTCGCTGGGGTTGTAGGGCTGTTTGTTCTTGCCATTAGCGATAATCCGTTCTGTTCATGGTGTGTACTCTTTATTCCAGAAGTGTCAAGATGACTGAGTTGTTATTGTCCTAGTACAGATATGACGAACTCGTATCTCATTTAGCTGCCACTTCCGTTTAACCGCACTTGGCAAACGCTGCAGGTGAGGGCGTTCATCAATCACTTTGAATTATGAGTTGTTTAGCACTTAATTGATACAGAGCTGCAATATCTTTAGAGTGCCTTCTCATATTGTTTTTTTCTGATTTTTTGTTGCCTTTACAAAAGCTTTGAATCCTTTTGAAGGTATGACATTGCCTTGAGGGGTCGTATCACCAGTAGTGCACCCCTCATTGGAGAAGCTGATATTGATGAACCGCATTCGGATCCCGTATCTGTCACTTCATCGTTTTGTTCCGGAGTACCAGACGCAGTTAATGTATCAGCAACTAAACTTGCGGTAATAGTTCGATCGGGAGCGCTCACTTTAGTTTGCGGCTCTGTCGCGAACTAGTTCCTTCTTTTAGTTCGTTCGCTCCCAGTGACGGTTGAGCGGCGTGGCCTGCGCATGCAGGTGGAGGGAGACATTCCCCCACCTAGCTGCTTCATGCGCTTGCTGCTTGAGGCGCTAACGATATCACGCAAACCAAAAGAAACAGTTTGTGGATAATTTCTCGCGTTTAAGTTTAGAGTTATCTCTTTATCTTGGCATTATGGAATTTATTAGTTATTGCAGAGTGGAGAATACTTCAAAGCAGCACTGAACTATGTAATCTAGCAGGCAGACGATAACCTCGAAATGGGTCTCATCAGCAGAAGGCAAACACGTGATTTTTAATTCTGTTCGCGACCTATCGCGCATATTTTAGTTCGCGACCGGCAGCTCTTCTCTTAGTTCGCAGCTTGGCAGCGAAGTAGGTCGCTCTTTTTAGTTCGTTCGCTCGGTTTAGCTTTTGTTACCGCTACAGCTAAGCTGCATCTCAGCTCGAAATGACGGCAACTGGCAGAAGGAAATCACGCGATTCTGCGCTCTCTCACGTCCTCTCGCTATTACCCGTCATTGAAAAAGGAGCGGACGAACTAAGAGGCGAGGGATCTGCGAACTTGTTCGCGTAGTTCGCGAACTACACAAGACTATCAGTAACAGGTGCTGCGTCTGCTGTTACGTGACCTTCGGCAGTTCCATCAGGTAATGTTTCACTAGTTTCATTTGAGTCGTTTGGTTCCATTAATTCAGTTTCATTGTGAGTGGCGCCTGGTGCTTCAGATAACTGGGGGTTAACTTCTTTGAATTCCGGATCTTGATAGTGCCCCCGCCCCGTCCACCCTCTCCCCCCGGCCCCTCCTTCGACGTCCAGAGAGACAATTTGGCGGCGAGGGAAGGCGCACCGATTTCACCCCTCCCCCTTCTAATATGGTTTCCTTAAAAGATCTGCAGAATGTCTTACCTCGGCTTGCTTGCGCTTGCTTCAACTCGAGCTGAGGAATCGGCTAACCAAGCTTCTTTGTTTCATACTTTTGTTTCAAGCTCAAAGCTGAGTAATTTGTTTCAAAAAGATATTGAAATCTGTTCATTTTTCTTTGATAATGACCACCAAGAACATAGGAATATACACATGAACACTAAAACACAGTAAGTAGCTGATTACACTGTTTGCAACCAAATAACCAAATGAATGAATGAAGAGACAAACTACCTTCGTTTCACGTGACAGGTAAGCAGCACCCCTTCATAACGTTACGCATGCGCAAAGGCTGCTTTACCCCACATCTTTTCAAACAGTTATATATATATATATATCACGACACATTTGCGAAAACACGTCCAAAGACATGAGGTAAGTAACAATACAAAAGTGAAAGCTGATGCGTCTTTTACTTATAAGATATTTTACCAAATATGACGTGTTTTTGATGAATAAAGTGAAGGGCGGATGTTGCCTTAATGCACAAAGGAGGAGCGCAGTAGCTCTATTGCTTCGGGACCATTCGTTTGTAACCGCCAGAGCTCGAGTAGCCAGGAGCTGGCGTCTCTACCAGCTCCAATGCCAATGTTGGAATCGGAGTTTTCCCTCGCCCCCACCTGCCGTGGGAGTTCCCATATGCTGCCTCTAGGGGGTTTAGAACCTCAGCCGCGCATGCGCATTGCAACTCTGCGGCTACTGCCGCCTCTATAAAGCAGTCGCACGACGACTAGTATACGTGTTGTCTTCTCGACGTAAAACTTTTCTCAAGCAATAAAAATACTTTGAGTGCGGATATAAAATGATATGATAAAAGAACAAAACGAAGAATGATAGTTTTAAAACGCCTTTTATTTTATTTATTTATTTACTTTTTTTGTCACAAGCTTTTTTGTGGGGGTTCATTGAACCAGTGAACACATAGAACGCGCCGTCACTGTTCATTCACCAGAATTTTTAATCTGGTATTCGGTATAAGTATTAATATTAGCGAGGATTGAGTTGTTGACAGTTTCTTCATTAAAATCCATATAAAATGTAAGCCTTTTAGTGTGTTCAGGTGATATTTCTAGAACGGTAACATAAGAAATCGGTGTATGTTGCACCTTTATTGACTGTGTAACACGCAAAGGATGCATAGGAGCTATTTCTTGTACTGACTGTGAGGACCGTTGTGTGGCAGCGTTTTGTGTGAGAGCAGGAAATTCGCAATCGCCTTTCGGAACAGTTAGTAGTTGGGGGCAATTTTTCTTGATGTAACAACCAACTTCGTAATGGTGGCCTACAACGTCATCCATGGTAATGGGCACAGTGAGAAAATAACCTCCATAGGAAATCCGAATTGTGTATGGCACTTTGCTGAGATCATCGAATAAGTATTTATTGAGCAGTAGAAATGATTTTATATGAGAATATTCCTCGACCTATGGGCTCCTTGGAATATCTCTATCATGTCCTCGAAAACGTCCCTTCCATACAGATGGCCTGTGTTGGAATTGTGGAGGTATTTTTTTTCCACTCTTGCCCAACAATTTATTATCCATAATTATATGCTTTTGTAGCCATTCTTATGTTAATGATCGAGTAATTGGTGGTGATGATAACTGATATTAATTGCTCAATATGTTATGTATTGCGACGAAATAGGAGTGTGGACTTAACAGTATGGAAGCTATTCTACCGAAGTGTACCTGTTGTGGCGTAAGGTCATCGCCACACGCCAGATGCACGAGAACTATCGTGAAGAAGGCAGCGAACGACCGGCAGCCAATCACACGTCGGCACCGCGCATCCTGGAGGGAGTAACCTAGAAACGCGCCCTCTACAAGCGGCTATATCTAGGCCGACAAGTGTCTGGAAGAGCCCGTCTGAACTCGGCTCCGAAATAGGCAGTCGCTAGGACTCAGCGCAGCTAGCATCGTACAGAAGACGACACCGTGAGAAGAGAAGAGGACATACCTACGTATAAATGTTGAGTATTGTTTATTTCTGTAAATAAAACTTGTATTACTAATCAGTATAGCTGTTATAGATGTCCACGCATCCTAAACAGAAACTTTGCTGAAAGACAGGCCAGGAATGACAAAACACAGGCTGACCATGAAGACTAAACAGTAGCCATCTGTGACAACAGTGTGTTGCGCACTTTTAGCGTCAGATAATATTCATTAAAAGGTTACAAAATGTTTCCGAATTGTTAACAACTAATAGATATACGGACACATTCATTACTGTTTCACCTTCTAAATCAAAGCAGGTGCTTACAAATAAAACTTCAGCAATCCAGAGGAGCAAGTGCCAACCTAACGCAATACGTGTGTGTTGCTGTTACTGTGAGCGGTTTCAATGCCGCCGCGAACAGCTTTGATGCTGCCGCTGTTCTTCCTGCTACGCTGAAGTAACGATCCGATTGTTCATATGTGGTGACCCGCTGCATAGCAGGTCAGCGGCGCCACCGAGTGGAATGTTATGAACAACAATAGGGTTATTTTAGTTCAATTTTTACACATAGAGTCTCGTGTTAGTTAAACTGCAAAGACCTTTCTCTTTGGTTAGTGACGCAGAAGCTGCTTAATTGTTTTACGACCTGATTATATACACTCCATTTTCACCACATTGCTCCTCTTCCAGCCTATGCATTTTATTTCTTGTGAAACAGATTAATAAATTCAATAGCCAATATTTTAAAAAATAATCCCCCCCCCCCAGAACCAAATATTTCAGAGGAAGGGATACGGAAGAATTTCTGATTCGAATAACCTATAGTCCTTTACTTACTGAATGAGGGGAATCAGGGACCAACCTTTGAAAACAGACAAAGAAAGAGCAGAGTTGATTTAACTATAACCACTTCTCCTTTACTACAAATTCTAAATCAATGAAACTGTAGCAAAGGAGAAAATTATCCCGACAACAAAACTTTCAATACAGGGATGCCCCCACGACACATGATGAAAGTATATTTCAAACAAACAAAAAAAAAAAAAAAAAAAAAGAAAAATATTATTAAAGACGAAAAACTGATAGATTTCGAAGACTATCTGGTGGAAGAGCTTACACACAAATACATACAGCACACGGACGTAGCTAACTTACAGGAAAACAAGAGGAACTCCGTTGCACTTACAGCAATGCAATAATAAGCTGCAGCATTAAGGCGGGTTTTCAAAGGACGAGAGGAATCGAACAGCTTCCGGAATTACGACGGCAGCAGTGCTGCAAAGAGAAGAAATAATAAAGCTCAGCTATTCAGAAAGCTAAAATACAGTCCTGCAAACAATATTGCAGCCTGACTCTAATCAACAATTCTTGGAACCCAATCTATAGAATTGCAACAGGGAAAATCAGAAATAATATTCCCATAACAACCATAACACCACATCAAAAGCCTTAACGGAAACTGCCACCTACATGCTCGTAAACTTCGTGCCGGAGAATGGTCAGTAACAAGACACGGAAAATCATAAACTAATAAGACGTCAAACGCGGCGATCCAATGGAACGTTAGATGAATAGCATTTACACAGAGAGAGAGAGAGAGAGAGAGAGATAGGTAACAGAATAAAGAACGTTCCCACAGACAAGACCCTTGGTGAAAATGGTGTTACTGGTAAGCTTCTTAGACGAGTCCAAAGCACTTTTCCCTACAATCTCATTGATTTATAAAATAGTTGCTTACAGAACGCTCGGTTTCCGAGATTGTGGAAAAGAAGCATAATAGTACCCAGTGTTAAACCTGGTAAGAAAAAAATACATGGAAATGTTGTAATTCCGTCCTTCAGCCTTCTGAATACAGAAGTAAAACTTTTGGAAAAAGCTGTTAATCATCAAAATTGTGCTTCACTTCTTCTCTAATAATCTTCCAAGCAAATGTCAGTACGGATATAGTCCACAGAAAGGAACCTTTAATTCGTTGTTGGCTGTGAAGAATTTCATAGAGGAAAGCATATTTCAAAGACAGTATGTAATAATGGCCAGTCTCGACGTTGAAGGAGCTTTTAATGTAGCTTGGTAGCCTAACATTCTAATTGCCTTATAAGAATTCCATTGCCCTAGAACCTTATTCAACGCAGTTAAATACTATTTCAATGATAGAATGGCAGTGTTAGCATTTAACAACATCAAACTAGAAAAGAAAGTGACAAAAGGGTGCCAACAGGGGTCTTTCCCTGGACCTGGTATTTCGAATAATCACTATAACTAAACTGAATTTGAATTACACAGCTAACACCATAGTATTTGCAGAGGACTAAATAAAAGACAGTCGCAATCGCTGAGGAGAACTGCAACAGAAAAAAATCACAACAGGGAAAAATCACAACACAATCCGATGTAATGACAGAAAATTGAAAGCAACGCTGATAACAATGAGAAGACAAAAAGACAAAGCATCAATTTCGAAATAATAATGTTTTGCAACAAGTGGAACGATCTTGATACCAAATTTATCTTTAAAGTAAACATACAATACGTGACCGACAAATGCATGAAATTAATTCATTCTTTATGTAAATCGACGATACTCAACTGAGCACTTGATTCAGGAGCAATGACAGTAATTTACGAAACATGTATACTACCAACATTAGCATATGCCGTTCCTGATTGGATTCACGCACGACATAGAAAGTACAACTGTACGAAGTACCTGATCAATGTAATGATTGCTAAGGCTCATAGGACTACGTCTGCTCAAGCGTTGTGCGTTTTAACAGGCCTTACACCGATAATTATTAAACTAGGAGAAATTGCTGAAGAATATAAAATCATAACAATTGAACACGCTCCCCATTCTGTAGACACTCCATTAGATTACAAAGAGTGACCCATCCAGCAAATATAGTAACTTTGGAAGAAAAATATGAACACAAGAAATATCCAATACAGTTTTATATCGAGGATAGTTTTACGGAGAATGGAACACTTTTAATAGTGGCGATAATTATTAATGGCACGCCTGCTTATCAGTTATAGTACATATTAATCAAAGGGTGCACCATTAATCAAGCACAACAATTAGCAATCTTGCAAGTCTTAAAGAAACTGGATAACTTACGAAACACAAATACTGGAATGACGGCTGTAATACTCACAGATAGCCGAACTATACTGGACTCGCAAAAAAAATCCAGGAATAATAAATATTTTATAGAACGATCAATAATAAAATTAGACACTTGACACTGAGGAAATAGCTTGCCAAAAAAGCAGCTTGAGAAGATGCAATACAATTTCTCCGTCTGTAATTATAAGAAAATTAAGATGCTCATCTAAAGAAAAGTGGGAAAGAGAATGGGTTGAAACTACACAGTGCTATCACAAAATATTTTTTTCCGAATGTTCAGAATCGTCTTTCCATAAGTTGCCACATTCTACTAAACTCACAATGATGTAAAGTGCCAATGGAAAATTAATGTATTACTACCATCGGATCAATCTAATGTTCGGATCCTGATCAAACAGTTGATAACTATTTATGCGCGTGCCGAGAACTGAATAAGGAGAGATATGCACTGAAAAAGAGTATTACCTAAAAGGGAAGCAGCTAGCCTGTTGATAACCCAGTCTTAGTAAACTAATACATGAACGACTTTCATAAGTTTTGTAATGCAGTTACCTTTCATAGCCTACGGATAATTATGTTACTTGAATTTCACAAAAAAAAAAAAAAAAAAAAAAAAAAAAAGAGTTATGTCTGAAAACTTGTATCTATCTGAATATCTGTATCGTATTTGTATTGTCAAGAAACACCTTTTTTCAGTCAGTTGCTTACAGTTGTAAATATTTTGAATTTAACACTTTTCTAAACATCATCGTATGACATAATTAGTCTTCTTCCTTATATGTCTAAATCTATAGTATTACAAATACAGTAGTGGAGTACGTTTTAAATAAATAAATAAATATATATATATATATATATATATATATATATATATATATATATATATATATATATATATATATATAAAATTAAGATTCCTTATAAGCCTTATTTTTCTACATATACGATCCTCTTCAGAGTTTTCTACTTTGTCTCTCAAAGATACCCATTTTTCTGCTTCTGGTTTAATTTCCCCCGATTCGCTACATCCTTGCCTAATTTCCCTCTGAACTCTCGAGAACATATGGTTCCTTCAGTTTATCGAGGTTCGATTACCATACATGTCTACCTTCTTGCAGTTTCGTAATATACAGTTCATACCCTAAAAGTTATGGACGGAGTCTATGTCTGTCCCTGGATATGTTCAAATGTTCAAATGTTTGTACAACTTATGGGACTTAACTACGGGGTCATCAGTCCCTAAGCTTACAAACTACTTATGAACTACCTAAGACTAAAGACGGCACAAATATCCATGCCCGAGGGGGAATTCGAACCCCCGAACGTAGTGGCCGTGCTGACCGTGACCGAAGCGCCTCAGTCATTTCGGCTACCGCGGCCGGCCCTGGATATGTCTTACAGTTTAAAACCTGCTTTCTAAACCTTGGTACCTTCCGGTGTCTTCTGGTTTCTTCGACGTGTACAGTATTCTTTCATGATGCAGAAGCCAAAAGTTTGTCATAATTAAATTGTTCTCTGCGAAAAAATTCTACCAAACGTCATCCTCTGACTTTCCTTTTCTCCGCGTCCTCCTCTTCATTCCCCATCCTCTTCCTCCTCTCACTACCCTCTATCCAGCTATGCAATCCCTCCCACTCTCTACCATTCTCCTATTCTCCTCCTATTCACTCTCTGACCATACTCTCCCTCCCCTGTATATGAAAAACTGCGCATCTTGCAAAATTTTAGGTTTCAATCAGACGATGTCACGGTATGAAGTAAGCTGTGCCTTCTTTTGAAGGTCAAGTGTGCGAAGTGTAATCAAGATTTAATTGCACTGTAGGTTGGTGTCGATGTCTGTTGTTAAGTACCTTCCGCCATGAACCGTGAGAATTATTATGTAGACAGTGCAGACCTCTTGTTTGGATTAATTAATCGCAATCGGATGAACGATATTGCAGCGCATAAAATACGAATCTATTGTGAATTGGCGTTGCCCATCGTTACAAAATGACCATTTTAATTTTATTTCGGATATTTAGCTACTCCTTTAGGTTCTTCCGACTTTTTTTTCCAAACCAGCCCTGTACTAAAGCGAACAAAACAGTGACATTGCTGAGTTTTAACGAGAGTACCGCACATCGATTAATTATTATGTGTACAGAATTAACAGAAAAGGAGCGATTGACTGGCAGGACAAATACGTAGACATCAAAGAATCGTGATTTTAGTATTAGAATGTGGGGTAGGAATTTCAGAGGGAGAACAAAAGACTGCAGTAAGAAGATTAAAATAGTTGTGGGTTGCAGATTTTATGATGATACTTAAGTACAGAGTGGGGTGGAGGGTTGCAATCAAACTAGACTGGACTGAAGACCACAACGTACCTATGTAGGTAACACAACAAAATCGGAATAAAATGAAATATATGAAAAAATTAAAAGCACGATTACGCCTTATGTAAATCTGGAAATAATATGTCATGTTTAATAAATTTTAGCAGGAAGAAAACGTCCTAAATCGAATATAAAGATAATGTGGTGTCGCATAGTCACCTGAATCAAATTTTTCCATTGTTCGTACCACACACCAGTGAATCAATCAGGAGAAGGTGCCCTATAATGTAACGTGGAATCCGAACCATGGGTCGTTTCTGCCTTCTTGTCACATCATCAAGAGGCAAACGATACGTTAAAAGTGAAAGTGAAAAAAGCCAAACACCTTTCGCTCTCTAAACGAGAATTTTATCGCTTTTCCTTGCTTCCAGTTAAGTGATGTCATCAGTTATTGTATGTTTATTTAAACTAGCTTCTAATCAAGCTGCGTGCTTATAGATTATCACCTCAGTTATACGACTTGATCGCGATATTTTGTCAGAAAGTACACAGTTCGTAGTAACTGACGGTAAGTCATCGAGTAACATTAGTCATATCCGGCGTTCAACATGTAAGTGTGATGGCACCCCCAATGTTGTTTTTCTTCATAAACGCACTAGGAGATTGTCTAATCAGCTGTCTAAGGCTGCTTGAGGATAATGTTATCGTTTATCGTCTATTATATCGCAAAACTGACTGCAAAACTATTTACTTATCAGTATGGTTCAATAAATGGTAGCTGACCCGAAATAAAATATGAGGTCAAATGGAAGGGCCACAAATAAAAATAAAAAGCTAGGAATTACAATCACTAACAAACTGGAGACATATACTGGGCAGGTTTAAGGAATTTTGGTGGTGGGGGGGGGGGGGCTGCGAAGTACTATATATATTTTTTGTGCGCATGCGCAAATTACGGGTAAGGTTTCTCTGAATCTATGTTCAAGCAACGCAGGAAGTATTAAGTACTGGCCTACGATGAAGTAGTCTTAATTAGAGGTGCCCGTAGAATTGCCACTTGCTCGAAAATTTTATCATCGCCTCGAATTGGCGAAACGAACAAAACCTTTTGTCACTACACTCCACAAGCATGGGCGCTCAAACACGAGGCAAATACCCCCTCATTTGTAGGTCCTCACTTAAGTAAGTAACCAATCTTCCAGTTTAAAACTCACGATTAATGTGTTCATTTCATATGGGATCGAACTTTGCGCTAAAAAAGTTTCTATTACCTGTATTTCCCTATATATTATGGTCACCTCTTAGTGGTAGATTTTTCTCGGCAAGGAAACATAGTATTGAAAATGATCTTAGAAAAACGGATCTCCAACTGCTTCTTCCTTATCAACTTGATCATGAGTTTCCTTATAAATTCATTAATTTTGACTTTATAAATCTATGTGGAAGCCCTTTCCACTTGCACATTTCAGAAATAAGGTTGCGGTACAATTCATTGATAGGGAGAAGTTTTGACAATCTTTGCTCGTCACTTTGTTTTGCTATCCACATGAAATTTTACTTTTTCACTTATGTCTTCTGGACTTTCCCTAATAGCTCTGATCCTAAAATTATCATTTATAATATCCGACCGTTTTGCGGATCACTAAGATAATTGAAAAAGTGAAGACCGCTACATTTCAGAAAGATTTTCCAGCTTGTCGATGTTGTTCTGCTCCGGTACCTTCTCCTATAACACTCTCACAAGTTGTTTCCGCAAATGGAACTGTTTCAGTCATTAGATCTTGCTCGCACGAAACATTCGATACCTCATCATTATCAATCGATGAAGCTGTAGAAACAAAATTTTCTTTCACATCAGTTTAATTTAAAAATTCCTGTTTCCGAATCCGTCTATCATAGCTACTCTTTTAGGTCAGACACCCGACAAGTACTTACGACGCAATCCACAGTGTTATATAAAACAAATCACACGCTCTTCAGACAGGACACACGCACTGCGTTCTCCTACACGCCTGACTGAGTTGCTGAAACGAGATACGGAAAACATTAGCGCCCCTTTCTTTAACAACACATTTTGTATACCAGTGGCGAATCTTTATACATAAAGAAGTGTGTCCGTATGTTTGTGTGTACGTATTGCATATAAATCTACAGTTTTGTTCCAACTTTTTTCTTATTTTGTACACTTAAGCTTCAATCCATGAGGACGGTTCCCGTAAGTGCAAGAATTTCGTACAACACACAGTTCACGAGATAAGACGTCATAGACAATAAGGTGTACAGTAAATTTGGCACATATATTCCTTACGTGAGATACCAATTTCTGTATGAGTACGAAGCTCATACGATACATGGTTCCGAAGATATAACGTCATAACAATAGCAGTTACAAGAAACTGTCACATAATGCGACGAGACTTAGTAAATACACTATATGACCACAAACTTTAAACATAATTCCAAACATTTGTTAAATTTTTTCTCGCTGACAACCACATCAGAATACTGAAAGGAAAAAACTTTTTGCTTACTACTTTTCCGCTGTTCATAGAGCAGATCTGCGGCAGTCGGTATGACGTTGCGGTTTATAATTTCTCCACAACAAATTGTAGTCGCAGATAATTTTGCAGGTATACAGATGAATGTACTTTAGAGATGGTATCACAGTACGACACGTATGAGTTATAAGGACAATAACAGTAACGTCCACGAAAAACCGCCCACCACGCATCAGGTTTTAATCTATTACTTGTTTACAACTTACTCTGTCTGCAACGGATTTTACCGACATACATCACTTATACAAATGAATATATAACTTCAAAATTATACGATTGTACAACATATAATTCAATAAATATGAAGTCATTTATACTGCGATGGATAAAATCCTGCACATTATGCAACACGTATTCCAGTGACATTGACATTCCTGGAAAGCTGAGAGTAAGTATTGTTGACAGCTTTAAGCTCTGAAGCGTACACGGAAGCAGACGATAGCAATAGAATTGTGTAGAGTTACACGCAAAGGAATACCCATTATTGACGACAGATCTGGCTTTTAACTTCAAGACACTGCGGTTAGCAGTGAGACTTGCATTTTCTATTTTTAATCAACCACAGGACAGTCTATTCTATAGTGTGTAGTGGACTTGACATGCCCATGATTCTCACATGGACAACTTTATGTCACTTGCTCAGGGGTAGCCTCACCAAACAAGTAATTCATATTAGATCCTCGGCAACTAACAAGAAATATTGTTTATAGCAAAATTGTGAATCAAATGAATATATTAATGTTATAAATTATTTATATTTTGATTACTATCTTTTCCTGTTTGGATACTCTACTTAATTTTTTGTGTATTATGCCAGACAGCCTTATTTCTTTTATATACTCTGATAAATATAACATATAATAAAAAAGAGAGAGAGAGAGAGAGAGAGAGATATAGGTATAGGAGAAGTACTATATCAAGGCTTGAATAAATATGTACCGGGTAATCAAAAAAATCAGTATAAATTTGAAAACTTAATAAATCACGGAATAATGTAGATAGATGGGTAAAAATTGACTCACATGCTTGGAATGACATGGAGTTCTATTAGAACCGAAAAACAAAAAAACGTTAAAATTGTTCGACAAATGGCGCGTGATTCTGGTTTTGTACCTGCTACCGTGACGGGTGATAAACACCTGCTGGAACATACGATTGTAATGCAGGATGGCGCTCCACCCATATTGCTAGACGCGTGAAAGACCTCTTGCGCGCGTCGTTTGGTCGTGTGCTCAGCCGCCACTTTAGTCACGCTTGGCCTTCCAGGACCCCAGACCTCAGTCCGTACGATTATTGGCTTTGGGGTTACCTGAAGTCGCAAATGTATCGTGATCGACCGACATCTCTAGGGATGCTGAAAGACAACATCCGACGCCAATGCCTCAATCTAACTCCGGACATTCTTTACAGTGCTGTTCACAACATTATTCCTCGACTACAGCAACTGTTGAGGAATGGTGGTAAACATATTGAGCATTTCCTGTAAAGAACATCATCTTTGCTTTGTCTTAATTTGTTATGCTAATTATTGCTTTTGTGATCAGACGAAGCGCCATCTGTCGGACATTTTTGAACTTTTTTTTAATAACACCTCATGTCACTCCAAGCGTGTGTGTCAATTTTTACCTCTATATCTACATTATTCCGTGATTTATTAAGGTTTCAAATTTATACTGACTTTTTGATCACCCGGTAAATGGATGCGAAGGTCAGTAAACATTTTAGTGAAACTCGACGCCGTTTCAGACTAACTCATGAAAACAGGACCAATTATTACGTATATAGAAAATCGGAGCTATAGTGTGCTTCCGCGTTCCTATGAGACAGTCTCCATCTCTTCCAAATTAACTACGTGAGTGTTGACCAAATGTGGCTTAAATTCAATTATAAATTAGCGATAGCAGCTAAGACATCCCACTGTACACTAAAACAGCAAACAATACCCAATTTAGCTGCATCCAATATGCAAAATTGTAGGAGAGTCGAAATTTAGCACCGATTCATTGCGAGATGTGTTCAATAGTTTGTACAACGAAATACTGAGTTGGTTATCCAATCTCCATTTATCCTTCGCAACAGAATATTAAAAAAATTCATTCATTTCTTTCCTGAATTGATTATCGCTAATATATCACTTCCACAGCTTAAAGAAGACTAAATCTTAAATCCATATACCCGGTCAAACAAATAATCTTCTTTGAAAAAAAAACTGTTTCTTTGCTATTACGCGTCTACGTTTTGTATCATTCCATGAGTTATTTTGCTGTGTAAACAACCAAACCCCGCTTACCGCTTTTTTTTTTTTTTTTTTTTTTTTTTTTGTTAACTTTTACTAATATGATTCCCTCGTCAACAAGGGTTAGAGAAATATGCGCCAGTAAAGACGATTAAGGATGGAAAAGATCCACCATGGAAAAATAATAATGTTAGAAAGCTGCTGAGACAGCAAAGAATGTTGCACTCTCGATTCAAAAAAGAACACGCAAATGATGACAGGCAAAAGTTAGTAGAGATACGTGCGTCTATAAAAAGATCGATGCGCGAAGCATACAATAATTACCACATCCATACCTTATCAAAAGGTCTTTCCGAGAACCCGAAAAAATTCTGGTCCTACGTAAAATCGATAAGCGGATCAAAGCCCACTATCCAGTCACTCGTTGGTCATTCCGGGGCAGTAATGGAAGAAAGCAAACGAAAAGATAAAGTTCTAAATTTAACCTTTAAGAAATCTTTCACGCAAGAGGACCGCACAAATCATTTGATCAGCGTACTAATTCCGAAATGGAAAACAAAGTAATACATATTTACGGTGTAGAGAAGCAGTTGGGAAAGCTAAATACAAAAAAGGCTGCTGGTCCGGATGGAATACCAGTTCGGTTTTACAAAGAGTATTCTGCGGCGTTGGACCCCTACTTAGCTTGCATTTATCGCGAATCTTTAATTCAGCGCAAAGTTTCTAGTGATTCGAAAAAAGAGCAGCTGACTCACGTTTATAAGAAAGGAAAGAGAACTGACCCACACAATTACAGGCCAATATCGTTGACATCAGTTTCCTGTAGAATTTTGGAGCATATTCTCAGTTAAAATATAGTAAATTTCCTTGAAACGGAAAAGCTTCTTTCTTTGTCGCCGTCAAAAGTAGTATTTCATGTAGCGAAGTTGAAGTTGATAGTTCGTGCGAGCTATTATGGGTAGAGGTTGTACCCGAAAATCGTAAGAAGTTAATAATCGGTTCCTTTTACCGGCCTCCCGACTCTGACGATACAATAGCAGAAAGGTTCAAAGAAAACCTGAGTCTAATTACAAAAACGTACCCGACTCACACGATAATAGTAGGTGGTGATTTTAATTTACCCTCGATCTGTTGGCGAAATTATATTTTCAAATCAGGAGGTAGGCATAAAACATCGTCCGAAATTGTACTCAACGCATTCTCTGAGAATTACTTCGAACAATTAGTTCATGAGCCAACTAGAATTGTAAATGGATGTGAAAACACACTTGATCTCTTAGCAACAAATAATCCTGAGCTCATAATGAGCATCAAAACGGATACAGGTATTAGTGAACACAGAGCTGTAGTAGCGAAATTGAATATCGAAAGTCCCAAAGTCACCAAAAATAAACGCAAAGTATATTTGTTCAGGAAAGCAGATAGAAACAAAATACATTGCTTCTTGAAAGACAGCTTCCACTCGTTTCTAACACTAAACGTAGGTGTAGACGAGATGTGGCTCAAATTCAAAGAAGTGGTATCGACAGCAATTGACAGTTTTATACCTAATAAATTAATAAAAGAAGGAGGCGATCCCCCTTGGTACACAAAACAGGTTAGGACACTGTTGCAAAAGCAAAGGAAAAGGCATACTAAATTTAAACGAACACGAAATCCCCAGGATTTGCGATTGTACTCAGAAGCTCGAAATTTAGCGAGGATTTCAATGCGAGATGCCTACAACATTTATCACAACGAAACTCTTTCTCGTAATTTGACTGAAAACCCAAAGAGATTTTGGTCATATGTTAAATATACTCGGGGAAAGTCACAAACAATACCTTCACTACGTGATAGTAATGGCGATCCTGCCGATGACAGCGCTACTAAAGCAGAGTTACTAAACTTAGCTTTTAGAAACTCATTCACTAAAGAAGACGAAACCAATATTCCAGATTTCGAATTACGAACAGATGCCGTAATGAGTAACATAGAAGTAGATATCATCGGAGTAGTGCAGCAACTAAAATCACTTAATAAGAACAAGTCTTCTGGTCCGGATTGTATACCCATTAGATTTCTATCTGATTATGCTGAAGCGATAGCTCTTTACTTAACAGTCATATACAACCGCTCTCTCATAGAAGGATCTGTACCAAAAGATTGGAAAGTTGCACAGGTCACACCTATATTCAAGAAAGGCAGTAGGAGTAACCCACTAAACTACAGGCCTATTTCATTGACGTCAATTTGCAGCAGGGTTTTGGAACATATCCTGTATTCAAATATTATGAATTATCTCGAACAGAACGATCTATTGACCCAAGGTCAACACGGATTTAGAAAATATCGCTCATGCGAAACACAACTAGCTCTATATTCACACGAAGTGATGGGTGCTATCGACAAAGGTTCGCAAATCGACTCCGTATTTCTTGATTTCCAGAAAGCTTTTGACACCGTACCTCACAAACGGCTTTTAATCAAATTGCGTGGTCATGGTATATCGCCCCAAATTTGCAATTGGATAGGGGATTTCTTGTCAGAGAGGACACAGTTCGTAGTAATCGATGGTAAGGCATCGACTAAAACAGAGGTGATATCGGGCGTTCCACAAGGTAGTGTTATTGGTCCTCTGCTATTCCTTATTTACATAAACGATTTAGGGGAAAATCTAAGTAGCTCTCTTAGGTTGTTTGCAAAAATGTTCAAATGTTTGTTAAGCTTATGGGACTTAACTACGGAGTTATCAGTCCCTAAACTTACAAACTACTTATCAACTACCTTATACTAAAGACGGCACAAATATCCATGCCCGAGGGGGGATTCGAACCCCCGACCGTAGTGGCCGTGCAGACCGTAACTGGAGCGCCTCAGTCTCCTCGGCCACCACGGCCGGCGGTTGTTTGCAGATGACGCCGTCATTTACCGTCTAGTAAAATCATCTGAAGATCAAAACCAACTGCAGGACGATCTGAATAAGATATCAGTATGGTGTAAAAATTGGCAATTGACTCTAAATAATGAGAAGTGTGAAGTCGTCCACATGAGTACGAAAAGAAATCCGTTAAACTTTGTTTACAACATAAATCAATCAAATGTGAAGGCCGTAAACTCCACAAAATACCTAGGAATCACTATTACTTCAGACTTAAACTGGAAAGAACACGTAGATAAAATCGTGGGAAAGGCGAACCAGAGACTGCGTTTTATTGGCAGAACCCTTAAAAGATGCAACAGAACTACTAAAGAAACTGCATACACTGCGCTTGTCCGTCCATTTTTGGAGTATTGCAGCCCAGTGTGGGATCCTTATCAGGTGGGTTTGACGGAGGACATCGAAAGAGTCCAAAGAAGGGCAGCTCGTTTCGTATTGTCACGATACAGGGGAGACAGCGTTACGGAAATGATACAGGATCTGGGATGGGAATCATTACAACAACGGCGCTTATCGCTGAGGCGTGGGTTACTTGCGAAACTCCAATCGCCAACATTCTCCTCCGAATGCGAAAATATATTGTTGACTCCCACTTACATAGGTAGAAATGATCATCAAAATAAAATACGAGAAATCAGGGCTCGAACAGAGAGATTCAGGTGTTCTTTCTTCCCCCGCGCTATTCGAGAATGGAATGGGAGATAAATAGTATAATTGTGGTTCGATGAACCCTCTGCCAGGCACTTAAATGTGATTTGCAGAGTATCCCATGTAGATGTAGATGTAGATGTATAAATCAGCACGGGTTTAGGAAACATCGTTCATGTGAAACTCAGCTTGCCCTTTTCTCACATGACATCTTGCGAGCCATGGATGAAGGGAAACAGGCGGATTGTGTTTTTCTCGACTTCAAAAAGGCGTTAGACGCGGTGCCTCACTGCAGACTGCTAGACTTCAGAGACGAGGGTATCGTCAGGTGTGACCCAGGGGAGTGTGATATGACTGCTATTATTTTATATCTATATAAATGATCTGATGGACGCAACAACTTGTAATTTGCGGCTGTTTGCTGATGATGCTGTGGTGTATGGGAGGGTGTCATCTTTAACTGACTGTAACAGCATACTGGATGACTTAGACAAAATTTCTAATTGGTGCAAAGAATGGCAGCTAGCTCTCAATGTAGAAACATGTAAGGTTATGCGCATGGCCGGCCGCGGTGGCCAAGGGGACTGAGGCGCTCCAGTCACGGTCTGCATGGCCACTACGGTCGGGGGTTCGAACCCCCCCCCCTCGGGCATGGATATTTGTGCCGTCCTTAGTCTTAGCTAGTTAATGAGTAGTTTGTAAGCTTAGGGACTGATGACCCCCTAGTTAAGTCCCTTAAGTTCTACAAACATTTGAACATTTTTTTGATGCGCATGAGTAGGAAAACCAATACCATAATGTTCGAATAGAGCATTAGCAGTGAGCTTCTTGATGCAGTCCCGTCGTTCAAATATTGCAGAGCGATATGAAATAGAACGAACATGTAAGGACAGTTGTAAGCCGACTTCGGTTTATTGGGAGAATTTCGGAATGATGTACTTCATCTGTAAAGGAGACCGCGTATAAAATGCTTGTACGACCACATCTTGAGTATTGCTCAAGTGTTTGGGACCCGCAGCAGATCAGTTTAAAGGAAGACATAGAAGCAGTTCAGAGGCGAGCAGCTAGGTTTGTTACTGGTAGGTTCGGCCTTCGGCCACTGCGCTAGTGTCACGGAAATGCTCCGACAACTCAATTGGGGATCTCTGGAGGAAAGACGACGTTCTTTTCGTGAATTTATGTAGAGGAAGTTGAGAGTGCCGGAATTTGAAGCTGCCGTCTACTTATATTTCGCGTAGTGATCACAAAGACAAGATCAGAGAAATTAGGGCTCGTACGGAGGCATATAGGCATTCTTTTTTTCCTCGTTCTATTTGGGAGTGGAATAGGAAAGGAAATGCCTAATAGTGGTACAGTGTACCCTCCGCCACGCATCTTACGGTAGATTGCGGGGTATATTTGTAGATGTAGATGTAGAACCCATTCCTCGAATACAACAGTAACGTAAGCGTATATCTCAGCAGGTGAAATTACAGTAAAAAATAGTCTACTGAGTTCCATGTTGATGAAATTGTTGTTAGCATAAGTCTTTAAAGTCTGAAGAAACAACAAAGGAGAAACTTCAGTCGACTGTGATTTAAAATATCGTGCTTTCATCAAGCAGTACCATCCCAATTTACCGTCCAAAGCTGCAGCAGCGATGTACGGAGCTTTCTGTGAAGAAAACGGTACACAAACAAATTTCGTTCTGTAAAGAAGTCCCTGCGGAGTGAAGCCAGCTTTGATGTGACTTCCTCTTTTCTGCCCTGTTCCTTCCGTTCCGTAGTGTAGCTCCCGCGTGGGAGCAGTTATTTCGACCGACGCTCATCTGTTTCTTCTGGAGACCGCCGAGGGCGATATTTTAATTAATTAAAAGACATGTCGACTTCCTTACGCGTCTTCACGAATTATTTGTGGCGTTTCTTTTGAAAATAGTAGCTGTAAGAGGAGATTCTGTGACGGCCATATCCCGACGCTAAGCACGACTTCTAATGAACGGACTATAGCCACCCTGTTTGCTGTACAACATAATAAACTACGCAAAGTTTTTGCCTCTGTATGGTTTATTGCTTTTGGATCGCACGCAGTATTAATGAACCATGTGATATAGAAAAGAATGACGAGTTGGCATCGGACCCCTAAAAAACGTCAGTCTGTGCGCGCAACTTGCTACCTAAAAAGTCAAGATTCCATTTACATATTATTCTATCTGCCCATTATGACGATATACGTTGTTTTTCAGAAAACGGCAAAAAAATCATAGGTTCGCTAAGATCGATTTAATTTTTGTTCCGGTTTCGGCAAATAAAAACTGACAGTTCAGATATAAACGCATGTCGACCATTAGTCTTGGATTTAGGATAATGCTGAGAACATGAACGTGGGAAGACTAAACATGCATCAAAATAACGCATAAAATAATTTGTCTGGCGTTGCTTCTAACTGTTTCAGACAAACACAAAACATAATCAACTTCAGTTAACAATATACAAGATCTGATTATGGCACTTAGGTATGCCGAAACCATTTAAAAAATAGAGAAAATAAAAAAAATAAAAAAAAATAACTAATTGACCCGTGCGAATAATTCACACTCTATCCTGATAAGTCACAGGTAGGTAAGATAGTAAAGCTTCCGTAAATAATCTAAACAACTGCCAGAGCTGTGGTGCCTGTAAAATCTTTTGTGTATTTCTCGTCGTTACATCGACTAGTATAACCGAAATCGTGTGATAAAGTATTCTTGCATCAGAGAAGGTCTTTGGTATGCAAGAGCTGTCGTTCATGTTAAACAAATTTTAAATAGATGGCATCTTGTGCGTTGCTTTTATATTGGCCGCGCAAACTAAGTTGATACTCGGCGCGGTGGCTGATGGGAGCAAATGTAAATTCATATCCCATTTAGGATCGTTCGCCGGGTAACAACTTAAATTGTACGAACAGCAAATTTTTTTTTACAAAATGAAGTTTTTTTTGTGAAAATAATAACTTTATCTGTACATTTTTCGTCATTATTGGAGAATGAAACCTTGAAAATGATACCTCAATCATTAATGGCGTACCACAAAAACACCGACGAGAAAAAATATATATGATATTCAAATGTTTGTAACTTTAATGGAATTAATTACTGTGATTATTAGTCCTTAGACTCTCAAACTACTTATATTAATTTCAGGACAAAACACACACACACACACACACACACACACAAAGCAAGCCCGAGGGAGGACTCGAACTTCCGACGGGGAGCAACCGAGAGCTCCTCAGCCATTCCACCGCGATTACTTTAAATCGATCTTGGGCCACTTAATTAACATTACTTTTCAAATATGGAAACAGGAAAGATTGTAACAACTACGGAAGCATCTCTTTAATTAGCTTTGAGAGTGGTTGCGTATATTTATATCAACAGGACGTTGGTTATTCATTTGATGCTAGTAGTAATTTGACAGCCTTCTGCTTTTCGCCAGCAAAGATTACAAGTGGTGAGTAGTGCAAAGAGTTTGCAAGCTATGCCTCTGGTCGATCTTGGGCAGGTCGGACTCGCGAAATCGCGAAAGGAAGTTGCCCACTGGCCGCCCTAGCTTCGGCCGATCAGCGTGCGTCGTCCTGAGCAGGTTGAATTTCAGCGACCGTTGGAGAGCCGGGTAGCCATTTTTCTGCCTAGTTAGCGGGAGCCTCTGGAGACGACCGGAGCGCCATTTCACTGCTATTTGGTACGAAATTCGGAAAATTAAGAAATTGTGGGCCCAGATTACAGTCACGGGATAGTTTTTACTAGAAAATGTTGATATATTTTTTTAGCACTGTCATTTTTCAATCTTCTCCTCTCACTAATCATTTTCCCCATTCTGTTTATATTAAACTTAATTCAAATGTGTTAAACATCTATCTCTATGTAAATATATCTTATTATTATTAATATTACTTTGATTTTTGTGTTATTATTATCATTATTATTAGTAGTATTATCATATATTGTTATTATTTAATATTATTAATGCAGTGTTTTTTGTAATTAAATCCTTTGTTTATGTTGTTCCTGATCAGATGTAAGAGAGGGCCCTATGGCCTTCATCTGGTCAAATAAAATAAAATATATTTTTTTATTTGTTTAATACAGCGAGAAATGGGTGCACAGAGAAACTGCAGCGTTCCACAAGTTACGTACGCTCAAGTCGTTCTTAAGTCTTTCCATTTTCAGATACGGTTATCATTTCTCGCATACTAGCTAACGTTTTTATTTTGAAATATTAAAATTCTTGCTACTTTTCTTTGTATTTTTCTTTGCAGCACCGGTCTCAGACAATAGCTGGTTACCTTAAATAAGCCACGATGCTCTTGCAGTTCCTGTAATGGCTTCTAAATTAAATGTGCTCATCTTTCATATTACTCACAAGGAGAATTTTCAAGAATTTTGTTCGTTTCCTTTGTGCGATAGTTTGGTCAGCCGCGTGGTGAGTAGTACCATAGTGTGACTTTGTGGTTGCCTGTGCCTATACTGAACAGTATATTTCAGGTTGTTTTGCATTAATGTTGCCATGTGTGTAATTTCAATCTAAATTTTTAAATGACTTTGAGGTACATTTCGTTGTGTTATCCTGATGAGTCACAGTGCACATGTATTTGTTCAGGGTAAATTCATGTTCGATAACCGTTTAGTTTTTCCTTTATGAGCGCCATGATTTATATTATCACAGTACCGCTCCAAGTAAAAGTAATTGTAATCCAACCAAAAACATGAAATGTTCAAAAACGCAAGTCTCGTGACGAATTTGTCGAACCATAAAAAGTCGTGAGATCTCATGGGAAACCAAGTCGGTTATCTTAGTTGTTGTTCATGGAACCACCTATTCAACACCTTGTCATAGTTTTTATGTAATTAGTTACCCACCAACATCTGTAGTGACTATATCAAAATTATATAATATTTATTTCTGATTCATGATTTGGCAGTCGCATGGCAAGGTAAATCAATATTTATTATATGCCATTACATTATGGTGCGATTGCGAAGGCATTATATGTATTTTAGAAATAAAGATGTATAACTCCAATAGAGTCGCTAGAAATGTTAGTACATTCCTAATTAGATAACAAATAAGTGGTTCTATGAACACTAACTAAAATAAGTGACTTGGTTTCCCACAGCAACATAAACTAAAATATGAAAATTTTATGCATGTGTAAGTGTAGGTCTAGTTTATTCTTATGTGTACGGACTGATGACCACGCAGTTAGGTCCGATAGAGTTACAAACAAACATTCTTATGTGATTACGTTCGGTTACAAAATGGAATATAAATTGTTGTTATATCATTATAACGATGTGCAATTTCAGGATCGTTATATTTAATCTTATATTATGGTGAAATTGCCAAGTCATTATAATTATTATAGAAATAAAGATGTATAATTTTGATATAGTCACTACAGATGTTGCTAGATAACACATGAAAATTATGACAAGGAGTTAAAAAGGTGGTTCCATCAACACTAACTAAAATAACCGACTTGGTTTCCCATGACATCTCACGACTTTTTATGGTGGAAGGAATTCGTGGCAAGACTTGCGTTTTTGTACATTTTATGTTTGTGATAGGATATCATTTATTTTTGTACTTAGACCTTCTCTGTAAAATTGATTGTACATCAGCCACAGATTTACTTAAAACACATTCGTCCAATATTTTTTGATGAAGTATCTTTAACGTGACGCCAAGACCGATCCACAGACATACAAGTCATAGACCATCATAAGCTGAGTTCACACTAGCAAGTTATTGCAGCAATTTACTTGCTGGTAGAAACTTGCCGACCTACTTGCGAGTGTAAATACGTCACAAAGTGCACTTGCGGTCGTTGCAATATATTGCACAAGTGACTTGCTGCAAGTTCCGACTTTCAGCGTGAACAGTGTGCAAGAAGCTTCTGCAAGTTATTTGCAGCTTTTAGGATTCATTTATATTTTCTTCAAGTTGAAATCACAAGTTTTGGTAAGTATGTCGTTATATCAACACATAGCCTACTTAATCATTTATTGAATGTCACGATTAATTTCATACAACAATCCCACGTACTATATGTTACGAAATAGCAGAAGTGGAGAATAAACGAGTATGAAGTAAGCAAGATAACAAACATTGAGTGAAGCTGAAATGTGGAATGTGTGTAGTGATTTTAAACTTAGATAAAGCAAACATGTGTACATGTTTACCAAATTTAATTTATTGCAATGAATGTCAAAACAAACGTTTCACACAAACAGAGAAAACAATGGTAAAAAATAATAAGTTGCTCTTAAGAATGTAGCGTAACAAGCGTTCCTTGGCTGAAATAACTATGTTATATGAGTTCTGCTTTGATGATATGTCCGATTAATGTTAATAAACAACCCAGATAATTTATAGAAATGGTTTAGAAAAGTTTTCAAAGCTAAAGTTGTCGAAACGCAGTTCTAGAAAAAAATTATTGTAGCTTCCGTATTGTGTTCTTAGTATTCGATCAACCGAAATATTTGTTTGTTTTGTGTACTTCGTAATAATTAAAAGAGCTTCAGTATAAATGACCCACCTACTCGTTATTTTACTTGCTCTCACTAAAAGCACATGTGTACGGTGTCTACAGGTTATGCCGGCCGCGGTGGCCGAGGAGACTGAGGCGCTCCAATCACGATCTGCACGGCCACTACGGTCGGGGGTTCGAATCCCCCCTCGGGCATGGATATTTGTGCTGTTCTAGTTCGTAAGTAGTTCGTAAGTCGTTCATAAGTAGTTTGTAAGTTTAGGGACTGATGACCCCGTAGTTAAGTCCCATAGACTCCACAAACATTTGAACATTTTTTTCTACAGGTTATTGATGCAAGTTACTTGTTAAAGTACTTACAGAAGTTTGTTGCTTACTTCTTGCTAGTGTTGTCTAAGTGAATCGCAATAACTTGCAGGAATAACTTTTGCAAGCGACTTGCTAGTGTAAACCCAGCAATACACTCATAATTAGCACATATCTGTGGCACAACGATGGTATGAAAACATCGCACTATCGATATTTCCCGACAGAAGATTCAACTTGATGATCTAAAAAAATTAGTATAGTCTAAGATGCCAAGCCACAAAAAAGAGCCGGCCGCGGTGGCCGAGGGGACTGCGGCGCGCCAGTCACGGTCTGCACGGCCACTACGGTCGGGGGTTCGAATCCCCCCTCGGGCATGGATATTTGTGCCGTCCTTAGTGTTAGCTAGTTCATAAGTAGTTTGTAAGTTTAGGGACTGATGGGTCCGTAGTTAAGTCCCATAAGCTATACAAACATTCGAACACAAACAAGACAGAGGAATATAAATGTATGTTCTGTTTTGTATACTATATCTCTGTCTAGTAAACGAAAGAATTTTAAATACAATGAAAGAATCCCTGAGACGGATTTACGTCTCAAATATGTCAAAGACATTATTGATAGAGCTGAAGCATTGAATTAAAATTTTTTGGTGCGACCGGGAATCGAACCCGGACCTCCATGCTTACTAGACAGACGTCTTAACCGTTAGACTACCACACCACTAACGATTAAGACGTCTGCCTAGTAAGTATGGAGGTCCGGGTTCGATTCCCGGTCGCACCACAAATTTTAATTCAATGCTTCAGCTCTATCAGTAATGTCTTTGACATATTTGAGACGTAAATCCGTCTCAGGGATTCTTTCATTGTATTTAATTGATATTTATATCACCATAACAGGATTGTTCCACCATGTCCATTGCTGAGGTGCTATTCCGCTGCATGGAGAGCCTTGGCAGTAGTGGCAATTATCTTTGGAACAAAGAAGCTGAATTAAAGTTTGTGTTGTGGAGGGAAATCGTACATAGACTATTCCGAGGCGCCTTAATCGTTAGTGGTGTCGTAGTCTAACGGTTAAGACGTCTGCCTAGTAAGCATGGAGGTCCGGGTTCCATTCCCGGCCGCACCACAAATTTTAATTCAATGCTTCAGCTCTAACAAGAAAGAATTTTACCTACGACAGTGGTGGCTTAGTGTGCTGAAGTTAGCAGCGACGGGCGAATGAGACACTTCGGAAAACCAGTCATGTAGAACGAGGGGTATAGTCTTTCGTGTTGACTATGAAGTAAATAATTAATTCTCTTCCTGTTCTGTAGTTGACAGGTTCTTGTGTGTACCCCACATAAAGCGAACATTTCGTTGACAACATTTGCTCACTACGCCACAGCCGTAAGTAAAATTTAACCTTTACGTCAAAAATCTAAGTGTGGCGAAATTATATCAGTTTCTTACGACTGTTATATCAATACACAAATAATTATTGATACGTTGTTTAAAGTAACAGGTAGCCTAATAATACTGTAACGGTAGTGCCAGTCGAGTAATGTGTGTCATTAGTTTTGCTGAGGTTTCTTTGTTTTGGCACACAAACCGCTGATATTCTTGGACGTCGATGTTTTCCTCTCAATGTTCATCGTTCATTGATTTCTTTGAATTGGTTTCCTAATGTCGATCATCCCTTGGGCAGCAGTTGGTAGCACTTCAATTTTTGACGCTCACTTTTTATTCGAGGTGGAGAATTTAAATCGTGATCCGAGCTTTAGATCTAAAACGTCTACTTCGTTTTACTACTCTTAACGGCTATGTAACTAATGATTATTGTATTGTGCACATCTACAGCAAACCATCTTTCGAATTATATGTTTCATTGGCCTCTGAGAAAAATATCGTTGAAAATCCGTACTTCAGTTTTCAAGTTCGGGGATTTATATAATGCTTTCACATGTAATTCACAGCTTGATGTTGATAACCTGAGTAGAACCAGCTAGTCCTAGAGAAAATAGAATGCAATAGTCACTCCTGAGAGTTTCTACTGTACGGAACAGACATTGTTCTCCATACTCTCCGGATGTTAAACTTTAGTTGTCTTTGCGGGTCAGCCATAGATATTCATATTTTGTTTCTTGCCAAATTCAAATAAGGCTGCTACAAAAGGTTATTACAACACACAAAGAAAGTATGTCATAATTTGGCTCCTGTAGTAGCATATTGTATTGCATATTGACATTAAGTACGAAACAAGAATAAATAAATCTATTCTTGTTACGTACATACTGATGAAAATTAGTTTGCCAAATTTAAATATGGCGGCCAGCGCAATATCACATGCAAAACATATGAAGCAGCAGGCACAGACCATAGATAACATAGACTGCGCGCCTCCTTGTCTCCCAGATCAATGGCGTCTTCTTATCTCTGCCGTGTTGAGGTTTGAAACCAACATCTAACGTTTTTGCATCCGGTCTAAAGTTTTTGCCCCGCGCCTTGTGGCGAGAGTTTTGACATTACAAGCAACAGTTGTCTCAATTATAGACAAAATCAAGCTAGACTGTCTGTGTCGTTGGTACTGTTTCGTTTGTAGCAATTTACGCTATATCAGTTATTCTTCATTCTCTAACAGGTGCCACATCTAATTTCCGACGACTCTTCACTTATTAATAAGGTGACGCCTACTATAAGATGAAAAGTTAAATAAAACGTCGCGGCACCAAGAACCGAATCTGTGATCTGTTGGACGTGACTCAGTCGCTCTACCACAACACCATTACCACGACTATCGTTTTAGCGTCACGATAGAAATACTATTATGTCAAGCGAAAATGTATTCGAGAACGGAGATAATATTTACAGATGTTAGAATTTTTCCTTTCATTACAGGTTATACACTATCTAAATATAATTTTTTTTGACGTTCGTGTGTCCGATAGAAGAATTTTTATGATCTGTGAGTCAGTGACTGACAGAAGTAACGGTTTTCGACTGCTAATATTTCGAAAACTACATGGGGTCGAAAAGTATAATTTTTAAATATAGCTATAGCTTGGTAACCAAAAATTCATGCTTCTAGATTTATCCACAACGGAGATACAGGGGTTTCTAAAGTACCGTGAACTGCTTCGAGAAAAGGATGGTATGACCGTGCACTCGAGTTGGTGGGGTCACTGTTGTGCCCTCAGATTTCCTCTGTTGTCGTCCGTTGGCCACACGGGCCAGTCCTATATCCGCCAGTGGCACCAGCTTTTACATAATATGTATTTAGATTTGTTAATGGGAGGCCACTAAGCAATTGCATGCGCATATAATAGTGTCTGATTGTGTTGTTATGTACTATTTGGCCACGATAACTTGACGATTTTGTTGGTGCTGCCACAAGCCACACCAGTTGAAAGTTATTCTTTTATTTACATGCGCTGCCAACCTTACAATGGTCCTTGACGCGAAGAATTAATATACACCTTGTTAGGGTAACGGTTCCAGCACTGCAGCAAGCAGCCGTGCTGCCTTCCGTTCGTGTAAGACAAGCTCCCAGTAGCCACCGCGCGAATCGTCAAGTTATCGTGGCCAAATAGTATACTTTCCTACCATCCCGTCCCCTTGTGTGACATAGAATGCAATTAGCTATCAATTACCTTTTTAATAGGACACCTGTGAATTCTACACAACCGCAGTTGGTCTATCTGTTATGTGATCTGTTATTATTATTATTATTATTTTTTTACTTTGAGGATCAAAATGACCCATTCAGTAACTATATTTTAAGCAAATGTACAAATGTTTGTAAAGCTTATGGGACTTAACTCCGGGGTCATCAGTCCCTAAACTTACAAACTACTTATGAACTAGTTAAGACTAAGGACGCCACAAATATCCATGCCCGAGGGGGGATTCGAACCCCGACCGTAGTGGCCGTGCAGACCGTGACTGGAGCGCCTCAGTCCCCTCGGCCACCGCGGCCGGCAACGCCTCGTGCATCGCAGCCTAGCGCCTCAATGCGCTCGGGCGCTCCGCCCCAGCAATTGTCTGTTGAGTAACTGAGTGTGTCTGTTAATGAAAATTTATGTTGTAGCAGAATATAACCCCACATTTAATCGACATAGCGTACTTGTACTTTAATAGCAATTCAATTTTTCTTGCTTCCCATTTTTTTGGATCTGATTGAAATAACATTATTCGTTGTTATGTCGGTATAACTTGCCCTGGGTTATAAGACTGGATGTATCGTTTCTTGAAAAGCATGTATACTGGTTCCGAATTACCCCTTAGATGTTTTATCCGTTGCCAGCCATTATTATTTGCTTGTGTTTAACAAATTCAATTTGTTTTCATCCTCGTCAATTTTTGTTCTGGAACCACTATAAATGTTTCTGCACGATAAAGCCTACCAAAATAACAATCTCATCACTTAGTATTCATTCTTGCTTAGTTAGTGGGAACCCCATGGAAAATAACAATTGCTTGGGTACGGGACCCAGTAGCAAAGAGGAGTTATAAGGATGGAAGGAAGCTTAGGGTTTAACGTCCCGTCGACAACTTGGTCATTAGAGACGGAGCTAACGCTCGGAGTTTTGGGTAAGAATGTGGTAGGAAATCGGCCTTGCCCTTTGAAAGGCACCATCTCGGCCTGGAGTGATTTAGGGAAATCACGGAGAACGTAAATCTGGATGTTCGGAGGTGGATTTGAACCACCCTCCTCCCGAATGCGAGTCCAGTGCGTTACCAGATGAGTTATAATGTAACTAGAACAACGATAAAGGGTACATCACATTGTTTAATGATCAGTCTTAGGGTGTTCAAGTTGATGCAGATGTGAGCAATGACGTCTGCTTGAAACATAATTTGAATGTACTTTACTAGTGGGTTAATGTAACAAATAACTTGGCTAAATAGGCTCACGAATTTCGGTGTGGCTACGTGGTTAGTACGAACACTCCCAGTCATCCCAATCTCGTTAGAGGAACTTCCAGACGGAAAGATATGGTGGCCTCCTTGGTAACCCAATCACATCAGCTTCTCGCCTCTCTGCCCTCGGAGACATCGTGGTCACAAGTCTAACACCTTTACCACGGCAGCCTCTCACCTCTGCGATCACTTTCCTGCAGTGTTGACAATCGGGGCGGTCGCACAGTGGCTCTGGATGGACCGGCAGGGTTGCGGGGGTGGAGTGGGAGGGGCAGGAATGGGGAGGGGTGGAGAGGGAGGGGGGAGCTTCGGCGGTTCATCGGAGCCAATCGCGGAGCTGCGAGAGGGGGCAGCTTTCCGGCGCGGGAATCGCTCGCGCGCTAAATTGCGTTTTACGGTAGCCGAGACGGAGCGGAAGAGGTGCGGAACAAAAGCGAAAAGAAAGAACCGGAGGTAAAAGGCGGGGGAAATGTAATCTACGTGTACGTAACACCCTCCTCGTCGTCGAGGCATCGGCCGGATAGCCACTGACCGAGAAAGCCTCTTTCCTCTCTAACTGGCTGGCGCGAAGATTATTTCTGATTCTTACGTAACGGTAACGTGATAGCTGCGTTACTGTAATGAATTTTCGTGAGGTGAGAGATTACTCGCAGAGACGGGAAAAGAGAGTAAGAGACGAGATTGTTTTTCTTGGAATTGATATAACACCGACTACATTTACGCAGAGAGAGAGTGTGTTACGGCTATTACTAGCTTCGTCGTCCCACAATATACGCAATATGGCATGATGAGTGTGTCTTTTACTGTCGCCAGTTGGGACGCCACCAAAGATAAATACACATATGTTAGTACTGAAAGGCACGGCCAAGGAAACACAGACGCGAAGCCACGCATTGCGAACAGCACCACGCGTGTCGAACGTGACTGGCGGAATCACAATTAAATAGTCGCCGCTTACTTCCTGAAAGACAGTAAGCTTCGATCCAGCAAAATGTTCATCCAGTGTTCATCTTACTGCCGAAGTGTACGTAACTTTGATATTGCTTTAATAATCACAAATTGGCAATTGGAAAGTGTAGCTGCCAATTAAGAACCTTTGAAAAATTCACTCGGGACTGGCCTTTAAACTTATTAAAAATGAATAAAGAAATAAATGAATGAAAATAAATAGACCTCTCGGCTACTCCACCGTGGCTTAAATTTATTATTCACAAATAACAGTACGGTACTTTCTCCAACACTCAGAGTTGATTGTCCATTTCCTTCTAATAAAATTCACATTTTACTAAAGTTGTGTAATATTTCTCTTACAGTGTACTCACGTCGGCTTGCCAAATTATTATTATTATTATTATTATTATTTTTTTTTTTTTTTTTTTTTTTTTTTTGTGCTGTAGGACTTTCAAGACTAACTGCAACCAGGTGACTGGATGCTTTTTTTCCATGAATTTTATATTAATTACAGTCGCAGCCACGGGGGGGGGGGGCACTCTTATAGATTTTTAAATTTTATTATTTTTTAAAGAGTTATATACCGGAAATTTGAGATATTACACATGTAATAAATCAGAACGTAACTATAATTGGCCAACCATAAGTGAACGTGACAGTGGGTCGCCAACTTCATGCCTCCACTGACAACGTGTACTGGTGTACCTGTGAGTGGTTTTAATGCCGCCGCGACCAGCTTTGATGCTGACGCTACTGTTACTGCTATGCTGAAGTTACGAGCCGATTATTCATATGCGGCGACCCGCTGCTTAGCAGGTCAGCGGCGCCACCGAGTGGAGTTTTATGAACGAGTATAGTGTTATTTTAGTTCAATTTATACACTTAAAAGCTCATGTTAATTAAACTATAAAGACATTTCTCTTTGGCTAGTAACATTGAAGCTGCTTAATTATTTTACGAGCAGATTATATACACTCCATTTCCACCACATTGCTCTCTTCCACTTTCAGTTTAATGCGAGCCTACTCATTTTATTTCTTGTGCAATTCGTTTTATAGTACAATTGGTTAAATTACAAGGAGTGTAAAAATAAATCGTAGATTAATAAATTCAACAGGCTTTAACACATGCTGTATATAACGAGGTGATGGTGACACAGTGCACCGAAACCGGTCGCCATATAATAAATTATTATGTGCGATCTTGGCTTTTCATTTTGAAACTATAAACAGGCTTTATTTAAAAAAAAAAAAAAAAAATGGTCCCCATCCCCTTCAGAACCAAATCCTGCTTGTGTCAGTGGCCCTGTCAAAAATTATGCGGAATCAACCAGAAATGATTATCACTCTGCCACCGCACAGTTGCCTGTGTCTCTGTGTCACGTGTTTGATGAAGAAACTGAAGCCGGCCGCGGTGGCCGAGAGGACTAAGGCGCTCCAGTCACGGTCTGCACGGCCACTACGGTCGGGGGTTCGAATCCCCCCTCGGGCATGGATACTTGTGCCGCCCTAGTTCGTAAGTAGTTCATAAGTAGTTTGTAAGTTTAGGGACTGATGACCCCGTAGTTAAGTCCCATAGACTATACAAACAACAAAGAAACTGAAATATGGAAAGACTATGTTATACAACTACATCGGCGTTTTATAGAATACAATGTTCAAGGTGAGGCAAGCCGTTCTTTCCTGGTCATGCCCTGCTATTGTTATTTTCTTGAACTGTTTCCCCATCCTGACACAGTTATTGTAAGGGACTGATGACCTAGCTGTTTGGTCTCTGCCTCCCATCAACCAACCGACCAACCTACCATGCGTTATTGTAATTTGTTTCGCACGTTGACAGATTATTATCATGCTCAAATCCGTATCGCTGCTCCGAGTTTGAAGTTCTTTTAGCTTTCAAAAGCAGCTGTAGCGATCACACAAAGAGTGGCTGACAGAACTGAGAGTTCTCACAGGACATTGTAGATTTATTTTTGTAGCAAGTCGTTTTCGGATGACATCCTTTGAGAACATTGCAAATTACTGCATCCGTTATCAGATTCTGCAGCACAGGATTCGAACTCTGTCAGCTATACTGCAATCGTTGGGGCACCACCGACTCTGCCAATACTGACACTTTCCTTCCTGTTGTAGCCGCTGTAAACAACACGCCACGGTCGTCACCGAACTGTGCACTAGCTATTTTCACACCCAAAGAAGCAGTACAACCTGCCGGTCAGTATCTTCTGCTTCGACCGGCTACGCATAACAAATCTTTCCAGATATCTTCACGTAATTTACTCTTGCCTACAATGATTTTTCCGCCATGAGATCAAATACTGTCTGCACAGATATACAGTATTGAGAGATGCCTCTCTTACCTGATGCCTATCTATCATGAATAACACCACCGTCACCTGTGTTTTCATATTGTCATTTACTGGCAACCAGTTTCGATAGACCACGCCATCATCATCAGGCCCTTAAAATAGGGCAAACTGCATTTTGCTGCATTAAAAAAAACTGTTGTCGGATGATCATGGACCTAATAGTAAGGAGCATCAACAGGGTCCCTGTGGTCTATCGAAACCGGTTGCCAGTAAATGACAATATGAAAATACAGCTGACGGTGTTTTCATTACTGTATTTATGGCTTGTGTGGCTGAGGCCCCAACACCCATACATAAAATCGATAAAATCTACCAAAATTTACTAATGTGTATGTATTTTCAGCATCGATACATTCCACCATTGTCAGTGACAGCAAGGTGTACTGTAATGTCTTTCGTAGCTTGCAAGAGAGTACAAAGAAAAAGAGACTGTGTGTGTTAATTGGTGAATTTTCTCAAATTTGTATTGTTTATTGTGCCTAAAGGAATTGCTAGACTGATTACCTGCTGAAATTATATTCACATTTATTTTGTTTTTTGGCATGTAGTTATACAACTTTCCATCAGCGATTCAAAATACAGGGCGTTAAGTGCGTGAAACTTTTATTTGGAAAATAATTACTTTATATTACAGTCTGATAGCGTATTCAGATTTATTCTATAGGATTATTTTCCCGCATGCGGATTATTTGAATTTTCGGTCGGTCTGCATTAAACATCGTGTACCATGTGTTAGACGGATTCTAGTTAAAACAACATTCCAAATCCCTTGCTATCGGATCAAACTAAACAGTTTACTGAGCTATTTACGGCATAATAGTTTCTAAACAATAGCATGCCATCTCGTATTTCAGATATATATTATGTAATTCAGTTCCGCAATCTCCTAATTACATGTAAAGATAAACGTTTTCATCGTTTCCATTTTCATTTCACGAAAGGGAAGCACAACCGTTTCAATATGATTGTTTCGCAACAAGTCTGGTCATACTCAGCAAGTGTGTTTTGAGAAATTACAGTCCACGAACAAAATGGAAATGGAACGTACGGAATTTCATCTCTTGAACTATTCTCGGAAGACTCGTCGACGAAAATATATACCTTCAAAACCGGAGGCAACCGTCAGAAATTGTAATGAAAGCATTCTTCGAAACGTATTTCGAACTATCAGTTAATGAAGCTACGAGAATAATAAAATTTTGTTATTACACTCTTGCTCAAGTGTTTGGGACCCGTAGCAGATCATTTTAAAGGAAGACATAGAAGCGGTTCGGAGGCGAGCAGCTAGGTTTGTTACTGGTAGGTTTGACCAATGCGCGAGTGTCACGGAAATGCTCCGGCAACTCAACTGGGGCTCGTTGGAGGAAAGACTGAGCTACAAAATTTTCCAAGATTCGCCACTGGATGGACGCTAGGAATAGCTGAAACTGAGTGCAGATCTCAATCTTATCGATTATCTTTTTTCCGTCTTCTAAAATGTGACCACACGAGCACACACACAAACTCCGTGGTCAGCAGCAGGACGTAAGCGCCATTGACCCAGTGGGGCCCCCGCTGCTGCGCAGAGTGTCGTCCGCGCCCCCTGCTGAGAGGCGCCTTAATTGCCTTTTCTGGTCACGTAGCGGCCGGCGGCCTTTAAACCGGCGCTTTCTTCCAATCCACTCGCGGCGCGGCCCCGTCTGCTCGCCTTTGCCGGTCCCTCCCTACCACCCTCCTGCCGAATGCTCTTCTCCCTCGGCTGTGGTCCGCCGGCCACCGGGTGCGCTTCCTCTTCCTACGCTGCGGGCCGCTCAACCCCGCCCCTCCACCATTTTATGGCGCAGTTTAAGCCGGGCTGCACGCGCTCGCTTGTCGCCTTTTTTTCAGTGCTGGATTACCTTGGTACTGCTCCCTGTATTCCACTCAACAAGCTATAACAGTACAGCGGAGGATAAAAATGTCTTTAGCTACAACTGAACACTGCAGGCGTTTTTCGTATTTTGAGTGAGGGTCCTTCTGGAAGAAATTAAATGTTGTATGCACTAGAGATTTTATGACAATTTTATATTCAATAGCAAATTAAAATTTATTCATAGTCAAAGGCATTTGACTGTGTAAACCGCAATATCCTTTTGAGCAAATTAGAGTATTACGGGTCGGCCGCGGTGGCCGAGGGGACTGCGGCGCTTCAGTCAAGGTCTGCACGGCCACTACGGTCGGGGGTTCGAATCCCCCCTCGGGCATGGACATTTGTGTCGTCATTAGTTGTAGCTAGTTCATAAGTAGTTTGTAAGTTTAGGGACTGATGACTCCGTAGTTAAGTCCCACAAACTGTATAAACATTTGAGTATTAAGGTGTAACAAGAAGTGCTGCACAATGGTTCTAATCGTATATCTCTAACAGGAAACAAAGGGTGTCAATAGTAAAGAAAGGTATAATTAACTATCTAGCCTCATCGAAATGGGAACTAATAGTAAGTGGGGTTCCCCAAGGTTCCATCTTAGGACCACAGCTTTTTCCGTAAACACACACACAACACGGAGATAGAAGAATCATATTTTGATGTTGCTGCTCTTCTTTCTTGCGTGCTTGCTTGGATAAATTGTGAGGATTTTAATTATTTTTCCCAGAAAAGTTTCAGAACATTTTGTGCTATCATCAGTGGGGTGGTTTATTTTCCTTCTGAAAATTATAGTTACTATACAACAGTCTTTTCAGGTACATCTAAAATGTTTTTGTACGTTCATTCGTTTTGAATTTGCTTTGGTTATCAGACGAACTAACTATTTCATTTTAGTGACAATTAGGCCTAGATATAAGAGTATCAAATTTTTTACATACCTTTACATTACGTTACGCAAAACGTATTAAGTAGCGTACTCTTTTGTTGTTGTGGTAATAGTATTTACAAACATGTCATCTGCAAACATAACAAACAGTTTAAAGTTTCTTACTTTATAATTTTCCGTTCGAGAAAACGCGTCATTTCTGTTTAGTACTTACGATTCCTTTCCTTCTCTTCAGATTCTGGTTGTTGTTGTTTCTTTTGTAATGTGGATATTATTAGTTTCGCGTTTTGTTGCTGGTATGCATTACGCCAGTAGTAATATTCAGCGTATGAATACGACCGAAAGCTGTTCATTTGTTCTCTGGGTGTTTTGTTTTGAAGAGTTGCACGCGAAATACATGCGTTTACTGTTAGTTTCGTGTTATATTCGTTTGTTGATGGGGAATGTTGGGATGAAACAATATTATCGATGGGTTTTCTTCTTGTTTACATTTCGTATATGCATATACATCTTACTGGGTGTGTTGTGTTTTTCTGTGTGTGTATGTTGCGAAAATATTAGGTGTTTGTTGGTATTTAGGTTTTCTTATGTTTCTGAGGTGGTTGTGATGTGTGTCAGTAGAGGATTTACGTGGACATTTTGTGTCATCAGTGTGTGTGTGTGTGTGTGTGTGTGTGTGACAGTGTGTGAGAGAAAGAGAGAGAGAGAGAGAGAGAGAGAGAGAGTTAGGGATAGTAGTGAGTGATTATGATACTAGTATGAAGACTATTTGTACATCTCCTCTATTGTGGTAAATGGTGTTTTGTTGCAGAGTGAAGTATATTCACTGAGTACAGTTTTTCCTTGTGCTATAGCGTTTTGTATGTGGTAGTTCTCTTCTATTGTCAATCTATGGTATAATCTATTGCTGGTCTTAAGAACTTTTAGGGCTTTCTCTATGTTTATAGGGTGGTGATTTTCTGATATTAGGTTGTCTGCAAAGGTTGAGTGGGAACTGTTACTTTTCAGTGCTCTTAAATACTTAGTGTATCTGGTCCTGAAGTTCCTGCATGTTTCTCCCACATATACAGGCTCGCAGCAGTTGCATGTTAACTGGTATATGCCAATTTAGTTATATATGTCAATGTTGCCTGGTTTTTGGGTCTTTTATTTTGTATTGTGTTGTTTATTCTGTATCCTATATTGAGTCCCGCTCTTTTTAATATGTTTCTTATTCTGTGTGTGGTTTTGTTGTTTTATGTCATTATGTGTCATTTGTTGTTCTCTGTTTGTTGATTTGGTATGCACTGTGTTTGGTTTGGCTGTGTTTGTATGTTATGGTTCTGTGTTGTCTGCTTCTGTATTTTGTTGTGTAATCTATCTATTTATTTGTTTTATAGCCATTTTCCTGTGCTATTCTCTTTATTGTGTTTAGTTCTTTTGTGTAGTCCTTTTTATTCATGGGTACTCTGTTCAGTCTGTGAAGCATACATCTGAAGCTGGATTCTTTGTGTGTGATTCGATGATTGGAGTGATGATGTATGATGGTGCTGGTTACTGTTGGTTTTCTGTAAATGCTAAATTCATGTTTGTTGTTTCTCTTGTGTGTTGTGAGGTCAAGGAAATTACGTTTCTGTTCCGTTTCTGTCTCAATGGTGAAATGTATGTGCGGATTGATGGTATTTATGTCATTGTACAGTTCGTTTATGCGTGTGTGGGGTTCATCTGCTAGGTAAATTATGTCATCTACGTATCTGTATCAATACTGTATTTTATATTGTTTTGGCTTTACAGTTTTGTCAAATATTTGATTTTCAGTATGGTTCATGAACATGCTTGCAAAGAGGCCACTTATTGGTTTTCCCATTGGTAGTCCTTCTTGTTGGGAATAGAATTTCTTGTTGAAACTGAAATAATTTTGTTCTGTGATGAGTTTGAAAATTGTTTTGTTCTTAGAAGTTTGAAGCACTTCAAATTATTGGGTTTACAGATTGATAATAAATTTGACTGGGAGGAGTACACCACATAGATGATGAAGTGTCTAAACAAATCCCTGTTTGCTCTCGAATTTTCTATGACATAGGAGATTTAAAAATAAAAATCCTAGCGCATTATACACACTTTCACTCTATAATGTCATACAGGATTAATTTCTGGGCCAACTCATCAGGTAAATCTGAAGTTTTCAAATCCTAAAAACGTGGGATACGAATCATTTTCTGTGTTAACTCAAGAACATCTTGCAGAGGGCTATTTAAGGAAGCAGAGATACTTCAGAATACATTTATTCTCTAATGACGTTTGTCATGAAAAATATATCTCTTTTCAAACCAATAGCTGAGTTCATGGGGTCAATACTAGAGACAGAATAACTTTTAAAAACGTTTAAAGGCACTTTCTTTGGCTCAGAATGATGTCCACTATTTAGCAATACACATTTTCAATAATATGCCAGCGGTCATAAAAATACAACAAAATTCAGGCTGGAAAGAATGTAAAGGATTTTTGGTGACCAACTCCATTTACTCCATTGATGAATTTCTTACCAGAATTGATTTATTTATGTTATTTCATATAATGGTCACAATTCAAGGTTTAATATGTGGTAATAACATGAAAACCGAACATGGAAAACAGAAGTTATATCAGGAGGCTCATGGTAATCTTTTGATATATTATATAGGTTACTGGCCAAAGGAGATGAAGAGCACCTAACTCCGTAACAGAAGTGAGTCAACTTGATATATGCGACAGGCATTGCCTTTCATACGCTGCACATTTTGTACAGTGTCTGGCCGGGTCGCCTTGAACTGATCACTTCATATACCAGCCACCCACGACCACCGGCGCCTTTTGACGTCATCAGTGCGCTTTGAGAGTTCTTCGAGCACTTCTATAATCGAGCTTGCATTACACATTTTCTCTTCTTTATTTTTATTGTTTATCCATTGCGACGGTCTATATTACACGGCTTGTTTGAGTCATATCATTGAAAACCCGAAATTTGTGGTCATGCAGCCCACCACGAATTCGCCATGTACTTGGCACTCCACGTCCTCAGTTATTTGATGGATGTATTCCAATGTTTGCTTTTTTCATAACGTTTTATTCTCCACAGCAACCTCTAGTACCTGAAGGTTTTTTGATAACGTCTGTATTAACTATATTCCTACTATCGTGACTCTTCTTCTTGTCACTGTTTTCCAAATGTTCTTATCTAAGCCAGTTGTTATAAAAACCTCGTAATTCCTTGTCAATGCATAAAATCTTCTGCATTCCTGTGGAGTATTATATTTTAAACGATCCTCTACTCCTCCTTTTTTTCATATTCCACTCACATACACTGATGTTTTACTACTTAATCAGAAATTTCTTTCTTAAATTAACACCAATCACTCTTCTCTTGCCAGTTTATACTTTATTTGTCACGGTTACTCTGTTTTTTAATTGTCCTCCATGTTTAATCCAACCTGGGTAGTTTTTCTTTGACGGTAGCTGATTTCCTTAACGTCGGCTTCCTCGTGAAAACCAGTTTTGCAGTAACATTTCTCTGTTTTCTTATTTCTGTTACTTCTGTGTACGTTTGTATTTACCCGGCTCATTTTCAGTTGGTATTTGGTACTTGTTAGTCCAATACATTCACCAGAGTCTGTGATTTCTATCTTGTAACATATTTTCTCTGAGCACTTCGTTATTGGTCGTCAAGTCGTTCCGTTCCGCCTTGATTCTGGTAAATATTAACAGTTAATAAACAAAAAATTATATTTTTTAATTGTAATGATAGTTGAATGTGTGAAAAAAATCTTACAACTCATGCACATCTTCTCTAAAATATAAATGTAAGATATCAATAATGTAATATTAACTATAAAGTAGCTGTATACGTGAAACTGCTAAGGCCGAAAGTAATCGTCTAAGAAGGAAAGTAGACATTTCAAATTACCCTTTCGTATACTACGACAAATTCGGAGCGCCATTTCCTCGCTAATGGATGCATCTGGCAAACGCTCAGCTCCAGTAATCGGATTTCTGCCACGTGAAACCAGGACCAAAGGCTAACCTGTTGTAGCTTCTGCTGGAATACTGTGTCACAAAACACTGTTGTAATCATCCAAACCCTCCACTCGGATAATTATCGCCAAACTCATCCAGACCTATTAGCTGTCAACAGAGTGCAGCGTGTCATTCATTTGCACCCTGTATCTTCCCAGACGGAATTAGGTTTCAAATTTTGCATTCGCTTTCATTATTCGATACTGACAATATAATTATCACAGTAATTGTTTTTCACTGGTACGATGTTGTTCGATGATTATGACTTTGTGTACCTTCACATTATCCTGTAGTTACACATTTTCGTGACATTTCTTTAGTAAAATTTCCTGCAATTCCTAATGCCTACGTTTCCTCTGCTAGAAGGTCCTCTATGGCTCTCACCAGGTGTTTCGCAACTTTTTGGTTGAGAGGAGTGGTTTTCAGCAGATTCTGTACTTGATTCACTAGCATAATAAATCTGATATGGTTTATCTGCATCCCAGTGTCAGTCACGTTGTCATTTCACTCTAATACTATTCTAAAGAGCGTACAAGAAACTCTATACGTAATCCTTATCTAGTGTTGTTGTGGTCTTCAGTCCGCAGACTGGTTTGATACAGCTCTTCGCGCTACTCTAACCTGTGCAAGCCTCTATATATATATATATATATAAAAAAAAAAAAAAAAAAAAAAGAGAAAAGAAATGGCAACCTACATCCTTTTGAATTGCTTACTGCATACGTCCCTCTACGACGTTTACCACACACACACACACACACACACACACACACACACACACAGAGACGCACACTTCTATGCTATGTTATGTTGACGATTCCTTGATATCTCAGATTATGTCCCACCAACCTATCTCTTCTCTTAGGATATGCCAGAAACTCCCTTTCTCCCTTATTCTGTTGAATAGCTACTTATTACCTACGTGATCTACAATCTAATATTCATCATTCTTTTGTAGGACTACTTTCAAAAACTACTTTCCGTCTGAACTTCTTATCGTCCACATTTCACACCCACACAATGTACCACTCCAGACAATAATTTCAGAAAGTACATCCTATTTAAATTAATATTGAATGTTACAAATTTCGCTTCTTCAGAGACGGTTTTCTTCCTGCAGCAATTCTGCATTTTATATCTTCCTTACTCTGGCCATCTGAAGTTATTTTGCTACCCAATTCATTCAGTATTTTTTATCAGTACCTAATCTAACTCCTTCAGCATCGTCTGATTTTGTGATACTACCTCCCATGTCCATTTCTTTCTATTACTCTTCCTGGTCTTTTTATGTGTCTCACAAAATTACTGTGTCATCATCAAGCATCTGAGTTTTAAATTCTTCTCCCTGAACTTTTATTCCCTTTCCAAATTTCTCCTTACATGCTTGCTCAGTGTACAGTTTGAACAACATTGGGGAAAAACTACAACCTTCTCTTACTGCCTTTCCCACCAATGTGTCCCTTTCATGCCATCCGACTCTAACTGCTGTCTGGTTTTTGTACAAGCTGAATATAAGTCTTCGCACCCTATATTTTAATCATGTTCAGAGTTTGGAAGAGTGTATACCATTCAACATTGTCAAAAGCATTCTCTAGATCTTCAAAAGCTAAAAATGTAGGTTCGCCATTCCTTAAACCATCTCATAAGATTAGTCGTATTGCCTCCCGTGTTCCTACATTTTTCATAAATCCGAATTGAACTTCCCCAAGGTCGGATTCCATCAGTTAATCCATTCGACTGTAGATTATTTGTTTTAGTGTTTTGAAACCATGACATATTAAACTGAGAGTTCTGTAATTTTCACACTTTTCTGCATTTGCTTCATAACGTTTTAATCTCCACAGCAACCTCTAGTACCTGAAGGTTTTTTGATAACGTCTGTATTAACTATATTCCTACTATCGTGACTCTTCTTCTTGTCACTGTTTTCCAAATGTTCTTATCTAAGCCAGTTGTTATAAAAACCTCGTAATTCCTTCTCAATGCATAAAATCTTCTGCATTCTTGTGGAGTATTATATTTTAAACGATCCTCTACTCCTCCTTTTTTTCATATTCCACTCACATACACTGATGTTTTACTACTTAATCAGATCAAATGTTCAAATGTTTGTAAAGCTTATGGGACTTAACTACGGGGTCATCAGTCCCTAAACTTACAAACTACTTATGAACTACTTACGAACTAGGACGGCACAAATATCCATGCCCGAGGGGGGATTCGAACCCCCGACCGTAGTGGCCGTGCTGACCGTGACTGGAGCGCCTCAGTCACCTCGGCCACCGCGGCCGGCACTTAATCAGAAATTTCTTTCTTAAATTAACACCAATCACTCTTCTCTTGCCAGTTTATACTTTATTTGTCACGTTTACTCTGTTTTTTAATTGTCCTCCATGTTTAATCCAACCTGGGTAGTTTTTCTTTGACGGTAGCTGATTTCCTTAACGTCGGCTTCCTCGTGAAAACCAGTTTTGCAGTACATTTCTCTGTATTCTTATTTCTGTTACTTCTGTGTACGTTTGTATTTACCCGGCTCATTTTCAGTTGGTATTTGGTACTTGTTAGTCCAATACATTCACCAGAGTCTGTGATTTCTATCTTGTAACATATTTTCTCTGAGCACTTCGTTATTGGTCGTCAAGTCGTTCCGTTCCGCCTTGATTCTGGTAAATATTAACAGTTAATAAACAAAAAATTATATTTTTTAATTGTAATGATAGTTGAATGTGTGAAAAAAATCTTACAACTCATGCACATCTTCTCTAAAATATAAATGTAAGATATCAATAATGTAATATTAACTATAAAGTAGCTGTATACGTGAAACTGCTAAGGCCGAAAGTAATTGTCTATGAAGGAAAGTAGACATTTCAAATTACCCTTTCGTATACTACGACAAATTCGGAGCGCCATTTCCTCGCTAATGGATGCATCTGGCAAACGCTCAGCTCCAGTAATCGGATTTCTGCCACGTGAAACCAGGACCAAAGGCTAACCTGTTGTAGCTTCTGCTGGAATACTGTGTCACAAAACACTGTTGTAATCATCCAAACCCTCCACTCGGATAATTATCGCCAAACTCATCCAGACCTATTAGCTGTCAACAGAGTGCAGCGTGTCATTCATTTGCACCCTGTATCTTCCCAGACGGAATTAGGTTTCAAATTTTGCATTCGCTTTCATTATTCGATACTGACAATATAATTATCACAGTAATTGTTTTTCACTGGTACGATGTTGTTCGATGATTATGACTTTGTGTACCTTCACATTATCCTGTAGTTACACATTTTCGTGACATTTCTTTAGTAAAATTTCCTGCAATTCCTAATGCCTACGTTTCCTCTGCTAGAAGGTCCTCTATGGCTCTCACCAGGTGTTTCGCAACTTTTTGGTTGAGAGGAGTGGTTTTCAGCAGATTCTGTACTTGATTCACTAGCATAATAAATCTGATATGGTTTATCTGCATCCCAGTGTCAGTCACGTTGTCATTTCACTCTAATACTATTCTAAAGAGCGTACAAGAAACTCTATACGTAATCCTTATCTAGTGTTGTTGTGGTCTTCAGTCCGCAGACTGGCTTGATACAGCTCTTCGCGCTACTCTAACCTGTGCAAGCCTCTTTACAAAAAAAAAAAAAAAAAATAAAATAAAAAAAAAATAAAAAAAATAAAATAAAAAGAAAAATAAAAAAAAAAAATGAGAGAAAAGAAATGGCAACCTACATCCTTTTGAATTGCTTACTGCATACGTCCCTCGGTCTCCCTCTACGACGTTTACCACACACACACACACACACACATAAACACATACACACACACACACAGAGACGCACACTTCTATGCTATGTTATGTTGACGATTCCTTGATATCTCAGATTATGTCCCACCAACCTATCTCTTCTCTTAGGATATGCCAGAAACTCCCTTTCTCCCTTATTCTGTTGAATAGCTACTTATTACCTACGTGATCTACAATCTAATATTCATCATTCTTTTGTAGGACTACTTTCAAAAACTACTTTCCGTCTGAACTTCTTATCGTCCACATTTCACACCCACACAATGTACCACTCCAGACAATAATTTCAGAAAGTACATCCTATTTAAATTAATATTGAATGTTACAAATTTCGCTTCTTCAGAGACGGTTTTCTTCCTGCAGCAATTCTGCATTTTATATCTTCCTTACTCTGGCCATCTGAAGTTATTTTGCTACCCAATTCATTCAGTATTTTTTATCAGTACCTAATCTAACTCCTTCAGCATCGTCTGATTTTGTGATACTACCTCCCATGTCCATTTCTTTCTATTACTCTTCCTGGTCTTTTTATGTGTCTCACAAAATTACTGTGTCATCATCAAGCATCTGAGTTTTAAATTCTTCTCCCTGAACTTTTATTCCCTTTCCAAATTTCTCCTTACATGCTTGCTCAGTGTACAGATTGAACAACATTGGGGAAAAACTACAACCTTCTCTTACTGCCTTTCCCACCATTGTGTCCCTTTCATGCTATCCGACTCTAACTGCTGTCTGGTTTTTGTACAAGCTGAATATAAGTCTTCGCACCCTATATTTTAATCATGTTCAGAGTTTGGAAGAGTGTATACCATTCAACATTGTCAAAAGCATTCTCTAGATCTTCAAAAGCTAAAAATGTAGGTTCGCCATTCCTTAAACCATCTCATAAGGTTAGTCGTATTGCCTCCCGTGTTCCTACATTTTTCATAAATCCGAATTGAACTTCCCCAAGGTCGGATTCCATCAGTTAATCTATTCGACTGTAGATTATTTGTTTTAGTGTTTTGAAACCATGACATATTAAACTGAGAGTTCTGTAATTTTCACACTTTTCTGCATTTGCTTTTTTGGGAACTGGAATTACCACATTCTTGAAGTTTGAGGTTACTTGCCCTGTCTCATAAATCTTGTATACCAGGTGGAACAAATTCTTCATGACTGGCTCTCCTAACGATGCCAATAGTTCAACTGGAATATCATCTATTCCAGCGGCCTTGTTTGGAATCGAATCTTTCAGTTTTCTGTCAAAATTTTCTACGGTCTTGCATTTAGACAGGCTGCACTTCCTGTCCTGTTTTACAAACGTCTGTACTCCCTCTTGCCTGCTTCACTTGCTTCTTTTTCATACTGTCTCCTTTCGTGAATTACGTTCAGTATCTCGTATGTTATACAGCGATTTCTATTAAGTCTTGGCCTTGTACCTTTATGATTATCTGCGCTCTTCACTAGAGGTGGCCCCTTTTCTTCAACTGTATTAATTTCCCCCGATTCGGACAATCCCAACCCAATTTTCCTATTGAAAATCTCAACCTATGGTTCATTCAATTTGACAAGGTTCCGTCTCGTTAATTTCTGCCTTTTTGCAGTCTCGTAAGTTTTAACCTACAGTTCATAACGAATAAGCTATGATCAGAGTCTATATCTGTCCCTGTATGTGTCTTATAGTTTAAAGCCTAGTTTCTAAGCTTTTGCCTTTCCAGATATACAACCTAATTTCATTATTCTTAAACCAAGTGTTTATGATGATTATTTTGCTACTCAAAAAAACAAAATTCATTCATTTCTTGTCATTACCTAATCTAACTCCTTCAGCATCCCCTGATTTTCTGATACTATCTTCAATGTCCATTCCGTTCAATTACTCTTCCTGGTCTTTTGATGTGTCTGACAGAATTACTACGTCATCATCAAGCCGCTGAGTTTTAAATTCTACTAGGTGATCTCCTGTTTCATTCTTTTCCTTCAGTCCACATCCCCGTAATATATTTCCTTCTCTTACCTTGTCTACTACCGAGTTCCAATCCGACATGATAAGTTTTGCTCTCCCTTAACTGTCTGAATAATTTATTGTGTCTCGCCATACAATTTCTAACTCACCGGATAAGAGGTACGAGACTTCACCGATTCGTAGTATGCCTGTCATTTTATTTTATTTTTTTCTCCTGAGTAAATACCGCCCGGAATATTTTACCCACGAACACGCAATCCTTACTTATATGGTTAAATTTCTTTTATTAGATCTCTCACTGCATCCTTACTACATGTGCTATTTCTGAATGCCATCGATCCGTGTATGCAGGGTGACAATTATTGACCTTTATGAAATAAAACTGTCATCGCCTCGCAACGATTTGCGGTAGGACCTTCAATCTGTACGGTTGGCCGTTGAGTTTATAGCGCTTCTAAACGCAAACTATGCGTGTAACAACAGCGCAAGTGCGACTCCGACGAAGTTTGTGACCAAGCTGAAGGTAACTGCTCCCATTGTGATAAGAACCAAGAATGTATTTTTAAGAAACACAGTCTCTATCGCAAGAGAATTTTTATTGTTCATATACAACCGGTTTCAGTCTGCTTGCGAGACACTCTTCAGGCCGTCCATGGGGAGAACTCTTGCGATCGAAACTGTGTTTTTTAAAAATATAATTTAATTAACGATATCTGTTTCTCCAAATATGTATTCTAAAATTATAAAATCAATAATGTGATTCGCAATTTTGTGAGAATGGGTAGTGTTCGTTATAACAGTGTCGACAATGTCTGTTCCAAAAAGAGTGAAAACGCCTGGAAACATCGAATAGTGGCATGCTGTGCCTCAAACCAGGCCCCAGAAAATCAAGAGACCTACATCTCTCCTGTACAAAATACCCGTCAGCTATTAAGCCCCCGGACCATGGAAAAGCGGGTGCTTCTCGAAACACACAGTTGACCACAGAATTCACGAACATTACTTTATGTCATTATATGTTTTGTTTACTGACGAAGCCAATTTACACTTGGATGGGTTATTCAGTCAACAACATTTGCATATTACGGGCAAGGAAAATGCGTTTCGGGGTCGTGAAGCCTCTTCGTCCACGTGCTGTATGAAGTCGCGGAATAAAAATGTTCAAACGTTTGTATATCTATCGGAAACAGGAACAATGGAGGTGGATGTACCAGAGGTCGTACAGACGACAATGTCATCAAGGTCTTCAAGGGGAAAGGGGTGGGCAGGGGGGAGGGGGGGGGCAAATCGGCTTTGCCGTACACAACAGTGGCACGTTGGGTAAAAGCCTTCAACGAAAGTCGGCAAACTTTAGCAGACATGCATCGGGCAGGTCCTCCTAGTGCTTATTGTTCCAGCACAGATCGACGCCAGACGATACCACCTCCGTTCCAAACTCCTAGTGACTTTCATTTGATTCCAAAGATAGAGGAACCACTTCATGGCATTCGGTTCAGAACTGTTCCAGAGATTAGACAGACAGTAGACCGCTCCATTCGCACCGTTAACAGAAAAGAATCTAGTAAAGGTATACTACGCCTTCCAGATCGCTGGCAATGGTTTCTTCTCAACGTTAGTGACTAGGTTGAAGGACAATAAGAGGTGCAAAGGCAACCCTTTTTTATGGATTGTGAATAAATAGTTGCCACTATTTAAGTTCCAAACCTCATATAACTTGTGTATATTATATTTTTGGTAAGTGCAGTATTGTACTTTGTTTAACCAACTTTTATTTTGTTTATCCATGACCACACTGTAACAATATATACGATCAGAATTTGATGGCACAGCCCATAGGAACCGGTCATCAATCATTTAATTAATGATACTGCGATCTTGGCATTTTTCCTTTTGGAAATAATTAATCACTGCAGATCGCCTCCATACTGCGATGTCAGGTAATGTACATAAATTGAGTGACAATAATGAACGGTGTAGTATTATCGTAGACTAATTCGCGTTGACGTACATTAGCGACAGTCTCTGCACCGAAAGTTGTTATTGTTGGAAAGCTGGAGGGACAGTATGCTCAAAGCGACGAGTAAGGGGACAAACACAAAAGTTTCAATCATTAAATGAAAGAAATTTTATTTACCATTGTGTTTCATGTACAAAAAATTTACCAACAGACATGAATTATCGTGAAAACAGCCGGACATCAATGGTTCAAGGACGTAAGATACAAGTTTTTCGTTTCCATATGGCCCTATCCCACTTGCATGGGCTCTGCGCAGTTAAAATGGATTTGGCGAGATTAATTTTAAGGGTGACCGGATGCCTTTACTTTTTTCGTTCTATTACTCTGCCCTTCCCCTACCCCGTCCGCGAGGAAGAACGTTATACCATTCCTGTGTGTAGATACGACAGTGTACGAATATTTTTCTAAATGTTTGTTACTCGCGTAAATGAGGCGGAACTCGTCAGACCGGTATTCATTAGTGGGCTGTTGGAAATGGCCTATACGTCACATTCAAGAGATAGCAGGCACTCCGCCCCATGTCGTTAATACTCCACGCTTATTTTAGCCGAGACACGCCTATCTCCCCGTCCTGAAAACTGGCGTCCATGGCGCGCGGCTAACCGGGCGGTTAACGACACTGTAGACAGTAAATTCATTTAAAAAATAAAGTCAAATACTTCTGTCAATACAGATACTCTGATTTAAACAATGGAATATAATTACATGTAATAAGTCGAACCGTGGCGTTTCGTTGGATCGATTTCTTTTTCGCAAGATCATCTTTACTCTACTGCTATTTCTCGTGGCATTTATCTTTGCTAGGCATGTTGTGCTAGAGGGCAGAAAAAGTCAGAGGCGAAACGAGGACGCGAAGGGAATGCTTCGGTCGCAGCCGGCCACGTTCCTGTCCGTTACGATTTGGCCGTAACTTTTCGGTGTGCTGAGAATGTCTGGAGCTTCAGATAACGCCTGGTCCCTGGTGTTCATGCATTTCGAAGCAAGATTGCTATTGCTATAGGTTTCCTTTTCTTTTTAACTGTGCAACAAAAAGGTATTCGTTATAAAAAACGTTAAATGACATGGAAATGATTGAAATTGTGAAATAGGTTGTTTAGTGGTGCACCCATTCAGTTGTTGCTGCTTAAAGAACTCCTTTACTATTTCCGTGTGAAACTAGTGTGGAATAGTTTTATTCGGGCTATTGATTTCTTGTGTTGTCAACGTACTGCTTGTTCATATTCTAAATCAGCGACGTAATACTGAAGTTTTATTCTTGTCTGCCTTTATAAATTACGTTTGCAGGGCCTGGAGGCTCCTTATACAGTTCAAATAATTTACTTCCTGTCAAGTTGGTTGCTACGTTTGTTCAGTCTCGATTGAATTGGATTATCGTAAAGTGATTAATCTTCATGTTCGCAGAACCTACGCAATTGAGAATGACTTCTCTTATACAAATGTTTGTATTTATTTTGTAAATTCTATTGGGTGGCCGAATGGTGTATTACATTTTGTGTACTTAGCTGTGTAAGTATTTGGCACTGATACCTAGTTAAAATAAGTAACTCGATGCGAGTATTTAATAGTCTGTACTTATTTTGAAAGATGGTATTTCATTTTTGGCTGGTGAATATTTCAGTTTCTAAGAATCTATACAATGTCATTTTTATGTGTTATTAATGTTGTTTGATCTCTGTGTGTTACACGTACACGAACCTGGGGTTAGCTTGAGGCCCCGCGGGAGTAGCCGAGCGGTCTGGAGCGCCACATTGCGGATCGCGCGGCCTCCCGCGTCGGAGGGTCGAATCCTCCCTCAGGCGTGGATGTTTGCGTTGTGTTTCGTATAAGTTAGTTCATAAGTAGTTTTTAAGTTTAGGGACTGATGATCCCGCAGTTAAGTCCCATTAGCTTTACAAACATTTGAACATGTTATTGATAGCTTGAGTAAAGCCGAACAGACGACGGTAGGCCGCCCGGAGTTCTCGAAGTATGGGGAGATTGCAGCCGTCTGGTTTTCCGCTAAGTTACGTTTTCCTCCACCCTGCTTTGATTTTTTAAGGGTTTTCTATTAAATCAAATTCTGTAAAACTTCATAAAACCGAGGCACTTTTGGTACGGAATTTGTTAATTTTTTTTTTAATCCTGTTTATAATCTGTATATTCTAACTGTTTGAATTTTGCCTATTTACTAGTGAGTATTTTTTTTAATTGGTAGTTGCTCAGTAATTTTAGAAATCTCCTATCTGTAAGAATTGTGTGAAAGTTTAATAGCGTTTCAAAATTTGATCTAGCGTTACACCGATTTTTTAAGAATTGGTAAATTGTAAGCTTCTTTTAACAACTAGTTTGCATTGATTGATAATCTGTAATTGTACATTTCTTGAGAGTAAGTTTGTGAAATTTTAAATTTTCAGTGCCTTTCTCTAGAGACAAAATTGTACTGGTGATTGTACACTGTAGGTGATGATAGATGAGCCCTCCGCTTCCTAAAGTAGTAAATTTTCTTAACATTTACCACTACCCTGCACATGATATCTTCATACGCGAGAATCCTCATCCAAATTTGTTTTAATGAAGACGTCCGCTACGGCTGTATAATGAAAGTTTCGCGTCTCATTTTCAGATGATTACGCTTTCATATACAAAAGCATTTCCGACTACAAACTGCCCTCAAGCCACTCACCACCGTTGACATCAAATGGCAAACTATAACAAATCGGTGAAAAATAAGTAAGAGGGTGCAAGTGACAGCCATAGGCACTTGGGCCAACAAGACCACATCTCACAAAATGCATGGTTTAATGAGCCCTCCGTAGTTTTCAAGTAGAAATTATTTCGTACGTAAAATCATAATGAAATGAAGATGAGTCTCTATCGACATGAAACTAGTACTGAGTTTTAGAAATACAAGTATTATCTAGCCAGTTCTCTTGTTGTCTTTTCGTATTCTGAAAGTCAATTTCTTTTACTCCAAAATTTTTGTGGAATCTAAATATTCGGTATTTTTTACTATTGACTTAAAATGATTTTTTTAATTGTAATTATTTTTGTTTCAGAATCTATAGTGTCATACATCCTGGATGAAGGAATAATTGTGGAATAACATTGACATCTACTGAGTGGAGAAACAGTTTTATCGATATGATGTTCTATTATCGCTGATAGTGTGGTGTCTCATTTGTCACGTTATATACTGTAGATATTGCATTATATCGAGTCCCTGAAGTGTTAAATTGAATGATTAACTGGAATTGTACCGAAAACCACCTTGCTCTGTTCGATAGATCTATGACATTTTCCGAAAAATTTCAAGTCTTCTAAACAGAAGGAAATGAAGTTATTGTGTATATATAAGTTCGTAAGAAGAAAATCGCAAATAAATTTACAGGTACCATATCGCTTCAAAGCTAACAGTCTCCACAGCGAACTAGTCTGACCATCATCCAGGGGAAGCGGCTTCGATTCCCAGCAGGAGGCAGTCTGTTGTCGTCATCATCATTTTCACGATCATTGAGAGGCAAGTCGCCCGCGTGCCGTCAAATAGAAATGCACCAGGCCGCCGAACTACCAAACAGCTACCCCGCCAATAAAGCCGTTCGAAAGTCATACGTGGTGTCTTTCTTATCACCGGATACAATGAAGCGACGGTCACTCTCATACGTACGCTTTTATCTTAAGACTCGAACAAGACCTAGCTCCTTCACCGTGGCATCTCCATCCAAAGCTCTCAGCTCAATGGCCAAGCGGTAAACGCTCCTGTTGTGGCATGAAAAAGACAAAATATGTTCCTTCAAAAGACGCTAACCATTTGATTACATGTAGATTACACGTTCTCTGCGACACAATATGTGGATGATAAACAGCAATCACGAGCAGAAAATATATTTACGCTCGCTTGCCTAGATTTCTGTCACTGTATGAGCATTATCAATGCTTAAAATTTAGATTAAAATATGTATTAAACTACATTTTAGGACATAAATCTGGAATTTCGACAGTAAATAAATATTTGTGACTGCTGTTAATCTTCCATTTAATCCTACTCTTCTAAAACAAAATTCTTTGATCATTTCTCTCACTGTGGTGGAAATCACATACACAGAACCTGTTCATTGCTACAGTTTACATATGTGTCTTTTCGCCAGACTTCTAATTCTCCCAGTGGAACATTCTCCTGCCTCTCCATCCGTTTCTCTCGATCCTCCATATCACTTTCTTTGCCTTTCTGGCAGTGTCTATGTACCATTCTGTTTCACATCACACTATTATTTTCTCATAGTTTGCTGCAGTCTATTAAGTCACATTTTTCTTCTCCTAACGGATGTCATTCCGGGTGGATTATTCGGCATTTTAACCCTAGACCGAGGGACTTCAACACGTGGGTGAAGGAAATACGTAAAAGTGGGCAATTTTGGTCCACGTTAGGTTATGGTAGTAACACTAAAAGTGGGTCCTTGCGATCGCCTTCAGACAGCTCGAAATTTAAATGAAACTAACGCCTTAACCGTTCATCTGACATTAATTTGTAGAGGTAAAATTTCTCTACAACTTTTCACTCTTATGGTTCTTTTTTTTTTCACAGATATTCGCAAAATAACGGCGATTTTGAGATGTCTGTCTGCCCGTAACGTGTTCCCATTTTTTAAGTCGAACCGTTCAACCGATCAGCACCAAATTTTACAGACGTAATTGTAGATCGACAAAGACGAGAACCTCACTTTTTTAAAATTTTCGGAGAAAAAATACGTTAGTAATACTAAAAAAACCGTTTGTAATGTAATTGTAATTGCAAACGCACCGTTCATCTGACACGAAAATTGAATAACCGAATTTGTAGAGGCTAAAATTCTCTACAAATTTGCTCTTTTCTGTTTTCTTCATATCTCGTATCGTTTGAGAGATATGTGCAAAAATAACGGCGATTGGACACCGTCGATTGATTTTATGTAAACCAGCAGTTCGGAGATGTCACGCGACATTCCAAGCCTAGAACTCTCTCTGTCATACGCCATCTTGCGTTGCATATTTGATGGTTCTCTTTTTATAACTTAAACGTTGTCATTTCAAGGCAACGGCGCACTGAAGAATTAACAAAAACACGTCGTTCATCGTACGTTAAATGATATTCTAGGGTGTAGAAAGGCCATATTAGCATTGCTCAACTGCCATCAATACTACGAGATAAAAGGACGAGTTTCGTTACTGTTCGCTGTATTGCAGTGGGCAGAGCATTGGATTGTAATGCACATAGTCGAGGTTCGTAACCAGCCACTACCAACCATTTTTTTTCTCTTTTTTTCCTAAAAGGGTATCGGGCACTCTTATTAATTAAATAGAACTATGTTCTCAATATTAAGAGCTGTGTAAATGTAAGAATGTTCCCTCTAAAATGCGTGATTGTTCTATTTAGTGAACATGCCGTGAAATACGTAACAACGAATTGAACAATGGTCTTCTGAAGCATATGCACGTAATCTGGGAGGATACTGTAATAATGAATATTCGTAATAACGTTCTGATACTGGTAGTTTCGTATGTAAAGAAAGTCCTGGATACTGTGGCAAGTGTAGTTCCTTAATGAAACGAAAGGGAAGTATATACATTGCAACAATTTACCTTGTTTATTTTTTTTCCTAAGCAATTATTCACTATTTATGGAATATATTGAAAGTCATTAATTATAATCAATGCATCTACTAAAATGTTTGCCTTTTACATGGTTGCTATGGACGCATTTAAGGTAGATGATATTACCTTTTTGCAGTTCAGATATGACTTCGTTCATGTTACTTTGTTCTGCGCCAAAATAAAGAGCAAATATTCTAGTTCAATCCGTGATTACGTTTTTCTACAGCTAAAACCACAAACGGAATAAGTGTGGTAATAATGAATTCCACATAAATCTAGTACTTAATATATATACAAAGTTAGTACTATCATTACGTCGTTTATATCGGTCATTGTAATGATATCTCCCCAACTTATGTACATGTTTACAATTCTTTGTTCAAAAAAATATTGAAGCTTATGGGGCTTATCTGCGGGGACATCAGACCCTAAAATTAGAAACTACTTTTAAATTAACTCATACTAAAGACAGCACAAACATCCATGCCCGAGGGGAGATTCCAACCCCCGACGAGGAACGGCCTCGCGCATCGGAGCATAGCATCGGAATGCACTCGGCCACTATGTCGCGGCGCAATTCGTATGTATTTCATGGCATTTTCTCGTATGAGAACAAATGCACTTCTCAGAGAAAGCGCTGATTCCTTTGAACAACTTGCAATATCGTACAATATTTGTGTTCAGTTAACGGGAGTGTGCGAAAACCTTTTAGGAAGCAAGAGGGAAAACAATTGTCAGTCGTTCCAGGCTACAATCATTTGTAACCAATACAGGCAAAGGAAATAAACTTTGAACAAAGTACCAAGGCAAGACAGGTGAGAAAATTTTAAGGGAAAATGTGATGAAAATGTGGGCGAGATATTAATATGATAGATTATAGAGGTAAAAGTTCCAAAGCTAAACTCAAACATCATATAAATTTGGCTCTTTGTTAAAATACGGTCAGAAAGAATATTACGTGTTGGGTGCATAGATATTATCACAATAGCGGAGTCGTAATCGTATAATTATGTATTATTTACATTATTATTTTTGTCCGAAATGTTTGAAAAAAATTATAAAACTACAAAAATAAAGTGCGCCGTAAAACACGTCTGTGCGATTATTTTTTATTTTTTCCAAAGCCTCCAATCATGCCTTGCACATTACATTGTCATGGCTGTTTTCTCCCGCTGCTATTATCTCCACATATTTACCTTTTTATTGTCACTGAGTCTCTCCTATCTCTCTCTTTTTTGTCCCTCTGGCGCTGTTTCCTGTGTCCTGTCTCTTCCTCCACCACATTCCGCTACTCCCTTTCAGGATTAGAAAAGCGCAGATATGTTTTAATGACTCAAGGAACGTTATATGATGAGTGGTTCCCTTCTTTTCCTTAGTACAGCAACACTTAAATTTCTAAAATTCAATACCGGTTTCATGTCAATAGAGACTCATCTTCATTTCATTACGATTCTTATGTACGAAGTAATTTTCACTTGAAAACTATAGAGGGCGCATTAAACCATGCAACGTGTGAGATGTGGTCGTGTTGCCGCACGTGCCTGTGGCAACAAGTGCTGCTTCTGAAAGAAAACTTCTACAGATTTGCAAACAAGGGAAGAAAGGAAGGAAGGAAGAGACATTGGAATTTGTCCCATGCCAACGAAGCACGAGCGTGGATTGTTTTTATAGGGACTGTTCAGTAAATCAATGGATCGATTGAAAGGAACGCTCCGAAAATTTGTCATGTACGATATGAGAATTTAGGCAAAAGTAAATTGTGTATAGTTCGGACGTGCAACACGTCCTCACGAATGCAAGTCTCATCTGCAATTGATTGTTATATGCTCCGTCATATTTATATATACAGGGTGTGACAAATAACAAAAAGTAATCGTCATTTGTCGAAACAAAAACAAAAAAATCTGTACCTGGTCCAAAATCAGTTTCCTCGCAACACACGTATCTTGAAGTGGAATGACCTACCGGCTGTCAAGCCCGCTTAGACGGACATGAGTAAACCATGAGTTTCGCCCGCCGAATGTGAAACCAATATCTTGAGAACGCAATGACGTGTTCTCTCACATTTACCTAAAAATTCGACTGCCTCCTGTGGATTTCATCACCTGCTATGTCTGACCTAAGCAAACCATCAAAATATGTAGCAAAACTCGACGTAATTTATTACCAATAATTATGACAATAGAAGAGATATAGACAACCAATTATATTGCCAAGATGTCCAACTGAAAGATATGCTGGAGACAAATCATTTTCACCTAGCAAATTTCTTAAAATAGGGATCGAGACGTGGCTACACGATCCGTTACAGCCATGCCGATAAGATGCCTGTCATCTCGACTGCTAGTGATACGATGCCATTGGGATCCAGCACGGCGTCCCGTATTGTCCTTCTCATTCCAACGCTTGCAGTCATTGGATCGCGCCCCACGCGAGCAGCAATGTCAAGATACGATAAAACGCAAACGCGATGGGCTACAATCCCACCTTTATCAAAGTCGGAAACGTCATGGTACGCATTTCTTCTACTTACACGAGCCATCATAGCAACAATTCACTAGGCAACGCCGGTCAACTGCTATTTGTGTATGAGAAATCGGTTGGAAACTTTCCTCGTGTCAGCATGTTCTAGGTGTCACCACCGGCGCCAACCTTGTGTGAATGCTCTGAAAAGCTAATCATTTGCATATAACACCATCTTCTTCCTGTCGGTTAAATATCGCATCTGTAGCACGTCATCTTCGTGGTGTAGCAGTTTTAGTGGCCAGGAGTGTAGTTTTTGTAGTAAAAAATCATGCTTTCTCCCCTGCTTTTCTCAGGAACTACCCATGAAAAAACAGTAGGAAGACCATCCTACAGCACATGTACTGCGCAAAAATCAAACGATTTCGTCGATTTGTCTGGACTGTGTAATGTTTTAATATTGACACTATACTGTAGGATTGCTACAACATAGAACTACTTCTAATATGTATGCGAGGATCACTGAGCCAATGGGTATTTTAATAAGACTAGCCCTTCCAGATCTGGAACCGGATTTGCGCAACTGGAATATTCGATACCACGTCTTACCGACTAGACTACGCCGGTATCGTAGGCTTCAGTTGTCTTGTACATCTTCCCTGAGAAAATAACCGACGTTTTTTGTAAATGTTAGCACGTACCTTGTACTAGGATATTATTGTTTTTATTAACAGAAAATATAATTAAAAGGACTCACCAAATTATTGTAACACAATAATTAAATAGCAATAAAACAATTACTGTATTATCTAGAGTACGTCGGAATATTCTCAACAATAATTAGTCACGCTTATTAAAGGTAACATATATGTAAATATGGGTAAAGGTCTGTCACATGACACAAACATCAAATTGTTATGTATAACATGTACTATGAATTTAATATTGCTATATATTCGAATATGCACAACTCTTAAATCATTTACGGAGTTTTACGTTTCACTAATCTCTTTGTTTCATTATAATCATGAGATTAGAAACGCGGTCCAATGTGTGAATAATGACCTAGTGTTGAAGCGACTTATAATCGTTTGTAAAAAATCTCTGTAGAAGTTTTCTGAGCATATTATATTCACAAATAGCCATTTGTAATTATTGGTTATGGTAGATGAAATAAAATGAAAATAAGATGTAACTGATTTAATCGTATCATTAACTTTCACTGATTATTATCTTTTTAAGCAGATAAAAAACAAATTGTAATGTAATATTATTTAGTCAGCAAATTAGTGTGGGTCATTAACGTATGTTACTGTTGGTATTGCTTCATATATCACCTCGATGCGCGGCGATTGAGTTCAGTCCATTACAGTTTATTTGTGACGTTACAGAGCTGTTGAACAGTTGAGTTCTTTCTTTATCTGTGGAATTTTTGAGAATGTCAAATTGTTTGATGTATGTACTCAGTGAAATAAAATTTCACAGTCTAAGTAAGGTAAAGTAAATATCGCAGTTTCTTATTGAAGCACCAACCCACTACGCCTGAAGAGGAGCAGATAAACCCCTAAACATTGGCAATGGAGAAAGATGAATATCATCAATAATAGTTTTATTTAAGTAGCTACTTTGACAGCTTCAAGGAGAGGAGTAGACAGCTGTTATAAGGTAAAAGGCGATGTATATATTGTATCTAAATTTTCTGAGCTACAGTAGTTTTGTTAAAGTTTCTAAAACACTATAAATAAATTTTGTTCTTTTGAAGGTACTTCATACTTTTTATTTTGTTGCTACAGATCCTTCGATCTTAGGTATTCGTGTGTTCTGCATGTAGGGGCAAAATACTAACGTACCAACGAAATATAGTTTGACAATAGCAAAAAGCCCGAAGTAATTGCAGCAACAAGTGTAAAATGTTTTAGAAGCATCAGTAGGGCAATTTATAATGTCATATTACGATATATTTTCTTCTGACGGCCCAGTAATGAAGCAAAAAGTAATCAAAACAGTTTAACATTATCTCAGTGATCAGTAGAACCCAAGCTATAGAATCTTCCAAAAAATCAGAATTTCGCAAGCGGCGTTTACTAAAATATCCATACCGTGCACTACACTACTAAACTCTACTCGATCCTCCTAAGTCACATCAATCTCCTGGATTGGGTTGTAGCGGTGGAGTGGCAGACCGCACTAAGGCGACTTGCTGAGGGACGCGCGGTTGGTCGCAGTCGGAGGTTCGAGTCCTCCCTCAGACATTGGTGTCTATTGTCCTTAGCATAAATTAGTTTATTTCTCGTGGTTTCTAAGCCTAGGGACTGATAACCGTGGTCGAGGCGAAGTGGCCGAGCGCATTGAAGCACTATGCTCCGATGCGCGAGGCCGTTCCCCGTCGGGGGTTCGAATCCTCCCCTCGGTCATGGATGTTTCTGTTGTCTTTAGTATAAGTTAATTTATAAGTAGTTTGTAAGTTTTGGAACTGATGAACCCGCAGTTAAGTCCCATAAGCTTAACAAACATTATTATTATTATGATAACCGAACAGTAAATCCCTTAGAAGTACAAACATGTGAACTAGTGAGTTTACATCTTTCATTAAATAACGTATGAAATAAGTAAGAGAGGGACTTGCCATCTCTCTGGTGAAAACAAGTGAAAACGTCGCTTATGGGAAAAATTAGGTAGCTGTTTTTTTTTTTTTTTTTTTTTTTTTTTTTTTTTTTTTTTTTTTTTCATCATAAGTGATAACTTTAACAGTTAGCTTTTACTCTACCAACATATTATTCGTAACACATAGTACTAAATGGGAAGGGATACTTCATGTTTCTAAAAATTTCGAACAATATACAAATGTTGATTTCTAACGAAACATTGAGGATATATTCATGTATAAGTTGGGTCTACAGTTGGAATACAAGGTTCAGCGCACCAGTAACAATATAAACATTATTTTCGACGACGATTATTACGAAGACGATGGGGCTCGGGTCACCTTGCCAACAACATGTAAAATTTTAAAAATTTTAGCTTTCGTTCATCGGTGTTGCCTCTTCCTTCCGGATATACTTTTTGAAGACGTAATGATGTGTAAATGAAGTCCGGTACTACAAACGTACGCAAATTTTTGGGTTAAATTTACATGAAAAATTTAAAGCGTAAATGCATCTTTCTAGAAGACTTCTTAAAAATACTAGCTAATACAAAGGTCGGCACAAATATCCATGCTCGAGGGGGATTCTAACCCCCGAACGTAGTAGACGTGCAGACCGTGACTGGCGCGCCGCAGAACGCTGGGCCACCTCGGCCGGATCATAATTGTAAAGTATCCCATTGTGAGATAATGCATTCATTGCTTTCACTGAAAATATATCCGGATGCCCAAGGAAACGAGGTGTACATCGCTTCTCAGAAGCAAAGAGGCGGCCAGAAATAGTTCTCTTTAAAGGTGATATGGCCTGGAATTTCACAGTCTTTTGTTTCTTTTCTCTCATAAGAAAATCCATTACACCAACATAAATTTCACATTATATAAATACCAATTCATACCAGCGTATGTTCGTTGTTTCATCACATCTGTTTTGTGGGATTTTCGTTGGGTTTCGTAAACACCTGCCGAGTTGTAGACGTCTGCTCTGGACGCGTATCTGATCTCAGAGAGTGTGTATCACACAGACCTTAGTTTTAAGCCCAGCAATCTCAAGTTCATAAATGCATGCCAACATGCAATCGCGTAAGGCCATGGACTAAACTGTCTTAAAGTAACTGAGTACCAGACGGAAAGAAGGAGCATAGGAAGTAGCGAGACGGGCAGTTTTCGTGCGGTAACAAGCCGTGTAATATACAATGAGCTCTTCGCGTGTTGCACGCATATTGTTGACAAAACTTCGCCTTTCACCTTCCACAGTACCAAGTAGTGCTAAATGCGTCACCTTCTTTCTAATGGTACGTTCTAGGTTAATGGTCCTAGTGAGTTTCAAGAAATTACAGTCAGAGGGAATGGAAAGATGAATCAAGAAGGAATTAATAAAGTCGGACGTCAATCGGTAGTTCTGATATTTACACACATGCAGACAAATTATTACAATGTCAGATAAATTGGATGATTTATTCGTTAGAAAGAACTTCACAATTCTCACCAGAAGCACGCTGGCATTTATGCTAGCTGTTGTTCGGCTTTTCATTGATTCACAGAGCCGTTGGAGGACTCCGGAAGCATAGGCGCCCATAACTGGCGTAAAAAAGGGTGGGGAGGGAGAAATGCCCTTCAAAAATAATGTTCAAATGTTTGTATAGCTTATGGGACTTAACTACGGGGTCATCAGTCCCTAAACTTACAAACTACTTATCAACTAGCTTATCTTAAGGACGGCACAAATATCCATGCCGGAGGGGGGATTCGAACCCCCGACCGTAGTGGCCGTGTAGACGTGACTGGAGGCCCTCAGTCCCCTCGGCCACCGCGGCCGGCAAATGCCCTTCCCCTACTGTGGTCATTGGCGTAAGTAATAACTGTATTTGACACAGGCTACATTTTAAAGTTACTATTTTAGTGAGACTACTAAGTTTTCAGCAGTGTCTCGAGAACAATTATTCTACGCATATTTAGGGGAGGGGAGGGAAAGATGGCAGGATTAATTTAACTGCATAGTAGCTGGATTAATTCCTACTGCGAGGAAAAACATCGCGCAGACGTATTTTACGGCCCACTTTAGTTTTGCTTATATTTTTATGATTTTTTGCGAACATTACGGACGAAAGTGATGAAAATGTAAATAAAAAGAAAAATATGGGTGAAACGCTTAAGAATCTTCTATTGTGGTAATATCTATGCACTCAACACATAATATTCTTTCTGACCATATCTTAACAAACAGCCAAAGTTATTGGATATTTGAGTTTAGCTTTGACAAACATATCTTTTTTGTACTTTTACCCCTTTAAACTATTAATATCTCTCCCACATTTTCATTATATTTTTCCTTTAAAATATTATCACCCGTCTTGCCTTGATAATAAATTCTTCAAAGATTATTTTCTTTCCCTGTACTTGTTAGGAATGACTATAGCCTGGAAGGTACGTAGCCTACATTTGGAGTTCGGACGAGTGACTATAGCCTGGATGGAACACAGCATACAGTACGCATTCGGGAATCAGTCACGTGACAGTCCTCGTCCGAAACCCTCTTTTGTATACACCATCTAGCATTTGTATTTGATGATTTTCTTATTATAACTCTAGCGTTGTCAGTTAAAACCAATGGCACACTGAAAATTATCAATAACTCTTCGTTCTTAGGACAATGAATTATAATATAATGTCTAAAAATGCCATGCTAGCAGTCGACACCTTCCATCGATGGCACGAGAATTACGTATTACTCTCGCAGCTGTTCGCCGTAACGGAATTGGCGACGAATCAGTTTGTCATGTACGAACATGTTAGACGGTGGATCGAACCTTGCTTGGGCGCGGTGGCTCAGCGCGCTCGGTCAGAAAGTTGCCAGCATGGTAGCTTGACGCTCTCTGTAACGAAAAGAGAGAAGAAAAAAAGCGGCTTTAACCTCAATTCTATTAAAAAAAAATAAAAAAAAAATAAAAAAAAAATAAACACCAGGAGGGACGTGGACAAACGACCGCAAAGCATCGATCTACCTGAGGAACAAAAATATACAAATAAATGAAAATAACCCACCTCTGGCTTTTCTCATCTTGTTCCCTAAAACGTTTTCGCACACTCTTGTTAATTGTACACAGCTACATACTGCAAGATTCCGAGTTGTTCAATGGTAACAGGGCTTTCTCTCTGGAAAGTGCTTTGTTTTATTTTGTGAACATATCATGAAATACTTAAAAACCAATTGCAAGCACAGACTTCTTTATCAAATGTAGACCTACACAAACTAGAGAGATACTTTTACTATGACTGTTGTAAATGAAGTAATGATAATAGCAACTTTGTATGTAAATTAAGTACTAGAGTTTTATGGAATTCGGTATTACCACACTTACTCTGTTTGTATTTTTGTTGTAAAATAAAACGCAGACACAGTTTGAAACAGAATATTTGCTCTCTATTTTAGCGCAGAACCAAAGAACTACAGTAAGGTAAAATAATCTACGTTAAAAGCGTCCGTAGTAACCACGTTAATTATCACAGTATTCTCCCCGTTGTTGTGCAAACGCTTCAGAAGACCGGTATTCAATTCGTTGGTTCGTATTACACGGCATGTTCACGAAACATAACAAACGCACATTTTAGAGGGAGCACTCTTACATCTGCAAAACTCTAAACATTGTAGCTCTATTCAATTAATAAGACTGCCGGACACCCTTTTGGGAGCCAAGACGAAAAAAAAAAAAAAAGAAAAAAAAAAGCAAATAAAGAAGAAAAGATATAGGCGGGTTTCGAACTACCGGCCACAAGCATCACATTGTAACATCGCGGCGAACAACTACTATTTTGTGGAAGCTGCTAATAGCTAAAATGACATATTTGGACACTGTATTATAATTTGTCGTACTATGAACGACGTTCTTTTGTTAATTCATCAGTGCGCCACTGCTTTGAAATGAGAACGGGTAAGTTGTAATCAGCAAATCATGAAATACAAGCAACAATATGGCGTATGCCAGAGAGAGTTCTGGGTGAGGAATGTCACGTGACATTCGTAACGCCTGGTTTACGTAAAATCAAGAGGCGATGTCAGATCGCCGTTATTTTTGCAAATATCTCTATAACGTTGCGAGCTATGAAAAAAAGAACATAAGAGAAGAAAGCGTTCTCTGCTACGAATTCGGTTATTGAGTTTTAGTGTAGATGAACGGTTTGTTTGAAATTACAATCACATTACAAAGGGATTTCTTTAGTGTTACTAACGTATTTTTGTCCGAAAAATTTGAAAAAAGGGAGGTTCTGGTTTCTGGTGGGCAACTATTATGTTTGTAAAATTTGGTGCCGATCGATTGAACGTTTCGACCTAAAAGTGACTTTACGGACAGACAGACAGACAGACATCCTAAAATCGCCGTTATCTTTGCAAGTACCTCTGAAACGATGCAAGATAGGAAAATAAAAACATTACAGAGAAAATATGTAGAGAATTTTCTCCACTACAAATTAGTCTATTCAATATTCGTGTCAGTTGTGTGGTTAAGCCGTTATTTTCACTTAAATTTCGAGCTGTCAAAAGACGATCGAAAAGGTCCACTTTTAGTGTCACTACCGTAACCTAAAGTGGGCCAACAATAATAAATCTCCTTTGGTGCTAACTGTTTTTGTAATGTTAAAGTTGATGAAAGTTATAGGTAGTTGGTATAAGTAGATACATGTGAATTTTGCGACAGCAGGCATTTGAGAAATAAAAGGCTTACGAATCTTCATATTTGAGTTACATTTGTGTATACGTCTAAACATAATGCATGTGATTAAGGTTACCTTACTCATGAAAGGCCTTGAAACAGTTTGAGTTTTTGTCTGGGCAAAGATGAAGTTTGCATATCGTTTACATTCTATCGCTATAGAAGCTGTAGAGTGACAACAGTTCATTAGAACTTCCACAGTATGCGACTAGTGAATTGCAATCAATCAAAATCACATTGAAAAGTATTGATCACTTGAATCCATAGATAATTGTTTAAATAAAATGTCAGTCACAAACATAATTTGGCAATGAAGCAGCGATAAAAGTGAAAGAAGATTACAGTACTTCATTTATTGCATAAATTTGCCCAAATGCGTGATGATTCATATTTTACACAAACATTATTTTCATGCTCACATAAAGTTGTATCTACTTTATCACATATAATGTGTATTTCAGCACACAATAGATACTAGCAAAACAAAATTTAATTTTCAATATGAAACTTACCTATGTATTTAGCTGTAATCACGAATGAATGATAACAACCTGGGCACTTGTTCACAAGACGCACACGACAATCTATGGTAGTCGTACAGTCAACGCTCAGTAGACGCACTGGGTCCGTTCGTTTGGAATCTGATTCAACCGCCACTGCCGATCAAAAACATGTATTCATCCAAACATAAGGGCCAGAACGGTGTGATGCGAATTTGCGACAATCAGCATTAAGGGGTTCGCAACGTAATGGTACTACAATATTCAAATATAAAGCTTTTATTTTATTCCGTAGTGGAAGGTATCCTATCAAACTACAAAAAGTTTATTTAATAACAATTAATATTTGGTATATCAGCTAATATGACTCAAAAAGCGACACTATGGAAACGTCCTTCTTGGCATTAGACTGTAGGCAAACTGGAAAGTTTGAACGAGCAAGATAGAATGTATGGGATAATTTTACATTTCACAATGGACACACAGAAAACAAACATTTTCAGTATCTCGTGTGCCCAACCATGAACTTTCAAACCAATGTTCCGTCGGTGGATAGATTTACGGTTCACCTTACAATAAGCAAAGCACATCTTCTTGACTGTATCCTTCTTGATGTTACAATATCTAATCGTCTTTTTTCTGCTCTTCTTTTCCGTTTTCCTTTAACGTTTTCCATTTCTTTTAAATCCTGTCCGTATTTTTTAGTTCATTGTCTGGTCTACGTGTAATTTTGATTTATTCCGCATTTTATTCTTCTTTCTAATTATCGAATTGACTGGCTCTAGCGCTACCTGCCTGATTACGTGATCAAGAAGGGGCAAAAATCTGTATTTAATAAAGCTATGGTTTAATCTAACAATTGCGAAGTATGGATTGAACTTAAATCGGTTACTGGTTTTGCAGTTCACTGACAAAAAGATATGGATACTATGGTCTGATTGAAAATAAATTGGGAATAAGCGGCAAATTTTGAAAAGGACGTACTTATAGATGCATCTAATTGTAGCACTCGTCTACAGATGTCGGTTCTACTTATAAAAAGCAGTAAAGTAAGCACAAACCTGCCACAGTTGCTGATTTGCAGACCTGATTACTACTGCAACACAGCTTGGTTTGTTGCTGTTGACCATGTTTTACATGAGACAAAAATCACGACCGCGTAGAGTTACATTTGCTAAGATATGAAAAATCGAGCTCAATAAAAGTAGTAAAAAAGAAAATGTCCCATATCAAAGTAGATTACAAAAATTGATTAATTTCAATGGTAATGGCGGTTGAAAAGCAAATTCGCATGATAGCTTCCAAACAGAGATTGCCGAAGCGGTAGTGGTTCATGCCATGCACAGTAAAATACACGAACAATTACTGAGACTGTATGGGAAACGTGAATTTAAATAAGACGTCAAGAAAATTTACAATTTTAAGTGATTTAATAAGGTGAAGGCCATGTCAAATTCACGTACATTCTTGATAAAGATTAAATCCGGGACATAGCGGGCTTGCTTATTCACGCTAGAAGAACCAAAACGAGAGTAACGCAGATAAAGAAGTGTAAATCCTCTCGTCCTCTTCACTCAGAGTCGGATAGTGAGCAGGGAGCTAATACAGTGTTCTAATGTTGTACAGCTATAAGACGGAAGCTACTCAACAAATGTCCCCACTCTCTTAACTCATAGTCCCGTTCGTTCGCTGTCCCCACTACCGCCATAAAAGCACCATTCACATCACTGGTGGAGATACATGTGTGTGTGTGTGTGTGTGTGTGTGTGTGTAAGGGGGGGGGGGGCTGCTACTCGCAAACAGTTTCTTTGCATTTCAATTTAAGTCAGTCGATGGAGTCTTAGAGTCAGCATCTTTTTAACATTAGCATATTCATAAACCCTGAAACTAATAACATTTACCGTTTTTGAATAATGGAAGTTTCAGTGTAGTAAGATAATACGTATTTGGTATCAATTTTTTACCTCGATCTGCATCAAAGCACATCGAAGGCCCCATAACATTTCGGGCTATTTCGACTGATAAAAGAAATAAAAAGACTGTACGTTCCTTGAAAATGTCCGTTATGATCAATTTCAGTGGTAATGGTGGTACAAAAACAAATTAGCAAAAGGCTTCCAAATCACATCTACACGTTAATAAGGAGAGGATTACTAAGGCGGTATTGGGAGATTGTAATTAGATGAGAACTAATGGATATGGAGAATTAATAATGATTTAATAAATGTTCAAAAGTTTATGGAGCTTATGGGACTTAACTACGGGGTCATCAGTTCCTAAACCTACAAACTACTTATGAACTAGCTTATACTAAAGGCGGCACAAACGTCCATGCCTGAGGGGGGATTCGAGTCCCCGACGGGGAAAGGTCTCGCGCATCGTAGCATAGCACGTCAATGCGCTCGACCGCTCGGCCGCGGCAACGATTTAATAAGCTTAAGGCCATGGTGCAACTAACTTAGGTCATTCATACAGAAGAAATCCGCAGTTCAATAGTCTTGCTTTTTTCACGCTAGATAAACAAAAACGAGAGTGACCAACAAACAAACAGACACTGATTGTGCGAAAAATAATTATCACTGACTAGAGTGGAACAGATATTGCCGAAGCGGTAGTGTTTGTTGCCATGCAGAGTAAATTGATTTTTCGAAATATTTATTTTCTCTGAACAACCGCTAAAAGAAACATTGTTATTACACTTTGATTGTACACATCATCATTACATAAGGCTTTGTTATTGCTCAGATGTCAATGATAGTCGACCCAAAGAATCTTGAGAACTCAGAAACGTGTTTTTGATGCGCCTATTAATGATCGATAATAGTGATGTATCTGGCGCTCGATCTCCGACGACTGCTCGATTTCACGTTCTGTTGTCTCTCTAGGTTGACAGCTTCCTTCTTAACAGTACACTCGGCAATGGTGCACCCATTCCAGATAGCATCCTAGATCATCACTGTCACTTAAATGTAGAGCAATTCGTCCACTAATCCTGTCCTCTTCTTTGAGCCGAACTACAGATCCTGTGTCTGCAAGGCATAATTAAACGGATTATTCGGAAAGGAATTCGCATGCAGTTTATGCCTTTGCATCGTCGTGATTCCCGTTTACTTTAAATTCCAGAAACGCGGTGAAACTGCCCTGTAAAGCCACACATTGATCCATCGTCCACAGAAATTTAGAATTTTGAATTTTGTGTGGGAGTGTCAGTTTCTGGCCGGTTTACGTCACTCCTATGATGTTCATCTACTTCATCTTTTCTTCACTTATTTGTTGACTGGAATATCTTTCATTTAAGAAAAGAACAGTCTAGATCGCAGGATGTAAGTTTATTTGACCGGTTTCAACCTGTTTTAGGTCATCTTCAGAGTATCCATAGTGCCCGTGTAGGCTACTTCAAAAATTGGACCAGATTGCTACAGAACCAAATTATTATGGTCCTCAATCTCTAGACTTTCAAGTCGCGCGACTTTTCACGACGCCAGTAGTAGCGCGCGGACTTACAGTCCGGATGGCTTTAAATAATTTTAGTAGCAAAAACAGACAGAGTAATCGAGTATATACAATATTTGAACCTTACTGGATTACTTATCCTACTCATCCACGTTGACCTACTTTTCCCTGTATTCACAGAATCTTCCAATCATCACACTAAAAAGAAATTTTATCTAAGCCATCCTTTATCTTTTGCCAATCACTCAACATAGTCACTTTCCCGTAGACAACTCTGACCAAGTAAACAATCATAGCTCACTCTGTCAGTCAGAAAGAAGAGCGGCCATCTCACACTTTCTTCGGGTACCTTTCGTTGACTCTAATTAGTGAGCGCCAATTCAGACCAACATGGATCGTCTTATTTAATTAATCTTTGAGCCACTTCCAAGTCTGAGTCATATTTGGCATGACTGCACTTTCGTTAACAATCTACAGTCAGCAATAGTGTGAGATTATGTAAATCTAGAAATCGGGAATTAATAGTGGTTTTGTGGTGAGGGATGGAGTAATATTAAAAATTGTGCCAGTTGCAGCAAATAGTGACTTCATATTCGATACCGTTTGGTCTATCTGCTTTATGTAATTCAGGTAACTATCATGGAGCATTTAATTGAAAATTTTCAATTAGAAGCAGTGGTAAAAAAATCGAATAATGAACACCTCTCACGGTAATCATAACAAAAGGATGAAAATGAAGTCCAAGAGCCTGCTTTCTGCTACAGATATTTACAGAAAGATATTTAAGAAATATACACATACATGAAACGGTGACTGTTTGGAAAAGTCACAGAATTTATGTAAAGCATACATAATTTAAATTAGGAAAAAGTGCATCTGCTACGTTTTTCTTGATGCATAGTGCGATGCATTTTAAGGATTTTTCCCTTGAACAAATACGTCATTTACGTTATTAGTTGCTGTCCATTCAATAAAAGTAACAAATAATATATCTATACATCTTATAAAATGGGCTGTATGTGTGTATGTGAGTATGCGGATATGTATGTATGTGAGTATGCGGATGTGTGTGTATGAATGTATGTTCCACATCACCTAAAGTACTGCACCGATTTCAACCAAACTTGGTACACATGTTCCTTACCATCAGACAACAATAATTGTCGGGGTAAGAACCACCAAAGACACATACGCAAGGAAATATGACAGATGTGAAAACCGACCGTAACATGCGATAATATTCTAGATATGCTTCTAGACTGATTGAAATCTAATTTGGTACAAATATTCATTTCCTATGGTTGGAAAAACATACATGGTTCATACGACAAGACCTCATAAACAATGAAAAACTGCCTCAACTTGCGGCACGTGATAGCGTGATTTTATTCGTCAACTGTTTGACGATAAGAGCACTTAGTGACTTGCAATAAACTTTGTACATAATTTCAAATACTTACGAAAATTTTTCTCGATGACAACCCCAGTAAACGTATTCCAAAGTTCATGATGTATATCTACGGCATTTGGCATAAAGTTACAGGTTATTACTTCTACACCGTAAATTGTAATCGGGAAACAATTCATAGACAGTACACGTACATACCACTGAATGTTACTTCGATACTATATGACAGAACGACGTATAGTTAATGAGATATGAAATCATAGACAATTTGGTTCACGAAAAACCGCATCATCACGCATGAGATTTCGATTTATTACATCATAGTACGACCCATATTTCAGGACATGTGACGCATTAAACAATGAAATTTCCGAATAACTACCGCATCACGCGCTGTTATTCCACAAAATTGTTATTCCTCCAAAATAATGGACCGATTTCAACTAAATTTGGTACACATATTCCTTACTGCAGATAACAATCGCTGTCGGGATAAAAACTACCTATGACAACATAGTTCAGGACATATGACGTCGTAAACAATGAGTTATAGAAACTTTCCCAACACGCGACGCGTTTCCTAGTACCATGCTCTACAAATCTGGAAAATTATATCATTGTAGAATACATAATCAAGGACACACGATGTCATAAGTAATGAGCTGCCAGGAAACTAAAGTTAAATGGAAAGATAGTAAGGTAGAAGCCGATGGACAGGATGGAAAGAACGAGATGCGATAACACAAGAAAAGAATAAACACTTGTAGTTCATGAGATATGCCGACATAAACAGTTAGGTTCATGCAAATCCACCACATCACAAATAAGGTTTCCATTTATTACGTCTCTACTACTAACACTATTCGCGACATATTTTGCAGACAGTATTCAGAAATACGTCTGAACATGTATTCGAAATTACATCATGATATACCCATAGTTCAGGCGATATGACATTAAAAATAATTAAGTGCACGAAAATCCGCCCAATGGCGCACGAGCTTGTAAGTTACTACATCTAAATAGTACCAACTCCATTGGAAGTACATTTCGGAGGCAATGTCCTAATAAGTCAAACAATAAGGTTCTTGGAAAATCGCCCCATCACGCATCAGGTTAAATTAATGTTACACATCGTTTGTATTTTATTACAATCTTTCCATCTTTGGATACAACATTTACAATTTCGTACATTATCCATATTTCTTTGATTTCTGTTTCATAATTTATAAGCTGTTTTCCGAATTTTTATTTTTGGTTTTAAGACTGGAAAGATGCATTTATACCCGGGCAATACCGGGTTTAGCAGCAAGTTTTAGAATTAAACTTGAATTTTTTAGAGCGATTGCACATACAAACTACAGAAAAGTGTGTCGGTAGTTAAGTCTCATTAGAAACTACATGAATGCTAAACTGATTCCAAGAACTCATGTACAAATGTGGTGAACCGAAAAATGAATCTATGTGGATAAATTGAAAGTACAATGTATATTTCAGATAGTCTAATTTTTGTCAAACATTTACGACTATCGAACCATAAACCCTGATCTGTGGTAACTTACCATCTTCAATATAAAATGTAAACTGAACAGATGGAGGATAAACAAGAGAACAATGTTACACATACATAAACACTCTTCGGGAAAGTAGTGAACAGTAAAGACACAATGTTCAGTTAAAAACGGATGAACTTTCTACAAAAATATAATGGAAAAGAAAACCTTACACAGAATTCACTAAAGCACCTCACAGTGTCAACAAGAAAACCAAAAGATATGATAAAACTAAACAGCAACGAAAATTTTGCCGTTGGTTACAGACTAATCACAAGCGAAGGAACTAGTGAGATAGAAAATTAACCTTAGACATGTGCAAAAGATTCAAAAGTAGTAAACATTATAAAGAGAAAACTACGATAAAACCAGACAATAATCATAAAAGTACATAAAAGCTACACGATTTTCACTAAGAAAGAAACTGATTGCATTGCATAAAGTCTCAAATTTCACATTGTTAACAGTATAGCACAAATGGACAAAGATTCAACTAAACCATCCACAACATCAAACAGTAGTAAACTAGCTAGACATTTTAATGACAGAATACGAAACAGATACTTCACCTGTATGAACCTTAAAGCACCCAAATGTAGAATTAAAATGAAGCAATCTGCTAAGTAATTACTGTGAGACCTATAATTAATAACCATGTGAAAAACTGTTTCTAAAGATATATTTCACATATGAAATAACATGTACTGTAGAAAAAGGAGCTACACTGATCACTAAAATAATTTATAAGAAAGAAATTGTCCAGAAAGTGCATGTTTTATATCATTAGGCATCACAAAACAAAATTCAAATATCCTCATTAACGAAGTCATTTCAGTAATAATTAAGAATTTATTAAAGAAAACAATTGCAGATTTGGAAAAAGAAATTCGCAACCACAGTAGTTTTGCATTCAGTGGTAACATTTACTAACAACCAGATGGTTTGGTAATGGGTTAATCAGTAACTGTCACAAAAGCAGAAATTTTCATTAATCAGTAGGCATCCAAATTTCTATTAGAACTCACAACGGAGTATATTACATTACTATCAGGTCACAATAATAGTGGTTTAATGCCATCCGGTTTACATCGAACTGTAGGATATGTAAAGATCTTACTTACAGACTCGTGTAGTTTGTATCAGTACATCTCATGACGTCAACAAGTCTTAAAAAACGATTTAATTCATCATGCGACGCTTCAAAGTTTTTGCGACGACGCAAAAGTGAAATTTTTGTCATTGTTCCCAAAGTAGAAAATCTGATCTGAGGCAAGAAAACGCTTCCTCTAGACGTCATTCTCCGAAAGGCCATTCCGGCCTTGTTAGGCGCAGAAGCGACGCCATAATGGGATGACGTCGCCAAGTTTGGCGGTAATGATGACGGATGCTCGGATTTCGCAAAGTCGGATTACCTTTATTGCCGCTCTAATTGAGGAGAATTATTATTTGCGCGTGCCTGGGGGAAGAACTTAAGAGGCCGCCGCGCCGCCTGCTCGGGGCTTACGCCCGCAGTTGTTCCTCGTGTTAAGGATTCGTCCTTAATGTCGTTACACAGACGCGTGCGGCCTGGGGACGTTGAACCGTCTCTCCACCACATTGACGCTAAATACAAGACGACCGTAGAGACACTCTTTGTAACGATACACTTTCATTTTTTTCGGTTTATCAGTGATCAGCGATGTTTATCGCCTCCGGATCCCTCTGACTCGCATTGCAACTAATTTAATTTCGTTCATCATTTTTTACTTAAAAACAAGCGAGAAGACGGAACCGTGATAGTAGTTTTACTCTCTCTGGTCTGTATCTAATCGGTGTAGACATCTTTCATACCTGTATCCACTAATGTGATGCAAGTTGTTGTAAAAACATATTACTTAAATTTAAAATCATCCCCTCTCTTTGGCTTTTATTTAAATGAATCCCTCCACGTCAAATACTTATTTTCTACTGTTTTCAGCTCCTCGACGTCCGTAATAGTTTAATGTTCAGACGCCATTACGATCGATTCGCATTGTCTGCAAAATTTTAATCAATCAATCATCCTTATACTATACTTTGCTTGAATTTAGAACCTGCAGCCATTTCATTTGTAATTCCACGAAGTCCGATCCTTTTTTTTTAATTATTCTATCATTACCAGTAACTTCATGTTCAACCCACGGTCACACAACAATGAAAAGCGAAGTGAACAGTCTGAACATTGATCTACTACGGAAAGTATCTCCAACGTTCACATATTAAAAAAAAGTTATTATTTCCAGCTTCTACAATAAGAAGCGCAGGATCCACCTAGATGCTTCCCGTAAGCCTTATAACGTGCTGTTGCTTGTGTGGTGCACGACTTTAATATGCAACCTGCGGTTTATTTGCTTTAATGTTCATTATGTGCTGTACTTTAACTAACTTATATCAAAATTCAAAAAAATTCGGTACCACCAATTCCTTGTCCAAAAAATATAATCGCGGAATCAACTTTAATAATAATTATGGCATCATACGAAGCAAGGGCAACGTTATATCTTCACAGGGTTATTTCTTATAGAAAGTTATGCCAGCATTGGCATAGCGACAGAAACATCGTTACTGTTAGTTAATTTATTTGGCCCGGCGATCCTCATATTTTGATGCCTTACTCCACAAAGAAACAAACCAACTAATTCACTCACTTACTCATTAACTAAACATAAAATCCTAAAAACTACCTCACCTATAACGCTGAAATTTAGCATGAATGTAGTTTATAGGTAGGATACATCAGCTAAGAAAGAATTTTGCGAAAGGGCCGATGGTTCAGGTGAAATAACGTCATACACAATAGAAACTTTCCCGTCTTGCGGCACATGATTGATTTTATTAGTCCATTGTTTGAGAAGGATAGCACTTATCGACTTAAACAAACTTTAAACATAATTTCACATCTTTAGGAACATTTTCTCGTTAACAACGATAGCAATATGATGAAACGAAATCGTCCCTCGATTACTACAGGGTGATCAAAAAGTCAGTATAAATTTGAAAACATAATAAATCACGGAATAATGTAGATAGAGAGGTACAAATTGACACATATGCTTCGAATGACACGGGGTTTTATTAGGAAAAAAAAATAACAAATGTCCGACACATGGCGCTTCATCTGATGAGAAAAGCAGTAATTAGCATAACAAATTAAGACAAAGCAAAGATGATGTTCTTTACAGGAAATATATTCATCATTATTCCTCAACAATAGCTGTAGCCGAGGAATAATGTTGTGAACAGCACTGTAAAGCATGTCCGGACGTATGGTGAGGCATTGGTTTCGGATGTTGTCTTTCAGCATCCCTAGGGATCTTGGTCGATCACTATCAGGTAACCCCAAAGCCAATAATCGCACGGACTGAGGTCTGGGGACCTGGGAGGCCAAGCGTGACGAAATTGGTGGATGAGCACACGATCATCACCAAACGACGCGCGCAGGAGATCTTTCACGCGTGTAGCAATATGGGGTGGAGCGCCAACCTGCATATTAATCGTACGTTCCAGCATGTGCTTATCAGTCAGGCTGGGGATGATGCGATTCTGTAACATATTGGCGTACCTCTCATCCGTTACAAAACTAGATTCACGCAGTTCCTCGAAGAAAAAGGACCCGATAACAGTGTATGTGGTTCTAATAAAACCTAATGTCATTCCAACCATGTGTGTCAATTTTTACCTCTCTACCTATTCCGTGATTTATTAAGTTTTGAAATTTATACTGACTTTTTGATCACCCGGTACTTTTTTTGCTGCTCACGGAGTAAAAGTACAGCATTCGGTATAACGTTGCAAATTACATTTCTACACTACGTATTGTAGCCGCAGGAAATTTTACAGACAGTATACACACATAAAGCTGAATGTATCTTCGAAGCTGTATCACAGTACGACACGTAGTTCATGAGATATGAGCACATAAACAGTAACGTTATGTATTACTTCTTTCCTACTAATTGTATTCGCCACAGATTTTACAGACATACAGAACTTACACAAATGAACTGAAAAAATTATACAATTGTGCAACATATAACTCGGTAAATATGAGATCATATACACTGCCATAGGTAAAAACTTTTCATGTCAGGCACCGGGTTTTATTAAATTACTTATTTATTGCTTAGACACTACTGTTTTCCAGTGAGCTTCAGGAAATTCCTGGAAGATAGCACTGCTGTTGAGAACATTGGAACAACTTTGAACTGTGAAGCGCATACCGCTGTAGGAAGAAGCAATAGACTTGTATAGAGCTACAAGTAGCTACCCATTGTTTCCAACAGACATGACTTTTAACTTTAAGAGGCAGCAGTTTGCAGTGAGACTTGCATTTTCTATTACGATTAATAAATCACAGGGCAATATACTTAGTACTGTGGAGTGTATTTGAAATTTTCATGTAGCTCACACGGAAAGTATATGTTCCTTGCTCAGGGATGGGCTCAGCACATAAAATATTCGTATTAGATCCTGGACAAATCTCAAGAAATAATGTTTATAGTGAGGAAGGAAGATTAGTGTTTAACGCCCCGTCGACAGCGTGGTCATTAGAGGAGGAGCTTACCCTCGGATTGTTTGGGTAAGGATGGGGAAGGAACGATCCCGCTATTGGCCTGGAAAGGTTTAGGGATATCACGGAAAACTTAAATCTTGATGTTTGGAGGCTGGTCTGAATTTCCGTCCTCCCGAATGCGAGTCCATTGTGTTACCTCTGCACCACCTCACTCAGTGTTGTGTATAGTCCAGTTGCGAATCAAATGAATGTACGTATGTTATATACTATTTTTATTTTTATTTCTATCTTTGTTTGTTTGGATACTGTACTCGAAATTTTGTACATTATGCAAGACTGCCTTAATTCTTATATATTTTCTCATAAATATATAGCATGTTTTTTACAAAAAGGAGATGGACAGAGAGAGATGGGACAGGAGAAAAACTAACTCAAGGCTTCAATAAATAAATACACAGGCAACGCCAGCTTTTCACCTAGTATTAAATATTGACATTAAGAGACTTGCATAAGAAGTACATACCTTTTTCGGCATAGGTTACAAACATTAATGATGGACGTCCAGGCATGGCAGTTCCAGTAAAATTTTGTACTTGGTTAATAGATCATAACACGTGTGCTCCGCGTGAAGTAACTTACAGGTCAAAGAATTGTGTATATATATATATACAATACCTTAAATGTGGATGCAGTTAATCAACGGTCCAACAGTATAGATTTGTACACAAATAACAGCCAATTAGTTGCATCAATTTGGTTTTTAAGTGGCGGAGCTTAGCCGCTCTGTATGTGCCACTAGTTCGCAATTTTTAAATTTTCACGTGTCAGTTTTAACATTTTATATTTTACTTGTTCACATGGAGTAACAAGCTGAGCTTTACGAGTATATTTGGCTGTATGCTATATTTTATGACAATTTTTGTTATTTTTCTTGTGAATATATTCCCTTCAAATGCTTTACTATTAATTTTATAATTATTGTATCTATCATTTTGTATGTTTCTATTCCGCACTGTCTTGACAAGTACGATATGTTATGAGAAATGCAGAGTTAATTATGACGAAGCCTCGTCACAGTTTTTAATTAAAGAACAGAATAAAGGAAACATTGGTTGCTATTTCTCCACAAATTTATGTTAATAATGTACGTTTGTCAGTTGCAATTTTTTAGGTAATTATTGTCAAAGCTGTTTCAGAGTTAGAGCTAAAATTATTGAATACTTCCACGGATCCACTTCCAATTTGAACAGGGCGTAGATAACGAGGAGAGATAAGAGGGGCCGGCCGCGGTGGCCGAGGAGACTGAGGCGCTTCAGTCACGGTCTGCACGGCCACTACGGTCGGGGGTTCGAATCCCCCTTCGGGCATGGATATTTGTGCCGTCCTAGTTCGTAAGTAGTTCATAAGTAGTTTGTAAGTTTAGGGACAGATGACCCCGTAGTTAAGTCCCATTAAAAAAAAATGGATAGAGATAAGAGGCCCGAATTTCCGCCTCTACTTATCATTTGATGGCATTCTGTGACGCTTATTTAAAGTAATATCATATACTGTCACGTAACTGCACAAGTGAAATATTTCACGAACGGAATTAATCGATTTGCACAATTTTCTTGGGTGCCCGCTGCGAATTTTTTTTTTTTCAACAATGGAATTCTATTTTAACTCTCTTTTAAACTTCGCATTTCAATAACGAATAAAGCCTACTATATAAAAAGTTGATGTGACGGTGCGGATTTATTTACTTTCAAGTAAACTTTGAACCAATTCGCATAAACTTCAGAGTTAGAAGTGATGCTCTTCGCAACACTGCGATGAAAACATTTTTGGAAATAAGATCAGAATAAACTTCGAACGGTGCACATCGAAATCGTGCTATTACGTGAGCATGAATTTCAGCGTAAATAACTTCACTTGCAAAAGAAATTAATCGATTCGCATAATTCGTCCGCGCGACATTCGAAGAGTGCTTGTATACTGAAACATAATGACAATAATATAGATATATGTTTTTAGGTCCACCTTTGCTGCGGGAAAAGAATGGAACACAATCAGCGGTTGTCATCCACTGACCAGTGTCTAAGCTGGAAGAGATATAAAATTTCCTTCACTTAACTGCTGAAGGTGTTCTATTCTGTTAGTTCAGTTGTTCTAAAGGCTGTACAGATGGTCGTTGGTCCGAGCTAAGCCAAAATCCACTCCATTAACCTTTCTCAAATAGAAACCGAGCACCGATTACAAAAAAATATTGTGGTCACGGGTATTGAAATTCCTTCAACACGCATGCAGCACAAATGTAACTCTGACTAGCCCACTAGAATGAAGTATGGCTTCCGCTCAGTGGGTGTTAAACATCGAACAGTAAAACTGAAATACATTCTACACCCACATAAAAACCAAAGTACCAACTCGGAGGCCCCCCTATAACAGCAATTAACTGTCAGCCACTCGGTTACTAGCACGGACATTAAACAATGACAGAAAACCACAGTTCTGCAATGGTGTTCAATGAAAGCTTAGCCATCCCGGCCTTGCCCAGGAGTGTATTTATTCTAATGTTAGTCCATATTCTTTATCCCCTATTGGCCCATCACCTCCTGCCCAATTCTTCTCAATTTTACTTTCTTTCTCTTCCAGATCAATACTAACGACGTCATGTGAGTGCTGCAACTTTGCATAGACTAAGAATCTAAAATAATGGAGCTGTCAGTAAAATATGTCGCGAACAGCATTACTAGAAAAACGTGTTGCAAATGAAAACCTCGTGTTATTTTTTTAATCGAGTTTTTCAAAAAATGTTCAAATGTTTGTATAGCTTCTGGGACTTAACTACGGGGTCATCAGTCCCTAAACTTACAAACTACTTCGAACTAGCTAATACTAAGGACGGCACAAATATCCATGACTGAGGGGGGATTCGAAACCCCGACCGTAGTGGCCATGCAGACCGTGATTGGAGCGCCTCAGTCCCCTCGGCCACCGCGGACGGCAATCAAGTTTTTCTGACACAGCAAAACACTTTTGTTCTTCCTCTTGTTACCCTGACATATTTAATCACAATGGAAGCAACCTCAGTTAGCTGCAATTCCTACAAAGCCGCGTGGGAGTAGCGGTCTGGAGCACCACGTTACGCATCTCGCAGCCTCCCGCAGTCAGGGGTTCGAATCCTCCCTCGGGCATGGAAGTGTGCATTGCCCTTAGGTCAGTTTAACTTAGTTTAAGTAGTTTGCAAGTCTAGGGGCTTATGACCTGTTTGGTCCCACAGAATTACAAACATTTTTGAACTTACAAGAGAGTTTGTTGCACAAGCGATAATAGCTATAATAAAGGAAAACAGAAACAACATGAAGGAACAATATCCAGGAAAATAAACAAAAACCTTACAGACAATGACTACGGAAGACATGGAAATAAAACAGGAAGAATATAAAAATAAAACCCTTAAGCTTCAGGAGGACAACAATATAACTAAGTTATCATCAATATACCAGAAAAATACACAAAATGTCCTAAAACGCATCAAACATATTTGCACTAAACGGAGAGTTAAATGGTGAAATAAAAATCGGAAACAAATGTAAAAAAAAAAAGACTGAAAAGTCTTACAAAAGTTCATAAAGAAAATTACCGATTCGCCCTATCCGTAATTGCTAAATTACACCCACATACCACCTAGTCAGAGAACTACTGGGTGATCAAAAAGTCAGTATAAATTTGAAAACTTAACAAATCACGGAATAATGTAGATAGAGAGCTAAAAATTGATAGACATGCTTTGAATGACATGGAGTTTTATTAGAAAAATAAGGAAAAAATGTTCAAAAAATATCCGACTGATGGCGCTTCATCTGGCCAGAAAAGCATCCAATTACAAATGAAATACATGCTTCCTAATGCATGGTACACAGACTGAATAAAATCCTACTGTCATAATAATTTCAAAAATCATAGGTAACTAAGGAATTGCTATAGAGAACGGATATGACAGAAATAATATAGGCAAAATGAACCACAAAATTAAAAAGGCATATGGCACCAAAAACACAAAAAGTAACATATATCTACAACATGCGAAAACAGACACACCAGACACAACACACACACAAAGAAACCAGAAACACACAGGGTAAATAGAACCACATACAATACATAAAGAACAATTAAAAATGTTATAGAGTCCTCTCTACATTTGACGAACATCTTATGGGCCAAAACTTAAAAACAGACCTCAAAAGCCTCAATGCAGCAACAACCTTCAACAAAAAAACTGGGAAAAACTTTCAATACAGATAGGTTTAAGTAAAGAAAAACAGTTAATAGTTCTGTTCAATTGATCTATATTTTCTACTCTCAGAGAATTGTCAAACAACACTAATGAATGAAACCACACACATGCACACACACACACAGACTATCAAACACAGAGAAACACATCCTCCTAACACAGTAACAAGTAATACTAACTTCAGCATAACAACAGTAATAGCTAAAACTTTTAACTAAAATAGCCTCACATGTACTGATAAACTGAAAAAAAGGAAAGAAGAACGAATTCTTAGGAACGTAAATCAAGGTATCGTTGCATGATTCTGAACTTGTAAATATGATATACTTACTGCAAAACTTATTTTCTGTTGTTAAACAATAAAAAACCGAACGGAGACGCTGTAACTGCATCCGAATTTGTGTAGATTACAACAAGAATAAACAATGTGTTTTGCTGAAAGTAGACTAACACAATTAAAAGTAACATATAGTTAAGCAACCACAGACAAGAAAAGCTATCTTAATCCGCGGTCGCTCGCATATATTGTTGTCACGCGATAACGCGCGTGTTAGTTTTTCTAACAATCAGATCATGCACCTTTTCATCTCTTTATACCATAAATCAATTCTTTGTTATTAACAAATAATTATAAATTAGTATAAACATGGTATGGAACATGCCATTTGACGAATTTGTGGATGTTTGCAAGAAGAGCTATAGTACCGACGCACTGACAACGATAGACAAGATGTTAGAACCATTCCGCGGAAGTTTCAAATTCAGGCAGTATATAGCAAACAAGCCTGCAAAATATGGCATCTAGGTACATGCGCTTTGTGATGCCAAAACCTTTTATACGCTACATATGGGAGTACATGCAGGTAAACAGCCTACTGGGCCATATCAAGTAGCAAATAATGCAGAGCCTGTGGTGTTACGATTGATTAGACCGATTGATAGAACAGGCAGAAACGTGACGATGGACAGTTATTTCACATCTATACAACTGTGTAACAAAATGTATGCCAACCATAGATTCACATTGGTAGATACTCAAAGAAGAATAAAAAAGAAATTCCACCGGAATTTCTAGACGTAAAATATAGGAAACTGAACATCAGCATTTGGAGAAAAACCAAGCAACTGCTTCATGTGCTCATACGTCTCAAAAAAATAAACAGAAAAAGAATGTTCTGATGTTATACACCATGCACAGCGACGATTCTGTAGACGCCGACAGTGGCGAAGCGAACAAACTTTAAGAAATTACACTCCACAATTTCAAAAAAGGAGGTGTAGATGTTGTCGACCGTTCGAAATCAGAATATTGTTTTTCAAGAAGAAACCGCTGGCCCCTTACACTGTTTTTCAGTTTTATATACTTCCATATCCGACAGAGAATGTAATGTACTCTGTATAAACAATTGATTCATTCAATTCGTAAAACTCAATATCTATCTACTTTGGTCATAAAAGACGTAACATGTGTTGAACAGGAGAAAACAAACGAACAAAGCCGCATGTTACAAGAAACAGACTAAACAGAACACCAGAGGTGCACCAGACTCGGACAGGCAACCAAGTCAGCCATAGCAGAGCACTGTCTAGAGTATGGCCACACAATGGACTATGACAAAACCAAAATTGTGACACAGACCCCAAGATTCTGGGACAGCATCATAAAGGAGGCCATCGAAATAAAGGTCACTGACAACCTAATAAACCGAGATAGCGGTTACCAGCTAAGCACAGCGTGGAGTCCGGCTCTGTAACTTGTTAAGGCCCAGCGTAAGGGACCAAATAACTCCACAAGAAGTAGAAACGACTCAGAAGTGGCGCTAAGCGGGCACGGACTGAGAATGGAGCGCCTGACACCGGACGGGCCTCAAACACCTGCCATAGCAGCAGATTTCGGCCGAGGCGGGCACGGACGTCCGTTGGAGCATCTGCGCAGCCACAACATCTCAGGAGAGGCGCGAGGCGGGCACGGACCAAGATCAGAGCGCCTAACGCCAGAAGGGCCTCAGACAGCTGCACCGACCACAGATGGTGGACAAGATGGGCGCGGACGTCCGTTGGAGCACAAGGGAAGCCACAACACCTCAGGAGCAGCGCCAGACGGGCGCGGACCACGGAGGGAGCACCCATCGTGGGAGGGGCCTCAGAGAGTTGCCGCTGCCACAGATGGCGGCCGATTGGGGCGCGGACGTCCGACGGAACGCCAGGTAAGAGACAACACCCTACAAGCAGCGCCAGCTGGGCGCTGACCGCAGAGCGCCTAGCGTCTGCTGGGCATAAATACTGGACCAGGTCCTCCAAAAACGGCAGTCTCAGGTAGCACCTGAAGAAGGCAGCGAGTTACGCGGCCGAAATATTGTGCCAGAACGACGCAAACATCCGGCAGTAATCCCGTTTATCCAAAATGTCAAGATCTCGCCGGCAAAGCATGAAGAATTACACCTCATAGGTTAATGGCCGGTTGACCAAATAACCCCATGAACTAAGTGTCGTACCATGTTATAATACCGAAATTGCAGTCATTGGTATATGTTTGTACTGTCTGCAAAATATGTTCTGAACGGAGTATGTAACAACAACTTAATACACGGAAAGTTTATGCGTAGTTGGTGGTTTTTCATTATATTAATTGTTTATGACTTCATAACCAATATAATATATGTCCTATAAGTAGATTTCGAAGGTACATTCCGCTTCATATGTGTACATTGTGTAGAAAATAATTAGTGCTGTAGATATGATAAATTTTAGTGTCATGTCTAATTCATTAGTTTTACTGCATAAGCAGCGGTAAAGTAGTAAGCGACAAACTTCTTTCCGACCGTCACTTTGTTGCTGTTGCAGCGAGAAAAAATTTACAATTATTTGAAATTATGTGCAAAGTTTATTGAAAGTCGCTACTTGCTCTCATTCTTAAATATTGGATGCGTAAATATGCGTTAGTCAGATATCGCATCATGCAGCAGTTCTTTGTTACTCTCATTGTGATGTCATATCTCCTAAAAAATATTTCTACTAATGTTCGTTGAAATCGGTATACTTCTTTAGGAGAAGATGTAGAACATATACAGGCAAACAAGCACATACTTTTATGATTTGTATAGATATAAACATAGAGATAAAAATTACTATCAGCTTTGCACTTCCCACAGTTAAAAATTACAGCATCAGATGTCTCGTAAATCTCGATTGGTGATACCTCGATGACCTTAAAACGTCACAATTTCGCACTGACACAAAACGAATCAATCGGTAGAAAGGAAAAGGAGCAGTACTACAGCCAGATCGCACAAGGCGCACGTAGATAAGTAGAAGGAAAGCGCAAGATATTTAAAAAACACAGGCGCAGGCCTTCAACTATCTGCCAAGGCAACGCCTACGTTTAACATTTGCACCATTTTCGAGACAATTACCTAAGTCCACGCTCCAATTAGCGTCAACAGGATGCAATGTGATAGGCTGCTCAAATACAAATTCCGACTGAAAGCAACGAACTCGAGTCCGAGTCGCTAAATTCCTCCGAATTTCGGTATGCCCAGCACGGAAAAACGCCACCTTCAGGCAGCCAGCCAGGTGATGGACAAGTTAGGGCACACCACGAGGCGTTGTGATATACCTGGCCAGTGGCCACTTCATATTTCTGGCCGCTGGCCGTTTCTTTGCTAACATCGTGTCTTAAACGCGGAAGAACGACAGCAGTGCAGCGTATGTTGAAATGTGGGGTGGGGAGCAGTAGCATATGGCACAGTAGGTGCTGGTTCCCGTGGGAAAGCCTGCCTATGTTACTGGTGCTCTCCTCGTATTGGCTGCTGTATTTCACGTCACGTGATTTCTTTAGAAACTACTTTTGTTTATTATAAACTAAATATTAATTATTCAGAGCTGAGAATTTGTAATAAATATCTCTCAAGGACAGGCTAGTTTTTGACAATTTAAAAGGTTTAAGGTGCCTTCTCTTATTGTAACAAGAGAAGAGTGATTTTGCAGAAGGCGCGTGACGGCCCTTTTATGGCGTGAAATAGAGCGTCAGGTGCCCTCTCTCAACGCGCCACAGTTTCAGTCTCGAGCTGACCACTATACGCGCCGGACCGCGCCGGTCATGAGTAAAGATTTTTGCGTAAATGTGATAACAATCGAGGTCTCAACATTAACTATGGGCAGCATAGGCCGTATCATATTAACAATAGTTGCTAATTTTTGTTATTATTTATTTAATAAATGGCATCCCTGACAATTAAAAATCTCGCGAGTCGCTTATTATGTTTCCATCATAAAGAACTTTAGCCTCACTTGTATGCTGTAGAAGAACCAACGACCTGTGTGCTGTCTTCTGTGCTGGGGACACAACTATAGAAGACAACAGGTTAGTCAGAACTCTATGCTGTCCATAAAGTCTTGGACAGCAACTACAGCAGCTCGTGCGTACTGTAGGGCGGTACAAAAGCACACTGCTACGCAACAGCATCCGCAATGATGTGGAGGTTTTTTGGGGACTTGTGGGAGGAAGCTGTATTTACTTCTCCGTCCGCAATTAAAACTCTAGGAAGCTTGTAGCGTCAGCTGTGCACCTGATGAAAAAGTCAGGCATCATGTTAATATGTCATGAAAACATTCCTCCTGAGCCTGGATCGACAGAATTTAGTCGTTTGAATGTCATAAATTAAAAAATAAATAAATGAATAAATAAATAAAAAACTCTTTCAACTTTTGCTGTCTTCGGGAATGTGTGCATGAAATATCATAGATTCTATAGAGCAATTTGAGTAGCTGTTTGTTTGCTATTTCCCCGAATGAGTTTTGAAATTCCGATGCAATGTAATCTACTTCTTCGGCCGTATTGGATAAATTTCAATTTTTACTGTACTAGTGCATCCCCTAGTCCTCCTACTCTAATTTCGAATTCAGTAATTTATCACGTTGAGAGCGCTGCTGTTGCGGTCTTCAGTCCGCAGACTGCTTGATGCAGTTCACGCTACCCTGTCCTGAGCAAGCCTCTTCGGCTGAGAATAAGAAAGGCAACATACATCCTTTTCTATCTGCTTACTGTATTCGTCCCTCGGTCCCCCTCTACGACTTTTAACACATACATTTTTTCCAATGCTAAGTTCACGATTCCTTGATGTATATGAATGTGCCCCACCAACCTATTCCTTATCTTAGTCAGGATATACCAGAAACTCTTTTTCTCCACAATTCTGTTGAGCACCTCCGCATCAGTTTCGTGATCTAAGCATCTAATCTTCATCATTCTTCCGTAGCACCATGTTTCAAAACCTTCTATCATCTTTCTGTCTGAACTCTTAATCGCCCTCGTTTCACACCCATACTACTCTCCAGACAAACGCTTTCAGTAAATACTTTCCTGCTATTAAATTAATATTAAATGTCAACAAATTTCGCTTCTTCAGAAAAGATTTTCTTTCCGCAGCCATTCTGCATATTATATCTTCTTTAGTTCGGCCTCAGATATTATTTTGCTACCCAAATAACAAAACTCATCTACTACTTTACTGCCTCATTACCTGAAGTAATTTCTTTAGCGTCGTCTGATTTTCTGACACTATATTCAATTACCTTCCCTTTACTCTCGTGTATGTCCACTTTATACCCTCCTTTCAAGACTCTTTCCATTCTATGCAATTGCTCTTCCAGGTCATTTGCTGACGGAATGTCATGTTAAAAGACGCACACGCCTATCTTCTGTTAACAATAACATACATCATCATCACCACGGAAACTTTGAGAAAACTTAAGTATAAACAAAAACCAGAAATTTTCTATCGTACGCCCACACAGTCATACAAAAGGCACATACACAATACACGTGTATACAAAATGTAAACATCAAACACCCGTTCACTCCTACACTCTGTCTGTCGACAGATGAACACAACAGTAAACACTTGAATCTCACGCGCAACCGAGCATAACAGAACATCCAAAAAACAAATGAATAGCGGTAAGTGGTGCCTACACGCAAATGTTAACATTAACTTAACTCACATCAGTAATATTAAGTAAAATACAACTTACAAGCAAGCAAAAAAGAAAAAAACTACGAAACAAGGAACTAAGAAAAAGAAATAGAACCGTAAGTAATAACACAAAATATGCCAGTTTCGAACTCAGAATTGAAAAACCGTAACTATATACTGTTTGTTTTGGCTTGCAGATAATAAGTTGTACAAAATTATTATAAGAAGTAATAAGAACTACAATGTGTGATTTTAACATGGCGTAATGTATGTATATAAAAATTGTGAAAGTCGTTTTCCTTTACCTAATTTTCGGTAAAAGTAAAATAGATAATTTGGTTTGCAAAACCAACCAACAACACAGATAAAGATCTTGTAAAAATCTTAGATGTCTATCAAAAGCCTTTTGTACAGTACTAATATAATTTTCTAAGAAACATTAAAGTTATCCCACTGAAGATAGCACAATATGTGCTGAAACATGTATTTGATACGTAGAAAAATATGTGTGCCTTGCATACGGCAGAATGTCCTCACCATTATTTAAGCAAGCACGGAAGAAAGATTATTGTTCGTATTTATACTTGCATATTGAGAAAGTTTGGACGGTAAATGAAACATTAAACAAATCTCTAAAGTCGAATTATAAGGTAAGGTTTGTTGCATGAAAGGAATACAAAATTTTTCCTAATGTGTAAGGAACACAGAGGGCACGTGGGCACGTGTGCATTTCCAACAGAGCAGAAGCAAATCTTCATTTGTACAAAAGACGTTAGCTTGTGGATGTGTTTAATTTTGACTCGTTTAATAATTACTATTTCTGTGTTCCGCTGTCTAGTTTTGCATCTTCTCTGTATTCACATGGCCAAAACTCAAACTAACATTTCAAAAAAAAGTGACAAGCTGAATAGTCGACTAATTTCATTGTCTCTAGGTATGTGTAGGGGACATCTACATGTATACTTTGCAATCCACCGTAAGGTGTGTGGTGGAGGGTACACTGTACCATAACTAGGTATTTCCTTTCCTGTTCCACTCCCAAATAGAACGACGAAAAAAAAAAAAAAAAATAAAGAATGCCCATATGCCATCATACGAGCCCTAATTTTTCTTATTTGTCTTTGGGATCATTACGCGAAATGTAAGTAGGCAGCAGGAAGATCGTTCTACACTCAGTTTCAAATTCCGGCTCTCTAAATTTTCTCAACAGAATTTCTCGAATAGAACGTCGTCTTTCCTCCAGCGATCCCAATTTGAGTTCCCGGAGCACGAATCTCTACTAACGTTTGCCTGTCATCATTTGCGTCTTGTTTTTTGAACGGGAGTGCAACAGTCTTTGCTTTCTCAGTAGCTTTATAACATTATTATTATAACAAAGTGGAGCTTTTCCGTACTTAATCGACTTTACCGCCACATTATCTATAACCTTTAATTTCCAATGCATTTAAATTTAGCCCACAATTCCTCTACTTCCATTGTACATGCATACATTTATAAATAATCTTTTAATGATATAGATCTACAGTAATCTTCGCCTATGGCTACCGAACCACCACTAATACAAATGGCTCACGGCGCTTGGAATCTTGGACGTGTTACGCGTTAAACATGGAGGTGCAAATAGCACAAATTCGTACATACTTGAGTTATTTGAAGATGCTGCGGCGTAAGGCAAAATAGAAATTATCATATGTGGTGTCTAAGGAGTTTTCTTTCTATAGATTTTTCTTGAAATATTATTGTGAAGTCATTGATACATCAATTCATCTATGATCCCTGATGTCATCAAAAATTGTAATTTATATATTACTTTTCCACTTTCAATCTCTTACATTTGGTGGTTAATATAAAAAAAAACCAAGACCCATGGTTGTTCTTAAAAGCCTTCTAAAATCATACAATGAATTAGATAGCATGTTTGCGTCCAGTATTCCGGTACTTGATCAAAGTGTGTGGTTTGGGATTCTTAAATTTACTCGCCTTTGCTCTGGGTATTAAATTTATTAGATTTTTTTTGTCTGCATATATCAATGTGTGATCCTTGAAAAGAAGTTATATTTATTCATTGTTATTTTAATAATGATTCACAAGGGGAATAGGGTTATATCATTTTAGACATGAGAGTCAGTTTCGTGATATAGATATATGATGATAGTGATAAGAATATTTTTATGACGTTTTGTTCTGTAAGAAAGGTATGTTTATGATGGCTTTCAGTTGGTCAGATTTAAAGAGCTTTGATGAAATGGGAGTATCTTCAGACAGAAAAGTGTAACTTTTAAAGCAGATGACCCACAGTTGGGAATTATCTACTTCGGCACGGTTTTACTTTCATTTCGTTGTGAGTCAGAGTGATTTATAGTCCACAATAATGAATTACATTCTAATCTACCTTTTGTAATGCCACACATGTCAGTTCACTTGAAACTTATATATATATATATATATATATATATATATATATATATATATATATATATTATTTGTGTGTGTGTGTGTCTGTGTGTTACTGATTGGTGCATTACGTTTGCGAAATCTGGCCAAACGTTTATACTTATGTACGGTAAAAAGGTGAAATTATTACCGTGTGTTAAGAACTGGTATTTAACAAAGCAACAAAACAACAAATAAAATCAAAAAATTATGTAAGGAGATTTTTTACATTACACAGATAAAAGTAAAAATTATGTTTAGCGACAAACCTATTAACCAAATTAAAGTGTTACTAACTTTTTCAACATTAACTATTAGTATTTTTTTTTTATTTAAGCTATGTACAACATTAAATTAAAGAATGACTAAAGCACTCTGCAACCAAAATTTTTTTTAATGAAATATAAAATTAGTTATTGTCATCTTAATAACAGAATTTCTAGGCAGTTGTTATTTATCTCCTTTTTTCTCGTGTGATACTAGACAGTATGACAAGAGACCTTTCCCTGTTCATATTATTGTCTTTCTCAGCATTTCAGAACACATAATTTCATTTGACTTTGTGAAGTTTGTGAGCGTGATCTGGGATACATTTTTATAGCACTTCGATGTCTTCTCACAATTTCACAGCATGGATTAATCTTACGTACCATTCCATTAGGTAGGTACCAAGTTCATTCATTTCCAAGCCAGTTTCCTCATGATGCCTCTTACATTTTCCCGTACAGAAAGTACTTATCGTTATCTTTCTTTCTAAAGCTTTATCGTACATACATTTCCCTATACACAATAAATTACGATGGATCATTTTTAACTGGTATGTGAGTAATATCTTCACTTTTCATCAAGATAACTTTCACAGCTTTTCACATTACAGTTTGTACGAACTGCTGCATGTGAATAGTTAGCCAAAATGAGTGAAATCCTAATATGATTTCATTGTGTTACGTCAGAAATATGGCGCAAAGAAACAAACGGAACAGTTCCGAAATGTTTAAAATATTCTGTCAATAAAGGTACTGGACCATACGAGATATTTGCACGGTTTGGTAGGCATAGCAGCATGCTGGTTGCGCCAAGCAAATATGCACAAGGGCAATACTGTTGAAGGCATAGCAAACAAGTCAGTAAACTGAATTACAGAATCGGAGAAAAGTACTCAAAAAGCATTTAACATTAGCAGGAAATGAATGAATACTTAAATGTTATTTATAGATCACAAAATGCAGAATCTCACCATTCAAGCTCAAATTTTACGGCCTAAATTCGATATTTCAGTATCACATTAAATTTTCTTTGTATTACACACCTTCAAAGTCCTCCCCTGATAGAGACCTCCAACGTACTATTTCTACTAACTCTTCTCTCCTTTACGTTTAACAGTGGAATTGTCATTCAATTCTTAATTTAACAACGTTGCTATTAATTTCGTCAAAGGATACGCAAGCTGATTTAGTTCTCCGACGATCATTTCTCACAACATCTACATTTAAATCTAAGTTACAACTCTTCAGTCCAATCTTAAGTAGTTGCCAGAGTTCATCGACTATTGTATAAGATCTTTTCGAAAGTTCCTTTAATTTTTTTCCTTGACATGAACGTTTGATTTGATTCATAGGAGACTCACTCCTTTAACATCCGTTCCATATGTATGACAAGCTTGCTTAAAAGTGGATTTGATATGTAATACTACTTCAGACAATTAACTTTTGGTGAAGCCAATGCACTGTTATAGGACCTCTTTTTTTTACAATGTATGATCTACCAAGTAGCGTTGGGAAGTTCCATGAGCTTTTCGTGGGTGATGCAGTTACAGATAGAGAAGTCATAAAATATTCTGCAGAAGAATCAGAATGTCGGACTACTGAAACTTGGTACAAAGAGTTGCACTGTTGCGTATTTCGAGTATGTAGACAGAAAAATCGTTTATCGTACAATTAGATGATTGCGTGCCAATGTATGAGAGCAGCTACGTCCATAAAATACGACCGATTCAGGTAGCGTAATGGTTACCACGCACTGGGTGCGGTTCAAATCCACTTCCGGCCATCCATATTAAGGTTCTCCGTGATATTCATGAAGCACTCCAAGCAGAACCTTGGACAATTCCTTTGAAAGGGCACGGCCTATATCCTTCGCTATCGTTAGTAAAACAATCCCAGCTTGTGGTGTGTTTGTAATGACCACGCTATCGACGGGAAGTTAACACCTAATACTCCTTCCCATGTTTCCCATAAAACATAAACTGTTTAAGAAAGTAAGCCACATCTTGGGACGAGTAGCTGCCAGATTATATATATATATATATATATATATATATATATATATATATGTGTGTGTGTGTGTGTGTGTGTGTGTGTGTGTGTAACTTAAGTGTTTGAGCTTGTCATAAAAAATGAAAAAATGAATTAGTTCGTTGAAATCGATAATCATAACCGGATGAAACAGGAAACTGAGGAAAGTGCCAAATTAGCCTCTACCACACCATTTCATTGACTGATTGATTGGTTTCGGGTTCAAGGGACCAAACTACACTGGTCATCGGTCCCCACACACTTTCAAGTGGCTTGGGGAGAATAGTTGTAGATTTACTGCTTTTAATAAGTAGCGTGAGTCATGAAGATCGAAGCAGCATTCTTGAATTGACTAAATAAAAGTAACCAATAATAAAGCAATATTGCAAAGGCAGTGGCTTCGGTTGCACTGTTTGACTGGGATATTTCAGATTATTACAAACCCCAGACATGTAGAGAAGCATCAGCTTTGTGAAGCTCACAGTTAATAAATAGTAGGACGCAGTCTCATCCGGTGTGAGACTGGACGACTATGGATAGAATTCTAAGACGCTAATGTAAGTCGAGGACTCATAGTCCAGGGTGTATCTTATATGTTTTATTTAATACCGCACCAAACATGTTTCACGACTTTTAAGACGAGACGTTGATGAAATTTGGCCAAACATTGTAATTTTCAATTTATTTATACTGACGGAGATTTATGTAAGCGTTCTATTCTTTCTTCATTCAGTTATGCCACGATCACAAAAAGTGTATAAAAAACTGGATAAACTGCGTTTTAATAAGTTAGTGAATAGAAGACGTGAAAAAAGACGATAAACCAGCAATGAGTAGATTCCAGGTAAGAACATCTGATGAAAATGTAAACTCGTGTCCTAGCACCTCCAAGCGAAGAATTGGGTGAATGGTGCATACTATAGTGAGGAATGTCGATACACAGCATTTAGATTAATTGATTCTGAAACCAAAACCCAGAATCCAAATGAGTCTCTAAATTCATTCATATGGGATGATGCCCTATAACCACATCTGCATCTGATAGAGTTATCAGAATTGCAACTTATAATGCAATTCTTTTATTTAATGATGGCAACGACTGGAGGATGAAAGTATTAGAAAGAATGGGCTTCTAGATAGGAAATTTTACTCAAGACATCCTGAGAAAATTAAATTTACAGCGCATCTCAGCAACTGAAAAGTCAGTTGAAGACCTGGCAAAGGAAAGAAGACAGAAAACAAGAAACCAGAAGCCTTGAAGGGAAAGGCGACCCAGAGTACAAATGTGGTGCTTTCTGAAGAAAAGGAAAAAAGTAAAATAAGGAAAAAGTAGGTTGAACTTTAAATTGTGTGTCTCGAAAGTTTTTCAAGTTTATGTTTCTTGTCCTCAGATACTTTGAATGCTAGAATTAAGAAATTTTGTACACATATTTCTGCAAACATAATAAACGTTGTTTCAAGAGAAAAGTTTGTAATTCTGATTGTAAGCTATGACATGGGGCAACGTGCTTGGATTTTTGCATGAAATAAAAATTGTACTTGTGGAATTATAATTAAACATTATGATAATTTTCCTTTTTCACCTATTCCAAAAACTTCATGAGAGAAGATTACAATATATAAAGAGATAAAACAGAGAATTTTTTGTAGTAATCTCTTGAATACTTTCTGAAAAAAAGGAACATACATTATTTTTTGAAAATAAAGTTGCAAATTTCATGTTAAAAATGGATATATGTAATCAAAGGATCTTATATGTTAATGTGTTGATTTCATGTAAAGCCTGGTACAAAGTTTCATTGCCATATCTCCAAAACTGTGGATGTGGTGCATTTTTGAAATAGTGTGTGTTTTTCAACAACGTTCCCCCGTAAGTGTTTATACCTAATCAGCTGTGTTTCAAAACAATATTATGAAATAGTAGTAACACGAAAGTATTATTGAGTTCTTTCTAGGACATTCTCTAAATTCGCTGGATAGCTTTATGCACTAATACAGATGACTCTACTATCCCGTAAACAAGTTATGAAGAGGGGTGCATTGGTAGAGCGGTCACTTGAAATCCAGTGACTCGTGTGAAACGGTTACGGATGTGATAATTGCCGTACGATGGGAAAATCTAGAGATTGAGCACGGAATGGTTGTTGGAGGTATACACATGTAACATTTCAATTTGAAATTTCGTTGGTACTCCAATATTCCGAGGTCCAATGTGTCGGGATTGGACCGTAAATACAAAATTTTAGGCATTACACCTCTCCGCGGGCAACGCAATGACCGAGGCAATGGCTTTTGCGTGTATACTTCGTTCACCGAAACGAGAGACGTAATGTAAACACAGTGAGGCGCGTGACCAGGGGTGGACAAAACAGGAAGGTCGCCCAATTTCGCTGAATCCGTTTCAGTTGTAAGATGTGTGTGTTGTTATATAGCAGTGATAACAGGTGTTGACTGTCAACATCTCAAGACTAGTAGTTGAATCTTAACGTAAGTATTAGTGTTTACGATAACATTCAGCATTCGTAGTCTATGTGTATCTTTCTATCTCTCTCTCTCTCATTGGTACCACGTAAGAGTAACCTCATTATGTGATTCTTCAATTTGTGTCCACCCAAGAAGCATTTAAAAATGAAGTAATAAAGTTCTTTAGAGAAACACATGGTTCCTAGTGTGTATAAAGTGCAGCTGTTCTGTCCAGAACAGTCAATGACTGATACTGTTATGAAAACAGTCAATAGAAAGCCACGCACGCTTTGAAGCCTCCAAAGAGAGAGAGAAAAAAATTACGACCATGCCTTCAGAACGTTTGATGACTTTGACTGAAATGCGAAACGAAGAAAAAATTTTGGCAAGAAATTTGTATCACTTCACAAAGTGCTTGTTGTGGTAAGCGAAGCTGTAGATTCGGGAAAATTTTCGGAGAGAATCGCTTTTCATAGAGTATTAAAACAAATAAATTGTTAATGTTTGGCTTCTAATAGCACTGTTACTTATATAACAAAACACTCAACTACCTTACACCTGAAACGGATGCAGCGAAATTGAGTGAGCGACCCTGTTTTGTCCACCCCATGTTATTCGCCTCGGTGTGTTTACAGTACATCTATCGTTTTGGTGAACGGAGTATATATGTCCTATTAACCAAAACCAATGCGTGAAATAACCACAGGAATCAATATTGCCACTATGACGAACATAACCGTAATAACAGTGTTCTCAATTTGTCGATAGTTTGCTGTGGAAGCAGTCAACCATCTCGAGTGCCTTTGCTAATAGAACAACATGGGAAATTGTGTCTCGTTCAAGTGACTCCCGTATACAGTTGGTAGGAGCTAAATGTAGGATTAATATGTGGTGCAGACATCATCAGCCATGCATTCAAGCTGTCAACAAAATGATGTGCGCACAGCTATGGGACCTAACTGAAGTGATCATCGGTCCCTAAATTTACAAAGTACTTGAACTAACTTTTACTAAGTACCACACACAACCATGTCCGAGGGAAGACTCGAACCTCAGACGGGTAAAGGCTGCGCACTCCTAAAAAAAGGCGCTTTAGTGCCGACGGCTATTCCCGCGCGGCTCTAGCTGGAGACATGCCCGGTGGTGGTGGATCTGTAGTGATATATGGTGTTTGAGCTGGATAAAATGTTCAAATGTTTATGAAGCTTCTGGGACTAAACTGTGGGGTCATCAGTTCCTAAACGTACAAACTACTTATGTACTACCTTATACTAAAGAAAGCACAAACTTCCATGCCAGAGCGGGGATTGGAACCACCGACGGGGTGAGCTGGATACCCTGATAAAAATAAATCTATAATTTACAGGAAATATTCTGCTAAAAGAATACTTTTTTGAGCCGTTCATATACTTAATGTTCCCAGACAATGAGAGTATTATTGTAGAAATAATGGGCAATTTTACCGAGCCACTGAAATATATAGTTGTTTTTAAGAACATTCTGAAAAATTGCAGTGAATTATCTAGCTACCCATACGACCCGACTAACATTCACGGCACATATGCGAAAGTCACTAGGTGCACAAAATCCTGGACAGGAAGGACTTTCGCCGTTTTGGTGTGCTAAAGAGGCGGCGTGGCTTAGTATGCCTAAAAGTACTTCCAACAACACGTCAAGAACTTGCTATACATCGACACACTAAGCGTGGTTAAACGTACTAAATGTGTTCAAATGAAAAGGTATGAAACGACCGACTACAAGTAATTACCAGAGGCTTGAACACAACTATCGCACAGTTTTAAGGAGCCGAAGGATTCCTTTTCCCAGAAGTCCTGTGGCTGTGAAAGGAGCCATTCCTCTACTGTGCTTCAATTACTTGTCCGAGTTTGTTAGGGGCGAAACAGATGAAAATCACAGGGCAATATGACAGGGCTGTAGGGCGAACTATCAAGCTGCTACCATTTGAATTTGGCCAGAACATTTTGTGTGACCCTGCAAGACGTTTGGACGCGCGTTATCATGGAGTAGAATCACTCCCTCCTTATGCAGTCGTAACTATTGGGATTTGGTACTATGTCGAAACTGTTAGCCAAAACCCCAAACCCTCTTTCAAAATTTGATACTTTCAAATAGATCTAGAGCTTAATGTATCCATCAAATGACATACACCCACAATTCTGCAGCTACTATCACCCTGCACAATAATTTACACTCTCAGAAAATCCAATGTAAAATGCATAAATTATTGTAAAATGAGCAAGTGGTGGCAATTCTATAAACTAACAATGTAAAAGTACAGTTAGAGAAATTTCCATAAATAAGAAAAATAATACTAGTGTATGTATAAAACCAACCCAGTTTTGTTGTTAGCCTAATCTACACTATTTGTTTTAGTGTACATTCTGAATAGAAAATTTTTTTAATGAACAGCGATCAGCGTGGCTTATCAGTTTATAGCTGCGATGGCAGGAGGTCGAAGTTGGTTTCACTTTCACAGTGCTGATGATATCTTGAAGAACACCCCCGTTGACTTAGAAACGGCGCCAGTCTGTTCTATCGTCCTTACAGTACATCTTTATTCTGCAAGTCGTTTTAGGCGCAGTAAATCAGTTATTTTTGGAAACATTTTTGTTTCACTTATGGGGAACAGCACTCTTATTGAAATTTATGTATTAAAAACAATCTGGAGTGCAAAATTTTTTATTTTCTTCCGAATAATTTCGGTCTTATTTTAGACCGTCTTAAGGAAATTAAGCTCCATTGATGGTGTGGAGCTGGGAGGAAACTTGGAGCGTTCTACTGCATCATTGCAGTGACTAGTCGGAATTTTTTTTAAGTACTCCTCCACATCTGAACATTCTTTTCTCCCTCACCAATTCAGCTACAATGAAGTTCGGATTCACCTGTATTGTTACACTGGTCAGATGAATAGATAGCTTTATCCGTTTCATGCGTCTCTGTCCACAATCCATACTTCATATTCCATCGCACACGAAACTACTGTCAGTGCGTCACTTAAATCAAACATTTGTGGAGATTAATCTCACAGATTAACGCAGTTCACCGCCAAACAACAACGTGCGTACTTCAGTTGACACCCACAGCCTGACTGCTACTATCGAGTCTTTCTGCCCGCTTTCACTCAGTGTATAAATCAAAGCATACATTTAATTTACTTAATATTCCTCACGCAACTAACATGAAAAATTTACAAATAAAGAATCATAAACACCTTAGTACATAAAAAGCCTAACTCATTTTCAAAGCACATAAGTAAATTAAGCAGTGACAAATCATCTTGTAACGAAGTTACTTTCAAAGCATCTAACATAACTATTACGGCAAACTGCCAAGTACTTGAATCGTCCAATGAAATATAGAAAGAGGAAAAAGTAAAAATAAATAACTGAATAAATAAATAAAATAAAAAGATAATAATTAAATTATTAAAAAAATGATGCAACCTACACTTACTGATACCTTCACACAGTGCAGACCGTTTGCTCTCGATGGACTTGTGTTCGCTACGAAGTGTCTCACAGTATATATGTTAGTTATTTTTCCGCGCTTGAGGATTTCGATGAGCATTGCACCTCAGACGTCGGAAAACATGGTATGTATCACCTCAACTGCTGAAGATACAGCCTTGAATTCTTTAAGAGAGATGGCGGCGCATGTTTCGCGACCATAGATGTTGAAATAAGTCATCCCAAAGCGGCATATTCAAATTTCAATCGGTTTTGATGTTAAGCCGTTTCGTATCTTTTAATTTGAACTCCCCTCTTAATCTTAGAATACTTTTGTTATGTGACTGTAAAATCGATGTAAACACTTCACTACTGCTGTTCAAATATAGCAATCATTTACCATACACTCTTAAAGTACTTAACATCAAATCGGGGGTAACAATTTGAATAGATTTTAGTTACATTACCTTAATACTAATCTGCACTGAGTCGCCGGAGATAACTATCAATTACACCGTAATAATAAGAACTAGTATTGCCTGTGGTCGAAAATTAACCAATTGTGTTTACAATGGTCACTGGGGGGAAAATTTTACGTATCATGTTGGCGGCCTCACGTGATTATGTTGGCAATATCAACAACACGATAGAAAATTGTTGCCCATTTGTTCGAACCACATACAATGACTCGATTAGGGTATAGTACAGACCATGAAGTAAACAAATAATGCTGTTCCTGCTTTATGGTTGACAGGTTCTTGTATGTACCCTGGTCCGCTCAGTAAAAATAATTGACCTCGTAAAGCGAAGATTCCTCGAGAAAACATCAGCGTTGTCAAGCGATTGGCTAAAATGAAGACTCACAGGATTCTCACTATTCAGCATCTGTTGGCAACATTATCATAGGAGACCGCTGGGATATTTGGTAAAATTTATCCGCTACTGGGTGGTACGAAACGGTGCCTTTTACTTGTTTAGGAAAATGCCTGACACAAAACAACAAATAAAAACGGAAGTGTATACTTCTCATGCCATTTTCGAATTATATAACTTTCATTAGCCTAATATTTGAAATTGAACTACAATTTCGGTGTTCCTATATTTATACAACGCCAAGTAATAATGTTATTTCCATACTGGGATATTCAGAATTCCAGAGCTGACAACATGTCGACTTCGTAGTTCCATACGTGCACCGCTAGATCCCGCTCCCGGCGCATCGTCATTTATATCGGCATTCTCGACTTCGTAGTTCCATCCGAGGACCGCTAGATGCCTCTCCCGGCGCATCATCCTTTATATCGGCATTCATATGAAATCCATTTCCTTTAACCACTCTTAATCACTGAGAAAATGAAGCATTTGAACGGCACAAGAAAGTGAGTTAGGAGCACCCCATGTTTCGATATTCACATATTTTAATGCTGCAGATGCGCTGCATTTCAGCGTCTTTGGTCGAGGTGAATAGCCAATCAGCGAGCTGATTGTTAGAGAATGTAGAACTTGATCCAAGCTGTAGATAGGAAAATTTCTACTTCCTTTCGCCACTTTTAATGGCTAAATGCACACATAATATTTATATTCGTGAAATCTACGACAAACAATCTTTCGAATTATGTAACTTTCATTGGTCTTCTTGTACGAATAAATTAGTAATCTGTAACACAATTTTCGTGTTAGCGTATTTATATAATGATGTTTTGTTGACCGAGTCAGGAATCGCCTTGTACACGTTAATGTCCCAGAGAACTCTTTTAAATGTAGACGTAAATTTCATCGACGTCTCAGTCTCGATTGTTTCAGTGTGCCCAAATTACTTCTGAATAGAATCCTTTAGTCGGCTGTCCCGTCCATTTTAAACGCTGAAGAGCGGCACTGTTTAGGAGAATTGACGTTGCAGGAAGGCGCGTTCTTTCTGCTCTAATTGTGGCCGCCAGAGTCCGCTTTAATTCGGGCCTTGGCGTGTCCGCCTCTTGTTTGACCACACCCTCTACGAAACAATACGACAGGTGATTGCGTCAGAGTCTTTCTTGCGTCCGCTGATTTCCTGTCCATTCAACAGTCCATTTGGCCCACCTCTGGCCGTGGGGAAAAAGGGAGTAGGTAGACTGTCAAATATGGAACCTTGCGCCCATTCTCTCTGGCTCTCTGTGAAGTCGGAATCTCTCGTTACGAAAGAGCGGAAATTTTGTTTCGTTATTGTTCTGGCGGGCGGACAGTCGCGCGGCGGGAGTGCTCGTGAAAGAGTCACACTAAACTCTGTGCGTACCCGTTATAAATTTAAGAGGCAAAAAGTGCATGGAATTGATTGTGCGGAGCCAAGCATTCAAACGCCACACTGGAACTGGGAAATCTGAAACGTTGCCGTTACGAAAAAGGGGAAAAAATAATTTTGAAAAAAAATCTGGAAACTCTGACACCACAGCAGAATAGGATGGCACAAAAGATAGCATTCACATCAACTTTTGTCGCAAGACTTTCCCTACTACCGTTTACAAACTGATTTCTAAATAACTTCAGTTTGCGCAGTTTACTGCATTAAACGCTCCTCATTAATGGGCGAAGGATATAATATTTCCACCGTCAACATTACTGTATATGAGAAAGGTACTGTAATCACGACGAATTGTCATAGTAGGCCCATTAATTCCCAAGCCAAATTGTTTCCTTAATTTTCAAAAGGCATAATTTTTTTTTTTTTTTTTTTTTTTTTTTTTAGCGTGAAGCTTGGCATGTGTCATTCTGTTTTTTTTTTCTTCTTTAACCGATTTATACTTTTCATCTGCCTCCCCAAATCAGATAGACCTAATTGAATCATTTCATAAACTTCACGAAATTTCAGTAAATTAAGAACAAAAAATATGTACATGATCAATTGTCACTGCATTGGGAAGACTATATAGCTGTCCCCATCCGCTTTTCAAACAAAATATAAAAAACAATGAAAATCGTCACCGAAATAGAAATAATTTTATCAATGGCGATAAGCAACTCCTTTTCAATATATTTGAGCTGAATCATTTCATGTGAGAAATAAATTTGGTAGAATGCTAAATTTTGGTATCTTAGTTGTCACCCCACCCCAACCCCCCCAAAAAATGCAGTCCCAAGTAACTAATGTCCTACCGTTATTGTTATATTTTCCAGTGAATAATAAGTCAAAATTGTTTTAATTTATTTCAATTTCATTTATTTACAGTCTCAAAATCAAATGTTCAAATGTTTGTAAATCTTATGGGACTTAACTACGGGATCATCAGTCCCTAAACTTACAAACTACTTATGAACTACTTACGAACTAGGACGGCACAAATATCCATGCCTCGAGGGGGGATTCGAACCCCCGACCGTAGTGGCCGTGCAGACCGTGACTGAAGCGCCTCAGTCCCCTCGGCCACCGGGGCCGGCAAAAGTCTCATTCGTCCATCTATCAGAGGTTACTGATTATGAAGTATTCTAGTTGATGACGCCTATACAGCCAACTTTTTCAAAGATAAATGTAGGAACAGTGAGGCAATACTCACATTACGTCTTATCTTAGAGCAAAGTGAAACAGTACAGTTTGTAACCTTTCATAGTTTTGACAGTTTACAATCGAATCGATTCGTTCGATAATATCAATTAAAGTTGGTGCTGTTAATGATCATATCTATGCAGGTCATTTATTTATTGTCAACTTCATTACGTCATGGAGATGGAAGTAGGAATGCTTGTTGTAGACTGTGAAATAACAAGAAAAACAAGGAGCCAGGCTTCACAAATTGTTCAAATGTTTGTTAAGCTTATGGGACTAAACTACGGGGTCATCAGTCCCTAAACTTACAAACTACTTACGAACTACCTTATACTAAGGACGGCACAAATATCCATGCCCGAGGGGGCATTCGAACCCCCGACCGTAGTGGCCGTGCAGACCGTGACTAGAGCGCCCCAGTCCCCGCGGGCACCGCTGCCGCTGCCCATATGTGTGTGCATGAGATGTGATTCGTTGAGACATGAGTGCGGTAGCATCGTCTGCTGAGCGATAGTTAGTGCATGCTTCGAGAAAAGTTTGCCAACTTCTGGTTTGTACGACAATTCCAGAGAGGTTACTTAGAGTCTTGGAGGTGTAAGTCGATAACATGTAGTCGCAAGCAGGTGTAAAGTTTGGTAGGTGGCTCGATTTGGTGGCAACCAATGAGAGCGCGGCTACTAGCGAAGTTGAAGGGAAAAGTCGGTTGAGAGGGAACGTCCATGTTAGCCATAGGTGGTCGGAACTCTGGCTGAATAGGATGTAAGTATCAGTAGCTCCGAGGTAAAAGGTGGAAAATGTGTGAAATTTGTGAATTGTACAACAACAGTCTTCTTAGGACTAACACCCAGATCCTGTTTTCTGCACCAGTTTTGCACAATGTCCAACGCACTTTGTGCCATATTCTTGAGTGTTTCAGCAAATTTTGCCAAGTATTACTTTGACAAGATCATCTGCGTATCGTTCGCAATAGTACCTCCCTTGACTTTAATTCTCCAATGAGATCATTCACCACTAGATTCCACAATAAAGGGGAAAGAACTCCTCCTTGTGGGCAACCCCTAGTGGTGTTGATTACCATTTTTCATTCATCATGTTAGCCTCTACTTTTCTTCCACTGAGCATGGCCCTAGTCCACCTACATTGGTCATGCACCTCTGATGCCCTAACCATGGAATCGAAGGTCGTGTTGCTAAAAGCCCCCCTCGATGTCCAGGAAGATACAGAGGGCTATTTCCTGAAAGTGTAGTGCTTTCTCCACCTTCCCAACGCGTTGGTGGAGACCTGTCTCACATGATTTACCTGGTTGATATGCACGTTGGTTAGAATGTAGAGGAGCCCAACCTCCTTTCTCCAACATGCACATTAATCAGCTTTTCCAATGTCTTAAGAATGAAGGAGTACAGGTTGATTGGTCTCATATCCTTGGCCTTGGTATGATCAATTCTCCCTGATTTTGAAATGAAGACAACCTTCACTGCCCTCCAGGCATTGGGAATGATTCCTGCTGCTAGGCTAACCCTGAATAACCTGCATAGGCATCTAATAAGATTTTCTCCCGCTTGTTGCAGGAGAGCTGGAAAGATTCCATCCGGGCCAGGTGACTTGAACGGTTGAAATGTTCCCACCGCCCATTGGACCTTACTGAAATCGACACACTCCTTGGCCAAATCCCAGTCCTCTTTGCGAATACCTGAGAAGCGTTGTCTCTCAAGAATATCATTCTGGTCTGAGTTACCACCCAGAGTATAATGAGGAAAGTGAGTCTTTAGGAGCCGTTCCAGCGTTTCATGTGCTGTCTTTGTATACTCCCCATCCTTCTTCCTCAATGTTCCTCCTGGATTAGTTGGTACCCTAATGAGGATTTTATGAAGTCTCGCTTGAGCAGCCGTGCCCTCCACTTCCTCACAGAATACCTTCCAGGATGCCTCCTTTGCCCGCCTGATGGCAAGGTTCTAATTGACGAAGGCCTCACGATACTGTGCCCATTGTTCTTTGCTCGCATCACCTTCCAGACTGGTGGAAAGCAACTCTTTATCATATTTACCACATATTTCTGAAGTGTTTGACAAATATTAGTTTTCAAAACTAATAATTTAAAACGTCACCGAAACAAATATTGTATAGAAGCATATTAATCCACCTTATTCACTAGAACAATTTCTACAGATTGTTTCACAAAATATCTTTTATTTCGATCTAAAGGATGCAATATTTCTCAAATTCCACCAAAAGTACTATGTATACAAATGATACTAAATTCAGCATCAAAACCTACAGAGAATATTTATTTAACTAGATTATTTCGTCATATCACTCATGATAGTGAGACCATAAACTTCAAGAAATTAGGATAAGTAAGAGTTGTAGCTGACTCCATATTTTAAACACGAATATATGCAAAACATGGTGTACCATCTATAAGGTATATTTCGTAAGAGATTGTTCACATTAACTTCAGAGAGTGTTCTGTTACAAAGTGCAGTGACTATCTGGCCAGAAGCTGTATGAACGTGTCTCAAATCGAGTATTGTGGGAGATGATGGAACGACAAGTGACACATGCGACCTGTCAAACTACTTATAAGGATAGGTGGAGATGGTGAGTTTATTAGTTTCTATAAATTTGTTGAAATCTGGAACGTAATCCATACTGGGGTGTCAAAATAATATAACATTTAATTTGAAAACTAGGTGGTGTAATTCAACCAATGTTTTGGAAAATCATATATGCATTGGGAAATGTGAGAGATGAAAGAAAAATAGAAAGAAAATATACACAACAGATAAGGCTCTCCTGTAGTTGACCCATATTAACTGGAGAACAAGGATGAGTACTACAAAATAATAATAACTCCGCTTTAATTGAAAATAAAGGATAATTTTCATTTATCTAAGATTATAAAAGTAGATGAGCAGAGTTTATATTTCATCTTTGTTAACATGTTTGTGATGATCTTAGAATAAGACGAATGAAAATTAATTGCTAATTTCTATTTATTACAAATGTACAAAGTTTAATTCAAAACATATAGTACAAAATGCCACTCAGATATTAAATTCACATTTTAACATGTACGATGTTTGTCACACATACTGTTTTCGAGATACCTACGTTTATTAATCGTTAAATATCGGTACATAAACATATCTCGAATTCTGTATTTGCTGATGATCGTGTAACAATTGCTGTAATACAGGCATGGCTTTGAGGTGAATAAGACATTAATTAAATGTGATGCATGACGTGACAGACTTATACCCATCGCATTACATATGAGCTCACATTTATTGAATTACACGTTGTACAATTGTATAATTTTGAAGGTATGGATTCATTTACATAATTGCTGTATGCCAGTATAATCTGTTGCTAATAGAGTTGGTACTAAAGAAGTAACAGGTTAAAGCCTGGTGCATTATGGAGCGGTATTCCTTAAACGTTACCATGTCTTCATCTCATGAACTACATATCGTACGGTGGTATAATTTCCCACCTAAATTCAGCTATATATGTGTCTATACTGTCTGTAAAATTTCCTGCGTGTAAAATTTTAAGTGTAGAAATTATAAGTTGTAACGTCTTACCTAATGCCATAGTTTTACTCCAAGTGTAATAAAGGTTTGAATTATCTTTTTCAATTTTGTTGCAATTCGGTGAGTAGTTTCATTCATATTCAGTGTATGAATAAAATCTCGTTTCATCGTGTCGTAGTTTTTTTTTTTTTTTTTTTTTTTTTTTTTTTGGCAACTCGTAATGTTAATGACATTATATCTCCTTAACCATTTTCGCATGCGATTCTTACCACTACAGCAATTGTTACCTCATGATGAGAAATATGTGTACCAAATTTGCTTGAAATCGGTCCAATAGTATAGGAAGAAACGTCCGACATTGTCACGAGATGCAGCAATTTTTCTCGCATCTCTTTGCTTATGAGGTCACTTCTCCAGAACTATGTGTTGTACGTAATCCTTACACTTACGGCGACCCTCTTTCTGGTTTGAGGATCAAGTATGCAAAAATCTAGTGAAAAGAGACTAAGGATTTGTATGCATTACGTACACACATACATACGGACACACTGCTTTATACACGAGTATGAAGATTGATTGAAGCAAAGTTTAATTGATCTTTTTTCTACCCAAGTTCACGATCTCACACTTTTCATTATTGAGAGCCATCTATCCAATGGAGTTGATGATGACCGTGTAGTATTTATGGCTTTTAGACCCCAACTGAGCAAGTTTTTATGTGACACCACTTGGACGACTGTCGAGTTGATGATGATGAAATGATGAGGACACCGCAACACCCAGTACCCCAGTGGAGAAAATCTCCGACCACACCGGGAATCGAACCCGAGCCGAATGCGTAGTAATCTGCCACGCTGTGTACTGGACTGCAGAGGCGACCTAACCTCAGCAATACAGGGCAGTGAGACTGTCTACCACGACGATGCCTTCGCGTATCATTCTTAATAGTTATTCCTATTCGCCGCACTTATTTTTTTCTTTATATTTATTTCAGGGAGTGGTGCCCACCTCCTCCTTACGAACGCCATTGCAACTACCAGATTTAGTACCATACACGCACCTATATCGTTCGGGGATCGGTTTCAGACCTTTAAACCTGGAACGTTAGATATCGGTTCTGTACACTTACATCATTACATAAATACGCTAAAATGAAACTGAATGAATACTAATCACATAAGAAGACCAATGAAACGTACATATTTCGAAAAGTGGTTTGTCATAGATGTTGCGAATATAAAAATTATGTGTCCTCGCGGCTGTTAAGACGTAAAAAGACAAAGAAATTTTAGGATGATACTTCAAATTCTCCATACGTTTTGCCACTATATTATAACCCAACTAGCTTTACCCGGCACGTTACTACCGCAGAAGAAACAATTGTGCAAATAACGTTTGAAATTTGGAAGTGTTAGCTTTTATAAACAAAATATCGTTTGTCGATTAACTGAAAAAAAAAATGTAACGCAACATTTATGGGCATCGAAATAGGTATGGCACAATAAAACGTTGATCTATTTGTTTGTGATACATTCAAGTATCGCACTACTTCAACTGTCCTTCAGATACATTTGCCGGTACGACGCGCGCGCCACCTACTGTAAGATAACAGTACTGTATCCATAACCTTCGCGTAGGAGCAAGAAGTAAGTTGACCAAGTTTTATCGCAAGCAGATGAAAGTCATGGTGCCGCATAAAATACCAACAAATTAACATATATGATGTTTCCAATCTTCCATTAGTCTATGTGCTAATTCCCTTAGTTCATCTCTTCCCCCCTCCCCCCCCCCCCCCGGTCTCCTTCTGTTCCTTTCTCTGTCCATTTCCTTTTCCTGTGTTCATCTCCTTCCACCTGTTAACATCTCTTATACATCTCCTATACTCTGTCTATGCCTTTTTCCTCCCTCCCCTTTCTCTCCCTCCTGTATATGAAAACATACATACATGCACCAGGTTTCATGGTGACTGGTCAAACTGTGTCAAAGTTGCAAGGTATCCTCCGCATGCTAAATTCACTGGCTTGTAGTTTATAAAAATCTCCTACATGAAAACATACATCTATGTGCTGACTTTCATGGTGACCAGTCAATCAAATGGGTTGTTTATTGTAATGTACCCTACGCCAGGCACCCGCGGAGGCTTACGAAAGGTAGCCTATATATTAATTCTGGGTATACGCTATCTTCATTGCAGATTTCAATAATTCCGTGCAGGATTTTCAGCGTGAAGAGCAATCAACGTGATAACATACTGTAAATACCCTCCGCCATGCGCCGTATGGTAGCTTCCTAAAGATATCTCATGCGCTGGTTGAGGGTATAAGCTGACTGCATTCCAAATTTCTTTCAAATCCGGCCATCTGTTTCAGCGTGAACAGAAAAAGGAATTAACACTTTTTAAGGTACCCTCCGCCACGCACCATATGGTGGTGTGCAAAATGTAACCCATGTATTAATCAGGAGGAAAGCTACCTCTGTTCCAACATTTATTCATATCCGTCCAGCCATTTCAGCGTGAAGGCATAAGAAACGAATTAACTAATTGTAAAGCACCCTTCGCCATGCACCATACGAAGTTAATTTTAGACTGCCTACAACCTTCCCGTGAATGCAAGCAATGAGTTCTGTAGCAGTCGGATGTACGGTATGGTCTTGCATAGAATGCGAACAAAAACACAAATAACATTAATTTTTATGTACAAGATTTATTTTCAAATTCTCATTAAAAACCGTACGTTGGTAACAACAAATCATTTCTGATGGTGGTTTTCACCCAAATTATTCGGTACGCTTGGTATGTATCAAAGCTGACAGCCAAAAAACCGTCATTTAAAAATCTGAATGAAATATGTTTTCCTCTGAAGCATATTTTTTAATTTTTTTTTATAAATTGCTCACATAAAATTCACAATGTGTGAACAATAATTATGTTTAATTTTTTTTTCTATGATGATCACCCTGAAAATAGTAACAGAACTTCCAGAGAGAACGCTAGAATTTTCAGAAATTTTATTTCATTCGAAACTTCGCCGAAATCTGAAAATGAACTGTTTAGTCCCGTAGTTAATTAATTGAAATGAATGTAGTTAATCTGAATATATTATTACTGCACTGATAAAGTGAATTGTTCAATCATACTTAAAAATTTCATCAGGATCGGAATAGGACTGTAGAATCAGACGAAGTCCATGTGTAAAGTTTTCTCCGTCATGCACCATCCAAAATTTTATGGGATAATGATCTTCCTCTTGTTTTGAAGTTCCAGTGTCCAAAATGTCACGAAGATTTTAGGATAAATAAAGTGTCCTTATTCTCATGTCGCATGATGTCACAGATTTTCAGCCTTATAATTGTTTATTGTTTATCTCATGAACTATACGTCGTAAGCAGTTCTTATCCCTACGTCAATTGTTACCTCACGGAAGGAATATGTGTACCAATTTTGGTTGAAATCGGTACAGTGGTTTAGAAGCAGACGTCGCATGATGCAGCACTTTTCCGCGCATTTCATTGTTTATTACGTCATATCTTCTGAATTATTTGTCGTACCGCAATTTAATGACGCCTACGATCGACGCGAAAGTGCAAGCAATACGTCGACAAAGTTTCATTACCATCGGTTGAACGGTACGACCGTGCATAAAATACGAACACAGGAACATTCATTTTTATATATTAGATGTAGGTGACATAGTGGTACACGTAAAATTAGCTCAGTCAGTTGGCACTTTGAGTTCAAATCTTCAGATCCCAGGTTCGATTCCCACTTCGTAATGTTCAATTCTTAACTTTTAAATATAGTTTTTAAATATAATTAACCTTCGAGCGGAGGCGGGCGTGCTGGGGTATTGGGTACCCCATAGACCATAGAAGAATTTCGTTGAGCTGCAGCATAGCAATGTTACTTCAAAATATAAATATTTACCTGGTTCGTGAGGGAATTGTAATTTACAATACAAGATGATGTCCAGACGTGACATGAAGTCGTTAATGAGGTATGCGCCCATATGAGTATTAATTGATAAACAGTGCTATTAGGACGCTGTGTAAAATTATAGAGCCACAGATGGGGAGGTGATCATGCGTTTATTAACGCGTTTCGATAAAAATCAACTTCAGAATCGTGCAAGGGGGTTTACGTAATAAAATTGTAGGGCGTGAAGGCCCTGCTGAACATTACTCATTAATGTTACTGCAAAATATAAATATTTACCTGGTTCGTGAGGGAATTGTAATTTACGATAGAAGGTGGTGTCCAGACGTGACATGAAGTCATTAATGAGGTATGCGCCCATATCAGTATTAATTGATAAACAGTGCTATTAGGACGTTGAGCAGGGCCTTGACGCCCTACAATTTTATTATGTAAACCCCCTTCCACGATTCTGAAGATAATTTTTATCGAAACGCGTCAATAAACGCATGACCACCTCACCATCTGTGGCTCTATAATTTTACACAGCGTTCTAATAGCACTGTTTATCAATTAAGAAGGTGGTGTATTGAGTATCCCATGCGCTTTCTCATTAGAGCAAATAAATAAATAAAATGTAAACAATCGACGCTCCCGCTCAAGCATAAAAAAGAATCACAACTGGTCGAATTTCGACCAGAGGAAATACTAGTATCAATAAAAACCTTTACAGTTCTAGATTTTAACTGCGTTTTAATTGCTACAAGCACGTCTGTTCAGCGATTATAGCGTGTGTGTTCAGCGTGTGTAGCTAATGGATGTGAGGCGAGGTTCCATTTGCAGGCCGGTCACGCCTCTACCGGCGCCCTAGCCTAGTGCAGAAGACCGCAGCGCGCGTAGACAACCCTCAGGGCCCCGGCGCAGATGGCTTAATCGAATGTCTGGGGATTAGATTCACGGCCGTGTTCCAGCGGCGAGTGGCACTGGCGCCAGTAGCGCCTGCGCTGGCGCCAGTAACGCCGCACGCCCGCGGTCGCCACCACTCACGTGGCGCGATAGCCCGCCTCCTAGGCCCTGCCAACACCTGCGTGAAATACCGACGACAATGTGAAGAACGGCGCAATTAAATCGGCTTATTGTAATAAAGCGGCGTGTTGCGTGAATGGAATAATTCAGCGATATGGGAGATTTATGTGGGAATTTATCACTTAGCTCATTGGGCGCGCTGCTTGCCCGCCTCGCCGCCTCATTTAGCCGGGCGCTGCTGCGGCGCCGCACCTGGCCACGGGACTAGGCGCCATCCATCACGCCGGGCGCGATGGATGTGCGGCTAAAAAGCCCTTTCCTCAACAAGCACCTGATACCGTCTCTCACACCCGCCTTCACGCAACTCGACGCACTTCTTTCGTTGAGCGTTTGACAGCAGAACACAGATTTATTTAGTCCTTCTTTAACCCCACAAGCGTGTGCGACTGCAAATAAATACCGTCTGCTGCCGACCACCTGCTCAGCGTGAGCTATGACATACACCGCACGCGCTTCTATATACGAGATACGACAGTAAAAAAAAGTTGCTTACAATATTGCCTCCTAAAAGGTAGTTCAACAGAGACTAGTGTATCGTCAGGCGTGCCCCAGGGGAGTGTGATAGGACCGCTATTATTTTCTATCTATATAAATGATCTGATGGACAGAGTAAGTTGTAATATGCGACTGTTTGCTGATGATGCTGTGGTGTATGAGAGGGTGTCGTCTGTAACTGACTGTAATAGCCTACAGGATGACTTAGACAAAATTTCTAGTTGGTGCGAAGATTGGCAGTTAGCTCTCAATGTGGAAAAATGTAAGGTGATGCGCATGAGTAGAAAAAACAATCCCATAATGTTCGAATACAGCATTAGTAGTGAGCTTCTTGATGCTGTCGCGTCGTTCAAATATCTAGGCGTAACATTGCAGAGCGATATGAAATGGAACGAGCATGTAAGGACAGTTGTGAGTAAGGCGGACAGCCGACTTCGGTTTATTGGGAGAATTTTGGGAAGATGTACTTCACCTGTAAAGGAGACCGCGTATAAAACGCTTGTACGACCACGTCTTGAGTATTGCTCAAGTATTTGGGACCCGCAGCAGATCGGTTTGAAGGAAGACATAGAGGCGGTTCAGAGACGAGCAGCTAGAGTTGTTACCGGTAGGTTCGACCATTGCGCGTGTGTCACGGAAATGCTCCGGCAACTCAATTGGGTATCCCTGGAAGAAAGACGACGTTCTTTTCGTGAATTTCTGTTGAGTAAATTTAGAGGGCCGGAATTTTGGAGCTGCGTGTAGTACGATCTTGCTGCCACCTACTTACATTTCGCGTAAAGATCACAAAGACAAGATAAGAGAAATTAGGGCTCGTACGGAGGCATATAGGCATTCTTTTTTTCCTCGTTCAATTTGGGACTGGAACAGGAAAGGAAATGCCTAGTAGTAGTACAGTGTACCCTCTGCCACGCACCTTACGGTGAATTGCGGAGTATGTATGTAGATGTAGTTACCTTCTGATTGCACACACTTTTTCCAGCGCTTCTGATGGTACCATTTCTAGAACTCATCTTCTGTAATATCCTCCAAGAACCTAAATCAAATGTTTGTAGATCTATCGGACCAAACTGCGTGGTCATCAGTCCGTAGCTTACAAACTATTTAAACCTAGGTAAACTAACCTAAGGAAAAACACACACATCAGTGCCCCAGGGAGGACTCGAACCTCCACTGCGAGCAACCGCGCGCTCCGCAGCGAGACGCTTTAGACCGCTCAGCTACTCTACCGCGGCTCCAAGAATCACGTCGCAGCTTTTTGGACACCTTGTGTTTTTTGAAATTGGTGTCCCTTGACCGCCGTCTTTACTCCTGGAGATATAAAAAAAAGTCTCACGGTGAGATATCTGGTGAATAAGACGAGTGTGGTAGTAATGAAATATATTTTGAGGTTAAAAAATGTTCAAATGTTTGTAGAGCTTATGGGACTTAACTACGGGGTCATCAGTCCCTAAACTTACTTATGAAATAGCTAATCCTAAAGACGGCACAAGCCCGAGGTGGGATTAGAACCCCCGACCGTAGTGGCCGTGCAGACCGTGACTGGCGCGCCTCAGTCCCCTCGGCCACCGCGGCCGGCTGAGGTTAAAAATTGCTATACTGACAGAGAAGTATAGGATCGCGCATTGTCGTGATGCAGAATCCAATTATCAGCAATTTTGGCACAAACATGATGAAATCTTTCACGAAGTAGTTCTAAAATTTATTGGTTAACCGTTCAGGAGGATCCTACACTTTATGAACAATTCCCTTGGTCTCAAAGAAGCACATAAGCATACAATTCACTTTAGACTTTAACATGCGAGCTTATTTCGGTCTGGGTGATCCCTTTGAGCACCACTGCGAACTTCGGCGTTTTGTCTCTGGTCCGTAATGAAAAACCCAACTTCCATCACAAGTGATAACACGGCTCAACAATTCTGGATTGATTTCCGTTTGCTCCAACGGATCGGCTGTCACCTTTATCCCTGACGAAACATGCAAACACGTGTTAAGTTATTACAACTCACGACCGAACAGTTGCATGGATGTAGCGCTATGAATAGAGGCAGGTTATAGATCAAGGTCAAATATATTGTTCCTTCGCAAGCCTCATTACTTTATTGTCGCATCTCGTAAATACAGGGTGAATCTAAATTCGCGCACTCTGGCTTCGCAGCGCGATTACTCATATGCTAGCAATAAAAAAATTTATGTAACAAAATTTCGTCCTGCGCATATTTCCGGCAGTAAATGGGCGTCGAAGATTGATAAGGGTGTGTGTCCCATACGTCAGAGTGTTTCAAAATTACACTACTACGCCAACAAACCTATGTGATATGGGAGGTGTCTTGAGGAATAAAATGAGCATGGAAATTAATGCCCGGAAACGCCACTCAACGACGCTACGGAGAGTCCAAGTTACAGGCACCAGCTCCTACCGCTAGACATCCACTTCAGCAACTTCGACGCTCTGTAGCTTCATTGGATGGGTTTCTATGCTCACTTTGTTCCTCAAGACACCTCCCACATCCCCTAGAAATTTGTTGGTGTAGTACTGTAATTTTGAAACACGCTGATGTATGAGACCCGCACTGTTCGAATTACTAGAAATCGGACAAATAGGGTGATTTATTTTGTGAATTTTAAATTGCGTTCGTAATTTAGGTGGTTTTGGGGTCTTAATGGAGGAAAGGAAAGATTAGGAAGAAATGGAGGAATATCTGACCAAAAATATAAGCTTTACTCTAACAGTAAAAGTATCTTTACCGCCTTAAGCAAGGGGTATTTCCTTACTTATCATTCACAAATGTTTTGAGCATGGATAATGACATTTCCTTTACAGATGGTGAGATGGAGACTTCATAGTGATTAGCTTGCAATGTGATTGCACAATCACATTTACCAGGAATATTTTTAATGAACAGGACAAATGTCAGTGTCGCAGGAAAAGCACCTATACACTTGTGAATTATTGTACAAATTGGAGTGGCTTAATGTCATATTTGTTTAATTACAGCAATGCAAATACATTAAAAAGAGTTTTGGCGTTTCAAATAATGCAAGGAAAGCTAACCAAAAGGAGGACAATGCATGTGACTAATAGGGTAGAAAATTTACTTATTATGGTATAATATTGCGGGGAATAAGAAATGATTTAGTGAGAATAGCAGATTAATAGTAAATTATTTTGTTATTTAATTAATTTGACGACGCCGAAGGCATAGAACTATTTTAACTAACAAGAAAGCAGAGGCGATAAAAATGCATATCTTTAGTTGTCAATTGTCTTGAGCTAGCCCCAAAAGTGCGGACAGAAAGATCGGTCTCTGTCGTTGAGGGCCTTTTACTGATAGGACGTAGTAGTTAACTTCTCTTGAATTTAATTGATTTTCATATGGTGAACCTTCTGTCTTGTATGTAAGAGTAAGAGTCTGTTTGTAAAAGATGATTTTACAATAATAATTTACTAACAGAGATATCCGAATGCGTTGTGATTTAAACAACTTTGATATTCTTTTCATAATTTTACAAAAATCATAATAGTATTACGTGATGTTCTATTTCAGCGATACACGGACCTCCATCTTGGCGCGGAACGGATACAATTGTTGGAGATGCGTACGGTGCTAAAACCGATTTCGTTCACGGAATATAAAAGACAAATAACTATTAATAATTTCTCACGTCCCTGAGATTTGCCGATTTATTTAAATTTTATCAGATTTATGATTTTGAGCTGGCCGTGCGTTACGTTAAATACACCGGCATCCTGCATTCCAGCAGTTGGATTGTTCCGCAAAATGTCAACAACTACCCATCTTTAAATTATGGTGCACTGCCTGTTATCTTTTGGTATCAGCATTAAACTTTTGAAGCCAACTATTTAATTAAATTTGCGCTGGTTCATATTTTCAAAAATTCAAATGTTTGTAAATCTATCGGACCAAACTGCGTGGTCATCAGTCCGTAGCTTACAAACTACTTAAACATAGGTAAACTAATCTAAGGACAACACACACACCCATGCCCCAGGGAGGACTCGAACCTCCACGGCGAGCAACCGCGCGCTCCGCAGCGAGACGCTTTAGACCGCTCGGCTACTCCACCGCGGCAGGTTCATATTTTACAGTTCATGATAAATACAGTGACATTACGTAGGAAATGTAACATATTGTGAGAGACATTATTTCCTTTTATTAGTACTGCGACGCTTAAAATTAACTAACCTTTGTCCAAACCGAAATTTTGATTAACCAAAATCATATTTTCAGATTTATAGTAAATCAAGAGCATACTGGTTTATTTTTTTGCAACAGCTTGCTCTTGCGATCAGTACGTTAAAGATAAACAATGTATATTATTGTTTTATTTGTCTCACTCCAACAAAAAATATCAAAACAATAATAATGTGTTACATTTCAATGTGTAAAGCTGTAGCAAAGTCTACAGTAGAAAATATGAAACGGTGAAGTATCTGTGTTTGTAGTGGTTGGGGGAAGGAGGAAAGCATCCGAAAATTCCCATCAGTTGACACCCTACAGAGTACACTTGGCGAATCTGTAAAACTAAATTATACACACGAACAATAAAAAGAGTAATATCATATTGCAATTATCATAAAATAAATTAAATGTTAATTTTTATTTTACTGATTGGTTTTTCTATGAAATATTCTATACAAAGAATATTAATGTTGTGTATAAATAACTGTGATTGTAAGTGGTAGCTAGACTATAATTTTGTAAATAAATTTAACTGAGGTACGTTTATTTGTGCAGAAATCGAACACACAAAGAGTGTCACATTATCAAGGCAATTTTCTTGGAACCATTGGATGCCGTGGTGACAGAAGTCCTATGAATACCGCTGGCAGGATTAGCACCAGAGTGCTAGCGCGTCGACAGGACGATTGGCCCTTAGGAAACCAACCGAAAAAGACTGAGTTGGGCAGAGACAGCAACCACATTTAGCGTCGTGAAGACGGAAGACAATGGTTCACCATCTCCCTGGATGATGGTCAGTTCGAAACGCAATAGTTGTCTCCGGACTCCATCTCCTAGCTACGACTGAATACATAGATTAGATACATCATTAGATCGACGACTACTTTCCTGAGCATCTTTGCTTCCAACTACCATGTAGCTACAAGTTCTAAAAGAGGGAGTTTATATACTTAAATCGGTAAAAGTCTAGTTTACGAGTCCACGACTAGTGATCGGCATGTAGATGTTGTTAACGGCGAAGTGAAGGCAGCCACTCAGGAGTGGCGTTCGCGAGGCCAATAACAAACAGCTTTAGTGTTTATGGTTTGTAGACAAATAATTGTAAGAGACAAAGGGATGCTATCGCAGACCTGCTCATGCTGGACGGGAATTTTACAGGTTTTCTCATCACGAATGTACGCCTACTGCAATTTCAGTCTCAACGTAACATTGTCCTCAGAATTCGCGATAACTTTGGAAAATTAATGCTGTTCCTGTTCTATGGTTGACAGGCTCTCGATGTACCCTTGTCCGATCAATAAAGCAGCTATTCCTGTGAAACACTGCCCTCGAAAACTACATCGATATTTAACAAACCTTATAGACCTAATCTTTAATCACGAGATCAATGAAATTGATAATGAAATCTTCAGTTTATTTCTTATAGGAATTTCAAAACTGACGCTAAATTCAATAGACATGAAACAAACAATCCTATTTGCTGCGCTATCACGACTCCTGATTGGCTGCCTTACCGCCGTTGCCACATCTACACGCCAAGCACCAGTCCGGGACTCATAAACTAGACTTTAACCCCGAAATCGGCTGAGGTCGTAGTGACTGAATGTGTCCTACTTGTGAGTGCAGCGATCACTCAGTGAGCCCTTTAACGGATGATGTATCCTCGGTCTTATTCACTCTTGTACCAGAGTTACGTGTAGTTATGAAATGTTTACAAGTTGACGAATAAACCCTCTCGCTCTCCTGCTGACTGTAAGCTTTCAACACGCCGACGCAGCTTCTGTTGTCGTCACGTGATACTGGCGTCGCATTTTACGACAGAGCCAACCATCTGTTTTCGCCCAGTTTGGCTGACGACTCTAAGATTTTAACAAGTTTCTCTGTCACTATTCTGCGCTGCAAAACAATCGACTTAAATGAACAAAGCACGCCACTGTTGCTTACACCTGAGGTCCTGAAATACTGTTTCAGGAAAGCAATAAAATTCATGGGAACGTGAATAAAAAGTCGACAGAAAATTTAGTCACAGAACGAAAAGGAAAAGTACTGCTGGCTGGCTGGCTCTATGCGAAACTGACGTCACTAGGGAGGTTCAGAGCTTACACGTACCTACGCGCGAGACTGTTATTACACATCGCTGCTTTCTGAGGCTCTTAGATTATTCATGCTAGGCTGAATCGCAGAAACCCGATTGTCGGCAGCGAGAACAGAGAGCGCATTCCAGCTTAATAGGGATCGCGTATTCTCACATAAGCGTGTTCGGTTCAGTACAAGGGCGCATTCGGTGTCGCCGGAACGTGTAGTGCTTTTGAGGCAGAATTAGTTGTATGCTCGTGTAAGCTGCTTACGTATTCCCCTTACGACACACTCTAGGTAATACAAGAAGATCAGAGACCGCTTCACGAAAATTCGTATTTGTAGCGTTGACTGCTTGCTGTTTATTAACAACAAATAGGGCTACTAGTGAGAATGCGCACTGTACAGCTTTTCTCTGCATTGTGGCTTCGTTGATCGACGCTAATGATGCCACTAATACGAGGTAGAAAGTGAAATTAATTAATTATTAACGAGGAAAGCATCTGCTGAAACTGGAGGTTCTTCATCGTTTCTATCTATTAAATTGTTCGCCCGTTCTTCGTGTAGTATCTCCTAATTTTACTTCTTACGTCTGTTCTCTCTCTCCCTCCCTGCGCAGTAAACGTTCAATTATATTCGTTCTTCCCCTTACTTTCCCCATTTCTCCTTCATTCTTCATTCTCAGTTCACTTCCCTTTAAGTTCTTCGTAGCCACGTGTCAGCAATTCGATACTTTGTTTTCTTTAAAATGTTCAAATGTTTGTAAAGTCTATGGGACTTAACTACGGGGCTATCAGTCCCTAAACTTACAAACTACTTATGAACTACTTACGAACTAGGACGGCACAAATATCCATGCCCGAGGGGGGATTCGAACCCCCGACCGTAGCGGCCGTGCGGACCGTGACTGGAGCGCCTTAGTCCCCTCGGCCACCGCGGCCGGCTGTCTTCTTTCCCGGCCCTTTTGCCGTTTTTCTAAACGTTAGAAAGTGCTTCGCCTTTATTTCTTATGTACAGTTACAACATTTTGGCAATAATGTTCCAATGTACAGAAAACATTTTACTTAATTTATTTTTTTTCCGTCTGCGGAATACGTATAATATTGTTCCCTTCTTGCTTAGTTCATCAATTTCGTTTTCCTGATGTTGCTTTCCCTTCTTGTCGCTTCTTCTTGCAGTTCTTTTCAACAGTTAATGCAGCACTTCTTGAAATCGGCCATCTGACTGGGTTTCACCTTGGGATATAAGGATAGGAGCAATAATGACTTATTATCATTAATTAATGGGAAATAATTAATTTTACTTTATTTCACTTTAATGAATTGGCGACAACTTACGCCGACCACAATTCCCACAAAAGAAATCCACTTATTTTTACACAAACCTTACTATTTTTACTGAATAAACTCAGCCACGTTGTTTTATAACCTTATTCCATTAATTTCACACGAAACATTTCCATCTAACGACCACAACCAGAAGAGCACTTTGTCTTGTGGCTGATTCCAAACTCAAATAACAAGTTCCCACATAACAAATATAAAAATCACTAATATCTCTCCGGAATTCATCAAAAACGTCTAATAAATCATTCTCCGATATAATACATTCAAAGTAAATGAAAACTTAACACAAGTTGGAATCTATAGCTTTCCAATGAAGCGCTACCTGTGAAGGGGACTGAAATATCTAGGGGTACCTTTGAAGAGAAACTGACATGGACCCCTCACATTAGGAATATTTGCTCCAAGGCAAAAGGTACTCTGGTAAGTACCAGGAGAGCTTGTGGCAAAAATTGGGGCCTGAGCCCCAAGGGTATGCACTGGATATACACCACGGTGATTAGACCCAGAATCACCTATTGGGCGGTCGTGTGGTGGAAGAAGGTAGAACAGCAGGTTGCTGCTAAGGAGCATGGTAAGGTGCAGAGATTAGCCTGCTTAGTCATAACAGGCGGAATTAGCAGCACGCCAACTGCTGGGATGGAAACCATGCTGGATATGCCCCCATTACACCTTTGGGTAAAGATGGAGGCAGTGGCTGGTGCATGCAGACTCAAAACTGGCAAAAACTGGAACTCTTTGGGATATCCAGAATCACACACTAAAATAGTGAGTGGAAAGGTTGAGGAAATGCCAGCCGACTATATTATGACCCCATAGTGCTTCAACATAGTGCTTTCAATATAACAATTGGAAGTAGGGAGCAGTAGGAGAAAATAGTTCGACGCAGTACTAGGAATATTGTCTGGTTCACTGACGGGCCAAAATCAGACCAAGGCATTGGGGTTGGGGTATACGGGGTACAGACAGGACTGGAGGGCGTCATCTCTCTAGGGAAACTGGCCTCACTATTCCAGGCCGAAATCACTGCCATCAGGTCGTGTGTGGAGGAGAATTTGCGTAGGTGCTACAAAGATCGTAGCATCTATATCTATTCAGACAGCCAGGAGCCCTGCGATCACTGGCAGTTACTGCAACAAGGTCTAAAAATGTTGCAGAATGTCACAGGGTTCTGGTGGAGCTAGGGGAAAGAATAGAGTAAATCTATTGTGGGTCCCTGGCCATTTGGGGATCAGTGGCAACGAACATGCCTACAGATTAGCCAAGATGGGGACAGAGACTTCATTTATTGGACCGGAACCTGTCCTGACAATTACCAAGGCAATGATCAAATTGGAGTTGGCTCAGAAGACAGCACGTAGAATATTGGACCAAAGTCTATCAACAAAAACATGGGAAGGTAATGATGCCAAAGCCATGTTTTAAAAGGAGCTCTGCAGTCCTGGGCCTGAAGAGTAGAGAGATTAGACTCATGGTTGGTTTGCTGACAGGCCATGGGGATTTCAAAAAACACTTACATACAATGGAAATAACAGAGGAGGATCCTAAATGTAGGATCTGTGATGACGGTGATGTAACTGCATCACATCTAATCTCTGAATGCATTGCATTGGAGAGTAAAAGGCACAGAACATTTGGGACAACCAGACCCGAAGAAATTGTGTCTAATAAAGAACTGGTAAAGGGACTCCTTGCACTGTTAAAGGGCATTGGTTGGCTTTACTAGATATACAGGGAAGCGATCCGCACAATAAACTTAGTTTCGGCGCGGGCAGTGGCGGCTTGGACCAAGACTGTTTTGGCTTCCCTGAGAAAATCAAATCAAATGTTCAAATGTTTGTAGAACTTATGGGACTTAACTACGGGGTCATCAGTCCCTAAGCTTAAAAACTACTTATGAACTACCTAAGACTAAGGACGGCACAAATATCCATGCCCAAGGGGGGATTCGAACCCCCGACCGTAGAGGCCGTGCAGACCGTGACTGAAGCGCCTCAGTCTCCTCGGCCACCGCGGCCGGCCTGAGAAAATCAAATCAAATCAAAATCAACGGTGATGCGAAATAAGTTTTAGATAAACGTCCTGATCAATCGTGCATTTATATTCACTTTCGTAATACATAGTCATAGAGAGAGTTAAACGGTTTTAAAAGATGTATTGTGTACTTCCGTAATTTTTACCTTATTATTAGTTGCTATAATAATCCCTTTGTTCAATATCAAATTTGATTTTTAGCTGATCCTTTGGATTTTCCAATTTTTTCCCCAAACCCCCCTTCTGATCTCAAAGTGTCAAGGGGAGCGGAAGTACTCTCACCCACCTGGAAATACAATTATTACAAAAAAACACAACGTCCAATAAGAGCAAACCCTTTCACTCCCTGTGCATGCCATTATACTCTATCCAATTAGAGGACTCTGAGGAGGTCATAGGTGTTATATTACAGCTTCATGTGTCAACGGGTAGGCATATTTTCACGTTATTATGTTCCACAATTCCGAGAAGTTCTCCTCCATACCCCAAATAATATTTATCAAATTTTCCTTTAAATAGCCTGAGTCACATTCAGAGAAGCGTCCATGAAGTTGGTGAAACGAAATCATCAGGAGCAGCAGCGATTCTCATTTTAAAAGGGACCTGTTAGTAGGTATAGAATAATATTTTATTTGTGTATAGTTGTCATTTCAGATATTTAACGTTAATCTGTTACGGTTGTTCCAGGGCATGAGACAATGTAAGATGAGTCTATGCTTGACATGCAGCCATTCCATATAGTATGAAAACAGCATTTTGCACAATGTGCTGTACTCAATATATCTGACATGGTGTCGTTTAACTACCACTCAACACGTCTGCATCCAGCAAAAGAACCTCAGATAAGCACCTGCAGAATACTGCTGATTTCCAACACAAAATGGTGACTGTATGTGATTCAAAACTTGCTACTATAGGTTTCGCTCCTGAGAGATATTTTGATGTCGTTGTTGAATTTGAAACTTGGTAGAAAAGTTCAGAATGTGTGCTATGAATACGATTATTTGTGTGATTCGATTATGAAGTACACAAAGAGAGAGTAGACGAGTAAATACTATCTGGCACTCACCCCTATTACAATAAAGGCTAATTCAGCAATTATCATTGTATCAAATGAGTCAGTGCTTGAGTTAAAAGGTGATGGCTCTGTTGTCTATGTGAAACAGTCAAATGTGAACAAATTAAAAGGCTTGTGCAATGTATTACTGGTTGTAGCAGAAAGATTAAGTCATTGGCGTTCTTATATCAGCATTAGAAAAATAAAGGAGTAGGGTGAAAGAAAGTAAAACTGACACATTTCATAAAAGGTTACTCATGGTGTTTGATAACAGTGTTTAAACGTAAGTTGATAAGAGGAATCGCGATGTGTACTTATATCTGACTAGCAGCACAATGAATTAATCTTCCTTCACAAAGTTATCATTTTAAACTCATTGCCCCATCAGTATTTATAGAAACATTTTTTGGCATAGAAAGAAAAAATACATTTCTTACAATATAAAAACTTTTTGCACTAAACCAAACACAAGGCTAGCACATTTTTTCAAGAGGCTTGCTAAATAGGGAATAAAAATGCTTCTTAATTACAGAAACATGTTATTGTCCTATCAGTATACTAATTTCTCTAATATTACTTACACCAAAACCAAACAAAGAGACTAGTAATATAGCGAATTAACGAACGTCTTCTTTCACATGGTATCACAAGGTTATTTTTTACAATACTTCCTATTGTCCCATTAGAGTGTTTAAATAACCAGTATTTTTACACTAAAAACTAGGAGCAATACTTTTCTTGCTATATTCAAACTTTTATATTTAGTAAGTGAAAACTAATACATATTTCAATAAACTAGAAGCATAGTGAAAAAATTATTAATTGCAAAACATATTAGTTATCAATTAGTGTATTATTTTTACATTAAACAATAAGTATCGCAAATTATAAGAAGAGTAGTAGCACACAGCCAGAGGAATATAAATAACAGATTTCCTACACATACACAGTAATTACAAGCAAATGTTTGTTTGTAAATCTATCGGACCAAACTGCGTGGTCATTAGTCCGTAGCTTACAAACTATTTAAATCTAGGTAAAGTAACCTAAGGACAACACACACACCCAAGCAATAATTACAAACACTTCATCTATATTCCGCATACTCTCTCTCTTTATTCAAACACTGAGAATGGGTAGATTCCATTCCTATCACCACAAATGAAGCGTTTGTCATCATGAGACCTTCTACCGGAGTGTATTATGCACCTTGTTTCCTTGTGAATGAAAAACTACTGGATGTACCATGTGGGGGCTCTATCATTTAACAAGCAGCCCTAGTAATCTTCGATCTTGAGCACTTGTGGGGCGACACAATGAACTTCCTTAGCCCGCCTTTGGGTGGCGCTTTAATCTGCATGGTATGCATTTATTTTCGATCTGAGCTCTAAAATCTCCACACTCATTCTCCTCATCTTTCATGAGACCAACAACCTTCTTGTAGTAAAGAGTTTTACCATAAGGATTATGGGCCGTATTTCCATACATTTCGTATTCGTCGAGATTTAAGCTAATTTCTTGGTGTGGCTGGCGTCCCTCCACTAATTAACTGGAAGTACCCATATCAAGTAATTTGGGATCAGCTGAGTGTGGTTTCGCGACCTCATAATGGAAACGGTATATATGGAGTTTTGAGAGGTCCAGAACACACATCGTAATAGAGACAGGTCTTGTTCAAAATGTTCAAATGTTTGTACAACTTATGGGACTTCACTATGGGGCCATCAGTCCCTAAGCTTACAAACTACTTATGAATTAGCTAAGACTAAATACGGCCCAAATATCCATGCCCGATGGGGGATTCGAACCCCCGACCGTAGTGGCCGTGCTGACCGTGACTGGAGCGCCTCAGTCACCTCGGCCACCGCGGCCGGCATAGGTTTTGTGAACTCCGCAACCAACCTTGGCCATTTCTACAGCAACAGGTTTTCATTAATGATTGTGAAATGCTTGAAATTTGGTTTTGTAATACAATTTCCTGTTTCATATCGGCTATCCCACTTGTAAACTTAAAGAACCTTGATGTGGTGCCAATGGTTTCCCATGGTATCTACGAAAATACAAGACATACCAGCACAGATTGTTCACATTACGATTTTGTGCCTGCATGATGTGCAATGGGTCTAGAAAGCGGAACATTTTTAGTGGTGTCACTTGCTTTGAGAAAGAGATGCACTGTTTTACATCTAGAGATACGACACTCACTTTACCTTTCTCGAAGCCAAATCACCCAAATGCTCAACAAGAAAGCCAGCTTCATATCTACTCAAACTGTGAACGTAGAGGTGTGTGTGTGTGTGTATATGGAAGTTGATACTGCAAATTATATATTTAATGTAAGGTGCTCCATGGATCGCATGCGTTAGATGACAAAGGTCCTTATAAGGAGTTTTCGCTTCTCGATCAAGTGTTAAATCACAAATATGACAGTCAACTGGTTGTTGCTGAAAGGCACCATTTTCCTCTGAGTTGGTCATGGAAATATCGTTGCTACATAAAAGCGAATTTCCTATTCAAGTTTTTTGTGCTCAGACAGAAATCATCTCGCACGATCATCCCCAGATAAAATTCAAATGTATTCGGATTCCAGTCATATGAGCACACAAACTAATACACTTCAACATATGTTACGAGCATCTCAGTGAAGGTAATGTCAGCGATGATGGTATTATCTTCAGTTTGTGCCACTGGAACTCAAATGTTCAAATGTTTTTTAAGCTTAAGGGACTTAACTAAGGGGCATCAGTCCCTAAACGTACAAACTACTTATGAACTAGATGAAATAACAGTTTTCTGGGTATTGTACCGCGTTATGATGTAAGAAGGCTATTACTTAAATAACCGACGTTTCGGCCAACGTTACAGTGACATTCATCTGTAGCGTTGGCCGAAACGTCGGTTATTTAAGTAATAGCCTTCTTACATCATGACGCGGTGCAACACCCAGAAAACTTTTATGTCATCTGACTCTGGCCGCGGAAGCCTACGTAATTATACTTATGAACTAGCTTATACTAAAGACAGCACCAACATCCATGCCCGTGGGGGGATTCGAAACCCCGGCGGGGAGCGGCCTCACGCATCGTTTTATAGCGCCTCAAGGCGCTTGGCGGTTACTGGAACTAGTAGGCATTCAAAGTCAGGTTATATGACAGAGGCACAACTTTCATGGTGGTGGGCATTCTTAATATAAGAATATTATATACCTGGTGGGCATTTGCACATGATCTGGTTCATGACGAGATTAGGTGTCACTCTAGAAACATTAACTTAGTAAAGGAATTGATGCATCTGTGGCCATAATAAAGCTTACAACCAGGTTTACTCGTTTGAGTGGAGAGTCGTGGGTCATGCTCTTGATCCAAACGTTGTATTGCTTATGCTCCTTCTCAGACAGCAACAAATCTGTATGTTTGCATCATCGACTAGCTTCTTTGGAATAGTAGAGGATACCAATTACTAAGGTAGGTGAACCAAATAATGTCCACCTAACTTTTAGGAATTTTGTACGCAGTATGTGTAAGTGATAATATTCTGAGCTCGTATGGGCAAACCATACAACTATATTCAGTTCAAAAATAAATTAAAATGGAAGTTATTGTAATTAAAGAAAATTTTTAACCCCTGCAAGTGGACCTTGTTAGGAGATCCTGTTCCTAATATGGCCCATAGCCACATCTAGTTCACATTAACATTCTGGCGCACGTAAACAGCATGTAAACTGATGGAATAGACTGCAAGAATTGTAATTTTATTTTAGATATAAGTGGAATGATATTATACATAGAATTTTATATTAACATTTTTTTACAAATTCTTCGTGCAGTACTGTTGGTAACTTACTTACTGGTTATTAACTCTTAAGATTATTAAATTTAATCAGCAACCAACATTGTTCCGACAGAAGTAAGTTTCCTTATCGTAAGTTAATAGGAACATAAGTCTAATCATTACATTTTCTAATATGGGCCTTATTGGGAACAACCCGTTTAAAAGGCGCGTCTGTTTATTGTTTAAAAAGAAACGTTTTATTAGGAACATTATGCCACTATCTTAATACAGCACAGTTTTCTGTACACATATACTCACCAGTTCAAATACTTCATGACAGAAGCGATTGGATAAGATGAAACGTACCGTGAAAATAAGAAGCAGCCCTCCTTCGTTGAACGCCGTAGGACAGCTGAAAGTAAAATAGCCGGCACGAGAACGGGTGCGGAAGTAGTTGTTGCTTTGTCCACTACTTGTCACAAGCTATCATTACCAACGACATTTAGCGCTGGTTTCAAACTGGGTACACATTTTCAGCTTTGCCCAATCGTAGTTGATGTCATTTATTTTATGAATATTAAATAATAACAACTGCAGGATCAGAAGTGACGTCTATTCTGTCGGAACGGACGCTATATATATATGCCGGTGACGGGCAATGATCCAATCGTTAGTGGGGAGGGGTGGGCAAGTTTGAAGCCCTTACTCTTACGGGAATTAGTTCATACCTACGAGTTTGAGTACTGTAGGCAGGGCGAAGCTGGGAATTTGTATCTGACTAGAGGCGAGCCTAGGTAGTCCTTGCAGGTGCGGTGATCACTGTGTCCCCAGTGGTGTAGGGGTCAGCGCAACTGCCAAGAAAGCAGGAGACCCGGGTTCGGATCCCGGCTGGGTACACATTTTCAGCTTCGCCCAACAGCAGTTGATGTCATATATTCTATGAACATTAAAGGCCTTATTAGGAACTGGGCCTTATTTAGTAAATGTACCATATATACATATATTTTTTTCCAAAGTGACCTGTTCTTCATCATCTTATTCATCATTTGGCTCGCATTCTTTTTCTGAGATAACAAACATGTTCCAATTAATCAGGGTTCTGGCTCTCAAACTTTGGTACATCTTGAATTTTGACGAGATGTCTGTGTGGTCAGAGTAATTCCTATTGCAAAGCAGAAAAGACCAAGCAAAATAGAATTCATCCCCATCAGCAGTTATTTGGTGATTTATGCATGTCTTCTTCATTGCAGTATCTTCTGGAAGAGGGACGAAACCGGATACTCCATGGAATGGATCATAATCAGGGGAGTAGACATCAATGTGGAATAAACGATACCTAACCCCTCCTCTTTCCGGCATAATTGCAAAATAGCTGAATATAACATTCCAAACAAATGTATCCAACCAAATTGAAATGCCTCATGATATCATGTTTAGTTTCTCCCCAAATTTTAACGATGGATTTTCTCCAATTTCTTTTGGAAGATTTCATCTCACTATACGTAACTGCTTTTGCTCATAATGGCGGGATACCATTGGTCTATCCCTTTTAATAACTGCATGACAAGCATTCAGAATGGTACCAGGATTCCAAAATTCCACATTAGTATTGTGAACATGCAATTTTGGATCTTGTCGTTAAAAGCGCCAAAAACTACAGAATAGTTTAACGCTATTGAGTGATTACCTGGCGCCCTTATCCCGCAGGTAGTTAGTTGGAGGGCTGCAGCTGTTATACCCACAACAATGAAATTGTTATTTTGGTATTTGGGAGTTGCAAAGGGAGCACTGTGGCGGCCGTCGCCAGTTTCATGGCACTGCGTGAGCTGATAATCGTGTAGGTGCCTTGTGGACCAGCCCCACTGGCGATCGCCCTGATTGGGTTGAAGCAATTGTCCATGACGGTGGCTTCAATACGTCTGCACAAACACGAGGAACAAGCTTCAAACTGTTCTAATTGGCACACAGAGTAAGCACAATTTTACTAGAAGAATAATAACTTACATTGTGCTTCACCAGCATGAGACCACAGTAATGATGACCACAACAGTGCACGTAGCGCATCGATAGCAAGGATCTTTTATTATGATGATCTATATCGATTAGTATTGTCATGATAAAAATAATCTTGCGGCTATCAATAAATCTATGTTAATTTCATTCATCTTTCATGTTTGCTGAGGTACACTTGTTATTCAACTACTTACAGTGGGATGGAACAAATGATTTTAACCAATCATTTTATCTTTATTGCTCCCCTTTGTTTAGTATTTTCGTGTCTTTCGTCGTGGTAGGTGTGTGACTGATGACTCGTGTCAAATTATTGACTATAGCAGTATGGCGTTTGGACGGGGTCGTAGCCGCAACTCCACAAGCGAATATAATCAGAGTGATTACTAAATTGGAGTGGCGGCCGAGACGCGGCAGACCCGTAGAACTTAGTGACAGATATTACACCCTAAATGAAGTGGTCGATCGTTTATTCGGCTCGTTCAGCGCTTGTTTTGTTAATCTACGCTGTTCTATAATTTTGATGACTTGAAAGGGTAACTGCGAACTTTGAAATAGTTTTGTCCTTCATTTATTAATGTAGTTGTTTTAATAAATCCAGGCAAATTTTAAATTTGGGGGTATGAAAACGAGAATGAATAGTTTAAAATGATTGTGTCTCTCATTTGTTAATGGAGTTTACGACTTTCTGGGCTGGTACGATTAGGAATGTGAGTGCTAGTTGGAATGTAGTTCTTGTCAGCTAGTATATCAGAGATGTTATGTGACGTCGTCATATTTTAAATTTTGGAGTTCCACCCTTTTCCCTCAATCGTGTTACCACGACGTTCTACACCTGTCGCTATGTGTAGCAGCAATGCAGAACATGCGAGGGCATAGTTGTCTTCTGTCGCATCAGAACAAATAGCGTAAACATTTTATTGAAGTTTTTCACTAACCTGATGACTTCTCATCTGTTGTCTCAACACAGATGGATGATACTCAGGTCGCATATCCGTTGAGTTGAAGTGTGTAAATCTTTTGTGCGCTGTGGTATAAATTGATAATGCAATATAAACTTTTTATAGATGCCAGCTACTGTAAATCTTACGTAGTAAAGTAGCAAACAACAGACTACTCCACCCGTAAATAACAGATTGTTTTATTCACAGAATTACACAGAAACTTTTAATGGATTATTACGGCACATTTCTCTGACGTTATTTGAGCAGACAAACGCGTTCAAATTACATGCTTAATCACAATGTGAACGTTGAAACGCCACCGTTAATTGTGAAATTAACTCTTGCTGAAAGGGGCCAGTTAAAATCTTCACTTTAAACATATAACTCTGGCCGTAAAACCAGCTAAAAGATTCGCGTGAACTATTGACTACTTCCTGCAACAGAATCTTGTTCCTTGGACCAGAATTTAGAACTGACTCAAATCTTACTTCAGCAGCAGGAAGACAAAGAGGCGGTGGCCAACATACGTCTTGGATCGCGAGAATTACACCCAATCATTAATATACAAGCCACCCCGAACCAAACCATTTCATGAAGGTGGCTGTGGGAACTTTTATAGCGCAACGAAATTAAAAGTATGATAATATGCAACTGAATTTCTTCTCAGCACTAGTGAAACACAAAATTAAATAAAAGGGAGGTTATTTATTAACTATTGTACATAGTTAGAACAAAATTTCTCTGACAATAAATTATTTATTCAGTCCAAACATGAGCAAATTGGGAAACAAATTTGTTAAACTATTAAAAAACGAATCCCATTGAACTACTAACGTAAAGTAATCTGAATTGAACATAGTCAGGAGAGGGATTTACAATCAAAAAGCATTCATCCACTCACATGCGCGAAGCAAAGCGAAACTCACCCAACTCAGCGTGCTGAAACGTAGCAGAAGCAGACGCCGCAATCGTAGGCGAAATTCAGCACAACACAACACAAGGAAAATAAAGTTCGTAGATCGCTCTGGTCTGTCTGTCTTTACTTGAGATAGTACGCGATAATAGCGAGATTAATTTCCATTCAAATCAAACCATGAGCATGCGGAATTATTGAGACAAACGGCACGTGTCTGCTACATTACATATTCGCTTCCCACAGAAGGCGAAGTGCTTAAAGATCGAATTCATTTCTACAAAACCCAACGGAATCACAGATTACGAAGCAAGAATACACAGTAGGAAGGCACTGGTGTGTGAGCAGTGGCTATAGCTATAAACCGTTGAAGTCGGAATTCGGAGCCAAGTGGTTCCAAAAACCAGCAAAAAATACAAATATTCAATTTCTGAAAAATAAAGAAAAATAGCTGCGGCATGCAGCCCTTAGAAATGCGTAGGGTATCATAAGGAAACTAAAGAAATACATTTAGACGGGATTGGGAAGGTTGGACGAAGTCCAGTCTCCAAATATCAGAAAAATAGAATAAATTCTAGAATATAGAAGTCGGAGTAAATCAACTAACAAATACGGCATGCAGTCCCTAGAAATACGTAGTATTTCATAATCAAGCTAACAAAGGCGATCGTAGAAGAGAAGTTACTGATAGAGTCCGAATGCAAAGTACAAGTTTAGAAACGAAACAGCGTTTTAAAATAAGTAGAGAGGAGATCGCAATGTACTAAAGGAAATGAGAAGGATACATGCAGAATTTCTTGCCTGAAGGACATAGAAACTGACACAGGGGTAGCTGAAGGCTTTGTTCTAAGACCACACCACATGGAGTACATATCACTCGCAGAAGGAGAAAACAGAAAATAATATTTCACATGCACTACAAAGAATAAAAATTTTCCCGCATTTTAGTCACATTCCACAAAGCTAGAAAGAAATTAAACAGATTTCATACACCGTCAGCTAGTCTCACACAGGTTACCGATTCCCAACCATTATCAAACCGAATAAGTAGCATATTCACCGCATTTACCTATGCAAAATCACTGAAATGAAACTGAATACATTTCCGTACATAATTGGAGAAACTTATCCCAAAAAATGAACCTAAGATCTGAAGTATAACAAACCAGACAACGAATCGCTTCCATCTCAAGGAAGGGAAAAAAAGTCAGATCGTCTTACCAGGTCGAAGCACAGCCACAGAATGTCCATGTCCCATTGGCCCACGAGACCCCTGCCATCAGTAGAAATCCACCGGAAATTGCTAAAGCCCCTAGCTTTAGGGCCTAAACTAGTGCGTCCAACCGAGGCTCACTAGCGGGAACTGCCAACTCAACTTGTAACCAAAAGGTAGAGGAACCTCTTTGGTAGCATCAAAAGCAGAGTTTGGTGACGACTACCTATCGACATGAAGCCAGAGATGCAAAGTGTGCAGCCAGCAGCCGACGAGGAAAATTCTCATACATACACTCAGACTCCCATGCTAGAAGATTCTCATACATGCACATACAGAAAGAAGCAAGTACACATTCTCACAGGGACAGTGGCATCACAGAGAAACCGTTCATATTGCAACATTCTTAGACACTATGATAAATTATTAGCATAATAAAATCCCAGCAATATTACAGAAACTAACATTTAAAAACCGTCTAGTGAACTTAGATAAATTACAAATTTAAAAACCTAGGGAAGACGGCTGCCAGCAGTCTGTCAACGTCATGGGGGCCAAAACAAGAGTCGCCAGAAGCAAGTGGCTTCTCCGCACAGTACTAGCGGGAAAGAATGTTATGGAGGCTTACATACTCATTTAGTTATTGTTTCGTTAGTAAAATCTAATACTTTACATAATTATGTAATTGTTTGAAGGTAGGCACTGTGTTAAACGAAGTTTCAGCATGGGTGGCCGGATGCCATTCCTGCCGCCATCCCATGCCCCCAGGAGGGAATGTCTACCCCAAATGTCTGCGTATATTGTTATAAGTGTGCGAAAGTGGAAAGTGTTACGAAATGTTTGCGAACCGTGTAACTGAGGCGGGACTTGGCGCCCAGCCGGTATTCACCTAGGGGGCTTTGGAAAACCGCCTGAAAACCCCAACCAGGCAGGCCGGCACTCCGACCCCTTTCGTTAATCCGCCAGGCGGATTCGAACTGGGACCAGTACGCCTCCCGATCTCGGAAAGCTGTGAGTTAGACCACACCGAGCGTGTAGTTTTCCTATACTCTTACTACATTTAAATAAATTTAAATTACGAAATATTAATTTAGAAAGAATCTCACCTACAGTCATTCTCTACCACAGAGGTAACCAATCAGATCACACTCTTCACTGATGCAACCTCTTCTCATCGTCAGTTTTCCCACACCACTGGTGACGTCATGGGAAACTACTCGCGAGATGTACCACGCCTAAAAAGGCCTTGAAATAGAGCGTTATTAACACACTGTTAATATCAAAACCAGGCAGTCTTCTGATACTTAGTGGTTAAAAGGGCACTGAGAACTACGAAATTTTGTTTTTCTTATTTGTTCTGGAAATTGTTATAGCTAACCAGGCTGTATTGTAATTCTTGAAGTTTTACAAGCATCACTGCTAACTTAAAACTGTACTTTCTCACCTGTCTTACTCACTTTTTTTTTAATTTAAATGTCGCTTAGACAACTGATTTTTTTAGACTTGGGCTAAATACAAAGTGCATTTATGTTTCCCTGCCGGCTGATTTGAGGCTACAGTTGTTAGATGCAGAACGTGGTTGAGATTTTCTGCTCTCTTGCCGTCACGCCCCTCTATTAAGGTGACCTTGAATTCAGATTGTTTCGGTATTTTGTCATTCTGTATCCTCTTGTTGGAGGTAGATTCTGTTGTTGCTTTTTTCAGCCTTTGGAGTTAGTGTCTGAGCTGACCATGAGAGTCGACCTACTTAACTAGGATCACTGCAGTACGGGCTCATCTTCAGGGCAGAGTTCCCAGATGGAAGCGTGCACGAGTTTGTGGTGCGTTTGCGTAGGTCTTTGGCAGATCCCATCACCATTTAGAGACAAGTAGTTAGTGAGCTTGCTACTACGATGAAACCTTTTAACCACAGCCCTAGAGGATATGGATAGGAACTGCCATCTTTGAGAAGTTGCATGAATATTTAGAAATAGTAAAAAATTCTTCCTTTTATTTACAAATAAAGATTTCGGAATGGTACATGGTGAATGAGAGTGTCAGATCAAAAGATAGGTCCCATTTGGTTTTTGAAAAATTTGGACGAGCTCCAGTTACTACGTGATTCCATGGGAACTTGATTTTCGCCGACAGGCAACATGCCGAAAATGTCAAAAATATAGGTATTAAGAATCAGGAGGAAGCTACCTATTTTAGAGCGAAGAGTACCTAGTTAGGAAGTGCCCAGTGTCGAGGTGCATGCTTGACAGTGCCGAGGTCCAAGCTTGACAATAGATGATGCCAGGGCAGGTACATAGGGCAAGAACATACGTTGGGGAGATTATCTGGTGTAATTAGATTTCCCATCGTACCTCTTTTAATCAATAAAGAGATTGTGCTATCTTGAATTCCAACAGCTCAATCTCCCTGACAAATGATGAGTGGTACACCGAATCTGCTCGTAACTTTAGGTTGGAATCCATTCCTCTATTCCCCCAGAGATGTCTGGTAGTATTTGTTAGGGAAGTCTTGCAGCAGCTTAGTTTTCGTGACCAGTCACATTGGGCTTAGTGAAGACTTTATCTGTTACCCCTTATTTTGGTTTTGACTTTATTAAGCATGTGAAGAAGATCCATGATTTTGGAAGTGCCACCTCTAACTTTGTCTTTGACCCTAATCAGCGATTTGGTTTATGTGAGTGTGGTCAGTTTGATCCCTTGTTGCTGCTTTGTTCTAGTGTGGGTGTGTTTCAAGTTGTGCATTTACCATCTTGCCACACTAGAAAAGTAATAGATGTTCTGGGTCACTTTCCTGCTGTGGTCTTTGATACGTTGGGCAAGACAGATATCATTCAGGTTAAAAGAAAACATACTAGTTAGGCAATCTCCTTATTGGTTTGCGCCTTCCAAATTAAAAATTCAGTGGGAACAGTTGGAAAAGACGTTGGAGTGAGGAGAAATTCGGTCGTTTACTTCGTCTTATGCTTCATCAATTTTTGTTGTTCCTAAGGATATTTGGCAGGATTATCAGCAGCTGGTTGATTATTGGCAACTCAATGACCAGGCAATTTTGGGATCAGTTCCTTTGCTGGAAGTACATAATTTGTTTACATGGTTTTCGGGGACATACTACCAGATTCCGTTAAGAGGATAAACATCCCATTGCAGTGTATACCGATTGGAACCGCTTTGAATTAAGAAGGTGCCATTTGGCCTGACAACTAGGGCGACGGTCCTTTCCCATCTTCTTGATCACATTTTAGGTGAGCTCAAGTTATCTGTCGATGTCACCTTTATGATGTAGTAATTTACAACGAAATCATAATGTCACCATCTATCCCAAGAATTAGAAACATTGGACTTACTGTCAAACCTACCAAGATTTCCTCGACGTCAAATGTCGTACTTAGACTGTTTGATTTCTGCAGAGGAGATAATCAGGAGCACTCCAACGCATTGTGGGACTGGCCCCCTTCCACTGATAAGAAGGAATCACGAAATTTATTGGTATGGTGCATTGTTGTAGGAGAGTCGTTCCTAATTTCACCCAGTCACCTGTGCCCTTGAAGACTCTGTTATTCTTTTCCAGAACTTTGAAGGCGAGTGACATTTGTTAGCTTACGCCTCACGCCATCTAGCTGATGCCGAATTATATTATTCCATATACAAAAGCGAAGTGTACTTAATAAATTTGGATTTTACCTTGAACACCATGAGTTCGTTTATAAACGGACAATCAAGCTCTCACAGGGGTTCTAGCTAGACCCAGGCGAATTGCTACCTCGCATTCCATTTCAAGGAGTGAAATATAAAGGAAACCAACAATTTAGTGGTGTACTCTTTCGACCTATTATTTAAGCCGAGAGATATTCTAGCTAGACCCAGGCGAATTGCTACCTCGCATTCCATTTCAAGGAGTGAAATATAAAGGAAACCAACAATTTAGTGGTGTACTCTTTCGACCTTTTATTTAAGCCGAAATTAGGAGGTATCCCCTGTCGGGCTTAGAAACTGAGTTTTTCAAGGCACATTTATTATTTATGGATTGAGATCATGAGATGTCTTGTCCAGGCTCCAGGTCAAACTGGTTCTCTAGTTTTGGAGGGATTATTTTATTGGATGCGAAAAATTTTAATGCCTGTTGGTTTAAAAAGGGGACTGTTAACTTAAAATTTTTTTGTGTGTGTATTGTGTTATAGGAACTGTTTTGTAAACTGAGACAGTTTTGTAATTTTAATGGTTTGAGAGGGTGACTGTGAACCTTAAATTAATTGTGTGGCCCATTTATTATAGAAATTAATTTAATAATCCCTGGCCGTTCTGTAATTTTGATGGTCTGAAGCGATGACTACTAACATTAAAATAATTATATGCATCATTTGTTGAAAAAATTGTTTTAATAGACCAGGCAGTTCCATAATTTGATGGTTTCAAAGTAGTGACTGTGAACTTTAAAGTAATTAAGTATCTCATTTGTTAAAGGAATTGTTTTGTAAACTCAGGCATTTCTGTTGTGTTGATTGCTTTAAAATATGACTAACAAGTTTGAGATTATTCTGTGTTTCTTTTTTACAGGAATTGTTTTGATAAATCCGGACAGTCCTGTACTTTTGATAGTTTGAAAGGTTGGCTGTGTACTTTAAAATATTTGTGTTTCCCATTTGTTTAATGGAATTGTTATATCCACCCGGACAGTCTTTTAATTCCTGATGGTTTAAAAACATCACGGCGAAATTAAAATTTTATTATCTGAAATGCCTGACTCACATTTTTTTTTTTATTTCATTGTCCCCCAGGGAAAACACTTATTTTTAGACTAAGGCTAAATTCCTGTCGCTTTTATTTTCTCCAGCCCTTCCACATTCCTGTTGCCCAATTTGAAGTTAACATCATCACTGCACTTTTCCACTGAAAGTACAGGTATTGTAGCTTTTAATTTGCACTCAAGGTCTTGAGCAATATCAGCACGAGGGCAGTTACATGAATTATATAATTGAATATAAATAGTTTTAAAATATGAGAAAGAGGAGTAAGAGTGCAACTCATGTATCCAATGCTCAATGATAACTGCAGTGACATAGGTCCTTTGGGTGAAAAATAGGGACATTTCTTGTAATGAGTGATGGACATTAACCCACTATACCGGTAGTGATTCCTCGCTGACAATAAAGGAAACCTATGGTCATCTTTCTGTTTCCACAGGTTCATTGCCACAAACATCAATATTTTGTCAATGTTAATTAATGTATACCTGTAGTAATAGATTTTGTATTCATAAAGACTGATGAATATGCACAGCATGGAAACAAGTTCCTAATAAATATTTTAACGCCTATATCTTATTTGTGAGTGTTGCTGGAAATTTCAAGCAACCTTTTAACACTAGATATACCAACTTTTCCGTACGCCTAGGAATACTATGTGGGACATTTTTGACACATAGTAGGAAACTACCAGTTTATTGGTAACGTTCTGGCGTTTTGGGTTTCACCATGTTGGTATTACATTCAAGAAGACTCTTCAGTGCAAGAAAAATATAATTTATTCTCTAACATTCATAGTTCACAATCAAAAGTAAATTTCAGGGGTAAATGTTATTTATTTAAATTTTACTGAAGAACATAATTAAAACAGGTAAATAAAATAATTTTACACTGTTTACCTTTATAAGAGGATTGAAACAGACTCAAAACATACACTGTCAAAGAAATACTTTCAGGTATGAGACCGCGTCGTCATTTTTGGAGAATCTAGCAATGTTTCGGCCACTGTTGCAGTCGGCCTTCATCAGGGTCTGTGTTAGGGTTTGTTGAGAGTGACAACGGCCGCGAAAGCCTGTGCTTACAATCAAAACATATAATTATACGACTACTAATAGCAATTTTACTTTTTTATTTGTATGCAAGGCAAGTAAGGCCGGCAGCAGTAGCCGACCGGTCTGGGCGCGCCAGTCACAGTCTGCACGCCGCTACGGTCGGGGGTTCGAATCCCCCCTCGGGCATGGATGTTTGTGTCGTCTTTAGTATAAAGTAGTTCAAAAGTCGTTTATAAATTTAAGGACTGATGACCCAGCAGTTAAGTCCCTTAAGCTTAACAAACATTTGAACATTTGAGGGCAAGTGCGCAGTATTTATAAACATGCAACATGTTCTCTTACCTATTGTAATCATATGTTCAAATACATAATAAAAAAAATTATTTTAAGTGGTTGGACATATTTAGGAACACATGGGTGGGCTCACAGTTGAGACGTTACACGTTTTGGCTGGGCACTTTTTGCTCACGTACTTCTGACCCTTGAAAGACAAATTCGGTATTTTATTCTTCTTATATTGTTTGGAATTGAAAATGCCTTCTATTTGCGTATAGGCCACAGCGACCGCCTAATGCTTGAAAGCTAAGTTTGGCTGCCCTCTACGGTTTGTACGGGGCAGCAAGCTCATGTGCTACTCTGACAAAACTTTCTCTTCTTCACATGTTCTTACATGTATATAACTTAAAAATTGTTTGAACACTGATCATCGCAAGGTCACAGTTTCTAGGAGTTTCTTCTAAGTATTGTTATTGACGAGACATCCAGTACGCTCTTTACTTAGAATAGAGATCCATAAAACCAACACCTACATAACACAGCAAAGAAAGACATACAGTGGACAGCGCGCTTATGGATTCCAATACTTGGGTAGGATGGTACATTTTTACGTTGTGCAAGAGAAAAATCATCGTCAGATGTTTCCTATTATTTTTAGCCGTTCATTTGATGCATCCGAATATTTGATCAGCAGGTTTCACTGTAACAAAATCGTTGTTCTCCATGCGCGTGCCTCGCTACCGGATTCGACACTTGATTACGTCAGTGAAATGTAGAAAGTAGAAAATCTCAATATATGTAAGACTGTGTCGTCTTGCCCTCATAGCTTCAATTTCGCGAACTCACGAAAATGTACTGCAATCTGGCGCTGCTACCACGAATGCTTCAGCCCACACGGATTAACCAAAAACAAAGATACGCAGAGAAGAAACCACTGGAAGGGCGACGCGTCTGACATCTGCTGTCCGTCATAAAATTATTAGTCTAGTAGAGCCTCAGAGAGAGGTGCGATTATTGTGTGGCTCCGCAGTATAACTTCATAGGTCTGAATGTCGCCAGTCCACAGATAACTGAAAGCCGAACTGATGTAAGGCATCGCCCGACCTACAAATGTTTAGTGTTTCATGTTATTTTTTTGGCCAAAATGTCGTAATACACTCCAAAATCTTGTGAACAACATTGAGGAATGCTAAGGAATTATTTAATGGGGTTAACCATGTCAAATATTGGTAAACTACGTATTGGTGAAAAGTGACTCACATGGTACTACTGGTATTAACAAAATTAAATATTTAATTGTTTCTAATTCTATGGGACCGAACTACGCGGGCCACTCAAAAATTCTGCATGTTTGAAAGTTTTACAGTGTGTAGATACAGCCTTCCCGCTTTTTTTCAAACTTAGTTCAACCTGTTCCCGTGTGTGGCGCCGTCGCAGCATATCTTCAAGATGACTGCTACACTTGACGTTCGTCAGAAGCAACGTGCTGTCATTGGATTTCTGTGCTGTAAAAACGAGACAGTGGAAAATATCGACAAGAGGTTGAAAGAGGTGTATGGAGACACTGCTGTTGAACGCAGTACATTTAGTCGGTGGGCAAGCAGGTTACGTGATGAAAGCGGGCACGGCAATATTGAGGACAGCGTGGCGAATGGAGATTTGGGTGTGGAGGGAGACGTGCAGGGAAGAGTCCTCTGCAGTCGTGCTGGTCATTGTGTCCTCGGTGGCGGAGTGCTCAACGCGTCTGCCTAATAAACAGCAGATCCCTGGTTCGAATCCCGCTGGGACACATATTTTCATTCGTCGCACGTTGGTATTCCACGTAAACCTAGTATAGTGAAGCCATAACTGATCGCAAATTGCGATTTATTTCATTCATTTATCACTGTAACGTGGTCAAAATTATATTATAACTGTATACAAGCCGAGGCTGGGCTCCTGACGACAATTAATTTTGTCTCGGTACCTCATGGTCTGTTCTCCCTTATGCGGGAATAAATTATTGTGGCTGCGAGCATTACAGAACAAGTAGGCTGCGGTTATAGGAAAGAGACAGAGTGGCGAATAGAGATTTGGGTGTGGCGGAAGACGTTCAGGGAAGAGTCCTCTGCAGTCACTGTGTCCTCATTGGCGGAGTGGTCAACGCGTCTGCCTATTAAACAGAAGATTCCGGATTCGAATCCCCGCCGGGCACAAAATTTCATTTGCCACACTTTGGTATTCCACATAAACCTAGTACAGTGAAGCCATAACCGATAGCAAACTGCGATTTATTTCATATTGAGGATTGTCCTCGCAGCTGCTATACAGGCGCTGGTTCCAAGATGGCGTACACACTATAAAACTTTCACACGTGTAAATTAATAACTGTACTAAAAAATAGTGTGCACTTCGTTTGGAGTGACCCTCGTACGTTGGTCATCAGTCCCTAGTCTTACAAACTACTTAAACTAAGTTACACTAACCTAAGAACAACACACACATCCATGCCCGAGGGAGGATTCGAACCTCCGACGCGAAAGGCTGCGTGATTCGCAATGTGGCGCTCCAGACCGCCCGGCTACTCCAGCGAGGCTGTTATTAACAGAAACATTTTTCATCCTTCTAGTTGGCTTAGGGGGATGAATTTTGGTGAGTTCTACAACTCCATAAATGATTAAGTCATGAGAGGGTTTGGTGCTGCGATGAATATGGAGGCGGGTAGGTTACTCGAAACAGCCCCGTGGCTCAAAATTGATCCATGTGGTATTTTTAAAGTTAATAGTCAATATAACTGTTTAGGAGAAATGTAGGAACACGGGTGGCAATAACATTACGACGTATCTTAGAAGATAGGCTAAGGAAAGGGAAATCTCCGCTTTTTTGGTTGGCGATTTGGAGAAAGCTTTTGACAATGTCGACTGGAATACACTCTTACAAATTCTGAAGGTAGCATGGGTAAAATATAGGGAGCGAAAAACCAGACAGCGGTTATTAGGTTCGAAGGGCAAGAAAGGGACGCAGAGGTTGGGAAGGGAGTAAGACAGGGTTGTTGCCTTTCCCGAATGTTGTTCAATCTTTACATTGAGCAAGCAGCGAAGGAATGGGAGGAGAAATTTGGAGAGGGCATTAAAGTACAGGGAGAAGAAATAAAAACATTGCGGTTTGCCGATGACATAGTAATTCTGTCAGAGACCACAAAAGATCTGGAAGAGCAATTGAATGGAATGGTTAGTGTCTTGAACGGAAGACATCATATGGACATTAACAAGAGTAAAACAAAGGTGATGGAATGGAATTTCAGAAAATTAGGCGATGCTGAAGGAATTAGATTAGGTAATGACAATAAAAGTAGTAGATGAATTCTGTTATTTGGGTAGCAAGATAACTTCTGATGGCCGAAGTAAAGAAGATACAAAATGCAGAAGGGCTTTGGGAAGAAAAGCGTTTCTAAAGATGCGAAACTTGTTAACATCCAGTATTAATTTAAATGTTAGTACGTCCTTTCTGAAGGCATTTGTCTGGAGTGTAGCATTGCACGGGAGTGAAACGTGTACGACAAGGAGTTCAGAAGCTTTTGAAATGTGGTGCTACAGACGAATGATGAAAATTAGATGGATAGATCACATAACTAACGAGAAAGTGCTTAACCGAATTGGGAAGAAAAGGAGTTTCTGGCATATCCTGACTAAGAGAAGGGATAGATTAGTTGGACACATTCTGAGACATCAAGGAATTGTCAACTCAGCATTAGAAGGAAGCGTGTGGGGAAAAAATCGTAGATGGAGACCGAGGGACGAATGCAGTAAGTAGATTCAAAAGGATGTAGGTTGTCGAACATATTCTCAGATGAAGAGACTTGCACAGGACAGGGTAGCGTGGAGAGCTGCATCAAACCAGTCTGCGGACTGAAGACCACAACAGCAACAATATAACTCTTTGTTTAAGGTTGAAAACAAACAAACTGTTTTTGTTCTACTAAATTTTGTTTATTTACTAACTAGTTTTCGGCTTATTAGGCCATCGTCAGGTAAACTGTTGACATGCGTCGACAAAGACGCTATTGCTTGGTTCTCAAAGATGGTAAAACAAAGATACAATACACTTGGTTTTTGGATATGACATTTGTTGGAATTACAAACAATATCTGTTGCCATGCAGAATTATGTTCACGTAAAAAAGTAATCTGTGTATTGTATCTTTGTTTTACCATCATTGAGAACCAAGCAATAGCGTCTTTGTCGACGCATGTCAACAGTTTACCTGACGATGGGCTAATAAGCCGAAAACTAGTTAGTAAATAAACAAAATTTAGTAGAACAAAAACAGTTTGTTTGTTTTCAACCTTAAATATGGAAGCGTTCTACCAAGAAGCGACGGAAGAATGCATTTATATAACTCTTTCTTCTCGCACATTTTGAAGCAAATCGGAGAGGCTCATTCTGCGGCCGCTCCCTGTTCGTCTGATAAAAATTTCTCGCGTAAAATTGCTATTCCAGCGTAGCGCCTTCTCTTTCAGAATTCTACTTGCTGCTACCGGAGGATGAGGACTGGAGGCGGAGTTATCGCCAGAGGCCGTTGGCATCACCTCCAGGTAACACTGGGCTGCGGTCTGTCCGCTATGCACGCCTCACTCCTTCTCTCCCCTTCTACACCACCGCAGCGTGCCGCCTCGGCGGTCTATATCCGAGACCGAGGATTTGCGAGCGATGGATCGCCGCAGGAGGCGCGAGGCGCGCGGAGGAAGACGAGTGGTAGGGGGTGGGCCCGCTCGTCGGCCAGGAAATGAAGATTACCCTGAGGTACGGCGCGCGGCCGCCCGCGCATGCGCAGACCGCCCCTCCTGGCGTGCGGCGGCCGCATTAATTCACGTGGCGCGGCGCGGCGAGGTGAGGCCGGGGGGCACATATTGCGCCCAGCACCTGCCCGCCCAGGCCAGGCCAGATATTGGGCAAGTGGCGCCGGCGGTTACTGCGGCGGCGGTGCGAGTTACTGCCGCGCGCGGTCATTAGCGTTACTCTGCCGCGCCAGGCCCCGGGCCCGGTTTCTTTCCCGAGGGAGCACGTGTGCCTGCTTAGAGCCAGTCACGCGAGCTGTTGAATACCCAAGCGACAGCGGAGCGGACTGCAAGCAAAGGTACTCTATCTAACAAAGAGATCAGTTGATAGTATACGTCAGAAATTTCTGGTTTGTGCATCTACACTATCAACTTGGCCCTCCTCGGAGATCTTCACATTTATATTAACATTTACAGTAGGTCCATTGTCATTTATTGTCTCTACTGGACCACATTTATTTACGTTTAATTTAGAAAAAACATTCACTCTCATTCATACATTCCACAACATCTATGCTGGCTCCAGTACCATCAATATTTACATTCATACTTTCACATTCAGTCAACACTTGTGCCTCTGACCTATCCAAAACTAAGGCTAACCCAACACTGTTTTTATCCTCTTTAATATTATTATCAACTAAACTACCCACATCATACTCTCCTTTATTGTCCTTGTTTCTATGTTTGCATTTCTCTTGTCATGTTGCAAAAACCAATCCCCAAAAATTTCCTCACTCCCTATAACAGCATCCATCTGGCACATACTTTCCTCTCTCCTCTCCCTTTCCTTTCAAGGGTGTCCGCTTATAGAAATTTTCATCGCAGCACATATAGGTTCACAGATTTGTCACTGGCTGGAAGATATAACGTTGTCCTTGCTTCGTATGATGCCTTAATTGTTAAAGTAGATTCCGCGAATATATTTTTGACCAGTGGCGGCTGATGATAATGTGGTAATGTGTTGGTTTTTTTTTTCTTTCTTTCTTTATTGTGTTTTCACACCAGCTATTACACCAGTAGGCTGGCAGCAGCTCCAGAGGCTGCTCTTCAGCCGAGAGAATAAAATACATTGATGAGATGAAAAATTAAAATACAAGACAGGCGAAAAAACAACGGAGGAACAATGACATATACATGGTGACAATTCGAAGTACAAACAGTTGACAGGTGAACAAAATCAGATTTAGTCAGTTAAAAATGAGGAGCCACGGTGACCTAAACAGCACATGTAGGACGACAATAACACAGGACGGCGAGTACACGGAGACACTATTTAAAATACACGGTGCGACACTTGTCTGGTTGCGGTGGACGCAGTTGAAAAAAACACACACTTCACGGGAGCACAGCACTTGACGTAGCACTGTTAAAACTGTCGGTCCAGGACCCCGAGAAGGGGGTGGGGAGCGAAGCGTGGGGGAGAGGAAAAAACGGCGGGGTAAGGGGGGCGGCAGGGAGGAGCCGTAGGGACTCCAGGGCAGGGAGGGGGTAGTCAAGCGGGGTAGTGGAAGTGGAGGGGGGAGAGGGGGCACTTTATCTATGGGTGGGGGATCAGAGCTGGTAGGACGGGTAAATGTCAGAACGGTGGACGTCATCAGGGAGGGGGAGGCGGCAGAAATTACCCTGGGAGAGGACATGGAGGGTGTGGAGATGAAAGGAAGGGGGTATAATGCGGTAGAGGCGTGGCAGAGGCGCAGGGTTGGTAAGGATGGGGTGGAACAGGGGGTTGCGGGAGTCTATTTTACTGGTGGTATAGAGGTTACGGATATGGTGGAGATATTCAGGGAGGTGGGGAAACGGGATCAGGCCATACAGGATCCGCGTGGGGGAAGGGAGCCGGATGCGGTAGGCGAGGCTGAGGGCATGGCGCTCGATGACTTGAAGGGTTTTATAGTAGGATGTGGGAGCGGAGATCCAGGCGGGATGGAAGCTGCAGAGGACAGGACGCATGAGGGACCGGTAGGTGTAGAGGACGGTGGAGGGACTGAGACCCCACGTCCGGCCGGTGAGGAGTTTGAGGAGGTTAAGGTGGGAGAGGGCTTTCTGTCGGACAGTGCGGAGGTGGTGGGTCCAGGAAAGATTACGGTCGAGGGTTAGGACAAGGACTAATGTGCTGCAGCACACTGTAAATATATTACTAAAATTATGCCATTTCTCTTCGAATGCAAGCGAGAAATCGCTGTAAAATTTACATCCTTTATCTTGGAATACGAGCCAGATATCACAATAAAAATTATGCCATTTCCCTTCCAATGCGTATTAGAATGCTAGTAATAAGGATGAAAACGCATTTTGGAGCGCTCTCGCCGCGATAGCTGGAAACCAGCTCAGTGTACTGAAGTGGGATTCAGCCGCGCTGGTACGTGCGCAGAGAGGCGACGCAGTCGTCTGTTCGCTAGTGCGCATGCGCAGACTTGACGTCAGGCCTGGCGACTCAAGTGTGTTGAGACCGACTGCAGCACCAGACCAATATTTCTATTCGCGCTGCGTGTAACAGTTGCGGAAGAATGGTATATGACGAATATTGCGGCATACAGAGTGAAATAGCGCGCTGGCTCAGGCGTCTTGCGCGTTGTCTCTTAAACCTACCTGTGTGAGGCTTGTATTCAAATACCTCTGAGTCTAAATTTTTAATTTCTGTAAATAAAATTAATATTTTTAAACGTTATCTTTACTACCTGAGGTGAATACTTGCAGTTGGCGGCGCTGTTATAGAGTCCCCTGAAGGTCTTACTGTCAGTACAATATTAATTGATATTTAATTAAAGGCAATCATACAAAGGTTTACTTTTTATTTTAGTATATTTTGTTTCCTGTTTATTTTTGTAATATGGTCAAATTTTGTACGAGCCGCCACTGTTTCTGACAAGGAATTGATGGTACCGAATTTTTGAATTTGAAATAAGTACAGCGCAAAATGAACATTAAAGCAAATAAACCGCGGGTTGCATATCAAAGTCGGGCACCACACAAGCAACAGCACGGTATAAGACTTACGGAAAGCATCTAGCTGGATCCTGCGCTTCGGATTGTAGAAGCTGGAAATGATAACTTTTACTTATTTAATACACGTGAATGTTGGAGATACTTTCACTTCGCTTTTCATTGTTGTGTGACCGTGGGTGGAACATGAAGTTACTGGTAATGATAGAACAATAAAAAAAAAGATCGGACTACGTGAAATTACAAAAGACATGACTGCAGGTTCTAAAATCAAGAAAAGTATTGTATAAGGATGATTGATTGTAATTGTGCAGACAATTCGAAGCGATTGTAATGGCGTCTGAACATTAAACTATTACGGATGCGAAGGAGCTGAAAACATTAAGAAATTAAATATTTGACGTGGAGGAGTTTGATTGAAAACCAAGGAGAGGGAATGCTTTTAAATTTAAATAATATATTTTCAGCAATAGCTTGCACTATTCTTACTTACATGAGTGGATACAGGTATGAAAGGCATCTTCACGCTTCAGATACAAACAAGAGAGTGAGTAAAACTACTATCACGGTTCCGTCTTCTCGCTTGTTCGGAAGTAAAAAATGACGAACGAAATTAAATTAGTTGCATTGCGAGTCAGAGGGAACCGGAGGCGATAAGCATCACTGATCAAAGATAAACAAAAAAATAAAAACTTTAGTGTATCGTTACACGACTTCCTAAGTAATAGAACGCAGTACGTTGTTCTCGACGGCGAGTGTTCATCAGAGACGAGTGTATCATCAGGCGTGCCCCAGGGGAGTGTGATAGGGCCGCTATTATTATCTATCTATATAAATGATCTGATGGACAGAGTAAGTTGTAATTTGCGGCTGTTTGCTGATGATGCTGTGGTGTATGGGAGGGTGTCGTGTTTAACTGACTGTAATAGCATACAGGATGACTTAGACAAAATTTTAGTTGGTGCGAAGGATGGCAGCTAACTATCAATGAAGAAAAATGTAAGGTGATGCGCATGAGTTGGAAAAACAATCCCATAATGTTCAATACAGCATTAATAGTGACCTCCTTGATGCTATGTCGTCGTTCAAATACCTAGGCGTAACATTGCAGAGCGATATGAAATTGCACGAACAGGACAGTTGTGAGTAAGGCGGACAGCCGACTTCGGTTTATTGGGAGAATTTCGGGAAGTTGTACTTCATCTGTAAAGGAGACCGCGTATAAAACGCTTGTACGACTACGTGTTGAGTATTGATCAAGTGTTTAGGCCACGCAACAGATGAGTTTGAAGGAAGACATAGAAGTAGTTCAGAGGCGAGCAGCTAGGTTTGTTACTGGTAGGTTCGACCAATGCGCGAGTTTCACGGAAATGCTCCGGCAACTCAATGGGGATCGCTGGAGGAAAGACGACGTTCTTTTCGTGAATTTCTGTTGAGGAAATTTAGGAGGCCGGAATCTTGCTGCCTCCTACTTATATTTCGCGTAGTGATCACAAAGACAAGATAAGAGATTTAGGGCTCGTATGGAGGCATATAGGCATTATTTTTTCCCTCGTTCTATTAGAGAGTGGAATAGGGAAGGAAATGCCTAGTAGTGGTACAGTATACCCTCCGCCACGCACCTTACGGTGAATTGCGGAGTATGTATGTAGTTGTAGATTTATGTAGATGTAGAAGACGGAGAAGCTTAGCAGGTAATGCTGACCGGGTGACGCCGACAGCAGTTCGATTGAATAGCTCAGATTGTAATCTTACTAACCTACGCTACCGGCAATCGCGACTTCAGATTGACCCGTCTGCCAAATGAAAGAATTTCCCGAATAAAGCTATCAGAGGCGAAACCAATAACGTTATTGAGGTTACGCACACAAACGATATTTCGCGAATTAATTCGCAATCAGGATCGTTTGGGGAGTGAAATCTTGAACAATTGTCTTGGACTTAATAAACTCGAGACAAAACTGTATCAAGAGAACAATTTCGAATAGGAAAATATATACGATCGCCAGCTCGATGTACGAACGATAAATTTAATTATCTAATAATACCAGTCATCGATAGGTTAATTTCGGACAACTCGGTAACAGAATACAGATTAAGTGCACACGCCACAGCAGCAGAAAATACAGAGCAATATAAAGTCAGTAAATTTAGGTTACTTAGGCAGTGGAAACAATTATCACAAATCCCTCAAATAAATATAAAGTTTTGTGAAGCCTGCAACAATTCCACGTAAAATCAAACCATCACCGTAATGCATGCCCAGCCACTTTCCTATATCTTAATCAGCTAGTACTTGACATTTTTGTAACTGACTTGTGCTTACAATGACAATTTATCAAGTGAGACTTATGCATTTAACTTTCTTTTACAAATTTTATCAAATGTTATTCTCGAGAATATGACATGACCATTGTTCCTTATAATATCAACAGCTGCCTTTAAACTTTTTAACAGTATAATTATTGAATTGTTCAGTTTAATTCATTAACAAAGTTTTGCAGTATGTCTTTTAGTACCCGTGAATCAAATACTTAACACGAAATTAATATTCACTGCTTGACAGTATTGAATGATTAAATAACATGTTCCTAGTCGATTATATGCAATTGTTAGTAACTGTACTTTGAGTTTTTGAAACAAAAATAATTACTCTTCTAGCACTGAAATCTTTTGGAATTCGTACAACTGATTATATTTAGATTTATGTAACGTCTTTTATTGTTCAGGTTGTGCCTCTGGATATTAAAGGTAATGGAATAGGAACCTGTACGGATAGTGCCGCAAACTGCGTGGTCATCAGTCCGTAGCTTACAAACTACTTAAACTAAGGTAAACTAACCTAAGGACAACATGCACATCCATGTCCCAGGAAGGACTCGAACCTCCGACGGCCAGCGACCGCGCGCTCCACAGAGAGGCGCCTTAGACCGCTCGGCTACTCCACTGCGGATCACACTAATATTAATTTCAGACAAGTTCTCTCTTGACTCTTTGCAAAACTAAACGTTGGCTTTGCATTACAGATCTAAAGACGGTTAATTGATTAGATCTTACTTCGCAGCGGTCATGTGGCGTAGCTGGTGATTGATGCTGGCACTTTATAATGATTGGCAAAAATTGTATCTTCTTAGCGACGAAATAATTTTTAAACATTGGACTCACAGCATTTCTCTTGGAATCATTCCTCTTGAAGTTTTAACGCTGTGATCACGTTAATTATTAGCCAATGTCCATTTGCCAAAACTGCTGCTTGTGCCAACACGTCGTAAAACCACACTATTACAGTTTGCTGCTGCTGTCCAACTTTTCTAGTGTTCATCTCGAGAGCTCAACAACTTTTCTCTCTCGCGCCTTGCACTAGACTGCACTAAGCGATAAAAACTGCTCCACGCAAAGATTCTACGAACATTTCCCTCGCTAAGCCAACGTAATTATCATAATTTATTTACACAAGATAATTAACCAATTTACACGCGCTATACATACATATAGGCTATACCTATTTCTCACACTATCCGTTGTGATTTATACTGATCGTGTTTACAGACGCAGACAGTGGCATTGGTCACTGTGCTGTTGCAAAAAAATGTTCAAATGTTTGTAAAGCTTATGGGACTTAACTATGGGGTCATCAGTCCCTAAACTTACAAACTACTTATGAACTACTTACGAACTAGGACAGCACAAATACCCATGCCCGAGGGTGGATTCGAACCCCCGACCCTAGTGGCCGTGCAGACCGCCACTGAAGCGCCTCAGTCCCCTCGGCCTCCGCGGCCGGCTGTGCTGTTGCCTTACAAGGTGATGAGGACTGAACTCTCCAAGAAAGAAGAAGAAAAATAAAATAATAGAAACGATAAATACAAGAAGTGAACAATAAACAACGAACACACGTCCGCAACGGACCTAACTAACAGTAGCACAGCGGATTTTATTTTTTATTTTATTTAATTTTTTTTTGGGGGGGGGGGGTTAATGGGGGAGGAGAAATATTGTAGCTTTGTCCCGTGTTATTTGGATGATCCCTGTACAAACCCACCCTCAAGAGGCATTTCCCTGATGTATTAATTTTAAAACATATAACGACTTTTAAGTATATTACCTAAACCTTTGGTTCCCAATATTCTCGCTAGTGGTTAGTCTTTTATGGATTTAAAAGACGACTGCTTAATTGTTACATTTTTATACAAATTAAATAGCAAGCTCAGTGTGTGAGATTGTTAAATCTTCGTATTTATGTCACTTTTCATGTCTTAACCGAAGCTTTTTGGTTTTAAGCGTAATCAGTCTCTGTGAAGGGAAAAAACCATGAGAACTTACTTGCGGATCCCATTTATTCCTTGAAATATATATCATCATGCATTCTGTACTCTCTTTTCTGATTTAAAATGAGTTTAGGCTTGAGTCGTTAAACTGATCAAAGAGGAAACACTTTTTTGTTCCATCAGGAAGTCTTACACGGTAGATGACAGTTTTTAAGGTTGTACTCTAGAAACGGATTTCTTACCCTTAACAATTTATTGCCAATTCTTGCCAATCAAATACCAAAATAAAAACCAATATTAAATAATACTCCTTGAAAAACAATCAAGTTCCGCCTGGAGTAATGTGGAAATATTAATCCACAAAAACTTTAAACTTTGGCCCATAACTTTTATCATTTTAAATAAGGAAGCAATAGAGCTTAATTGTGATTTTTCTTTAAGTGATGGAAAATATCATGAAAATACAAAGTATTATAAAACACATTTCTCTTCAAGTACATAAGATATGTTGAGTTCTCCTGGTGACCTACCTGAACAGATACAGGGACCCATTAACAGCAGCACTGATCTACACTATTACCGACTGAATCATAAATAACTTCGTTTCTGAAATGGGCGTCACAGCTACTTGGAATGAGAATGGCACTCACGTTTTCTTTTCAGTAACATGAACAGTATCAATTATATAATTTTATATATTTTATATATATCACATATTTTACCTGCTAGCACCATAATAATAATCTTGATATATAAAGCATTCTGTCCGTATATTTGTGTGTTTGTTTGTGCGTACGTATGGTATACAAATCTACAGTTTTCGTCCAGTTTTATTAAATTTTGCACACCTAATCTTCTATCCATGAGGACAGTCGCCGTAAGTGTTAGGATAATATACAAGACATTGTTCACGAGCTATGACGTCATAAACAATGAGATAAGCGAAAAACTGCTGCATCAAACAAATGTGTTGCACATTTCCTGCTAAGCCACTGGACCGATTTCTACCACAGTTGGTGCACATATTCCTTACCGTGAGGTAACAATACTGTCAGGGTAAGAACTACATACGACACAAGGTCAGAAGATACAACGTCATAAACAGTATTGTTTCAAGAAACTGCCATATAATGCAACAAAAGTTTATTCACACACTGTATGAAAACTAAAGTACTTGCAACCAACTTCAAACAGAATTTCCAAGATTTATTGAACCTTCTCTCGCTGACAACCACAACAAAATTATGAAAGGAAAAACTTTGCTCGATTACTGCTTTTGGGCTATTCATGGACTAAAACTACGGCATTCGGTATGACGTTACAGTTTATAATTTGTACACTACAAATTATAGCCGCAGGAAATTTTACAGACAGTATACACACATATAGATGAATATACCTTCCACATTGTATCGCTGTACGACATGAGATATGAGCACATAAACAGTAACATTAATAGAAAACAGCCCTATCACGCACCAAGCTTTAATCTATGACTTCTTTACTACTAATTGTATTCGCAACAGATTTTACAGACATACAGGAATTATACAGATGAATATATACGTCAAATATTATACAACTGTACAACATATAACTCAATAAATTTCGGATCGTGCGAATTTTATATGCCATTTGTATTTTCATTGCTATGTTTCTTTGTTTGGATACTGCACGTATAATGTTGTGCATTATGCAAGACAGACTTATTTTTATATATTGTGTGATATGTATAACATGTTTTTAGAAGAAAGGAGATGGACAGAGAGAGATGGGATAGGAGAAGTACTAACTCATGGCAGGAATAAATAAATAAATACCCGCCCAACGCCCGGTTTTTAGATAGTTTTCATACAAACATTTAAAACAAAATCTATTTAGGCATCTTGCACAATTAGGGAAGAACGAATGTGTACAGGAACAACTTTTTTACATAATTCGTCGACTTTCCTAATAACTTCTTTCGTTATAATGCCAGGATTCGAACGAGGCATATCAGATCATTTTCTTTAAAGTTGGCGATGACGTCTGATGATGTACTATAGACTGTATTTATATGAAGTATTAACTAACTATCTGCCTATTTGTATATTAATAACAGTGCTACATCTATACTCTGATTTTCCATGAAGAGACGGATTCCATGAAAATACAACGAATATTTATAACGTTTCCTAGGCTTATAATATCGGCTATATTCGTAAAAAAACTTGATTTACAATAGTATTTAATCTACCTAGTATGTATTTAAAATTTTAATTAGCTACAACCGTCACTTCATAAATAAAATAAAATACTTTATGATGTAAATATTTGATATCATTCATATTATTTAAAATTTTACTAATTTTTAAAACAAATTATAAAAATAAAATGTTCCTTTACGTAGAATACAACCTCGATCATAACAATCAAGCACACTACTGTCTACCCTGTTTAGACATACTGCATCACAAGTCAAAATGACTAGTATAGAATATGGATTTGAGTTCTGCTTAAACTTTGGAGCACATTTTCTTGGAATTTTCTGGTCAGTACGCTTTAAAACTTCCACGGGTAGACATCCTTGAGATATAGAATACTACTAAAATTCGAGGTTACATCCTTAACCGCATTTCCGAGACTTCAAGGTTCTTCATGTTGTTAATTTTCTTTCAAATCTTCTCATTCCTTGGATCACCTATTTCTACAATGTGGTAGTACACAACATTGGTATACCGATTTCGAAAACACTCAGTCTTTATGAAGATGTCCGTTTAAAAAGTATCCGATCTTTGGTTTTCTCATGCAAATTAGAGACGACAGTGCGGTGGTACTGTACACAGTAAAGGTTTAGACGTTATTGCTCATGCGTGAATTTTCTCCCGGCTCTCTAGCGGGTCAATCGGTTCCTGTCGGTCGCTGAGTGACGTACTACACAGCGTTTTCGTCGGTTCGCCGATTCTCTGAAGATGATTGAACGTGTTGAGCCAAGATACTGCATAAAATTTTGTCAATAGCTTGGTAATTTTCAAAGCGAAACAATTCGTAAGATTCAGGAGGTGTTTGGAGAAGATGCCATTGGTGTAACACAAAATAAGGAGTGGTTCATCCCAAACAAAACTGGCCGCACATCAGCTCAGTCACCAGCTTTGTAGCAGGCCCCAACACTGCTCGGACTGCGGGTGTTGATGAGAAAGTGCAAAATCTCGTGATGCCACATCGTCGTTTGACCGTGCGGGAGTTTAGGCAAGAGGTTTGAGAGAGTAAAGGATCTGTACATGAAATTTTGCGTGATGATCTGAACATGCACCGAGTGAAATTCGAGTCTAGGTTGTTGTGGCCAGAATAAAATGCCTTCCATTTTGATGTTGTACAGGACCTTCTGGACACCGCCAACACTGATCCTGGGTTTCTGTATACCGTTAGTCATGGGTGTACTGGAAAGACCCGTAAACGAAGTCTGCTCAATGGAAGCATTCCGAGTCTCCAAGGCCGAAGAAAGTGTGGAATGTACACACTATCTTTATTTAGATTTGATACCACTTATTTTTCTATTGGGGCATTTCGTCTAAGGAAAAGTCCTTCAATTATAGCAGTTTCTTAATGAACTTTTCTACGATTCTTTCGGATATCTGCTGTCCAGTGCGCAAGTTGGCGACGGCAAGGGGACGGTTGGCGTGCTTTCTCTCACGTAGCCTTGACAGTTGGTAAATTGGTGTCCATAAATGTACGTGTTTGAGCATTTGCCTTCGTAGAACTTCTCTGTTGCGAGACTGCCGACTCGTCTGTGGAAGGAAGGGCCTCCTGTCATAGCGTGATACCTGTGTTGTCCGGTCGGAGGGCAGTAGACGGAGAAACCGGTCGACGAGGGCTGACCACGGCTACCTGCAAGGTTTTGTTTCAAATCACAGGTAGAACAGGATAATGCTCTAGAGACGCACTTCAGGTCGGAGGCCTAACTGTCGCCACTAGAACACAATCGGACGCCCTTCAGGGCGACGTTTGCTGAAATCTGAATTGCAGCCTCGCCAAAGCGGCGTGTCGTTTTCACGGCTCTGAATGCCTAGGCGGTTTCTTTGAGTCTGGCGAGGTGGGTGGTTGTGGAAATGTTCTTCTGCGCGACAAATGTTAAGAGGTTTGTTGGGAGCATAGTCGGTCGTCTGGGCGAGCGGGGCTTGGCGCCTATGGTCATAAAATTAATGTATTTTGAGACCTGAGAACGAAAGAGTACGTTCGAAAATTCCAGAGAGGTCGTAGACTTGGGTACGGTATCGTCTCTGTCGGAACTTTGTTCGTATGGGAGGAGGTTGTAGGGGCGTCTGCAGAATGCTCTGTGACTCGCCAAAGCTTAGGATTGTGACAGTTTTGTAATTAGTCAGCAGCGTCTCGCAATATCATTGGGCAGGCTATCAGCGGTGTGTGGTAATTGGAGCGCTCTGGCCGCGTAGGCGCGGTCGCGGGTCGCGATCAGGAACGCTGGGAGAGAGAAATATTTTTTCGGGGATTCGCTGGTAGGTCTCCGCGGTGTGCGGATCGACTCAGCTCTCACGGTTTACCTGTGCTGTTATCTGATCTATAATTTTTGTCCTGTAGGATCACTTCCGGGGGCCAGACTTACATATTTTGGTAGTCTCACATTGAGCATTCGCACTAGCGGATCGCGCATATATTGAGATTTTGTGTGGCAAGTTTGACTTAGTGATTTGCACTTGTGAGAACTGTGTCACAAGCACACTATGATCGACTTATGTGCTCGATATATAAAATTGTGCAGCCATTGTCTGTCTAGCAGCGCCGACGCTAGAGTGTCTGTTAGTTTAAATATCGCTTCTGCTTCATAGAACGAAGTGAGAGAACGGTCGCGTTTTATTTCAGCTCTGGTCTGCAGTCTTCATCTGCCGCTGCCGAATCCTGTCTGCTCCAAATATTTGGTAATGTGTAGCCTGCATCTTTGCTAGGGCCAGTATACTGCTATTTTCGAAGGCTTTTCTCTGTATTATCATAGCCGGGCTTACTTGTCCAAATTAGGAAACTTCATCTGCCCTTTGAGTTTGTGCGTTTGTGGAGGTAGTTTGGATAATTATTATTCCTGAAAAGGGTTTCCTTCTCCCTTGACTCAGACATTCGACTGACGTTTATTTCATGTAGTTAATTGTCAACTTTCCTTAACTTTTGTGTATAGGATCTCTTATTTTCAAAGTATGTTTTGATTGCTTTCTCATGTGCCAGGATGAATTGTTTTGGAGGGGCAAACAGATATTAGTTAACGTGGGAGTGTGCCGAGTAAATTAGGTTAAATTGCTGTTACCCCTCATTGTGATATTGGTTAGGAATTTATAAAGTAAATGTGTTTGACCATATCATACGCCACCGGTAAAGCGAGGTCAATAAAAAAATAATGATAATAGTAATTTTCCATGTTTTTTTTATAAACATTGTCTAAAGTATGATGATTCGCTTTGAAATCTAAAAGTAACATAATTAATTATAACTAATTTTAACAAATTTAACAAATGGGAATTTTCATGTTGAGTACTGTCGCAGTCAACAGAACTCGCACATATGGTAAAGACAGCCACACGATTAGAGACACGCTTCTCAGGTGCGAAGAAAAATCAAGGTGATGTTCTTCTTTGAAGTCCGTTGAATTGTGCATCACGAATACGCACTGGAAGGACTAACAGCGACAAACAAGTACTTTAAAATCGTTCTCCGGCGTTTCTGTAACGCAATTCGGCGCAGAAGACCAGACATGGGGACGGCAAAAAACTGGCAACTGCATCATGACAACGCCTCTGCACATTCAGCCCACTTGATCCAAAATTTCTTGGACAAACATGGTATTACAGCCGTCCGCCATTCTCACTGCTCTCCAGACAAGGCTCCATGCGATTTCTGGTAGTTTCAAAACTTGAAGACACCACTGAAAGAATCCAGTTTTAAGATTAGAGAAGAGATAATGCGGTGTGCGACGACGGAGCCGAAAACCAAACTAACAGAAGATTTCCAGGGGTGTTTTCAGCAGTGGAAGAATCGGTTGGTTTGTGTGTAAGCACAAGGGGCTAACTTTGAAAGGGATTAGGGTCCCATCTCCGTCAGATATTCGAAATACTTTTCTCTGGCCAAAGGGTGGATTCTTTTCAGACAGGACTCGACATTCACAATGCTTCACGACTGTACGACAGGTACGTCATATGCATCGCCTGACTCGAATGGGATATTTCAGCAAGCTTTCGAATTTTACAAACTTTATATCTATTTCTCAGAAAGAAAAATTTCATTAGGGGGAAAAAGCAAGACATAGCACAATACGTGACAGTTAACCATTTAAGACGCCTGCCTACAGTAATCCCCCAAGCCATTGTTTCCGCGTGGTACGTACCTGCACCCCCAGCCTTCAAGTGGGTTGCAGCTGGACGGATCTATGCGGCAATTAATCAGTGGCGACCGCAGACGCTCCTCTTCGCCGGCGGTGAGGAGCCGCGCCGTATTTCTGCCAGATAGCGGGCCTGCTTTATGAGTGGAGGATCTCAATAATCTTTGTGTTTACGCAACCGGGCCTCTCCCCTTGCGCCAGTATTTCACCGGGGATTTATCTGCGGCACGCTATCTGCGAGCCGCCGCTGCCGGGTCTCGGGTTTTGCCCCCGCACAGTTCTTTACTCCCTCGGAACATGCACCCTGTGTGAGCCTCCGCTCCCATAAAATATTCACCACCCCGTCGGGCCTCCACAACACTGGCGTCTCACCGGCCCCATCCACCGACCAAACCCCACGCACTTCTTCCTCAAAGTTGTATCGCCTGATCTGGGCCACAAGGCACAAAAACTGCGTGAGAATTGATGGTCCCTCTCTCTCTCACACACACACACACTCATTCTCTGTTGCTCTACCTGTCCCTTTAGCTCTCTCTGCATTTCGTCGAACTGCACGCTTTCCTTAAGAAACTGCGGACTTCCACGAACCTTCCGTTTTAGACTATGAAATATATTTGTACGGAGGTATAAGAAATAAGGAGGATGGTCCTAGACGCTGACACTAGATACTGTACTGCACCGTGTTTTATAAAAGGATGGCTCTAGCCGGTGGTCCTAGATAGTACAAACTGGATGTTATGTTGGTAAGCATCCTTAGGTTGACAGTAAACGACAGAGATATACAAGTACCTTGTTATATTATCTATTGTTGCCGCTCTCGGCTGTAGCTGCAAGGTGGGACAGAAGTTCTAAGTTGTCTGTGGAAGTCTAAGGACGCAGGTCGATTTTGTGAATCCGTCCGCAGTGGCTACATGTACTGATTATACAGAGAAATATTATGTGATATGATTTCATTGTGAAAAGAAGTCACCACAAGGTATTGATACTGTTTTTATATGTATGTAGTTGATTACAAAACCGAGACTTGTAGTTTCATTGTTGTTTGATCTTTCTTGAATGAAGTTTTTTTATTAGAAGACTGCTACTTTCAGTAGTTAATATCTAAGCCTCGTAGTTGAATACTGATGCTACAGCAGTAATGATTTTTGAAGTGCAATGTTATTTATGAAAAAGTGTCAGGAAGATAACCGTCACAACAGTGTCCTTTCTGTGAAAGAAAATAATATGGCGGTCCGTTGTGTGGGAAAGAAAGGTGGTGAAAGATATTAGAACAATTTAAATTTGCTTACTGTTATTCATTTGCACCAGAGTGCTTTGCTATCTTTCTTATCATCATGATATTCAGATTAAGCAGTATTATCAAATGCAGAGGAATTATAAAAGCGTAATTATAAAGACAGATCTTGTGACGTAATGAGGAGCTGTGACTATTCCATTTAATGAGCTTGCACGTTTATGTATGTATAAGAAATTTCAGGTGTATTTAACATATCTATAAAGAACTTTGAATGCATTTACATGATATTGCATTGATTTACAACACGTAAGTATATTTCTATATAACGTTGTCAGAATATTTTGACAACAGAAGCAGTTGATTCATTTTATAAAGTTTTACACTTTACAAAGTTTCAACTGGACCGATGATTGACCCCTGCGGCACACTATTCCATGCACGAGGTATGTAGATATCGCTGGAAGATTGCGAGTCTCTTTTTATCGTTTTAGTACACGAGATGAGAAACACCGCATCATACGATAAATTTTCCATAGGCCTACAGTAAAATTAAGAATTTACTTGATGCTGTAACGCTGCAACCTGGTGAAGCATGGAAGACACGTGGCGAGACCGCAACGTTTGCCCAAACCAGTCTCCCGACAAATAATCTTATTTATGATCACCAATTCTAATTCCAAATTAAATTGTAAACATACTGATAATAAACCCAGAATGATGAATTACTTAGGTAATAACCCTTCGAACTTCATTGGATCGTTAACACTAGTAAATAAATTTTCCCGTGTTCACAGAGTCTACCAATTTCTTGCACATATATAGGATCATCAGTTGGAGGGGGCTACGAAATTTTTACATTCCCCATATAACTAATATAGAAAGCCGCACAAAATGGCTTTGTAAGCAGGCGGTGGAGGAGGGAGACGAGCTGCACGCGGTTTTGGGAATTCGCGCCAGTTCAGGACACCCATCCTGAAAGCCGGAAGTTAGCCGCTGCCGGCTGCCAGCAACACAAGTAGCGCCTACCCCTCCCTCTATGTTATGTTAGCTACAGGTATATATTCACATGCTTCTGAAGTGGACAGGAGTCTGATGGTCGTATCTTTAAGTGACCTGGAGAGCAGGTTTCCAATACCATTCCGTTGCAATTTCTTAGTGGTGTCAACATCGCGAGGACTGCGTGCTTCAATTTTAGTCTTTGTGTAGCACCTGCTCTTCGTTACCTTGGGAACAGTGTGACGTAGCCAGCAGCGATGGACTCGTGATGTACCATGCATTGATGTATTGCGCTATTGCGACTGTTATGATAGTCTTATCGCTTCTTTTTAACCGCCAGAATCAGGTGCTGCAAAAAGTTATGTAGCGTGATAGTTACCTTGGTCTGACACCTATGGTCATTCTCGTAACCTATAGCTAGTTGAATTTCAGTCTCTTGCAAGCTGTTGACGTATTTTTATATTTAGAGAAAGTGCTATATTTCACGTGTTATTTATTCTGCAATTTTAAATAATTAGGTAATATGACCAACTTTGGAAAGAAGGGTAGGACTAGGATCGCCTATAACTAGATGAAGACATTGATTACCACTGTAGATCGGAAAACACCTGAAGGAACAGTGGAAAAGGTGGACAAATTTAAATACCTGGGAGAATATATAACACGAAGAAGCAGGAACGTTGAAGGAATACAGAAAGGATAAGGAAGAAGAGATGAGCCTTCTGTATCACCAGAGATATATACAAGGAATATAACTACAGTTCTCAAAGATCAGAGACTACAAGGCATCAGTGAGAGATGCAGTATTATATGCTGCTAAGACGATAACACTAGGAAGAAATGATGCAGATGATTTGGAGAAAGAGGAGAGAAAATACGGAGGAAAATATTGGGCCCAAAAATTGGTGGTGATAGATGGATGCGAAGACCTACGGAAGAACTCCATCAAAACATGAGACAAATCTGGACAAATAAGACACAGAAAAGCAATATTTTGGTACATGTAAACAGAATGATCACGGACATTATGATGAAACGAGTATGGCTAACAAGATGCAGGACAGGGGGAAAGACACGAAACAAGTATGTTGTTAAGCTAAGGAAGGATTGGTTCATATAAGAGATCAACGTTGAAGGATAAATAATCCGGCAATTGAGAACAGATAAGGTACTGGAAAATGGATAGAAAATCGCAGAGGAGGATAATATAGGTTTTTGAAGAAGATTGGGAGAGAAGAAGAGAAAGGATGCCGAGGTTCTGGAAGGGAAGAGGAAGGATGCAAAGGTTCTGGAAGGAGAAGAGAAAGATGCAATCCAAGAAGGGGCTACCCGTGGTCCTACAGACCCCACAACGCAATAAATAATAAATTAATGTGAAATTCCTTTTATTATCGACTACTTGTACAGTAAGTCTATTCTCGCCAGTGGCTGTATTTAGTGAACAATTCTACATGCAATTTATGACTGGCTTATCTCTGTTGTATATGTTTTGTTCTGAATATACGTTGTAACCAGTTGTCCGACTTTCATTGACCGTAGCCTTTCTTTAGGTCCCATTTTACTAGGCAACAAAGCATCTGCCGAAGAACCGAAGACCAGTCACCTGGGCCAGAAGATGTTTAGGTGCGGTATCAGCTAGGGAACACTGTTAGTCACTGCTTCTGGAAAGTTAGTTATTCCATCTAGACTCGTAAGAGAGAGATTACAGTTACAGTTACTTCCATCAACATCTCCCAAGCTACAAAGCCATGGCTACAAAGCCATTTATATGCATCTTTAATGCATATAAATTCAGTTTAGTCGACGTTTCAGCCCTACCTAGTACATTGTGTATCCGCAGGATATGTGGCTTGTAACTGAAAACTGTCTTGATGGTTTCTCCATTGGCAAACGATTCCGGTCAAGGACCCTTTCGGATCTGCAAAATGGGACCGCATACGGAAGGTGACAACTTGCTACGAATCGGAGCATGCCATGTATGACAGCTGGACTCAGCAAGTAAGCTAGAAGATCTGAAAAAGGAATTGCGAAGTTAAAGCTGGATGTAGTAGCAGTGAGTGAAGTGACATGGAAAGAAGGATCAGAATTCTATCAGGGAGGAGAGGGGGTTTAATGTGCCATTTTTATTTATTCAAGTATACTTATTGTGTTCCAAAGGGCATGGTGTGATCCATTTGCGAAGTACCAGCAGATGAACAAAGCGACCTAACTCAAAAAGTAACTCCGTTCTTGGCTGCAGGAACTGCTTGCTATTCAGAGGACATATAAGCTTAGCAACCCCTTCGCGTGTTGAGAAAGATGCGAAACCTTTCGCTCCTAAGGCTGGTTGTACACACACCGATTTTGAACAGACGGTAAAATATCGGCCGTCCACATTCCAGCAGTGAACCATTGGCGGGCATTGCAGCTTGCAGACTGGCCGGCCACGGACCGGCACCGGCAAAAAGCCGGTCAGCTTCCGGCGACTGCCACTACACACCGCCGGAGCTGGGCGGTGTTGCGCCGGGTTGGTGCCGGCCATACAGTGGCGCACGTCGCCAAATGGCAACTATAGTGGCATACGCACCGACTTTCACCGGCCGTTCTCAGTGCACTGTTTTCACTGTGCCTTCTCGCCATACAGTCGACGTAGCGCGCATAGGACTAAAATAAAGAACATTGATTTAGTTCTAAGTCCTGTACACAATAAATTACAAATGTTTCAGATTGTCGTTTGTTCATTCAGTTAAATTCACTGGTGAATTTGACATTTTGTGCCACACTGGGACTCGAACTCGTTTTTGTGGGCTTTTTTTATTTTATTTTAGCTTTTTTATTCTTCTGGTCCGTTGCGGACTTACCACTATGCTGAATAGGCTGGAGCCTAGGGTGTCAGATGTTAGGGGAAGCACATTTGGGGAAAAATTAGTAAACCGTAAATAAGTGTAATAAAACTTATTTCCCCCTCAGGGGCTCAGCATTAATTTGCTGAGTACGGGCTTGGCGAACCCGGGGTCCTGAGCTGTGGGCTGTGTCGCGCCAACAGTCCACTACACCGTAAGCTCTGTGCGTGCCTCAACGACCATCGTTCGGCGCGACGGTGGAACGTTGTACGTTTCAGAGCCCGGGGATCTTGGCTTAATCGCCCGGGTCGCGAGGACGGTACAAACCTCTATAAAAAAAAAAAAAAAAACCCTCAATCTCAAGGTGTGCTGCGTGCCGAGGAGATGCATGGCTGTTGAGGTTGAACAGCCGCTAGCGAGCAACCTCTGAGGAACCTGCCGCACCTCAGTTGTATAAGGCTTACCCAGGCAAGCGGGGCTCTGCCTGGGTGGACCTTTAGTTCCCCAGCTGCTCGTGGGACGAACATGAAACGAGCAAGTAAAAGCGTGGCCGGTCGCGAAAACGGCGTCTCTAAGCGTGGGAAGACAGAGTTTAACGCCTCTACTTATGATCCAAAAACGTTTCCGTCCCCTGCCACACCATGGGAGAAAAAGGAGGACACTTAATAGATCTGAGCCATACTCACCTCAATATCTGGTCTGTGCGCGTACTGATGGCGAATCCTTCACTTCTACTAAGCCTCAGTTTCTTGTCGACACAATCGAAGACAAGTTTGGTGAAGTGGCATTATTTTCGAAGATGAGGAGTGGGGTCGTTCTGTTATAGGCGGCGTCCTCGGCCCAGTCGCGGGCACTACTTGCCTGCGACAGGTTGGGTGATATCCCGGTGCGTGTCACGCCCCACAAATCATTAAATATGGTCCAAGGTCTTATCTATCATCGCGATCTTTTGTCTCAGACCGATGACGAGCTGCGAGCATACCTGCAGCGACGAGGTGTCCACTTCGTCCGGCGGGTGTACAGGGGTCCTAAAGAAAGTAGGGTTGCCACCGGTGCTTTTATCTTGGCCTTCGAAGGCGATACACTGTCTGAGAAGGTTAAGGTAATGGTCTACCGGTGTGAAGTCAAGCCCTATGTCCCCCCTCCTATGCGGTGTTTCCGGTGCTGGAAGTTTGGGCACATATCGTCCCGATGTACTTCCACCCAAACATGCAGGGAATGGGGGCGGCCACCTACCCCGGACGCCCCATGCACCCCGCCTCCGCTATGTGTCAACCGTGGGCAACATCACCCACCATGCTCGCCGAACTGCTCAGTTTTACATCGGGAATGGAAAATTATGGAAATCAAGACCTTGGACCGGCTGACCTTCTATGAGGCAAGTAATAAATACGAGCGGCTACACCCTGTCCGTATGGAAACGTCTTTTGTCACAGTTACAGCAGCTTCCTTGAGACCAGTGAAACCACCGGTGTTGTCTCCTCCTGTGGGCCCTAAGGGCCGTCAATCTTCCGTGACGGGTGGGGGACCGTCTCCATCTCTCGCTCCCTCGACACCTGTGGGAGCAACTTCCCCCTCACCATCGGGGAGATCTGTCCCCACTCCCCAGCCGGAGAAGAAACAGTCTTCCCCAGCCCCTCTTGCTCGGAAGGGGTCCCTCGGGACACTCCCTTCCGAGGATTCTCAGAGTGCGCCAGGGGATCCTAGCCAATGGCTGAAGGATCCACCAACCGAAGACCAAAGGGCTTCCAGCTCTTCGACTGTCCCTGATGTCGCTTCTGGGAAGTCCTCCCAGCCCTTACCACCAAAGGGCCAGCGGGAGAGAACTAAGAAAACGAAGAAAGACAAGACTAAGGACCCTTCAGTGGCTCGAAAGGAGCGCTCGCTCACATCTTCGGCCACTGAAGAAGAGGTGGAGATCCTTGCGTCCCCTGAGGATTTCCTAGGATCGCCAGAACCCATGGTTCTCGATCCTGCGAATTCTGTGTAATTAGCAGCAGGTGCCCCTGCTGAATAACCATTTCATCTCTTACATTATGGCTATTCAGCAGACAGCAAAATAAATCTTGCAGTGGAATTGCGGCGGTTTTTTCCGCCGCCTGCCTGAACTGCGGCAATTACTCTGCCGCTTTCCTGCGATCTGTCTAGCCATGCAGGAAACATGGTTCCCCGTCGACAGGACCCCAGCCCTCCGAGACTATCGGGGCTATTTTAAAAACCGAACCATCTATGACAGGGTTTCTGGCGGCGTCTGTATTTATGTCCACGTCTCTGTCCCCAGAGCTGCTGTGCCTGTTCAAACGTCTCTAGAGGCCGTCGCTGTTAGACTCCGGGTAGTGCGAGATTTTACCATCTGCTCTGTCTACCTTCCACCTGATGAGGCCATTTCTCCCACAGACCTCGCAGCCTTGGTCGCCCAACTTCCCCCACCCTTTCTTCTTTTGGAGGACTTCAACACCCACCACCCTCTGTGGGGTGGCACGCAGACCTCGGCCCGGGGTAGGGATGTAGAGTCTCTCCTGTCAGAGCAGAATCTCTGCCTTCTTAACACCGATGCTCCTACCCACTTTACCACAGCACATGGTACGTATTCTGCCATAGACCTGTCCGTCTGCAGCCCTAGCCTCCTTCCACATCTCACCTGGAGGGTCCATGACGACCTGTGTGGCAGCGACCATTTTCCGATCTTCCTGTCGCTCCCACAGTGTTCGCCTGCCGACCATCCGCCTCACTGGTCCCTCCGTAGGGCTGACTGGTCAGCTTATTCTTCAGCTGCTGTGATTTCCTCTCCGCTTCCAGCAGATGTTGATGCCGCCGTTCAGCAGGTCACAGAGGCCATCGTTTCTGTAGCCGAAAACTCTGTTCCCACCACATCCGGTTCGCTCCATCGTCCATCGGTGCCCTGGTGGACACCGGAGATTACTGAGGCCATCCGGGAACGTCGGCGAGCACTACAGCGCCACCGACGTCACCCGTCTGTTGAACATCTTGTAGCCTTCAAGCGCCTCCGGGCACGGGCCCGACGACTGATACAAGATAGTAAGAGAGCCTCGTGGGAGAAGTATGTCGCGTCCATTGGTTCTCACGCTTCTCCTTCCAAGGTGTGGTCGCAAGTTCGACGCCTCTTCGGGCACCGCCCACCGGCGGGACTTCCATGCCTCAGCGTACAGGGTATGCTGTGTACTGACCCTGTCTCCGTCGCTGAGCATCTAGCAGATCATTTTGCACGTACATCGGAGACTGCTGCCTATAGTGCAGATTTTCGTGCCATTAAAGAGCGAGCAGAGAGCCAGCAAATGTCATTTCGAACACGACGTCGTGAACCATTTACTGAGTGGGAGTTGGAAAGTGCCCTTGCTGCATGCCCGGATACCTCCCCTGGACCCGATCGCATTCACAGCCAGTTCCTCCGACACCTATCAGCGGATGCCAAATGCCAACTTCTCGCCCTGTTTAATCGCGTATGGCTTGAGGGTGTTTTTCCGTCCTCCTGGCGGGATAGCATTATCATTCCGGTGATTAAGCCTGGGGCAGATCCGCAGGTGGCTGATAGTTACCGCCCGATCAGCCTCACCAACGTTCCATGCAAGCTTCTCGAACGGTTTGTGAGTCGGAGGCTCATGTGGATCCTCGAGGACCGAGGACTGTTGGCGCCTAAACAGGGTGGGTTCCGTCAAGGACGCTCCGCTATCGACAATCTCGTGTCGCTGGAGTCGGCCATTCGTACAGCATTTTCTTGCCGTGAACACCTGATTGCCGTCTTCTTCGACCTACGAAAAGCGTACGACACTACCTGGCGCTATCATATTCGGTCTACGCTGTACGATTGGGGCTTACGGGGTCCACTTCCTACATTCATTAAGAACTTCCTGGCGTTGCGTTCTTTTTGTGTTCGTGTTGGTTCTTGTTTCAGCTCACCTCATTGTCAAGAGAACGGAGTCCCACAAGGTTCCGTTCTTAGCGTTCCTTTATTCTTAATCGCCATAAACGGCCTTGCTGCGGCTGCGGGGTCATCGGTTTCTACTTCCTTGTATGCCGATGACTTCTGCATGTATTACAGCTCCTCCACCATCGGCGTAGCTGAACGGCGGTTGAAGATCGCAATTCGGAAGGCACAGTCGTGGGCGTTTGCCCACGGTTTTCAATTTTCGGCATCCAAAACCCGTGTGATGCATTTCTGTCGACGTCGGGCAGTACACCCGGAACCCAAACTTAGCTGGCGACCTGCTACAAGTCGAAGAGACACACAGATTCTTAGGTATGGTGTTTGATGACCGTCTAACCTGGGTGCCGCACCTACGCCAGTTAAAACAAAAGTGCTGGCGCCACCTCAACAACCTGCGCTGTCTTAGCCACACGATTTGGGGAGCCTCACGCCCAACGCTGTTACAACTTTACAAGGCCCTCATTCAGTCGCGTCTAGACTATGGCTGCATAGTCTACGATTCGGCTGCGCCATTAGCACTGCAGGCGTTGGAGCCAATTTTGCACTGTGGTGTCCGTTTGGCGACGGGGGCTTTTCGCACAAGCCCTGTGACAAGCCTCCTTGTCGAAGCTGGAGTCCTCCCGCTGCGGTTCCGTAGGCAACACCTGTTAACATCTTATGTTGCTCGTGTTCAGGCCTCGCCCTTCCACCCGAACCGCCGGCTCCTATTTCCAGACGCTGCACTACCTATCCCTCCACGACGGCCAAGGTCGGGATACCCGATCTCGGTCCGTGTTCGTGACCTTCTTTCGTCTCTCACACCCTACCCACTTCCTACCACTTTCCACTATTCCTCTCACACTCCTCCTTGGTGCATTCCTCGTTTGCAGCTCCGTCTGGACCTGTCCCATGCGTCGAAGGCCTCTGTTTCTCCCGTACATCTCCGTCACCAGTTTCTGCAAGTGCTCGAACCGTTCCGTGTCGCAGACGCCATTTACACAGATGGTTCCGGTAGATGGCCGTGCTGGGTATGCCTTTCTACATCACAACCACGTAGAACAGCATTCTCTGCCCTCTGAGAGTAGCATCTTCTCCGGCGAGCTGGTCGCTATTCTCAGAGCTCTACAACATCTCAAAGCCTGCCCCAGGGGGTCATTCGTCATCTGTACTGACTCCCTGAGTGGCTTACAAGCGATCGACCAGTGTTTCTCTCGGCACCCAATAGTGCGGTCGATCCACGATACTGTTCACTCCCTATGTCAATCAGGCCGTTCTGTGGTCTTTGTGTGGACCCCGGGCCACGTTGGCATACCTGGGAATGAGCATGTTGATCGATTGGCCAAGCAGGCCACTGTGGGACCACCTCTCACTATTGATGTCACGGAACAGGATTTTAAACTGGTGTTGCATCGGAAGGTACGCGAAGCTTGGAGTACCGAGTGGGCTACGGCGACTGCACCAAGTAAGCTTCGGGCAGTGAAGCTCTCCACAGCTTTGTGGCATAGGATACTGAATTGTAGAGGACTGTAGGGGCAGCAACAATTGAATAGCCTACTGGTGGAAAATGAGAAAATCCGTCACTGCTTCGGGTAGATCTTGTCTTTGTTCTGTAATGTTCCTGAGATCTTCACTCTGTTTATTACCGAGGGCGGCTAGCCCTGTGAGCGACCGGCTATGCTGACACGTTCCTAGTTCTGCCCAAATAATCAAGTTATCGTAGAATACGATTGACGATTATTCCATTTTCTCGCATCTTTTTCTGCATTCCCGCAAGGGATCGCTTTCTATGTCCGCAAAGAAATGTTCGTTTTCCTGTTTGAGAGATACATATTATGTACACTTTTGCACTGAGTAAAAAAGATAAATGATGTAAGTATTTGGGTAATGGAAGCATGAAAAGTTTTGTGGAACAAAACTTTGGACACATTTTAAGATAGAAATGCGACTAGACGTACATGGAGACAAGTTTCCGGCGAATTGAATGAGGGTTTTGAGGAAGTGGAGAGAGAGAGAGAGAGAGAGAGAGAGAGAGAGAGAGAGAGAGAGAGAGAGAGAGAAAATGCATTTAGTAACTGATGTACTAATGTATGATACGGTACTTCATTAGTCCATTGTATCATGTCAGAATATTTGTCACAGTATTAGGAAAAATATTTCGAATTCATTAATTTATGTATGGAATCAACTTCAATCGACCGCTCACTGCTCCCGTCGGCCGAAATACAGACTACCCAGTCACATACACATCGAGAGCTGCAACTACATTTCATATATCCCTTATTAAACTTATTGTTCTGTATAGTGAAGGGGGGAAGAGGAGAGGGGTGGGGATACACAAGCAGCGGCGATGTCAGGCGGAAAATGAGAAGCAGTATGGTAAAGGGCGTTATATTCCCCCTCTTATTCATGCCGCATCTCACTTTCCGCATCGCCTCTGCTTGTTGTATTCCCACCCTTTTCTTCCCTCTCCTCTCCCCCCCCCTCCTCCACCGCTCCTTCCCCCCTCCCCATCCATTTCGCTTGCCGTGTAGTCAGACTGTGTTGGGGCATCAGAGGTGGCTGAAATGTGTGGATGAGTGTGGATGAGTGCGCTTGAGTGATTGTGTGGATGAGTGTTCTCTTTCTGACGAAATTTAGAATTAAAATTTAGAACTGTGTGTGTGTCTCTTATTTGTGTCTGTCAGCGGCTCAACGTTCGTCTTTACGGTGAGTTGTTAACTATCTACTTATTATTATTATTATTATTACCTTATTTCACATGCTTCACTGCGTCACAGATACGGTGCCCACTTTATTGGACAGTTTATTTTGATATGAAGTATGACAAATGTTTATTTTAATGAAATATGTAATAAATAGGGTAATATAGACATAAAAACTGCAAAAATGTTTTGCTCAAATTTTAAAATAAATCAAGCCAATGGGGGTTAGTGTTAACCAATTGTGTCTGTTTTTTCAGACATGTTGAAATAACAGGTGCCATAACAATAATTGCACGTATAACCACAACAGGCAGTTCAGCCAATGTGGGTTAGTGTCAACCAATGGTGTTTTTTCAGACATGATGAAATAATAGGTGCTATAACAATAATTGCACGTATAATCGCAACAGGTAGTTGACGAATTGAATGCATTAATACACTTTATCTCTTGCAGGAATCCAATATAGGCCAGGCAGGGGCACTACCATCGTTATTAGCTGTAAGTTGAGACATTGTATTGAAGACAAGAGTGCCTGGATAATCCAATTACTTAAGGCGACCGCTGCCCCGAAATGTAAAATCAGGGTTCGAATCCTTGTCCAGCACAAATTTTCAATTTTTAAACATGACTGCATGTCTTCAGCAACCGTTAATGAATTAAAATGGTACTAAGACTGGAACTGTAGATTGGCTAAGCAGGAGTCGCTTGAGGAGAAATGCAACATCGTAGAAGAATGTATAACTAGGGGAAAGATAGTTACCACCTACAAGAAAATTAAAGAGACATTTGGAGACAAGAAAAGCAGCGATATGAATATGAAGAACTCAGGTTGAAAAGCAGTACTAAGCAAAGAATGAAAAGTTGGAAAATGGAAGGAATATATATAAGGCCTGTACAATAGAAATAAACTTGAACACAGTATTCAATAAGTGGAAGACGAAGTAGAGGAAGATGAGATAGATGAGATAGGCGATACTATACTGCGAGACGAATTTGAAAGAGTACTAATAGATCTGAGTAGAAACAAGGCCGCTGGAGTTGATGATGTCCCATCTGAATTGCTATTATCGTTAGGAGAGTCAGGGATGAAGCAATTGTTCCAACTAGTATGCAAGATGTATGAGACAGGGGAAATACCCTCAAACTTCAAGAAGAATATAGTAATTCCAATTAATAAGAAATCAAGTGTATTCAATTGTGAAAATTACAGAACCTTAAGATCAATAATCCATGGTTGCAAAATACTAACACGAATTATTTGCAGAGGAATGAAAATTCGACCTTGGGGAAGATCAATTTGGATTTAGGAAAAATATAGGAACAGGCGAAGCGATGCATTACGACTTATCTTAGAAGATAGTTCAAGGAAAGGGAAACCTACGTTTTAACATTTGTGTCTCTTGAGAAAGCTTAGGGCAATGTTGACTGGAATACACTTTTTCAGATTCTGAAAGTAGCAGGGGTGAAATATAGGGAGCGAAAAAATTTATTCAACTTGTACAAATTCCAGACAGCAATTATTAGAGTCGAAGGTCATGAAAGGGTCGCACTGGTTAGAAAGGGAGTAACACAGGTTTGTACCCTTTCCTTAATGTTGTTCAATTTGTACATTGATCAAGCAGTGAAGGACTGCAAGGACGAATTTGGAACGGGAGTTAAAGTCCAGGGAGAGGAAATAAAAACCTTGCGATTTGCTGTCCATATAGTAATTTGTCAGAGACAACAAAAGACCTGGAAGAGCAACTAAACGGAATGGACAGTGTCTTGATAGGAAGGTTAAGATAAACATTAACAAGAGTAATACAAAGGTAATGGAATGTAGGGCTAGAAAATCAAGCGATGCTGAAGGAATTAGTTTAAGTAATGAGACAATAAAAGTAATAAACGAGTTCTGTTATTTAGGTAGCAAGATAACTTCTGATGGCTGAAGTAGTAAAGGTATACAATGCAGAACGGCTGTGGGAAGAGAAGCGTTCGTTTCTGAAGAAGCGCTATTTGTTGACACCCAATATTAGTTTAAATGTTAGGAAGTACTTCCTGAAAGCATTTGTCTTGAATGTAACATTGTACGGGAGTGAAACGTGGACGATAAGGAGTTCAGACAAAAAGATCATAGAAGCTTTAGAAATATTGTGCTACAGACAAATGATGAAGATTAGATAGGTAATCACGTTACTAATGCCGGGGTGCTCAACAGAATTAGGGAAAAAGGAGTTTGTGGCATATCGTGACTTAGAGAAGGGATAGGTTGATGGACACACACAGCATTAGAAGGAAAATCGTAGAGGGAGACCGAGGTACGAATACAGTAAGAAGATTCAAAATGATGTAAGTTACTTTACGTATTCTCAGATGAAGAGGCTTGCATAGGACAGGGTAGCGTGGACAGTAGCATCAAACCACTCTGGGGACAGACCACAACAATAGTAAGACAGCCAGCGTTCGCGACCGCGGGCTGCCTTACTAACATTTGGACAAAATTCTTATATTGAGAATGCTCTGAAACGGTCGAAATCTTTAAATACTTCGAATTCGATCAGTGACAATCTTAGGTAGATTGTCGCATCAACTACGCTCACGTGACGCCGGAGTACTTTGGCAGCGCAGGTTCAGTCGAGTGCGCCGCCCTCTGTATGCCGCTCCGGTCGCGGTCCCCCCCCCCCCTACAACCCCTCCCGCACTCTCGGGCCGCCCTAATCAGCGCGTTTCTCCTGCCCCCTCCACCCTCCACCGCCCACCTCACGGCAACGCGGCCGGCATCGGTAAGCCGTCGGGCGAGCAGAAAGAAGGGCAAATAGCGGGCAGAAGTTGGCGGCGCGCAAATATCGATTCAATTAGTAGCCGTGCCGGCGCAATCAGTCCGCCGAGTTGGCCGCGGGCTCTGGCGACGCAAACACGGCGCGCGGCCTGTCCGCCGCCTGCAGTGGCGACCTGGCGGTCGGTCGGTTCTCCGCGGCTGTCCAATTAACGCGACCTGAGGCGCCCGCAGAGCACGGCGCAGCGCGACGCGCGGCGCAAACCAGCGACATCCGCCCCACCCTGTCCCCGGCCTAAACGGCAGAGGCAGCTGCAGACGGCCAAAGTAAACAGACAAGGGTTAAACTAATGTGTATGATGCTGACTGATAAGTTTGAAGGAACTGTGGTACCAACAGCCTTAAGTATAATGAAATATTTATTCTACTACAACCAGTTTCGGCATTTCACTATGCCATCTTCAGATCCCTACATCGGAGCATGGTATCCAAAAGTAGGGATACTAAACTGGATTCGTGGATTTCGTCTCTTAGATGGAAACAACAACAGCTGTTGTTGTTGTTGTATCCATCTAAGAGACGAAATCCACGAATCCAGTATAGAATCCCAACTTTTTTATATCATGCTATGATATAGGGACTTGAAGATGGCATTGTGAAATACCGAAACTAATTGTAGTAGAATAAATATTTCAGTATACTTACGGCTGCTGGTACCTCAGTTCCTTCAGACTCTTGACCAGCCATTGGTAGCCATTGCACAGGTGTGCTTTTGATGCATCCTCTGATGACTCGTATAGCGTCGTGTAGTCTGGCATCTAGTTTGCTTGCATGGCTGCTATTCAACCATGAAGAGGAGCAGAATTCTGCGGCAGAGTAGACAAGTGCTACGGCAGAACCTCTCAGAGTGGGAATATGGGCTCCCCCTCCCCTGCTGACACACAGTTTGTGCAAGATATTATTACGAGTACACAATCAGAAAAGAAAGTAAGGAGCAGAATAGCACGTAATAGGATAGAAAAGTAGAAGTATCATGACTACTTAAAATAGTGTTACAAATACGTACAAGGTATTAAAACAGATAAGTCAAATGCATTAATGAAAATAAATCTGGCTGAACACAGCGGGAGTCAATTTCAGTAAAAATACAATGGTAATACTGGATTATCCTATCACTCAGACACACATATAAAACGAGAATTGACTGTGAATAATGAGGAGAGCACTGTGCTAATTGCATGAGTCAAATACCATCCGGCCGCGGCGGAGCGGCCGAGCGCATTGAGGCGCTATGCTACGATGTACGAGGTCGTTCCCTGTCGGAGGTTCGAATGCCCCCTCGGCCTTGGATGTTTGTGCTGTCTTTAATATACGTTAGTTTATTAGTAGTTTGTAAGTTTAGGGATTGATGATCCCGCAGTTAGGTCCCATAAGCTTAACAAACGTTTGAACATTTGAAAGACCATCCGAAACTACTGTATCGAAATTTGATAGTACATTTTTTATTTAATAAAATACCTTTCCAGTTGCAGCTTATTGAGTATTGGCCAGATTATGTCATTGCTCGCCGTTTAAAAAAAAATAATTAAAGACCGGGTCAACGCGTACACAGTCCCGACTAGCAAAAATTATGCACGCGAGTTAATCAGAAACACACACACATACACACTTCATATATTTGGTGGGGGTTTGGGGCTTCCTATTTCTCTACTCCCCATCTTTTCTCTCACCAACAAATCCTTCGTCGGCTAGTAAGAAAAATCGTCGCCTGATGGCATTGCAAGTCGCTTGCACATGCAAGTACAAAAGAAATTATAAATTAAAAAAGTTAAAAGGTTCTCCTCAGAAACCCATATGTGAAATGTGAAGCAAAAAAAAAAAAAAAAAAAAAAAAAAAAAAAAACGCTCTTTTCCTCATGTGCACCTGCGGGTGCTCACATCCTGATAGAATTGTTTTTCAAGAAAATAGACTAAGTGTGGCACACACAAAAAATGAAAATAACCAGATGCCACTGCCACGTAACACAAGGCTGCAGCGTGTTTTCTCCGACATGCACGTTTTAAAATAAGAGAACTAAAATGTCATGACAACATCCATCACACAAATCGTATTAACAGAGTGTAGCAAATCATATAAAAGAGAAATCAAGTGACAACAGAGAAAAACAGTCGAAACTGTATCCTTGCGGCTAATGTAGAAAGAGTCCAGTTTGATGTACGAAGTGTCCATTGCTAACCGTATGTGAGAGCCACAGTGAAAAATTTATTTAATGCAAGGTACGCATACTTGTGAAGTTGCTGGTCTGTCAAATGATTCAGCCAAGGGTATCCTAGATAGGGGATGGCGTCCTTGTACTCTAGATGGATAATGGCATGCACCGTGTGGCCCAGGGTTCACACCGTCGTATTCAACCTGGTTCTGGTGGACGGCTTCATATCAGGTGTCAAAACCCAACTGACATTGACAGCCGCCGGTGTTGATTCATCAAATCAAAAATGTTCAAATGTTTTTTAAGCTTAAGGGACTTAACTGCGGGGACATCAGTCCCTAAAGTTACAAACTTCTTATGAACTACCTTATACTAAAGACGGCACAAACATCCATGCCCGAGGGGGGATTCGAACCCCCATCCCTAGCAGCCGTGCAGAATGTGACTGGTGCGCCCCAGAACTCTCGGCCACCGCGGCCGGCGTAGTTTCATCGATGCCACGGCACAGGTCCCACACTGGGATGACTCGTCGGCATTTCGGAGTTATTCATTATCGGTGTGTAGTATCTTTGGCTGAACATCTATCTAATCAGGAAGCATTCAATTACAACATTGTAAGAAATTACATTGTAGCCCTTTAGTAAACCATGTCACTGTAAGCTCATTCAGTACCTATCACTCTACAGTTTTTACAACGATTAGAACTCTATATTTACTCCGTGCTGGTATTTAATGTATTGGTTGATTTACTCTTCCTCTCAGATTTAAGACTCAATCTGCACAACAGTGGAAGTTTATATAATCTCCTATCAAGTTGTAATGTAAACCTTTTTGAGATGACGATCGCCCTTGTTTTTGTCACCGGTAACACGGCATATTTATGTGGATGGTGTCTAATGTTGGAAGCTGTGATAAAGTTTGTTAATTGTACCACAATTTACTTGTTGTTGTATACTTTTCATATACACAAATTTCTTCAAAACTTGTTGATGACTGCAATTTGTAATTTTGTTTATTTAGGCTGTAACCAAAGATGTCCAGTCAAAGATACTCCACACCCATTAAGAACTACTCCGAAATTGTATTATCAAATTTCGATATCACAGGTATGAATGGTCTTAGACTCATGCAATTAGCACAGTCCACTCCTTATTATTCGCTATTCATTCTCGTCTTGTCTGTTTGTTTGACGGTTAGAATAATCCAGTACGACAATTTTATTTTTTGTGAAATTGACTCCTGCTGTTTTCGATCAGATTTATTTTCATTAATGCATTTGGCTTATCTTTTTTAATACCTTAAAAGTATTTATAACAGTTTTTTCACTAGTCATGATATTTCCATTTTTCCGTCCTACTGTGAGCTATTTTGCATCTTACTTTCTTTTTTACTGTGTACATTAATTACTTTTATGCTGAACTTTTGTGTAGTTTATCTATGATGACGCTCTATGACCGAAACTAGTCAATCTTTAAGCATTTAATAATCAGCTGATGGTTAAAGATGCATATGGGGTTTAAGCCTAGCTCGCTTACGTTGAATTGTGTAACTGTTACAGATCGAAATCTGTTCGTAAAATAAATAAACTTCTACACTGTTAACGCTATCGGTTCCTTGTACGATTAAATTACGCAACTGTTCTGACTTTAAAATCGTAAGTGTGGATGATTGTACCAATAACAGTACCAACTAGACTGATAATGGTGAAATCGATAATTAAACTCGTAATTTAGTTTTGTGTTCATGGTCTCCACATTCAATTACGGGCACTGGATCCGGAATCGGACATAGCCACCACCGTCAACAGCCAACCCCCATTTCATAGTCACGTTATTTGTAATCCATGCTGTGTTAAAATGTAATTCAACTAGAAAATACATGGTATAGTTGCGGCAACTATTTTATTAGTCCAGACTAGGTTTTATTTTTAATTTATTAAAAAATGATTACAGTAAGAATACTAATTTATTATTCTAAGACTAAAATAGTTACTAATCTATTCAATCATAGATACTGGCTGCAAATCAATACTAGCTAATAACAGTCTTTCGCGCTTTCTTCTCACAGACAACAATTACTGTATGTTGAAAAAAAATACAGTTGTAATCAACTCATTCTCAACTGATAAAATTGATAAATCATTAAGACGACTTTACCCTGTTGCGCTGCTGTGTAAAATTTTTAAAGAGTTCGCCAGTTTACTAAACCACATTTTAGCCTTAGAGACGGTCACTGACATGTTACAAAAAGTCTAATTACTGTATGTAGTTTCAAAGAAATTAAGTGAAGGTTTTCCTTATGCGGAGTCGAGAAGCTTGATCGGGTCCTATTCGGATTGGAAGACGGAATCCTCTTCATCTGGAATTTCTTCTACTTAGCTGTCAATGTGATAAGTCTGAAGAACATTTTGAGACAGAAGTGGTGGTTTCAACTTCGGTTTATCATGTCGATGATATCCAAAACTAAGGAAAAATCGTATTTTTAGGACTGCTAGGATAAAATACAAAAAATGACAGTATTTCATGAGTTATGTATGGCCTAACCTGTTTTCTCAGTATTATTCGTATAACCAATAAATATTTCATAAATTTCCAATAACTTTGAAATACGTAACATGTACATCCTACTCCTGGTGGGAATTGCTAGACGTTGCATCAACAATAATTCCATAGAAGATCACTTTGAAGTAAAACGGTTTTCATCATTTTTTCGCGACAGAGGGAAAAATTCATATTGCGAGTGTTATGATACATGGTGAGCTTGACTTTTATACATTTAATCATTTTGTCTTCTTTTACTTTCTCTACATGTTCAGGATCTACTTTCTTGCATTTGCCAATCAGTTCTGCAATTCCAAAACACTCTGCATTGGAAGACAACTCGGTTCGGTCCTATGCGACGCAGCGGTTGGCACACAAGTTCACACAACGTATGCAGTAACTGGCAGCTCCAATATCACTCAAATCTTATTACAAACTATTTGTCGTAAATATATGTTTTAAATTTTAGGCTATCATTTTAAAAATGCACTTGGAGATATTTTTAACTGTCTTGACCACAATTGAAGTATACTAAAGCATTATGCGTTCTGACATATGTCTCATTTAAAGGCTTCAAAAAGACATTGGTGGTAATATGCTGTCCAATATTTTGCTAAAACATAACAGATAAGTAACAATAACCAGAATGAAACATTCACTCTGCAGCGAAGTGTGCGATGGTATTAAACTTCCTAGTAGATTAAAATTGTGTACCGAAAACGGGACTCAGCGCTCTACCGAATAAGCTATTCCGGTACGCTTCACGCTCCATTCTCACTACTTCTGCCAGAACCTCACCTCGTACTTTCCAAACTTCACAGAAGTTCTCCAGCGGACCTTGCAGGTGTAGCGCTCCTGGAAGAAATGATATGGTGGAGCCATGGCTTAGCCACTAGCTTAGGTATGTTCCCAGAATGAAATTTTCGCTTCCTGGCAGATTAAAATAGTGTACAGGAATCGGACCAAACCTGGGATCTTTGCCTTTTGTGGTCAAGCGCTCTACCGGATTTTTTTTCCAAATCTTTTGTTGAATATTCGGCTCAGCTTATTTATTACAGATGTTGTTAGTCCCCTAACCAAGCTCGCTAACCTACGGCGCCCGGCTAAACAGAGCTATCCTGGCACTTTCACGGTCCGTCCTCGCAACTTTATTTCTAGCAGTACCTCGCCGCCTCCTACAAACTTTGCAGGAGTTAAACAACAGAAAACTAACGTAAAGTTAGCATTAAACACAAAAACAACCCACGAACAACATTAAGATCAGGAAATAAAGAAACGGACGTTTATTGCAACTGTGGCGTTTAGAAAATTTCGTGTAACAATTGAATTAAGCTGACATTGGCCAAAAGGAAGATAAATTCAATTTAAATAACATGCAAGAAACTATGAAGGCAACCACTATAGTTTTACTCACATCTACGAAATGAGAAAGCCGCAACTGAGCAGAGTTCAAAGAAAACATTGCAAAAGATTTAAAAATCTATACAAATTATCCAAAAATCATACACTAATCATTTTAGAACAACTAGAAATTTACACTTACACGAGAATATGTGCCAATTAACAACGAGTTTTATAGATAAAGGTTATTTAAAGAAATTCACTGAAATTTTAGGTAAAGAAACAGATGGATATCGCATGATAGATAAAAAACTGTAGTCTACATTGAATAGCAGTCAATACTTTCACATGTGTATGATACATAACAAAACCTCGGCCCTTTAATGATTTAATTTAATCTGTAAGCTTGAACCATCATAACAGCGAGGAATGTCATAATCATGAATTCCACATTTCCTCTGAGACGTTTCGTGCACGTCAGTTCAACCAGAGGCAAATAAAATCCTAAAGGAAATCTGTTATCAAACTGTACCTCTCAATCCGACGTTGCCGGTTATTTCTTTATTCCAACATGATGTTAATCCATCTCCTCTTCTCTCTGTGTCCATTTAGTCATGTCTCCTCTCTTCGTCTTTTTCTTCATTCTACCCTTTTTTCTGTCCGTCTCCCCCGCCTCTCCTTGCGAAGTTTTGGAAAATGAAATTCACAATAACACTTATAACTATGCACCATACCGTGGCAGGTGGAGTATAAATACATTAACCACGAAAAATAACAGACACTGACCAAATTACAAGGCGATCTGTCCGACGGTGTTGAGATTTTTTACCAGACGCCCTCCGCCATGGACGATATGAAATCTCCAATGTGGACATTGATATGTCTCTAGTTTTTTTGAGTCAAGTGTACGAAATTTCACCAAGATCTAATTTAAGTGTAGGCTGGTGTCAAAGTAGCTACCCTTCGCCACGTAACGTACGAAATTTTATGTAAACACGTTTTTCTTGTGTCGAAAGTAAAGCGTAAAAAATTTCACCAAGAAGTGTTGAATTTAATATTATGAAACATTATTATTATTTACTGAGATTTTCCTCATTACAGAGGTTTATCTCCAACATAATAATACGCCCAGAAAAGAGTACACGTAGTACATAAAGTTTTACACTAATTATCAGTATATTCCTCCAGGTGTCTCGACCTTGTGTGTCTTCTTCTGCGCCCAGTCTTCTCATTGTGATCTGTACATTTTGGATCCAGGTGGTCCCAGGTCGTCCTCTTCTTCTCCTCCTCCCCTCAGCTTGCCACTTCAGTGCCAGTTTCGGTATTCTGGTGTCCTCCATTCTTCGTAAATGCCCGTACCACCGTAATTTCTTTCTACCCATCACCTCATCTATTCTTTCTTTTAGCCCCTTCCTCTTTATTACTTCGGCGTTTCTTCTTTTTTTCTTTCCTGGAAATTCTGGCCGATCTTCTCCAGAAGAACATAAATAAGCTAAATTAACTGCAACATCAACATGTACGCTTAACAATGGCATAATTATTTATTTATCGTATGACATATACAATTGGACATTTAAGGTACGTTAGACAATGACGCTTCTCCATGTACTAAAGCTTATATCAGTCTTAAAGTGCGTTAGTTACGAAAGAAACATACTGATATACAGTAAAATGTCCATCACAGTTTGTAATGCAGTGGAATTTTAAAAAGCTCGATATCACTATGTTATAAGAAGTTCCAGTATAGTACATTCTACGTGGACAGTGGAAAGGACATTGAAACACTAATAAAGGAACATCACGGTAGAAACTGACATGAGTAATAAAAATGAACAATGAAATGAGCAGTACATTTAACTAAATTAAGTAAGATGAGCAGCGAACTTGATTCTAATACTGGATGATCAAAAAGTCAGTATCAATTTGAAAATTTAATAAATCAAGGAATAATGTAGATACAGAGGTAAAAAATGACACTAATGTTTGGAATGACATGGGATTTTATTAGAACAAAAAAAGTTTAAAAAATGTCTTACAGATGGCGCGTGATTCTGGTTCTGTAACTGATACAGTGACGGATGAGAGGTACGCCGATATGTTACAGAATCGCATCATCCCCAGTTTCGCTGATAAACACCTGCAGGAACTTACGATTTATATGCAGGATGGCGTTCCACCCCATAATGCTAGACGCGTGAAAGATCTCTTGCGCGCGTTGTTTGATGATGATCGTGTGTTTAGTCGCCACTTTCGTCATGCTTGGTATCACAGGCCCCCAGACATCAGTCCATGCGATTATTGGCTTTGAGGTTACCTGAAGTCGCACGTGTATTGTGATCGACCGACATCTCTAGGGATGCTAAAAGACAACATCCGACGCCAGTGCCTCACCATAACTACGGACATGCTTTACAGTGCTGTTCACAACATTACTCCTCGACTATTGTTGAGTAACGATGGTGATTATATTGAGCATTCCCTGTAAAGAACATCATCTTTGCTTTGTCTTAATTTGTTATGCTAATTATTGCTTTTATGATCAGATGAAGCGCCATTTGTTGGACATTTTTTTTTAATTTGTTCTAATAAAACCCCATGTCATTCCAACCATGTGTGTCAGTTCTTACCTCTGTATCTTAATTATTCCGTTATTTATTAAGTTTTCAGTTTTATACTGACTTTTTGATGTCTAAACCATCCAGCTTCAAAATTGCAACATATGTAATTTTATGTAGATCTGTTTTTGTTTCTGGGTACGATCTGACGCTACAGTCATACATCATATGATTTATAGTCTGACGCAAGGCGCCACAGTCGCACGGAGAACTTGGCGATGCCCCACTTGTATAGAGAATCCTGACATACTCCATGTGATGTTCGGGTCCTGTTGAGCGCTTTACATTCTTGGCGGGGAACGAAACCAGTAATTATATCTTTCTATGTGATCATATCAGAGAGCTGTGAAGTTGTTGCGCTGAGACTAATGCAGGTTTCTTGAACCTTCTCAATGATGAATGTGGAAGATCCTTATGCAATGGTAGGTCTGGGTCACTTTGGATCTTCTTCAGTTCCCGGACCAAGCAGCCATTTCTTCGTAGCGGAGGTTGAGCAATGTGACTCAGAAGAGGTGGCCATTGAACAGGTGTGCTTTTTGATGCATCCTCTGATGATTCGCACGTGTCGTGCAGTCTGACATCTACTTTGATTGCATGGCTGCTTTCAGCCATGAAGCGGAGCAAAATTCTGCGGCATAGTACACAAGTGCTAGGGCAGAACCTGTCAGAGTGGGAGCATGTGCTCCCCACCTGTTGCCACACAGTTTGTGTAAATTGGAAACTGATTATGGGGAGCACTCTATTGCTGAAAAGTACTTTTGGAGATTTTTTTGCCTCCCTATTGTTCAGATGAAAACAGGTTGTTTCCGTGTTGCTTGTGCTGACATTCGGTCTCTAATGAACGTAGAATGTCCCAACAATTTTCATTGAGGAAGGAGAATGCTGCAAACTCGGAACGAATTTATATTAAAAATTTCAGATTTGTATTATTCTCGCATCCATCAGTACATACACGAAAACAACCTTCTTTAAGTAGTTATTTATCTGAAAGCAAACATTATTACGAAATCCGCAAGTTTCTCTAGTGTTCTTTGTTACATTATTCCTGTCGTCAGTTTCGATTCAAGAACTCGTCAAATTCTTTTGTGTTCGTTTTTACATTATTCTTGTCATCAGTTATTTGATAGAATTCTAAGGTACGTCATTTGCACTTCCGCCTTCCCATTATAAAACTTTTGCAAGAAATTGATGAGTCTTCGTCTAATACTGGTGTCCATAAGCCTACAAAGTAATGTTAAGTTATAAAAGTTTACCAAATATTACAAAATGAAGAATACTTCCAAATGTGCCACAAGAAAGTGTTTACCTTTTGTAATATTCTAAATACCAACTGTTCTGCAAGTATTGTTTTCCCTTTTATAATATTTCAATGTGTCAAGTATCAATGAAGAAGTCAATAAGTTTAAGAAAAACTCTATACAATTTCTTGAAATTTACAGCGTATTGGCTAATCGCATTCCACACAAATAGAAATGAAATGGGATGACAAGTTTCGGCGTCTTCTTTACTACTTCAGGTCACGTGCAATATCTGATGTAAATGTGATAATTATACAACGCTAGCTCAGTATGACTTTACTCAGAAAAAAGACGTAGTTTTTGTCTTAACTGCATATTACTGCGTAAATATTAATGTACCTGAAAGGAAAGAAGATTCACAGCCCAGTCACTTCACGGTTTGTTGACAGCGCTTATTTGCATTCACCTCTCCGTATAAAATTACTCTCTCAGCTCTACAGTAAAGAAAGCACACCGCAGCAGTGTTTCCGTTTATGATTCGAAACGCGTCGTTGTTTTCTTTCCAGTCTTAATCTACGTTCCGGATGGAAACCGCGAAGCAGTTTACGCAAGGTTGCAAACGCCGCTTCCCAAGACGTTTGAAATCTAACAAGTGAATTTAAACCAGTCTGCTGCAGAAAAACACTTTGCCCTCTCGACTGCGCGTATAAAGGCAGGCGGCTGAGACGGCGCCTGCGGGCAGGCTACACGGCGCAGCACGCTCGCTCCGCAGCGGCCGCCTTGGGCCAAGTTTTTGCTGTTTGCTCGGCGGCTGGCGGCGGAGGCGACCGCGCGCGCGTCTGCCGGCGAATCGCAATTATAACTCGGTTGTAGTTCCTTCCGGCGCCGGCGGTGCGCTGAGGTCGCTCCCTGCGCCGCAGCTCCGCCCGCGACGCAGCTCCAAATTACTGCCTGCAGTCCATCCCGTCGCGCATCGTCTTGGAATATGCTCCAGAAATTACAACTTCTCTTAACAGTGGCGATATCGCTGCAGCTAGCTACATCTGCAATTTTACTTTAATGAACTTTCTCAGTAAATGCTCCACGCTCGTTGCGAAAGCGAGTAATGTGAATTAGCGATAATGTAGTCGAGACAGTATAAAATAGCCACTAGGAATCTTTTTCCTTTAGACTTAGCGGCCCCCTCTCCCCATCCCCTCCTTCTCCCCCTCCCCGCTTGGATTTCCCCCCTCCTCTCCCCACCTGGAGTCTCAATCGCGCCTGTCTTTCCTTCTCCCCACCTTCTTCCCCCCTCTCTCTCTTTTCGACCCTCCCCCGCGCTTCCTCGCTTCCTCCCTCTCCTTGCCCCACGGGGGCTGCAGCGTCGCCTTTTAACAACAGTGTATTCTCGTGTCAAGTGCATCGTCATCGCCGTGTATTCATCTCCAGTGCGTCGCAACTCATGTCGTCACCACCTATATCATCGTGTGACTTCGTGTGTCCAGTGTTGTCTCTCCATGTGATTTTATCGCCACCGTGGCACAGACTGTTTTTAATCTGCTTATGTGTGTCAGTCTCTCTTGTTCATGTGTCTTAAGTCTGCAGTATTGTCTCAGATGTCCAGTTTGTAAGTCTACCATTTTTCCTCCGTACCATGTTTTTATACTCATTGTTTTTAACTTCATGTCTTTGTTCTTTTTATCTCGCTTGTCATATGTCTATTCTCTCGGCTGAAGAGCAGCGCTGATGCTGCTGCCAGCCCGCCGACGAAAGTCGGAGTGAAATTAACAATAAAGAAAAAAAAATATTTTTCCTTTTGTCTTTCTAAGCATTTAAGTGACGTCACTGTATTGTGTAATTAATACAGTCTTATACTCCTTGCGCTATACTAATAATATTTTAAAACTTTTTGTAACAAATCACTGTCACATATACCTTTCTCCAATAGTAATAACCCATAGCGTGAGCAATTTACGAAGTCTGTGCTAGTATATCGTTTTTGGTTACTTTTTTAACAGTAGCGAATGCAGCAGTGCTTCACAATACCTGAAATTCCTGTCTTGATATCCATGTCCTGAAATCTATATTCACCCTCCTTCTCTTGTCAATCTCCTCCTCCTCCCTCTATTTTCCCATCTCTTCCCGTACATACGTCAATTTCCTCATTTTCACTCTATCCTCTGATATATATTGCAGATTTTACTACAGTAGACATGTAATGCTTTTCAGGGTTTCAATATGCATTAGAGATTAATATTCATAATAAACTTCTCACGCCACTTTTTGTGCTACGTTCTCCTCCTTCTCAATTTGTACATATCATTCTTTTCCACCCTCTTAGATGTGTAATGCACCGTACCTAATCTCTTCCCTTTATAGCCATTTCCTCCACACTAATCAGTCCCTCTCTATGACATTACCCATAGTTTTGTCAATACAAATAGAATTTAGATTGAAAACGGAAAGCACTAGAAGGGAATGGATCAATTCGTTGTGATTCAAGGTAAATAGGGTAGGAGACAGACTTCTTCTGCAGATCTTGTGGGTCTACATTCATGATAGTTTTAACCCTGAAAGGTGTAGCAGTAAGAAGTTAAGCAGAAATACAAGCTGCCTGTTTAGTAGTAAATCTAACTACAAGATACAAAACAACACAGCATAAAGTATACAATTTTTCTGTAAAATTATATAGTAAGAGAAAATATACCTGGGGAAAGGAGATTGATGGAAATCCTTAACCCGCGAGAATGCGTTCCTCCCTCAAGCTTCAAAAAGTATTAAAAAGTGTTTCTTATAAATGCTACTAGAAGTAATTATTAACAATACTGATTATTTAAAAATGATAGACTGGCGATTTTCTTTAAATTACTGTGAGTAGAATGATCGTAGCACAAGTTCTCACAAGTTAAATGAGCTTCTACTGTGGTTAAAACTATTAGAAAGAAAAGGCGATTTTGGTGTAAAACCTATAGCTCGTTATTTAAAAATAATTAGCTTCTTCTATTTCTATAACAAAGTTCTATAATTATTTGCAGTAAATTGGTCTTAAACGTTCACTTGTAACAAAACATCCCTATTACCTATACTAATAAAACACACATCCTAAAACCACTGAATGTTCGCGTAAAATTTTTAAATAAACAGGTCATGAAGCTTTTGAGATTGTTAATAACAACGTTTCCTCTTAATATATGTAATAGATATGTCGATGATGAAGAGATCGGAGATATGTATGAGGACGTAAAGGAAATTATTAAGACAATAAAACTTAATTGTTTTGAGGGATTGGAATTAAGTAGTAGGAGAAGGAAAGAAAGAAAAAAATAATAGGTGAATATGGACTGGACAAAAGGAATGAAAGAGGAGATCGCATGGTAGAATTTTGCGTGAAACATAATTGGTTTAAGAATCATGAAAGAAAGTTATATATGTGGAAGAGACCAGGAGACATTGGAAGGTACCAGGTAGATTTTATAACGGTAAGACATAGATTTTGGAACCAGGTTTTAACTTATAAGACATACCCAGGGGCAGATTTAGAGTCTGACCATAACTTGTTGGCCATGAACTGTAAGCTGAAACTGTAAGATGGGATCTGGATAAACTGAAAGGATTTCACAGGGAGCTTTAGGCAACAATTGACAGAACTGGGTGGAAATAAAAAAGTAGAAGAGGAATGGATTGCATTGAGAGATAAAATAGTGAAGTCAGCAGAGGGCACAATAGGTAGAAAGGCAAGACCTGAAAAAAATCCTTGTCTATCACAGAAAATACTAAATTTAATTTATAAAAGGAGAAAATAATTATATGCAGAAAATGAAACAGGTAAAATTAAATACAGACGACTAAGAAATGAGATTGTTAGGAAGTGTAAAATAGCCAAGCAGGAGTGGCTAGAGGGCAAATGCAAGTCTGTAGAAGAATGTATAGATAGGGGGGAAAAAAGATACCGCCTACAGGAAAATAAAAGAAACCTTTGAAGACAAGAAAAGCAACTGTATTAATATAAAGAACTCAGATGGAACACCAGTTCTCAGAAAAGAAGAGAAAGCTGAACAGTGGACAGAATATACAGAGGGGCTCTACGATGGAAATGAACTTAGAGACAATATTATAGGAAAAGAGGATGTAGATGAAGATGAAATAGCAGATATTATATTGAGAGAACAATTTGGCAGAGCAATGAAAGACCTAAGACGAAATAAGGCCCCTACATTCCCTCATAACTGCTGAAGTTTCCGAGAGAACCAGCCATGACCAAACTATTTCACCTAATTCGTAAAATATAGAAGACAGGGGAAATACCCTCACACTCTAAGAAAAATGTAATAATCTCAATTACAAAGAAAGCAGGTACAGGCAGGTGTGAAAATTACATAACTATCAGTTTAATAATTCATGGTTGCAAAATTTTAAAACTAATTATTTACGTAAGGATTAATAAAGTAGTAGAAGCCGACCTTGGGAAAGACCAGTTTAGATTCCAGAGAAATGTTGGAACACGAGAGGCAATCCTCACTTTACGGCTTATCCTAGAATATAGATTAAGGAAAGGCAAACCAACATTTCTAGCTTTTGTAGATTTGAAGAAAGCTTTTGTAAATGTTGATTTGAATACACTTTTTCAAATTCTGAAATCACCGGGGAAAAATATAGGGAACGGAAGGTTATTTACTACTCGTACAAAAACAAGACAGTAGTTATCAGAGTTGAACGGCGTGAAAGAGATGCAGAGGCTGAGAAGAGTGTAAGGCAGGGTTGTAGCCTTTCCCCAATCTTATTCAATTTGTTCATTGAGCAAGTTATAAAGAACAGCAAGGAGAAATTTGGAGAAGGAATTAAACTTCAGGGCGAAGAAATAAAAACCTTGCGTTTTGCCTATGACAATGTAATTCTGTCATAGACAGCGAAACACCTGGAGGAGCAATTGAACGGAATGGACATTGTGTTGAAAGGAGCATGTAAGACGAACATTAACAATAGCAAAACAAGGGCAATGGAATGCAGCCTTTAATAAATCAGGCGATGCTGAAGGAATTAAATTAGGTAACGGGTCAATAGAGGTCGTAAATGAGTTTTGTTACTTGGGCAATAAAATAACATATGATGGTCGCAGTACAGAAGATATATAATGCAGAATGGCAATGGGAAGAAAAGCGTTTTTGAAAAAAAGAAATTTGTTAACATCGAATATTAATTTAAGCATAAGGATGTCCTTTCTGACTGCTTTTGTGTGGAGTGTTGCCTTGTATGAGAGTGAAACATGGAAAATATACAGTGCAGACAGGGAGAGGATAGAGGCTTTTGAAATGTGGTGCAACAGAAGAATTCTGAAGATTAGTTGGGTGGATTGCGTGACTAATGAAAAGGTACTGAACAGAATTGGGGAGAAAAGGAAATCCTAGCATACCTTGCCTAAAAGAAGGAATAGATTGTTAGGAGACATTCTCGTACATCAAGAAATTGTCAATTTAACATTGGAGAGAAGTGTGTGGGGTAAAATTAGCAGAGGGAGACCAAGAGATGAATATAGTAATCAAATAGGTTGCTATTCTTATGAGGAGATGAAAAGGGTTGCTCAGGATAGAGTAGGGTGGAGAGCTGCATCAAACCAGTCTCCAGACTGAAGACCACAACACACAACACAACAACATTTGTAGTTACATGGAACATATATTGAAAATACAAATAACTTTTCTGCACTAATATACAGTAAAGTACAGTGGAATGGAAGGAAAATTGGTCATTCACTTTTCTAGATTTTTGGTGAGAACATTTCTGCTATATATATTACATACATATGTATGTAGTATCTAGAGCATAGAGTAAGGATTGTAAGTAAATTGGCGAAGACTGTTTTAAAACTTTTGGTAAGAATGTTACTTCTTTATATATGACATATGTATTTATATTTTAAATGTCACAGATAATTAAACAGCCTATGTTAGTCCCAACGGTCATTAGATCATCATGTAGAAATCTGAAGCAAATGGCTTAAGTACTTTTCGTGAGAACTTTAAATATTGTCTTGTCTTTATATAGTAGTATCAAAGATACCATTTATTTTATATTTATGTATCAAATGTATTTCTATCGCTATTCAAACATTTATCAGTGCTTCATGTAAACAATTTGAAAAAAGTTTTTAATAACTCGTTACATTTTAATTAACACATATTCGTCTCATATATATCACAATTCAGTTAATCTATTATTTGAAAAATCTATAGAACATGTCTGTCCAAATGTTTATTGGGGTCTCTTGTAAATATTGTAAGTAAATGGGTAATTAACTTTTGGAGTTTTTTGTGTAGTGTTTTCCATTATATGCTTTATATGTTTTATGTAGCATATATTACTTTAGTAAAACATGTGGCTCACATCTGGCAGAATGTTTATTACTCAATTGTGCAAAACGTATGTGTACAGAGAAACAACAGGTGACGAGGAAGATTTTTATATGATTGGCAGGACGCGAGAAAACTTGGATACAAGATGGGGAAAACGTTGAGGAGGTTTGTAAGGTATGGTACATCAAAGAAGAAAGTAAATATTCGGCCTATGAATGGAAATGGTACAGTTTGTTCTGACCGACTGACTTTAGTTTCAATAAACGAGGTTGTATGGCGATAATGAGATCGATGGTTGGTCTGATGTGTTGCTGGATAACGTATGCATGGAAGGAAAAGGAAGGGATGGAGAATGTTATCTTTTGAGTTAGCGGTGTTTAGAAAGAGAAGAGATAGTAAATTTACGGCCTAATATATAAATTGAGGTGGATAATGAAATACGTAACAGACTTCACGATTTCGTTAGAAATGTGTTGGATGTTTCAGAGAATTTTATAAGTAGAATTAAGAACAGAAAATCAGTAATACCTTCTGTCAGTAATGTTAAGGTTAAGACTGTAGTAGTTAGAATCACTACATCAATAAAACATGAAATTTGTCTAAATTTTATGTGTAGTGGATATTGTTTGAAATTGAGATGATTTGTAATAAATGGCTTAGTAGAAAATTTCTTATTAGGTACAGACTTCTTATGTAAATACAAAACTTGTATTAACTGTGTGGAGAAATATCTAGACGATTAAGCAGAAGGGAAGGGGAAATCCCACTGTTGTATTTTATGGCCCACTTTAGATTTGCCGGTAGTTGTATGATTTATTGCAAACATTTCAGACAAAAACAATAAAAATATAAACAACAAAAAATTGTGGACGATATGATTGCGACTCTACTATTGTTATGACACCTATGCATCCTACACCTAATATTCTTTCTTGACAACTTAAATATTTGATACTTGAGTTTAGCTTCAACAAACATACCGTTTTTTGAACTTTTACATCTTTAAATTATTATTTTAATGTGTCTCCTACATTTTCACTGTCTCTTTCTATTAAAATATTATCACCTGTCTTCCTTTCATAATTTGTTCTAAGTTTATTTTCTATATCCTATAAGGAACCTGGTGTACATTTGGCATTCGGAAATCCGTAACGTGATATCCCTCGCCCTTAACCTTGCCCGAAACAAACTCTTGTATACGCCATGTGTGTTGGAAAATTTACTTATTATAACTCAAGCGTTGTCATTTAAAAGAAAAGGTACACTGAAAACTGTAAAAACCACGTCGTTTTTAGGACTACGAATTATTATCAAAGGACTAACAATGTCTAAAAATAACACCTGTCATCCATGGCTCAACAATCACGGATTACTCTCGCAGCTGTTCGGCGTAGCCTATTGGGCTGCGAATTAGTTTGTGAGGCACGAATATGTCAGACGGTGGTTCGAAACTTGCCGGACGCAGTGGAACAGCGCGCTAGGTCAGAGGATTGCCGACGAGGTGGCTCAGCGTACTCGGCCAGAGGGCTCAACGCCCTCTGTAACGAAAAAACTGAGTCAACGACGAAACGATCAAAATAAAACAATAAAGAAGTCCACAAAGGACAGATCAAACCAAAGAAAGAAAAAGAAAGATGGATCAACGCCATCTGTAATACAAAACTGTGCAAATTTCTCAACGAACAATCCAGAACGAACACGAACAAATGACCGACAAGCATCGCTCTACCTAATGAAAAAAATTAATAAACCGTTACTAGCACTAGCAATGTTTTCGCACACACTTGTTAATTGAATACAACTATATTCGGCATGATTACGAGATCAAAGCTAACAGCGCTTTCTCTGAAAAGTGCATTTGTTCTATTTTGTGAAAATACCATGAGATACATACCTACGAACAAGCATATACATAAACTGGGCACAACTGCTACAATGACTGTTGTAAATGACATAATGGTAGTAGTAACTTTGTATATAGATTAAGTGCTATAGTTATGTGGAAATATTTTTACACTTCTTCCGTTTGTTATTTTAGGTGTAAAAGAAAGTGTAGTCATCTTTTGAAACCAAATATGTGCTCTTTATTTTAGCGCAGAAAGAAGAAACACGAATAAAATGATTTCTTAACTACAGAAGAGATAACACGATCTACGTTAAAAGCGTCCATAGTAACCATGACTAAGACAAACATTTTAATAGATGCATTTAATCTAATTCATGAATTTCAACATATTTCGTTAATAGTGAATTACTGCTTAGAAAAAAGAAACAGTTAATTTGTTGATTTGTATAAACTTCGCTTTCGTTTCATTAAGGACTCCATTTATATATGAAACTACCAGTAGCAGCACGTTATTTAGAATATTCATTATCACAATATCCTCCCTGCTGTTATGCAAATGTTTCAGAAGACCAGTGTTTAAATGGTTGTTACATACAGTATTTCAAGGCATGTTCATGAAGTAGAACAAACGCACATTTTAGATGGAACACTCTTACATCTGCACAACACTAAATACTGCAGAAGGTAGTTCTATACAATTAATAAGTGCCGGATACCCTTTTAGGAGCCACGACCTATCGACCACATCCATCATAACGTAATGCACTACCGACTACCCCATGGCGAACAACTACGGCATTGCCCATTAAGTTTCGTTTTATTGCTGACAGTTGCTAACAGCTAAAATGACATTTTTCGACCATAGATTATAATTTATCCTACTATGAACGACGTGGTTTTTTTAATTCTTCAGTGCGCCACTGCTTTGAAATGACAGCACGTCAGTTATAATTAGAAAATCATAAAACACAGGAAGCAAAATGGCGTATGCCAAGGAGAGTTCAGGGCGAGGAATGTCACGTGACATTTCCTAACGCCTGGTATACGTAAAATCAAGAGGCGGTGTCAAATCGCCTATCTATGTAACAGAGCGAGTTAGGAAAAACACGTAACAGGAAAGTTGTATAGAATTTTCTCCTCTACAAATATGTTTCTTCAATTTTCGTGTCAGATGCACGGTTAAGCCGTTCATTTCATTTAAATTTCGAGCTGTCAAAAGGCGATTCCAAAGGCCCACTTTTAGTGTTACTACCGTAACCTAAAGTGGGCCAAAAAGGGAAGTTGAAAGATCTTTCAGCTGGAGATCAAGGTATTGGCAATAATTGATGACTAATCCTATATATGACCGAATAAAGTAAATGTGTGAATTTGACGCACATCATGAGTGCGTGTAAGTCAGCAAACCTAAAGTAAATCATATTAAATACGAAAGGGAATCTGATTTCGTAGCGGTTAGCAGGCACACGTATGACGAGAGGGTACTTGAGGTGTGGTGACTAAATTATCTGATAGCACCTGCTAAATGAAAAAGGTAGTTTGCAAACGCAATACATCAGTCTTCGAGTTTCCACTCTGTTGTGACTGTATCGAATGAACTGGGCAAGGCGTTCAGGTTCAGATTTCTGGGGGTTTTCGGAAAGTAGATAATTTCTGATAACTATACCGATGCTTTGTACTCAAAGTAATGATGGCTGTTAGCCAAGCGTTTGTGAAGAGGTGTCTGGAGGACATCTGTGACTTCCAAACTCTAGTTATTCACAATAAAATAAAACAATCTAAAATACTGTTTATATTAAATACATCTGCATAGTGGGAATAATTACGCATAACTCAAAATTACAAAAATTATTTCAACTTCTCAAAAATACCAACGTTTATAACTAGTATAACAAAATATTTAAAAGTTTAGCTTAAGAAACCAACTTCTGAATGCGTCATGCAATTTCAACACACTATGGTTTAGATGACAGTTATTTAATGGCTTATTTAAACCGACAAAAATATGTAATGGAAATATAAACAGATCATCTTAATCTCCACAGTAATAGTAAATATGCAAGTAGCAAGATTTACCTGTCGTATATTTAACTTTTTGTCGCAATTTATTGTACAATTTGTCAATAATTTAAGTAAATATTGTGTGGCATATGCAGTGAAGCTCATGAAATCTGGTTCGTTTATTTACTTATTTCATACTTTATGTGACACTAATTGATAGTCTTTTGTATTTAAATGAAGTTATACTAGGAAGGAAGCAGTTTGTGATGGTCATTTTTTACTTAAAGAAATACATCATTCATGATGTGTACGATTTTGAAAGGGATGGCGATAGGTCGATGAGGATGCGGCCAAGGGTAAGAAGTGATGGTAATTGTGCGTTTCGGAGAGAGGAGGTAACCGAAGGGGATCGGTGCAGACCTCCACGTTTAGCCTTAGCTGAAGAAGAATCCTCCTGGATGATGGGAGTTATGCGATCGGAAAGGGTGTTAAGATTCTTGCAGCGAATGGTCGCTTCTTGGGACTATAAATTTGGCGAGGACAAGTAAACGCTAGTGCAGGTGATACGTGTTTACGTTTTTACACAAGAAATTACAAGTGTTGAAATGGTGTTCAGAAAATATAAACTATTTTTATCTTCTGACAACTTCATTTTGAGTGCTCGCAGAACCATACAGAGTTTCTGTGTTTCTTAAAGTTATGATTACTTATTTGAGGGAAAGTGCTACCAATTTCTCATCGGAAACAATAAAACTGTTCAACCATTTTATTAAATTTATGATCAATATTTCATCTGACCACTTCCAGTCAGAGACCCCTTTGATTGAATAAACATTATTGAAATAAATCTCTGACTTTGACCACATCATTTGCAAGCATTTCAATAAAACCATTTTTATTAATGAACCAGCTATTTTATGTAGTATACCTTATTTGTTTCGCTAACTATAGCGTATGCATGGAGAGGACATTGAGCCAAACTTCTAAATCAAAACCGTACATAGCCCAAGACGTAGATTCTTACAGCGTATAGCAATACTTGATTAAATCTTAGCAGTGATAGATGTGTTACAGGAATGAGCATAGAGTAGAAAACACCACTTTTGAGAAATATAGTTTGTATTGTATTTCTAGTTGCTCCTGTAAGGTAATATCAGCGTTCTAATTAGAAATGTATTAATGTTACTATTTGGTAATACTGAATTGACGAAAAGTAATTATATTGTAATTATAATTGTTGTGTCGTAAAGTCAGCCCCACACACCAGACGTAAGAGAACGATCGTGGAGAAGACAGCTATCGAACGAAAGCCTTTTGCAAGCAGGCGCCGTGCATCCTGGAGGGAGTAACCGAAGATGCGCGCCCTCTACAAGGCCAACATACGTCTGGACAGAGCGACAGTTACTAGTTACAACTCCGTCAGTTACTATTCAGAACTCAGGAAGTTACGAGCCAGCTACGAATTCAGAAATAGGGCAGTTACTAAGTCAGAATGCGGCTACGAACTTAGCGGTAACTACGTCACAGCGCAACTAGCATCATATGGACGACGCCACGAGAAGCAAGAAGAGAGAAGAAACAGACATACGTTCTAAAGTTAAGTATTATAATTTTCAGTGAATAAAACTTGTATTATTAATCTGAATATTTGTTACAGTTGACTTCAATTCCTGCACAAGTACGTTTACTGACGACTAGACCGGGACGAGGAAACAACTAAAGGCGATGAGGTCACATCAATAATTGCTGTTTACTATTAATTGTAGATGACAGACTCATTAATAAGAGGTAAAACCAGAAAATGTTACATTTGCAAGTAATGGCCATTTAATAAAACACACCCACGTAGGCAACACAGCAATGTGAACATACACTGTATGGTCACTGTTTCACTTAGTACAGTACCCAAGAGTATGAAAAAATTTTTCGGAATGGGTAACCAACTTTTCGACTCCAGATGCGTAGTAATAGCCAACTAGATATAGTTGCATTCAACTCCGCATCGTTTCGTTCCTCGACATCCTTCTTCAACTTGTCAATCACGGTATAATCACGTGTCGCTAGGTCTGGACGGTATGTAGGCTGTTACTATATATCCCACTTAAATTTCAGCAGCAGTTCTGACATTTCCAGAGGCCATGTGTGGTGTTGCGTCATCATGCAACTAAATTTATCTTGAGCTCTGTTTTACTTATCGTGTTTCCGGTAAAATGAAAAACTATCTCGGTTGATGACGATTACGAAAGACTGAGAGGCAATAGCTACTGTGGCCAATTGGTTATATAGAAACGTAGGTGATACCTCCATATCCGGATTCGAAAATTTTGTTGCCGCTTCCAGCATATGTATACAGACTCTTGAGCAATAAGTGCAACGAAGATTACATTATGTTGTTGCCTATGTGAATGTCGTTAATAAATGACCGTAACGTTTTGGTGTAACTTACTTCTTGATTTTCATATTGCAAACTTTACTACAGAGGGTCGCAATACTTTGCAGTTCTTAAATATCTACGAGACATTAATATTCAAAACAAACTTCTCACCCCCGTTCCTGTGCCCATTATATCTGAAATTATCTGTTTGGCCCTATTCGTTTCTTCAATATGACTTTCTCTGTGTCACAGTTACAGAAAACGCCACTTCGAGTACTGGCCGCTATAAGGGGTCTTGGTGTGGTTCGAGTCCTCCGTTTGATTTGTGTGTGTGTGTGTGTGTGTGTGTGTGTGTGTGTGTGTGTGTATACTGTTATTATGTTAGTTTTAGTAGTTTGTAATTCAAGGAATCCCGAATATTTAAATCATAATCGTGTACCCTTAAAGTTTAAAGCAGATAATCATTACAGGAACCTTAACAAAACAATAGTGAATGACAATAATGTCATGCTGCAACACATATTTGATGATTCAGTTGATAATGTGCATTATTCCAGTTATTAAGCCATGTGTCAGTGTAAATGTTATATATCCTCCAAGTTCATAATATATAAACAGGGGAAAATCAGTAAGCAAGAAACTTGTTTCCTTTCATAAATTTGCTTTGGTTGTCAGTGAGAAAAAGTTTAATAAAGGTTTGAAATTACGTTTAAAGTTTGTTGCAGGTCGCTAAGTACTCTCATTCTCAAATAGCGCATTTATATAATCTCGCCTCATTATGCGGCAGTTTTTTGCGATTCCTATTGTTTATTACGTCATATCTTCTGTAGAATCTATTACCCCGCGATAAGGAATGTGTGTCGCTAAGTACTCTCATTCTCATATAGGGCATTTATAAAGTCTCACCACTTATGTAGCAGTTTCTTACGATTCCTATTGTTTATGACGTGATATCTTATGATCCATATGTCGTATGTCATTCTTAACCCTGCAGAAATTGTTATCCCGCGCTAAGGAATGTGTGTACCAAATTTGGTTGAAAGCGGTCCAGTGTTTTAGGAGAAAATGAGCAGCATTGTCGCTAATTACAGCGGTTTTTCGCTCATCTAATTGTTTATGACGTTATATCTCGTGAACTATGTATCGTATGTGATTCTTACACTTACTGCTACCGTCGTCATGGATTGAACCTTACGTGTAGAAAATTTGAAGAAGATTGGATTAAAATTGTATATTTGCGTGCAAACGAACACAGAAACACACAAATATACGAACACACTGCGTTATACGTAAAAATCTGATACCCATCATAATCCGTTATTTACATTTTTGATAGTTCCCTTATAAGTATGATTACTAGCTTCCTTTTAGCAGAAGATAGTAGATCACATCTGAGTGCTTACTACATTATCTTTGATACATCTAGATTCCAGTTCTGTCACTATGCTGTCATCCTGTGAGCAAAAAAACATCGTAAGTACTTTGAAACTGTTCTCCTGTTCTGACACTTTGCTTTCTAGGTGGCATCCATCCAGTGTAAATCTATTATAACCCTCGGGCAGCAGCGCCAATTATTATAACTTCAGCAGTTGCGAGGTGCATATTTGCTACCACTGTGTATTCAGTGTTGCAAACCTAGTATATAGGTTCTAAATGATCGTAATGACAAAAATAGTTTAATGTGGAGGTTGAAATATCACATTTGTTAATATCTGAATTAGTTTATTCCGAAATTGGACAATAATCATGTATAATAGGCACAGCAGTACTGTCATTTCCTCTTTCGTTACTTCCCTGTAGTTCCTGTCTCTTGAGCAATTAGTGTCAACTTTTTATCTGTGTTATGTGGAACTTAGTACAAATAATTACCTCATCAATCATATCACCTATCATGAATGAGAGACATTGTGCCTCCGACGTCACACCCTTGCGTTACCTTTTGGACCAGGAAATACTTTTTTAATATCCTTTTTCAGTGTTTTAGAGTGCTGCTTGTAAGGTGATTTACTCCACAGAGTGGTACCGTCTTCAATATCAGATTCATTGCGTCTGAAATTTTGTTCGGGATCGGAACTAGGATTTACATTTTAATAACGTATTCTGTTCATGATCTGATGAGGAATCTAGACAAAAATGAATAAGATCTTCATTACTTGTCGAAAGAAGTCTAGTTCCTCACCAGGTCTACGAGACCTGAAGTTTAAATTATGTAGTAGAATAACATTCATTTCAGCATTGTTTAAAAGGGGTTAAAATGAACTTGACGGAAACTGCAGGTTGGCTAATCAAGAGATATTTATCGAGAGTTAAACTTCTATTTACGAAATAAATTTATATTTTTGACCATTGTAATATGCAGGGTAAAATTTAAACAATAAATATTTGCTAGAAACTGCCACAAATCCATTTCCAAAGAAAACTAGACGTAACTCAAAACAATTCAAATCTACTTCCTTGACACTCAGCGCAGATTTGCTACCAGTGATGCACTCTCCAACAAAACGTTTTTTGGGTGGACAGAGCCGTGCACTAGAAACTCAGAACCTTCATTGACATCATTGTTATGGCTCAATTGAGGAACAGCTAAAGCATTACTGCGACAACAGTGAGCATTTAAAGAAAAGTGGTAGCATATTTGCACCAGCGCTGCCGCTCGAGGGTTAAGAGAGCCAAAATAAGAAAAACACAACTGTATAAGCAACAAAATGCTATCAAAACAGAGGAATAATAAATTTACCAGTACGTTACTGGAAAAATTTTTTAACAGATACATTTGAAAGTCACCGGTGACACCGTGAAGCGCGTGCGACAACATTCAGCGGCCTGGAGCCTTCACGCGTGGGCGTCGTCTGCTGCGCTGGCAGCCTTAACGTGGCGTCACGCCGCGACATGACGGACGGCGCCTGCGGTCGCGGATTGTTGTCCGCATTCGGCGCTCGGCACTTGTCAGACTGTCGCCTGGCAACGCCGGCCGCTCGCCGTCTCTCGCTCCGCTGTTTCGGACGGCTCCGTCGATAGCGGCGTTATCGGGGACACCCAGCAGCGCCGGCCCCCTGAATAATGGCTGCGGGCCCGTGTCGCGGCCCAGACTCAGATTTGGCGTGGCGGCTAACTGGAGGCTGCGGTCGGCTGTGCCATGTCACGCGCGCCGGGGCCGACAGCCGCCTCACCGCGACCCTTCATGCACTGGGGCCGGCAACACCGTACTGGCCTCGACCACGGAGCGGCTGTTGACGTCACAAACCATACATATGAAATAATTGGAGCTACCAAGTTGGAATTGGAATGTTCTGATCAGTGGCGTAACTATGGGGGGGGGGGGGGGGGGCTGAGGGGAGATAGAACGCCCCCACATCCCTAACAGCAATCTGGTGAAGACTGGAAACTCGGGGTGTTTTACCCTAAGCTTTCAAAAAATGTTTGTAAATCTATCGGACCAAACTACGTGGTCATCAGTCCGTAGCTAACAAACTACTTAAACCTAGGTAAACTAACCTAACGAAAACACACACACCCATGCCCCAGGGAGGACTCGAACCTCCACGGCGAGCAACCACGCGCTCCGCAGCGAGACGCTTTAGACCGCTCGGCCACTCCACCGCGGCATAAGTTTTCATTGGACGGGAGTGAGTTAATCTTCAACGGGAGTGGTAGATGGTTGTCTGTCTGGAAACTGACTAAAGTTTTGCTCATCAAACAGATGTACCCCCCCCCCCCCCCCAAAGCCAAGTCCTAGTTACGCCACTGATTCTGATGGAAATTGTGACTTATGTTGGTCTAGATTTCAGAGACAGACGGATAGTACATGAACTCTACAAAAAAATGAAAGAGGGGTTATAAATATACATGGTGAAATACAAGAGGCTCACAAAAAGAAAGGAGTACGACAAGGATGCAGTTTATCACCAGTACTCCTCAACTTGTATATTGAGGAGGGAATTAAGGCATGTAAAGAGTCTATGGAAGGAATTAAGATCAATGGAGTACTAATTAAAATGATACGTTTGCTGATAACCGTCATTGAAGAGAGCGAAGAAAATCTTGAAAAGGCGTTATCGAGAATTTATGAGATTCTGCCAGCTAAATCTATATCTATAAATGTGAAAGTCTGTTCGGTGTACGTTTATCACGTCTGGACCACAAGACATGAAGAGCTAAAAATTTGTACAGTTACTAATGTCTAACCGTGGAAGGCTATAGGCGATCGGATAGCTATTTATCGATATATATTAATGTGAATGTCTGTTCGGTGTACGCTTATCACGTTCAAATGACAAGATCCAGAGACTTAAATATTTGTACAGCTACTAATTTATACCTGAGGAAGGTTTTATGCGCGATTTTATAGCGATCTGATAGATATTTAGTAATTTGAACAATATAATGCGAAATGCGGAACAATAATGATCCTTAGAAAATTATATTTACTCTTTGAAAATGGTTTTATTGGTTGCATTGTGGCTTGAGGGTTGATAATGATAAAAGTGGGGAGAATATTGGGATGGAAAGTTATCGGTGTATATAAAATTCTACGTGTGTGTTAATATGTCGCTCTGCAGCGAAAACTACAGAACGCAAACGAATGGTGTTGGTTGGAATTGTTGTCCGAAGTGTCTCGTTCTACACCATAGAAGTTCCATGCCGACAGCTATAAGGAGGTGGAAGATATGGTGGTAGAAAGTCGTCAAATTATAAAAAAAATCGGACTGAAGGCCAGCGACTCTATAGCGAGGAGGTTACGTACAGCGAAACATGATGCCACAAACCATATCTTTGTCTATGCGTGCTACAATGTCTTCAGCTCTTTCTCCGTAAGGATAAGCATACGAATAAGGAAATGAAAGAATAATTAAATAAAGCAGTAAAAAAGAAATTTCTTTTAATACATCTCATAAAAAAACCATTTGACGTTTCGCGCATTACATTAAGTGATCCAAGTGTGATATTATTAAAATCATCATTGTTGAATTTCATGATTGGATTCTTCGAAACGAGTGCATTTTTACCTGTGATTTCTGTGGTGTCGCACAAGTACAAAGTGCGCGCCACCTACTTTCGCCGCGCGCCGTCATGCACGCACGGCGCGGCGATCTTACGACGACAGCCACGAGCGCCCTCTGCTGCAACTCCGCTCGTGGCCACCACTGAAGGACATCGTTCACTTCGCACTTCGGACTGAGATAGCAACGAGTTAGGACCTTCGTAATCAGATAGGCACCATTGAAGACTTTGCTATCGTACAGGCACTAGGCAGGCCTCTAACAACTATGTATCAACATTCTGCAGTACTATGTAAAAGTTAAGTATTGTTACATTCTGTGCAATATATATATCTTTCTAATTTACTCTAGTGTTTGTAGTTTCTGGCTGCTCCCCTCTGTACCTGCACCAGCGTGTCGGTCTCATTCCACTCGGCCACCGACACCGACGACGAGGCTGGGACACAAAAGCGGCGACGAAGTTGGGACACAAAAGTGGCGACGAGGAGTGATAGAACCTTGGACCAGCCCGCTTACAGCAGCCAGACAGCAGCAGTCGGAGCACGCAAAAATTGCTCCCGCCCACCCACCCTTATTATAAGATTTTTGGGGGAACATATTCTGTTACGTATTTTGTGGACTTTTTTGTTGCAGAGCGTCCTCTTTCATATTGCATTTGTGTTTTGTTATAAGTTACTTGTATGAGCGGCGCCTAATCGGTCAGCATGGCCACTACCCCGAACCCAAACTTAATGGAAATTATTCAGTTACAGACGACGCAAATAACACAACTTCTCCAGGCTGTGGCCCAGCTCACGGCGCAAGCAGCTAACCAACAACAACAGCCGCCGCTTCAGCAGCCCACACCAGCCGCCGCACCGCTTCCGACGTTCCGCCAGTACAACGAACGTGAGGAAGACTGGAGTGACTATTTCGCACAGTTTCAAGAACTCGTCGCGGCTCATCAAATTACAGGTCAGACTGTTAAGCATCTTTTATTGTCCGTGGTGGGCCCCAAAACCTTCGTATTACTGCAGAAACTATTCCCGCAAGCATCTCCTCGTGATGTAGACTTTCAACAAATAGTAGAGGCACTAAATGCTCATTATGAGAGAAAAGTTCTTGTAGCCGCTGCACGATACCGATTTTTCAGACTTAATAAATTACCGCAGCAGTCACACCAAGAATGGATCACGGAATTGAAGGGCTTAACCCGCCAATGTAAATTTACTTGCTCTTGTGGAATTTCGTATAGTGACGTGATGTTGAGGGATGCGATTACGCAGAATATTCAGGACCCCAGAATTAGAGCAGCAATTCTGAAACAGTCTGACCCCTCCTTAGACAGTGTACTGCAGCTTATAGAAGTGCATGATACTTTTGACTTAGCTGATGTAGAAATGCAAAGCCATAGTGTCAATTCAGTGCGCCGTAACGGACGCTTTCCTAGCCGTAGTTCTCAGTGTAGCACTAGTGATTCTTACAATAGTACAGGCCGTGCTGAACAGACAGTGAACAGTAGCCAGTGTAAAAGTGTGACACAAAGGTCGCCCCGTCGTATTAGAAACAGTAATTTGCATAACGGGCGCCAACGCTCATTTCAGAAAAATGTTCGTAAATCGTGCCCCCAGTGTGTGTCTCGCCACAAGCGTGCTCATTGCCCTAGTCGCAACGCAACCTGTTATCAATGTGGCAAATCAGGACATGTACAGCCTGTGTGTATGCAAATTAAAAACTCAAAGAACGGTACCGTTAGAAACAGTGCTTCGCAGAGTGCGAGAACGGTTCATTCTGTAAATGTTATACGGGCTGTGGAATTGAACAGTGCTATCCTTGGATCTCAATTGCAAGAAAGTAGTTCTGCGCCTATGGCAAAACTATATAGTGCACCACTTAGCAAGCGCCGACGAGCACGTAAAACAGTGCAACGGAAAAGGGTTCGGGACAAGCAAAATGACTATGAACAGTGCATTCCTGTAGTGAAAATAGTCCCTTCTGCAACTGCTCCTTGTAATAGTGCCCAGTACTGTGTAGATGGTGACAGTAGACTTGGAGTAGCTACTCAAAAGTTTAGTGCAGTAGTTAGTGACTCTGTAGTAGCCTCGCATTGCGCGGACGCCGATCCGGCGGTAGTGCCATCTAGTGACAGTGTGGTTAATCCGCTGCGTGCCGAGTCTGCGCCGCTTACTTCACTACGCGGCCCGCGCGAGCGCAGTAAACAAACCGTAGCAGACGTTGCCCACATTCGCGCACCTGTCGAGCGCCGCAAGCAAAAACTTTTTGTGAATCTTTCCATTGACAATAATACTGTGCAATTTCAGCTCGATACTGGTTCCTCTGTCACATTAATGAATAAAGAGACGTATGAACTTCTGGGTTCGCCAAAATTGTCGCCGTCACAGCAAGTGTTAACAGCTTATACAGGTCAAAATATTCCCGTGCTAGGAACATGTAGCCTGCCCGCCTCTTTTCAAGGTGTAACAAAAACAGTTGCTTTTGTAGTTCTTCAGGCCAAATCGACACAGAACATTTTTGGACTAGATGCTTTTGACTTGTTTGGCTTATCAATACAAAGAGATGTGCTTCAAATTTCGTCAGTAGTGCCTCAGGTTAAAATCAATGCATTGTGTGACAAATATAGTGACTTGTTTTCACCGGAACTAGGTTGTGCAAAAGACTTTGTGGCACATGTAACTATAAAAGAATCTGCAGTTCCAAAATTTCGTAAAGCTAGACCAGTGCCTATCGCCTTGCGTGATACAGTTGCCGAAGAACTTAAACGTTGGCAAGATAGTGGGGTGATTTCTCCTGTTTCTGCGAGTCAGTGGGCCTCACCTATAGTAATTATACCCAAGCCGTCAGGAAAACTTCGTCTCTGTGCGGACTTCAAATCAACAGTGAACAGTCAAACAACTGTAGACACTTATCCCTTGTCCAGACCTGACGAACTAATGGACAAATTAGGACAGTCTCGTTTCTTTTCCAAGATTGATTTAGCAGTGGCATACTTACAGATTCCACTTGATGACGAGTCAAAGTAGTTTTTCGTCATTAATACTCACATGGGCCTTTTTCAATTTCAACGCCTACCCTTTGGCAGTTTTTCCGCCCCCGCTATTTTTCAGCGCTTTTTGGAACAGCTGACAGTTTCTGTACCGTGTTGTTCGAACTATTTAGATGACATTGTGGTATCCGGACGTACAGTTGAAGAACATTTAGCAAACCTGGAGTGCCTTTTCAAAGTTTTGACTGCAGCAGGTCTACGTTGTAATAAAGCAAAGTGTTCGTTTTTTCAAACTGAAATAGAGTACCTGGGCCATGTGATTAATGCCCAAGGAATTCATCCCTTACAGTCACATCTTCGAGCAATCAAAGACTTGCCTCCTCCTAAGAATGTGCATGAATTGCAAGCAGTGATGGGAAAGCGTAACTATTACTTCAGGTTTATTCCCAATGCCTCTCAGATTGCAGCTCCACTGCATCACTTACGTAGGAAGAATGTTCCTTTTGTATGGTCTAAAGATTGTCAGGTTGCCTCTGACAAATTAAAGTCTGCACTACTCAGTGATGCATGTTTGATTCCCTTTGACCCACAGAAGCCTGTAGTGTTAGCAGTTGACGCCTCGTCGTACGGTCTGGGCGCGGTAATCTCACATCGCATTGGATCTCACGATCGTTCTATTGCCTTTGCATCCAAGATACTGACGCCAACGCAACAGAATTACAGTCAGATAGAAAAGGAGGCCTTAGCAATCATTTACGGCGTCACAAAGTTTCATCATTATCTCTATGGCAGAAAATTCTATTTGTTGACAGACCACAAGCCTCTCACGTCGTTGTTCTCACCCACAAAGCCAATTCCGCCACGTACGGCACAAAAGCTTCAGAGATGGTCCTTGATATTGTCAAATTATCAGTATGAGATTTTGTACCGACCTACCACTAAACATGCCAACGCGGACACACTTTCCCGACTTCCGGTTGGCCTGGATGTATCATTTGATTTTTCAGAAATGGCATGTTGTCAGATTAACTCCAGAGATGCTTCCGCTGTCGCAGACTTTCCTTTGAACTCTCGTCGGGTTGCACAGGAAACAGCTGCGGATGCAGACCTAAGTGTGGTAGCACGTTTTGTTCGCTCAGGGTGGCCTGCCAGAGCCAAAGACATTGATCGGCCTCTGGTTCGACGTTATTTTGCACAACGTCATGCATTATCTTTAAGTCAGGGTGTACTGTTGTTGCATACCGACAACGACCAAGCAAGAGTGATTGTTCCTCGTTCCCTGCAACGAGAAGTGTTACGCCTCCTGCATCAAGGACATTGGGGCATTGTTAGGACAAAGCAACTGGCCAGACGTCATTGTACCTGGGTTGGTATGGACGCTCAGATAGAGAACATGACGTCACAGTGTACTGTTTGTGCGGAGCATCAGGCGGCTCCTCCGCAACGTTTCTCAGATTGGCCACGCCCCAAGGGACCATGGCAACGATTACACATTGACTTTGCCGGACCATTCTGGAATACGCACTGGTTAATTGTTGTAGACGCTTTCAGCAAGTTTCCTTTTGTGATTGCCATGAACTCAACGACAGCTTCTAGTACAATCAGTGCCTTAACATCAGTGTTTTGCATCGAAGGCTTGCCTGAAACTATCGTCAGTGACAATGGACCTCAGTTTGTTAGTGCGGAATTTCAACAGTTTTGTCGTGTGAATGGCATTCAGCATATCACCACCGCACCTTTTCACCCTCAGTCCAATGGTGAAGCAGAACGTTTCGTTCGAACATTCAAGTCTCACATGGAGAAGATGAAAGGTCAGCACTCCAGGCAGCAAGCTCTTCAAATTTTCCTGTCTACGTATCGGTGCATGCCACGTGACGGCCCGTCTCCAGCCGAGCTGCTACACGGCCGCCGTCACCGCACTCTCCTTCACCTGCTGCAGCCTCCCACGCACCGAGTCGGTTCGTATGGCGCTACGCGTTTTCAGGTTTCCACGCCGGTGCTGTACAGGGTGTTTGCTGGAAACAAGAAGACATGGTTGCCGGGCACCATTCAACGCGTGCTTGGTCGCAATATGTTTGTTGTACGTTCTTCCACAGGGTCGGAGCTGCGGCGCCACGCAAACCAATTGCGCCTGCACAGGCCGCGCGATCCTGTCTCCGGTTTCTTGATTCCAGACCCAGTTCACCGCCAGGGAGCACAACCACATCGTTCGTCCCCGGACTACGAGATCCCCACGGAGGTGGACGCACCTCCGACGCAGTCGTCGCCGGCGCTGTCGCCGCCGCAGATGACAGCGTCACCGAGAAGGACTCCGGGACCGTGCGGGCCCCCCCAGCTTGGGCCACGCACCTCAGAAGAAGATGACCTGCTCCCTCTGGGCGGGGGCGGGCGCCCTTCCCCAGGATTCGGCGGGTTCCCTGGTGGATCTCAAGGCAGATGCCGGGGCGCGGACGGCGTCTCGATCCCGGCCTCAGCTACGACGCCCGTCCCACCAGTAACGCCCCCGCCCAGGCCCTCCTCCCAGTGCCGTCGCCGTGGCCCTCAGCCCTACGCCACGACGGCGCGGCGGTTTGGGGGGGGAGGGGTGTGGTGTCGCACAAGTACAAAGTGCGCGCCACCTACTTTCGCCGCGCGCCGTCATGCACGCACGGCGCGGCGATCTTACGACGACAGCCACGAGCGCCCTCTGCTGCAACTCCGCTCGTGGCCACCACTGAAGGACATCGTTCACTTCGCACTTCGGACTGAGATAGCAACGAGTTAGGACCTTCGTAATCAGATAGGCACCATTGAAGACTTTGCTATCGTACAGGCACTAGGCAGGCCTCTAACAACTATGTATCAACATTCTGCAGTACTATGTAAAAGTTAAGTATTGTTACATTCTGTGCAATATATATATATATATCTTTCTAATTTACTCTAGTGTTTGTAGTTTCTGGCTGCTCCCCTCTGTACCTGCACCAGCGTGTCGGTCTCATTACACTCGGCCACCGACACCGACGACGAGGCTGGGACACAAATGCGGCGACGAAGTTGGGACACAAAATTTCTTATATATTCTCTGATAAATGTAACAAGTTTTTAGAAAAAAGGAGATGGACAGAGAGAAAGTGGATAGGAAAAGTACTAACTGAAGGTTCTAATAAATAAATAAATACCCGGGCAACGCCGGGTTTTCAGCAAGTATATCTTGAAAATCAACACAAAAAAGACAGAGATAACGGTATGCAGCCACGAGCAATTTACAACTGATATTAAGATTAATGACGTACCATTTTTTTGTATCCCATCCTCGTCGCCCCTTTTGTGTCTTGTTGTCGCCGATTGTCCTGGGTGTCGGTGGCCGAGTAGAGAGAGAGACCGACACAGGGAAATAGGATGCACGCTTGTGCGGATACAGAGTCTGAGATGACCAGCCAGTGGGACGGCAGAAACTAGAAACACTAAGCTAGATTAGTATAAGATATATATTTCGTAGAGATCGAACGACACTTAACTTTGTTAACTGAAGACTAGTGGAATGCAGATACATAGTTTAACTAGGTAGAGGCCTGCCTACTGATGAGAGTCTTGACGGGTGCCTGCCCTAATCAAATGTTCAAACTTTTGTAGAGCTTATGGGACTTAACTACGGGGTCATCAGTCCCTAAACTTACAAACTACTTATGAACTAACTAAGACTAAGGACGGCACAAATATCCATGCCCGAGGGGGGATTCGAACCCCCGACCGTAATGGCCGTGCAGACCGTGACTGGAGCGCCTCAGTCCCCTCGGCCACCGCGGCCGGCCCTGTCCTAATCCGAAGTGACCCATACAGTTCAGTGGTGGCAACGAGCGGGGTTGCAGCAGAAGGCGCTCGTGGCTGATGTCGTAAGAACGCCGCGCCGTGCTTGCATGGCGGCGCGCGGAGAAAGTACGTCGCGCGCACTTCTGACTTGTGCGACACCACACCATTGAACAAGTTAATGTATTCACATACTTAGGAAGTAAAATTATACCGGATAGCAAAAGTTAAGCAGACATAAAAAGTAGAATTGCGCAAGCTAAACTAGCCTTCAACAATAACCGGATGCTTCTTACATCAAGAAATATAAAAGAAGAGTCCAAAAACGCATTTATAAAATGCTGTGTGTGGAGTGTGGCATTGTATAGCTCGGAAGCTTAAACACTTGGCGTTATCGACAAGAGAAGACTAGAAGCATTTGAATTGTGGTGTTGGAGGAGGATGCAGAAAATCCCTCGGACGGCCAAGATGACAAACGAACAAGTTCTTAGAAGAATCGGCGAAAAAAGAGCACTTGTGAAAACGATAATGAAGAGAAGAGACAAGTTAATAAGTCATATGTATAGGCACAATGAGTTTATAATTAATATTATGGAAGGGATGGTAGAAGGAAAAAGAGGCAGAGGAAGACCCAGATTGCAGTACTTGAAACAGATTCAAAGAGATATAGGAGTGGAATCATATCAGAAAATGAAGAGGCTATCCGAGAACAGAGAAGTGTGGAGGAGAATAATTGCTGCCAACCAATCTTCGGATTGCGAACGAGAGAAGAAGAGACCAAGTTTAAGTGCAAAATTCACACTAGCAGAAAAAAAGAAAAAGAAGTTAGTACATTGAATAGAGGAATTTTAATTCGGTGATAGTATATGTTGCCAGGTTGCAGTGGTATGATTGTTGTGTGGGTGTGATGACTATAAGTGATTATAAGGATGCTTTGGCAAAGCCTCCCAGAAACCCACGTCCTTCGGACTAAAAGTTTTTCCTCGCTCAAGTATCAAGCTGATCAGCCCTTACAGGTAATACTTACACGGGCTAAAGCTTGTCAGCGAGTTGGGGGGGGGGGGGGGATGTAAGATGTCTGCCTACTTCGTGTGAGAACTCACCCCTTCGCAACTGTTATCTGTATATGCACCTGGAGTAATTACATGCAAATGGCCATTTCTGGACAGCAACTTTGCCGCAATATCAGATAGGGGAATATTCGCTCAACTTGATTGTGTAGAGGAAGGATGACCATGGGGCCCGCGTGTTGCTCTCGGTCACAACTGCCCTTTGTGATACTCAACGGGAAACCGGCATGCATTCACACAATGGCCGTTGTATGCCACCTATCGCCGGCGAGGTGGGTTGCTTACGCAAACACAGACATCGCAGCCCAACCGTCAGCGTAACAGTTGAATGACCTGACAAAGAGCATGACCCTAAGGGGATCTATTTGCAGGCGGTGATAGGCCGAATAGCGCCGTTGCCTTGTTCCACTCCGTGTAAGACGTGGAGGGAGCAATCTCGAACATCCATTGGCTCCCCTTTGAAATGACTGTCAGTGATTGGCGTACAGAAAGTTCTGAAGGGAAGTTTTCATAGTATTCGAGCCAGCTAGCGCAGCAGAGCCGCTGGAGAAAGCAGTCGTCTGACGAATTTCTCTTTGGGCAATCGCTTAGGTGACTACTCTGGAGATTTTGCTTGAGCAGTGTTTCGTTTGTGCGTTTCGATCCTGATAGTTAATTGAGATAGTGTCCAAAATGTCTATTTTAATTTTGTGATAGCAGCTGTTGCCATGGGATAGTAAATGTATGAGTCATATATTTTATATGTGGCGTGTGTTCTTTCGGACAGGTGCCACATATATGCCCTGATAGGGCAATGATCCTTTCTTCCATACGGGGGCAGTAGTGCCAGTGGGCAGGGGTGAAGTTGAGAATTTGTGTCTGACGGGAGGCGTGCTTGAATAATTCTGTGCATATGTGGTGACCGCTGTGTCCGCCAGTTTTGTAGAGGTGAGCGCAATCGCCTAGAAAACCACAGACCCAGGTTCGATTTCCGGTTGGGCACATATTTTCACCTTTGGCCATTCGCAGTTAATGTCATACTTTCCATCAATATGGATAGTACACGTGATGAAATTGATTTTAACGTATAGCGTAGTGACATAGATGCCGAACTGCCATCTGTGTTTACCCTTTGCCGCGGCGGATTAACCGTGCGCATTGGGGCGACGTGCTACGGTGCAGGCGGCCGTTCGCCATCGGGGGTACAAGTCTCCCCCCCCCCCCTCGGTCATGGGTGTTTGTGTTGTCCTAACGTTAGTTTAACTTACTTTAAGTAGTTTATAAGCTACGGACTAATAACCTACCAATTGAGTCCGATAGATTTACAAACATTTGAAAATTTTTTGTGTACCCCTTAATAGGGAACGTTTACCACCATAAGCCTCAATTTTGAAATACGCCTCAATGTTTCGAAGACCTGAGTAATAATGAGAGAAAGCACGACAATAAAATTATGATTCCTGAGTCGTAGCTTCGTATCACAGGAGGTATATTCCCTATAAAATAGTGAACGTCGTTGAGGTGACACATGGCCAACATCTTCTTGCAGAAATATTAAGTTGCATACAAACAATTTAAAAAAAAGGATAAATCTTAAATGTGACAGGCAATGATGAAAGTTAAACGGAGGCTCAAGCCAAATTCATTTATTAGATTAAACAAGTGGCACATTATACAAAGAGATTCCAATTTTTAATAATCCTATTAGCCTTTAGCCGAAGGTAAACACTCCAACGTTATTATCTTTTGAATCCATGTAGTACTGATAAAACATGTCTTAGACACTCTTTCAATGTATTGCATTGAAAAAAAAAAAACGATTACCCGTCATCAAATTTGACCCGGATTTTTCCAAAATCTAGGAAGTGTTTAGGAAAAAGCCGAAACACTTATTTCTGTATTTTCAATATAGAGCGCTGGTGCAATACTTGATCACTGGCCCTCTCCTTGTTACATTAATCTCTGCTTTTGCTTAGGATCGTGACACTGTGCGCCATATCAGAAACCTTAACGATCGCTGCATTGGTATGGGCACGCACATAGAAAACCCATGTGTTCAAAGATTTTAAACTTCTGACTGCCTGGAGAAGGGTAGGAGTGGAGAAGCCACATCTAAGTAAGGAGAAATACAAATCTGAGATCAGGTGACCAGAGGAAAGATAATTGAGGAAATGGAAAACTCCTCTTTGGTAGGTGGTAAACGCTGATAAAAAAGAAATGGGATAGGAAAACAAATGCGTGAAGTCTTGAATGTGGTTCACTGAGCCTGTAATGAGTCGTCATCTCACCTTTTTCACATTTCAAGAAAGCTACCATTCATTGTACAACATTCGGCTACACGCACGATTTCTATTTATTTATTTATTTTTAATATCTGGTACACGCATGTGAACTGAGAGTCCGCATTGCGTCTCATATAACTTTTATAAACAATTATAAAATTACGGCTTGGAAATATTATATTTGAGTCTTAATAACATAAATAAAACTTCGAATTCGTAAACGTATATCCTTTGAGCACCAATTATGAACATAAAATATTTTAACTCATAATTTACACTTAAACCAATAAGAAAATTCACTGTACTCGCTGAAACCGATGTTCATTCGGTTTTTCACTGTTTTTACAAATGCATACTAGCCAACATTTATCTTGAGTAAATTAGTTAATTTTTTTCTGCAAACGGCAGTTTTCAGCCTCACTGTCAATTCAGGCAAATCATTCGTGGTCTCACATCCACTGCGTACATATGTACCGACATGTTGCACGCATACAAATTAATTGCAGACATTACAGGAAAATGGCTATTTTTTCCTATCACAGAAGTTGCATCTTCCTTTGGTTGTTGTTAATGAAGCTGTAGGAATAGCTTCAGGTGTTCGTAATAAACAAATGTCTGTGATTCTATTCTTATTGGTCACTAAAGTATTTAGGTGATTAACGTTTATTGCCAAATAATCATGCAACAATTCTTTCGCAAGATATTTTAGATAGTCGTTTCTGGGAAAATTTGAATCTGAATTGCTCTTGTAAATTATATATCCATTTATTCCACCAATATTTAGAGGAGAGGAAAAATTGGACTGGCCATCTTCTTGTAATTCTTGTCACAGAGTATGTACATTTCAAGTCATCAACTTTATCAGCACCAGATATAGCCTCATTGTAAACTGTTATAGTTTCTGGGTAGCAACTTTAGGAAGCACTCTCAATACTGTTAACATCATGTCACGTAGATAGTGCCAGAACAACTTTCTGGCTCTTAGCTGTATATGAGAAAAGTGTCATATTCTTCCTAAATACAAAAAATCTGGATTCCACGGGACGATTATTTCCTTCTGTCATAAATGGAAGAATTTCACGTTTATTTTTTTGGATTGTTCCAACCTTTGTTAGTTTGACATTTTCCAATAAGTCAACCTAAAGTTGAATTGATGTTCACAAATTATCACAGATTTGGATACGAATTTCACCAATCTTTTGACAATAGCATGACGTGTGTTATCACAGATTTAAGGCCCAACCATCTGATTTCAACAGTATATTTGTAAATGGCAGGTATAGATATTCTTTGTATCTGTAAGTACAAACATTTTTATACACATTACTGTCGATGTTTCTGGAATATATTACAAGAATCAACCTTTCTCACCTGAATGCATCCAGCATTTCACACTGTAACTAGTTCGTAGTGTTTTAGGGGAAAGTGTGATATTCAATATTCAAGGTTAAATGTAACTTTGGCAAAGGGGTTAATTATGCTGCCACAAATGGCTTTGGTCACTTACCAAGTAGCATCAAAAGTTTTACAGATAGCCAACTAGTATTTAAAAAGAAATTAAAGGAATTTCTGAATGGCAACTCCTTCTACATTATGGATGAATTTTTAGATAAGACTTAAGAAAAATAAAAATAAAAGTAACTTTGCAAATCACATTTAAGTACCTGGCAAAGGGTGCATCGAACCACCGTTATACTATTTTATCTCCCATTCCATTCTCGAATAGCGCGCGGTAAAAATGAACACCTGAATCTCTCCGTTCGGGCTCTGATTTCTCGTATTTTATTCTGATGATCATTTCTACCTATGTAAGTGGAAGTCAACAATATATTTTCGCGTTCGGAGGAGAATGTTGGCGATTGTAGTATCGAAAGCAGCCCACGCCGCAGCGATGAGCGTCGTTGTTGTAATGATTCCCATCCCAGATCCTGTATCATTTCCGTAACACTGTCTACCGTGTATCGCGACAGTAGTTGGATGGCAACTAATTTGTGAAAAGTGTGAAGTCAACCACAGGAGCCCCATATTTATGCATTTTTCCTCTGGTGTGATTGAACTTGTGTGTCTGTATGAATGTGGAAGGTTGCTTTTAATACTGACTGACTGCCACGCAATCCCTTACAGTCGCCACTTCGCACGTTAGGCCTCGTTTACTATAGACAAAAAGTTTCATATGTCGTCTGCACTGCCGTCTGCTAGGTAGCCAGAGACACGCTTACTTGACAAGGTGGTGAGGTGCCTTGTTTTTAGTGTGGTACCAACATAAACAAAACTAAAGAGGTAACAAAAGAGACCTCTCTGGAACAGAAGTAGAGGGTATTATCTCCCACAGGTAGCGAGGGTTAGTAGACAGTAGGCTTTGAACACACCCTAACATCCGGTACGGCCAGGGAACGCTCTGCACGTGGCCTTAGGACTCTTTCTTGCTGCGACCGCCGATGTGAGTATTTCGTTGAATCATGCTGAGGGGATTGCATGATGTTAGAACTTTACTTTATTTGTAATCAGGCATTCCTGGGTTAATAATGAGAGTGTTTCGCAAGTAATTATTTCGCTATGTCAGGCGAAGTGTTTCTTATTTTTCAGAACTCTAGTAATTTAGTGCAAATTTAGTATTTGTATTTACAAGTGTGTGGCCTTAAGCCTTTCTTGTAAACTTAGTATGTTTGAATTCCTTGCTGCTTTTAACTGACGTTTTGTGTGGTGTCTGTTTCCGTGAACATGCTAAATTCTTTCTCGAAATTTCTGGATTGTTTCCTTCTTTCCTATCTTCGTATGATCGATTGCACAACGTGACTTCATAACGGTTATTACTTTGGCCTTGAACTGCGCTCATTACTGATACCAGCTTTCTTCTATTGAATTCCCACAGGTGCTTTACCTGCTTATTTTAAATAGATTTCTTTTTGTAAACTCTTTGTAATTCATGTGTTAGTGCACCACGTGGTATTTAAGGATAGTATGCCACTGCCTCCCCACACATGAGTTCATTTGTGCATAGTATACTTTCAAATTGTGCTTGAAGATATCCACCATCTCTTCAAAATGCCACCGATACTTTGTTTTGCAGCTAACATGAATTGTTCCAGATTTAGTAAGTGTCACAAGCATTATGCGTGTGTCTGTGAGTGAATGAGTGTGCTTTCTTTATCCCCTGTGTATTAGTAAATTTCCTCCCACGTGCCCTCCATATTCAGAAAACCATTTTACTATGGGCAATAATTTAATTCACTTTTGTACAACGTGTGTGCTTCATTGTGTTTATTTCGTGTCTCCAAATTTTTGCTCGTTAATTTTTATGAATAGATAATAATCAATAGTATCAAACTTCTCCTTTATAATTTCATGCTTCCTGTCCTACGTTTATTAATCTATTCCTTCTTATATATTATTTTTGTGTTTGTTAAAATGTAATTAAAAGCAATTTGGAGCAGCACTGAGCGTGTTAACTAGCCTTTTCTGATTTCTACTGCCAGAGAATTTTCGATAAAGAAATTTAGTAAGCTACTTTCAATACCTTAAGAGTAACAATAAACAATAGATATTTAAAAATATATTTCATTCTGCACAAGAGAAAAAGTTAGAAACAAATACTAATATCTACATTCAGATGTAATGAACTAGATAATTAAGAAATGAGCATAACGTTTATCGTGCCTGACTAGCCATAATTCAACCAGCTTTTCAAATCAGGCAGTCTCGCAAGATATTTAAAAATGCAGATGTGAAATATAATTTATAAATAAATAAATAGTATTTAAATAAACACCTCGTTTTGTATCGGATAATCTTGACGAAATCTATTTTTCAGTTTGGAACGAGATGATATTACTTGTCAGACTAAAAAATTTTATTTTTATTCTGTCTGTTCTTTCGGATATGTTAAAATAACAGAATCAATGGGCAGGGGGTTTGAAGTTATGATGTTGGATTGGAAGGGAAGTGCTCCTGGGTAGTATAATTGGTTAAGCCGACCGCAGGCTCGAAGCGGGAAATCCGGGTTCGAATCGCGGTCCAGCACAAATTTTCAACTTCGCCTTTGAATTTATTTCATCGCCCCGAAACCGACTAAATGTTTAAATATTTAGAATTCGTAATAATTTTAAGCCTAATTCTACAGGCAGGAATTTTCTTTCGAATGGTTCAACACCCATGGATGTTGAAATTCATGGGAATCCTTGCTGAAAAAAACTGAATGAAAAGCACTACCTATATCATATTAAGAGCGGAGTGATGGAATCCAAGAAAACTTGCTGCAGATCTGTGTAGGAGGTGTCACATAAAGTATGGTAAGAAAATTCGTTCACTTGAAGAGGACCTGCGAGGCACCGTGTAGTTTCTGTCCATCCAGCTTTCAAGGCTCATTCATATTTTCAACACTTATTTCTCTTGTCAGTACGTTTCTTGCTTTCACAAAATAGCTGGCCATTTCTTTGCTCAACATTTTTCATCACATATTTTTGGAAACATTTTTGTTTCACTTATGGGAAAATTTATATAAAAAGAACAGTCTAGAGTGCAAAATTCTTATTTTTTTCGACTAGTTTCGGTCTTATTTTAGACCATCTTGAGAAAATTAAGCCCCATTGATGTTGTGGAGCTGGCAGGAAACTTGGAGCCTTCTAGTGCGTCACTACTGACACACAGCAGTGACGCACTAGAAGGCTCGAAGTTTCCTGCCACCTCCACAACATCAATGGAGCTTAATTTCCTGGAGATAGTCTAAAATAAGACCGAAACTAGTCAAAAACATAAAAATTTTTGCACTCTAGACTGTTCTTTATACATCAACATTTTTCTTTTAATTTATGGGGAACTTTCTGATTTCAACATTCCACTGGTTCCATACCGTATCTATTAGAGGCATAAGGTTTATGTCACCATTTGAAATGACTCTTCCAGGTTTCGTTTGGCACTAAACAGAAGGCGAGGACGTAAGGGCCTGACGGTACAGCCCATCTACCACCGTTGTTAGCTGCAGCCAATCAGACGGCGGCTCGTTAGACATGGTACGGGCCTAACAGCACGGTGGTGTGGGTGCTGCGGTCATTTACATGCAGATTGCTACCCCAGCGGGCGCCTGATTACGTTAAGAACAGACTGGGGACACCGGTGACCGCAGGCAGCAGCCACTTGGGCAGAGTGGCGTGCGCGCGTAGCTGCTGAGACAGGCGGACTCGGGAGCGCACTTCTGGGCACCTAATGAGGCCCACCAGGAACTCAGTGACCCTCTCGTCCGTGTCAGACTGCAGCAACTTGACATGATATGGACTCAGAACGTTGTTGCTTCCCCATGTGGGAATACTGATCAATACTGCCTCTATAGTCGTCCATATATGCCAATATATGGCCGATGCAGGATTTTGTGTGGGAACTAACCTCTTGGTTATGACCCAAACAGGACTGACATAGGGTAACCTGGGCGGCCCAATCATTTGCTGTACTTATCCAGCATGTTGTTTAACTTAATGGCAACCGACTGTAGCCTTGGTGACACGTCGGCTTGTCATCTACATCTACATAGTTACTCAGCAAATCCCATTCAAGTGCCTGGCAGAGGGTTTATTAACCACTTTCATAACTTTTCTCTACCGTTCCATTCTCTAATAGCGCGCGGGAAGAAAGAACACCTAAATCGTTCCGTTTTCGATCTGATTTCTCTTATTTTATTGAGATGGTCATGTCTCCCGAAGTAAGTAGGTGCTAGCAAAATATTTTCACATTCAGAACTAAAAGTCGGTGATTGAAACTTCGCAAACAGATCACGCCGCAATGAATAACGTCTTTCTTTTAATGATTTCCACACCAATTCGTGCAACATTTCCGTGACGCTTTCCCCACCGTAATGTGATAAAACAAAACTAGCTGCCGTTCTCTGAACCTTCTCAATGTCCTCCGTCAATCCCACCTGGTGAGGGTCCCACAAGGGCCACCAGTACTCCAGGAGAGGACGCACAAATGTGATGTAGCCAGTCTCTTTGGTGGGGCTGGTGCATCTTCGAAACGTTCTGCCGATGAAACGTAACCTTTGGTTGGCCTTCCCCACAATATTTTCTATGTCTTCTCTCCAGTCAAAGTTGTTCGTAATTGTAACTCCTAGGAATTTGGTAGAATCTACGACCTTAAGGTTTGACTGATTTATCGCGTAATTGAAGTCCAGCGGATTTCTTTTAGTGTTCATGTGTATTACTTCACACTTTTCTTTATTTAGTGTCAATTGCCAATTTTCGCACCATACAGAAATTTTGTCTAAATCGCCTTGCAGTTGCTTTTGATCCTCTGTTGACTTCACTAACCGATAAACGACAGCATCATCCGCGAACAATCTAAGGGAGCTATTCAGATTGTCTCCTAAATCGTTTATAAACACGAGGAAGAGTAGGGGACCTATAACGCTTCCCTGTGGAACGCCAGATATCATTTCTGTTTTACTCGATGAATTACCGTCAATTTCAACGAACTGTGTCTTTTCCGATAGGGAATCGTGAATCCAACCGCACAATTGGGTACATATTCCATAAGCACGCAATTTCATTAGAAGCCGCTTGTGGGGTACTGTGTCAAAAGCATTCCTGAAATCCAGAAATATGGAATCGATTTGAGATCCCTTGTCGATGGCACTTAACACTTCATGTGAATAAAGGGCAAGCTGGGTTTCGCAAGAGTGATACTTTCTGAATTCGTGTTGACTACTGGTTAATAGGTCGTTCTCTTCGAGGTAGTTCATAATATTCGAACAAAGTATACGTTCCAAAATCCTACTGCAAATCGACGTCAATGAGATAGGCCTGTAATTTTGGGGATCACTCCTATTGCCTTTCTTGAATATTGGAGTAACTTGGGCAACTTTCCAGTCTTTGGGTACGGATCGTTCGCTGAGTGATCGGTTGTAAATTATAGCTAAGTACGGAGCTATTGCATCAGCATACTCTGAGAGGAATCTAGTTGGTATACAATCTGGCCCGGAAGATTTGTTATTGTTTAGTGACTTAAGTTGTTTTACTATTCCAGGAACATCTGCTTCTAAGTTTCGCATGCTGGCAGCTGTTCTTGGATTGAATACTGGACTGTTCACTTCGTCTTCTTTGGTGAACGAATTTCGGAAAGCTGTGTTTAGTAATTCTGCCTTAGCAGTACTGTCATCGGTAGTATTACCACTGCTATCGCGTAGTGAAGGTATTGTTTGTGTTTTGCCCCTAATGTACTTCACATATGAATTTCTTTGGATTTTCTGCAAGATTACGGGACAGGATTTCGTTGTGGTAACTACTATAGGCAATCCGTACAAATTCCATAGTTATTAGAAGAAAAAATTGCATGAATGGTTGCAAATGATCTCCATGTAGCTACACATAACCATTTCAACTTTATAATCGGTTCAGTTTGAACAAAGGACCCAGGACAATCCGTATACAAACACCCTACACCGTTATGAAGCCATCACCATGCGACCTTCCTAACGCTATTCACCAATAAGAATTGGGGAATACATAACTCAGGGTTGTAAAAGTTTATAGTTCGTTGTCTCTGTACATAGGTGAGTATCACACGCACTCGAGAGTACAGTTCCAAATTATCACTTGTAAATTAGTGTAGTTCATCGAACATTCCAGTTCCAAATTAATCCGTGATTAAACTGTTTGTCATAAAACACAGTTTGTAATCACACGAGTACACGATGGATGAATTATTACAGTTCCACAGCCCTACTACCGTGCATTGTTTATCACTTTTCAAGCAGAGACTAAGTTCTGCAGTCACAGTCCCGTAATTTTTTTGAGTCCACACATGCCATCTCTTCAAATCACAAGTTCGTAACGCGGCTTCAGACCGCCCAGCGTCACAACCTTTCACCATCACGTCCAAGTTACGAGTCCCTTCCCAAGCGTTGGAAAGCGTGCTCTCTCTGCTCCCAAATTTGTATCCTTCCGCGCATCCTAACGCTTCACTTTTAAAATACAATTTCCCTTTCAAAATATTATACATTTTAATGTCACAGAATTAAATGCTTTGACCACCTCCCTAAAATTGTTACTTACATTTAACAAACAAATATATATTTAACAATACTAAAAAACGGTTGAGACTGATGCTCTTTGCACAGGTAGCCATTAAGCATGGCATCTCACTGTTCAAATATACTTCTGCCGTCGAAATGTAGTTACGCAATTAATATTTAATTTATCATGCCTTTTTATACAAATATATTCAGCTATTGTCCACAAATACTTATAATTGTTTATATATAAGTTATCTGCTGTATATCTTCTATTTTTAGTCGGCCATGAAATATTTAAGTGGCAGTTTACAACATAAGAAAACGAACGTTACTAAGAATAATATTAAATATAGTAAAATAGATATATAAATGTAATGCGCTTTGCTGGGTTAATGTTTTGTGTTTCTGTGGTGTAATCTATTTTCTGACACAAGAATATTATTACCTCAACGAAAAGCAAAGTTTATTAAATGAATTTGGAAATAACGTGGTATGTCTTCTAAGATAGGTAGCGTTGTGCAATGCTGCCCATTTGCTTCTTAATCTGTTACTGATGAACACTACATATCAATAATTGTTAATATAAGTCTTATAATATTATTGTTGTAGTACTGATATTTATCTGTAAGGGATATTGAAATTGTAATTACAGTGTTTGAATCTCCCAAGTCTCATGAATCCATTCATATAATTATATTTGGTGTCTGATCATTCCCTAATTATACATTGATTTTTAGAATAATGTTTGTGGCTATATTTTATTTCAGTTGCAATCTGCAATAGACACCCTTGCTCTGCAAAGAGCGCTTCCGGATTCTGAGCACATTAGGAAAACCCTGACCACCTGCTCATTCACTAGGTTCAAACTGTTAGCTGACTGGCTGGTAAACCAAAGATCCTGGCAAAACACGCCTTTCACATGGAAACAATCAGCTTCCTCCTGTGTCTGTAATGTCACAACCATCTTTCACAGTCCCTTGTTAGGAAATACTACCATAGTACTGTAGAGTATGTGCCGCACTATAACCTTACTATATGCTCTTACCAATCGAAATTGGTACTCATCTGACCGGGTACTGAGGAAAATCACAGACAAATTAATTTCTCCTAATAAAAGTACACCTTCTTTAGGCTGTTAAGCCAAGATAGGTTTTGATAAGTTACATCGTCATCTTCATAAGTGTTTACAAGGTCTTCACTTAGGAGAACATGTCAAATAAAGAGTTTCTGTCGAAATGTAAACTGAATAAAAAGGCATACTCAATATGTAAAAATTTATGTTACCAAATTGGATCGTCAACCTACGCAATTTCCTTCAGACATTTAGTCATAATGGCAAATGCTGTGAAAACAAAAAGAACCTGTTTTACTGATAAAACTTTAATAAATAAGGACCAGGCAACGACATAGCTGGCTCAGGTCATAAAAACTGCACATTAAAAATATAAAAATTGGAACAGAAAAGCAAATACTCAAAGGAGACTTGGAAATACATTTATTACGTGCAAACGTTCGAAGAAAACTGCCCGACGCATCCACTAAGAACTAAAATCAGCCCTAGGAACAAGTAATGGACTTGAAAACCTAAAGAACGCTAAATAGCGAAATGATGGGGCTCTAAAAGTAGGTAACGACATCCACGCTATCGTAATTGCAAAGAGCACTACAACTCAGTCATGTACTATGCGCAAAATAGCACAAGCACCCACTCGGTGATCGTCCTAAAATAGGAATGAACAGCCGTCCGCTACGATACTACGAACCGACATGAAACGACCAAGCAACACGCTACAAAAGGTCACGTGCCCTTCGGCAAACAACAGACCTTCTATACTTTATAAAGATCGAGGGCAAGGTGCACTTGCTACCAGGTGGACATGTACCTAAGATAAACAAAACAAGATGTAATGTGAGTCATGATTGATAGCTTGTTGTGCTTAAGCTGACACTTGCATCCTTACACAGGCACATAACGATTCGCAATGAGTGGATTCGTCAACTACAACGGAAGCTTGTAATAGGTGGTCACTCACTGCGGGGAGCTGGTAGAAGGCGAGCGTAAACAAGATCACTGGTATTTGCAGAAGATGTTGTAATATGGGGAGAAACAGAAACAGAAGTGCAGAAGAGCCTGACTGTCTGGAACAACAAATTTAAAGAATTTAACCTGAAAATCAGCAAGTCCAAGACGGTTGAGATGACCATAAGCAGAGAGGGAACAAGTTCAAACATCTACTTGGAGGGAACAAAAATTAAAGCAGTTTCCCACTTTCAGTACCTTGGAAGTATCTTCTCCAAGGACAACACCATCCGGCAAGAAATCCTCAACAGAACACAAAAAGCATCAAATTTCTACATGCAAGTTCGGAATCTACTCTGGGACAAAAAAGTACCCCAGGAAGCCAAGTTAACTTTGTATAACACTTACTTCACTCCAATCCTTATATATGGCATGGAAACATGTACATTGTTAAAAAAGCATTACAGCAGAATCCAAGCAACAGAAATGAGGTTTATCAGGACTATTAATCAAAGTACCAGGAGAGACAAGATCAGAAATGAGGTACACAGAGAAACAGCTGGTATCAGGGTCCCTATTGCGAACATCTTGGGGAAACGAATACTGCAATGGTATGGCCATGTAATGAGAATGGATAGCACAAGAACAGCTAAAAAGTACTTCAGAATGGAAGTGGGAGGAAGAAGACCAATAGGAAGGCCAAGGAGACGATGGATAGAGGCAGTTAAATCAGACATAGAGAAGAACGATTTTAACTGGGATGATGTCCAAGACCAAATGTTATATCAAGTTCGGATGAGATGGAGAGCGCTTGTTAGCCACACCCGGGAAACTGGAGATGGAAAATGATGATGATGATGATGAACTCTGATATTCATATAATGTTGAAGTGGGGGTCGCCATTCACATCTGTGCAGTTTCGACGAAAACTAACGATTCCATGCTACAAGTGAGCACGCTTATAGCATGACAGTTACCAAAACAATATATAAACGGATGTCCAGTTGTGCTCGAGCTGTCAGATCCACAACAAAGACGGCACAATTAACATTTATGGTAGTGAAATACTACAGCATCTCAGCAGCTTCCAGATGAAATAATTAAAGTTCAATTCGTCTCGTTGTCTTCGTAGGAGGATTCCGCATGGGAAAAATTCCAGGTTTTAAACATAAAATGATGTTTCAGTAATAACCAAAAAACTATGATTTTCTTACACTTTAACTTCGATGCACAGAATAAGCACTTTGACATAGCTCCGCCATCTTGCCTCACAGATTTACAAGTACGCAGTCTACACTTTCTTCAGTACTTTGGAATATTTGTATTTACTAACGCTGCGTGTCAATAGTACTGCGTCGAAACGTCAACTGGCCCAAAAGTCAGACACCCTTTGCTTTTACAAAAATACCAAAATCATACATTGTCATCTTTCCTTTCGGACTAAGTTAGATGTACAAATAATGACCTTTAGAATTATTTAAACCTCATGACATTGACAGTTACGTTTATAAACATTCTAATATGTGAATTTGACAACTTGAAAGACCTGTTTTCAAGTTCGTGATAGCATCTATTTTGGATTCTGTGTTAGTTTTCTAAATTATAATATAAACTTCAAATACTCTAAAATATAATTAATTTACTTCAAATGAGAGACAAAGACGGCGTTAATCCATATGAGGTGTCTTAATGAAATAATAGGTTTTAAAATCTTTTACACAATGAATCATAATATGCAAAGTGTAGTATGACTAGTTTACATGGATATATCCTCTTTTATCAGCTATTTATGGAAGATCGGAAACAATTGGAGGGTTATTGTTCTTCACTGTGGACAGCCGATTTATTGTGAGACTTTCGGGAAGATGTACTTCATCTGTAAAGGAGATCACGTATTAAACGCTTATACGACCACGTATTGAGTATTTCTCAAGTATTTGGGACCCGCAGCAGATCAGTTTAAAGGAAAACATAGAAGCAGTTCAGAGGCGAGCAGGTAGGTTCGACCAATGTGCGAGTGTCACAGAAATGCTCCGCGAACTCAAATGGGGATCGCTGCAGGAAAGACGACGTTATTTTCTTGAATTTTAGAGGGCCGGAATTTGAAGCTGAGTGTAGTACGATCTTTCTGCCGCCCACTTAGCTTTTTCGTAGGGATTACAAAGATGAGAGAAATTAGGGCTCGTACGGAGGTATATAGGCATTCTTTATTTCCTGGCGCTATCTGGGATTGGAATAGGAAAGGAAATGCCGGTAGTGGTACAGTGTATCCTCCGCCACGCACCTTACGGTGGATTCCGGAGTATGTATGTAGACGTAGAATATTCCAATATGAAACACGTAAGTAATGTCCTGATATATATATATATATATATATATATATATATATATTCCCAGAATATTGAAGGTTATTTAAAGGTTATTACTGCTAAACTGTGTTTCACAGGCTGAAGTAGTTCGTGTTTCAAGTTATCAGTATCGAACAAAAAATGTTCAAATGTTTGAAGAGCTTATGGGACTTAACTACGGGGTCATCAGTCCCTAAACCTACAAACTATTTATGAAATAGCTACAACTATGAACGTCACAAATATCCATGCCCGAGGGGGGATTCGAACCCCCGACCATAGTAGCCGCGCAGACCGTGAATGAAGCGCCTCAGTCCCCTCGGCCACCGCGGCCGGCAGTATCGAACAACTCCATTTACTTTCATGGTATCAGGTTCTTAATAGATAGTGACAGGTTACTTGTTGTGTTAGACGCTTTAATGTGCTGATATGCTCAAATGCAAATCACGGGCTGACTGTAACTAAAACGAGGCCAGACTTTTACCTCTCCAATACTCCGCTGTGGTGAGTCAGGGAAAACACACCGCAGCCACGCAGCATGCGAATGGCAGCAGCGCCTCCGGTCAGCTAGTCCTCATAACCTCCTCAAGTTCATCAGCAAGCAGTTTTAAATCACCCCCTTCCCCCCAACATTCTCGAGATGCAAAAAACGAGCAGCAACAATACAGCGTTAATCCGTCCACGATGTACAGATAGTAGGGACTTATCAAATAAAAGGATTTGGAACGAAAAAGGTCTAATGCACGTAAGAACGCTGGAGGTCATTTATTTATTATAATACTCTTTGCCGTAAGTACAAATTAGCAGCCCAACAAAGTGCGTGGTAAATTAAACACACTTTGCCAGGTTTCTACACCAGCTAAAGGTGTATTCAACATAATTATTGGTATAACCTAGAATGAATCATTAAATTTTATAAGAAATACTTCATTTGGAAAAGAAAAAAGTAAAAATGGCAAGAGGAAAAATACGGAAAAACGTACTCACATGAGCCATTAGAGACACTGGAGCAAGCTGTCATCAAGTCGATTAAAAATAACATCATATTTGTCAATAATCATATACTGTATGCTTGGCAAGTACTAACAGGTTTGCGTTGTTAACCTTACAAGCACCAAGCACGGGCAAAAATTGCCCCTACACTTTTCTTTCATTAAAAAATCATAATTAATATCCTTCAATGTTTATTGGCTCTTTTCTGTTCGTCTCTCACCTTATAAAGTACTACCCTACACATTTACACGTTTACAATTTTAAAAGCTGATAACAAAATATAGCAATTTTATGCCCGAGGGCACATTTTGCCCTCGGTTGGTAGTCCATGCTACCATAATTCTTCACACCCCCTACAACCTCCAAGCACGGGCAAAAATTTCCTCTACATTTTTCTTATAATAAATTTCGTTTTGTAATGATTGAGAGTTTTTCATGTCTTCTTGAGAGGAATTGTTGCGTTTGATATTCATTGTTTAGACTAACTATTGTTACTAGCAGTTTGTCACAGTAGGGCAAACACCTTTCTTGTAAAGTACATTTTCTAAAATAAGTTGTAAAAGGTTGAACGACGCAGAAATTCTTGCTGAACTTTTAGTAGACGATGAGTTATCAGATTTCAGACTCTGAATCGGCCCATACAGAAGTAGAAGAGAGCTCAAATAAAGAATCAGAGGAAGAAGGAGAAACAAACCATGCAGGTTACGCTCCCAATAAATATGGTACTTGTTCTGGTAAGGTGTACCTTGAAGCTCCAAGGCACTGTAAAAGGGAATTTGCCAACATACTGATAGTTCGTGAACAACAGGGAGTAACTACCGCTGGAAAAGTAACAAGTATATGTGAATCATTCAAGAAATTTTTCACACCTGAAATAGTACAGAAAATTGTTGAGCATGCAAATGAAGAAGCTGAAAGAAAAAAATGTATCTCCTGTTGACGAAACTGAAATATATGCTTTGATGGGAATTTTGATTCTATTGGGAATTTACCAGGACATTTCATTATCTGATTTATGGTGAAATTTATTAGGAAGAGCCGTATATAGAGGCGCTATGAGGAAGAAAAGAGCATATCAGCTCTAAACGTACAAACTACTTATGAACTAGCTAACACTAAGGACGGCACAAACATCCATGCCCAAGGGGGGATTCGAACCCCGAACCACTGCGGCCGTGCAGACCGTAACGCCGCAGACCGCTCGGCCTCTACGGCCGGCCCGGCTACTCACTTTGTGGCTGCGCATTGACGTGGAAAGACATTCTGATTTTCTTTCCTCCCTTGATATGGTAGCATTTCGTTGTCTGGTTTCTTCAAGTTAGGGTTCATAACTTAGGTTCATTCTTCGGATTAAGTTCCTCAGATCATGTACGGAAGATTATTCAATGTCATTTCGGTGATTTTGCATCGGTAAACGCGGTGAATATGTAACTAATTCGGTTTGATAACGGCTGGGCTTCGGAAACAGTGCTGTAACCTTATAGATAATATTCATTAATAATAAGAATTCCTTCGCTTGTAGAAATTAACAGAATTACTCAAAACAATTAACAACTGCAACATTTGGTTAAACTAACCAGCGCTTCAAGCACGACTGTAAGGTAAATATGTTAGTAAAGTTTTATATTTTATTTTTTTATTGTTTTTTTTTTCATAACCAAGTAAATATATCGCAAATGACAATGTGAACAGTTTACTCAACTTATGAGCCTGGTTCCCAGTAAAACACCACCAATGGAGACAACTGAACAGCCCCCTGCTGACGTATTCTTCTTTCGACAGTGAACAAATTACCCGATTTCTTTTACAATGCACAACAACAACGGTTGGACAGAACACCTGGAACACAGAATCCGTTACCAGAAGCAACTGAAAAATATAATGTTAACCACATTTATAGATAGATTACTATGGAAACAACAGGTAAAACCAATCATAAACTGCCCATAGCAGGCTAACATCACTGAGCGAACTCGGTGGTGGCTGTACACAGGATTCAAATTATTTCTGAACCCGCAGTACAATAGACCCAAGCATAGACCTTTAACTCATCGAAACTACCGTGACGATCCGCTACAAAATGAGTAACGGATTGCAAATGCTCCCTTCTCCAGTCAAAGTTCCTATCACACCACTGTTTGCTGAGCGCTGGCTAGAGCCTTCAAGTCACATATGCCCCAGGCACACACATTCCATTGGCATGTACGTGCCTGCAGATAACAAATATCAACATATCGTCAGCCGAACACCACAGAACTCTCAGCGCAGCCAAACACCACAACTCTCCCGCCAACCTCCTCACTCAGCCCTGCCCAGACACGACGCCGCTCATGACGCCCTCTTGTGATAAGGTCGAATCCACTCTCGATCCGACCAGAGATATACAAATCCAGCAAGAACTTCGTAACTATGCCTGCAAGAAAGCCCCGGCACGGCACAATAATCTTACTTGAAGTATAATTCGTGGAGACAAGTCTTACAGCTGGGACCTTATAGCTTTAAAATAAATCAAATTTGTTCTTAATTACCCGAAAGTGTGAACTCCTAGCTCTTTGCAAGAAACTGTACACGTAAAAAGATAAATCCTTTATGATATTTTTCCCGTAGTCACCCCCAACAAAAAAATGTTCAAATGTTTGTTAAGCTTATGGGACTTAACTGCGGGGTCATCAGTCCCTAAACTTACAAACTACCTACGAACTAGGACGGCACAAATATCCATGCCCGAGGGGGGATTCGAACCCCTGACCGTAGTGGCCATGGAGACCGTGACTGAGCGCCTCAGTCCCCTCGGCCACCGCGGCCGGCCACCCCCAACATCCCATCAGTAAAATGATAAAATGAAAAATGTTTATCCTTTACATTTTCGCTGTTAATGTAAGCTTTTACTACCATTTAACTATTAATTCAAATCGCAGCATATTTTGTAGACAGTCGGTACATATATTAGTGAATGCAACTGCGAAAATTTTATCAATGTCTGGCAAATAGTTCAGGGTATATTATGATGTTGAACGTTATCTAGTAAAATGTTTGTACTGGTTTCTACACAACAGTTTGTGTGGATGATCGAATGTTAACGTAAAAAAATTGAAAGCTGCAATATACTGCTGTTTGACTTATATGATTAAATACCTCTACAATGCTTAGTAAGTTCGTGTTGACGTGTGGCAAGGGTGTGTATCGTTTTCGGAAACTAAACCTGAGAAAAATAGGATAACTTACTTCATATCTGACTGGTTAACATGAGTAATCTCTTTCACTGAAGATTCATTGTATTATTAAAAGAAAACAATTTCAATGACAGTGATGTGGCTCTGACAGTTAGTGGCTGTCATAGAAAACAAAAATTTCTCCTCCATGAACTGTAAAAAAAGATAGTTCTGATACATGTAAATAACTGTAAATGGCGTCACTGCTCTTGTGATACACTCGTGGAAGCTGTAATATAATTCTCACAACAAATTTCTACTTTTAATCATAATGTATGATCTTTCAGCCATTATTTTAAACAGTGAACTTGCGTGAGCTGCTGGAAACTAGGAAGTTGTGAAGTCTTACTAACGATTTATATTTTCCTAGATGAAGGGCTGACACGAAAATTAGCATTAGATTTAACTACACGAAACTTTCAGTTTCCCATTTTAATGGTTTGAACAAAAGTAAATAACTTTGAAGGCATACATTGTTTTAAATTACGATTCAATTACCACATCAAATATGTCATTGTGGGCTCAGTCAATGTTTAAACAAGGCTATCTGAGATGAACCTTCAAGCAACATAAAATAAAAACATTGGATCATTGTTTCCTTACTTCTTTCTCCAAAACCGTCTTCATGCGTGATAATTACACAAAACCATATTGCCACTTCATAATTTACTTTCAACAAAATGTGATAAAAATCTCCTCTGGTGTTACAAGTTAATTCATTCTGTGCCATATCATTTCAAAGACACCATTCGCGACCACTTTATTGACTTCCTCGCAAAACTGAGACACGCATGGCGAAATCAAAGAATCTCTCAGAAAGACATTCCAGTACTTTCCTACGCAGAATTTACATATTTTGCTCCTAACAGACACTTATAAATGCTTGAAGATGACAAGAAGGAAGAAAGGAAGATTAGTTTAAGGTCCCATCGGTGAAGAACAACTATAATTTCTAAACTTCTAAATTACATGCATCAATATTTAATACAGACATCATGGTGATAAAGACAGTGTGTTCTTAAACGATTTCCTATGGATCAACTTACTTCAACTGCTAACCATTCAGATGAGTTAATGTGTTAAATTTTGAAGCATGTGATTGAGAAGAAGTTAAAAAAAGGAAGAAAAAAATAAAAAAAATGAAGCTTATTCCTTTCATTCTCTACTTCGAGGAGTGGAGCGGGAGCGGGCTGTTTGACATTCGGTCCATAAAGAGTCGCGGTTCTATTCAGCCAATTATCAGGCAACCGGATAATGGGGCAAAGGGGGATTCCAATTGGGAATGGGTGGGAATAACCGAGGAAAACCTCCCGAAAATCTTGGTCGGAACCGGGGATTGGGACTAATTTAATTTATTTATGGGAAGTTGCCCCAGATTAAATATGGATTATCGGAGGAACACGAATGCAACCCCTGCATCCCCGACTGTCAGAAATCGGACGCCCGTGTTACTCTCGTAAACTCGTAGAGATCAACTCGACCAAGAGTGGAAGAGCATCTTCACAGAGGAGCCGCACCCAGGAGCGTGGTATCATGGAGTTTTTTTTTTTTTTTTTTTTTTTTTTTTTTTTTTTGCACTCTACATTCCTCACCCTTAGCGGGTGAGGCGGGCAGCTTGAGAACGTGCTTAAGCTCTTTTCAGCCTTGAGAGGATTCCCACACGTGTGGGATGTCTTGTTTCTTTATTAGGTGATTTCTTTTCCATAGTGCTTGGGTTATTTTGCAAATGTTTCGTTGTGAAATGGGAGAGGGGGAAGTAAGGTTTGTCCCAATTGGAATTATTTCGTGCGCATGAAAACAGCTCCTGTTTAAAAGGATTTTGTTAACCGACTGCAGGAAACAGAAGACGGGATGACTTACTGTTTTTGTCTTGTTATATATATATATATATATATATATATATATATATATATATATATATATATATATATATATGTGTGTGTGTGGATTACAGTTAAACACAACCATTAACTAGGATACTGTCAAGGATAGGAATATGAAAACTACAAGGTCATGACAACTGTTGTGCGGCGGCGGATTAGCCGCTCGTGCTGGAGCGCCGTGTTACGGTGCGCGCGGCCGTCCGCCGTCGAAGATTCGAATCCCCCCTCGGGCATAGATGTTTGTGTCGTCTTTAGTATAATGTATTTTATAAGTAGTTAGGAAGTTTAGGGACTGATGACCCTGCAGTTAAGTCCCTTAAGCCTTACAAATATTTGAACAACGGTTGTCATAATTACTTTCTAGAAGTCAGAGGAAACGTTTATGATGAATATCACACGCAGTGCTTTAGTTGGGGAAAAAAATTAGGCAATACTCTGCTAGATGGAAAAAAATTTAGGCGGTACTCTGCTCATTCCACATGAAATGATTAAATGGACATTATTAGAAAATCACGAATATAAAGATTTAGGTATGTGAATATACTAACAAAATATATCTATAATTTACAGATTTGAAACTCATTTTTATTGCATTAAGGGATTTAGTGTATGTGAGGATACCACCCATCGACTTTGGAAAACGACATCTTATCGTAACTAATCAGGAGTTGCGTTCCAAGAGACAATAAGAGTGCGTGTTGCCGCCGGGAATTAAAACTAGTTAATTGTTACTGATGGTAAGGTTTCCAACAGTTGAACATGTACACATCCAGCCAGTTGAAGAAGCATTGGTCAAGAAAATTAAAATTCGCTTCTATTTTAGTTCCTACTAGTGCTACGACACACTTGACAGTGATTCGTTCTCAAAACGTGTCGTGCTAAGTATGAAATACGTAACTCAGTGCTTCATGATTAAATCAAGGGAAATGAAGTCAAAATGTTGCGATTCACTGTCTCTTAAATGTTTAAAAGAACTGTCGCAATTTCACACTTCCTTTTTTCAACGAATAGGGAAAGATATTGCATACAAAAGTATTTGCGTATGTAGTGGCTTATCTCATTGGAGCAAGGTTCGTAAACGCTTTGGATTCGGTAAGAAGCATTTCCTCTGTCTCGGTCCAGACTAGTCGAAACTCTCCATTGGCTAACATTTTACAGCCAGTCAAATTCCATTGAAATTGTGGGAAGTGCAATTTGCACGCTTCGATAGTTATGATCGCAAATCGAACGAACCGAAAACTTTCCAATTTTTCTTTTCGAAATACATTCAACAATATACAGTTGGTCTATTTTGTACAGATTTAAGAAAGTATTTTTGCCGGTACGTTATAACGAGTTTGAATTTTAGGCGGTACATTGTACCGCCCCGAACCAGACCAACTAAAGCACTGATCACACGAGGAAGAGAGGTACTACTGCAACCACTCAATCAATATAATTACCATGAACAAATTATGTGATGTTATAAAATTAAAATCGTTGGAATATAGTTAATAATTGATGTACTATTTTAGTCTTTGTTTTTCTCTCCCTCTCTCGTCTCTTCCTCTCTTACTCCAAACTCCTCTCCACTTTTCACTGTCTCTATCTCGTGTATGTGTGTGTGTGTATGTGTGTGTGTGTGTGTGTGTGTGTCTGTGTATAGGTGAGCGTGTGTGTGTGTGTTGAAAGACGGCTGTCTGCCATCTTCCATAGGTTTTTAACTTTGTAAATTATCTATGTTCACTAGACGGCCATTTTTTGCTAAACGAGAACCCCTCTCGTTCGGAGGCATGAGGAATAGCATTTCATTTCATGTTTTTCAATGTTAGTTTCGGTAATATTCCTAGGATCTTATTATGCTAATAATTTATCATTGACTTCATTTTTTTAAATGTTAGTTTCTGTAATATTGCAGGCATTTTATTAAGCTAATAATTTATCATTGTGTCAATGAATGTGTTAATATGAACGGTTTCTCCGTGACGCCACTGTCCCTGTGAGAATGTTTACTTGCTTTATTCTGTATGTGCATGTATGAGAATCTTCTAGCATGGGAGTCTGTGTGTAAGTATGAGGATTTTAGTCGTCTGCTGCTGTCTGCTCGGTACTAGTGTTTCTCTGGCTTCGTATCGATAGGTAGTCGTTACTAACCTCTGCTTTTGATGCTACCAAAGAGGTTCCTCCACCCTTGGGTTACAAGTTTTGTTGGCAATGCCCAGTTAGCGAACCTCGGCAAGAGGCGCGAGTTGAAGCTCTTCCCTACAACCGTGTTATTCTGGGTTTTGCCGATTTCTGGTGCGATTTCTGACGGCTTGTGAAGGGGACTGGGTGGCCAATCTGAACATTTTGTGGCTGCGCTTCGACCTGATAAGACGGTCTGGATTTTCTGTCCTCCATTGAGATGTTAGCGACTCATTGAATGGTTTGTTAGACTTCAGATCTTACAATCATTTTTCTGGATACGTTTCTTCGATCATGTACGAAAATGTATTAAATTTCAGTTCGGTTATTTTGCATAGGTAAACGTGGTGAATATGCAACTAATTCGTTTTGATAACGGCTGGGAATCGGTAACCTGTATGAGACTAGCTGGTGGTATATTAACTCTGTTTAATTTCTTTCTAGCTTTGTGGAACGCAAATAATATGCGGGAATATTTTTATTCAGTGTGGTGCATGTGAAATATTCATTTCCGTTTCCTCCTTCCGAGAGTGATATGTACTTCACGTGGTGTGTTCTTGGAACAAAGCCTTCAGCTACCCCTGTGTCTGTTTCTATGCCCTTGAAGCAAGAAATTATGCATGTATCTTTCTGATTCCCATTAGTACCTCGCGGTCTCCTCTCCATTTATTTTTAAATTGTTGTTTCGTTTCCAAACTTGTACTTTACATTCAGACCTCCCAGTAAATTCTAGACTTGTACATCCACCTTTATTAGCTTGCTTATGAAATACTACGTATTTCTAGCGGCTGCATGCCGTATTTCTTAGTTGATTTACCCCTACTTTTAATTTATTCCACTTTTCTGATTTTTGAAGACTGGACTTCGTCCATCCATGTAAAACCTTCCCAATCGCGTCTAACTGTATTTCTTTAGCTTCCTCATGATATCCTACGCATTTCTAAGGGTTGTATGCCGTAGCTATTTTTCCTTTTTTTCGGAAACTGAATTTTTGTTTTATTTTTACTGGCTTTCGGAACTACGTGGCTCCGAACTCCGACTGCAAGTGTTTATAACTAGCCACTTGAGTGCTCGCCACTGCTCACACACCAATGCCTTACTATTGGGCATTCTTGTTTCGTGATCTGTGATTCCGTTGGTTTTTGTTGAAATGAATGCGAGCTTTAAGCACTTCGTCTTCAGTAGGCGTGAATACGTAATGAAGCAGACACATGCCGTGTGTCTCAATAATTCCGCATGCACACGGTTTGATTTGAATGGAAATTAATCTGCCTATTATCGCGTACCATCTCAAGTAAAGAAAGACCAGAGCGACCTATGAGGTTTACTTTTCTTGTGTTGTGTGGTACATCCTGGTTTGCTGAATTTCGCCTACGATAGCGGCGCCTCTTCTGCTTCGTATCAGAACGATGAGTTTCGCTTTGCTTCGCGCGCGTGTGTGGCTGAATGCTTGTAGATTGTAAATCCTTTCCCCGACGATGTTGATTTCAGATTATTTCAAATAAACATTTTAAATGGGATGCATTTTTGTTGTTTAACAAATTTGGTTCCCCCATTTGCTTATGTTTGAAGTGAATAAATAATTTATTATCAGTGAAATCCCAATTATGAATAATAGTGAACGAATACCTTCCCTTTTTTATTTAATGTTGTTGTTCACCAGTGCTGAGAACAAGTTAAGATGCAAATTATAATATTTTAATTCCGTTGCGCCACAAATATTCTCTCAGCCATCTTCACGAAATTGTTTAGTATGCGGTGGTTTATGTATTAATGATTGTGTGTAACTCTCTTGATCTACGACTTATGCTGGCCACCGTCTCTTTGTCTTCCTGCTGCTAAAGTCAAGTTTGTGTCAGTTCTAAATTCTGGGCCAAGGAACAAGATTCTGTTGCAGGAAGTAGTCAGTAGTTCACACGAATCCTTTAGCTGGCTTTACGGCCAGAAGTATATGTTTAAAGTAAGCTCTTAACTGGCTCTTTTCAGCAAGAGTTAATTTTACAATTAACGATGGTCTTTCAGTGTGTGTGTGTGTGAGAGAGAGAGAGACAGAGACAGAGAGAGAGAGAGAGACTGAGGGACAGAGAAGGTGATAGTAACGAGAGGAGGGGATGTTTGGAGTAAGTCATGTCCGTCTACTGTCAATTACTCATATGTTTTGAAAGTTCTGTTCCATTTAGTAACACATTTATGTACGAAATCTGTATTATTTTCAATTTGCTAATGGCAGTGCAGTAGTCTCTGCCTGTATAACGGCTGCCATATTCCACAATGTCCAAGACACCAACATGCTATTAGGAATAAGACCAAACAGCTGCGGATGACACTGCTATTCAGCCAAAGGTTCTCCTCTGCTTGGAGTAAAATATAAGACAGCTTCTGTGAAAGAGCGATAAATTTTAAAACTTTACGGGATAGGAGAAGCATTGGAGGGTGGAAGACGCGAAAAAAGAAAATTACTGGAGTCCCCAGCAGAAAAAGTATTGGCTCCTAATAACTTAGCTGACAGCTTGGACTTCCATTGTGAGACGTAAATTTCGCGGGACCGGCGCGGAAAGTTCAGCCGTGAATTAAAAAAGAGAGCGAAATAATGCACGCCCTCGGTTGTGCAGTAGGAGAGGAGATATCTTTTCTTTAGAGGACGGGCTTTCAAAAGCAGCCATCACATTCAGATGCGGAAATGTCCTACACAATACACTCACCTTTATTACAAGCTTCGTACGCAGATACGAAACCAAAAGCAGGAAATAAAGTATTGTTCCGAACACAAAATCTTTGTCACAGAAGTAAACTAGTAGCATGGAAGTTAACCCCCTTTACAGAGATATTTTGTTCCGAGGATAGATTACCCAGAAACTTGCCTAAGAAACTGATCTGTATTCCTTTCGCATTGTATTCAAATAATATAAATGCTAACATGAATATAATTTTCTCTAAATAAATTCGTTACTATTCAACAGCAGTTGATTCTTGCACCATTGCATCGTGTGAAAGATGCCATATACAAAGAAAGAAATGCCTTTGATAGTTGTGTTTATAGGACTATTCTAAAAAAAAAAAAATAAGCATTTGGTGTAAAGCGCTACATCTAGAGATATAATTATTGGTTTCCATTGAGTACTTTTCTGCACCAGTTACCGAGTACTGACAGCGGAATCAACTAAAACGTTAAAATGCCTGTTACCGTAAGGAAACACTTTAGTGGGACTAAACCTGTTAACGATAGGGCAAAATTGTGTACATTAATTTTATTTGGTGCACTACCTATACCAGTAGCGCAGCCAGGATTCGGTTCTGGTGGTGGCAATTTTTCAAAAGTAAAGCATATTGAATATATTAATCTGTGATTTATTTTTACACTTTTTATAATTTAACCAATTATACTACAAAAACAATTGCACGAAAATTAAAATGAGTAGGTTGGCATTAATTTGGAAGTAGAAGAAGAGCAACGTGGTGCAAATGGAGTGGATGTAATGAACTCCTAAAATAATTAAGCAGCTTCTATGTTACTAGCCAAAGAGAAAGCTGTTTACATTTTAAATAACGTTAGACTCTATGTGTAAAAGTCTAACTTCAACAACGCTATTAATGTTCATAAGAATGGCGATCCTGCCGATGACAGCGCTACTAAAGCAGAGTTACTAAACATAGCTTTTAAAAACTCATTCACCAAAGAAGACGAAACCAATATTCCAGATTTCGAATTACGAACAGAGGCCGTAATGAGTAACGTAGCAGTAGATATCATCGGAGTAGTGCAGCAACTAAAATCACTTAACAAGAACAAGTCTTCTGGTCTGGACTGTATACCCATTAGATTTCTATGTGATTATGCTGCCTTATACAACCGCCCTCTCAAAGAAGGATCTATACCAAAGGATTGGAAGGTTGCACAGGTAACATCTATATTCAAGAAAGGCAATAAGAGTAACCCACTAAACTACAGGCCTATTTCATTGACGTCAATTTGCAGCAGGGTTATGGAACATATCCTGTGTTCAAATATTATGAATTACCTCGAACAGAATGATATATTGGCCCAAGATCAACACTGATTTAGAATATATCGTTCATGCGAAACACAAATAGCTCTTTATTCACACGAAGTGATGGGCGTTATCGTCAAGGGTTCGCAAATCGATTCCGTATTTCTTGATTTCCAGAAGTCTTTTGACACCGTACCTAACAAACGGCTTTTAATCAAATTGCGTGGTTATGGTATATCGCCCCAAACTTGCGACTGGATCGGGGATTTCCTGTCAGAGAGAACACAGTTCGTAGTAATCGATGGTAAGACATCGAGTAAAACAGAAGTGATATCGGCCGTTCCACAGGGTAGTGTTGTTGGTCCTCTGCTGTTCCTTATTTACATGAACAATTTAGGAGAATATCTAAGTAGCTCTCCTAGGTTGTTTGCAAATATCGCCGTCATTTACCGACTAGTAAAATCATCCGAAGATCAAAACCAACTGCAGAACCATCTGAATAAGATATCACTAAGGTGTAAAATTGGCAATTTAAATCATGAAAAGTATGAAGTCGTCCACATGAGTACGAAAAGAAATTGCGAAGGTGAAGATCGGGGTGAGATTTTAAAATAGGGAAAGTTTAATTTTTAAAACTTACAACCACCAACTGCAAACCAAATTCCTAAACACGCAAAAACACGAACTGTGATTACTGGTGTTTGACTCGTTTTCTAAGGGATGATATCACACGTTCGCAGCTTTCCTTCCCTGCATATAATTAACAAAACAAATTCATAATAAAGTAAATTCATGAGAGAAAAGAGTGTACTAACTATTAATTTCGAAAACACGTAAAAGTTCACTTATGTTGTTTATTACTCCATATTAAAACCCTGTGGCTGATACGTCTGTACGTCGACACATTTATCAAATAACTTTATAGCTCGTGAGCCCCCAGACAAAATGAATATTTGTCGCAAATTGTTTTCACACCATGTGGCTGTCTCAAACACCGTTTATGTTCATGCCTATGCGACGACACGTGTTACATGAACAAATCACAGTCACTTTAATTCAATGCGATGCACACCTTGTTCCACATGCCGACTGATGCAGAGCGACGCTGCCCGGCCATCTACCCCACTTGCTCCTGACTCGTCACTTCCTGCCCATGCGCGCGCGTGCGCCAAAATCCGAACTGCCGGGTTTTTTCCCTGCGTCATCAACTTCCCCATGTGAGCTGTTCTAACCGACTTCCAACGTACAGCGCTCAGTCAATACATTTCTAAAACTTTACTTAAAATCAAAATAATTACACTACATATTAAATAAATGTCTTCTTAGGTTTTTATATTGGTATAAACATCCTTTGTACTATTTATCATAATCGTGCAATTTCTTATATCACAGATAAGTGATTTAACTGAATACTTCAAGACAAAATACACTAGATTAATTGAAAATAAAATGAGAAATAGTTAATATATTATTTTTATAAACAAACATTGCCATGATAGTTGTGTAACTGTCTTGTTTTCATTGGTAATTTATTACTTTTCATTGTCAATTAAACATATTACGCCAGATGTGACTATATCAGCTAATGTATTGTTTATTTATCAACATGCTATTTTGTAATGAGGGCCTTAAAGGTTCCTAACTGCATCATATTACTTCAAATGCCAGTATTATTAGAATATTTTATTTCACGCTGTGCACTGCACTGTGCCTGGCATTCGCCATTGTCCCTCTTTCCCCTCACCGGAAACGAAACTGGAAAATCCTAAGCTGGAACAAGCCAACAACGTCGGCCTGCTAGCTGGCCTCCCGTTAGCTACAAGCACACAACAAATCTCAACGTGGAGAATTTCTACCTATGGCCTAATTATAAATGTTGTCACCCAACTGTGTATATACATTGCTATCATAATTAATAAGATTAAAATTGTGTAACATTTAGTGCATTGGCATGGTCAATGTTTGCAGTGAACTTCATACTGTTTAATTATCAATTGCTATTAATTACCAATATTTCTATTGTGTGGTAATCTCACAAAATCCGTTGAACTTTGTTTACAAGATAAATCAATCAAAAGTGAAGGCTATAAACTCCACAAAATACCTAGGAATTACTATTACTTCAGACTTAACCTGGAAAGAACATGTAGATAATGTCATGGGAAAGGCCAACCTGAGACTGCGTTTTATTGGCAGAACCCTTAAAATATCCAACAGAACTACAATCTACATACACTACGTTGTCCGTCCCTTTTTTGAGTGTTGTTGCCCAATATGGGATCCTTATCAGGTGTGTTTGGCGGAGGATATCGAAAGAGTCCAGAGAAGGGCAGCTCGTTCCGTATTGTCACGATACCGGGGAGACAGCGTTACGGAATTGATACAGGATCTGGGATGGGAATCATTACAACTACGGCGATTATCGGTGCGGTTTGGGCTACTTACGAAACTCCAATCGCCAACATTCTCCTACGAATGCACAAATATATGGTTGACTTCCACTTACATCGGTAGAAATGAAGATCGGAATAAAATACGAGAATCAGATCTCGAACGTAGAGATTCAGGTGTTGTTTCTAGCCGCGCGTTATTCGAGAATGGAATGGGAGATAAATAGTATAATGGTGGTTTGATGAATCCTCTGCCAGGCATTTAAATGTGATTTGCAGAGTATCCCATGTAGATTTAGATGAATCCACTAGGTGGCACCGATGACATGCATATATTGATTAGCAAAGCAGTAACAAAAGAGGCAGCAACAAAACTGGTCGCGGCGGCATTAAAACCGCTCTGAATAACAGCAGCACACGTTCTCAGTGTTTGCATTATGTTGTCGACTCATTTTCACGTTCACTTGTGCTTGGCAAATTATAGTTACGTTGTACTTCATTACATGTGTACTTCATATTCACAGAATATATGACTTCAACTGCGAATGGGCAAAGCTGAAAATGTGTACCCAGCCGGTATTCGAACCAGGGTCCCCTGATTTGCAGCCATTTTCGGTGACCCCTACACCACTGGGGACACAGTGATCACCGCACCTGCAAGGACTACCTAAGCACGCCTCCCGTCAGACACAAATTTCACACTCGTAATCACTATGTACTAATTCCCGTAAGAGTAAGGACTCCAAATTTACCCTCCCCTCCCAGCCAATGATCCTTTCGTTAGTGGGGAGGGTTGGGCAAATTTGGAGATAGGCAAAGATCCTTTCCAGGCATTTGGAGTCCCCCCAAGACCGGAGGCCAGGGGAGGTCCCCCCCCCCCACTCCCCCCCGCGCCCGACCCATAGTCCGCCACTGGTCATGGCACCACTAACGGTTACAGGTTGAACTAAAACTTCCTGGCAGATTAAAATTGTTTACCGGAACCGGAACTCGAATCTGGGACCTTTGCCTTTCGCGGGCAACAGCTCTACCGACTGATCTTTCCCGACACGATTCACGATGCCGCCTCACAACTTTACTTCCTCCAGTACCTCGCCTCCTACTTTCCAAACTTCACAGAAGCTCTCCTGCAAACCTTGCAGGACTAACGCCCTTGGAAGAAAGGAAATGGTGGAGACATGGCTTAGCCACAACTTAAGGGATGTTTCCAGAACGAAACTATTACTCTGCAGTGGAGTGTGTGCTGATATGACACTTCCTGGCAGATTAAAATTGTGTGCCGAGACCGGGACTCGATCCTGGGACGTTTGCCATTCGTGGGCCAGCGCTCTACCGGTGGAGAATGAAAAGATTCAATCTGGAAACATCCCTAAGGCTGTGGCTATGCCATGTCTCCACCATATCCTTTCTTACAGGAGAGCTAGTCTTGCATGAGAGCTTCTGTGAAGTTTGGAAAGTAGGAGGCGAGGTACTGGCGGAAGTAAAGTTGTGAGGCGGCATCGTGTGTCGTGTCGAGATAGCTCGTAATTCACTCGTAATTCACCGACAATGCCTCAAAACACGCGTCAGCGCATTGTCAATGTCTGTGAGAACATTAATGAAGGCAAACTACTCCCTGTTAACAGAAATTTCGGTAATTTGCAAACCCTTTTGCGCGGCGCTGTTCCCGTCAATATATAAAGAACGTCGTAGTATCGCAGCATAGCATACAATCAGGTGTTACTTTATGGCGACCAATAAGATTTCGTGTTTCACGTGAAGTACATTTGATATAATATTCACGAGAGTAATTAATGCATTAAGCACTAAATAATATAATTTTAATATGTTACATACTGTTGCGAATGGAAACCTGTTGGCGAACGTTTAATATAGCGCACATTTCATAATGAATACGGAATGTTGGATATAGTGTTAGAAGTTGAAGGACGTCATTTTGAGCATTTATTGAGTCATGAGGTAATTACAGCTAATCACGCAGTAACAGCATGCATACTCACAATGTATGATAATTTTACAAAAGTACATGTATCACATTGGAACCATCGAAATAAAGTTCAAACGTACCTACGTTCTGTGTTTTAATTTAAAAAACCTACCTGCTACCCATTATTCGTCTAAAATTGTGAGCAGTATCTTTCTGAATACTACAACGCCATCTATCACAAACCGAAATAATGCATTCATACAACAACATAACAATTTTAACAGACAATTTTCACCTGGTGTTATTATGTTCAGGCTCTAAAGTCAGTGTATTTTATTTACCGTTTGACGAGAATATAAGACGTAAATGTATATCAGCTGTTCACAGACAAGATTGGATACTGAGTAAGCACTGTGTGGTAAATTTGTTTGGTTAATGTGTCGTAGTTGCTTCAAATATAGTCCAGCAGAACAAAATATAGTAAACAGAAAAATACATTTATAATCTGGTAGAGTACCTCCTTAGTTTTCTTTATATATTTTAAAGGGAACTGTAGATATGTGAACTGCATTTCATAAAGTGCCATGCATTAACCAGTACCAGCATGTATGACCCAAAAACTGGTATGCTGTTGACGACACGATTGGTCCGTCGACACTTGCAGAATGTGAGTTGTGTAAAGTACGGAGTGCCACGAGAACTAAGTTGATTTTATATGTATGGTGTGAGATCAGCTTTTATATTTCACATGCTATTCCGTCGAAGTTGCCAGGATGCCCATCATACTTGTCGAGTGAAACAATAACAAGAGAGGATTCAGAAAGTCGATAGCGTTTAGAAAATAATACCTTTTAACTTGCTATCCACGAAAGTGTGGACACATATGCGAAAATGATTGCTGCGAAATCGTACGATAATTTAGAACAGCTTAAAACAAAGTTGAGTAAATGTGAAAAGCTCAATGACTGGGTAGTGACACACAAAACAGATAGAAGAATCCTTACCCAACAATTTTTTGCTACTTAGTTATAAGCAGTGATTTATTACTCAGTGTGTTCAATAATGATATTTAAGTGAAATGTATTGGAAACATGAAAGTAAACAACATACGGGTGGTAAGTGATGTTCTTAAGAAAATTCATCTTCTGTATAATAGCGCTGATGTCCCTGTGGAGAACAATTTGTCTTTAATTGACGAGATATTGGAAAATTTATTAGAGAAATTCCCAGGAAACCATACTAAAATCATATTTTTGAAGGAACAGATTTCACTTTTGAAGTGCAAAAGTTCAAATCTGTTTAGGTATAGTATTGATTCTTTCATAATGTGGTCAGTAGTACATTCTATTAGGCCACATGCTTACAAATTTTTGAGGAGCACTGATAATTTTTCTATGCCTACTTCTAACACCCTCTCAATGCTTTGTAGTACACTGTTAACAAACCCTATCATTGAGCAACTGAGTGATCAGTTTAGGAGTTACATCACAAATAAAGTGGTTACTTTAACCTCAGAGGAGAAAAACTGTGCTCCTGTTAATGGATGAAATTTATCTGAAATCTCCTCTTGACTACAAAGGTGGAAATGTTGTAGGATATGCCTTTAACACTGACAATTTTTTATCTGCAACCTGTACCTGTGTTTTTATAAATCAGAGCATGGCCTTACCTTACAGTGATGTTGTATCCATTCTGCCAGGTCATACTACTCAGGCTGATGTTCTGCTCTCCTACATTATACCTGTCATTATTAAATTAGAAGCAGTTGGGTTTGAGGTGGACGGTAGAGTAGCTGACAATAATGAAATTAACGGAAAAGCAGTGTCTAAGTTTTCTACTCCTCAGATATGAAGATCAAGTATATTCATCCTGTACAGTCTTCTGCAAATCTATCGTTGTACCATTTTGTGGAAACTGTCAATTTATTCAAATTTATCCGCAATAACTGGTTCAATCAATAGGAGCAGATCCTGTGTTTTCCTGACTTATGTGACACTTTGAAGGGAGGTTTATCATCTGACAGAGCGCTGAAAGAACTGCGCATGATAGAAAAAGATGAACTACTGAAATATTGCAGTTCATTAACTTTGAAGTCTGTATTCTAACTCAATTAAACATCAAAATGTCAAGTTACTGTTACGCATTTTCAATGATATGACAGTTGTTGCTTTGTACGAATCTGTTTCGAGGAAAGCAATTAACAACTGGGAGGCTATTGTAGCATTCATAAAAATAATCGTAGATGGGATATTGTAAATGTGAAAACATTACTCAAGAGACAAACGTTAAGAAATATTTTCCAAGATCCTATAACTAACAATTCCCATAATATACATGAATTCTTACAGTGTTTTTTGTCATGTTTATGTCCTTGGGAAGATTTTAGTGATGAAAAGGAAATTGACAAGAGAGATCCATCTTACTTTGAAACACACAACTGCATCACTGACTGATTTCACTGAGAACTCGTTGTTTGAGAAAAACATGGTATTTGCTGTTAGGAAAAGTACAGACAGACAGCGTAGAAGACAGATTAAGAAAATACAGCCAGATAATTGGGGGAAATTATCATATTTCCCTAAGACAAGTTTTTGAAACTTAAACAAAACTATGGACTCAGTTTATTTTTTCCCTTGTACTTAAGTCAGAAGTAGTTGCTGATGTTGTTATTAAGACCAGCGATATATTTGCTACTCATACTGACATAATTTTTTTTGTTTCCCAGCCTCGTCGCTGCTTTTGTGTCTCGTTTCCGTCGTAGGTGTCGGTGACCGACACAGGAATAAAGATAGCACGCTGGTGCAGGTACGGAGGGGAGCAGCCAGAAACTAGAAACACTAGAGTAAATTAGAACGAGATGTACATTGCACAGAATGTATACAATACTTAACTTTTACATAGATCAGTACTGCAGAATGCTGATACATAGTTGAGCTAGAGGCCTGCCTAGTGCCTACACTATAGCCAAGTCTTCACTGGTGCCTATCTGATTCCGAAGGTGCTAACTGGTTGCTATCTCAGTCCCAAGTGAACGATGTCGTTCTGTGGTGGCCACGAGCAGAGTTGCAGCAAACGGCGCTCGTGGCTGTCGTCGTAAGAACGACGCGCCGTGCGTGCATGGCGGCGCGCGGCGAAAGTAGGTGGCGCGCACTTTGGACTTGTGCGACACCACACCCCTCCCCCCCAAACCGCCGCGCCGTCGTAGCGTAGGGCTGAGGGCCACGGCGACGGCACTGAGAGGAGGGCCTGGGCGGGGGCGTTACTGGTGGGACGGGCGTCGTAGATGAGGCTGGGATCGAGACGCCGTCCGCGCCCCGGCATCCGCCTTGCGATCCTCCAGGAAACCAACCGAAACCTGGGGAAGGGCGCACACCCCCGCCCAGAGGGAATAGGTCATCTTCTTCTGAGGTGCGCGGCCCAAGCTGGGGAGGGGGGGGGGGGGGCGCACGGGCCCGGAGTCCCTCTCGGTGACGCAGTCATCTGCGGCGGCCACGACTGCGTCGGAGGTGCGTCGCCGTCCATAGGGATCTTTTAGTCCGGGGACGAACGATGTGGCTGTGCTCCCTGGCGGTGAACTGGGTCTGGAATCAAGAAACCGGAGACAGGATCGCGCGGCCTGTGCAAGCGCAATTGATTTGCGTGGCGCCGCAGCTCCGACCATGTGGAAGAACGTACGACATACATATTGCGACCGAGCACGCGCTGAATGATGCCTGGCAACCATGTCTTCTTGTTGCCAGCAAACACCCTGTACAGCACCGGCGTGGAAACCTGAAAACGCGAAGCGCCATACGAACCGACTCGGTGCGTGGGAGGCTGCAGCAGGTGAAGGCGGCCGTGTAGCAGCTCGGCAGGAGACGGGCCGTCACGTGGCATGCACCGATACGTAGACAGGAAAATTTGAAGAGCTTGCTGCCTGGAGTGCTGACCTTTCATCTTTTCCATGTGAGACTTGAATGTTCGAACGAAACGTTCTGCTTCACCATTGGACTGAGGGTGAAAAGGTGCGGTGGTGATATGCTGAATGCCATTCAAACGACAAAACTGTTGAAATTCCGCACTAACAAACTGAGGTCCATTGTCACTGACGATAGTTTCAGGCAAACCCTCGATGCAAAACACTGATTGTACTAGACGCCGTCGTTGAGTTCATGGCAATCACAAAAGGAAACTTGCTGAAAGCGTCTACAACAATTAACCAGCGTGTATTCCAAAAAGGTCCGGCAAAGTCAATATGTAAACGTTGCCATGGTCCTTTGGGGAGTGGCCAGTCTGAGAAACGTTGCGGAGGAGCCGCCTGATACTCCGCACAAACAGTACACTGTGACGTCATGCTCTCTATCTGAGCGTCCATACCAACCCAGGTACAATGACGTCTGGCCAGTTGCTTTGTCCTAACAATACCCCAATGTCCTTGATGCAGGAGGCGTAACACTTCACGTTGCAGGGAACGAGGAACAATCACTCTCGTTTGGTCGTTGTCGGTACGTAACAACAGAACACCCTGACTTAAAGACAATGCATGACGTTGTGCAAAATAACGTCGAACCAGAGGCCGTTGAATGTCTTTGGCTCTGTCAGGCCACCCAGAGCGAACAAAACGTGCTACCACACTTAGGTATGCATCCGCAGCTGTTTCCTGTGCAACCCGACGAGAGTCCAAAGGGAAATCTGCGACAGCGGAAGCATCTCTGGAGTCTATCTGACAACATTCCATTTCTGAAGAATCAAACGACACATCCTGGCCAACCGGAAGTCGGGAAAGTGTGTCCGCGTTGGCGTGTTTAGTGGTAGGTCGGCACAAAATCTCATACTGATAATTTGACAATATCAAGGACCATCGCTGAAGCTTTTGTGCCGTTCGTGGCGGAATTGGCTTTGTGGGTGAGAACAACGACGTGAGAGGCTTGTGGTCTATCAACAAATAGAATTTTCTGCCATAGAGATAATGATGAAACTTTGTGACGCCGTAAATGATTGCTAAGGCCTCCTTTTCTATCTGACTGTAATTCTGTTGCGTCGGCGTCAATAGCTTGGATGCAAAGGCAATAGGACGATCGTGAAATCCAATACGATGTGACAAAACTGCACCCAGACCGTATGACGAGGCATCAACTGCTAAACTACAGGCTTTTGTGGGTAAAAGGGAATCAAACATGCATCACTGAGTAGTGCAGACTTTAATTTGTCAAAGGCAACTTGGCAATCTTTAGACCATACAAAAGGAACATTATTCCTACATAAGTGATGCAGTGGAGCTGCAATCTGAGAGGCATTAGGAATAAATCTGAAATAATAGTTAAGCTTTCCCATTACTGCTTGCAATTCATGCACATTCTTAGGAGGAGGCAAGTCTTTGATTGCTCGAAGATGTGACTGTAAGGGATGGATTCCTTGGGCATTAATCACATGGCCTAGGTACTCTATTTCAGTTTGAAAAAAACGAACACTTTGCTTTATTACAACGTTGACCTGCTGCAGTCAACACTTTGAAAAGGCACTCCAGGTTTGCTAAATGTTCTTCAACTGTACGTCCGGATACCACAATATCATCTAAATAGTTCGAACAACACGGTACAGAAACTGTCAGCTGTTCCAAAAAACGCTGAAAAATAGCGGGGGCGGAAGAACTTTCAAAGGGTAGGCGTTGAAATTGAAAAAGGCCCATGTGAGTATTAATGACGAAAAAATTTTTCGACTCGTCATCAAGTGGAATCTGTAAGTATGCCTCTGCTAAATCAATCTTGGAAAAGAAGCGAGACTGTCCTAATTTGTCCATCAGTTCCTTAGGTCTAGGCAGGGGATAAGTGTCGACAATTGTTTGACTGTTCACTGTTGATTTGAAGTCCGCACAGAGACGAAGTTTTCCTGATGGCTTGGGTATAATTACTATAGGCGAGGCCCACTGACTCGCAGAAACAGGAGAAATCACCCCACTATCTTGCCAACGTTTAAGCTCTTCGGCAACTGTATCACGCAAGGCGATAGGCACTGGTCTAGCTTTACGAAATTTTGGAACTGCAGATTCTTTTAAAGTTACATGTGCCACGAAGTCTTTTGCACAACCTAGTTCCGGCGAAAACAAGTCACTATATTTTTCACATAATGCATTGATTTTGTCCTGAGGCACTACTGACGAAATTTGAAGCATATCTCTTTGAATTGATAAACCAAACAAGGCAAAAGCATCTAGTCCAAAAATGTTCTGTGTAGATTTGTCCTGAAGAACTACAAAAGCAACTGTTTTCGTTACACCTTGAAAGTAGGCGGGCAGGCTACATGTACCTAGCACGGGAATATTTTGACGTGTATAAGCCGTTAGCACATGTTGCGACGGCGACAATTTTGGCGAACCCAGCAGTTCATAAGTGTCTTTATTCATTAAAGTAACAGCGGAACCAGTATCAAGCTGAAATTGCACAGTCTTATTTTCTATGCAAAGATTCACAAAAAGCTTTTGCTTGTGGCGCTCGACAGGTGCGCGAATGTGGGCAACGTCTGATTGAACTTGTTTACTACGCTTGCGCATGCGCGGGCTGCGCAGTGTAGTAAGCGGCGCAGACTCGGCACACAGATTAATAGCACTGTCACTAGATGGGACTATCGCCGGATCGGCGTCCGCGCAATGTGAGGCTACTACAGAGTCACTAACTACTGCACTACACTCTTGAGCAGCTACTTGATGTCTACTGTCACTAGCTACACAGTACTGGGTACTTTTACAATAAGAAGTTGCAGAAGGCACTAGGTTCACTACAGGATTGCACTGTACATAGTCATTTTGCTTGTCCCGAACCCTCTTCCGTTGCACAGTTTTACGTGCTCGTCGGCGCTTGCTACGTGGCGCCCTCCATAGTTTTGCAATAGGTGTAGAAGAATGTTCTTGAATTCTAAAATCAAGCAATGCACTGTTCAATTCCACAGCGTGTATAACGTTTACTGTATGAACTGTTTTTGCATTTTGCGAAGCACTGTACTTAACGGCACCGTTCTTAGAATTTTTATTTTGCATACACACCATCCGTACGTGTCCTGATTTGCCACATTGATAACAGGTTGCATTGCGATTTAGGGCATTGTGCACGCTTATGGCGAGACACACACTGGGGGCAAGATTTACGTACATTTTTCTGAAAAGAGCGTTGGCGCCAGTTATTCAAATCACTGTTTCTAACACGACAGGGCGACCTTTGTGTCGCATTTTTACACTGGCTACTGTTCACTGTCTGTTCAGCACGGCCTGTACTATTGTAAGAATCACTAGTGCTATACTGAGAACTACGGCTAGGAAAGCGTCCGTTACGGCGCACTGAATTTACACTGTGGCTTTGCATTTTTTGCTTCTATAAGCTGCAGTACACTGTCTAATGAAGGGTCTGACTGTTTTAGAATTGCTGCCCTAATTCTGGGGTCCTGAATGTTCTGTGTAATCGCATCCCTCAACATCACGTCACTATACGAAAGTCCACAAGAGCAAGTAAATTTACATTTGCGGGTTAAGCTCTTCAATTCCGTAATCCACTCTTGGTGTGACTGCTGCGGTAATTTTTTAAGTCTAAAAAATCGGTACCGTGCCGTAGCTACGAGAACTTTTCTCTCATAATGAGCATTTAGTGCCTCTACTATTTGTTCAAAGTCTACATCACGAGGAGATGCGTCGGGGAAAAGTTTTTTCAGTAACACGAACGTGTTGGTGCCCACCACAGATAATAACAGATGCTTCACTTTCTGACCTGTAATTTGATGAGCCGCGACGAGTTCTTGAAACTGTGCGAAGTAGTCGCTCCATTCTTACTCACGTTCGTTGTACTGGCGAAATGTAGGAAGCGGTGCAGCGGCAGGTGTTTGCTGCTGATGTGACGGCTGTTGATGTTGGTGAGCAGCCTGTGCCGTTAACTGCGACACCGCCTGCAGGAGTTGAGTGATTTGCGCCGTCTGTAACTGAATATTTTCCATTAAGTTTCGGTTCGGGGTACTGGCCATGCTGACCGATTAGGCGCCGCGGATACAAGTAAATTATAACAAAACACAAATGCAATATGAAAGAGGACGCTCTGCAACAACAAAGTCCACAGACACGTAACTGAAAATGTTCCCCCAAAAATCTTATAATAAGGGTGGGTGGGCGGGAGCAATTTGTGCGTGCTCCGACTGCTGCTGTCTGGCTGCTGCAAGAGGGCTGGTCCAAGGTTCTATCACTCCTCGTCGCCACTTTTGTGTCCCAGCCTCGTCGTTGCTTTTGTCTCGTTTCCGTCGTAGGTGTCGGTGGCCGAGTGGAAGACCGGCACAGGAATAAAGATAGCACGCTGGTGCAGGTAGGGAGGGGAGCAGCCAGAAACTAGAAACACTAGAGGGAATTAGAACGAGATATATATTGCACAGAATGTATACAATACTTAACTTTTACATAGATCAGTACTGCAGAATGCTGATACATAGTTGAGCTAGAGGCCTGCCTAGTGCCTATACTATAGCCAAGTCTTCACTGGTGCCTATCTGATTCCGAAGGTCCTAACTGGTTGCTATCTCAGTCCCAAGTGAACGATGTCGTTCAGTGGTGGCCACGAGCGGAGTTGCAGCAAACGGCGCTCGTGGCTGTCGTCGTAAGAACGCCGCGCCGTGCGTGCATGGCGGCGCGCGGCGAAAGTAGGTGGCGCGCACTTTGGACTTGTGCGACACCACAATTTTTAAATTTTGTAGTAGATGAAAGTGACGTTGATGGAACAGATGAGAATACTTGGCCATTGTTGCTTTATACTGTTCACACCAAGCTATTAAAAAAACATTGTGAATATTGCAAGGTATTCCTCACTACAGATGAAACGAAGCAGCGCGAGGATTTGATTATTGTAAAAAAAAAAATGACTATAGATGCCGTAGTAGTGTATGTGACGTATGTCTATTTAACATTTCAGAAAATAATTCTGAAGGAACGAGAAATTTTCTTTTTACAAAAGGCAAATGGGAGAAGTGTACTTGTGAAGGCAGTATCCCACAACATTCCTAGCAATCTTTTATTCCGGGTTTCACTGTAAAAATAAACACTGTCTTGATTCAGTTGTGAATTGCATACTGTTTTGCTGTGCAAATAGTTTGCCTCACAATTTTACGAAGAGGAGAAATGATGAAACTTCTGTTAAAAAAAGTAGCTGTGTACAAAAGATTGAAAAAATGTTAAATTGTACTGCAGGTTGTAAGCCTGTTTATTCATTGTTTGAAGCTAGGAAATATGATGTGAAATAAATTCTTATTTTTATTTTCTCTTTTAATTTCATACACAGTATCTCATTCATCTTCATAAAAGTTATGTATTGAACCCATCTTGCATTCTTCAAAATGCTGTGGACGTAGGCTTTGCTACTGATTAATTTGTTAACATAAATTCGGTGTTGATGTTGGCAATGGATGATAATGGCTGGAAATATGACGACTAATGATTGAGCAGACGCATTAATATTGTTCATGGTTTGTGGTTGTCAGGTTTGTGTATATCCCCTTATCCGGTAACTAAATTATCATAGTAAAGGCAATTTTTCGGTTTCAACATACGTTCTCGCGCCATATTGGGACAAAACAAAACATTAAATGTCAAACAACAAAATTCATTCGTTTATTCCGCGTAATAAACTATAAAATTTCATTATATTCTGCATACTATCACGCGATTGGCTAATGACAACGTCCATGAGTTTCATTTGTTGCCAACAACATCCCGCTAGGCCGCCAATATCGTGAATGAAATTCAACCATAAATTCTCTTTGAAAGCTCAATTGCATAGGATTAGGGGAGTAATATTTTCTGTTGACCATTAAATAAATAATTCATGCTATTCCTACTGCATGTCTGACACGTTTTTGTATGTAGCCTTGTCCAGTCAGTAATATTTGTAGTTAACAATTCGTTGCCAACATTAGCACATTACTCGGTCACAGGCGTAAGTAGAATTTAACCTACTGAATAGATGTAGTCTTTCACCACAAACAATATTTTACGGGAGAGGGGGCAATAAGTATCTCTAGCCATCCTTGCTTTTTCGTTTGTATGTCAGTGTGCAGAACTTGTGAGAAATTCTATGCAATTTTATTTGACAACGTTTTTGGAGTTTAAGGTAGTAGGTAGTGCTTTTTTCCTCAGGTAATGCTTTACTTGGTGTGTAGAAGATTCAGTAAAATTTGCACTAATTTATGTACGCTAATTTTATCCTTCAGTATGAAACTGCAAGTGGCTGCCAAATATGGTATCTGTCATACGAAAATAAGGTTTGGCAGAAAAACAAATTTCAGAGTACTTCGATTGTCACTCTTTCCAGTTACCCCATTTACATTTAAATCACGTAAGGCGACTTACACAGTTGCAATAGTAAGATCAGAGTTATGGGATTAGGAATTCGCATTTGCAGTACGCCTGAGTGACGGAAATTACGAATAACTCTTATCACTTTCGGAGCCAAAGTGTAGAAAATTTTATTCTGCAGCTTTTTGTATAAAAATACAATGGGTTGGAAATTGTTTCCATATACGTGACACTGCTGAACAAACATAGCGCAGACCCACAAGCCTCCCGTCACATCAGAATTCAGACCCCTAGTTGTGACGTAACGGACACGGTGAGAGGCTTTGTCGCTAGGTGGCGTTGTCAGAGCGCAGGAGAAAAATAGAACCTTTTGATTCTTCTAAGTTAACCGCCATTGGAATCGGACGTACTCATGCCGTTATTCTTTTTCGCTGAAGAAAACGATGTGAGTTGGATACGTTTACTTAAATGAAGTGCTTAAAGTTTATTTTCTTGAATTGTCGTTTAATAGAAATTTTTGGTTGTAATTCGGTTTCGTAATTGATTGTAGTTTTGCCTCAGTTTTAACACCCTGGATCTTATGCAGGCATTATTACCGCAATACTTTATCATTCATAAATTTGGGTCGATAGTTAGAAGCTGCAATATTCTTTTATCTCCCGAGTCTGATTATTATTATTATACTTACTCAGATGCCGCGATCCGCAGACGTATTTTGTTACTTACGTAATGCACGGCCATGGGCATAGACCATGTATTGTTGACACTGGCGTCTAAGTTATTAGTTACCACAGGATTGATATCTATTTCAGATTTTCTCCGCATTATAGTTACATCATAAAAAACCAGTGATCTGTATACAAAATGGATGTATAACTTTGCTGTCTGAGCATAGAACTGCAGCGTGCCAGCACATTCATATATTTCGTACACAATTTCGCGTTGTCCGCCATGTTTAAATTTGGCAAACGAATTTATATTGGTTATTACTTGACAAATAAATGCTTGCTTACTTCCTGATTTTTATTTTTTTAGTCAATATGCGATGTAATAGCTTGTTATGGAAGCGGAAACGAAAAGTATTTTCTTTTGGTTTACTTATAATACTTCATAGCCGCCATATCTGCATTTGGCAAGATACGAAAATGAACATCTATGGCTGGCACGCTTAGACAACTGAAATTCAACATCCAGGTACCACTTAAATGAACAGTGTGTAGGTATAAGCTTGCCGTATATATATATATATATATATATATATATATATATATATATATATATATATATATATATTAATGTCGTTATCTACAAAATCACTTCATTAAAAATTTGCCGATTAACGCTCTTTAAAATACATTTATCCCACTCCTTTTTAACGATTCTTAATACTGATTTGCTTATTGCTTATCAGATCAGTCGTTCGCCAGCTTAGATAACGTGGAAATCTTTGATGATTTATTTCCATCCCGTTAGTTCAAGTAATCAGGTAACGACATATAAAAATTGGCGATCGTCAACCAGGACTATAAAGTGGAAATTCATAAATTTTTGAGATTCTGTGTGTAAATATTTTAAATTTTGTGATTCTGACACAATTTTCCTTTATTTCATTTACTAGCAATCTGATTGAGACATAATTACTGGAGAAGTGATTGATTATTGGATACCAACCTAGACTAGAGATAAAGAAAAAAATCAGCGGCTGCCACTACTAAAATTTACCAATGATCGCTCCAACAGCTTGTAACGTACATAAGGTAAGATCATTTCCGTACGGTACGCTTACTAGATGCTTATAGTCACCTCTAGTGGCCTATCGCATAATGCTGTGTTTTGTGCGTACTATCAGAGGCCATTTTAAGCTATTTTTAAGTTATTTGATATTTTTTCAAAATTTAATTTCCGTAAATACGCCATGGCCAAGATTACTGCGCACGTACACTTTAGCCACTACGATCTTCATTGTTCTTACCGACTATCTGACATAGTGTTGCCAACGTCACTTACGTGGAATCACTGACGATTGAAACTTTATTAGAAAACTCTGATAGTGATGAGATGTCAAACATTAATGTCATTACTTTGGGACCCACAACGGTCGAAGAGACTGCAAGTGACGATATTAGGTACACAAGACGCATGGTTTCAAAAATTTGAAACATTGTTACTTAATTTAAGTCGACAGATATCAATGACTCGTGAGGAATTAGATACACTGTTAGAAGCACAGCAAAATCTGATCACGCAGCTATTAGATGCCCGACTGGAATCTCAGAGGCCACTGATCACAGAGCAATTAGATACACGATTATCAAACACAAACGTGATTTTTTGTAAGTGTGGAAGAAATATTTCGACATACTATATGAAAAAGATACATCACTAACGTATCTTGATGTCCTCGAAAACGAATCGGAAATATATAGGATGAACTTCGAGACGGTATATTGAGAGGTAAGAAACACCAGGAATTGCCGACTTGCCTTTACATTACTTAAAGCAACTTCATATGAGATGAAAGATGCATTGTTTCGATTGTTATGTTAAATATCTGGTATTGGAACCTTACCTTCAGATTTCAACAAATGTGTCATCACACTATTACCTAAAAAGTCATCAGCCAACACATGTGAACTTTAACGTACACTCACTATCATTTCTCATTCTTCGAAAATATTGACAACAATAATACTGAATAGAACGGAATGCAAAATGGAAGCTTTCCTGATGATCAGTTTGGATTTAAAAGAAGAAGAGGAACTCGCGAAGCAATTTTAACACGGAGGCTAGGTTTGGAGAAAAGATTTAGGGAAAGGTCAAGACACATTCATAGCCATTATAGCCTTTATAAATTTAGAAAAGGTGTTTGATAAGAAGAAATGGAATATTCTGTTTAATACTGTGAAAGAATCACAGATGAAATATAAAGATAGAAGAATAATTTGGAAATTATATCAATATAAAACAGCTGTAACTAGGTGTGGAGAGCATTTAAGCAAGCAAAAATAGAATATAAAGACAAGGATGCTCACTTTCACCTATTTTATTCTATGCATGTATTCTAATAGGATTGGATGAAGCTAGAGAGAAGATGCAGAATAGAGAAGAATGTGTGGTGATAAAAGGAGAAATAATTGATGTGCTTCGATTTGTCGACGATATTGCAGACAATGAAGATGAGTTAACATCTATGCTGCATTAAATGAAATCAGCGCTTAACAGGTAGGGAATGAAGATCAACAGAAGCAAAACGAAAATGTTTACTGTAAATAAGCACGGAAAGCAAGCAAATATTATGTTCGATGGTACATCCCTTGAGAACATCAATGAATTTTCATGTCTGGGTAGGAAGATCACTTTAGACAGTAAATCTAAAAGAGACGTTCAAAGTAGAATATTTTAAGCAAGAATATCTTCAATAAGAAACGTTAGCTTCTCATATCCAACAACATGAACATCCTTCTGAGGAAAAAGTTGTTAAAGACTTTCGTATGAAGTGTCGTGTTGTGTGGAAGTGAATCTTGAACCATAGGAAAGCAAGACCATTGAAAGATAGACGCGTTCAAATTGTGGTGTTATCGTAGAATTGTTAAGCCGGCCACAGAATGCGTGTTGGAGGTTTGTTTGAAAAGTTGAAAAAATCATAGACAAGTAAGCTTTCGAGTCTCCTCAACTTACGTCTTAAGTGATGCCTGATAGTGTAGTCGATGTCAATGTGGTGGCCGGTATGTCAGGGTGACGTAGTGGACAGGTCAAATGCCTAGTCATCAGGAGACCCGAGTTCGAATCGCAGGGAAACAGTAATTTTCGGCTTTCTCCAATACATGATGTCAGTGCTTATTGGCAGATAATGTTAATTCCTCTGTTTCTTAGTAGCATAAAAGTTTGCAGTGTGTAATGTTCTTCGTTTGACTTTAATGATTTATGATTTTGTAGGGGAGCTCAATAGAAATGATTAACTTTGAATATACTGTCATTTATTGCTGAGAATCATAGACAGTCTTATATAGTCGTATACTGACAGTCATAAATTCGTACTTGATACTAACGTGCTACTAACTCCATATTAACTATCTTTGGCGCGAAGATGATACTTATATAGCTTTTCAGCAAACAGGCTCATTATTGCGATTAATTATGAGATCTTATAACAATTTTTTAAATTACACAGCATCGTAATTATTTCAGTATCATATATATTATATTAATGTTTGCTGAAACTAATTTGCAATTAATTAAAATGTGGATTGTTGAACAATGTTAAACAATTCCTAACAAAGCAATTTCTATAACATTCTATTCTAAAAAAATTGAAAAATAGATTGCGGTAATCATATCAATCAGTTACGATGAAAATACATTCATTACGATCATTATATGATTGAATACGTACAATCAGAGCTTTCCAAACTGGGTGTCGCGATACCCTGGGATGTCGCATAGTAGTATCAAGGGTGTCACGAGACTAACAAATTTAGATTCTAAACAAAAAAAAACTTGTCATAAAATAACACAAAATATCCTTCTCTTCATACTACCCTGAAGACTCTCCTGCAGCTAATCATCCTTCTCTTTATTCAGTGTACCACAGATCACGTATTAAAGGAATGATCAGTGACCATTAAATGCGTGCTCAGCCGCTAGGCAGCAGCTCTGCTTCAGCAGCAGTAGAAACTCAGGGTTCGTTCAAGCAGCTGCCAGACTCCAGAAAACTGCGCATGCGCAGAGCTGCTGCTGATACGCGATAACAGCTCTTCCCATGCGTAGTTTGCTGGAACTGTCAGCTGCTTGAACGAACTTTCACTTGTAGTCTGCTTTCCTACTCAAAAAGCTGCACCTGGGCGTTTTTAATGGAATTATCTCAGCCTCGTCACCCTCGGCAACGTTTCTTACAATTAAATGTCAATCTATAATACAGTGGCTGTAAAAGCTGTCAGATTGTAAAAGCAGACACAGTTGTCCACTGACTAAAGCTATTCAGTAGCCATGTTTAGTATGGAGTTTGACCGGGTGATTAAAGGAGAGTAATATTTTAAATGCAGTGATCGTTGGTTCGAACCCTGGTATTCGTTAAAATTTTTGCCCTCAGTTTCCTGTATGTAACAGATTCTGGGACCAGAAATGACATTCATATTCTTACTTGTCACAAATATTTATCCATTTTTCCGAATATGTCGCGGCTTCCGAGGTCGTGGTGAAGCAAGAAGCTAACAATAGAACTTAAATAATAAGCAAGCCGTATCTGGCCCTGATATGTACACACGACAGCGAAAAACGGTTTTCGAAATTCAGTTTTGGTGTTTCGGAAATTGGGTCGCATGTAGAAGAAGCAAGTATTACTGTGTGAGTTAGGCATTGTTGTCTGCGGTGTCACTCTGTTGTACATCTGCGTAGTTCCTAATATTTCCTTTTCTTGCGATGAGTGCCGCAGTGAGGATCACCATTAAACATGTCAATGCATACGAGAATTTCAGTTTCGTTTACACACTACTTTTAAGCGATACTTTATTTTCGCCCCCCCCCCCCCCCAACGCTAGAAGCATCTAAATTGTACCTTATATATTTATATTAGTGTCACTCAAAACTAAGCTATAAAAGGGCGTCGAGGTAAAATTTGGAAAGACCTGACGAAACATAAGACAAGCCATGCCATAAGTACAATGTAATCACAGAAATGGAACAAAAGGACGAGAATGGAATCAGGTTGTGCTATAGGAATATGGTATCGGAATCTACACTAGACGACTGCTCATGCCATTACATTACATGCGAACACTAACATCGAAAACATAGCTGCAAATTCCACGCGAGAAAAAAGAAAAAAAAATTAAAAAGAGAGAGAGAAAGAGAAGGCAAGCCTTTAAATCAGTGGCGGCCATTAAGAGTTGCCCGCTAGAAAACAAACTTTTCAACGAGCTTACACCTCGAAGTGCGGTCGCCCTCATTATTAGGCGGGCCCTCCCCCTAATGACCTGATTCATGGCGGCAGTGGGACCGAGTATAACTTCTTTAGGGCAGTCCGGCGCCAGCAGTTTCCAAGTGCTTCGGGGTCGCGCGAGGCCGAGCGGTTCCCGAACCTGTAGTGAACTACCTGCGGAGGCCCGCGGGAACTTGTTTGCAAAATATAATTAACTGGCAGCGCGGGCGCTGCCCGGGGGCCGAGTTAGGGCCGAACAAAGCGGCGGCTGCGAGCGCCGGCAAAAATAGTTGCTCGCAAACTTGCGATATTAAATTGAGGAACAAGTCGCCGCCTTTATAACTGCTGCCGCTCTGTGTGTGTGTGCGGTCTGCCCCACCCACTGCGGGCTTCTTCCACGGCGGCCCGACCTTTACACTTGCAAGCAAAGTATATTAAAGGAGCGTACACAATTTAATACGCAGCCCGTCAATTTATTAGCAGTATGAAAAGTGTGTTCTGTGGTCGCGCCTTGCTGCGCGCCTCGGCTACATGAGTCGAGTAAATACGGCGCCAAATCTGTGTCGGGTGAGCGCCTCCCAGGCGGCACCAGAGTATACTGACAAACACATACACACACACACACACACACAGAGAGAGAGAGAGAGAGAGAGAGAGACCGCAGTGCTAAACGCGACACCTTTCACCTCTGCGGGAAGCCTCCTCTAGCGTGAATTTCTGGAAACTGTTGTATCAGAGACGTTATGTCGCGAGGCCGACGTTTTGGTGACGCGCCTCCCGCGCATTACGTTTCAGGTTTCAGAAGCATACTGAAAGAAGATCGCGAAAAATTAAATCTCAGCCGCGTAGCTGCGTAAACGGACGGCGGCGAGAAAGTGAGTGTGCTGCGGCGGCATAGAGACATTAAGAACGGAAAGTACTGGTCGAAGCTGTGCGGGTTAAAGGGCATAGACACATGTTTTTGCAGTAGGCCTACGTTTCATGGTTTTAAATTTACTTTCTCCAGAGTTTTTTTTTATGTCCTTGAGAAAACATATTGGTGGTCATCGAGTAATGCAACAGGAGCTGAAATAAGTTCAAATGTTTGTAGGTCTTAAGGGACTTAACTACGGGGTCATCAGTCCCGAAGCTTACAAACTACTTATGAACTAGCTAAGACTAAGGACGGCACAAATATCCCTACCCGGGGGGGATTCGAACCCCCGGCCGTAGTGGCCGAATAGACCGTGACTGAAGCGCCTCAATCCCCTCGGCCACCGCGGCCGGCATTGATGGAGTAAGTCCTACTGTAGCCACCATTGGTGGCTGCAAATAACACGCCTCAGCATTGCATCAACAGACTCTAGACGTTTTGAAGGAGCATAGCAGGCCATTACTCTTCCACATGTTTTCATGATTTATTGAAACTCGCAAACTAGCGCCGACTTCAATGCGAGAAGCCTATATCAGTAACCACGACGAAATCCTGTCTTGTAATCTTGTAGAAAGTCCAAAGAAATTCTGGTCATATGTGAAGTACACTAGCGGCAAAACACAAACAATACCTTCAATACGCGATAGCAGTGGTAATACTACCGATGACAGTACTGCTAAGGCAGAATTACTAAACACAGCTTTCCGAAATTCTTTCACCAAAGAAGACGAAGTGAACACTCCAGAATTCAATCCAAGAAGAGCTGCCAGTATGCGAAACGTAGAAGTAGATGATCATGGAGCAGTAAAACAACTTAAGTCACTAAACAAAAACAAATCTTCCGGGCCAGATTGTATACCAACTAGATTCCTCTCAGAGTATGCTGATGCAATAGCTATCATTTACAACCGATTACTCAATGAAAGATCCGTACCCAAAGACTGGAAAGTTGCCCAAGTTACTCCAATATTCAAGAAAGGCAATAGGATTCACGATTTCCTATCAGAAAGGACACAGTTCGTTGTAATTGACGGTAAGTGATAGAGTGAAACAGAAGTAATATATGGCGTTCCCCTGGGAAGCGTTATAGGTCCCCTACTCTTCCTTGTGTTTATAAACGATTTAGGAGACAATCTGAATAGCTCCCTTAGACTGTTCGCGGATGAGGCTGTCGTTTATCGGTTATTGAAATCAACAGAGGACCAAAAGCAACGGCAAAGCGATTCAGACAAAATTTTTACATGGTGCGAAAATTGGCAATTGACACTAAATAAAAAAAAGTAATACACATGACCACTAAAAGAAATCCGCTGAACTTCAATTACGCGATAAATCAGTCAAACCTTAAGATCGTAAATTGTACCGAATACATAGGAGTTACAATTACGAACAACTTAGACTGGAGAGAACGCAAAGAAAATATTGTGGACAAGGCGAACCAAAGATTACGTTTCATTGGCAGAACGCTTCGAAGATGCACCAGCTCCACCAAAGAGACTGCCTACATCACGCGCGTCGTCTCCCGGAATGCTGTTGCCCATTGTGGGACCCTCGCCAGGTGGGGCTGACGGAAGATATTGAGAGGATTCAGAAAAAGGCAGCTCGTTTTCTTTTATCACCTAACCGTGAGGGGGGGGGAGAGTCACCGACTTTTGATGCTGCCAAACATTGTTAAATAATAAATAATAATAAATTAAAAAATGATAACTTCGCGCCATAGTTTTGGGAATTCCACGGCTCATAGGCGCGGCGGCCGCAACGGAATATCTCACGGCAGCAGCGATCTGGAGCTTTCGTTACCCCCACCTCCTCGGCCTTGGGAAACTATAACGGCTCTTGCTATCGGCGAGCTGCATAGCCGTGCCTAGAGAAGTATTTGTCGCCGGCTCGAGCACAAAATATGTCTAATAATTAATTAAATAAAACGAAATAAAAAATTATACCTCCATATAGAACCCTCACAATCTCCTTGTTAGTGTGCCCTCTACGAATCAGTATCTAACTCAAAAACACTAAAATGTCACATATTTGGTTTCTGAATTAACCAATTCTGTTTTTCGTGATTTCCCTTAATAAAAAAATGTATAGCTTATGGGACTTAAGTATGGGGCCATCAGTCCCTAAACATACAAACTACTTATCTACTACTTTATACTAAGGACGGTACAAATATCCATGCCCGAGGGGGGATTCGACCCCCCGACCTTAGTGGCCGTGACTGGCGCGCCTCAGTACTCTCGGCCAATGCGGCCGGCTTCCCTTAATCATTCCCGTAAAAAGCATGCATGTTTCCTTTCAGTGGTCATGGCCGAAGGTAAAAAATTAGCGATGATCCGTGGTGATGAGCACGATTTCGGCGTGACGTTAAACGCCGGCCGTGGTGGCCGAGCGTTCTGCGGCGCGTCAGTTACAGTCTTCTACGGTCGGGGGTTCGAATGCCCCCTCGGGCTTGGATATTTGGGCCGTCCTTAGTATTAGCTAGTTCAGAAGTAGTTTGTAAGTTTAGGGACTGATAACCCCATAGTTGAGTCCCATAAGCTCTACAAACATTTGAACATTTGAAGAAAAAGTAGTTGGCATTACATCAGAGATTATCAAGAGGAAACCTGACGCAAATGAAAGAACAGAGGAATTTAGAATATTAACATGATACATTCACACTAATCTAGCCATTGAGAGCAACATTATTGTTTCAACGTTAAACCCTTCAGGACAGTGGCGTAAACTATGGGGGGGGGGGTGATGAGGGGGATAGAACTCCGCCGGACCCCTCAAAAAAAAATCGTATGACAGCAATGACAGGTAAAGATTGGAAACTTGGGGTGTTTTACCATAAGCTTTCATTGGATGGGAGTGAATTAGTTTCTTAAACGGAAGTGGTAGATGGTAGTCTGTCTGGACACTGACTAAAATTTTGCTCGTCAAGCAGATCTATCCCCCCCCCCCCAAGCCAAGTCCTAGTTACGCCACTGCTTCAGGAAATAGACGGCAGTTCCGCGAGTAGTGGAATGCCGCTGGCCAGGATTTCGGCGCGGCCCGGTCGCCTAAGCCGGCACCTGCAGCGCGGTAACCTGTTGTCGGTGGGTCTGCCGGTCTGCCGATGGACGGCAAATTGCCGCCGGAGCTACGTGCCGACGTGCCGACGTGCCGACGTGCCGACGCGACGACGCGACGGCGGGCGGGCTGGCTGTCGGTCGCCTGCGCGGACGTGACGAGAAACCGCGACCGCGACCGCGCCCTATCCATTTCCCGTCCCGCGGACGTCGCAGTAACGCGGTTTCCGACGGCTCCGATGCAATTTGTGACTGTCCCTGCCCACTCATAACTCTGCCTGCGATGCCTCCCGAGAACGTCGTCGGTAACGGCAAAAATTGCTCGCGGAACCAATTTTCCGTGTAGGCGAAACTGCGAGGCCCCGTCAATGCGTCGAAAAATGCCCAGAAACGCGACGTCAGCGACAGGAATCGTTAGAGTGACGTTCAGTATTCCTTTTTTTCCTTTCTTTACTAGCCTTACTACACGACGTGGACCAGGTATGAATTTACTATAACTGCCTAGACCTCATCATGCTTCGCCATTGCCGTTTGGTATGAAAAGAATGAGAAACTAAGAATTCTAGCATAATACAAATAAACATTCTCTGAGACGGATTTTCGTCTCGAATATGTCAAGGACATTAATGATAAATATGAAGCATTGAATTAAAATTTTTGATGCTACCGGGAATTGAATCCGGACCTCCATGCTTACTAGGCAGACGTCTTACCGCTAGTGATGCGGTGGTCTAGTGGTCCAGGTTCGATTCCCGGTCGCATTACAATTTTTAATTCAATGCTTCATATTTATCATTAATGTTTTTGCATATTCGAGATGAAAATCCGTCTTAGGTATTGTTTATTTGCATTTACATTGATATTTATATCACCTTTAACAGAAATGTTCCAATATGTCCATTGTCGAGGTGCTATTCCGCTTCATGGAGAGCCTTGGCAGTAGTAGCAATGTTCTATGGAACACACAAGCTGAATTAAAGTTTGTGAGATGAGGGAAATCGTGCTAGACGATTCCGAAGCGCTTTAACCGCTAGTGATGCGCTGGTCTGGCGGTAAGAGGTCTGCCTACTAAGCAGAGGTCTGGGTTCTATTCCCGAACGCACGACAAATTTTTATTCAATGCTTAATATTTGTCATTAATTCTAGCGTGTAATAGCTCTCTTCAGCTCTTCGTTGTTGTGAAAACGCTGGCCGGAGGATGAGCCATTCAGAGCAAGAGGCGTGGAATTCTTGCAGCAGGTGTTGTGCTGCTCCATGACAATGCCCCCCTTTCAAATAAAAATATTTTGGTGACGCTCGCAACCCGTCCCCGAACCATAAAACAACTATGTCTGCATTTTCCAACGCGACGAATTTAATTTTTCATTGTTGATACAACTTTCTTGTAAAAAAAATAGTTTTTTACATTATAGGGTCAATGTTAGTCAGTTTTCTTAATGGAACACATCGTATCATTACACGAGTTCCGACAGGAAAATGTATGATGCATAACGTGATTTCGCGTTACAGGTAAAGCTAAGAAGCGAATTATGCTCGTTGACCAAGGCCTCATTGTGTTGTTAATTTTTAATAAGTGGAATTGTTTACAAAAATAATATTAGAAGATTATTACAAAATTACAACAACAAATATTACTACAAGATGCAATAAACAATTCTCACAATTACAGAATGAAACTTTCACTCTGTAGCGGAGTGTGCGCTGATATGAAACTTCATGGCAGATTAAAATTGTGTGCCGGAACTGAGACTCGAACGTGGGCCATTTGCCTTTCGCGACCAAGCGCTCTACCGACTGAGGTATCCTGACACGACTCACGATACCGCCTCACAACTTTACTTTCATCAGTACATCGCCTCCTACTATCCAAACTTCACAGAAGCTCTCCTGCGAAACATGTAAGACTAGCACTCCTGGAAGAAAGGAAGTGGTGGAGACGTGGCTTAGCCACAGCTTGGGGATGTTTCGAGAATGAAACTTCGCTCGTGAGTTTCGCCAGGAAGTTTCAATTCTCACAATTGTTTATTGTATCTTGTAAATTTAGGTATCTGAAAACAGTTTTCAGGCCTTTCATTTATTCATTGTTAACACGGCGGGTTTAGTATGAAACAGTCTTTGTTCTATTCAACTGACAATTGACGTTTAATAAAAAAACGCTTAATTTCAATATAAAATTCATTTTTTTTCCGGACATGCTCTGGTCTGGTTGTGCAGGTACTGTACCTCATCCTGTGAAGGCAACCCCCAGTCAATACTTTGCGACCCACAGGTTAGAAACAGTGCACCATGTGATCAAAAGTATCCAAACACTGAAAATGACATACAAGTTCGTGGCACCCTCCATCGACAATGCTGGAGTTCAGTATGATGTTGGCCCACCTTTAGCCTTGATTACGGCATCCGCAGCCATACGTTCAGTCTGATGCTGGAAGGATTCCTGGCGATTGGCAGCCCATTCTTCACGGAGTGCTGCACTGAAGAGAAGTGTCGATGTAGGTCGCTGAGGACTGGCAAACAAAGTCGGCGTTCCAAAAGATCCCAAAGGTGTTCTATAGGATTCTAGTCATTACTCCGTTCAGGCCAGTCCATTACAGTCATGTTACTGTCGTGTAACCACTCCGCCAGAGGCCGTGCATTATGAACAGATGCTGGATCTTGTTGAAAGATGCAATCGACGTCCTCTAATTGCTCTTCAAGAGTGGGAACGGAGAAGCTACTTAAAACATAAATCTAAGCCTGTGCTGTGATAGTTAGTTCCACGCAAAACAAGAAGGGACATGAAAAACACCATAACCCACCCGCATTTGAATCGAATTTTACTGTTGTCGCTACACACGTTGGCAGATGTCGTTCGCTGGGCATTCGCCATACCCACCCACACCCTGCCATCGGATCGCTTCATTGTGTACCTTGATTCCTTACTTCACACAATGTTTTTCCACTATTAAATCGTCAAATGTTTACACTTCATACACCAAACGAGGCGTCATTTGGCATAGACCTGCCTGATGTGGGACAGCCGCTCGACCATGAAATCTAATTTTCCTCAGGTCCCGACTTACTTTCATAGTACTTGGAGTCGATTTTGATACAGTTTGGAAGTCCTGTGTGATGTTCTGAACAGATGCCTGCCTATTACGACGCTCTTCAATTGCCGGTGGTGTCTGTCAATCAACAAACGAGGCCGACCTGTACGCACTCGTGTTGTAAGTGTCCCATCACGTTCCCACTTTCACTATCCCATTAGAAACATTGGACTTTAGGATGTTTAGGAGTGTGGAAATCTCGCGTAGAGATTTTTGCGAAGCGCCCCATTCTGCTCTCCCATCATGTCTAAAAATGTATGTAAATCTATCGGACCAAACTGCGTGGTCATCAGTCCGTAGCTTACAAACTACTTAAACCCAGGTAAACTAACCTAAGAACAACACACACACCCAGGCGAGCAACCGCGCGCTCCGCAGCGAGACGTCTTAGACCGCTCGGGTACTCCACCGCGACCATCATGTCTAACGACTACTGGAGTATTTGGCAGTAGGTGACAGTGCACATAATATGGAAATCGTATGTTTTTTTTTTTTTGGGGGGGGGGGGGGGAGGTGTTCTCAGATATTTTTGATCATATAATGTATGAAGCGTCTCAATGTGACCAGTTCCATTTAGTTTCATTGAGTTGATTTCGTTTTTATGTTGTATTGGACTCCTCTCATACCTCGGTGCATCTGTACTTCGATTCTGAGAGAAAGGTAATCAGTTAAGTCCTGCCTTTCACGGCTCTAGTGACAGTTTTTGAAACTGAAAAATTAATTAAAATTATGTCAGACACATCTCCAACTATGAGGTGTTTAAATAAATGTGTTTATCACATTGATGCTATAGGCCGTGGCATATACTCTGAAGTATATTTTCATCTTTTTCTACCATATGTTAATTATCTGTTAAACTCTTTTAGTATTGGCCGCGCGGGAATAGTCGAGCGATCTAGAGCGCCACGTTGCGGATAGCGCGTCCTTCCGCGTCTGAGGTTCGAATCCTCCCTCTAGCATGGATGTTTATGTTGTCTTTAGTATTAGTGCATAAGTAGTATGTAAGCTTAGGCACTGATGACCCCGCAGTTAAGTCCCATTAGCTTTACAAAAATTTTAACACTTTGAGTTACTTAACTTGATGTACATAATTTACAGTAAAAACAGTTGCTGTTTACACATTTTATACATTTTTACTGTCTCAGAGGTGCAAATATTCAAATGTTCGTAACCCTATTGCACCAAACTGTTATGGTCGTCAGTCCCTAGACTTATTACTCGTCGGCCGTGGTGACCGAGATGACTGAGGCGCGCCAGTCACGGTCTGCATGGCCACTACGGTCGGGGGTTCGAATCCCCACCTCGGGCATGGATATTTGTGCCGTCCTTAGTGTTAGCTAGTTCATAAGCAGTTTGTAAGTTTAGGAACTGATGACCCCGTAGCTAAGTCCCATAGGCTATACAACCATTTGGACATTTGAACTTATTACTTACACTAAGGACAACCTACTCATCCATGCCCGAGGTAGGACTCGAACCTCCGGCCGGAACGACTGTCCAATCCGTAGGACGGCGCCTTAGACCCTGCTGTTCTCAGAGGTACTGCTCATAAGAAATGCTTGGAAGTGTACTTCCACAGCAAGGTCATTTCTTGCTCAGGTTTGTCTCTGGAAGTGTACGGTAATGTAACATCTCAGTTTGAGCCGTTCCTTCGGTGCATCTGTACTTGGATTCTAGGAGAAGGGTTGAGTGCTGCCTTTCACAGCTACAGTGACATTATTGATACCTATTATGTACTGACTCATATTTATGCTGCTTATGATGTATTCCAATTTCCTTTCTTTTTCGTCTTCTAGTGAGAGGGTGAGAACTGTGTGTGTGGGTGGGTGGGCGGGTGTATCTTCTTATGTGACTTGACTTTTGACTCTTTAAAGTATAGCAGCAGTTTAACTAGCTTTCCTGTAGATTTTATAGTGAGTTTTAATGGTCAAAAGGGTATTAGTAACCACTGTTCTTGAAGTATTTTAGGATTGTACAGGTCGTTTAGGCACATTCTCTCTATTTCTAGTGCAAGCTGAAGAGCTTTGTGTGGTGGCTTCGATCTTAGTTTGTACTGCACGAGATAAGGAGATTCTCTTCATATCTGCTTTGCCAATGTCACTTAGATATTTTTGGTGTCCGGACTTACTTTCAATATCGCATTTCTGCTCCTTTTTCTTGGGCTGTTCCATAGTGAATTACCGACCTTAGTTACGTGGGTAAGGAATCATTATAATGTTTTGTTGTAGTTCCTTTTCGCTGTTATTTCAGAGACCGAGTACGATTCAGACTTAGCCAATTTCACCCTTTTTATCAGTGAGGAAGACTCTTTCATGTAAGAATGTATTGTGATACGTGTGATCCTGTGTTTTTTATCTTTGTTTATTTGTAATTTTGCGAGTTTAGCGTTATGTTGTGTAATGCTTGAAACTGTGTACTATGTGCTCGCCGTGGAGAGTGTTGAGGTTTCACTGAGATTCCTTTGCCCCCTTCCGTGTGAGTGTAAATTATTCATAAATGCAAATAACCCTCTCGGGACTTTACTGCATTTATATTGTGTTATTGTCTGTTAAGATCACGTTGGTGCTCGCCACTTAGTCAGTTGGCTATTTCCAGTATAAATGAATGATACTAAAGAACATTCCAAACAAGAAGCTAGATGGCTCTGCCAGTTATCACCTCACTGAGAATCAGAAGTGGACAACTACCAGTAAAATCTTGTTGTCACATTGCATGTGATAGGTATACCATGACTACATCTAATGAATGTGTTGATGATACTAGTTATGTTGTGACAGATTCTACCACGAAATCCAAGAAAAGATCTAGAAATTAGGCACAATGGAAGTACGTCAACATAAAACAGCAGTACTGGACAAGCATGCATGTTCACCAGTGGAAAATTAGTTGCAGAATGAAAATTATCAATAAATGAGAAGACAGTGGATGATAGTATGCAGATGGTAAAGTTTATACCTCCAGTGCTTAAGCAGTTGTATCAACGTTTCGAAAAAAATAGGCGCAGATAATGAAAAGAATTAGTGAAAAGAATACCACGTACATTAATGTGCGTTATATTTTTTAATTAATTTGTTAATTTTTTCCATAAAGCAACATAAAATTATATGACGCATATTATAAGGTAATGTAAGTTCTATAATTCAAACCAGTGTGGTTTCGTTTCGCAAAATTCACGACTTTGAGCATGAGAATAGGATAGGTCCATCGACGTTATCTGCTAATAACTGATTTAAGGCTGAAATAATATTTACTTTATTACTAAAAAATTTAGAAGATATCTGTAACATTGTTGAAAATACAAATAAATAAAAAATAAAAAAGTAACTAAATGGTGAAATGAAACGATTACAATGTTTTTCTTTATTTTCTTTATTAGTGTTTATCCACTTATCTTTCTCATGCCTTCAAATGTAATCTTCTTAAGGCGCTCTTGGTGTTGTTGATAGTCGTTGCATGCTAAGGTGTTCCCTTACGAGACGAATGTCGGTGTCAGTTCAATTTTCTGTATTCTGCCTACTTGCCGCACACCAGTTGTTGCGTCATCCGTACATCATTCTCTTCTGCTCGACTTATACACTTCCCCTGCTCGCAATGCTACCAGCACACATCATATCGCACATCAAAAGCCTGTGCAACTGGAATGTTACATCTCAGTTTACGTGTAAGTTTAGAAAAGAAACATACCTTGCTAGTAATTTTAGGCGTGCCTTGCAAATTACAAGTTTTTCAGCCATTTCTGCTCCCCCTGATTGTATTTTGTTTAAAATGAATCGAAGTTGGTCGCCTGATGTAGTGTTTCAAAAAACGATCAGTTTAATCCAAACAGACACTAGTCACGTTACATGTTTGGGTATTATGATATTTATGGACACCGCAAATCTTCATTGTAGGAATCAACATAGGTTTAGAAAGCACTCGGGTTCACCTGAAGACGGGGATACCGCCCGTCAGCTATGACCCTTGGCGTCATCGTAGCGCGGTAGTTTTGAGGTTCGTGCGTGTTTGTAGAAGGCGTGAATGATTATATGGTGGTTGAGTTAAAGACAATAGTTTGTTTACAGACAAAACAGATCAATAATTTGTGTTTAAAAAGTGATCTGTAGCTTCTCTCTGATTTTAGGCATAGGTTAACCGAAATATGTTTTTTTTTTTCGTATGTGAGCACCGAAGGCGCAAATTTTTTGACTAATACCTGTGATCGATGGTACATTCTTTTAACTGCAATAACTACAGATTATTTGTATCTACAATACAGAGATATTAAGATATATCGTATACTGGTTTTCTGACATCTTGATGACGTCATGGTTCAAAGCAGACGGGTGGTATCCCAGTCTACAGTTATGCCATCACTCGAGTTTATCGAAAGTCGATTTTATTGAAAATACTGGAAGAGGGTGGTGAAACGCAGGAGAATACGCCGAGTATTGATGCATGGTGCAGGGAAAGACAATTGAGCTTCAGCACATGCAAGTATCAAATTTTGCGTTTACGTGAAAAACAATATCCTTTATTTTACAACTAAACAAAATCAGAATAAACACTGGAAGCGGTTACTTCCATAAAATATCGGGCAGCAGACATATTGCGCGATTTAAAATCAGTCGTGTGTTAGGCAGATGCCCGACAGATTCATTGAAAGAATGAAAGGAAGGATTAGTACAAACACGGAGAAGATCCAACGGAGAGCAACACGCTTCTTTGAGGACCCATTTAGCAAGCGCGAAAACGTCACAGAGATGATTACGGAAATCCAATGACGGACGCTGCTGGAAATACATTCTGTATCGCGGTGCGAGCTTCTGTTAAGGTTCCAGTGGAACACGCTAGGAAAGAGAAGTTCTTCATCGCGATACGGGTGTCGTCAGAGTGCCGAGGGTTTACGTTTCATTTCATGAATCAACCAATATATTGCTTCCTCCTACGTATATCCCGCGAAACGACCACAAGGATACCATCAGCGATATTAGGCATACAGATAGTTATTTTTCTCTCCAACCATACGTGACAGGAATAGTAGGAAGTCAAAATGATACGCATAGTACCTTGAGGTAACCTGCAGAGTGTGAATGGAGATGGAGATGTAAAGCAGGAGACACAAAATCACAGGGAGCTGCAGCGTTTCTTTTGTATATAAGAAAGTCGTGTTAGTTACACTATTTGTAACGAAAGAACGTCTGAACCGATTTGGCTCAAAATTGGTGGTGAGGTAGCTTAGAAGAAGGAGACGGACATAGGAAGGTTTTTAGGTACCTATTTATTTAATATGTTATGTATGACACATCTATATAAAAATGAACTGCCACATGTATTATAGCGCATCACTTGAGATTGGATTCACAAATTTGGCTTACTTTTCTTTGTTCTTTTCGTAATTTTAAGGACAAGGTTTGTATGAAATTTTTTTTTTCGAAAATCTACCGGTTAATATGAGAATTTGAGAATAACTGAATGTATACTTCCAGCTTGGATCATTTTCTAGATTCTCCAACAATCAGCTTATTCATTCGCTACACACCTAGCGACCAAATGCGCTGTAACGGAGCCAACAAATACACCAAGGAGGTTAGAAGAAAGGGAGGGCATTGCTTGAAGCCAGGGATTAACTGGTATGTAGGGTTTACTTTTAAATCTGCTACACAGACCTAGCGGGCAATGTTGGCAACATTGGCTGCCAATGGGGTGATAGTACACAATATCCAATGAGATTTTCCGATTTCTTACCAGTACTACGTTTTTCGTTCATGGAAACACTATTGATTGTTCTCGTGGTTAGAAGTGATTAGCATTTGTAAGACTGTTTCCATAAAGGAACTCCATTTCACTCTTATACATGAAAAACATCATCTTCCTCAGTTTAATGTATCTGAAACTAAATTATTGAGCCGATTCTCAAAATAACATCGTTTAGTATGAAGAGAAAACAACTGTCGCCAACTAAAATTTCATTGTCTCAAGCTTTGCCACGATTGGTCGGCTTCATTCCCACGATCCAACAGCTGTTGCCTGTGTCACGGAATGTAAAATTTTACTGGAATGTAGCAATGTTGTTAATTGTGTTTCAATTAGATTCCTAATAAGAATTCATTATTCACTTACAGGTAAAGTAACTAACAAGGTCAACTGTATGAATTTGTATGCCTAGCGTTTGATGATTCACCGAAACGAGGACAGTCACATACTGAAATGCCGCAGATTGTTTCATCAGCTCGCCGTTGATATATATGTTCGTGCAATAAAACCATTAAGAGTATGGACATTAAAGATACTTACCTCACAGTTAGAGCAGCTCTCTCTAATAACCCGTTTCCAATTGTTTTACCCATCCTTTTTCACTTCTATTCCCAATCCGGGTCCCGATTGCAATAATAACAAATAAGGATCGGAGAGAGGGAGAGGAGGAGATAGAGAATGGGGGAATGAAAGGGATTTAAAACGGGGGGATGATAGGAGGGGGCAGGAGATGGATATGGTGTGGGGTAAGAGGGAGTGGTGTGAAGATACGGGAAGGAGGAGATGGACAAAGGAAGGTGGGAGGAGGCGATGGAGAAGTAGAGGAGGGAGGAAGGGGGAAGAAGAGATTAGGGTACATATCCTACACACATTAGCGACTGCGAAGCGTTTCCGGGTTTGCTAGTGCAGTATAATTGGATGAAGACGTTTTAGCAAACAGATCGTAGCAATACAGGCTGAACGGGAATAGTCTTCTGATGTGAAACTGATTTTTATGAGGTGTCCTGAGCGCGTTCATTAAAGTTTTGTATGATTTATGGTTCTTCGCGGATAAATCAGCAGTATATCGAAAATTCGCTGTAGTGAAATAAAGGATGATCTGTTCAAAATGTTCAAATGTTTGTTAAGCTTATGGGACTTAACTACGGTGTCATCAGTCCCTAAACTTACAAACTACAACTAAGGACGGCACAAATATCCATGCCCGAGGGGGTATTCGAACTTCCGACCGTAGTGGCCGTGCAGACCATGACTGAAGCGCCTCAGTCCCCTCGGCCACCGCGGCCGGCGATGATCTGTAGGGTATAGTCACTTGGAGCAGGAATTCGGCTTCGACCACAAAATTATACTTTATTATATATACATTGTAAAGAAATATTTCTTATTTCTGTGACTTCGGAACAATCCTTGGAAGCGGTTTCGAATAATATCTTAGAATTTACATACGAAGTGATACGAAGGGAACGACCACAGAGAATTAATTGTCAGGCAGGTGTAAGACGGATACTATTTGGAAGAATCCTCTGGAGGTGTCGTTAATCAACAATGAAAATGACCTAGTATACACTACTTCGACCAATACCTGAATATGGTTCGTCATTCCGCGATTCGTAAAAGGTAGGTTTAATAGAGGAGATATATAACATTTAAAGGAGAGCAGCACGCTTCGTTACAGAATGACTGCGATTCCCGACCATATACTGTGGCAGATGTTATAGGCTATTGTCATAGCTCTGATAGAGTCCACGTATATATTGATTCCTGATAAGCATATCAAGCTAAAATACGATGAGGATAGATGTAAAGGAATTATAGCTGACAAGGAGGGTTTCCTTCAGCCGATTTCCCTAAGAACCAAACGAGATAGAAATAGAGAGAGGAGGAACTGACAGTGCTACACAAAAAAGTTTGTATATCTTATGGGACTTAACGTCTCTGGTTATCAGTCCCATAGCTTACAAAACTCTTAAACTAACTTAAACCTAAAAACAACACAAACACCCATGCCCGAGGGAGGACTCGAACCCCCGACGGCGAGCAACGGCGCGCTTCGCAGCATGGCGCTTTAGAATGCTCGGCCACTCCACCGGGGCGATAATTGTACACAAATTAAAATTTAAATGTTAGTAAGCTTATGGGACCCAACTACGGGGTCATCAGTCCCTAAACTTTCAAACTACTTACGAACTACCTTATACTAAGGACGGCACAATATATCCATGCCCGAGGGGGGATTCGAACCCCCGACCGTAGTGGCCGTGCAGACCGTTACTGGAGCGCCTCAGTCCCCGCGGCCACGGCGGCCGGCGTACACAAATTAGTCCATCAAGCGGCATGTGTAGTGTAGATGTAGATGCGTAAATATAGCACAAAATTTCAGCTAAAAGTATTTTAATTTTTTTTCTGACAGAGGATAATTATTTTCTGTTTTGCCAGTAGAACATGTATCATTGGCAAATCATGGAACACCTAGCCATATGTGATTCTTTCTTCCATCAGGATGTGACGTGAATCGTAATAGAACTCACAGTGCTGTGAAAATTTCACTGTGTTCATATTCCGCGGTTTGGCACGAAGATTATTCACTTCCATCTACCATTCCGGGTCTCATGCTAGATACGTATGCTTTATGCAATCAGTAGATAATGATTGTTTGAAGATGCTATTAATACCTGAGAAAGGATCAAGAAGCTCCTACGGTGAGATGCTCCACGGTTTGCCAATGAAACACGTTCAACTGCGGAATTTACAGTACCGCAAATTGTTTGTTATACCTCATTTCCGAAGTAATTTATCCTTACACATGCGCAAAGCAAAACACTGTCTCGAAAAGATTCAGAAGTTGATACTATTACATTCAATTCAATTCTTTTCCTCTGTTATGCACACTACCTATCAGATGAAATGAAGAAGTACTTTTATCACGTGAGTACACAGCCATAATTATTCTCGCAGCTCCATACAAAGTCTCTGATTAAGCCTCGTTAAATCCTAGACCAAGTATTTTACCTGTCATGGGATTCGGTTGTATTTTTTATTCGTATGCACAAAAGCAGCTGCGTAAACAGTTGTCCCTTAAATTATGACCAGACTGTTGCATGGGATTAAGCGCCGTATTCCATGTACTAAAGTTAGATGCAACAGAACAGCCAAGAAATAATGCCGAGTTACGTCGCTTCGTTTGCCACTACGCCTGATTAATTTTACTGGTAAGCTGCTGTCTACTTCTGTAACTACTGTACCATCATTTTCGAAATAGTTACTACTATTCTATCAACACACATCGTTCAAATCGTGTGCACAGTTGAAATGTATTTGGCTCATGACGTATTTTCAAGGTCTCACAGTTTCAACAAATCAATCAACGATGGACATCAGCTAAGAAACAGCATATATTTAACAATAAGTAATTGATTTCTGAAATCCCGAAGAAGTTTAACGAAGAGAGAAGTACTCGGTAGATTGTTACATGATGTTTTGAATAAGTACTGTTAATCGTAAATGTATTCTTTCATATATTAATAAACGAGGACTCCTCGTATACCGCGTATACGAAAAGGCACCATTTCCATGCTGATTAATGTACTCCCACATCTCGCCAAAGCAGCTTTGACAACGCAACGGTATGCAGTATCGAATTACCCCGATGCAATTTAGTTGTCTTTGAGACTTAAATAAAGTTGTTGAAAGCCGTCGATATATTTCGAACACAGTTGTGCACGCCCGGATACAATCATGTTTTCGTAGATAACTGCAAACATTTTTTTCATGAAGGCGTTGACCACTTCGTCTCGAAACGGGATACGTTTATTAACTCTTACGATAAAATCATAGACAATTGTATCAGATATTTTTAGATCTGTTTTCTCTCAATTAATTCGATGATTATATCTCCCCATGTTTTTAGGTGCTAAAAAAATATCTTCGGAATCAGTGGAGAAAGTTGGTAAAGGAAATTTTGCAAATAAATCTCGCAGCAATAAATACCGCCTTTCTTTCAATGATTTCCACCCCATCTCACGCATCATTTTCGAGAAACTCGTTTGCCTTAATCAAAATAATTCATGACGAGGTGCCGTTCTCGGAACTTTCTCTAGATTCTCCGTCAGTTCCATTTGGTAGGAATCCCGTAATACGCAGCACTACTCTAAAATAGGATGGACAAGTGTAGTGTAATCAGTTTTTTTTTTTTAGTAGAACTGTTACATTATCAAATTGTTCTGCTATTTAAACATAGCCTTTTGTTTGCCTTCCCTGCGACTTTTCAATGTGTTCTTTGCAATTAAAGATGTTCGTAATTGTAATTACTAGGTTTTTAGATGAATTTATGCAACGGATATCCTATATTAACATTCTTTTTTTGTGCTAGCGACATCGTTGTTTTTGATGTCCTTTCCTTCCTGAGTTGCTTAGACTGACTCTGTAAACAAACAGCTACACTTTATTGTAAGCAACGCAGGAAGAAAAGGACATAAGGTTTTTTAAATGCTGCTCCATCTGAGTTGTTGCCTCTGATTTGCTGTAATATAAATATATCAGTGCACCAAGCACAAGTCAGTTTGATTAAGCGCTGCTATTTTCATCCTTTTTCCCGCTTTTTGTAACAAGATCAGATAAACAAATTGGTCCGTGGCTTGTGCTGTAAAAATATTCCTATTACATAAAGCACAGAAGGAAAATAAACAACCAGAGGCAAGAATACATTTAGAGTATCATCTACAAAAGACTGTCAATGACGATGGCTTGTAAATAAAGTGAGGCGAAATGTGTATGGTATAAAAACCCGCTGGTCAGTTTCTGCGCATTATAGGTATGATAAAGAACGCCAGGATACCGTACATTTCCTTCGGTTTATATTGTACATTTTTCTTCCTTTGTAGAAAATGCTATTTCTTCCTCGTGGTTACCATTCAGTTAGTTAGGTATTGTTCCACTAGCAGGAAGATTGATTTTTGTTGGATCCTATGCAGAAGGTAGTCATATAGCATAGTGAAGTTACAATTGCAGCTGTTAATAAATATGATAAGCGCCTCAAACACATTCAGTATTTATTGTGGAAAAATGTTGTGTGAAAGAACGACGCCAGTAATGACATAATATCTATTGCGCAATATCTATGTCCGGGACGTGACACCTAAAACTCTTCCTAGTAACGAACAGTTATTACAGTTGACAAGGGCGGACGGGGAGGGTGGGGACAGGGGGGAATTAGCGTTAATCTCTCAGATTTGGCTCAACTCTATGAGAAGCTGTAAATGAGCATTTCAAATTCCTAAAATATGTCGCCAGAATTAGCTATAGAACGTACGTCGCTCAGGAATATCCGTGCGCTCTGAGGCACCATGCTGCCGAGTGCACGGCTACTCCCCATCGGAGGTAAGAGTCCTCCATCAGGCATGTAAGTGTGTATTGCCCTTAGCATGAGTTACTAAGTCTAGGGACTGATGATCAATGCAGTTTGATCCGATAGCTTTGCAAACATTTGACCACTTTTAAGAAAACGCACATGTAATTATACTTATTTTGTAGTGTGAACGAGTGCGAGTGACGTTTACCTTTGCAATATTACAATTTTAATTATGAAATTTATACTTCAACATTTCAAGTTACACCTCTGGCAGTAACATATCCGGTTCAGTTACAATTAGTATCATTAATTAACCTAATACAACAGTTAATTTTCATAACTTGGTGAAGTTTCTGATTCGGTAAACATTTCAGAAAATCTTAGGAACTGACTGTCTGCGAAAGTTACATTAATTTTTGTCGGAATGATGATGTAAATACTACTCACACAATACACATTTTATGTAATACAGTTTTGAGCAACAACATTTTTTTCAAAATATGCCTCAGTGCGAAGCACAGTTCATTCAGTTTTTTTTTTTAATAAAGATATTCCATCTATCAGTTTCGTTGCAGTCCAAGTACACAAAATTATTTACGTGGAATCAGCAACAATGAGTTGATGCTCAGCGCTACAATGTGTTTACAGAGCACAATTTCTTGACGAAAGCTCTCGCTATTTTTGTTGCTATTAAGAAACATTGAACAACTTACGCGTATTTAAATTCTTACAAGAAATAAATAAAGGGAACTTACAAGAAGTGGGAGTCGTAGTCTGTCCACAAAATTAGCAACTACTTCTCTTACCACTGCGCCACAGAAACACGAATTACGTACGACTTTAAACTTGCTTGTACTGTATTCGACTAACTTTCCCGGGAGCATTCATTCTTCTTATCCTTTACTCGAGCGCTTTATCTTAAAAAATTGACTTATTCAAACTCTTATTTTCACACAAATTGAACAACAGCGGTAAGATCCTTACCGAGAAATCTCGTGGGATGTTTGCCTTACAGAAAACAAACGGAAATTACGTAGAACAGAAGAGATAATAAGGCTGGAAAGAGTCCAGAAAATATTTGTGTTGACTTAGGAGGGCTGATTTACTGTAGCACAGCAACTATTTACAAATAAAAAAGTGAACTGTGAAAATGATGATTTACATGACCTCCTGGAGCAAATGGTGCGAACTAAATAAAAGAATTACTTAGGTAGTGACTACTAACTCAAAGCTCATGTGTTTTTATGTCCGATAGGTGACAATTATTGCGAGGATAAATATAAGAGGCATGGACCTCTCACTGAAGAGCTGTCTAATTTCCCAGTTATTTTCAACAAGTGCAATAAACTTCCCTCCTTGCTGTCATGATCAGTGATCACTAGTTTCCTCTGCTATTGCGGACAATAAGGCACAAGTCCGTGCTTTCACTTCTAAAAATGCCACATGATTATTATATGTACATCCCCCAGTCACATTCCTGTTGTCATGTCTTTACGTATTTTCTATAGTTCTTTGAGCGAACTGAATTTCCACCTGTTTCAACGCGAAGCGTTGCTTTTCACACATTATCGTCCTTCAAGATACATTATAGTGCGGAATGTATTGACGGGCAGCATAAAATGTTTAAAACTCGACATGCATGTATATTACAACCGTCAAGACATCTCTCAGACGATCTGTATTTCTGTGAAAGTCTGGGTATTCCACAATTAATTTTGAGCGTATAAGGGCCTCTTTATCTCTTTATGTCGGTGGCAGTTTTAATGGACGTTTTATGATGAGTGTGCTCTGTTTGTAGAGAGGACAATGAGTGTGTATAGGGCTAATAAACGGGTACAATGCATTGGCTCTTACACACTGAGGGGAAAATTCTAAACGCATGCAAGTGATAATTGCTGATGCGCTCTGTGCGTCCGAATACATCTTACAAATATGCGAACTTTCTTTCTATTCAGGTAAAACTGTATTATACAGTTTCACCACGTGATCTCCAAATTTGCTTCCAACAGAGTATAAGCTAGTCTTCTGTAGTTCACGAACGATCTAGTTCGGAAGAGCGCTCCTACAGGCAAACTACGCGAACTAGTTCGCAGATCCCTCGCCTCTTAGTTCGTCCGCTCCTTTTTCGAAGGCTCACGGGGAACAGCGAGAGGACGAGAGATCGCGCAGAACCGCGTGATTCCCTTCTGCCAGTTACCGTCATTTCGAGCTGAGATGCAGCTCAGCTGTAGTTTCATAGACATTGCCCAAAAATACGGGTAATAGCACACGCTTGGACAACACTGATCATTCTATAAAAAAAAAAAGCTGTCATAACAAACGAAAGAGCTCTTTTAGTAACGTTATCGAAATCCAAAAAGAGCGATCGAACTAAAAAGTGCGACCTACTTCACGGCCGAGCTGGGAACTAAAATATGCGCGATGGGTCGCGAACTAAAATATGCGCGATGGGTCGCGAACTAAAATATGGCGATCGGTCGCAAACTAAAATATGCACGATCGCTCGCAAACTAAAACATGAGTTACCAGTCGCGAACTATTATGCCAAATGTATCTCACTTCTTAGTTCGTTAGATTCTTTTCCGAAAACCGACGGGTATTAGTAAGATTGGCGTGCAGCAGAATTAAAAATCACGTGTTCCCTTCTGCTGATGAGAGCCATTTCGAGGTGAGCGTCTGCCTGCTAGGTTACATAGATCAGTGCTACAAAATTTCTAAGTGTTACACACTCTGTAATATCTGACTAATAAATTCCATAATGCCAATATATAAACTCGAAACTTAAACGCGAGAAATTTCTGTTTTGAAGTATTCTGCACCCTGCAATATCTGACTAATAAGTTCCATAATGCCAAGATATAAACTCTATACTTAAATGCGAGAAATAATCCACAAACTGTTTCTTTTGGTTTGCGTGATATCGTTAGCGGTTCAAGAAGCAGGCGCATGAAGCAGCTAGGTGGGGGAACTTCTCCCTCTACCTGCATGCGCAGACCACGCCGCTCAGCCGTCACTGCGAGCCGACGAACTAAAAGAGCGAACTAGTTCGCTCTTTTAGAGCCGCGAACTAAAGTGAGCGCTTCCGGTCGCGAACAATAATGCGCAAGTCTAGTATCAGCACTCGAAGTGTCATAATATTCTAATTTTCCTCTTCGTTTAGTTGAACCTACATTCTGAAGATTTTAACAAATAAGTGACAGAAGTTAAGCTGAAATTTGGAGAACGATTTCTTCACTTTACAGCGGGGTATGCCCTGTTTGAGAAGTCCGTGGAAGATGAAAACGGTGAATCAGACTGGAAATCCACGTATTACTTTTCGCTGACACTCAACTACTACCAACTGCCCAAGAAAACATTTTCCGGTTGTCTAAGGACCAACAGGTGTGTTCACGTGCCCAGAAGAGAAGCTGCAGGTGGTGCTTGTGCTGTCAGCATGTGCCGTTACCTGGACGTAGATCGTTGATTCCCAATCTTGTCGCTGATCGTTGTTCTCTATAGCGGCTGGCTGAAATCTCAGGGGGCGAAACGTAATGCCCTACAAAAAACGAAACAACACACAGAATTGCAGTTTTATAATTATTCATAAATTCCCAGTTGTTCCCATTTACTGCCAGCGTACAAGTCTCATTAATTACAACCATTACTATTAGGTACGTACATTTCACACATCAATAATAAGCATTTACATAGTTCGTGTGTGGAATACACAAGTTTGAGGTGTACATTGTGACACAAATATGGATTAATCACGGTAGATGGACATTCTGCATGAATAACACGGGCGAAATTTTACATGATTGTCCGAAATTAAAGTTCCAACTAGCGTGGCTTGTGCCTCGGACAACGGATGAAACAATACTCTCTTAAATGTCGCAAACGCATCCTATTTATACCTTTCAAACAATGGTACAGGAAATTACGTATTGTTAATTGAGTTCATTACATTGATTGTAATGGAAAAGTAAACAATTACATGCAGTTGGCTATAGTAAAAGATATCGTAAATAATACTGAGTATTTAATACACAAATCTCGATTCAATTAATAGTATACAATTTACGTATTAACAAATAGTTTTACAAACAATACTTTCATAATTAACGGTACTTATATAGAAAGTAAAGAGGGCAAAACATTCTTTACATTACTTGGGAAAGATAGTAAATACGCACTTTAATATTATGAGAAAAGAATTTAATCAGTTTTATCAGAAGTACTAATTTGCATACTATCTGAAATATTACAATCGCCTTTGGCACTAATTAATTAATTAATAATTGCTGATAAAAGAAACTTCTCTAACGTTAAATAATTGTAAACGACTTCAGAAAGTTACGTTACAACAAATAGTAACCAAATTTTTGGTAAAGAAAATTATATTATACTAATTACATTCATAACCATTATTATGAAACGGTGGTATCGGGAGGTTCAGTAATGCAAGCAGATGGGAATAAATCCCAACATGCTTCGTTACATCACCCCCTTATTTAATTAACTAGATAGTATTTGAAAAATAATTTACTGGGTATTTACATCATAAAAACAAAATGTTAATAAAAAATCTACAAATAAGCCATATGAAATACACCTAGGTACATAATTACAACAAAAAAAACCTCTTAATCTACAACACACATTCGATTCACCCTATGCTGGTCATGAAATTACGTCAAGCCCCAGTACAATATGATTATTAACATAAATATACAAAATATTTACACAACAAGTGGAAAATCTACAAATTGCTACACATAACTCAAAGTAAATAAATATTGCATTTCAAGGGAGGACCACTTATCTCCTTGGTTTTGCACACAAATAACGGAAGACATGTTATTTCCCAGTTCGTTAACTACACTTCACACTGCACACAGAACACTTAGCTTCACGGTGGGTCCACGCCTTCATCAGGTGGAAAATGGTTGTCCCACTTGACCTGGAGGTGGCTTTCCTCCAGCAAATTACATGAAAAATATACAAAATTCCTTACATTGATATCTCAATAAAACTTATCACTAATTACACAAAAATATTTCTTTCCTACCACAAAACTATACACAATCCTATTAAGATACAGATTGGGAACTTCCTTTGTACCACAAAAATCTCTATTTAGGCTACACTTAATCAAAGATTGAAACGAAATTAAAAACAATAACTTGAAAATCATATTTATTTTTAATTTCAAAGTCTAAATTTTATCCTTTCACATCACAGTACACATATTATTAAACACACTCGTACAGGCAGCATATGAACAAAAACTATGACCCCCACCTCTTACTTACAGGTGACAAATACCGAGCAGCAAATAAATGATCAAAATAACAAATAAAAAAAATCGTAGGTTAAAAAACTAGTGTTACACTGAAAATTTGCGAGAATATCATACACACAACCAGTTGTAACTCCCCAAGATAAAATATACAGGGTGGTCCATTGATAGTGACCGGGTTAAATATCTCACAAAATAAGCATAAAACGAAAAAAAAAAAAAAAAACTTTTGTAGTTTGAAAGGTGAAAACAGATGGAGCTATGGTTGGCCCGATAGATAGCGCTGTCATAGATCAAACGGATATCAACTACATTTTTTTTAAAAATAGGTACCCCCAGTTTTATTACATATTCGTCTAGTACGTAAATAAATATGAATGTTTTATTTGGAACACATTTTTTGCTTTGTGATGGATGGCGCTTTAACAGTCACGAAAGTATAAGTACGTGGTATCACGTAACATTTCGGCAGTGCGTACGGTAATTGCTTCGTGATACATTACTCGTGTTAAAATGGACCCTTTACCAATTGCAGAAAAGGTAACTATGGTATTTATGTATGGCTATTGTGATCAAAATGCCCAACGGGGCTGTGCTAAGAATGTTGATTGTTATCATGGAAGACATCACCCAAGTTTAGGACCTTTCGTCGGATAGTTACGTTATTTAAAGAGACAGGAAGTGTTCAGCCACAAGTGAAACGTCAACCACGACCTGCAACAAATGATGATGCCCAAGTAAGTGTTCCAGCTGCAGTTGCGACTAATGCGCACTGAGTCGTGTCGGCTCGTTGTTGTGATCCATTTTCGGTTAATTAATAGGCGGGCATCGTTTCCATTTGAGGCGAGGAGGTTTAGCCGTGTCGGCTCGTCTTATTCTCCTGCGCACTGGCACCAGTTTGCTTCTCCGAAAGGGGTGGGGGGCACCGAGAGACGCGCATGTAGTTCTCTGGTCACGTGTTCCGCGTCTCTCCGGCCGAGCAACGCGGGTTGTTGTGTTTGGGCCGTTCTGCTGTGGCGTCTGTCCGAGGCAACCACGCCACGCCTGCAACGTCTCGTCCAGACATCATGAGAACGGATTCCTAGGCCAACTATTCGCACCATTCATGGGCCGTCTGTCTAGGTGTCTCCACGAAATTCGTTTGTGTGGAATGTTTGGGCTTCTGTCGACATTGAGCGTCCGGTGCCTTGTAGCGTGTGTAAGTGCGTTAGATTGGACGACACTTCATTATTTAGCGGTGCATCCGTGGGTTGTTATATTCAATAGTTTAAGACGGTCGTTATCTTGCATTATGTTCTTATGTTTCCCATATATTTTTGCCGTCGTGGCCTCTTGCGTTCGGTTACCTGCCTCGGGAGCGGGTGTAGTTTACTCGGCAGTGTAGTTTGCTGGCTCTTGGTTAACTTCCGCAATCGGCAGTGTCCTTTTTGTTACCATGGTTGTATTTATGTTGCCAGACATAAACACAAGCTTTTTGATATTAGTGTAACGTCTGTCATACAGGATCTAGCTATCATCCGCCTCCTTAATTACTTCCATCTAGTTATGTATGGCTGTCTGTCTCACTTGGGTCATTCGCTCTTAAGTACACAAGGTTCCTTGTGGATTATCCGTTCCAGGGCTACGTTCGATAAGTAATGTGTCTGCCATTTATTATTCAGTATTTATATGCACTGTTGTTAGTGAAGAACGACCGTTTTAATGTTTCCTGGCCCTGCGGCCTGAACTGAATTGTAATTTCTTTTGAAGACTGTTATTATTCAGTATAGTTTGCCCTCAGTCATTTTGGTCCCGACACGACCGTTGTTCAATTGTAGATATTTCAAAAGGAACAAACTTTATTTACTTTGATATGTTATCATGCCCCATTTCAAGTCCTTTAAGGTTTTGTTGAATGTGGCTTATCTTCCCTGATGCTGCTGCAGAAACTTTTATTAAATATGTATTATGGTAACATTGTAACTCGTGGCATGTAGACATGCGTGAAATCTATTTAAAGCCTTGTTGTAATTGAATCTTTCTAAAGAGAAGTGAATATTTTGCATATCTTGCCCTAGAGGCACTCTGGTCGTAGTTATTTGATAAATAAATTTTTAAGGAATGTCTAGCTGTTTAAGTTTTGAAACAATGTGTTGAACTGTCTTGTGGTACCTGTCCACAAATACAGTACATCATCCACATATCTGTACCAGTATTCAGTTCACAATGGAGATGGTAACAAATCCATAAATTTCTTAGAACTGACCACAAATGTCTAGCTGTGTTAAATCCCCTTTGTTAATATTGTATTTTATATATATTCCATTGTGGCAAAGTTAATTCAAACATGGCCGGCCACGGTGGCCGAGAGGACTAAGGCGCTCCATTCACGGTCTGCACGGCCACTACGGTCGGGGGTTCGAATCCCCCCTCGGGCATGGATATTTCTGTCGTCCTAGTTCGTAAGTAGTTCACAAATAGTTTGTAAGTTTAGGGACTGATGACCCCGTAGTTAAGTCCCATCAGCTATACAAACATTCGAACATTTTGAACATTTGAATTCAAACATGTGTTGGGGAACTAATTATTAGTAAGCTTACGACTCCTTGATTAGTTGTTTTGATTTTCAAATCTGTAAGGAATTAATTTGTGCTTCCCGAAGTTCTATCTATTGTGCTTTAATTATTTAATTTTCCGTAAGCAGTAATTGGTTTATGCGAACTTCTTCTCTCCTTGTTATCCCATCCTGGTAGCAACTGAGATCGTTTTGGGGTCTCTCGAACATCAGTAGCAGACAAATTGAGCGAGAGTAGGAAATTTCAAAAACGTCGGTGTTGAGAACTCTATATCAACATAATTTCACCCGTAAGTTGAAGTTGAAGGACATCATTTTGAGTGTTTATTGAAGTCATGGTGTACTTACAGATAATCACGCAGTAACAGCATGCGTTCTCGTAATGTATGATACTTTCACAAAAGTACATGTATCACATTGGAACAACCGAAATAAAGTTCAAACGTACCTACGTTTTGTGTTATAATTTTAAAAACCTACCCGTTACTATTCGTATAAAACTGTGAGCAATATGTTTGTGAATACAACAGCGCCATCTGTCACAAGGCGCCAGAAGTGTTGCAAATAAAACATTAATATTTATTTACGTACCATAGGAATATGTAATAAAAATGAGGGTACCTATTTAAAATATGCAGTTTATATCCGTTTGACCTATAGTAGTGCCATCTAAAGGTCCAGCCATAGCGCCATCTGTTTTCCCCCTTCTAGCTAGTAAAGTTTGGTTCTGTTTGATTTTTATTTCGTAAGATATTAGACCTGGTCACTCTCAGTGGACCACCCTGTATATACATCTGTCTAAAATCTATCACTCCACTCACAAATCTTACCAAGTTATCTGTAAGAATCCATAGAAAATATGAAATAGCAAAGAAAGGCTCCCTAACCATTAGGCCTACCAACTCATTACCACTACTTCAATATACCTCAGAATTAAATACTCACCGTTCTTCGTCAATATTCCCCATCTTGTCTCAATAATTAATATTCTTTATCTTACTTCGTATCTATATCCTCATAATATTCCACTACCTCATTACTCCATCAATATTCTTTTCAATACCCTATCAAAGAAAGAAGAAGGAAGCAATTCGGACAGTATTGATGGTATTTTACGGAAATATAATCTGAAATGTCTTTTACGACCACCTTTTAAGATAAAGGCCCTGTTGGAGTCCGTAAAGGATGATATTGGTTTGCGTAAGGCTGGTATCTATCGTATTCCTTGCAGTTGTGGCATGTTATATATTAGTCAGACAATCTGGATTGTGGAGGACCTGTGTACTGAACTCAAACGTCACACCCGCCGAGCAAATCAGCTGTGACAGACAATGCTTTGGCACCAATCATCCTATGGAATACAACACGGAGATTCTGGCATGCACCTATTGGAATAGTGTTATTAATTAATCTGTTAAAATTAAACTAGCAAGCGAGAGACGGTGGTTACCGTTTAAATCCTGTTTGGAATCCGGCCCTGCCTCTCGTCAACAAAGGGACAGATTTACTGCTGCCTCACCTGTTGATTAATAGTCGCCATCGATATTTCTGATGGTGGTCATCTTTGGTTGTGTTGACTCTGCGGTTACGTGTACTGTGTGTGTTATCTTCCTTGTTTACCCTTTGCAAACCGAGGTATTAAATTGCACATTGCTTCCTTGAGTGCAGTTGTGCTTTCAGAATGGCAGGGTGTGCTCCTGTTGAAATATAGGCAGTGGTCGACGATGTCACCTGTGAGTTGTTTGGAAATTCATTAAGCTGGGAAAAGTTAAGGTTTCACATGAGGAAGAACATTAGACCAACCTACTTTATTCCAAAGATATATACATAAGGAACAAGCAAAGATCAATCAGTACATGGGAACAGGCGCCTATTCAAGCACTTGCAGTGACTGTCCACAAAAGTATATTGGACAGACAGGGCGTGGTTTCATTGTGCGCTTTAAAGAATATACGGAATGGACTAACTCAAGGTCCGCCATCACTGTTCATTACGAGAAACCGGCCTCTTGTATAGAAAATAACCTTAAAAGAGAACAAAGGTAATATCATACATATTCTGAAAGAAGTACAGATCATAAGATTTTTACAACAGTCAGTAACTCTTAACTCTTAATAACCAAACCGTGTAAAAACACTGTTCCATTACGGTTAATTTTGATTATTTGAATCTCGATTCATTGTCCCTCCCCTTAGCCCCTCTTTCAAAACGATTAATCCTCCTCAATTACGTATCTCTTAAACTTTTACTTAACGACACTTCCAAAGTTTTTATTTATTGTCTACGATAATCATTACCGCCACATTCTGTCTTCCCTGATTTTAATTCTGAATACCTGTGGTACTTTTTATCGACCAGGTTCCATATATCTGGGTCTATTTAATGAAAGTTTAATCAGATGACAGATGAAAGCAACTAGAATGTTGGGACTCCGTAGTGAATTTTCATATAAAAAAAGATGTAAGTATAACTTTATTCAATCCCCGTCATGTTTATCTCTTGATTATTGCTGTATGTTTATAGTTTTTGATACTTTAATGTAGTAAGACCTGTCGTGGAACTGTAAAGCAAGGATCTTAAGGGAAAAAAAATAACTGACACGTCTCTAGAATTTATTATTTGTTTTATGAGATGACAACCATTGCAGTCATTTTCAAACAAGTTTTTCTAGAAATATTTACAATTTTACTATCATTTTAGATCAACTGATAAATTCATATTAGGAAATGTAATTTCTCAGCAGCGGATGACCCAGTTACGAAATCGGCTGTTTATTTAATTGAATTAAAATCAGTGGTAACAAACAGAATTTGTTACAGACCGAGAATATAAAGCGAATTTCTCTGAACTAAAGGAGCCTAATGATTATAATGATTCGTCAATGCACTCCAAACAACCCAAATTTCTGTAAGTCGCGCATCTCGGTGTCCTTCTTCCCTATAGTTCGTGGCCTTTACCACATTCCACCAAGATATCGAAGATCTAAAGGCCGGTGCCTCGCGGATGTATTCTTTTGGTCATCTAGGAGTATACGTAGTTGCAGGAATCGTGTACAAAGTGCGTCTAAAATGTACAGTGAGTGGTCTCAGGAAATATAGGAAATAATACACTGCTGACATCGGTTGTACAGTTGATGGAAACGGTCAGCATATATTTACTGTGAAATCACTCGAATTGCGTGGTTATGGTATATAGCCCCAAATTTGTGAGTGTATATGGCATTTCCTGTCAGGGAGGACACAGTTTGTAGTAATCTATGGTAAGGCATCGACTAAAACAGAGGTGATAACTGTCGTTCCATAGGGTAGTGTCATTGGTCCTCTGCTGTTCCTTAATTACATAAAAGATTTAGGGAAAAATCTAAGTAGATCTCTTAGGAAGTTTGTAAATGACGCCGTCATTTACCGTCTAGTAAAATCATCTGAAGATCAAAACCAACTGCAGAACGATCTAAATAAGATATGACTATGGTGTAAAAATTGGCAATTGACCCTAAATAATGTGAAGTTTGAACTCGTCCACATGAGTACGAAAAGAAATCCGTTAAACTTTGTTTACGAGATAAATCAATCAAAAGTGAAGGCCGTAAACTCCACTAAATACCTAGGAATTAATATTACTTCAGACTTAAACTGGAAAGAATACGTAAATAATGTCTTGGGAAACGAGGTCCAGAGAATGCGATTTATTGGCAGAACCCTTAAATGATGCAACAGAACTACTAAAGAGACTGCATACACTACGATTGTCCGTCCTTTTTTGGAGTATTGCTGCCCAGTGTGGGACCCTTATCAGGTGAGTTTGACGGAGGACATCGAATGAGTTCAAAGAAGGGCAGCTCAATTTGTATTGTCACGATACAGAGCAGACAGCGTCACGGAAATGATACACAACCTGGGATGGGAACCATTACAACAACGGCGCTTATGGCTGCGGCGTGGGCTACTTACGAAACTCCAATCGCCAACATTCTCCTCCGAATGCGAATTCGAATGTTGACTCCCTCCTACATAGGTAGAAGTGATCATCAGAATAAAATACGAGTAATCAGAGCTCTAATGGAGATATTCAGATGTTCTTTCTTCCCGCGCGCTATTCGAGAGTGGAATGGGAGATGAATAGTATAAAGGTGGTTCGAGAACCCTCTGTCAGGCAATTAAATGTGATTTGCAGAGTATCCCATGTAGATGTAGAAGCACTGAGTTCAGGCGTTCTTATATCTCTGCAGCCGTTGCGAAGCGTAAGACTTTCAGGGCTCATTCTTAAAAACAGCCGCCGATCAGCCACAAACGTCTTTCGCACTCGTTCGATGTTATCTGGGACTGTCATTGTGGTCGGTTACTCACTCTTTCAACTCCATACACTTTCACTAACATCCAGTGGGTCTCCGTCGCTGTTTACGTGATTTGAAACAAAACTTTTTGTTAACCCGTTGCTACATTTTGCACTTCATGGTGCAGTGACACGAGTTCTCACACTGATCCTGTTCGTTGGGTCAAAGCGTGTAACACCGCTTCACTATAGTTGGCGCTTGTTGACATGTCTGTCAATGTCTATGAACGGGCACCTCATCCTCGCCAGCGCGGTTTGCAACATATGGGACCATTCACCAAACTTTTAATCCCCACCCTGTATATTCTTTCGAGCATGTGCAGATGAATAGTCACAATACCGGTAATTGTCTACATTTGATCTACCAGCTTAGGGACTTTAATTCCGATGCTTGTCTTCTTGAAGTCCACCAATTAGTTTACTGGTGTGGGTGGTGTGCGAAAACCACGTTGTTCATACACGCTGCTACTTTGATAAATCATGCCCTCGCAGCCTTCAGGGACTACTTCGTCACTAACAAAAGCTATTCCAAAGTGCATGATCCATCACTCCTAGACGTTTGCCAGAAAGACTTTGAAACACCCTGAACGAAATCATTATTTCGAAAGAAAATTTGGGCAACTTGTTATTTGTACGGCACTTTTGTCCTTCCAGCGACTTAATTTTGTTTGAAAAAGAAACAGAAATTATTGTCGGCTTTCCAGTTGACACATCCCGTATCATATTACATAATGCCCAAATAATTAATGTTGTAAAAAAGCTTCATTATCTTAGTGAGATTATAGCCTGGAATATTAATGAGAGAGCATCAATAGACAGTAGAACAAAAAATTTAGAGAGCGCTGAGAACCACATGGCTAACCTATAAAAACCGATCTGCCACAATAAACGCTAAATTTTAATATTACTCTTCCGTATTTAAATCGGAAGCAACATGTGCAAGTGAAACACTTTTTAAACTACCTTAATAAACGCTAAATTTCGATATTACTGTTCCGTTGTTAAACCGGAAGCAACATATGCAAATGAAACACTATTTAAACTGAATACTCAAGCAACATGTGACAAATTGCAAAAAATAGAAGACTTCTCTGATCGATTATCAATACATATCAATTTAATGTCCATTGGAGACTGTTGCCCTTTTCAGTGGCTTATAAAGAAAGTGAATCCATTGATGATACAATGTAGAAAAGAAGGATTGCATTTTTCCGCCACATATGTCGCCTAACAAGTACTTGAATCCTCAAGCAACATTTTGACTGCTTTTGGGACATAAAGAATACTCCTTGTTTCATGAAGTACAAATAGATCTAGGTAAAGTGAACATCACCACACACCAAATTAAACACAGAGAAGAGAAACTGCTTTTGGAGAACAAATACACACGGCAGGCATTCAAACCATCAGAACGGAAGACGTATGTGTCATATCTACAGGTGAACGAGCTGCGAGATCAAAGCTTATGAATTTTTGGAAAAGGAGAAATTGCTGACTGTTAAGATCTAAAGTTAATCATTGTAGAATATGGTGTAATTTTTTATGTTAGTGCTCCAATGTGGGCGCAAACTATCTAAATAAATAGATTCAATATCGTTTTCCACCCCTGAATTGACGAATGAAATTTTAAAATGTTCAAATCTTTGTAACTTTATGGGACTCAACTGCAGTGGTCATTGGTTTCTAAACTTACAGACCACTTAAACTAACTTAACCTAAGAACAACACAAACACCCTTGCTCGAGGAAGGACTCGCACCTCCGACGAGGAACGGCCGCACGCACCGTAGCAGGCAATGAAATTTTAATCTCCTAGTCTGCATCACAATATAGTTAAAAAAAGAAGTGATAATTGTTATTGCAGTAGCTAACAAAAATATAATATCAATTCAGTTACGAATGTTTTACAATTTCTCATTCTCCCTATGTTAAAAGGTCTTTCGAAACGGTATTTACTACTGTAATTAGAGTGACATGCGCAGCGCGTTGTTTTCCAACAAATCTGCGACCATGTGATTCCATACAATACGTTATTTGAAAACCAGCTCCAGATATATCCTGATTTCCGATCCATCGTGTGCTCCGCTGCAGCCATACAGAGTATCTGCTATAAAAGAAAAAACAACAGCGAATCCTGCCTCGTACGTAACGCTGTAATGAAGTTGACCGTTGTTTTGCCTGCTATTACATGACGGAGCCCATCTCGCTTCCCTAAAAAAAAAACGACAAGAGAGATTCTCATTTGAGCACTTAACGAGTTTATGTCCTCATTCTCTGTAGGCCATTACACCCATTATGTGCAGTTCCGTTGACAAGGGTTCTTCGATAGCCATTCGCTGGAGTGGCCCTTCAACAAATGAACTGCGTACACGCCGCCGAATTAGTTTGGAGGCGTTTAGCGGCAGTTAATAGCGTGCCCGGACCACACATCAGCGGAGGACGGCGCGCCAGGCGACCGCCGAAACCGACGCAAATTAATAACCGACTCACGGCGGCTCCTATTTACACATCGGCCTCGACGAATATTTTGGACTATAGGGGAAATCCAAACATGTTAATACTGCACAAACATTGGGGCGTGTTACAACGCGACCCGGTGTGTCGATCGATCCCTGCCCGTATCTTCCAGCGTAATGAGAAATTTCTAAAATGTCAACATATGCGGACTAAACCTGGAAATTCGATTACGTTCAGGAACCAATCGCAATTTGCCGGCAGTGTAGATACTAAATAGCCATTCGCCTGTTCTGAGATGAGAGAGACTTCAGCCGTTACTTATGGTATACAAGCTAAAAACCCGACGTTGCCCGTACTTCGTCTATCCCTACTGTCTTTCCTTCTTTTAGTAAAAACGTGTTATATTTATGGTAGAATATAAGGCGGACTTGCGTAATGTACAAAATTACTGCTGCAGTATCCAAGCAAAGATAATAATAAAAGAACAAATGGCATATAAAATTCGTACAATCTCATATTTATTGAGTTACTAGATGACCCGGTGAACTTTGTATCACTTACGTCTTAATATAAATCATACGAATTTAAATCATATGTATTTTAGACCCAGTAGCTTTATTAAGGCAATTGCTTTGAACGTCAAATGTGCAAAATTTTATCGCAATCGTACGAATGGTATTGATATCCCAAAGAAAAGAGCTCTTTCAGTTTTCCACAAATTTTCCTATCTTCTGGCCAACTATTCCAAACGTTTACATCACTCAAACCTTCCTCTCACTTTGAATGTCGAATCAGCAAAATTTTATCTCAATCAGATGAATGGTATTGATATTTCATAGACAATTCTCTTTCAGTTTCTCGAGAATTTCCAAATTTTCTGGGTAACTTTCAGAAATGTTCAAATATTTGTAAAGCTTCTGGGACTTAACTACGGGATCATCAGTCCTTAAACTTACGAACTATACTAAGTACAGCACAAATATCCATTCCCGAGTGGGGATTCGAAGCCCCGGCCGTTGTGGCCGTGCAAACCGTCACTGGCGCGCTGCAGTCCCCTCGGCCACCGCGGCCGGCCATAAGATAGAGTAGGGTGGAGAGCTGCATCAAACCAGTCTCCGGACTGAAGACCATAACAACAACAAGAACGTTCATCTTTCGTTGAACGTCAAATGATAAAAACTTTATCGTAAGCGAATTAACGGTTCTCAACGTACAGTATTGAGTACATTTAGAAACACATTGAAAAAGAAACTTGGTTCAAATTTTGCGATTTTCCTTTTTAACAATCTCTATTTATTTTTTTTTTTTTTTTTTTTTTTTTTTTTTTTTTTTTTTTTTAGGGAAGACTTTTCCAAAACCATAATGAACAAACCAACAAAAGAATTATCCCTCTCCGTCGTCCTGGCAAGCCGCCCTCAAGTGATGCTCTTTCAATCATGTGGCAATTTATGTTTATTCGTAGAAAAGAAATCGCTTTCGTTTCTTTCTAAATTTTCCTGCTTTTCCAAATTTATATTTTATTTAAACCTTCATCTTGATTTCAACATGAAAGGTACAAATTTTATCGCAATTGGACGAACGGTATTGATACCTCACGGGAAAAAGCTGTTTCAGGTTTTCCGGATTTTCCTCTTTTCCCGCCAATTTTTCCATATTTTATCACCGTTTAAATCGTCCCTGGACTTAAACGAATAATTCAAGACTAAAGTTAGTCAAATCGGTTCACCCGTTCTCGAGTTTTACCGAGACTAATGTACAGCAATATATATATATATATATAATTTTATGTATGTTTTCATTTGTTTAAGAGTTGTATTTATGTAAAATCTGTTGCGAATACAATTAGTAGTAAAGAAGTAACAGATTAAAACTTCGTGCATGATAGGACGGGTTTCCATGAACGTTACTTTTTGTGCTCATATCTGATGAAATACGTGTCGTACTGTGATAGAATTTCCTGGGGCTACAATATGAAGTGTAGAAATTATAAATTGAAACGTCTTACCGAATACAGTACTTTTAGTGCATGAACAGCGGAAAAGTACTAAGCGAGGAACTTTTTTTCCTTTCATAATTTTGCTTTGGCTGTCAGCGAGAAAGCGTATAATACAGTTTTGAAATTATGTTTAACACGTTGGCTGCCGCGATGACGTAAAAGGCGTGCCAGAGCCGCCTGCTGTGGCCGCCGGCGGCCACACAGCAGCTAACGTGTTAAAGTGGGTTGCAAGTCGCTAAGTACTGTCATTCTCATATAGTGTGTGAATAAAGTCTCGTCGCATTATGTGACAGTTTCTTGCAAATATATTGTTTATAACGTTGTATCTCCTGAACCATATGCCGTATGTGGTTCTTACCCCGACAGCTTTGTTACCTCGCGGTAAGGAATATGTGCACCAAATTTGGTTGAAATCGGTCCAGTGGTTTAGGATCAAATGAGCACCGTTTTCGCTTAATCAAGCAGTTTTTCACGCATCTCATTGTTTTTGAGGTCATATCACGTGACAATGTGTTGTACGTGGTTCTTATGGCGACTGTCGTCATGGATTGAAGCTTACGTGTGCAAAATTTCATAAAGATTGGAAAAAACTGTAGATTTGTATGCAATACGTACTCACACACGCACGCACACAGGCACACACACACACACACACACACACACACACACACACACAAACATAAGGACACTCTGCTTTATATATAAAGATATTACACTGTTTAAAAATAAATAAATAAACTCTATGATATGGGTGTTAAAAGTTCGTTACATTGTGAAAAGTGACAGTTTCGTTTGCGATATTTGCCATGAGAAACAAATTTTCCTTGATACATAAGTAAAATAGACTTTCCGGATTTTCAAAAGGCTAAGTTGTTGCCAGATAGTTCGCCTTGAGCAGACCTGAAGTATTAATGCTTATAGGGGAAGATGTATGCTGTTGTGTAGTCCAAATTTCGAACTACTGTCACAGTAGTTTAGAAGATTTTAAATAATAATACAGTAACCTTGTCACATAATGGGGTGTTTAACTTGCACCAAATGGTGGAAGTTGGTTCCTTTTTCTTTCTTGTATGGGATGTGACAATGCAATTCCCCAAGATCACTTTGGAATATACCATAAAACGACTAAATTCTCGTTCTGTTTTTTCGTCATTTTCACCATGGAAGAGCGCATTTCCTGAAAGACTGTCCTATACATTTAAAACTACATTGACGTTTCTACAATTTGAGACCAAAATGAGCTCGGAAGACCCAATAATTCCTGAGCTTTCAAAGCCTGGCATAGATTCCAGAATTTGGAAGTTCATGCTAATTTTCATACGCAATTGTCTCTATATCTCTGTCCCAAATGAATCAGTAAAGTAAAAATTGGTTAGTTTTAATATTTTGAAAGTGGAGGGAATATCTTCACTTGTAACTGACATGATATAAAAATTTAAAGAAATTCAGTGTGTTACAAAATCGCTATGTTGCAGTGAAGTATTCTAAATGATGTTTACCTAAAAACTAAAACTCCATGTAAAATTACGGTAAATTTCAGTATTAACGTCCACGATTTGGACGAGCAAGATAACGATGTCGACGAGATGGCTAGGCTGCCCGAACAAGCCGTTGAATATATCATGTATAGTTACACTCATATTTCTATTGAAAATTACCTTTATTTCCGTGACTTAATACTTATAATATGTTACTGATACCATTTTTCCTATATCAATACTTATCAACATGTGTGTTGTATTTGCATTAGCACGATTCGTCAAGATTTAATCTTGGGATGATCAAGTAGTATATATTTACATTATATTTCAGGACATCCAAGATGAAAATGACACCGAAGGAAGTCGATTGTCAGATATGACTGGCCTAGGTACTTCGAAGAGAATGTCCTTCATTAACATTTCGTGTAAGGAGTCAATTCATTTAAACTTTTTATACCAGGCTGACGCAATTAATTGTTCAATAAATTTCTTGTACACACTTATTTCTAAATTATCACTTGCCATGTTGTGAACAGCGAACTTCCATCAAAAATACCCCCTCCCCAGAGTGCTTCATAATGTCAAATTGAATAAATGTATACCGCATTGAATCATTTTAAGCAGGTTATTACAGATATAAAGATGACTGTATAAAATGAAACATGAATATTAGCTTAAAACTTTCAAACTGGGGTTTGCGGATATTCAAAGGTCATCCTGTGTCTGACGTGATCGAAAACGTGGACCTTCATTCGCGCGTATACTATATTGAGTTTAAGTGCTTTTCATTGGCCTCAAGTAAAAGGCTGAGGATTTAGAGTGTGTATTTACAGGTTCAGGTATCGTTAATACTTTCCGTTTAAGGTAAGATAAAAAGGTTTGTTCTATCTGTACTGCCGATGCGTGTATTTTGCCGATTTAGGTATCCTTTATTTCTGATTTATGACTCAAAAACACTGGGTAATTGACTGTGACTACTGCACTCAGAATGAAAGGTCCCATACGCTTGTCACTTTGTCATGTAAATGCTCATTCGCTGTCTGCTGCGGATAGCGTTACGCGCTGAATCGCACAACGAAATGAGACGGCCATCGGAATAAACAAGGCAATAGAAGACCTGATCAAAACATCATTCTCTGTAACATTAACAAGAAGATGATCAAGACGCGATTACAATTTGGGCGGACAAAAGTAAAATATCCACGGCGGAGTGGCCGAGCGCATTGAGGTACTATGCACTGATGCGCGATCCGTTCCCGTCGGAGGTTCGAATCCTCCCTCGGGCATGGATGTTTGTTTTGTCTTTAGTATAAGTTAGTTTATAAAATGTTCAAATGTTTGTACAACTTATGGGACTTAATTACGGGGTCATCAGTCCCTAAGCTTACAAACTACTTATTAACTAGCTAAGACTAAAGATTCCACAAATATCCATGCCCGAGGGGGCATTCGAACCCCCGACCGTAGTGGCCGTGCTGACCGTGACTGGAGCGCCTCAGTCACCTCGGCCACCGCGGCCGGCTTAGTTTATAAATAGTTTGTAAGTTTATGGACTGATGACCCCGCAGTTAAGTCCCATAAAGTTAACAAACCAGTGATTTTGAAAAGTAAAATAAATATAACTATTCCCGAAGACATGAATCTAAACAAGGTATACAATTTTTTCGAAAATGTAGGTATGACCCTACACTACACATGAAAATAAATAAAATACCAGTGCCCTTGTTCAGGACACTTTTCAAAAAACTCTGTGCATCATATGAGCCTACAAGTCCTCCCGGCCCGCCCGAGATAAAATGCAAAAAGTGGCGTAAGATACCAAGCAGGAAAGTTCTCGTCGAACGAGTTAAACAAGATAAAACCCTTCTGGGTATAGGACCGCATCATCAATATATCAAATATTTCACCGACGATTCGGCCACTATTGCAAGCGGCCACCAGTAAACGTAACACCCAGAAGATGGCCGCTTGCAATAGTGGCCGAAACGTCGGTGAAATATTTGCTATGTTGACGATTCGGTCCAATACCCAGAAGAGTTTTATCAACAGTGACAACGGCCGCGGAATCCTTCGTTTACATTTAGTTAGACAAGTATTAGACATCCGTATCTTTCAAATGTTCAAATGTTTGTAGAACTTATGGGACTTAACTACGGGGTCATAAGTACCTAAGCTTACAAACTACTTATGAACTAGCTAAGACTAAGGACAGCACAGATATCCATGCCCGAGGCGGGATTCGAACACCCAACCGTAGTGGCCGTGCAGACCGTGACTGGAGCGCCTCAGTCCCCTCGGCCACCGCGGCTGGCCCGTATCTTTCATCTGCATAACCACACACAACTAATCTCTGTCCTTTTGATCTCATTGTTCCAGTGTACGCCAATAGCTTCATTTGATATTAGAACATGAGCATCCCATGGAGCAGTTGCCATTTATCATCTCAGGAAGTTTACGGACTCACCATAATAGTCTGTCAGATGAGATTAAAGAAATACTGCAGCTATTATCGTCCTCTAATATTACTATACTGGTTAAAACAATTAGGGTATCAGTTGAGACATCTGAAGTATTGCAATCGGCTGAATGAAGTAAAATGGTTTCTTGTCTTCGTGTGGGCTCTACGGAGTGGAGACAATAATATTACCAGGCGTAGTGGAATATGTGCTCCACGACTGTATTTGGCTTGTGAGAATTTTTCAGCAATAAGTCGTAAAATAGTTATTTACTGGCAGATCTAGATATCGACCACTGTGAGGTCATTATCAATGCTAAAAAGCAATTAAAATACTTAAAACATCGTTTATTAGGGCTGATAATGACCACACAGTGGTCTAAATCTAGATCTGCCAGTAAATAACTTTTTTACGACTGATTGCTGAAAAATTCCCACAATAATAACAGCAACCGAGATAGTGGTAATAACAGAAAGTTGTTGCAGAGGGGACTTGGTGTTGTGTTTACGAAACGGATTACACAATCAGTTGGGATTAGATAGCAAAGTGAGCAAGTAGTGCCATGCAACAACAACGTAGCTTATTAAAAGCTATGGCATGGAGAACAGTAAGGTTGGAAGCGGCAGAATGAGGCTACAGCTATTAGAGTACCCAAAGAGTAATTTTTCATTACCTGAGAGGCGTCGCCAATTCCAACGCACTATCGCTTTTATATTACTCAGTTTTGGTAATTAATGCATTTAGTTGTGAGATGTGATGTGCAGGAATATTTAGTTTGAATCAGGTGTTGGTCTGTGAGGAGTGTTGGGCATGCCACGTTGCCTGCGTTCTAACAGAAACGCCGAGATAGAGGGAGGGACCTGGCTGGCCGCATTGTCGGCGGTGGATAAATTTAGCTTAAAGCCCACACAAGGGAAATGCCGAAGGAGCGAGGCGCCCATACTGAGTACGCCAAAGTTGGCTGAAGACCGGCATCGAGCGGCCAGTGACGTGTTAAACAGCGAAGGAGGGGTCATGATCAGCCTAGCTATGACTGAGAAGTCAAAATTACAGGCCCATCTCATTGACGTCGATTTGCATTAGGATTTTGGAACATATACTTTGTTCGAACATTATGAACTACCTCGAAGAGAACAACCTATTAACCGATAGTCAAGACGGATTAAAAATGTATCGCTCTTGCGAAACACACCTTGCCCTTTATTTACATGAAGTGATAAGTGCCATCGACAAGGGATCTGAAATCGATTCCATATATCTGAATTTCCGGAAGGCTTTTGACACTGTACCTCACAAGCAACTTTTAATGAAATTGCTTGCTTACAGAATATCGCCCCAATTGTGCGATTCGATTCCCGATTTCCTATCAGAAAGGACACAGTTAGTAGCAATTGATGGTAAGTCACCGAGTAAAACAGAATTGATATCTGGCGTCCCCAGGAAAGCGTTATAGGTACCCTACTCTTTCTTGTGTATGTAAACGATTTAGGAGACAATCTGAATAGCTCTCTCAGACTGTTCACGGATGATGCTGTCGTTTATCGGTTAGTGAAGTCAACAGATGATCAAAAGCAACTGGAAAGCAATTTAGAGAAAATTTCTACATGGTGGGAAAATTGGCAATTTAAATAATGAAAAGTGTTATGTATTACACATGGTACTAAAAGAAATCCGCTGAACTTCAGTAACAGGATAAATCAGTCGAACCTTAAGGTCGTAAATTCTACCAAATACCTAGGAATTACAATTACGAACAACTTAGACTGGAGAGAACACAATTGTGGGGAAGGCGAATCAAAGGTTACGTTTCATTGGTAGAACGCTTCAAAGATGTAACAGCTCCACCAAAGAGCCTGTCTATATCACAATTGTGCGTTCTCCCCTGGAGTACTATTGCTCAGTGTGGGACCCTCACCAGGTGGGACTGACAGAACACATTGAGACGGTTCAGATAAGGGCAGGTCGTTTCGTTTTATCACGTTACAGGGTTGCACAATTGGAAGTGGAAGTCATAATAAGAACGACGTTATTCGTTGCGGTGAGATCCATTTGCAAAATTTCAGTCACCGACTTTTACTTCTTAATGTGAAAATATTTTGCTACCACTCACCTACATAGGGAAACATGACCATTCTGATAATATAAGGGATCGAAAACGGAAAGATTTAGGTGTTCTTCCTTTCCGTGCGCTATTAGAGAATGGAACGGTAGAGAAAGGTTATGAACGTGGTTAATGAACCCTCTACCAGTCACTTAAAAGTGATTTGCAGAGTATCTATTTAGATGTAGAAAGTGTATCTTAATACTCCGTGTTATCGCTAAGCTATGCTTGCGGGATTTCATTGAGCTAAAATAAACACCCGTTTCAGAATTGTCCACTGGAAATGTGGAGGGAACGATTCAGGAGCGCCTAGCAAGCACGGTGAATTTAGTTTCTAGAAGATTCTAGTCTCTAAGTCCGGGAGAGTCAGACGTGCTCGTCGTTGTCTTAAGAATTTCTGGCCCTCTGCAGAGCCAGACGAGGAGATGTCCAAGTTTCATTGGTCTCCGAATTGGGAGCCAAAGCAGAAGTAGATAACTTCTGTTCACACTTGCAAGTGTAGAACATAGTACGTGCCTGTTTGTGTTCAGTGTTAGAACCAGTTTAATTGCATCAGCGATTAATATGTTCTTTTGCTCACCTAGTTTCAGAAGTGGAACTCTCGTTAGTAACTTCTGTGCAGTAAGACCACATCTGAGCAGTTGGCAGAAACTCCTGTGCATCAAGCGAGCAAAATCTGGCAGCGGCAACGACATGGGGTGTCGAGCGTGGTTAATGTGAAACAGCTCAGATCGATCGTCATTTAACATTCCCCGCGAGGAATGTATTTGTCCGGCACATTCTGATGACGCGCCAACTTTTATCGCAGCAGGCTCAACCGCAATTTCTCCACGGCACGATGCCCGTCCTGCCAGCAACCTGGACGTAACCACACGCTTTTAGTTACTTGTCAGAGAAACTACAAAATAAATCGAATGGAGAAAAAAGAGTAGATACGACACACGTTAGTGACTGTATAAAATAATCATTACGAAGCATTTTTATTTCAGATAGGAAGCTGTACAGTGCTTTTGAGACATCGTCTCCGTTCTCCAGTGTACATGGCCGAACAAATAGCTCCCTTAAGTTTGGACTTGTTCGTAGGAACTTGTCGATATACTACTTTTTGCGCACACGGTGCACTTCTAAAATGGAATGTGAAAACTTTGCCGACAAACTTGTCAAATAACTGTTAATAAGATATGAACAACGGAATAGAAAGAAAAAGTTATACATACATCTTCAGGCAGTATATTGTACCAGATGAATTGTCATTTTCAATTCAATCTTTTGAAAATTGTACGAGGTATGTTTCCGGGCCGCAGTAGAGTGGCCTATCGTTCTAATGCGCCTTACTGCGGAACGCGCGTTTGATTGCCGTCGGAGGTTCGAGTACTCTGTCGGGCATGGGCTTGTGTGTTATCCTTATCGTAAGTTTAAATTAGTTTACGTAGTTTGTTAGCCTTGGGACTGATAACCACAGCAGTTACGTCCCTTAGACTTACAAACATTTGAACATTTGATTTTACTTGTAGCCAACTTCAAAAATGGTATTCCGATGTACACGCGATTGAACTTGTGTGTAGTGGAAAACCACAAATAAATGAACAATACCTGTGAGCTACGATGTCTGAAAATTACAATTGGCCTTTCATATTATCGTATTGCATTTGTTATCTGCATGATCTTAAAGCGATCCGTGGCTTCTCTACACGGTCTGATAGTTATCTCCTCTACAAGTTTTGTACGCTGCTTGTCGATCTCCAGGCACATTTCGTAACTGTTGGGACCGATTTCCAGTTCCATATCCTTAATTATATGCAAAACCGATTTAAACATTCCTGCTAGTGCTAATAAAAGGAGTTCCTTCCTCACCAGGCGGACGTAGGTTAAACTTCCAAACTTGAGTACTTACAGATATTTCCCGGCTATAATCTTTTGGAATATAATGCTTGAAGGCCTAGGGGACCATTTGTATGTGTGCGTGCGTGCGTGCGTGCGTGCGTGTGTGTGTGTGTGTATGTGTGTGTGTGTGTGTGTGTGTGTGTGTGTGTGTGTGTGTGCGCGCGCGCGCACTTGCCTGCGTGCGTGGTTGTTGCCCTTAGGTTCTGTCCATGCATAATTATTTTATTTTAAAATTATGACAGAAATTACTGTGTTCTTCAAATACTAACTTCAACATAGTAGCCCCCTATCTCAACACTGTTCTATTTTAAATATTAACTGTGATCTGATTCAGGTCCGTGTAAGACTATTGTAGTTGTATGATTTGTGACCTTATTATTATATTCAAATGTATGCCTTTAAATGGCATTCTCATTGATGGGCACATGCGACTATTTGTTCATTATATTTTATGTAACATGTATCTTGGTAAATAATTTCTTGTAAAAATAAAATAAAAGTAAAAAGAGAGAGGAAATGAAAAATGTCCTCACCTCTCCCTACCCACATCTTGATTTGCCCCACCCCCTCCCCCATTTCTCTCATCTTCTTACTCTTCCCTACTTTCCTTCATAAAATGATAGGTAATGCAATGCCTGAGTATAAGCATGTATTATGACCCATTGACACGTTGGGTTCTGTCTGTGTATATATATTATATTGTCAGTTGGTTGTATTGATTTTTTGTACGCCCAGTCCCAGTAATATGTTTTAATAAAGTATCGGATATTTTCTTTTGAATCAACACATCTTGTAGCCATGTGTTTCGTAGTTTCTGTGTCAGTAGTTAGTGTAGAGGGCGCAAGATGATATTCCATATATTCATTCAAATAATATTTAGGTTTAACACTGCGCCATCTGTTACGGTGTTCCCCCATACTCACCACAGTTTGGCATGAGATTCCAGTCGACACACCTTGACTAGACATCCACGATGGTGGTTTATATTTTAGTTAGTTATTTCCAGTAAGATGTATTTTAATTACCATAGTTTTTTTGCCACAGATCTGATGATGATGTATCGAAACGCGTAATGACAAAATAAAAATAGTGCGAGCAAGACATTTCAAAAAAATTTAATGTATGCCAACGTATGATCGCTTTCCATAAAAATTTAAGGCTTTATGAACCAAGTGATAAGTCCTTAGGTTAGTTTCAGATTAAGTAGTTTGTAAGCTTAGGAGCTGATAACCACAGTAGTTGGGTCCCCGCTCACTTACCAAAAGTTCCGCACCCAAGGACTGAAAAATTGCACAGGTCATCCCAAAATTCAAGAAGAGAATAGCAGTTACCCGAAAAATTACTGGTCTATATCACTGATGTTGGTTTGCAACAGGAATTTCGAACGTACACTTTCCTCAAGCATTATGGACTACCAGGAAGGGAACGACCTGCTGATCTATAGACAACAAGATTTCAGAAAGTATCATTCCTGTGAAAGACACGAAGCGATTTTACTTCATTTACACGATGAATGAGTCAAACCTAAATACCAAGGAATAACATTTAAGAAAAACTTAACTTGGAAAGAACACATAGACATATTGTAGGGTGTGAGTACGAAGTCTTTCACGGCGACACTTCTGTATAGAACTTTCTCGGACTTCTTGCCGCGTCAATTCTTGATACAATTTCAAGCTTTCGAAGATGTCCTCCATCTTCTCCGTCAGGAGCCGCTGACTGACAGTGCTGGTACTGTGGTGGCCTTAAATAGCCCATGGACGGCTTATGCTTGGTCGGCTTCTGACTGGTCGACCACTACGTAATGCTTTCACAGTTGCTGTCTACGTCACCATCCCTACCGTAGTATCGTTGCTCGAAATGTATCTACTGCATTTCTGTATCGAGCGCTCGTTTCCATGTACCGCTAAAATTATACCCGCTATCACGGTTGAAGTTGTATCACGCATTCTAATTTCTACAGCCTCTTTGATTACAGAGTCCCAGTATGTGGAGGCGCGGGACAAAAAATTTTGTTTCGTCGAACAAAATTATATGTTTGTTTGTGAGGCTGTGCTCAGCAACCACCGATTTCCCCGGTTCTCACTTTTTAATTTTGTCTCAGGCCTCCACATACTGGGACCTCTGTAATCGAAGAGGTTGTAGAAATAAGAATGTGTGATAACAACTTCAACCGTCATAGCGGATTTAATCTTAGCGGTGCATGGAAACGAGGTCTCGATAAGGAAATGCAGCAGAGACATTTCGCGCAACGTCTTAGATACTACGGGAGGGGTGGCGCCACCAGCGCAGACGTAGACAGCACCTGTGACAGCATTACGTAGAGGTCGACCAATCAGAAGCCGACCATTCATAAGGCGTCCATGGACTATTAAAGGCCACCACAGTACCAGCACTGTCAGTTAGCGGCTCCTGGCGAAGAAGATGGAGGGTATCTTCGAAAGATTCAGATTTTATCAAGAATTGACGCGGCAAGAAGTCCGAGAAAGTTTTAGGCATATTGTAGGATAATCAAACTAAAGGCTACATTTCATAGCCAAAACAGAAGACGCAACAGTTATACTAATGAAACTGCCTACACTACACTTGTGCGTACTGTTTTGCAGTATTGCTGGCTTTTGCTGCCCATTGTTGGATCCGCTCCAAGCGTCATTTACTGAGAATATAGAGAAAATTAAGAGAAGGGTAGCTCGTTTTGTGTTATTGCAAGATAGGGAAGAGAGTGGCACACAAGTAATGCATAATTTGGTGTAGAAATCTTTGAAAGAAAGTCGTTACTCTTAGCAGCTAGATGTATTTGCGAAATATCTTTCTCCAACTTTCTCTTACGAATGCGAACATATTTTGGTAGCACTCACCTACTTACGGAGACATGATGATTTTAATAAAATAGGGGAAACGAGATCGAAACCGGAAAGTTTCAGGTATTCCTTTTGCCGCGAGCTTTTAGAGAATAGAACGGCAGAGAAATAACATGAAAGCGGTTCAATGAACTCTCGCCATGCTCTCAAATGTGATTAGCGGAGTATTTATGTAGACGTGGATGAATCGTCTCTCCGTTAGCAAATGAATCGGCGGTTTATTAGTATTACCTGAAGACCGCAGCCTTTGGGTTAATAAGAGAGAACAACCCTCATTTTACAAGTCGTCAATGGAATATTAGAAGTTCGATTGTGATTCGGAAGTTAAAAGAACATACTTAAAAGTTCAGTTTAGATGTAGCGGAATCAATAAATAAAGTACATCGCAGTCAATTGCTGATGTGCCCAGAGTAGCGAGAAAGACATGAAATTGGATATTGTGAACAGTTTGACGAAATTATTAGTGTTTTCAGAAGCGATAGCAAAACCCAACGGCTGAAAGATCACTCCCTTTATGTAGCCCGACAAATTCCGTGGTGTTCCAGATAAAACCAGTGGGTATTAATCTTGGTACATCCTCACCTCGCCCAGAAATAAAAACCAAAGGTTCGGTCGCATACTAGGGGAAAAATATTGCAGCTTTTACCAGTACAGAAAAGCTGCCATGTCGATATCTTTTTTGAGTCCTGCAGCGAGGTGTGGCCGGTGCGATTCGTCATAGTGGGAGGACAATTGGCACGGGCCATTAATGCCACGCCCAAATCGCGTTACACACATCAAAGGGTGGCGGCGAGGCGGGCCGAGCCTGCCGGAAGATCGAATCGGGTTGCCCTTTGATAATTAATAATGCGCGCCGGGGCCGGTAATCCTATCTTGACTGCCGCGGCTATTGGACGCGAAATATGAATACGGCAGGCCGCTCTTCTGCGTGACTGTTCTGGGGGTGTCCGAGGAAGGGAGAGATTAAAGGCGGCTGTGTTTAATTGAGGGTAACTGCGCGCCACCCCATACTGAATGGCAGCGGGGAGACCCGTTCTGGTGCGGTGTGTTGTCCAGCAACTGGAGCTCTGGAACTTTGAGCTCACTACCAGCGGAGCCACCGGAAAAAAATTTGCGAATGTCACATTTTATCGATTATCAGCTAGACTTACGCGAAATGTCTCTGCTGCATTTCTGTATCGAGACCTCGTTTCCATGCACCGCTAAGATTAAACCCGCTATGACGGTTGAAGTTGTTATCACACATTCTTATTTCTACAACCTCTTCGATTACAGAGGTCCCAGTATGTGGAGGCCTGAGACAAAATTAAAAAGTGAGAACCGGGGAAATCGGTGGTTGCTGAGCACAGCCTCACAAACAAACATATAATTTTGTGGAATCGGTCGCGAACTAAAACATACGTTACCGGTCGCGAACTATTATGCCAAACGTATCTCACTTCTTAGTTCGTTGGATTCATTTCCGAAAACCGACGGGCAATAGCGAGAGGGAGCGCAGCAGAATTAAAAATCACGTGTTTGCCTTCTGCTGATGAGAACGCTTTCGAGGTGAGCGTCTGCCTGCTAGATTACATCAGTGCTACAAAATTTCTGTTTTGAAGTATTCTGAACCCTGCAATATCTGACTAATAAATTCCATATAGAGATAACTCTACACTTAAACGCGAGAAATAATGCACAAACTGTTTCTTTTGGTTTGCGGAATATCGTTAGCGGCTCAAAAAGCAGGCGCATGAAGCAGCATGTGCAGACCACGCCGCTCAGCTGTTACTGGGAGCGGACGAACTAAAAGAACGAACTAGTTGGCGGCAGAGGCGAGTACTAAAGTGAGCGCTCTGGATCTTGTCATCAATCGCTTGAACCAGTTCTTCTGTAACCAAAACTACGCCCGCCATTGAACTGTAGGACCCATCTTCTCACCATCGAATCACTCATCGCATTTGGTCCGTAAACATCGTAAATTTGCCGATAAATTTCTTTCCTCGCATTCAGAAACCGAATCACCGACCTGATTTTACAGGCGGCGGATTTTCAATCAACGCCGACATTTCAAACAAGCACAACAAAGAGTACGTAACTGACAGCGATCTCCAAATGGTGCACGTTCTTCTCCTTGATATACATCGTCTACAGCGCGTGTGCGAAACTGCAATCGTAGCGCTGGAGCGGAGATAACTTCAAACGGAACTTACTTTCTGGACGCGCCTCGTAATTTCTCATCAGTGTTTTATTATTTGTGTGTGTGTGTGTGTGTGTGTGTGTGTGTGTGTGTGTGTACGCCATTTCTCCAGTATTACTTTTCCAAAATTAATGACTGAGGTGGTATTATTTTCAAGGTTTCGTTCTCCACTCATGACGAAAAATACACAGATAATTTAAAGTTTATGTTTTCACAAAAGAAACTTTAATTTGAAAAAATTTGTACTGTTCGTTGGATATAAGTTGATACCCGGCGAACAGTCGCAAATGAGAAATGTATTTATGGTTGCTCACATCAGCCACCGTGCGGAGTAAGTTAATTAGAAATTTTAACGCTAAACAGGGATTACTTAATGGTGCAAGATTAGTGGAGTCTCCGGCGAGTACATCATCACTGCTAAATTCATTGACTGCGATAATACTGTGCTAATACCCCGCATTAACCTCACACCTTCTGATCCAGCCTTGCCTTTCCAAATGATAAGAACACACTTCCCAATAAAAGTAGCATTCGCTATTACCATAATAAAGCACAAGATCAGACGTTTCAAAGGGCAGGATTATTATTTACCAGAACCTGCTTTCTCGCAAGCACAGTTATACGCGGCTTTTTCACGAATACGCTCATTCACATATATTTAGGTTTGTGCTAAAGAGACATTATAACTACTAACATTGTTTTCAAATAAGTTTCGTAAAATAAATAAGGTTTCAAAACATAAGATAAACTTGAAAATTCTAATATCTCATTATTTTGTTTCACAATTAATCATATTGTATTTAATATACCTATTGTCTTAGAATGAGACTAATATTTGTTACTTCTATTCAAAGTTTTTTTGTATTTCATACACATACACACACACACGCACACACACACACACACACATATATATATATATGTTTCCTTGCAAAGCAAGTTGTGAATTCACTTTACTGTTCTCTGGATGCTCATCGGCCGCTCATCATCACGAAAACGGCACAGCAAAGAGCAAGTGATATCAAAAAGGCAGAGTATGTCATGCATAACTGAGAACTGAAAACGTAGCCATCAGTGTTTTACTTCACAATAATGTATCTGACATTCAACATTGTTTGGTATGATGGTGAGTACCAACAGATCATTAATAGACATTATCACCACAATGTTGTTGTCGTTGTTGTTGCTGTTGTTGCTGTGGTCTTCATTTCGGAGACTGGTTTGATGCTGCTCTCCACCCTACTCTATCCTGAGCAGGCCTCTTCATCTCCTCATGAGAAACCCAAGTCAATTTGAATCTGCTTGCTGTATTCGTCTCTTGATCTCCCTTGCGATTTTCAAACCACCCGCTTCCCTCCAAAGTTAAATTCACAATTCCTTAATGTCTAAAAATGTGTCCTCCCAATCGATTCCGTTTTATAGTCAAGCTAAGCCAAAAATTCCTTTTCTCCCCAAATCTATTCAGTACCTCCTGATTAGTTATGCGATCTATCTTGAGTATTTTTCTATAGCACCACATTTCAAAAGCCTCTTCATGTCTGAAATATCTATCGTCCTTGTTTCACTCCCGTACAAGGCAACACTACACACAAATGCTTTCACATAATACTTCTTTATAGTTAACATATGATGTTAGTAAATTCCTCTTTTTCCAAAATGCTTTACTTCCGATTGTCATTCTGCATTTAATATCATCTGTACTGCGACCGTCGTAGGTTATTTTACCGCCTAAGAAATAAAACTCAACTACCACCTTCATTGTTTTGTTTCCTAATCTAATTCCTTCAACGTCGTCTGGTTTTCTTAGACTGCATTCCATTACCCTTGTTTGGTCTTGTTGATACTCATCTTACACGCTCCATACAACACACTGTCCAATCCATTCAAATGCTCTTCGAAGTTCATTGCTATCTCTGACAGAATTACAATGCCATGAGCAAATCTCAATGTTTTTATTTCTTCATCCTGATCTTTAGTCGATTCTCCAAATTTTTTCTTGCTTCCTTTCACAGTTTTCTCGTTGTACAAATATAATAACATTAGAGAAAGGCTACAAACGTGCCTTACTCCCTTCCCAACCGATGCTTCCGTTTCATGCCCTTCGACTCCAGTAACTGCGGTCTGGAATTTATAGAAGTTGTAAATAACGTTGCTTTTCCTGTATTTTACCCCTGCTGACTTCAGGATTTTAAAGAGTGTATTCCAATTAACACTGTCAAAAGCTAAATCTATAAAAGCTAGAAATGTAAGTTTCCTTAATCTATCTTCTAAGTCCTAAAGAGAGTATTTCCTCGTGTGTTTCTACATTTCTCCTGATTCCAAACTGATCTTCCCCGAGGAAATAATTCGTGTTAAAACTTTGCAACCATGACTTATTTTCACACCTGTATGAGCCTGATTTGTCTTGAATTGGGTTATTACTTTTATTTTCTTTGTGTATGAGGGTGTTTCACCTGTCTCATACATCTTACACAACAAGTGAAATAGTTTTTTCATGGCTGGCTCTCCCAGAGACTTCAAAGTTATCAGCTTCAGGGGCCTTATTCCGACTTAGGTCTATTAGGACTCTATCAAATTCATCTCTCAGTATAGTATATTGTATTCCATCTTCATCTGCTTCCTCTTCCCTTCCTAAAATATTGTCTGTAAGTTAATTTCCTTTGTAGAGTCCCTTTATGTACTCTTTCAATTTTTCAGCTTACCCTTCTTTGCTGAGAACTGGTTTTCCATTTCAGTTCTTGATATTCATAGAGCTTTTTTCTTATCTCCAAATGACTCTTTCACTTTCCTGTGGGCGGTATCTATTTTTCCCCTAGTTATACATTCTTTTACAGACCTGAATTTGCCTTCTAGCCACACATGTTTATCCATTTTGCACTTTCTGTCAATGTCATTTCGTAGTCGTCTGTACTCTATTTTACTTGCTTCGTTTACTGCATTTTTATATTTTCTCTTTTCATCAATTAAATATTAAATATAAAAAAGGTAATTATTAGAAAATAAAATACACCAACTAAAAGTGCAAATAGTTTCTCTCTTACTTAGCCCAAATTTGGTGACAAAGTGTTTGAACTCTCAATTACTTCTGCTTAGAAAATAATTCAAAATGAGGTTCACCATTTTTCTCGATGTCTTTTCAGTTTACTTTGAAGCATTTAGCAAGGTGTCTCTGGTTTATTTATTTATTTATTTATTACTGTGAGTAGAAGAAACACGATTGAAAACATAAACACGAGCAGAGAGAAGCACGAGAGACGTAATTATATTAGGCTGCACTGAGCCAGTTCGTTAGAAGGTAAAGCTGTATAGGATTGTCGGTTACAAGCCGAAGAAGGCTGGTTTATGTTCTGCTGCGTAATGGTAAATCTGTTTTAGCTTCTCACAAGGAAGTGATTATTGGCCGCTTGCTGTTCTGAGTCATGTAAATGGTTTACGTTAGTGGTTTCCAAACTATGGGTCGCGATTCACTAATGCGGTCGTAGGGTCTTCTCAGGTGAGTCGGTGGATGAGTACAGAATATATAACTATCTTGTTGTTGTTGTTGTTGTTGTGGTCTTCAGTCCGGAGACTGGTTTGATGCAGCTCTCCACGATAACCTATCCTGAGCAAGCCTCTTCATCTCCACATAAGAACGGCAACCTACATCTGTCTGAATCTGCTTACTGTATCCATCTCTTGGTCTTCCTCTGCGATTTTTACCCCACACACTTCCCTCCAACGCTAAATTCACAATTCCTTGATGTCTAAGAATGTGTCCTACCAATCGATCCCTTCTTTTAGTCAAGGTATGCCAGAAATTTCTTTTCTCCCCAATTCTGTTCATTACCTCCTCATTAGTTACGCGATCCACCCACCTAATCTTCAGCATTCTTCTGTAGCACCATATTTCAAAAGCCTCAATCCTATTCCTGTCCGCACTGTTTATCGTCCATGTCTCACTCCCATACAAGGCCACACTCCATACAAATGCCTTCAGAAAGGACTTCCTTAGGCTTAAATCAATATTCGATGTTAACAAATTTCTCTTTTTCAAGAACGCTTTTCTACCCATTGCCATTCTGCATTTTACATCATCTGTACTGCGACCATCATTTGTTATTTTACTGCCCAAGTAACAAAATTCATCTACATCCTTTATTGCTTCGTTATCCAATCTAATTCCTTCAGAATCACCTGATTTTCGTACACTGCACTCCATTACCCTAGTTTTACTCTTGTTAATCTTCATCTTATATTCACCTTTCAACACACTGTTCATTCCGTTTAACTGCTCTTCCAGGTCCTTTGCTGTCTCTGACAGAATTACTATGTCGTCGGCAAAACGCAAAGTTTTTAATTATTCACCCTGAACTTTAATTCCTTCTCCAAATTTCTCCTTGCTTTCCTTTATGGCTTGCTCAATGTACAAATTGAATAACATTGGAGAAAGGCTACAACCCTGTCTTACTCCCTTCCCAACCACTGTATCCCTTTCATGCCCTTCAACTCTGACAACCGCTGTCTGGTTTTTGTACAAGTTGTAAATAACTCTACGCTCCCTATATTTTACTCCTGCTTGCTTCAGAACTTGAAAGAGTTTATTCCAATCAACATTGTCAAAAGCCTTCTCCAAATCTACAAAAGCTAGAAATGTAGGTTTGCCTTTTCTTAATCTATCTTCTAGGATAAGACGTAAAGTGAGTATTGCCTCCCGTGTTCCTACATTTCTCCTGAACCCAAACTGATCTTCCCCGAGGTCGGCTTCTACCAGCTTTTCCATCCTCCTGTATATAATTCGTGTTAATATTTTGCAACCATGACTTATTAAACTAATGGTTCTGTAGTTTTCACACTTGTCTGCACCTGCTTTCTTTGGAATGGGGATTATAACATTTTTCTTAAAGTCTGAGGGTACTTCACTTGTCTCATACATCTTACACACCAGGTGAAACAATTTTGACATGGCTGGTTCTCCCAGAGACTTCAGTAGCTCTGAGGGAATATCATATACTCCAGGGGCCTTGTTTCGACTTAGGTCTTTCAGGGCTCTGTCAAATTCTTCTCTCAGTACAGTGTCTCCTATTTCATCTTCATCTACATCATCTTCCCTTCCTACAATATTGTCTCGAAGTTCATTTCCTTCATAGAGCCCCTCTATATAATCTTTCCACCTTTCAGCTTTCCCTTCTTTGCTGAGAAATGGTTTTCTATCTTACGGACTGAAAAAAGATAATTTATTTCAAGAAAAATCTTTTATAATCTGAAAAGTTTTATACAAAACTCGTTCTAAATAAGAAAGCAATGTGCTACTACTAGAGTAATGCAGTCGTAACACTCCTTCATAATGCGATATAGCAACGCCGCGTCATATTGCTAGTTGTCTAGTGTGTAAAAACCGTGGTTATAGTACAGGTTTGTTTTATTTTATACGAAGTTTCTATTTTGTATTTCATTCACTATGGGCTTGTTGACTGAGACTACATCGATCTGTGTCGAGTGGGGAGGGAGAGTTTCGAATGTTTACAACTACAGATTTGAAGACAGTAAATGATATCCACAGCTCCAGTTAGAAGACGTGCGCAGAAACGCATTCTCGAGGTGTGCGCAGAGCGAGTCCATTTCATTGTTTCTGAGGGTCGGCCGGCTCACTTGCACGTTGCCTGCTGGGCCCTACACTTCGTCTGTTAAGCCGGCGGTCAACTGCGCCCCGCGACTTGTAGACAGCATCCCCTCACCAACAAAGGAATGGACTCGCCTAGCGCACAAGTGGCCACGACTTCTTGCACGAGCTATACATGCATTTTCTAGTGTGAAAAAATAATAAAAAGAACATTAGATGGTAAACTATCGACGCCAAGAACTACAAGTTTCAATCCAGATGTAGAAAGTAACGCGGATTAGCCGCCGCGGCGGAATAGCAGTGCTTAATGGAGCACCTTGTTGCGGTCCTCGCGGTCGTTCGCCTCTGGGGCCGGCCGCGGTGGCCGAGGTGACTGAGGCGCTCCAGTCACGGTCAGCACGGCCACTACGGTCGGGGGTTCGAATCCCCCCTCGGGCATGGATATTTGTGCCGTCCTAGTTCGTAAGTAGTTCATAAGTAGTTTGTAAGTTTAGGGACTGATGACCCCGTAGTTAAGTCCCATAAGCTTAACAAACATTTGAACATTTTTTTCGCCTCTGGGTTTCGAGTCCCCTCTCGCGTATGGATGTTTGTATTGTCCTTAGTTAGTTTACCTTAGTTTAAGTAGTTTGTAAGCTGAGGAATAATAACCTAGAAGTTGAGTCCGATAGATTTACAAACATTTCAACATTTCTGAGCGGATTGTCCATGCGTACTGAGGCGCCGTTATGCGGTGCGCGCGGCCGTTCGCCGTCGAGGGTTTTGTAAGCTACGGACTAACAACCATGCAGATAGATTTGCAAACATTTGATTAAAAAAGTAACATTAACATTCTGCTTATTTGGCATATGATTATACATATCTGATACTACGATGACTGGTGCATTGAGGATGGTCATTGTGTGATCGATATCGACCTGCAAAAACATTAATAGAAAACGACCAATACTGCACACTATAGTTATTATATTAACGCGAAGATTAAATAGCACCACAAATCTCAGTGATTTTCACAGAAAATTTTATTTGAGTCCTCATTTGGTGTACTTAAGGGGAGGGTTGAACTTCCGGGCGTAAGATCATCCCCACCCTCGGAAATGTGAAATTATTGAAATGTTTTTCATACACTCCTGCACACAATTATCGTAATACTTTGAGTAGAAAAGAGGGATTTATAACACCTCGACTTCGGATGTAGAAAACATGCTACTACAATGTTCCAACGACAGACTGTTTCCGAACGAATCTCAGCACAAAAGAGACTCGCCTACCACTATCGTTCGTTGTGATTGGTAAAGAGATTTTATTATGTGTGTTTAGTTTTCGTTTAGCAATATTTGTCAATTTATCATCAGTGGTTTATTAAATACAATGTTTACGAACAGAGTCTCAGCATGTTACCATATTACGATACCCTTAAATGAACGAAAATGAATACAGAAACAATGCGCATTATAGCGGTGGTAGACACATCGTCAGAGCATATGCTAACCTATAGATCATTTGGCGAATCGAGATAATCCGCCTAAACAATGCCCGCAGAAGCGTGGCGGATGGTCTGATCTCGTGTTCATCGGGGGTGAACGAACGGGAGCTGAGCTGTCCCGACAGTAAGGCATTTAGCTTGCGTAACACTTTGCAAATGTGGAACAAAAACGAGAGTAAATTCTGTTGTAATGGACACGATTATGTACTCATCGTTTCGAGCTCTCTGTGACACAAGTGCTTTAGTTGGATTTGGAGGGGGAAAATGGAACGAATAAATTAGTCACCAGTTATTTATTGGGCGAGCTCCTAATTTTTTTTCTAGCTGAGGTAGAACAATCATCCGTTTGAGGAATGAGATGAGATGCTGCTGTAACTACTACTATTGAAGCTAATAACTCTCATCGTGAGCTTCCACAATGTCATCTACCTCCCATATGATTTTTCACTTCTTTGAACGTGCTGACAACATTTCTACCACACATTCGGCGTTACTTCAGAGACTGCTTCAACCAAAAGTACTTCCACGTCATCCAGTTTACAAGTTTTGTTTCTTGCTTTGACATAATTCTTAATCTGTGACCAGACAATTTCGATGACGTTCAGTTCACATTGGTATGGTGGGGTTCTTGAAACTGATTTGTTTACTAAACTTGCAATAGCTTCTCAAAATACGCATTATACGCTGGTTTATTTTCCCCGACGTTAGCCAGCCATTTTCGCCTCAGCTTATTACTTAATGACAGATTTTTTTCATTATTGATATTGTGCCTGTTCTTTCGGACATTTGCGAAATAAAGCCCACCATTTTTTACATTAACGGACGTAATGTCAAAAGTTGCAAAATATGCCACCAACAGGCAACTGACAATTTCAATGCGGACGTATTAAACGTTGGATCCCTTGTATGACTCCAGTATATGCTACGAGCAAAGTTAAGAATATGGGTTGGAAGGGAAGCCTGCGTTGATAGACTAATTGCTTAAGCAGTCAGCGGCCCGAAGCGGGAATACCGGGTTTGAATACCGGTCCAGCACGAATTTTCAACATCGCCGTTGAATTTATTTCAGCGCCCCGAAACGGTCGAAATATTTCAGTATTTCGAAATCTTTTGAAACAAATGCCAGTCGGTGATATTCTGTTTACTGTAGCCTTTGTTCGGAATTTTTCCACTTTGCGGGGGTGGTATGGTGCATTATCGCGAACAATAATACGTTGATCCCGAAGGCATGGAAGATCTTGGGAAAACCAAGAATCTAAAAATGGCCTTCATTTTTTCGTGATAGACACTCACCTTTTTCGACTCGAAAGTCCGCAAACATATCGCTACGCTGCCAATACGCTGCGTTGTTATTTGTCTTTTTCCTCTCCAGACTGACGCTCCGTTTGCTCGAAACAACCCAGACAACCTTAGATCATGATAATGAATCCAGATTTTATTCCACGCATGGTCAGCATTTAATCAGGTCTCATACAAGCAGCAGCATATATTAAACACTGCCTTGACCAAGGCTTGATGGATCAGATGGAAAAAAATAGAAAATGCATCGTTCCTATCATCGAGGCGATGATTTGCTGTGGAGTCAGGAGATAGCATGAACGGGGCATAGCGACTTCCGGCCTAGTGAAGTTGACAAACAAGAAGACAAGAACATGGGTAACTTTAGCACCAGTCTAAAATATCGCGCAGAAGGTGACGAAAACCTACGTGCAAGATTGGAAAGAACTGGTAAATGTGACAAGTACAATACTAAATCAGATCATTAATTGCATCAATAACCAACCACTCGGAACTATTGTTTAGCGCATTAATGATAGCAAAGGTTTCACGGTTCTTAGGGATGAAACTGCTGACGTTGCTAAAATAAAGTTACACTCTCCTATATGTGCCCGTTTTTTCCACGGATCTCAGGATTCGTGAAGATTTCCTGCAATTTGTACCAGTATTTGATGTAACCCGTAAGGATTAGCTGGATCTATCAATGGAAACTTAGTAAAATCTGGTCTTTATGTGTGATTTCTATGAGGACAGGGCTATGACGGTGCTGCATCCAAATCGGGAAAAACGCGAGTGGCTTGTGCTTCCATAAAGCTGTATATACTCACCGTGCAACTCTTAATTTAAATTTGTTGGTCACCAAAAAATTCCATTGATCAGGAATACACTAAGAACAATGGAAAAGGTATGTAATTTCCTAAGGCCACCAAAGCATAGGAAAATATTAAATGATGCCCTTGGATCATTAACCGATGTTCGAGTCAATAGTTTACCACACTCACCAGATGATTGAGCTTCTTCGTGGTGGCCGAAGGCACTGAGGCGCTTCAGTCACGGTCTGCACGGCCACTACGGTCGGGGATTCGAATCCCCCTTCGCGCATGGATATTTGTGCCGTCCTTAGTCTTAGGTAGTTCATAAGTAGTTTGTAAGCTTAGGGGCTGATGACCCCATAGTTCAGTCCCATAAGTTCTACAAACATTTGAACATTTTGAGCTTCTTCGTTACGTATAAGTCTTCAAGGAAATATGTCGTTATATTGTTTCAGCTCTGGGAAGAATACAAGAATTTCACGACCAGACCACATCTGACGATGCCGTAATTCCTTTAGCAGCCATCACCAAGGAAGATTTGGTCGTCTTCTCGGTTATGCTCTCTGAACAGCATCCGCTGGGTGGGTTCATCTGTCGTAAACTTCAGCGCCAAGAGATAGACGTTGCTGAGTTAATCAACACTGCTAGGGATCTTAAAAGGGATTTGCTGAAAATACAGAAAATGTTGATGATCATTTCAGCCGGTTTTTCTTATAAGCCAAGAAATTATAAGCGGCTGATGGAGTTGATCAGTTAGCCAGACATTTCTTCAAATCAAGCACATCGTGCAAATCAGGATACCGATGATTATGTTACAGGTTACGACCAAGTATCTGTGTTCGTACCCTTTCTGATTCCTTATTAGTTCACTGCAGTATCGGGTTTTGGCAGCTTTAATTTACTTCTACCATGAAAATCTGAAGACGTAGGTAACATTGATGAAGTTAGGAAAATAAATTGACCTTATGCGTCAGACCCATCAGTCGCAGATTTAACAACCACAACCGCTGAGAGGATACTTTCATGAACGTCTAAGTCGACTGGAGCAGTTACCTCAAAATGCAGTAGAAGCTTTATTTCTCTGCGACCGTCAGAACTATCCTAATGTGTTGCGATTGCTACAGCTCTTGGGAACTCTACCAGTGACAACAACCAAAAATGTGCGCAGTTTCTCCACCCTGAAGAGAATCAAGACGTACCTAAGGAATACAACTAGCGATATGTTGACAATTCATCGAGAAGAGATACAGGAAATACGGGAGAGACAGGGTCACGAAAATGATACAGTATCTGGGAATCATTACAACAACGATGTTTATCGCTGCGGCGTGGTCTGCTTACGAAACTCCAATCGCCAACATTCACCCCGAATGCAAAGATATATTGTTGACTCCCCCTTAATAGGTAGAAAAGATCATCATAATAAAATACGAGAAATCAGAGCTCCAAAGGGAGGATTCAGATGTTCTTTCTTCCCGCGCGCTATTCGAGAATGGAATGGTAGATGAATAGTATAATGGTGGTTCCATGAACCCTCTGCCAGGCACTTAAATGTGATTCGCAGAGTATCCCATGTAGCTGCAGATGTCCAAACTATGATAAGTGATGTGACTAAACGAACGGACCGCCATCTTCCTTTTGTTGAATTTTAGTGAAATAAAGTGTATGTCCTTGCCACGATAGTAGAAGTTTATATGCCATCTAGCTCTGCCGTTGATAAGAAAATCGAAGAAATTATTCAGACAGGAGATACGGTACGGCGAGAAGAACTTCACAGAGCCCAAAAGATATGCCAAGGGTAGATGATATTCCGTCATGAAGAAATTGTTTCCCCTGGTGTGCAAGAAGTATGAGACGGGAAACACCCTGCGACGTCAAGAAGAATATAGTAATTCCAGTCCTAAGAAAGCAAGTGCAGAGAAATGTGAAAATTACAGAACTATGAGTTTAATAAGAAATGGTTGCAAAATACTGACATGGCTTATTTACAGACGAATGGAAAAGGAAGGAAGATTCGTGTTCAACGCCCAATCGACACGAATGGAAAAGCTGGTGGTGTCCGACATTGGATATGATGAGGGGAAATCCAGAAAAACGCGAGACAATAGTCACATTACGACTTAAAAGATGAGTTGAGCGAAAGCTACGTTTTTATCATTTGTTGGTCTGGAGAAAGCTTTTGACAATGTTGACTGGTATACTCTCTTTCCTGTAGGTACCAAGGGTAATATATAGGGATCAATGGATATATTCAACTTGTACAAAGATCAGGCAGCAGTTATTAGAGTTCAAGGGCATAAAAGGGTTGCAGTTGTTGGGAAGGGTTTAGCCTTTCCAAAAGGTTCTTCAATCTATACAATGAGAAATCTGGAAGGAATGCAAGGAGACATTTGGAGAAGGAGTTAACGTTCAAGGAGAAGAAATAAAAACTTAGTAATCCTGTCAGAGACAGCAAATGACGTGGAAGAGCAATTAAACGGATTGGACAGTGTCTTGAGACAAATGTATAAGATGAACATTAACAAGAGCAACACAAGGATAATGGTATGTGGTGTCAGAAAATCGGGCGTTTCTGAAGGTAATGTGACAATAAAAGTAGTACATTCGTTTTGTTATTTGTGTAGCAAAATAACTACTGACGGTTGAAATAAAGAAGATATAAAATGCAGAATGGCTATGCAAAGCGTTTCTGAAGAACAGAAATTTGTTGACATCCAATATTAGTTTAAATGTTAAGATGTCCTTTATGAAAGCATTTGTCTGGAGTGAAGCATTTTGTGGGAGTGAAACGTGGACGAAAAGGATTTTAGACAAAAAGATGACAGAAGTTTCTGAAATGTGAAGCTGCAGAGAAATGATGAAGATTAAATTGAGAGATCACGTAACTGAGGTGCTCAACATAATTTGGGAGAAAAGCAGGTTACGGCATATCCTAAGAGAAGGAATAGGTTGGTAGGACATCAAGGAATCGTCAATTGAGCATTAGAAGAAAGTTTTTTGGGTAAAAATCGTAGAGGGAGACCTAGGGATGAATACAGTTATTGGATTCAAAATGATGTGGGTTGCCGTTATATCCGCAAATGAAGAGACTTGTACAGGACAGCGTAGCGTTGAGAGCTACATCAAAAAGTCTGAGGACAGAAGACCGTAATAACAGCACATTAAAACAAATGCGTTGTTGACTGCGGTGAGTTCCTTTAGAGAAAGTTCACTGACTTAGTTCTTCCATAAGGGAAATACCCATTTTCCACAGAGTTGTGATGTTCAGTAAAAAGAGTTCAATCAGAGCTTGCACTGATACATTGAACTGCCGTTAATTCGTGTCACTGTTTGAGAGTTGAACGATAAGGAATTAATGTGCATGTCGTACGATGATCCCTCTGTCAGGCTTTTATATATGAATAGCAGAGTACAAATGTAGATGTTCCAGAGCTATGTAACAGGTTGGGTGATAGGGTTGTCATGTGAAACGGTGAGAGAAGGGAGAATGTGATGCCGGTACGTAATCTGCTGTGAAATGGAAATTAGGCAGCCCTCTGGCGTTGTAATTACTGCTTATCGACGCAACCCATAACTTTATAGCATACTTCCCCGGATTTGCGGGATATATTGGCGAAATGTACACTTAAAAAGACAGGTTATCAGTTCTTCATTCACTGTAATATTTTCTTGTGGATATTACAAATCATACATAGTGATTAACCACTCATAAAATTATTCTTATAGGACTGATGCGAGTGTGTGTATTAATCCAGCGAATAAAAGTTATAGGCTAAGAATCTAAAAGCAGATATGTGAGAGAATTGTCATATTAGACATGTGAAAATGGAAGTACGCTATCTAAATTTACAAAAACCTGTGAAGAAATTAAAACGTACATATGAATTCATGAAGTGAAAATTCTAGCTACAAACTGACATTTGAATTGCTCGACAAAAAAAGTAAATATGCCATTAACACATGCGAAAATCTCCTTTGTATATAATGACAAAGACTGTTTAGTTTGCAGTATAGTAAGGAAAGTTACGAAAAAGTGACAGGAAGGGTCAGGGATAATAAAGTGTGTGGCAACTTTATGAATGTGTAACGTTACGTCGAAAATCTTTAGACATTTGCTACTTTGTAAATCATGTCTTTAATGGAATTGTATGCATGTAATATAAAAAATTTGTTTCGTCTGCCTTGTGTAAATTCGAAACAAAAAGTTTGGTTATTCAAGGAAGACGAGTTCTGCCTAATTTTGATGAGCGAAGACAGTACTTATGAGGCAATAAATGTGATCATTGATGGAGTTAAAGAATTTAGAAGCAAACCTGACGAACTCCCACTAGAGAAGTTATAAAATGACAGTGAAATTTACATGCTCAAAAAATTTGGCTCCATTATCTGAAAGCCGCAGTTCAGTGAAAGAAACCTTTGCGAAAACAAAACACTGAATTACGACTAAATCCATTTTAAGCTATGAAAAGAACTGTGAATGGCTCTCCATTAGCCACCACGACAAAAGGCAGCTTTGATGCAGGCGAATATAAAGAAGAACTAATTAATGGAAAAACCGTTTAACAATGACAGAAAAGGAAATGAACAGCAAGAAATGTTCGCCCACCAGATACAGCAACATAATTCTTCTCAACACATGAAACCACTGGCGGTCAATTGCTGCTAAGTTAATGTACAAAAGTCACAAGAAGTATGCAGTCCAAGGAAATGTACTACCAGGTCCACCATTAACCGCAGTATTAAAAAGACAATCTAGAGATCTTAAAATTGATTCGTACATCTTTCATCTAGGGAGGTAAAATTGATGTAGCGTAAAACTAAGGTAGTAAGGCGTTAAATACCTTAACACCACTATCAACAATAATCGAACTGCAGCACATAAATGTAGCTTTACTTGTGGCACACCACGCATATCATCATGAAAACTGGTCTTTTTTAAATGAATAAACGAGGGGAACAAATAGGAAAAAAGCTAAAATGGAGAAATCTTTCCAAAATAACCGTATCGTAAGAGCCACTGGGAACAGAGATTGATACACTCTTCATAAAGGACGTGGGCAGAACATTACTTGCAATCATCTTTCGAAAGAGAAAACCGAAGCCTCTAATTCCACATTATTGCAACGACTCAGTTAAAATGAGCATATGATGCCACGGAAAAAATACTACAACAATACTGGAAACTAATTACAAAGATGGCAAGAGCGCAAGAATCAGCGATTAAGTAGGAAAATGAGTATGCAGCAATTAAATATACAAAATCAAAGAGACATGAGCTCTGAGAAGTCCACAAGACCAGTAGCACTAATTACAGGGAGTGATTTTTTAAATTTTGTTTTTAATTTTTTTAAATTTTTAAATATATATTTATCTGTTTTTTTTTTTTTTTGTGTGTGTGGCAAAGCATACCAAAAGACAGATTCCGAGGATTATGAACGAACAAGCTGCAAACTCAGTCCCTGAGAACAACTGCAGACTCCTCAGGAGCACTCAGTCAATGCCGGATAATGTACAGCTTCAGCTTTTCAAACACTAGCCAGCTTTACAACTTGAACGTGAATACAATGTAAAAGACATTTCACACACACACACACACACACACATATATATATATATATATATATATATATATATATATATATATACGAGACAACAACAAGAATACAACACGGTGCAAGTTGAATCGCCGAACTAGCTTGGTTCGTAACCTCGTTATGTCATTTTTACGAAGTACGTCGCCATATCCTGATTTTGCCTATAACTTTTTCATGTTTGTCTTTCACTTAATGCAATCGCCGCTAACATCATGTTTGTAGGTGACACGACACAATGGCATTGAAAAGGGATGGTACAAGAGCTCTTGGATGTTGAGGATATTAGGCGAATAGTCAGGGCAGTCCATACCCCAGTTTCAAATCCCTTCGAGCACTTATGGAAAGTGTTGGGGAGACACTCTGCAGCTCGTCCATATATACAAACGACTATTCACAAGTTATCAACCGCGTGTTGGGGGATTGGAACACACCATTTATCAACCGCGTGATGGCGGATTGGAACACACTGTTACCTCACCTCCTTACCATACTTGTTTAGGAATACTGACAGCCGTGACGATCGCCACATTTTACCCGTCTATAATAACCACGCTTTCGACGGGAAGTTAAACCTTATTCTTCCTTTCTTCTTTCGTTACAACCTACAAGTATTTGACACGGGATTACAATTATTCGCTTTCTGTTCGGTATAGTTACCTTTGAATGAAAATGTTATTTCTTTTACTCTCGTTACATACTTCTCTTAGTTAACTCGCTTGTATTGCTGTGGATCGTTCTGTATGAGATCTAAAATCAATCGATCTAAGTTACTCGGGCGTGACATTTCAACGTTACTTCTACACAACTACGCCTCTTCATAAATCAGCTTTTCGCACTATTTTACAGAGTGTTTCGGGTCGAGTAGGACATGTTTTTCGAGTTGGGAGTGTAGATGAAATGCAATAACAAATTTCACTGGCGTGAAATTTTTACGGCCAACTTAATGTTTTCCTGTAGTTTTATGATATTTTGCCAATATATATATATATATATATATATATATATATATATATATATATATATATATATATGGACGATACGATTACGACTCTGCTATTGTGATTATTTGATATTTCAAAGGTCAACTTCGACAAAAATGCTCTCTATTTTATTTTTTAAGTTTTAAATCTTCGAAATATTATTTTAAAATCTTTTCAATATTTTAATTACCTTTCCTTTAAAATAATATTAACTGTCTTATCGTGGTTGTTTGGCCTCTTTTACTTACGTAAAATTAAGTGACAGTGTCAAATCGCAAATATCTCTGTAACGGTTCGAGTTAAGGACGAAACATTTGCAAAAGAAGGTTTTTGGTCGCTGGCGGACCACAATTACGTCTGTAAGCTTTGGTGCCGATCGGTTGAACGGTGTGGACTAAAATGTGGGATTAACAGAGACACAAACAGGCAGTGTCAAACCGCCATCATTTTTACAAATGATATGGAAAACACATAAGTGATCATAGTTGTGAGGAATTTTGTCCCCTACAAAGTCGATTATACCTTTTTTGTCTCAGATGAACGATTTAGCCAATATTTTCATTTCAATTATTTTCTGTAAAAAGGCGATCGAAAAGACTCCTGTTCCTACCGTAGCCTAAACTGGGCCAATATCTTATACATATGTTTCGGAGGGCACAACAACAATCAAGTGAACGAGTTTAATATGAACAACAATATCCTCTCCAAAGAAAACAAAAAGACACGATACAACTTATTCGAGCAATCACATACAGTTACTTTTATAATTGATTTAGCCCTAGGAAACTCAGATGTCTTGGATAATGCGCTATTCGATGCCCTTTATGTCTATGTATAACGTAGAAGGGCACAAATATATATATATATATATATATATATATATATATATATATATATATATATATATATATATCCATAGGCAACAGATACTATAATTTAGTGTGTACCATAATTTCTGAGACAACCCTTTATTTGTCACTACAATATTTTCATTCAGAATTTGCCGCTATTATAAACGAACAGTAATTAACCAATCATTTTCGCAGTATTAATGGAGTAAACATTTCGACATGCGTTGTTCAGATTCAACTCTTTTGACATCGCATAATTACATTGCCATACAAATAATTTTATAAAAATACTTTTGCCGGCCGCGGTGGCCGAGGTGACTGAGGCGCTCCAGTCACGGTCAGCACGGCCACTACGGTCGGGGGTTCGAATCCCCCCTCGGGCATGGATATTTGTGCCGTCCTAGTTCGTAAGTAGTTCATAAGTAGTTTGTAAGATTAGGGACTGATGACCCCGTAGTTAAGTCCCATTAAAAAAAAAAAAAAAAAAAAAAAAAATACTCTACCCTATCTTTAACTCTACTGTCTGACCGTTCTAATTAAAATTACTTTCGTTTACAGTTTACAAACACTGATAACAATTATATCATTGTTGGCTAGTTAATTGATGCAATTATTCGTATTACTACAAGAATATAATTACTACCATTTCCTGAAGTCATGTAATGCATCCCAAACAGTTTGACGTAAGCAGTTTGTGAGAAAACTATACGTCTTTTTTAATATTTAAAAATTTCAATTATGTAAAAGAACAAACACTGCAGTATTCATATTTTGCACATGTTTGATATATAATTTTTACAGTCTATGAATATTTGTAAAATTGTCTACAATCTATGGTGATTAATCTAATGAATATATCATTAGTGGAGGACGCTTAATTCAATTGTTGTTGTTGTGGTCTTCGGTCCGCAGACTGGTTTGATGTGACTCTCCACGCTACCCTGTCCTCTTCAAGTTTCTTCATGTGAGAATATGTTCGGCAACCTACATCCTTTTGTATCTGATTACCGTATTCGTCCCTGTCCCAGAATGTGTCCCACCAATCTATCCCGTGTCTTAGTCAGAATATGCCAGAAACTCCTTTTCTCGCCAATTCGGTTAAGCAACTCCTCATTAGTTACGTGATCTGACCATTTAATTTTTATGATTCATCTGTAGCACCACATTTCAATAGCTCCTATCATCTTTCTGTCTGAACGCCTTATCGTCCACGTTTAACTCCCATATTATGCTACACTCCAGAAAATGCTTTCAGAAAGGTCTTGCTTAAAGTAGAAATTAATATCGGATGTTAACAAATATCACTTCTTCAGAAACGCTTTTCTTCCCATAGCCATTCTACATTTTGTATCTGCTGTACTTCGGCCATCAGAAGTTATCTTGCTACCGGAGTAACAAAAATCATCTATTTCTTTTACCTTCTAATCCTTTTACCTTCTAATCTAATTCCTTCAGCATTGCCTAACTTTCTGACGCTAAATTTCATTATCCTTGTTTTACTCTTGTTGATGTTCATCTTATACTCTCTTTTCAAACACTCTCTATTACATTCTATTGCTCTTCCAGATCCTTTGCGGTCTTTGACAGAATTACTATGTCATCGGCAAACCGCAAGTTTTTTTATTTCTTCTCCATGAACTTTAATTCCCTCTCTAAATTTCTCCTTGCATCCCTTCACTGCTTGCTCAATGTACAGATTGAACAACTTTGGGAAAAGGCTACAACCCTGCCTTACTTCCTTCCCAACCTCTGCGACCCTTTCGTGCCCTTCGACTCTATTAACCACATTCTGGTTTTTGTATCAGTTAAATATAACTCTTCGCTCCCTACATATTTCCCTGTTTCCTTTAGAATTTGAAATAGTTTATTCCAGTCTACACTGTCAGAATCTTTATCCAAATCTACAAATGCTAAAAACGTAGGTTTCCCTTTCCTTAGGCTTTGTTGTAAGATAAGTCGTAATGTATTGCCTCCCATGTTCGTAAATTTGTCCTAAATCCAAACTGATCTTCCCCATGGTTGGATTCCATAAGTTTTTCCATTCGCCAATAAATAATTTGTGTTACTATTTTACAACAATAACTTATTAAACTTCCGTAATTTTCACATTTGTCTGAACTTGATTTCTTTGGAATTGTAATTACTATAATCTTCTTGAAGTCGGAGGGTATTTCCCCTGTCTCATACATCTTACATACCAGGTGGGACAATGTTTTCATGACTGGCTCTCCTAAGATATGAGCAGTTCAGACGGAATATCATCTATTGCAGGGGCCTTGTTTCGACTCAAACCTTTCATTGCTCTGTCAAATTCTTCTCGCAGTATCGTATCTCCTATCTCCTCTTCATCCACTTCATCTTCCATTCTAGCCACTCCTACTTAGCCATTTTGCACTTCCTCTCAATCTCATTTCTTAGTCGTCTGTACTCCATTTTGCCTCTATCATTTACGGCAGTTTTATATTTTCCCTTTTTATCGATTAAATTTAGTGTGATATCGAAGGATTTTTTATGGCTTGCCTTTCTACCTATTGTGTCCTCTGCTACCTTCACTATTTCATCTCTCAATGCTACCCATAACTCTTCTATTGCTTTATTTCCCCCCGTTTCTGTCAATTGTTGCCTAAAGCTCCCTCTAGAAAACTCTAGAACTTCATGTTCCTTCAATTTATCCAGGTCCCATCTCCTTATTTTTGTACATTTCTGCAGTTTTTCCAGTTCAGCCTACACCACATGACCAATAAGACACCTCCAGAGTCTATATCCTCCCCTGGGTATGTCTTACAGTTTAAAACCTGGTTCCGAAATCTATGTCATACCATTATAAAATCTATATGGTATCTACCTGTGTCTCCTGATTTCCTCCACGTATACAGCCTTCTTTCGTGATTCTTAAACCAGGTGTTTGTTATAACTAAATTATGTTCAGTGCGAAATTCTACCAGGCTGCTTCCTCTATTACTTCTTTTTCCCAGTCCATGTTCACGTACTATCTCCCCTTCCCTTCCTTTTTCTACTACCGAACACCAATCACCAATAACAATTAAGTTTTCCTCTCCCTTAATTTTCTGAATAATATGCTTTACCTCGTCATATATTTCTTGGATCTCCTCATTATCTGTAGAGCTAATTGGCATATAAACTGGTACTACTGCTGTCGGTGTTGGCTTCGTATCTATCTAAACTACGATAATGCGATCACTGCGCTGCTCATAGTAGTTTACCGGTATTCCTATTTTCTTATTCATTATAAGTCCTACTCCTGTAATACCCTCAACTGATTTTGTTCAATCAAATGTCTGTAGAGCTTATGGGACTTAACTACGGGGTCCTCAGTCCCTAAACTTACAAACTACTTATGAACTAGCTAATACTAAGGACGGCCCAAATATCCATGCCCGAGGGGGGGATTCGAACCCCCGACCGTTATGATCGTGCAGACCGTGACTGGAGCGCCTCAGTCCCCTCGGCCACCGCGGCCGGCAACTGATTTTGTATTTATAATCCTGTATTCACCTGACCAAAAATCCTGTTCTTCTTTCCAACAATCTTCACTAACTCCCACGATGTCTAACTTCAATCTATGCATTTCTCTTTTTGAATTTTGTAACCTCCCTTCCCGATTAAGGGGAAAAACGCCGTGAGCAACGCCACTTGACATCAAAACGTAAGGAAATTTTAATAATTGCTCCTACGGCCATATATCTTGAATAAGTTTACTGGCAGTATCAATTGCTGACGAAGTCATAGCTGACTTTCAGCAAAACAGTACTTTTCCAGTGGTGAATGTGGAGCATTAATTGTTGTTCTGAGAACTTAAGTCGTAGCTACCGGTGTTCCAGAAACTCTGTAGCATGTTCAGTGAAGCTAACTAATTTTCGTGTACGTCCCGAGTGTGCAGTAAATACAATATTACGAAGTAATTACAACTGAAATGATACCCAGTTCACCAGAACTGTCGGCTTTCTCGCAGAGCGTAGATAAATTCGGCGCAACAAAAGCTGAGCTCTGTCGAATATTTGTCAGCAGTAAAATGATGCTTAATAGGGAAAAAAAAAGGACCGAAAGAATTGATACACGCATATGTTCTTCCTTTTTTAGCAGGCGTATTGACGCAGGTATTACAGTAATTAAATTATGGCCACGTATTCGTTTAGAATACGAGGCGCCACTCACTCAGCGAAAGAGCCCTCTCTTTTTGTTTCCATTATTATCGGAAATAAGTGAAATGGCCCAGATCCTGTGATCTGAAAAGTAGCGATTGGCAATAACGTATATTTTTGTTTTCTTTCTTTTTGAGCGAAAAAAATGGAAATGGCGGGTTGATTGGAGGGGAGGAGTGGGGGAGGGGGGGGCAGGCGAATCTCGGGGAAAAAAGTTAATTAACGGACACAGGGAAAGCAACAAATCCGACATTGGCGTCGAAAGCAGCGCAGAGGTGCCTCGCCCGCTGGCTCCATCACTGGCCCTGCTACGTGCGGACGGTGGCGTGTTGTGTATTGACTGCGGACCGGCTGTGAAGATGAGCCATCAATTTCGCGAGCGAGCGAGCGCGAATATGAGGGGCGGTGAGGGTGGGAAGGGGGGGGGGGGGTGAAACAAGCGCTTATGTTCGCAGTATGCGCCCGCACACCTAGCCACATCACACTCAACGGCCGTAATTTGGAAAGCGGTGTTCACTGCTCGACGGACGATGAGTCGCGATGCATTACCTTTCCGGTACATATCTGCTTCGGCGGTATTCTAGCCATTTCAACTAAATACGCGTTTTTGAAACTGCTGTGGCTATCATGCATCAAGATGTTCTACAGCAGGAGTGATTGATCGCTCGTTCCCGAAATCCCGATCGTGCCCACCGAACACTGCAACTGGGTAGCTTATCAAGTAGTCAGACAGCGTTCTGTCAGTAGCTGACTCCAATCACTAGTACTCGGTGAAGTAGCTCCTCTGGCGGCCTCTCGAGACTGAGTTTACTCTTCGTCTACAGAAATATTCCTCAAACCAAAAGTACTCTGATGGCGGAGAATAACTGGACCACTATTAGTTATTTCCATCCCTGCTTCACTCCCTGTACAGATAAATAATATCTGGTCTCCAAATAATAGCAAAGAAATAATTGCATTGTAAACTTGTAATATCGCTGACATATCTTTCAAAATAGCTGTCAAGCATCGGAAACGTAAGATTATTTTCTAAATAAAAAAGAGCTATATAAGAGCTTTTTATATGTAAATAAGAACCTAGACATATAAGAAAAGCAGCGATCTTACAAGGGTAAAAAGAGCTACCAATGTATGTATGAAGTACAATTAAAGGTAAAGCAGTCAACAGTCCGAAGATTGGTTTGAACACCACAGTGCTTTACTAAGCATGGTCCTATTTGAAGGTGGTATGCCGTTGCCTTCCTCCGACCTTCGAACTGACTTATCCAGCCAGATATAAGGGGGACCTCTAATTTAACATGGGTTCCGAACCACGGTGATACTCGATATTTTTCATATGAGCAATACTGCCAGATGTGAAAGAAGTGAAAGTGACAGATAAAAATCCTAGGGCCTGGAGGGATTCGAACCTTTGAATTTGTAGTCTGGCACTCTACCACTGTGCAACCGAGACGAACGAAGTACAATTATCTTCTTAAATTAAATAGTACACCCACCTTTCCACCTTTGTATATTACAATACACTTGAAGATGGCATTCACGCCGAAACAGGCCTGTCGTATTAAATAATTTATTAAAAAGCAGCGTCTTTGGTATTAATAATTTACAATGTTTCTAAATGACATATACGACGCAGCGGACCCAGAAGATTATAAATAGATAAATGACTCTCTGTATGCCTCTGTATGAGATCCAATTCTTCATCTCTCTCTTATCCCTACACGAAAGTTTCTGGCTTAGTAATAATAATATGCTTTTCTGTTTTTAGGATCTAGCTGAGGAGCAAGACTCCAAAGTCATGGAACAAATTAGTAATACTTGTAATTTTACCACAAGAATGGTAATAGAAAAAAATTAGTTCTAAACACATGACAATCTTAAGCCTAAGTAAGAAGTCAGTAACGAAACAAATCAATTAGCTTATTTTTTTAATTTATCCAGGAGTGCATTTGTTTTTCTGCAACAAGCGTACGAATAAAGAAAAATAAGTGCATATTGCAGTTTTAAAAGTAAAACTACCAAGAAAGATGTCAAAGCGTATGAAAGAAATTTCGTGTTCTCGATCCGTTTCTAAAGGACAGGAAACGGCGCTGGAAACTGAATCTAGAGACGATAGAAACTTGAAATTTGTAGACATTGTTTATCTTACACTGTAGTCATCAGCGATTTTTCAATAGGGGATGAACGGTTTTTTTGAAAATACGTTGCTATTCAGGAAATTCTGAAGCAAGAAATACAAAACTTCTGATTTAGATTTTTGACTGGAATTTCAAAACACATGTGTCAATAGTTTTGGAAATTCAACCATTAAGAAGGGTGCAATAAGGGAAAACCTTTTAAGGGTACTACCAAGGTTCTTTTGGTGCTAGAAATGCAAAAATTTGGATTTGGAACCATGGTTTGAATTTTAAAAAATAGTGTTCGGGATGTTTTTATTTCTGCCACCAGTGGTGCATTAGGGGGTGGCAAGTTGCATCTAAATATTTGAATAGGAAAGAATTTTTAAAGCTAAATCTGTGAAAATTTATATTTGGAAATAGAAATAACCATCAAGTCTACGCGTGCGAAGCAGCGGGAATTAAACTAGTTTAACATAAAATTCTAAAGATCAGATTGTTGGGGGATATTAGATTAAAAACAATCCTTTATTTAAAGGGTAAAATGAGTCATAACTGGCGACCACAATGTTAAAAAATGTATAATGATCGTATTGTGACAACGTAAAGAATTCTGAACCTGATGGCGCACACATGTAGAAGTAACGGATGTGAGGAAAAAAAATTTTAGAACTGGTCGTTCAAAACAAAGTAATTTAGGTGCATGGAATTATGTAGCAATATAGAAATACAGCAATCTAAAAATAGGGGGAGTAGAAAAAACGGGTAGACAGCGAAGAGGGGGAGAGTGTTAAAAAGAAGTTTAGAAAAACAGACGTAAGGTATGACAAACTATGTGAGATAATTATAATTATTTAAAAGGGCTATGTGTTTCAGAACACATTGAGTCTATGTGGTGAATACCGGTATAAATTATGTACGATGTCAATTTTCTCCAAGTCGACGACCCGCAAATTTGGATACAGTAGCCGGCAGCGGTGGCCGCGGGGACTGAGGCGCTTCAGTCACAGTCTGTGTACGGCCACTACGGTCGGGGGTTCGAATCTCCCCTCGGGCATGGATATTTGTGTCGTCCTTAGTGTTAGCTAGTTCATAAGTAGATTGTACGTTTAGGGACTGATGACCCCGTAGTTAAGTCCCATAGACTTTCCAAATTTTGGATACACATTATTATAGTCATATAACATAACAGGAACAATTCATCTCAGACATTTACCGTAACCTAGTGTGGTATGAAGTTTTGCTAACTTTTTGGATGACTATAATGATTTGCTTTTTCTGTCCTTCCCATATTTTTCTAGTCAACACATTTAGGAGCGTTGTTCTTACAAGGTCCTCTCCTTCTTTCTAAACCAGTACGCAAAATGAATTGTCCGATCTCACCGACTCTAACATAATGTGAGTAACGTTTTTCATATTTTTCGGGATTTAGTTAGTGTTCATATTACCTTTTCATTATCCTTCCCTTCTGCACCTTTCCAGTTATTTGTCACCTCGAGTTGGAACTTTAACGTCCCAAAACCGGTAGTGGCTTGAATATTAAAATCTTTATATAACTGTAGTGGATATTATCACCCATAACAATGCGTCTCAGTCGCGGATGCCCTAATAACAAAATATTATGTCAAATAGGTAATAGTGCAGATGAATGGAGGAGTAATGGAACAAAAGAGAAAACTGACATACTATGGTGGAAGGCATCGTTAAGGAGGGAAGGAGGGTGACGTGAACAAACAGAGGAGAAAGAGAAAGGGGTGCAGTGTTCAGTGTTGCATTTACTAAATATGCAATTGTCCTACAGCCAATGGCTGAATTTCCTCTGGCCCTTTGGGTTCACGTGGTATATTTTCTGCGGGTAATAGAGGTAGACAAGTGAGCAGCCATCAGCTGCTGCAACAGACAGAGTATCGCCGCTTGTCCCCCAGGACAGGTCGAATTGCCTCGGCACGGTTCCACACGGCAAACAAAGTTAGGCGGCGACACCGCAAAGAAAAAGACGCGTGCTGTCAGGGGGGAGTTAGCAGACAGGACTAACTTCCAGCCAGACGGGCGAGAAACTTCGCCCTTGTCTTCAGAGCTCGGAATTTTTTCCCCTTGTCGTCAGCACTAAACCACTGAGGAGCTTGTTGAGTAAGCAGTCCCAGAGTTCCGAGAAGAACGCCACTTCTTATCCGGCAACTGAGTTCCGAATCAATTTCACAGCAGAGTCGCAATGCGGTACGTGAGAGAGAGTTAATTGTTTGAGGCGTCGGATTCTGACAGTGGAGGTAAAAATGGCGCACAGTAAGCGTTTACATTAATAAGTGGTGTGCTCAGTTTGGTCACCACATTTGTATGGACGGAGGGTGGGACTTTATAGTCAATCCGTTACTTTTTTGTAAAACAAATAGTGTGGAAAATGGATTTAATTTCATACATAACCTCCAGTTATCGTTAATCAACGACTCGAATACTTGGGTATAAAAAGATTTAATTTTACCCCCGAACAATTGTAGGACATCATTCTCATCAGTGTTGAAACCATTTACTCCAATAAATTGCTTCATGGACCCAAATAGGTGAAACTCATTTGGTACTAAGAACTGTAAAAGGGGACGGAAGTAATACATCTCAGCCGAGATCTTGGATTGTTAGGAATGTGCGTTGAGCGGTAAGCAAAATTGCATTGTCTTGCTAAAAGAGAACATCATTTCTGATCAAACCCGGACGTTTCATACGTAAACTTTAGTGCACATCACGCAGAACACGCCGGTAATACTGTTGATAGTCAAACCATGGGTAAAAATTCTATTATACCATAATAAAGGGTGAATCACCTAAAACTTCCACCTCAAATATTGCGGAAACGGAAAGTACGATTTATGTGCGGGTTTCACAGAATGGATTGGTAGTAAAGGACTCTTATTGTTAATCAATAAAGATTGCAAAAATACCTAGAAAGTGTATTTTTTATGCAAAAATACAGTTTTTTAAATGGAACAATGGTTGTTTCTATCATGCACTGGAATTTTTGACACCAGCTGTGTAAAAAGAATTTTGAATGACTTTTTATCAGGTTTAGTTTGGCAGGTACAACCATTCAAAATTTTGTGGGCGGAGGCTACGACAACGTAACTGACTGCCTGGTGTTCATAAGACAGTGGCCCGTGCCCCAGTGGATAGGCACTCGGCCAGTCAGCTACGCTATCGCAGCCTCCTCCATCGAAACTTTAAACGATTGTAGCTGCCAAACTGAACGTAATGAAAATGTCATTCAAAAGTCATTGTACACAGCTGGTGTCAAAATTTCCAGTGCATGATAGAAACAATCATTGTTCCATTTAAAAACTGTATTTTTGCATAAAAAATACACTTTCTAGGTATTTTTGCAATCTGTTTATTGGCTAACAATAAGAGTCATCGACTACCAATCCATTTTGTGAAACCGAAACATAAATCGCACTTTACGTTTTCGCAATATTTGCGATGCAAGTGTTACGTGATTCACCCTTTAATGTGGTATTCGCATAGAATTTTACCCATGTTGTGACTATGAACAGTGAGTACTACCGGCGTGTTCTGCGTGATGTGCACAAGAGTTTACGGAAGAAACTCCATTCTGTGAAAACACATAAATCGCATTTTCCGTTTCCGCAATATTTTCGGTGCAAGTGTTAGGTGATTCACCCTGTATACATGCCATAACTTTACCAGCAGAAATATCTCCAGAGATGCTAATTTCGTATGCTTTTTGGGAATTCGGCGTGAAATGGTGAACCCATGTTTCATCAAGTCATGACGCGAGTCGGAAAATTATGGTCTTCCCATTCATATGATTCTCAACAAATTTCAACTCATCAACATATATGGTCTTCCCATTCATATCATTCTCAACTAATTTCAACTCATCGGTGTCTCTCAAAAGCAGAAATAGGAACTTTATACGCCCTTGCAACTTCACAGCATGTTAAGCAACGATTGTCAGAAATCAGCTCCTCAACGTCCTGAATTTTGACAGAAATTATGACTACTGTGGTCTGTGATCCAACACGACAGGGATAATCAGTAACATATATCGATATCTTTGAAGGAATTACACCATTCAAATATGTTACTTCGACTGACTGTCTCATCACCATAATAACCCTTAATGTAAATTCCAACAGGTTTCACTAAAAACGTCATCACAATACGCAGTTACAAGTAGACGATCACACTAGTCCGCAATCTTGAATAACGGTATATCCTGAACCGCAGGATATGAGTGCCGTCCACAAGTAACAGGACTCTAGGGCTAGTATGTAATCCACACGAAACATCCAGCCTAGCCATACCTTTAAACCTGGAATGAAAGAAAGTCCCTCTTTGACTTGATCGAACCTAGTATTCATCATTTCCGTTTACTTAGTAAACCAATACGATGTTGTTATTATTTAAGTGTTACTGCCCCGCATAAAGTGCGCGTCTACCGCGCGCTGTGCCATCACTTCTGCTGCGGTGCAGTGGCCGAGTGCTCTAAGGTGCCTTGCTGCGGAACGCGCAGTTCCTCGACTATCATTTGATTCCTCCCTCTGACTTGGATGTGTGTTGTCCATTACACGAGTTAACTAGCGTAAGGCCGTGTTTATAGTCCGCGGCGGAGGAATCGCCGCGGTTTGTCAGTGCGCTGTTCCTCATAAGGCAGCGTGGGCCCTTTTTATAGGCGTGGCGGAGCTCAAAGTCTCTGCGGCTGAAACACCTGCTGTGTGAATGACGAGCGGAGCCTCCGCAAAATCACAGCGGTTGCTCCGCCGCTGAGGCACCGCTGTCTATAAACTCAGCCTAAGTACTTTGTAAGCCTAGGGACTGATAATCGCAGCAGTTCTTTTAAATTTACAAACATCTGAACATTTTCTATCACTTCTCCGTGGAGTGCGCAGACGATAGTCCTCTAAGTCGACTGGTGTTTCCTTTGTTTCGCCATCCATTGTCCGAATTAGGTGGTGGTGGTTCCACTTATGATATAACCCAGGCTCCTACAACAAGCACAACTTTAAACCTTTGCAACACTTCAAATTATTTTTTCTCCATTATTGTTTCGTCCCACCATATCGTTGCACAGTGGGTTGGACTCCCCAAAACTTGGCCAAAACTGCAAGAAGAGTATAATTCACACAAAACTTATTACACGGGGTTTTTGAAGCCGCTGATTACGAATTTGTTGGTAAAAATTATCTAACAAAATGACGGAGCTAAAATAGCAACATTACCCATGAAAATCCATAATAATTTATTAATAATAGCGTATATGTAGTATTTAGACACTAATAATTAATACACTGCCAACTGATATCTGTTTTATAACAAAATAACAAACTATTTGTCGAAAATATATTGGGAAAAATTCTTCGATGCCACGCACATAGTAATTCAATAATATAATGAAACAATCTCCAAAGTCGGTGACTGAACACAAATAAATGTAATAGTATAATCAACGATAGAGGTAATAAGTGTAGCTACTAAATACAATCGTTCTTAACATTCAAAACTTGATATGATTGAAGCTGTTGGTCTGATGCATACAAAATAGTATGCTTGGTTTTATATCTAGCAATCAGTCAGTATAGCTCTCGAAGTTCTCAGACTCAGAGTCCATATCAGAATTTTCCGACGCAGCGGAGTGGCCGAGCGGATTGAGTCGCTATGCGCAAGACCGTTCCCTGCCGGCGGTTAGAATCTTCCTTCGGGCATGGATGTTTGTGTTATCTTTAGTATAAAGTAGTTTATAAGTAGTTTGTACGTTTAGGGACTGATGACCCCACAGTCAAGGCCCATAAGATTAAAAAACATTTTAACATTTGAATTCTGAATTTTCCATGGGCGATCGTGGTGTAATTGGAATTGTAGCGGACAGTAACAGCTTTATTGCCTCCTTTTCACATGTTTGTGTCAGTTTTCTAATACTGGATGTGTATGCATCCGAAGTCACCAGAAGCCTCTTTAAAACGTCTTCTATTGTTTTTAGACGATAAAATTTTCTGGATAAATCTTCACGATACCTTTTAATGTCTTTGTTCTTCGTTACCTGCCCTTCTTCGGATAACTAACCGATCGGCAACAGTGCATGGGCACTTGTAAATATTCATTATAGAAGTGAAATGGGAGTTCTTGGCAACTGATTCTTGTCAATTCCGTCAGATCATTAATGAATCTATAGTCTAGTATTTGAAATTCCGCGGTAAATTTAGGTATATGCTACTTTTGCTCTACTTGAATATGAAAGTTCGGCAAAGCACGGTCGTTTTCCACAGGCATCAGAAAAATATATAATGTAAATAGGATAACCATGAAATTTATACCGATTTTGTGTACCAACAGTTCATACTTACCTGTAGCAACCATTTCCATCTTGTAGAACTGAAATTCGTCACTTCACTATATAATATTCACTCACAAACTGAGAGTATATTTGCCTTGCTTTCACAGAGCCGTGTGTGCTCTCGGAGGTTACTTCGCCGCGGTGGAGTGGCCAAGCGCATTGACGCGCTATGCTACGATGCCCAAGACCGTTCCCCGTCGGGGGTTCGAATGCCCCTTCGGGCATGGATGTTTGTGTCGTCTTTAGTATAAACTAGTTCATAAGTAGTTTGTAAGAGACTGATCACCCCCCAGTTAAGTATCTAAAGCTTAATCCAACACTTGGACATTTTGAAGGTCACTTTCGAACAGACGTAACGCTCCTTCTGAAATGAGATGCACCAATCCTTCCCTCACGTAATACACACATCAAACTTCCGAGAATCGAAATTTCGGTTTTCGGGGTTTTGGCCACGTTTTGGGAATCAGCCCCACTGTGCTTCGGCATAGGAAGAGGGGGGAATGGGGGGGGGGGCGGTTGCCACCACGGCATTAACCCGCTCTTAAGTCAACAGAAACTAAACAAATAACCGATGAATGAAGATATATCATAAAATAAATTGGCACATTTTGAATTACTTTTCCCCCCTTTCGCGTGTTCACTCCTTTTCACATTCGAATTCAACCATACATACGACTAGTTACTGCAAACATGTTCGCAATGTAATAACTTAAATTACGTTTCCTTTTAGTTACATCCCTTCCACGGAGAGGACGTCTCGTTTAAACGCAGAGCCCTGCCTCGAGTCCTCTAAAAATCGCCCGAGTTCAAAGATGGTACTTTCCTTGAATTGCCGGTAGACGGCGTGGTACGAAGAGAGATGTATCGTTGGCGGGCAAGAAGAGTGATAGTCACCTAGCGGTCTAAGGCATCAAGGCATCAAGTCCCGTCGAAGGTTCGAGTCGTCCCTTGGGTATTGATGTACGTTCAAGGTTAAAATAAGTTCGATTATATCTCTAGAGGCCCATGACTTTAGTGGTTTGATCCCTTAGGTTTCCCAACTTCTGAACATTTTTCTGAGTGGTAGTCGTTGGTCTACCACTGAGCTGACAGGACCCGTGGCCGATCGTGTGTCCACAAGCGAGCAGGTGTGTGAAATAGCTTGGTGCCTTTAGGTTACCGGCGTGGCTTCTGTCCGTTGTCTTGGTGGTTGAGTACATTTGGTGTTTTGCGGAAGCAGTCTTTAATAGTGGTCTTTCGCAATTAGTACGACTTCGTGCGTTGGTGATGCAAGTGACGCCATTTCACTGAGCCTCTTACAGCTCCGGAAGACTTATTTCCATATTTCGGTAAACAAACAGTTTCCATTACTTACCACACAATACCTAATACCTTTTTTTTTTAAAAAAAAAAAGGTCGTCGAATTGTATTGATACGTGTATGATTTTACAGTATGCCTGTTACCACGGTATTCATTAGGCGCATGGGCGGAAAGTGGATACGTCGCGCGTGGAACATAAAACGCAAAACCTTAATTTTAATTGAAATTTTATTTTGATTTCTTGTCTATATTTTGTACAATGCAATGCAAGACGACTTTACGGACTGTACGCAGTGCGATGTTGCCTCAGCAAACTCGTAAAAGTTTGTGCAGTTTCACACAAACCCTCATGTCTGAAGACCACAATAATCTGGCTTAGCATCGGGTAACAGCTGTGAAATTCGGGTGAGAAATAGACGTTTTCTATTTCATTGGACTACACCCTTTCATCAGGAGAACATCTCTTTCCCGCCTGACTTCTGCAACAATCAACGGTCTGCAAAACCCGAGCAGAAGTGGACGTCCATAGAAATCCACCATAGTTATACGGATAAGAATACAAGTTCGTAGGCTTCAACAACCGATGTCATTTTGAATGAAGAACGGTATTACGCCTTGTCATGTTTAAAACAGCAAAGGAAATGCCGACGTTTCGGCCACTATGCTGTGGTTCTCTTCTGGGAGGTTAACTATTAACAAACCTGAAGAGAACCACTACTTAGTGGGAGAAACGTTGTTGGTTGCTTTGTTAAGTGTTTTCAAACTGACGCGGTCTTACAACAGGAGTTGTTTTATTCAAAAAGGGAAAAACAGTTTTTTTCGGCAGAATTTTTTTCTGAAAATTTGCTGATATGTTACTGCCTACTCCGCAAGGCCTTTTCGTGTAATACAAAATGCAGAATCTCAAGAATTAGACAAAATAATTATATGATCCAACTTTTATTACAAAATTCAGGTACCTTATCTGCATTTCTTCCAAGACAGAGTATAACCCAGCATCCAACATATGCGTAGACTTCACATTGCAATTTTGCTTCTGCAAACTCTTTAAATTTTTTCACTATTGTTTACTAAACTGCGACGAAGAACCAAATGAAATGCAGTATTTACGCGAGATAAATATTAATATAAAATCTTTAACATGCATTTGTACTGTTACAATCGTTGGTAAATACTTTAAAGTGGACGGAACGTTTTTGACGAATTCGAAACATTTAAACATTTCGACCGTTTCATGGTACTGAAATAAATCCAATAGTTAAGATGAATATTTGTGCTGGATCGGGATATGAACCCGAATATCTCGCTTTGGGTCAGCGGACGCCTTAACCAAATAGGCTATCCAGGCACGCTTTCCTTCCAACCCAAATTCTCACCGCACAATTGTAGTGCCCCCAGCCCATTTGATTCCACTTGCTCGCAGCCTATACTGGATTCCCGCAAGTGATCGAGCGTAATAATGCAACCGCATAGTGATTGTAAATTGCCTATTGGGGCAGATATACAATTATTTATATGGTGTCTGTTGTTTTCGGACATGTCCGAAAAGAGGAGCATCATTTCAAATCGTATTATGTCCAAAAAACTAAATTTTACAAGAGAAGCAAAACATTGATTACTTGTAACCTGAGGAACATTCTACAAATTTTAAAATTTTGCTGCAGTTTTATTTGAGGTGTACTTGTAGGTATGTGAAAAAGTAAAATTAATTTCCTTTTGCGTTCTTCAAATGTAAGGAAAATGTGTTGCATTGAATATGCTTTAATCCAATAATTTGTAAAGTATACAAATAAAGAACGATGGTAAATATATATAACTAAGCATTTATTTTTGTTTCATTGTGGAATAACATTAACTGCCTTAGTTAAGTTGATATGCATGTTTGGTTTTCTCGTTGAATTATCACCAACAGCAGTTTCTTCCTCCATAATAAAAAAAGTAGTCTCTTACACAAAATCCACAAGACAACTGATTATTAAATGCGTAGCATTGTTGAAACTAGCGCGCCAGCTGTCGGCACAGCCAGCAGAGCAAAGTGAGAATACTGCTTCATACTGGACACAAAATGATGTGAAACACACGCTACAGTGGACTGAAAACGATTTGAAACAACAGCTACTTTACAGACGTAATTTACGCTTTTAGTCAATCCTATTTGTTGCGTTCTGATTTGACAGCAAGAACGATCGCTAAGTGAACTATAGAGAAATGTATCAATTTTGCCCACAGGTGTGCTTAATAGATTCGAAACGATGCTCTTGTCGATATTAACGGCCGTAATTTTACGAATTCGAAATATTTAAACATTTCGACCGTTTCAGGGCATTGAAATAAATATAATGAAGAAGAAAATTTGGACTGGACCGGGATTCGAACCCGGATTTCCCGCTTTGGGCCAGCGGTCGACTTAACCCTATGAGACCCATGAATAAACATATGAAGAAAACTACAACAATTTCTTCCAAAATCTACTTTCACTGTCTCAAAAAGAAATAATATAGGTACTGGTGGAATTAAAGTTGTGAGGCGGCATCGTGAGTCGTGTCGGGCTAGCACAGTCGGTAGTGCGCTTGCCCGCGAAAGGAAAAGGTCCCAGGTTCTTGAGTCCATGTTCCGGCACACAATTTTAATCTGCCAGGAAGTTTAATAAAATTGGTATCTCACAATAAAATATTGTACGTGGTTTCATAGTGAAACCACTGGGCATATTACGACAGTTTTCAGTGGGACTTGATTTGTTAGAAGGGACAATCCTGTGAAAGTTGCTTCATTTCACGGTACTGTATTTGTTTCACCCATTAAGTATGCTCTTTTAGCTGTGTATTGTCATCACACGCATCACATCTTCGTCATTGTTGATACTACTAACGAGAAGAGACACTTTCAGCTCACTCTCTCATTAGCAACCTTTTCAAATTCAACTACATACTCATCAGGTGAAAGAAGTCGAAGTTGTCCATCAATTTCGTCTCATTCACTTCCAATATCCGAAGCAGCTGACTCAGTATCACTTGGAATTTCAGCAAGTATACATCAGCATATTTGTGCTAAAGTCACAAGATCCGAACTGCTGCTTTACTCTTGATGGTGGTATATTATCCATGACGTGACGCTGTAAAGAATAAAATAAAATGCAACCTGTAGGTTTGCCGTTATTGAAGGTCGTTATATCCCAGTACAAAGGTTCAAATGTCAGTAAATCTATCGGACCAAATTCCGTGGTCATCAGTGCGTAGCTTACAAACTACTTAAACCTAGGTAAACTAACCTACGGACAAACACACACACCCATGCCCCAGGGAGGACTCGAACCTCCACGGCGAGCAACCGCGCGCTCCGCAGCTTGGTGCTTTAGACCGCTCGGCTACTCCCTCGCGCTATGTCCCAGTAGTTTCATTTTGTAACCACTTATATTTTCGTAAAGAAACTAAACTTCACATTACATTTGTCTGTGAAAACATCTTCCAAATTTCATAACATGTTTTATAAGAATAACGCAATACCTGAAATACCAATTATCTGCTCTATAGAAGTCACAAACTAAATTTATTTGTCTGGGTCGAAGGCACTTGTACTCGTCGCAGCGCTACACAAAATTGGCTTTTACCCAGTAATAATGACTTCGCTACGGTAACAAGTATGTGGCGCTGACGCTAGATGTCACCAGTAATCAATTTGTGGTGGTGGTTTCAAGAAGGAACCCTTGGACCAGAAAAGCACGCAAAGTAAAACTGTGGCTTCAGGCTGAAACCACTGAGTCGGAAAGGGTCAACAGGCTATTCAGGAACGAGCAAGTGGAATCTAATCGGCAGGAGGGGGGGGGCTCTACAAATGTAGTGTGCTAGAAGATGAGAAATCTGATGTGGAAGCGTGCCTGAATAGCCTAATTGACATATGCCTCCAATGCGACACGCTCGACACGGACGAACATCGGTCTGCGGCACAGCGCTGGGAGTGTGGAATCTGGCACGGAAGATCATAGCGTTCATGATACGCACCGTACAGTCAGAAATCTCAACGGACATAGTATTTTTCCCAGATAAAACATATTTCCCTACGTCAAAAGACGAATGCGGTGGCGTGGGTAACGGGCATGACGGTACATTACATATATCATTATGCAAACACGAACAACTGGACTATTGGCAATATTTACGGGATGGACACATGAAGCTACGACGACTTGGTAAATACAAGGACAGTTATGCAAATTTTTGGAGGTAGTGTTTGCTGACCCGCCACCTGGCTGGGGTGTACTGGGTACGGAGAAGATGATAGTGATAGTTTAAAGAAGATACCGACCAATTGAACGGATCAGACTTAATAAGTTCGAGAAGATCACCCGGGAACACCGACCGGATGGTGCACGCTAGCAGAGGAGGTCTCAAGTTAGTTTACGTTACATACCTTTAAGTTCAAAATGCTACGAATGATGCAGCATGCCGGATGTGGCATCATTTATACAGTTATTTTCCTGCTATGGCGAGGCACATTATGTTTTACTTGACAAATTTCTTCCAGATAGGGCACTGGACTTCATTTGATTTCATGATTATAATAAAGGCTTCAGTTTGTAAATGAAAATGGATCCTTTATATAACCCTGTCTTTCCTGAAAAAAAAAAAAAAAAAAAAAAAAAAAAAAAAAAAAAAAAAAGAAAAAGAAAAAGAAAAACAAAAACATTGATTAAGGCGACCGCTGGCCCAAAGCGGAAAATCCTGGTTTGAATCCCAGTCAAGCTCTAATTTTCATCTTTGCTATTGGATTTAGTTCCAAGCCCTTAAACGGTCGAATTGTTAAAAATTTTGAATTCGTAAAATTACGGCCGTTAATGTCAACAAATGGTGTCTGTTCTTTCGGACATGTTCGAAAAGAACAGACACCATTAAAAGTAATTGGAAGGTTTTTTCTTAGTACCGTCGAGCAGTGGGACGATAACCGTAACGCAGTCTGCACGAAAATGCAGAGAGCACGTCTGTAACAGCGGGATGATTAATTATCATGGTTCAGTCACTTCAGCTCGGGAAGATGCGAATTCTGAGAACTCATTAAGTAGACGAAGTTCTTTGTAAAAATTAAAAAAAAGGAAGTGGTAGCAATTCGCAAACGTTTAACGAGCTTCCCTAGAAAAGACGGCACGTCACACGTCAGTCCTCCATTAGCGTTATGGAATAACATTTCGCCGGTGTTTTTATTTGCCCAGAGGAATACACGCCCCTCCTGCGACCCGCGCAAAATGTCAGGGGAGTGGTTGCGCGGCGGCGCCGGCGGTGCAGGCAACCCGCGACGCACAATGGGCGCTCTTTGCGGCGAGCAGTCCGTTTCAAATGTCAGGAGCAGCCGCCGGGCGTGAAACACTCCGTCCCGACCGCTCGACGCCGGGGTGGCTTCGGCTCCCACCACCGTCCCTTCTCTACAAGTTGCCCCACAGTCCGCATGCTGAAGAATTCTTAGCCGTTAGATTGTAATGACCCAATCAGTAAGAGTTGCTGCTGAGCATTTTATCTCTAAAACGGGATGTTCGATCTCTTTGCAGTGCCGTATGATTGTTAGCTGCGCGAACCGTTCGATTGTTCGCCTGCTTGGGTTACTTCCCTTTAAGTGTATACGGAATGAGTTTGTCGATGAAACATTCGATTTCGGTAAATGAGTTCCAGTGCCAAAAATACCGGTAGTGGATAACAGACCTTCATGGTCTTACTAGACAGTGCAAATTTACGTGTTCGTGTGGAGCTTTGAATTCAGATGTGATGTTAGAGGGCTATTGTCTATAACCTCTCTGATGGCTGAGTTAGACAGCAGATTCTACAAATGCCAGATCCGTCTTTCCATCAAGTAGAACAGATTTTGGAACATCTTGATAGACACAGAGCCTTGCCCGGTAAGGAAATTAAGTCGTGTCCAAAACGTTTCTCACAGCACAAAAGGCAGAACTGTCCGTCCCGGTCAGCGGTATGCTATGCATGCGGCAAGAAAGGTCATATACAACCAGTTGCTAACATAAAAATAATAATAATAATAATAATAAATATCACGGAATTTGCCTTCCCAGACCATACAGAGTCAAGGCAACGCTTATTCAATAAATGCAGTACTTTCAAAACCCCTGGCTGCCCCTAGTAACATCAAGGACACCGAAGTAGCAGAAGTTGTACGCCAGGCCAGAAAAATGTCAGTTTGCGATTGAATGACATTTCTGTAAAATTTCAACTAGACACAGGTGCTTCGGTCACATTGCTCTATCGCAAAACTTATGAAGTGTTCCGATCACCGCGCCTTTCTCGCGCTAAAACAAGGTTAACAGCATACAAAGACAATGATATTCCTGTACTAGGACAGTGTTCACTACCTGCAAAAACCGCTCGCAAATCCGCACACTGAAATTTCAAGTGCTTCAGTCTTAAGAGGAAGAGAATATTTTTGTTTAGATTGTTTTGATCTTTTTCGTTTTATTGAGCAAGACAGTGTTTTAGTTGTAAACACTTTTGATGATAAAGACAGTGTAGACAGGTTGCTGAAAGACTTTCCGGGTTTATTTTCTACAGGACTAGGAAGAGCTAAGGATTTTGCTGCTCTCATTACTCTAAAGGAAAATGTCACACCCAAATTTTACAAGGCTCGTGATGTACCGCTTGCTTTACGCGACAAAGTAGCAGAAGAACTTCTTACATAGCAAGAGAATGATTTAATTGAACCAATACAAGCTATCCAGTGGGCGAGTCCGCTTGTTATTTTGCCGAAACCGTCAAGTAGCATCCGCATTTGTGTTTATTTCAAGGCCACCGTATATCCACAAACAGTTGTACATCCTTGCCAGAGACCTGAAGATTTAATATACATATTGGGTGCAATAAAATATTTCTCAAAAATACATTTAAGCAATGCCTACCTTCAGCTGCCACTCGACGAAGAATCACAGAAAATTTGTCTTGTCAATACTCATCTGGGCTTATTTAAATATTTGCGTCTCCCGTTTGGCAGTGCGTCGACGCCCGCAATTTTTCAAGGATATTTCGAACAGCTTACAGGTCAGGTGCCTTGTTGTTCAAACTGCTTGGACGACATAGTTATGTCAGGCCCTACCCCAGAAGAAAACATTGTTAATGTGAGAAAATTGTTTCAAGTTTTCTCAGATGCACGCCCAAGTGTCCCTTAGAGATGACTTCTTCAAACCGGAACTGCAGTATCTAGGACACATGATAAACAGTGTGCACCCCATGCAATCAGACTTGCCTACCATTCGAGACCTGTCAGCACCAAAAGATGTGAAAGAATTACATTCCGTCTTAGGAAAGTGAACTTACTATATTAGGTTTATTCCCAACTTGCAGCCGCTTTGCATCGGCTACGCCGTAAAATGTTCGTTTTGTTTGGAAAGAAGAGTGACAACGCGGATTTCAACAGTTAAAAGATGCATTGCTCAGTGATCGATGTTCGGTGTATTTCGATTCCGGAAAACCAGGCCTTTTGCAAGTTGACGCGTCATCGTATGGTCTAGGTGCGGTGCTGTCGCATAGACATTGGGATACGGACAGTCCGATAGCGTTTTCTTTAAACTTTTGCCAAACAGACAGTACCGTTATTCTCAAATTGAGAAGGAAGCTTTAGCAATAGTGTAAGGTGCCACGAAATTCCATAGGAAACAATTTTACGTAGTAACTGACCACAAGCACTTGCACTTATTGTTTCATCCAACCGAGCCGATTCCTACTCGCACGGCACACAAATTGCAACGCTGTTCTTATCACAGAATCAGTACGAGATTGAGCACAGACCCACAATTTGCCATGGAAATGCCGACGAACTTTCCCGTCTTTCGACTGGCGCTGATACAGACTTTGACGCTTCTGAGACATTTTGTTGTCAGATAGATGCACACGAAGATAATCTGTTGCTATTCTTTTCGTTAGACAATAGGAAAATTGGTCGGGCCACGGAAACAGACCCCGGTGTACGAACTTTGCTGCGCTACATTCGCACAGAATGGCCTCGCTCACATCGTGACATTAAAAATTAGGTGCTGCGTCACTACTTTGCTAGAAGAAATTAAGTTTAAGTCCATAGATGTGTCATTATAGTTTCAAATGACAGTGGATAATCGCGTGATCTCGTGATGTTTGCAAGAAATAAGTATTGAACTTACTTCACCAAGAACATTGGGGAATGGTTCGCACTAAGCAATTGGCACGGCGACACTGTACTTGGCAGGGTATGGACGCCCATATAGAACAGATGACGTTACAGTGTTCAGTCTGCGCTAAAAACCAGTCCACCCCACCCCAGAAATTTTTTGTGTGGGCCAAAGAAGGTCCACTATGGCAACGAGTGCATATTGACTACGCTGGGCTCTTCTGAAATACTGAAGTGGCATATTGTGGTTGATGGTTTTAGTGGTTGCCCAATTCAATTGTCAATGTCTTCTACGACTTCTAGTAGCGTTATTATGGCAATATCTTCAGTTTTTTGTTAGGAAGGTCTCCCGGAACTGATAGACTCTGACAATGGCCCTCAGTTCACATCGCACGAATTTCGCTCCTTTTGTGCACGCAGTGGAATTAAGCATCTCACCACTGCATCGCTTCACTCGCAGTCAAACAGCGCTGCGGAACACTTCTCCGGGCATTTAAGCAGCAGATGTCCAAACTCCGTTCGGCGCACTCACGGGAGGCAGCTTTGCAACTGTTCCTCGCCTCCTACCGCTCGCATCCCCGAGAAAGGTCATCGCCAGCCGAACTTCCACCCGGCCACCGCACCCTGTTTTGTTTGCTCCACCCACCGCGCCGCCCCGAGCAACAGCCGACGACACACAAGTATCGCTTCGCTCCTCGTAAGCCAGCCTTATACAGAGTTTTTAGCGGTCGCAGACGATGGGAGTGGGGTAGTATCCTCAAATATTTCGGTTCTTCCATGTTTGAAATTTCAGAACATGATGGAGTTGTACGCAGGCACCCAAACCAAATTCGCCCTTATTGTGAACCTCGTGATGCTTCTGCGTTTCTCTCAGCAGCTGCCCCAGCAGCATATCTCCACGGTACCACGGCTCGACTTCATGCAGGTGGAGCCCTCACCGCCTGCGACACCCTTCGACATCCCCATGGACCTGGACCAGCCCGCCACGCAGTATCCGACGCCGACGTCGACACCGACGTCATCGTCTACGTTATCATCTGCGCCCCAGGCCATGGACATGGGCCCTTCGGAGGTTTTGTCGGAGGATTTCCCCGTGGGAGCTCAGGCCGGATTGTAGGCCCCGGCGTCCTCCGCAACTGCAGACTCCGGTCCATCACTGTCCATGAGCCTGACTCCTCCCCCGTTGTCGAGCTCCATTACACAACAATGGTTCGGCGCTTTGGGAGATGTTGTGGCGTAATTTAGGAGACAATCTGAATAGCTCCCTTAGACTGTTCGCGGATGATGCTATCGTTTATCGGTTAGTGAAGTCAATTGAGGATCAAAAGCAACTGCAAAGCGATTTAGACAAAATTTCTGCATGGTGCGAAAATGGCAATTGACACTAAATAAAAAAAAAGTGTGAAGTAATACACATGACCACTAAAAGAAATCCGCTGAACTTCAATTACGCGATAAATCAGTCAAACCTTAAGGTCGTAGATTCTACAAAATACCTAGGAGTTACAATTACGAACAACTTTGTCTGGAGAGAACACATAGAAAATATTGTGGGGAAGGCGAACCAAAGGTTACGTTTCATCGGCAGAACGCTTCGAAGATGCACCAGCTCCAGCAAAGAGACTGCCTACATCACACACAATTGTGCGTCCTCTCCTGGAGTATTGTTGCCCTTTGTGGGACCCTCACCAGGTGGGACTGACGGAAGACATTGAGAAGGTTCAGAGAAGGGCAGCTCGTTTTATCACGTTACGGGGGGGAAAGCGTCACGGAAATGTTGCAAGAATTGGGACGGAAATCATTAAAAGAAAGACTTTATTCATTGCGGCGTGATCTGTTTGCGAAGTTTCAATCACCGACTTTTAGTTCTGAATGTGAAAATATTTTGCTAGCACCCACCTACTTAGGGAGACATGACCATCCCAATAAAATAAATCAGATCGAAACGGAACGATTTAGGTGTTCTTTCTTCCCGCGCACTGTTAGAGAATGGAACGGTAGAGATAAGTTTTGATAGTGGTTAATAAACCCTCTGCCAGGCACTTTAATGTGATTTGCAGAGTATCTACGTAGATGTAGATGTAGATGTGAATGTCAGCGCCACACGCCAGACGCACGAAAACGATCGTGAAGAAGGCAGCAGCCAATCATACTGCGGCACCACGCCTCCTGGAGGGAGCAACCAAGAAGTGCGTCCTCCACAAGCAGCTTTATCTAGGCCGACTTGCGCGTGAAGGGCACTCAGAACTAGGCAGCTACCGGGATTCAGCGCAGCCAGAATCGTGCAAGAAGACGGCTCTGCGAGAACAGACATACTCTCTCAAAGATGAGTGTTTTGTATACCTTAGTAAATAAATTATTACTAACTTAATAAGCTGTTTCAGCTATCCATGCATTCTGAGAAGATCCTTTCCCAATGGATAGGCCAAGGAGGACAATACAGCTGTAAGTATATTGGTTTATGAACATTGCAGCTTGAACTACACTGAGAATTTCGCTCCCTAAAATATATTAAGCGTTAGTACGTGACATTAACCTGCGAGACAAAAGTTACATTTTAGTTTAGAGAAATTAGTTATCAATGACGTTAATTAGGCATAATTTAATGACGTCACATTAGTATATTTTCAGTCAACAGTGCCAACAACCGTTGGCTTAAAGAGAGCAGAAATATATGCTTCTCCAACACATGTCACAGTACTTAGATTAAGTGGTAGAAAGAAAGAGGAAGTGAATAATCTGACCACTTCACTAGAACCCCGTGTTTAGATTGAATATTTACTTTCGGATTCAAGGTGACTAATAACAAAAGCCAGTCTGAATACATTTTCAAGCGGTGACGTGAGTAGGTGACTTATCACGTGCGTTTTGCCAAACGTAGCGTAGGCTTATGGGCTCGATTGCATGGTAAAACTTGTGCTCAACGTTTATTTGACTTATAGAAATTTTTTCAGCAATCAGTTGTAAGTATTAATTTATTCACAGATCTAGATGTCGACCACTGTGTGGTAATTATCATGCTTCACGTTAAGTTTCTTGAAAAAGCACGTCTTGATGAAGTCCATGTGCTGATAGCAAACAGCGAGTTTAACAGGATTATTTTTGTATTTGTAATATGTAGCACTCGCCAGTTAGGTACTAATTTTATCAGGCTTCATTCCATGATTGAATATGTGCTCAACAAATAAATTACGATTGATTGCTGAAAAAATTACTGCAAGACAAATGTAGGCTAATAAGTTGGTGCAGCAATTTGACTGTAAATTTAGAAGCATTCTCGATGATGAAATATGATCACGCGCCTATTCCACTTTGTGTTCTGTTTTATCGAAACCATGCATCTATGTAGGATTTGTGTGTTGTTCACTATTAAAATTAATTTGAGCAGAGGGATTTTCGCTGTTGATTGGAAACGTAATGATCCAATAAATTATCATTACTGTCATTTAACATCACTTTCCTGCAAAATAGGAGATTTTTTTTGTCTGTTTCCAGGGTAAGAAGAGCAGGTGGAGAAATCAGAGGAACGGCCTGACTCAGGGAAGCGTCCTCGCTCCAGCTCTGTATAATATATACACAAATGACCAACCAGTCCCAAACACCACGCGCCAATTTATGTATGCCGATGACACTGCAGTTGCAGCACAAGGTACGAATTTTCTGAATGTAGAGGAGAAATTATCCAGTACCTTGGAATCCCTCTCCCAGTATTATGAGACAAACCACGTACGGCCGAAGCCTTCCAAGACGCAGGTCTGTGCTTTCCATTTAAAGAACGCGGAGGCAAATAGGGAATTGAATGTTACAAGGAGAGGTGAAAGACTCGCGCATTGCCCGACGCCCAAATATCTCGGTGTCATACTGGACCGCACACTGACCTATAAAAAGCATTGCAATGCCACAAGGGAGAAAGTCTCAGCGAGAAACAACATCAACAGGAAATTAATAAACGGATCCTGGGGTGCAAACCCAAAAGTCCTGAGAGCCTCAGCCCTTGCGCTTAGTGTGTCAGCTGCGGAATACGCCGCTCCAGTATGGAGTTCGTCAACACACGCGAGAAAAGTTGACATCGCGGTGAATGAAATGGCACGGATTGTGACTGGGTGCCTGAAACCAACACCAGTACACAAGATGTAATTAATTATGGGGATCGCACCGCCCAATATACGACGTGACATTGCTGCCGAAGCTGAAAATACGAAGAAAGAAAAGGACATGCGTCACCCTCTATATGGACACCAGCCTGCTGACCGACGGCTTCGTTCGAGGAAGAGCTTCCTGTCACGTACCCGATCATTGGAAGGGTCGGCCGCAGAGAACCGTATTGCAAGGTGGGAAATGGATTTGAGAAGCCCCCATAAAGCAGCAAAAGAAGAACTGGCACGTGGTGGAGACCTACCATACACAGTCTGGAGAACCCTGAACCGTATGAGGGTAGAAGTGCCAAAGTTCAAGGCAAACATGCAGCGATGGGGCTTCCTAAAAGATAATGAGAACACTCTGTGTCTTTGTGGTGCTGTACAGGATCCTCAACACGTGCTTATACATCCATACTTAGAAAAGCCCTGTACAATGGAAGACTTATTGGAGGCTAACGACAAAGCCATATTGGCTTCTAATTTTTGGAAGTTAGAAGTCTAGTTCCGGACACGGAAAGTAAAGTAAGTAAGTATGTACATTTGCCTCGCATGTTACTGATATCTTGTTACTTGGTTTGACACCACCGAAATGGCATGGGAAAACAGAGATAAATTTTATTTTACATTACATTTAATTTTTTAAAGTTCATTATTATTGTTATTTTTTATTATTATTAGTTTTCATTATGGCCGAGTATTCCAAGAACGATTTCGTGCGGTTACAAGCGATAAAGGTCAAAAGTGACTCTCTTCAGTAGAAGACGGTGCTAAACGCGATGAATTTCCGTCAGAGACAGTCCTCTGCCCGCTACTGCTCCTAGATCTGCAACTATAGCTGCATGTTTACTCTTCGCATTTAAAGTGCCTGGCAGATGGTTTATTGAGCCGCTCTATGTTATTTCCAATTGCAGTTGCTCGTAGTTGTAATTTCTAGGTATTTATTTGAATGCACGGAGTTTACATTTGACTGAATTATCGTGTAACTGAAGTTTATCAGATTTATTTTAGTACTCATTAGGAGGACTTTACTCTTTTCACTATACAATTTAGGGTCAATTACCAATTTTTGCCTTATGCAGACAGCTAAATACTTTTGCAGCTGCTCTTTATATGGTGATTTTTACTAACCGATAAATGAGAGCAAAATGAAGAAGAGCCTGAGAGAGCTGCTCTGATTGTCTCCTCTAAATCATTTATAAGTTCAATGAACAGTAGTAAGGCGGTCAACCTTCCCGGATTCTGCGGGACAGTTCAGCATTTGGATTCTTTGTTCCGCGTTGGGGTAGTTAATGAATATGTCCCGCAACATGGCAAAAGCGTCCCTTATTCCAGTAATTTTAAAATTGTACGTCTACGAGCACAAGCCAAAACTATTTGTGTACGGCACGCTATGTCATACTGCTTGCAAGTCAACTTCACAATGTATGATCTAAGACTAAATGACAGTCTTCTTACAGTAAATACAAAAGGAAAAAAAGATACACATCATCTGAATGTTCCTAAATGACAGATTTGCTATAGTGCAAGTTGTTTTTATTTTAAGCTGGTACTGCATTTGATGATAGATTGACTTATTAAAAAATTCTGTATTTTGAATATTTCTCTGCCTTCTTAAGTACGAAAAGGAATATTTTTAGGATCCCAAGGTGGCTAACTTGATGTAGAATTATCACACTCTGAAAAAAACGTATTTAAAATCTGACATACACATACAATGTCAGGATTTATCTTACTTCCTTCAGGAATAAATAGGTGGTGAAAATCTGAAAATGCAACAACTAAAGTGAGTGAGTATTGCATGTAGTAAGGCATAATTAAACTCTGCGCTTCATCGAAAGAACATCTGACAGGATAGTTCAAATGATTTTAAAAAGTGGTTTTCGTCAAATTTAATTCGAGGTTTTTGCAAAACATAATTCTGTAGGCGAAGTAAGCTACTTATCAAAAGGTGTGGAGAACTATGCTCTAAGAGCTGAAACAAATAACAGTAGTACAGACAACGAAGATGATCGAAAAAAAACGTAACGGAGAAAGAATATGTAAAAATTGTGAGACTTTAAAATTCAAAATAGGATCATGACAAAATATTTATGAACTGAAAATAAAGATTTCAAATTAAGAATCAAATGTCACTCATGTCAGACATGTTACTTTAAAAGTAAATGAGTTGAGTTACGTGATCTTAGTCCTCCTTAACATCCTCGAATTGCTCCGCATTGCGTTTGGCAGAAGTTGACCGCCTTAAACAGTAGGAGCCCTGTAAAACTTCTCTGTCATACTCGTTAACTTTCCGACGTTTTGTGTCGTTTTTGACAGGAAACAGCGAAACCAATCGCATGTCTGTGGCTATATTCCATAAGCACGCAACTCTATTAGAAGCCACTTGTGTTGTGAGGTACATTGGCAAAAGCCTTGCCGAAATCTTAAATCATGGAATGTAGTTCAGATCCCTTGTTGATAGCACTTATCACATCCTGTGAGTAAAAGAGCTGGCTGCGCCTCACTAAAACTATATTCGATGGTCAAACACGTAAGAGAGATTACTGCTGTCACACGTGGTAGATCGCTTCACTAAATTTCGCGTCCAATGTATCCCAAATCTCTAGCATCTATTCTCCTTGTTTACCGTATTTGCACAAGTAAAATATTGTCGCATTTCTGCCGCCACTGTCAAAGTTCGTTAAAATCCTCGGTAGAGCAGTGGTGTAAGGTGAAGGGTGTCAGCGATTTTGTTCGCTACACTAGAGTGTAATGTGCTTGTAGATTGTGTTAATCCCACAGGCGAGGAAAAAAAAAGACGTGAGAGGTTCCCAAAGTGTGGCAGTACCGCCGTTCATTTTAACTATCGTGCTTTCGACAGAATAAACGAATTAACGGCCCTACTTGCAGCGAACTGACGTCACAAAATTCAACTACCGAGGCGTGCGTAGCGAGGCAGCCCTTATTAACATGCAAATTCTTTCTCCCTGCCGCCACCGCGAAATGACCGATTAATATGGACCGCTACGAGGCGCGCGGAGTGATTCAGAGAGTCGAACGTACTGCTGATAACTCTCGCCAGTAGGAGGGGGTGCCCGACCTGAGCACTGCGCTGCCCTACCCCTTCCCACCCCTACACACACTCGCCCCGTGCCGGCTCAGTGAGGGGTAGCCGACCCGCTTAAGCCTGTTTCTGGAGTCATTTTTTCCCGCCGCGGGCGTCCGCACGCGTTATTCAAATGACATGCAAATGGCCGGTCGGGCTCCACCCCCTCGCACTTCCGCCCCCGAATCCCGCTACAGCTGACTCACTCGTTTGTTAAAATATCCCGGAAAGCTGTCAGAGGGATCACTGATGTATCAGAGTCGCCGGGGCTCAACTTTTACTACTGATCGGCCACCCCCAGTAATATCGCGACCGAAAAAGCAACACGAACACTGCGCGCTTTTATCTCTTTTGCTTACGCGAGGGAAACGGGCGCATTTGAGCAGACGGAGTAAGCCACCATGTCAAAAAGGTTTTATCTCACCGCCGTTTCCCCCCACTCTCCCCATCCTACCTCTAAATTTTTCCACCGTATTTTTATTGTACCTCTGGGAAATAATCGCACCTGAACCGCTGTAGGAGATCGGAGAAACCGTATACGTGAAAACGTGAGTGTTGTGGCCCATGTTGTCGCTGATGTTACTTTGACGTTGCAAGAACTGCAGTCATGCGATTTCCATTACTCATACGAAGCACCTGCTATACCACTCACGCAATTATCCTCGTGAAAGTTTTACTGTAAATGTGACTCGAGTTATGTGGCAAGGCATGGTATTTATGACGCTTATTAGACCAGTACTTTAAAAAATGCATTTTTCCAACCATCTGATATTTAATATATTTAAAACTTTACCAGTTTCGGTAATGAACCATCATCAGAAAAGTAAAAAAGACCGATTACGTTGGTACATTGTACCCCACCTTACCCATGTCAAGATTACCTGACATCGTCTGGTGTGGAGGCGATCAATTCGTTTTATAGTTTCCAAATGATAAGCCAAGATCGCAAACTATCAATTTATTAAGTGACGACCGGTTTCGGTGCACTATGTCACCATCATCTGGTCATATATATTATAATCTGCTCATCTTGTTAAAAAATTGGATATAAAATAAGAAGTGCAACGTTAACGTTGCACTTAGTCACTATATAAACAATACTTAAGTTACAAACATGACAGCTTACAAAATACTTGTCATGTTTGTAACTTAAGTATTTTTTTATATAGTGACTAAGTTCAATGTTGCACTTCTTATTTTATATCCCATTTTTCAACACGATGACTAGATTATATATATATATATATATATATATATATATATATATATATATATAACCAGATGATGGTGACATAGTGCACAAAAACCAGTCGTCACTTAATAAATTGATAGTTTGCGATCTTGGCTTATCATTTGGAAACTATATTACCCATGACAATCAATAAAAGATACTAAAATGCCACTTGGTATTAGGTCTTGATGATGAATAAATAAACTGATTGACATGAATAAGGAGGTACACAACGTACCAACGTGATCAGTCTGTTTAATTTACTTTTCTGACGATGGTCCATTAAAATTGCTACACCACGATGATGACGTACTACATACGCGAAATTTAACCGACAGGAAGAAGATGCTCTGATATGCCAATGATTAGCTTTTCAGAGCATTCACACAAGGTTGGCGCCGGTGGCAACACCTACAACGAGTTGACATGAGGAAAGTTTCCAATCCATTTCTCATACACAAACAGCAGTTGACCGGCGTTGCCTGGTGAAACACTTTTGTCATGCCTCGTGTAAGGCGGAGAAATGCGTACCATCATGTCAACAGATGGGAAAGTTTGAAAGACAACAACCATCTGCACGAACAGTTCGACGACGTTTGCAGCAGCATGGAGTATTAGATCCGAGGCAATGGTTGCAGATACCCTTCACGCTGCATCACAGACAGGAGCACCTACGATGGTGTCTGCAGCGACGAACCTGGGTACACGAATGGCAAAACGTCACGTTTTGGATGAATCCAGTTCTGTTTTCAGCATCATGATGGTCGCATCCGTGGTTGGCGACATCGCGGTTAACGACGTTGGAAGCGTGTATTCGTCATCGCCGTACTGGCGTATCACCCGGTTTTTAGTATGGGGGTGCTAATGGTTACACGTCTCGGTCAACCCATGGCTCTACTCTCCATTCGATCCCTCTGAAACCATACATTTCAGCAGGATAATGCACGACCGCATGTTGCAGGTCCTGCAGGGGCGTTTCTGGATACGGAAAATGTTCGACTGCTGTCCTGGCCAGCACATTCTCCAGATCTCTCACCAACTGAAAACGTCTGGTCAACGGTGGACGGCAAATGACTCGTAACAAAACGCCAGTCACTACTCCTGATAACTGTGGTACCGTGTTGAAGGTGCATAGGCATCTGTACCTGTACACGCCATCCAAGCTGTGTTTGACTGAATGCTGAGGCGTATCAAGGCCGTATTGGTTAATCTGGGTACTGATTTCTCAGGATCTACGCACCCAAATGTAATCACGAAAATGTAATCACATGTCAGTTCTAGTGTAATATATTTGTCCAATGAATATTCGTTTATCGTCTGCCATTCTTCTTGACGTAGCAATTTTAATAAGCAGCTGATGGTAGGCAATATGCATTTTTCGGATGTCACGACATATCTCAGTAAAAGTTTGAATACGAAGATAGTTCTGTTCGTCCAATGAAAGCACACCATCGCCTTGACATGAGATCGTAAGAAGCGATAGTCTTGTTAAATCAGTAAACGTGAATGACACCTGTCAGAAACCGTGACCACATTGGTATCGAAACAGGAGTGACATAAAAGAAAATCTAAAGTTTCACCGAAGGTTCACTGCAGAAGATTGCATTATAGTTCCAGCACATAATCATTGCACAAAATATAAATATAAAATATTGAGGTAGTAGGAGAGGTATTAGAGAACTGCTGATGTAACTGAATAGATGAAAGGCCCTAGAGAAAGGTCACTAGATAAACTGCAGCCTGGTGAATGTTGAAGGAAGTAACTACAGCTACAATTCCTCGTTTTATTCATTTAACCTGGCAAGATTAGCACCTTCAGGCCCTCACTTACTACTAACCAGGCGTTCTACATATTTTACAATTCCAATATTACAAGTAACAAAAGGATATACACACAGTTTATATTCGTATTTTAGTGTTATGCGCCGTCAGTGCTGGGGTCTGTTTGGAATCTTGACGAAGCACAGTTTGCTGAGGAGCTTTCTGCGGGGACACGGTTACAAGGGAAGTAACCACGTTTTCTTTTATTACGATTTAGATGTTTATTTTCTCGGGTTTTAAGATTCTTGTATAGCTTATCTGATGATGAGTGTTTGACCCTTGAAACGCGTCATACTTTAGTGTTTTTTACATGATCTCTGTGGTTGAGCCTACTTGGCAAAATAACAAAGAACTGTAGTTCAGTTTATATAAATAAAAACTTTGATCACAATACTTTATTCATCGGGCAACCATAGTCGAATTGATTCCTTTTTTTTTTTACTACACACCGCTGGGGATCAGCTAGTTTAAAGTCAATGTAACATATGGTTATGACCTGAATGAAGTCAGCACCTGATGATGCAAATTTAATTTGCGAAACCAGTCGTGAGTTATTAGTAAAGAATCTTTAACAGTTGCAGCGGTGTGCTGGCAAGAAAATGAATAAAAAATTTTCCCAAAGACTTTGCTTTTGAGAAAGACATTTACCAATTTTGTCTCACAGAGACGCAGATGTAGAGTGTAGCCGACTCCGTAATGCCCTTCACTAAATTCAGAAAAAAAAAATGTGAAAAAAAAACAGATGTGTAGTCTCGACATGGCACGTGCATACTGACGAAAGATTAGTTTGAAGGTACTGAGGATATGGTGTGGTTAACGGAAGTACAGCAGTGGGCAACCGAAGAGTATCTACCAACGCGGAGTCAATCTGACCCCCCTCTGTGGTTGTGGGTTAAAAAAAATGAATAAAAACAAAAAAAAAGTTATTGAGGGAATTGGTAATGTACCGGTGTTTATTTCAGGCATTATTTGGATACTTGTATCGAGTGATCTGTGATGTAGTCGCAACAGATAGGACACCTGGATATAGACGGGCATGCGCAGCCATTTTTGTTCCTTTTGTTCGAAGCGAAACTGTAGAATACGGCATTCAGTATGCTTTCAGTGTGGTGGACTGTGCAGCTCCCAATTGTTCAAATCGTTCAGAAACTGGCTTTCGTTTTTTTTCGTTTGCAATGGATCCCGTAAGGCTTAAAATATGGTTAATAAACTGTCGTCGTGAGAAGGTCTTAAAAACTATGCGAGTTGGGATAATTCATTGTAGTTATTCACAATTGCTACACGTTGTAGCTGACAGGTTTCGATACGTGTCCTTTTTAGCGAAGGTTCCGAAGCAACGAACTACTGTTACACTCTTTTATTTCTATGTACATAGGTGATAACAGTATCAACACTTACATAACAATACTAATTACTTTTAAATGATGGACACTGATTTTTACTAGTAATAATGACTCGTAACGATGTTTGAAGCTACTGCGATGTTAATTTGAGTTACAGCTATTGCGATGCTAATTTTAATTTCTGCTTCGGCGGAGTAATTTCTTAATGTTCGCAACAAAAAGTTCGTTTTTAACGCGGATAATTAATTTGCTAACTTGACAAGCGTACATACAAGAAGTTGGTAAACATGAAAAACTATTTTCTCTCATTGTAGCTGTTCGAGTTCTAAAAGAGCATTAAAACGTCGTTGCCATCATCAGCACTATGCCACCGAAATTGACCAATTTTATCACAGACAGAATTTTATTAAAGCCCTGAAAGCTATTTAAATTCCATTAGCTGAAAAGTGTTTTGAAACTATAACTTGTGAAAATGCTTTACCTTCGCCTTGGATGATAATCGATACGTTTGCTTGATTTTTGCACACAGAATGTATTAAACTAAAATAAAGAGCAAATTGGTAGTGCATCTGGTATCCCGTAAACCTGAGCTGTCGAATGCGTAAAAGTTGCTAATAATATACATCCAGGCGGGCAAATACCAGAAAACATATTTAACGATTTGTGAAACCATAGGTTTAAGAATCAAAAAAGAAGGTTGTATACGTGGAAGAGACCAGGAGACACCGGGAGATATCAGATAGATTTTATAATGGTAAGACATAGATTTCGGAACCAGGTTTTAAACTGTAAAACATACCCAGGGGCAGATATAGACTCTGACCATAACTTGTTGGTTATGAACTGTAGGCTGAAACTGAAGAAACTACAAAAAAGGTAGGAAAATAAGGAGATTGGACCTGGATAAATTGAAGAAACCTGAAGTTCTTAAGAATTTTAGAGAGAGCTTTAGGCAACAATTGACAGAAATAGGGGAAAATAAAACAGTAGACGAGGAATGGGTAGCATTGAGAGATGAAATAGTGAAGGCAGCGGAGGACAAAATAGGTAGAAAGGCAAGACCTGCAAAAAATCCTTGGATATCACAGGAGATACTAAATTTAATCGATGAAAGGAGAAAATATAAAAATGCAGTAAATGAAACAGGCAAAATGGAGTACAGACGACTAAGAAATGAGATTGACAGGAAGTGCAAAATGGCTAAGCAGGAGTGGCTAGAAGGAAAATGCAAGGATGTAGAAGAATGTATAAATAGGGGAAAATAGATACAGCCTACAGGAAAATAAAAGAAACATTTGGAAATAAGAAAAACAGCTCTATGAATATCAAGGACACCGATGGAAAACCAGTTCTCAGCAAAGAAGGGGAAGCTGAAAGGTGGAAAGAGTATATAGAGGGGCTCTATGAAGGAATTGAACTTAGTGGTAATATAGTAGAAAGGGGAGAAGAAGTAGATAAGGATGAAATATGAGATACTATACTGAGAAATGAATTTGACAGAGCACTGAAAGACCTAAGTCGAAACAAGGCCCCTGGAGTAGATGATATTCCGTCAGAGCTACTGAAGTCTCTGGGAGAACCAGCCATGACAAAATTGTTTCACCTGGTGCGTAAGATGTATGAGACAGGTGACGTACCTTCAGACTTTAAGAAAAATGTTATAATCCCCATTCCACAGAAAGCAGGTGCAGACAGGTGTGAGAACTATAGAACCATCAGTTTAATAAGTCATGGTTGCAAAATATTAACACGAATTATTTACTGAAGGATGGAAAAGCTGGTAGAAGCCGACCTCGGGGAAGATCAGTTTGGGTTCAGGAGAAATGTAGGAACACGGGAAGCAATACTCACTTTACGGCTTATCCTAGAAGATAGATTAAGAAAGGCAAACCTACATTTCTAGCTTTTGTAGATTTGAAAAAGGCTTTTGACAATGTTGATTGGAATAAACTCTTTCAAGTTCTGAAGCAAGCAGGAGTACAATATAGGGAGCGTATGGCTATTTACAACTTGTACAAAAACCAGACAGCAGTTGTCATAGTTGAAGGGCATGAAAGGGATGCAGTGGTTGGAAAGGGAGTAAGACAGGGTTGTAGCCTTTCCCCAATGTTGTTCAGTTTGTACATTGAGCAAGCTATAAAGGAAAGCAAGTAGAAATTTGGAGAAGGAATTAAAGTTCAGGGTGAAGAATTGAAAACATTGCGTTTTGCCGACGACATAGTAATTCTGTCAGAGACAGCAAATGACCTGCAAAAGCAATTGAACGGAATGGACAGTGTGCTGAAAGGTGCATATAAGATGAAGATTAACAAGAGCAAAACTAGGGTAAAGGAGTGCAGTCTAAGAAAATCAGGTGATGCTGAAGGAATTAGATTAGGTAATGAAGCAATAAAGGAGGTATATGAGTTTTGTTACTTGGGCAGTAAATAACAAATTGTGGTCGCAGTACAGAGGATATAAAATGCAGAATGGCAATGGGTAGAATGGCGTTCTTGAAAAAGAGAAATTTGTTAACATCGAATATTGATTTAAGCCTAAGGAAGTCCTTTCTGAAGGCATTTGTATGGAGTGTTTCCTTGTATGGGAGTGAAACATGGACGATAAACAGTGTGGACAGGAAGAGGATTGAGGCTTTTGAAATGTGGTGCTACAAAAGAATGCTGAAGATTAGGTGGGTGGATCGCGTAACTAACGAGGACGTACTGAACAGAATTGGGGAGAAAAGAAATTTCTGGCATACCTTGACTAAAAGAAGGGATAGATTGGTAGGACACATTCTTAGACATCAAGGAATAGTTAATTTAGCATTGGAGGGAAGTTTGTGGGGTAAAAACCGCAGAGGAAGACCAAGAGATGGATACAGTAAGCAGATTCAGAGAGATCTAGTTTGCCGTTCTTATGTGGAGATGAAGAGACTTGCTCAGGATAGGGTATTGTGGAGAGCTGCATCAAAGCAGTCTCCGGACTGAAGACCACAGCAACAACAACAGGGGAGAGTTGCCTAATATGGACCACCTACGTATTTCACTGTGTGTTGGTAACTTAAAGTTCTAAGTTCGCTAAACTTGTGAGAAACATTGTCGAAGTCACGTGGCTCAGTTGCCATGTGACGATAGTCATTAGAGTGAGAACAGTTTCCATTATTGCGTTTTCTTCGATGTCACTGTAAGTTTTCTGCTACATATCATAAGCTTTCCTCTTCTCTAAAAGCAAGTAAAATTATCATCAGCACTATAGTTCAAAGTGCCATTCATTAGCTAATAATTCGGTATCGTAAAAATAGAGTTTAGCGTTTTTTGTTCCTTCAATGTTATCTTTACTTATATGGCGTCGAGTTGCCGAAGTTGGACCAAAGGCTGTTTTCTAATTTGGACTGGTCCAATTTAAGGATCACTCGTAACCAGTAATACTTAATATCATTTAACAATAGGTAATAGGTAGATGTTGCATATTTAGGTTTACTTTTCTAGGCTGCAAAACAATTTAAAAAATAAGGAGTAAGTATGGTAACCTTTTTAGATTTGTAAGATGCAATCTACATCTACATCTACATAGATACTCTGCAAATCACATTTAACTGCCTGGCAGAGGGTTCATTAACCACTTTCATAACTTTTCTCTACCGTTCCATTCTCTAATAGCGCGCGGGAACAAAGAACACCTAAATCGTTCCGTTTTCGATCTGATTTCTCTAATTTTATTGGGATGGTCATGTCTCCCTACGTAGGTGGGTGCTAGCAAAATATTTTCACATTCAGAACTAAAAGTCGGTGATTGAAACTTCGCAAACAGATTACGCCGCAATGAATAACGTCTTTCTTTTAATGATTTCCACCCCAATTCGTGCAACATTTCCGTGACGCTTTCCTCCCCGTGACGTGATAAAACAAAACGAGCTACCCTTCTCTGAACCTTCTCAATATCTTCAGTCAGTCCCACCTGGTGAGGGTGGGCAACAGTACTCCAGGAGAGGACGCACAAGTGTGATGTAGGCAGTCTCTTTGGTGGAGCTTGTGCATCTTCTAAGCGTTCTGCCAATGAAACGTAACCTTTGGTTCGCCTTCCCCACAATATTTTCTCTGTGTTCTCTCCAGTCAAAGTTGTTCGTAATTGTAACTCCTAGGTATTTTGTAGAATTTACGACCTTAAGGTTTGACTGATTTATCGCGTAATTGAAGTTCAGCGGATTTCTTTTAGTGGTCATGTGTATTAGTTCACACTTTTCTTTAATTAGTGTCAATTGCCAATTTTCGCACCAAGTAGAAATTTTGTCTAAATCGCTTTGCAGTTGCTTTTGATCCTCTGTTGACTTCAATAACCGATAAACGACAGCATCATTCGCGAACAGTCTAAGGCAGCTATTCAGATTATCTCCTAAATCGTTTATAAACACGAAGGAAGAGTAGGGGACCTATAACGCTTCCCTGTGGAACGCCAGATATCACTTCTTACCGTCAATTACAACGAACTGTGTCCTTTCTGATAGGAAATCGTGAATCCAATCGCACAATTGGGGAGATATTCCATAAGCACGCAATTTCATTAGAAGTCGCTTGTGAGGCACAAAGCCTTCCGGAAATCCAGAAATATGGAATCGATTTGAGATCCCTTGTCGATGGCACTTAACTCTTCAAATGAATAAAGGGCAAGCTGTGTTTCGCAAGAGTATTACTTTCAGAATCCGTGCTGACTATTGGTTAATAGATCGTTCTCTTCGAGGTAGTTCATAATATTCGAACAAAGTATATGTTCCAAAATCCTACTGCAAATCGACGTCAATGAGATAGGCCTGTAATTTTGGGGGTCACTCCTTTTGCCTTTCTTGAATATTTGAGTCACTTGGGCAACTTTCCAGTCTTTGGGTACGGATCTTTCGCTGAGTGATCTGTTGTAAATTATAGCTAAGTACGGAGCTATTGCATCAGCATACTCTGAGAGGAATTTAGTTGGTATACAATCTGGCCCGGAAGATTTATTTTTGTTTAGAGACTTAAGTTGTTTTACTACTCCAGGAACATCTACTTCTAAGTTTCGCATGCTGGCAGCTGTTCTGGGATTGAATACTGGAGTGTTTACTTCCTCTTCTTTGGTGAAGTAGAATGTGTGGGAAATGGACAGAAGATGAACTGAATGTAGCTGTGGAAGCAAACAGAAACGGTAACCATGAACTTAACGAGTGTGCTCGTATATACCGAGTACCAAAAGCTACAATTAAAGAGATATGCTGATGGTAAAAGCATGTTCGCAAATGAAGTTCAGTTATTCGGAAGACAATAAACCTTTACAACTGAGATGGAAAAAATTGTCACAGATCACCTTCTTTTATTTGAAGAGAGGTTTTTTTTTGTATTCACAATAAAAGATGTTCCTAAACTTGCATTCGACATAGCACAGAAATATGAACTGCCTCATTCTTTCAACATAGAGAAGAAAATGGCGAGTAAAAGGTGTTTTTCTTCATTTATTAGACGAAATACACAACTTTCCCTCCGTCAGCCAGAAGGAATATCAATGGCGAGATGTTGAAATGAAGCTTTTGTTAATATTATGGGTCTTATTTCCTTATTAGTCATTGTTTTACCATGCTGTTCAATTTAAGCAGCTGAAGGTCCAAATTAGGCAACCGGTTTCCTAATTTGGAGCGTTTATAATTTTTAAATATCAAATAATAACCATTTATGTTTTATGTTTATTCACAGTATAAAACTAGCAGATGTTAGTATATTTTGTTTCGATTAGATAGATAATTTAAACTTTGGATCCCAAAATAAAAAAGTGGTCCAATATCGCAACCTTCCCCTATTACAATAATTTATTACAAAGAAATAAATTTTTAATCCAAATATGTATTTTCTTTTTGGTATGTGTATTAGAAATGAAGCAAGCGATATTTCAAAGCAATAACAGCGGAAAAACTCCGCCTTTCATATGCTCACGCTATCACCGCTTGGAACTAAAATGGCGGCGGGGGCTGCCGCTACAGCAGAAATTGATGCGCAGGCATTTCTCGAGACTAGGAATCTGCTCTGTAGAAATCAGCATGGGTTTAGAAAAATGCGTTCGTGTGAAACCCAGCTCGCGCTAATCGTTCACGAGACTCAGATGGCCATAGACACGGGTTCTCAGGTAGATGCTGTGTTTCTTGACTTCCGCAAGGCGTTTGATACAATTCCCCACAAACGTCCAATGAACAAAGTAACAGCAGACCAATTGTGTGATTGGAGTGAGGAGTTCCTAGATAACAGACAGCAGCAGGTCATTCTCAATGGCGAGAAGTCTTCCGAAGTAGGAGTTATGTCAGGTGTGCCACAGGGGAGTGTCGTGGGTCCGTTGCTGTTCACGATATATATAAATGACCTTGCGGATAACGTCGGAAGTTCACATGAGGCTTTTTCCGGATGATGCTGTAGTATGTAGAGAGGTTGTAACAATGGAAAATTGTATTAAGATGCAGGAGGATCTGCACCGAATTAACGCATGGTGCAGGGAATGGCAATTAAATCTCAATGTAGACAAGTGTAATGTGCTGCGAATACACAGAAAGAAAGATCCTTTATCATTTAACTGCACTATAGCAGGTCAGCCACTGGAAGCAGTTAATTCCAAATATTGTCTGGGAGTAGTAATTAGGAGGGATTTAAAATGGAACGACCGTATAAAATTAATCGTCGGTAAAGCAGATGACAGACTTAAGATTCATTGGGAGAATTCTAAGGAAATGTAGTCCGAAAACGAAGGAAGTAGGTTACAGTACACTTGTTCGCCCACAGCTTGAATACTGCTGACCGGTGTGGGATCCGTACCAGGTGGGATTGATAGAGAAGTGGATAAGATCCAACGGAGAGAAGCGCGTTTCGTTACAGGATCATTTGGTAATCGTGAAAGCGTTACGGAGATGATCGCTAAACTACACTGGAAGACTCTGCAGGAGAGACGCTCTGTCGCTCGTTACGGGCTTTGTCGAAGTTTCGAGAACATACCTTTACTGAGGAGTCTAGCAGTATATTGCTCCCTCCTACGTATATCTCTCGAAGAGATCATGAGGATCAAATCAGAGAGATTAGAGCCCAGACAGAGGCGAACAATACGTAACTAGAATAGGAGGGAAAATCGATAGTGGTACTCAAGGTACCCTCCGCCACACACCATCGGTTGGCTTACGAAGTATGGTTGTAGATGAAGATGTAGGTGCCCGTATATATCCAGGGGCCCTAGCAACAGAGAATGCATTCATGAGACATGATTCAAGAAAACCGCAGCGTCACAGAACAACTTCAGAGGCACATGCAGAGGGCAGCGGCGCAGCTAAATTGAAAGTAATATCCGCAGAGGAAGGCGCCACATTACGGCGCCAGCAAGTTGGGCCCTTCGGCCCTGCTGCCAGCCACCGCCCCCCCCCCCCCCCGACCCCCGCGGTGGCCATGCACACAGCTCTGCAGGGACTGCCCTGCCCCTTCCCCTTCCCCTACCTTAAGCGCCCTCCGATGCGGCGGCAGATGCAGTCTCGCAGAACTCGATGCTCTTGGAGCTGGTCGGAAAATCTCGCGATGCATCGAACTGCCCAACCACCACTGGTTTCGGGTCACTGCAGTACTAGCAAGGAACTCCTTGTAATGATACTGTTGGCCGTTTCATCTCAATGTTATCGTATGATACCGTCTGCGTCGGACCCGGAATCGTGTGGTTTAATAGTGACATGCAGGGTGTTTCACTAACTGTGTTCGCCTCTGTAACAAAAAAAAAAAAAAAAAAAAAAAAAAAAAATAGGTGACAGGAAATTTTAATGCGGTAGGTCAACATAAGAAATGTTATACTTTCTGCGGAGCTATGAAAATAGTTTATTGTTTCATTTTCCAAAGAGTTACAGCACAAAGATATTTTTTAAATGGAAAAAGTTTTTTTCTATCGTGCATTGGATTCGTTGAAACCAGCTGCGTCCAAATCAATTTAAACTACGTTCCTATCACTGTTAGTTTGGGAGCTCAACCCTTCAAAGTTTCAGGGGCAGATACGCTGTACATAATACATAGCTGTGTGGTGGGTGATGGATGATATGGTGGTGGGAAGTTGATTTACATGAGATGTTCAAATGTGTGTCCATGTTCCTCAATGCATAATGCAATGCGCCATCGAAAGGATCTGCGGACGAGATGTAACATCGCCGGTGTGACGGAGCGACATGCGTCCTCGATGCGCCGTTTCAGATCATCTGGGGATGTGGGCTCAGTGACATAAACACGATCCTTTAGATATCCCCACAAAAAGAAATCTACTGCTGTTAAATCGGGCGACCTTGCGGGCCATGAATGAGGACCATGGCGCCCCACCCCCACCACACAGCCATGTATTATGTACAGCGTGTGGTATCTGCCCCTGAAATTTTGAAGAGTTGTAGCTCCCAAACTAACAGTGATAGGAATGCAGTTTAAATTGATTCGAACGCAGCTGGTTTCAACGAATCCAATGCACGATAGAAAAATCTATTGCTCCATTAAAAAAAATATACCTTTGTGCTGTAACTCTTTGGAAAATGATACAATAAACTATGTTCATAAATCCGCAGAAAGTGTAACATTTCTTGTGTTAACCTACCGCATTAAAATTTCCCGTCATCTATTATTTTATAAGTTACAGAGGCAAACACACTTAGTGAAACACCCTGTATATTGCGTGTGAAGTTAGTTACAAACGAAATATCCAGTCTAGGAATCAGTGTAGGACAGTGTCTCGGTGATACTGTGATTAGTTAACAAGCGATAGATTTCATTAATTACGAGATTCATATATTTTCTTTCCAGACAGTTCTATAAACAATAGTTTCGTCATTGTATGTTATTCCATGACTTAAGACAGACAAATTGTATAACACAAAAGACATGAAAATAAATAGCATTGTATATTTATTAGGCTCATAAACAAGTTGTGTTGACCATCTAATTGTGTTAATTAACGTAGAAGTCAAGATTTCAATATTGTAATTCTTTGTATATATTGACTGACGTGAGATTTTGAGCTTATTTTAAGAATTGCCAAGATATTTGATAGTTCAATATATTTTAGGAACATGTATGATGTATTCATTAACAAATTAATTGACAATTAACATTACACTTTGTTATGAAACAAAAAGGTCCGAGATTACAACTTAAAAAGATATGCGCCATCTAAAATTATTGTATGTAAAGCTTTCATTATATACTGTGATTATTTTTGTGTTCATAAAATGTCTTATTTGTACGTTCGGTAATTGTAAACTAGTATATTCAATTGTTATGAACAATGCGTAATGTAAGTCATTATTGTAAATGTTATATATTTGCCTCACAGCCTTACGTGGTGGAGTTGGAGTTCGAGTTTTGCCGTTCGTGGTATACTTTGGAATCTATGTCAGTATGTTGTCTTATAAGGGAAGTACTATCAGCTAAGTTCTGTTGCATTGTTTACGTTATGAAATTGTAATGTTTTGGTGGAGTAAGAAGCAGTTTGATTGGAAATTAAATAATAAGTGAAGAATTGTACCTACGAGTATTTATTTCTACCACGACGCCCCAAATGAATAATTTATCAGCGAGCAGAACCCCCATACATCGTAATGTTGAAAAGATAAGTATCGTTTGGAAGTGGTAGAATGACAACTGGAATTACTTAGTAAGCTAGTAAACGTAATATCCTTTAACTCCAATGTTCGGAACGGCACAAAACCGTGCTGAAAATAGCAGAGACAGAGAAAGTGTGGTCTGTTTGATTTTCCATCCTAAGCTTGCATTTTAGCCCAAGTGACTTTTTAATATAGAGAAATAGTGTAACAAGTTTTAACTACCATAGGAAGTGAATTAAGCGTGATTCAATGGCGTCTCCGTATCATTACATTTTCCGTGAACGAGTAGCGACTGGTACGTAACATGCCTAGGGATTCACCACATTTAGTCTTTCGCCCATAGCCGTTCTTCCGTATGCAAACGCCCTGACTTTTTTTTTCCTGGACGGCTTTTTGAAGCCTATAAAGCGGCATGACAAATGTCTCGATGTACTTGGAAATTATGCATCCTTAATGTCTCATTCAACTTTTTTTTCCTTTCATAGACAACTCTGCTCACAGTCAACAGGGGAAACTTATTTTCCAACTCCCTGTCATTCGATGGCCAGTACGTCTGACAAGGAAAAAACATGGGCTCGAACAAACATATCTGTATGAACATTTGGTTACAGGATCTCTACGTACACCTCAATGTGCTGGTGGGTGTCGTTTTTCTGCAAAGCTCTGCAACCATGCTCTGGATAGCACTGTAGATGTAATTATAGACACCACACACAATGAAGATATCTTAACTATAACTTATGTAATAATCATCGTACATGTTCTAATAGCGAATTTTCATGAAAAGCCGTGATGATAGTTCCAACTTTAACCTTCTTCACGTAAGACTGTTGGTATTCACTGCCACTGCTTCCATCGCCTCTTCCCGCACTTACCGTAACACAACCGCTTGCAATGAGTTGTTCGTCATTATCATCCCTATTATCATTATTATGAGTTTGTAACAACAGTATCTAACTTATGCTCATATTTCTGTACCATAACAGATACGAGAAAGCCTACAAATGATTCATCTTCTACACTAATACCATCGTCACGAAGAAGGGTTCTTCGTAACTTCATCTCAACTAATCGCAATACCTTTGCAGGATTGATTAGCAATCGCCACCCCATCTGACGCTTCACCACACAAATAACATCACAAAACGCAACTTCGGAGGCACACTGCACCGTCCCTACTGGCGAACCGACAGGTCAAAGTGCAATGCGGCATGGCACACGAAGAAGCCTCTAACGGACGACTGCAGAGTTTTGCAGATGCGGAAGTATCATTAGTGCAATAAGGGGTCTTAACATTATCTCTCATACGATTTTGGTGTATATGTGTTTTTTCGAGCCCAAGTACTTTCCTTGTGAGACAAAGGTTCAGAGTCTTTGTTCATGTTGTCTGGAAGTCGTAGCGGCCGACCCACATAACTGTAACGTAATCCAGTTTGAATGTTGGCTACGCCGTGGACACGCCTCTGTTCAAGAGAAAATGTCAGTAATTAAAAAAAAAAAAAAATGAGAAATAAGTCTTTGAGGGGCGGGGGCTTCAATCTGGCAGCCTGACATTCAGTCAAAAGTAATCCAACTGTTTGTTCTCTTGCGCCCGTATCGGATGCATCTGTCGGATTTGCACAGACTGGTGACATTTTTTTTTCACATGTGTGCTGGAGGTTCTGAGCGAAAAAATCTGACCTCTCAGACTTATTTTGTTTTTCGTCGACGTCCTTTAGTAACGCTCAACTAAAACCTGAACAATTATTGCAAAAGTAAACTGCGATTGCAATTTTGGAACATTTACAGTTCTGTTACTCTCCTACAGCAACTCCTTACAATCTCAGTATGTAAACCATGTATAATCAGCGGCATTTTTATCATTAATCATATGCGAGAGGGTATATATATATATATATATATATATATATATATATATATATGTGTGTGTGTGTGTGTGTGTGTGTGTGTGTGTGTGTGTGCGTGTGTGCGTGTGTGTGTGCGTGTGTGTGCGCGCGCGCGTGTGTGTGTGTGTGTGTGTGTGTGTGTTTCATACGGCGGTTGCTTTTCACATTATACGTAGGATATATTAGACCGTTTAGCTCGTCATTTTCATAATGCTACATTTACTGTAATAAAGCGTGCCCTATGGCGCAGCCAATACCTGTTTTCAATGAAACTTTTTCGTTTTTAATTTCAACAAAACAAATATAACTCGTAGTGATCATTAATTCCATTTGTATGACAGCAGTGGACAGAGCTTTCATGGCGGTTGTGTTATTTGTTGACGAAGTTTCAAAATTAATTTTTAATATCGAAACAGTTGTACCTGATTGCCCATCACAAACACCTGCGTTATTAGTTGTAATCAGCGTAACCAAAACATATTAAAGATGTGACCTTATTTAATTCCATATACGTTGCTATCGAACATTTTTACCGCGCTGCGCTGTTCAATAACAGTACATGTAATGTAATACGTCTGTATTGCTTTTCGATACAGAGACGAATTAAATGTATACCTCCTACCCATCGTACTGATTTTTACTTCGTTAATTACATTGTTTACCAATTTTACTTCACAAGTTAATTTAATTTATAAATTTTAATATTTACACAGCTTTTTTAAGGCATTAAAAGAATTTCATACAGCCGATAGTTTTACATTACCAGGTTGACTCTCTATATTTCATTGCCGCACCAATACAACTTTGCTTTAAGAAATAGCTTATGTATGTAAAGCTGGGCAAAACTCTGGTCCAATGGAACCTCTGTAAGATTCCATATCAGAGTTACAGGTAAGTCAGCATGTCTATTGATCATTACATTCCGTAGTTGTATTCTACGAAAAATGTACGTTGTATATCCAAGAAAGCACAAATCGCAACCGTTTACTTGAAGGGTGATAGAAGTGACCGACAAAGCAAGATCGTCACCAATGTAACGTACTGGTAACACATTGAAAAATCCTTTAGTGTATGTTTACACTCTTGCCAAACAATAATTCTGGCAGCAGTTAAACCCATAACTTGTCTAACAGTGTGAGTACTAAGCAGATTGAAGTGGAACGACTACATAAAAGTAATCGTAGGTGAGGTATATGGTACACTTAATTTCACTGGAAGAATATTCAGGACACGTAATTCATCAACAAAGGAAGCACTTCTTCAGTGTATCTTGAATATTGCTCGTAATTGTAGTTTCCTTATCGCGTAGAACTGATGTAGGATATAAAAAGAAGATGATCATTTCCTGCGTTACAGGTTCGCAAATATGTTTAAATATTTGTGAATATATGAGAGTTAACTTCTTTGGTTATTAGTCGCTAGGGTTACAAACTACTTAAGCCAACGTACGGAAAACACACGCATGCCCGAGGGAGGACTCGAACCTCCGGCGGCTAGCAATCGCGCGCTTCACAGCAAGGCGCCTTAGAACGCTCGACCACTCCACCGCGGTTTACAGGTTCTTTTACGTAAGTTTGAAGGCGTCACGGAGTTGATCAACTTCCAGTCCTAGTATTTGTAAATCTATGGCACCAAACAACTGAGGTCAACAAGCTTACAAACTACTTAAACTAAGCTGAAGACAACACACACTTCCATGCTCGATAGAGGACTCGAATCTCCAGCGGGATCAGCCTCACAGCCCCTCACAAGGCGACTAGATCTACTCGGCTATTCTCGCGCGACAGTCCAGTATACGCAACAAGAGAGCGTCTACTAGGCTATGTTGAAGTTCCCTTGTTGTACGTTACTAGCATGGTCCATCAATACATTGTTTCCTCCCAAGAATATCTGGTGAAAAGACCCCAAAGGAAAACAGATTTGTCGCCACACGGTGTCTTATCAACAGTATTCCTTGCCGCAAACCATACACTACTGGACACGAAAAACTCCAATTGATACTGTTACACAAAGTATCCTCCGCCACATACGCCAATGTGGGTTGTGGAGTATACATGTATATGAAGATGAATTCTCTTTTAGTGGCAGCTGCGTCATTGTCGCCTAAACTACACTAAAGTTCGCAATTTTCCGTATTTTTAATTTGTAGCCAATGAAACCTCGATAGTGCTTGTGTTCTTAATAGCCTTATTCTCGCGATTTCCGTAAATGTTGTTTAGAGTTTACGCCTGTGACTTGTGTTTCTGAAAACAATTCAGAAACCATTGCTTACCTAGTTAGTCAGCAGCCCCATTGTATAGATTCCGTATTTACAGATTTCCGGAAGGCTTTTGACAGTGTACCACACAAGCGTCTTCTAATCAGATTGCGTTCTTATATCGCCACATTTGTGCGACTGGAGTCGAGATTTCCTGTCAGAAAGGACACAGTACGTTTTAATTGACTGTAAGTCATTGAGGGAAGTCCACAGGGAAGTGTCATAGGGCCCATACTGTTCCTTATTTTTATGAACGACTAGCTGAAAACCCGGCGTTGCCCGGGTATTTATTTACTCCAGTATTACTATATATTCTCTTCTATTTCCTTTCCTTTTGCTCCATCTCGTCTTCTACCTCCTACCCCTCTCTCAGCCCATCTTCTCGACTCAATGGCTCCCTCCTTCTCTCTGTTCACCTGCTCCCCCCCCGTCTCCTACCGTCCGTTTCTCCATTGCCTCCTCCATCTTCTGTACCTGTTTGTCACTATCTCCTCTCATTCTCATCTTCTCCGCTTTCTCACTCTCCTCCTCTATCCACTCTCTGTGCGTCTCCTCCCTCCCATTGTGAGATTACCGTCAAATAGAAATATTGGTAATTAATAGCATTTGATAATTAAATAGTATGAAGTTCACTGCAAACATTGACCATGCCAATGCACTAAATGTTACACAATTTTAATCTTATTAATTATGGTAGCAATGTATGTACATAGTTGGGTGACAACATTTATAGTTAGGCCATAGGTAGAAATTCTCCACGTTGAGATTTGCTGTGTGCTTGTAGTTGACGGGAGGCCAGCGAGCAGGCCGACATTGGTGGCTTGTTCCAGCTTAGGATTTTCCAGGATTAGTTTACGGTGAGGGGAGAGAGGGACAATGGCGAGTGCCAGGCACAGTGCAGTGCACAGCATGAAATAAAATATTCTAATACTACTGGCATTTGAAGTAATATGATGCAGTAAGGAATCTTTAAGGCCCACATTACAAAATAACCTGTTGATAAATAAACAAGACATTAGCTGATATAGTCACATCTGGCGTAATATGTTTAATTGATAATGAAAAGTAAAAAATTACCAATGAATACAAGAGAGTTACACAACTAGCATGGCAATGTTTGTTTATAAAAATAATATATTAACTATCTGTCATTTTATTTTCAATTAATCTTGTGTATTTTATCTTGAAGTATTCAGATAAATCACTTATCTGTGATATATGAAATTGCACGATTATGATAAATAGTACAAAGGATGTTTATACCAATATAAAAACCTAAGAAGACATTTATTTAATGTGTAGTGTAATTATTTTGATTTTAAGTAAAGTTTTAGAAATGTATTAGCTGAGCACTGTACGTAGGCAAATCGGTTAGAACAGCTCACATGGGGAAGTTGATGACGTAGGGGAAAAAACCCAGCGGTTGAGCTTTCGGCGCGCGCACGCGTGTGGGCAGGAAGTGACGAGTCGGGAGCAAGTGGGGTAGCTGGTCGGGCGGGTCGCTCGGCATCAGTCGGCATGTGAATCTCCAGGTGGAGACTTTAGATTTTTGTGTGGCAATTGCCAAGTGTGGTTGCTCGTGGTAGACTGCACCAAGTTGTATCGAGTGCTACTGTGTGTTTGTGAATATTTAGCCGGTGGAACAAGGTGTGCATCGCATTGAATTAAAGTGATAGTGATTTGTTAATGTAACACATGTCGTCGCATACGCATGAACATAAACGGTGTTTGAGACAGCCACATGGTGTAAAAACAATTTGCGACAAATATTCATTTTGTCTGGGGGCTCACGAGCTATAACTTTATTTGATAAATGTGTCGAAGTACAGACGTATCAGCCACAGGGTTCTAATATTGTGAAATAAACAACATAAAGTGAACTTTTACGTGTTTTCAAAAATAGTAGTTAGTACACCCTTTTCTCTCATGAACTTGACTTTATTATGAATTTTTTTTGTCAATCATATGCAGGGAAGGAAAGCTGTGAACGTGTGATATCATCCCCTAGAAAACGAGTCAAACAGTAGCAATCACAGATCCAGTGTTTTTGCATGTTTAGGAATTTGGTTCGCAGTTGTTGGTTGTGAGTTTTAAAAATTAATCTTTCCCTATTTTAAACTCTCACCCCGACCTTCACTCTCGCACCCTTTCTGTCCGTTTTCTCCTCCACTTAACCTCTCCATTCTGTATATGAAACATACATATATGCGCCAAGTTTCATGATGTCTGCTCAAATGGTGTCAAAGTCGAAAAGTACCCTCCGCGATGCTAAATTCACTAACTTGCAGGTTCTAAAAATTTCCTTCGTGAAGACATACATTTATGTGCTGACTTTCACGGTGACCAAAAAGTTTGGATGTTTCTTGTAACGATCACTTCGCCATGAACCTAGGGAGGCCCTACGAGTGCAAGCAATTAGTTGACAAAGTTTTATCTCAATCGGATGTACTGTATGATCCTGCATAAAATACGAACAAAAGAAAAACAAACATGTTCATTTTTATACATTAGATTTATGTATTTATTTTCAAATTCGCATTAAAACCATATGTTGGTAACAACAAATTCCATCTGCTGGTGGTTTTCACCCCAGTGATGCGGTACGCTTGGTATGCATCAAAGCTGATAGCAAAAAAAAAACTGCCATTTAAAATTTTGAATGAAGTATGCTTTGAAATGAAGGATATTTTTAAGAAATTTTCTTACTTTAAATTGCTTACATAAAATTCATTTGGTGTGAAAAATACTTATGTTTTAATTTTTTCTTTGATGATTATCACCCTGAAAAATGTAAAGTAACTTCCAGAGAGAGCTGCTAGAATTTTCAAAAATTTTATTCCATTCGAAATTTTGCCGAAATCTGAAAATTAACGGTTTAGTCACCTTAATTAATTGAAATGATTGTGAGTAATCTGAATATATTAATACTGCACTGATAAACTGCACTGTTCAATCATATTTAAAAAATTCATCAGAATCGGAATACAACTTTAGAATCTGAGGAAGCCCAAATGTAAAGTATCCTCCGTCATGCACAATCCACAATTTTAAGTGACCGTGACGTTCCTCTTGCTTTGAAGGTCAAGTGTCGTCAGTCTCACACTAAACCACCATATTGCCACTCAACACTGCTCTCGAAAACGTTAACTAATGCACTCTGTGTTCACACCAGATATGAAGTATCTTAGCCAACACTAGGAACAACGCGCCATCTTTGGTAATCTCCACTGGAGATTCACTAAGATCCGCTCTACAACAGAGGTGCTCTGTACAGTGCAATACTGCGCCAGAGTCTTTATCGCCTCTTCGCTCAAGAAGTCATTGCGAGGGCGCCACACCGCTAAAGTTCGATGACACACAGCCAACGCGAGAGCGAGTCTGCCTTCATTTCTTCCACTCCGCTTGTGTACATGTTTCAGGGACGCTGGTGCTTCCCTGCCCGTGGCCTGCCCCGCAATGGGGTAGTGCATTTTAACCCTTAAAAGGAAATATGTGCCTGAGAGACACTCATACATTTTTTATTTTGTTAGATTGGTAATCCACTCCCATGAACCACAGACATTGCCGAGGTGGGGTGGCTTGCGTGCCTCAACGATACAGATAGCCGTACCGTAGGTGCAACCACAGCGGAGGGGTATCTGTGGAGAGGCCAGACAAACGTGTGGTTCCTGAAGAGGGGCAGCAGCCTTTTCAGTAGTTACAGGGGCAACAGTCTGGATGATTGACTGAGCTGGCCTTGTAACATCAGCTAATGCGGCTTTGCCACACAGCTACTGCGAACGGCTGAAAGCAAGGGGAAACTACAGCCGTTATTTTTCCCGAGGACATGCAGCTCTACTGTATGAACATATGATGATGGCATCCTCTCGGGTAAAATATTCCGGAGGTAAAATAGTCCCCCATTCGGATCTCCGGGCGGGGACTACTCAAGAGGATGTGATCATCAGGAAAGACAATACTGGCATTCTACGGGTCGGAGCGTGGAATGTTAGATCCCTTAATCGAGTAGGAAAATTAGAAAATTTAAAAAGGGAAATGGATAGGTTGAAGTTAGATATAGTGGGGATTAGTGAAGTTCGGTGGCAGGATGAACAGGATTTCTGGTCAGGTGACTACAGGATTATAAATACAAAATCAGTTGGGGGTATCACAGGAGTAGGATTGATAATGAATAAGAAAATAGGAATGCGGGTAAACTACTATGGCCAGCACAGCGATCGCATTATCATTGTCAAGATAGATACGAAGCCAACACCGACAACAGTAGTACAGGTTTATATGCCAACTAGCTCTGCCGATGATGAGGAAATCGAAGAAATATATGAGGAGCTAAAGGAAATTATTCAGACAATTAAGGGAGAGGTAAACTTAATTGTTATGGGAGACTGGAATTCGGTAGTAGGACAAGGAAGGGAAGGGAAGATAGTGGGGGAATATGGTCTGGGCAAAAGGAATGAAAGAGGAAGCCGCCTGGTAGAATTTTGCACGGAACATAATTTAGTTATAACAAACACCTGGTTTAAGAATCACAAAAGAAGGTTGTATACGTGGAAGAGACCAGGAGACACCGGGAGATACCAGATAGATTTTATAATGGTAAGACATAGATTTCGGAACCAGGTTTTGAAGTGTAGGACATACCCAGGGGCAGACATAGACTCTGACCATAACTTGTTGGTTATGAACTGCAGGCTGAAACTGAAGAAACTACAGAAAGGTAGGAAAATAAGGAGATGGGACCTGGATAAATTGAAGGAACCTGAAGTTCTTAAGAATTTCAGAGGGAGCTTCAGGCAACAATTGACAGAAACAGGGGAAAATAAAACAGTTGAGGAGGAATGGGTAAAATTGAGAGATGAAATAGTGAAGGCAGCAGAGGACAAAATAGGTAGGAAGGCAAGACCTACAAAAAATCCTTGGATATCACAGGAGATACTAAATTTAATCGATGAAAGGAGAAAATATAAAAATGCAGTAAATGAAACAGGCAAAATGGAGTACAGACGACTAAGAAATGAGATTGACAGGAAGTGCAAAATGGCTAAGCAGGAGTGGCTAGAAGGCAAATGCAAGGATGTAGAAGAATGTATAAATAGGGGAAAAATAGATACAGCCTACAGGAAAATAAAAGAAACATTTGGCGATAAGAAAAACAGCTCTATGAATATCAAGGACACTGATGGAAAACCAGTTCTGAGCAAAGAAGGGAAAGCTGAAAGGTGGAAAGAGTATATAGAGGGGCTCTACAAAGGAAATGAACTTCGAGACACTATTGTAGGAAGGGACGAGGATGTAGATGATGATGAAATAGGAGATATTATACTGAGAGATGAATTTGACAGAGCACTGAAAGATCTAAGTCGAAACAAGGCCCCTGGAGTGGATGATATCCCGTCAGAGCTACTGAAGTCTCTGGGAGAACCAGCCATGACAAAATTGTTTCACATTGTGTGTAAGATGTATGAGACAGGTGAAGTACCCTCAGACTTTAAGAAAAATGTAATAATCCCCATTCCAAAGAAAGCGGGTGCAGACAGGTGTGAAAACTACAGAACCATCAGTTTAATAAGTCATGGTTGCAAAATATTAACACGAATTATATACAGAAGGATGGAAAAGCTGGTAGAAGCCGACCTCGGGGAAGATCAGTTTGGGTTCAGGAGAAATGTAGGAACACGGGAGGCAATACTCACTTTACGGCTTATCCTAGAAGATAGATTAAGAAAAGGCAAACCAACATTTCTAGCTTTTGTAGATTTGGAGAAGGCTTTTGACAATGTTGATTGGAACGAACTATTTCAAGTTCTGAAGCAAGCAGGAGTAAAATATAGGGAGCGTAAGGTTATTTACAACTTGTACAAAAACCAGACAGCGGTTGTCAGAGTTGAAGGGCATGAAAGGGATGCAGTGGTTGGAAAGGGAGTAAGACAGGGTTGTAGCCTTTCCCCAATGTTTTTCAATTTGTACATTGAGCAAGCTATAAAGGAAAGCAAGGAGAAATTTGGAGAAGGAATTAAAGTTCAGGGTGAAGAATTGAAAACATTGCGTTTTGCCGACGACATAGTAATTCTGTCAGAGACAGCAAATGACCTGCAAGAGCAATTGAACGGAATGGACAGTGTGCTGAAAGGTGCATATAAGATGAACATTAACAAGAGTAAAACTAGGGTAATGGAGTGCAGTGTAAGAAAATCAGGTGATGCTGAAGGAATTAGGTTAGGTAACGAAACAATAAAGGAGGTAGATGAGTTTTGTTACTTGGGCAGTAAAATAACAAATGATGGTCGCAGTACAGAGGATATAAAATGCAGAATGGCAATGGGTAGAAAGGCGTTTTTGAAAAAGAGAAATTTGTTAACATCTAATATTGATTTAAGCCTAAGGAAGTCCTTTCTGAAGGCATTTGTATGGAGTGTAGCCTTGTATGGGAGTGAAACATGGACGATAAGCAGTGTGGACAGAAAGAGAATAGAGGCTTTTGAAATGTGGTGCTACAGAAGAATGCTGAAGATTAGGTGGGTAGATCGCATAACTAATGAGGAGGTACTGAACCGAATTGGGGAGAAAAGAAATTTCTGGCATACCTTGACTAAAAGAAGGGATAGATTGGTAGGACACATTCTTAGACATCAAGGAATTGTGAATTTAGCATTGGAGGGAAGTGTGTGGGGTAAAAATCGCAGAGGGAGACCAAGAGACGCGTATAATAAGCAGATTCAAGTGGATGTGGGTTGTCGTTCTTATGAGGAGATGAAAAGGCTTGCTCAGGATAGAGTAGGGTGGAGAGCTGCATCAAACCAGTCTCTGGACTGAAGACCACAACAACAACAGATTGGTAATACTGTTTGTGCTATATGCGGGAATGTCTCTGTAGCTTAATATAATTTCTTTGTAAGTGTTGTGGTGTGATCGATTGTTGATGGCGACTGTTGTACGTTAAGTAATTGTTGTTTACTCGAGTATCACAGAGCTGTGAGGCACATATTTCCAGTAATGCAAGTTTTATTGCGTGTCTATTTGACACTTATTTCCAAATTCGGTTCTTTTATTTCTGGTGAGTACAACTACATACAGGTAATTGCTTTTTCTTTTAGACATTTTATAAAGTTTCAAGGCCTAGCATTGATTTAATATATTATACAGGTTGGAAAAATGGATCAGGTTTCATCTACATCTCGCGAAATAAGACGAACTGAGGTATTGAGAGTGAGTGATCCAAAGTTTGAAGAGAAGCTTGCAAACACGTGGGAAGAATTAGATTGAGATTGTGATCCTTCATTATCACCACTAAAAACAAGCTCCAGTTCTTCATCAGATGAACGAGATTTAGTTGCAAATGTTGACCAAGAAAATAACGACACGTTCGTTCCTTTTGCTTACAGAGGGAAAAATGGATTTTGTTGGGAATCAAAAGAACCAACTAAAGCCAGACGAGTATGTCGTGATAACATTATCCGTAGAATACCGGGTATCACAAGGGCTGTTAAAAATTTAGGTTCGAATCCCCCCTCGGGCATGGATATTTGTGCCGTCCTAGTTCGTAAGTTGTTCATAAGTAGTTTGTAAGTTTAGGGACTGATGACTCCGTAGTTAAGTCTCATAGACTATACAAACATTTGAACATTTTTGGAAAATTTAGGTGATAATCCTAAGATAGAGGACATTTGGTCTTTGATATTTGATATGCGCTCATAGAACGTATTGTAAAATGGAACAGTACAGAAACAAGTATCTACAAATCTTCTGATCTGTACGAAATAAAATGCCTACATATTATACACTGGTAAGGTCTCTGACGGAGTTGGACTGAGCAATGAGGAAACAAAACTTAGTGTTCCTACACAATCTGATCTTCAATTAGTGCAGCCAATTGTGAACAGCAACAGAAATGTAACTGCTGACAATTGGTTTTCCTCTGTAGAACTGATCAGACAACTTCAGAAGGAGGGGTTGACATACGTATGTACACTGAAGAAAAATAAGCGGAAATTCCATTTGAATTCCCGCCTTCCAAGAATAGAGCTGTTGCCTCCTCTCTTTATGGATTCATTAATAAAATTACTCTGTTGCCATTAGTTCCTAGGAGGAACAAAGCAGTGTTACTACTGTCAAGTGTGCATTTCTCAAAAGGAGTGGATGAAATGCCAGCAAAACCAGAAATTGTGTCTTTCTACAACATCACCAATGGTGGAGTAGACACATTGGACCAAAAATTTGCAAACTACTCATCCAATATCAAATGCAGACCCTGGCCTCTAGCTGTGTTTTTTAATCACCATTAGTACAGTGAACAGCTGCATTTTCTACTGCTTCAAAAACATTGAAAGTATCACCAGGTGCAGATTCGTCAAGGAAATACCTCTAAGTCTAATGAGACCCCATCTTGAGAATAGCCTACTGATCTCCAATTTGAGTGGGGATTTGAGGATAATAATCCAAAATGTCCTTGGAAACATCTCACAGAAGAAGAAGGATGAACAAGAGAGGGTGAATAGTGACAAACTAGAAAAAAGAGGAAGTGCAGTCTTTGTTCTTACCAGAAAAACAGGAACACTGCCTGGAATGTTCCACAAAAAAATTGTGTTCATTGCTTAATTGATTGATTAGTCATAAGTATTTGTGAATTTGGACTTTATTCCTAACATTTCTTCACATAATTAATGTATTTTTGGAGAGTCCCACTGTATTATTCATGAAAGTAATAAATATTGGAATTGTTACTTGATACTGGTCTTCAGTTAGTTAATGCTCTATTTTTATCTTGTACTAACAGATTTCTGTACCAGTATACGAGAAAAAGCAACATATATCTGTTATTTTTCATTACTGTGTCTATAAACACATATTTCCAGTTAAGTATTAAAATTCATTCTTCCTGTTAAGGGTTAAAACACCGTATGGCTCGCCGGTCAATAATGAGTCAGCTAACGTCTCATTTAGGTATTCCTCTCAAACTAAACAGCGCCCTTTAGAGGTTAAAGTCCTCCTTGGGGCAGGGATGTGTGTGTTTCTCCTTAGGTTTAAGTAGTTTGTAAGCTACGAAGTGATGACCACGCAGTTTGGTCCGATAGATTTAGAAACATTTGAACATTTTTAGCGCCCTTTGGAGTTCACTTTTCCCCTGTGTCCTAATACGTTGCAAGTAAACACGCTTTCTAGAGAAAAACGCTATTGTCTGGCTCTTTTTAAACGGCTTTCACAGGGTTTTCAGAAGCGTCCGTGTTTCCCCAAAGTGGAAGGAGGATTTTTAAGTTACTTTTGTGTGTAAGACCACCTAGGATGGCATATTTTGGAGATCCTGCTGCCCACCTGTGCTTTGTCGCCATCTGTCAGCATGTGGGCGTCTAGCATCCATTTTACAAAAAACGCTGGGTGTTTGTTCACTAGTACACATCAGCCTTGATTATCTTGTTGCACTTGCGACATGATCTCATAATTTGCATATCAAACTGTAATTATTCAAATGTTCAAATGTTTGTTAAGCTTAAGGGACTTAACTACGGGGTCATCAGTCCCTGAACTTACAAACTACTTATGAATTACCTACAACTAAGGACGGCACAAATATCCATGCCCGAGGGGGATTCGAACCCCCGACCGTAGTGGCCGTGCGCTTTGTGACTGAAGCGCCTCAGTCCCCTCGGCCACCGCGACCGGCAAACTGTAATTATTATCATCGAAAAAGGCCGTACCCCATCGAGTTTACATTAAAAAGGTTCTTCTTGACAAGTAGATTCTGATTGTGAGTTTGCAATCTGCAGGAAATGGCAGTGCGGGAAACTTGACTCTTTAGAATATTTCTTTGAAAGCGGATTATCCTGCAATGTCTGAGTTCTTCTGGGAAGGCGCGCAATATTTTTTTTTTTTTTTTTTTTTTTTTTTTTTTTTTTTTTTTTTTTTTTTTTTGGATCTAAGACTCGGAGATGGATATTGAAAAGTTGATGTTAATGCCTCGAATCTTCAGTTATAGTTTAAGAATGTTGAAAATGATGTCCAGGATGCGAATGGAAAAGGCACCATTGGATCCTCACTAGTGGACACAGGTATTGGCGACGTGTCTCTTATGTTCGCCTTTGATATAACCTGGTAGTATGAACTGTAGTGAGCTGTGTAGTGAGCTTTCATACTTTTCTCAGAATTTTGCCAGCTCTCCAGATCTTCTTGGGAGGCTCATTAGGTTATTTCACGTTAAATCAACAAGTGCTGCATCCTGATCCTTTTATATTTCTTTGAAATTTGGTATGCGTAGAATATTCACTAATAGGAAATCAAAACATTTTACTGACGAAACGTTACTGAGCTGTTAGCACTCAACATGCCCAAGAAACAAATAAAATAATAAAATTCAAGTTTTTTACATGCGGAACAATTTGAATGTATTCTAATTAAGATACAACAATGAAAAACATTTCATTTCAAATCCTTTCATAGTCTTTCATATGATAAAAGAAATAATTAATTTCAAAATATATAAATATTTAAAATACAGAAATTTGCAAAACTTAATTTTATAAAATTATCAGAGAAATATATGTTAATGATTCTGTTTTCCTCTAGAGCTTATTCAAATTTCATCTTTAGATGTGCATTGGAACACTATCAAAAGTTATTTTGTGTTCATCACAGTCTGTTAAATATCACTCAGATCAGAAACTGTAGTTAGTTTTATTTTGTTGTCATGACGGTTTTATTGTATCATAGTTGACTTTATTATTTGGATTAAAAAATTTTAATTTTATAGAAATAACTGTGTTTTCAAGATTATCATAGGCTTAATAACTTAGAATTAATAAGTCAATCTTTACAGGTAAAATGATTACAACAAAAGTGGGAAAATTTAGTGTCAAATGTTATAAGCAAAATGTTTCCCTCTGCCGGCAGTTAATACAGGCAGTCCCGACATAAAACACAAAACTGTTTGTAATTTAAGCAGGGGACAACCCTACGGTGGTCGAAAAATAAATTCATGATGACAGCGATACTTAAATGCTATGACTACTGTCATCTCCTCATGAATGTCGGAAAATAGCACGAATGCTGGAACTGGCTGAACTATCAAGAGTTGCCTAGCGTCGTAAGCAATACTGCTAAGCAACAAGAGGATCTTCTTACGCAATCCACAACATCCTCACTACTACAGAAAAGGCTCTCCTGAACTGGCTTTTATCCATGCCGCACTAAGGCTTCAGTCCGACATCAGAGTAGAGCACTGAAAAATGTATATGACTTGATGACTTAGCCTCATAAATTTTCAGAGAGAGCTTCTTTTAACAAAACGAAAAAGAAGTGCCAAACTATCACTTTCCCCAAAGACATTAGGCACTGTTGTCCCAAAATGGACTGTATCTGCGTTCAGTTTCTCACATTCAAAATGTTTAAACATTCAAATGTTTGTTAAGTTTATAGGACGTAACTGCGGGGTCATCAGTCCCTAAACTTACAAACTACTTATGAACTACATTATACAAGACGACACAAACATCAATGCCTGAGGGGGAATTCGATCCCCCGACGGGGGGCAGCTACTATGGTAAATATACAAACGAATCGATGCAGTGATCTAGTCAAATCATGTTTTCACAACCATATTTTGAATTTAGGCCGTAATGCTTGATGCAAAGATGAAGAAAGTACAAATCAGTCATCTTCCAGTTCCTTCGATTTTTTCCAGATATTTTCTTTCGTTTCACTTATGATGTAACTTGATATTCTTGAAGTAGATGGCTATAACATCTGTTATTTGGTTGCCAGGACACAGTTGAAACGAAGGGTTTTCTTTCACAGTAACCGGATAAATTAAAGAAATAAGGAGACAATTGATAAGATACAGCTTTTGCAACAAAACTGAAACCGATTTTGAAATGAGCTACCTTTTTATAATGTGACCATTATATAGCTAGACATTATTGTTGTAAACCGTGCCTCATTGATTTACCCACAGTTAAGGTAGACTGTTCGCAACATGAAAGAGAGTATGAAACGACTTTCTAGAACCCAAATCCAGGTAACTATTACTATATGTATATTCTGATGTTAATTTTTCGGAATATTTAATCCAGATGACAAGAAAAAGTCAACCGATTTCAGAATTAGAAATCAGACTCATATCTACAGATGTCAGAATTGCCAAAGAATACTTACGTTGGAAAATCTTTATTACATCGGTGGCCTTATGAACAAGCTTTTGTAGCTGGCTTCCTGCATGTTAGGATCCGTAAGTCCACTCTGGATCGAGACAATGTGCTCTCAAAACTTTATATATGCCAAGTGACCAGCTGCTTTTTATTTATTTATTTTTTTAACTTTTTTTCTTGTTGTCAGCTTTGTGAGTCGGTTTATGGTTAAATCCTAGATCGTTATTTTTACTTTACACCGTTAAATAACACAAAGACTAACAATCTGTCGCAGCAAAGTCTTCCTAAATACTCAAATTTTGTCCGGTTTTCTTCGAGTTTGCTGACTGACTACAATGTCAACAGGTCAAAATGGAAAGCGACGTGTTATTGATAGAACATGTTTCCATCGCTAATTTTGAGAACATTCTTTGATGAGGTGCGGAATAGATTTCAAACGTGTGTTACTGTGGCCGGCCTCGTTTATTTCATAAAATGTTACGTAGTCTGATGCCAAATACTAGCAACGATGTTGCCAGTCCTTAACTAAGCTAGGAAGACCTCTGTAGCGATAAGCGACGCAAAATCGCGCTTGTCTCATACGGACTTCGAGAGGGGCGTCGCCGAATTTGGTTAATAGGCGTGTGTTTTGTGATGCAACCCTTGTGTGAATCGGCAATTCTAATCCTGGTGGGAGATAGTGCGGTAAGGAATGGTATTTTACTTTGTTTCATTTTATTTCATACGCCGCAAATTGCTCGAAGAAACTCTTTAACAAAATCAGAAGAAAATCTTTGCGCAATAAGTCTTTCCGAAAGCTCATCTCCAAATTATGCAAAGGTATATTGATATCGGCATTGCTTCACCATGCAAACGCCTTTAAAGAAATTCGAACTGACCTCCATCGATAGGAATGTAATTTTTACCACTCACTTAGGACCTACATATTAGGGATACTTACGGAGGAAGTGAACATAATGTGTAGAAATGAGACACGAAGACATGAACCTTGAGACGTGTCTGTGTTGCCTTACAGCATTCACTAAAAGATATTCTCATAATTTATCGAATAACATTAAACCATTATAATTAAGTGACGCACTTGATGAAAAAATGCGTCTTGATGGGAATGGCGAATTACACGAAGTGCTTTCTGAAAGGAAAAGAAACGTGATTTAACCCAAAAATACTAGTGTTAACCATTGTAGAGTGCTATTTGATTGGCTCAACAAAATGACATTTTTTTTTCTCTCTAATGTATTGTGTATTAGTGTAACAACAAGATCATCAGTTAAAAAAAATTAAAAAAAAAAAAAAACTGTGGTCTGCTCCGTTGATATCTAGTGTGAAAGACACCTCGCAATCTTTTTACTGGAACTCAGCAATACTAAAGCATTTCACATGACCAGGGCGATGAGCAGCATTAGGTGCTGTGAGCAGAGAATTACTTTAGAGTTAAGTTTCACCGAATTGTCTAGAATTTTTTCATACTCCTATTTTAACTGAGTAAGTTTTCTTTGAATACTCTCAAAATGAAAATCTATTTGTTCTTATTGTCACTTAGCCAGTTTATTCCATGCTCCGTGTTCCATTTTCTTTTTGATCTCTCCCATCTAAATATTTTAAACTTGCTTTCAAACGTTCCTCATAGTTTTCTCTTGTTTGAAAGTTTCACCGTACTTCCCATCTCTAGCCGAATTTCACATCCATGGATTCTCATCTTTCTTTTATACATTCATTCTTTTTATTTAAATGTTCAACAGTATGCTCAGCATATTCCATTTTCTTTTTCCTTTGCTTTCCTACGATTTCTAATAAACTCGTTTCGTACTCCAAAACTTTGCGTTAAGGATCTGTAAAAGAATATAACATTATCGTAGTGCCACAGCTTCCTGCTTCAGTTTCTACTTCCGTGGAAGCAGGGAAAATGTAATATGTCAGTAGTAATGTCCTCATCGCTATCACTCGCCGCTAAAAGATTCGCAGTATCAGAAAATTACGGATTATTAAATACACATCAGTGGAATGCGTTGATCCAACAATCAATGCTCAGTAGGCATTCCATTTAAGAAATACAAAATTTCTTTCGGTATCATTTATTACTTATGTAGACCATCAACCATGGAACACTTGTTAAAATTTTAATTTTGAGCAGGCTTCGCAAATACACAATGTCTATCACTGATCTAGCTACCTTTATTGATTACAGCTCTGAAAATGGGATGATTCAAGTTTTATCCCAACTTATTCATGTCGGAACAGTCCAATGGGTACTGACGCCAGATATTCACCCGTGAACTCTTTCGTCAGCTATATAAACGTTGAGTATTGACAATTCAGTTTCTTTCTTCAAATGTTTTCTTTATGAACGTCCAATTTCTCATTCGTAGTAGGAAATGAATAAAAATTAAAATCACACTGACGTAAAATTTCATTATATCTGCAAATTGTGTTCGTCTTGTTCGGATGTCATATTTATTCCTCCTCTCACTTCTTAGAAAATATGCGTTACTGATATGCCGGTTTTTATGTTTTCTTTCACTTACCGTTATACTGTGGAAGGGCTGCTTTACATTAAGGTGAGTGGGAGGAAAAGTACTCTTACGAAAAGCGCGAGACAATGTATTAAAGTTTCATGTTCATAAAGCAGAAGTTTACCATTCTCCCACCAAGCAGCGCATATGTCATCATCTCCCCAGCTCTTATTGCAGTCTAGTGGCGGAGTGGCGATTATAACTGGAGAAAGTTCAGTAAGATTTCAATGTAGCATTCGTCCAGCTTTCATGTAACGTGAAATTATTTTAAGAAACTGGAAGTGGAACTGGCGTCTATAACTACACCATTCGAGGCAGATTTTTTTTATTTCTGTGACGTTCATCTCTACGGAAGTAGTTCTCAGAATGACCTTTAATACATCATTTGAAGTTATTTGCCAACTCTGAGCGTATAACCTGTACTTTGACTTGTGACTTTCTAGCGGGTTCATATATTTATTCGCTGGTTTTTATTTACCCGCGATAAAAGAAGTAAAGTATTCCACAATCAGAAAATTGGTTTGAACGCCACTTTGTTTTACTCTGCGTGATCCTGTTTGGAGGTGGTAATCCGTTGCCTTCCTCCGACCTTCTAACTGACGTCCCCGCCAGTTGTAGCGGGACCTACGGTTGAACGTTGATTCCAAACCACTGATATTTTTCACAACAGGTAACTAACATTAATTTTTCTTTTGATCAGTTTTTCTTTCTTTCTCTTTTTGAACATACCTCCTCCTTCAAATTAGCACTATCTTTCCAGAAATCGACAGACAATATGAAATCAACATCCGCAGACACAGCCGCTATGGCGTCAACATGTTCGACTTATTGTAGCATTCATAGATATAAAGTTTTCAGATGTTTCTTTTTTCTTAAAAAAAAAAAAAAAAAAAAAAAAAAAAAAAAAAAAAAAAAAAAAAAGCCTGAATACCGACATATATATAGTACAATAACTCGATTCAAATTCGTGGCCCAAATTCAGACTGAGATATCTTTAATCTGAAGAGGTCTTGTAACAAAATGACAAAAGCTGACAGCCTCTTTAATGCTATCATTTTAGATTACTTTATTCTACACCTATGGTGCCTCTGCAATTCAAAGATCTCAATGATGCGCCACTAGTATAAATTAGTTTATTGTTCAATAAATTTTTAAAAAATTGCAACAGAGATTTTTTTATTCCTTATATAGTGAACACCTTAAGCAAAATATAAATCATTTGTGGACAACAATCAAAAATAAATTTATTGATTTCATTCATGAGAATACAAAAATTGTTTTCATTTTTCTGAGTTGCGACTTTAGCACTTTAACTGTATCCCAAGACAATCGTACTTTTAGTCTTAGCAAAGAGGTAACAGTACCCAAAACTATTTTTCAGGACAATTTTAATTCTCCTGCAATATCAATTTATTGTAGCTATCGATAAAATCAATGATAAGGAAATTTTGAGTTATTGGGTCTCATAAGTTAATTATTGTAACTGTGGCCGTAGCAAGAAACCTATTAGTAAATATTAAATACTCTTGCATGTCACTTATGCATTACAGATTATACGTAGATGTACAATTAGACAAATACACACGTTAAGAACAAAGTCTCCCAAGATATGTGGAAGTTCCTAATAGAGTCGGACCGAAATATAATTTGCAGATAAAAACCGAATCCGTAAACGAACATTTGCCTCCTCTCCTAATCTCGGCTAAAACCGAAATTTAATTAAGTTATAATTTCCTTAAATTTACGTTAAACATCAATAACTAGTTTCCCCACGTTTTGCAGGATCCCCTTCCTGTAGGTCCGTAGAAGACAACACAGGAAGCGTACTTATTCACTGGCCTTAACAATCAATCCGGCAGTTGCGAATATTAAGCAATCAACTCGTTGGACTTGTGAGCCAACGCAAACGAATACCTCGTACCTGTAATTAGTGGAGCTATGTCGATTACCCTCGCAGATCTCGTAGCACTTTGTATTTCTAGAGTAAGTGCAAAGCAGAATAGCTGAGAATATGATAAGTAGGTATTCTCCTCAAAATAAAGTCAGGGATCCGAATTTCAATACATTTATTAATGAGGACGCTGTAATACAGAAATAAGATTTACATTTTAACATTGATGTGTAAGCAAAATTGTGGAGCACTGCATGACACACTCAGATTAAGTACTGTCGCCGAGAGACTTAGATCGCGCGCAGTCAAGATCTCCTTTATATTTCGTAAAATTCCGCTGCGTGTTCGTATCTCTTCGTTAACATTACTAGGTTTCATTTGTTTATTACAGTAATTAGATTCAAGCTAAGTATATTTGTTATTATATAGTGCTAATAGCGAAAATGCTTCGTTCCTATCAGTAAATCCACTTCAGTCGGTGCTGCAGAAAGTATTTCGAAAAATGTCACAGTTCCGAATATTAGTGTGATTGTTGTCAGCATAAATATACGCAAACTCAAAAGGAAAAGATGTGTAGGGGAAGGTAGAGTAAGATAACGAGGAGTGTAAGATGACTAATCATTAATTTAATGCGAGCGTAGAGACAGAGCAGCAAATGAAGGTCTTGCCTTGCTAGCGATTAGCGTTCTACTTGTGCTGCAATATGGACTATAGCCCACCGTCATTATTTATCACTGACACGCCATCATTTATGTCTACGCACATGTTGGTTGTAATATTTCGCTACACCGAAGTAGCAGCTGAAACACGTGTGGTAAATTTTTCCAAGCTGTTATCAGCTTTTTGTAAACTATAAATCATGCTGTTTCTTTAACGTATATATTTAAATCCAAAGAGAATTTAATGAAGTGTTGTTCTTAGTTTTAAATTATGAATGGCCGTTCCAGGTAATTTGAAGAATTTACTGGGTGGACAAGTTTAATGAGCTTTTCATACTAACATGAAGCATTGATCGTGTACGGCAAGTATAAATGAAGGACCAACAGTCAGCAATGGCCACCGGAAGGCAGGAACCGAAAACCATTGTGAAGGAGGAACAGAACGGCACAATGGTGTATGTAACTTTGAAGAGGAGGCAGAGGAAAAAGTTCAACCCATTACATATCACCAACACAAACCAAACTGAATAAAAAGAAATTACAAGGCGCGTCCAGAAAGTATGTTCCGTTTTGTAATAAAATGAAATTGTACACAGATACAGAACAAATTTTTATTGCACAAAATTCTACAACTCTTAAACTACTTTTCCACATAACTGCCGAAATTTTGTAGGCATTTGTCATAGCTGTGAGATTACCGCCCATTAGAAATACTGGTAATTAATAGCATTTGATAATTAAACAGTATGAAGTTCACTGCAAACATTGACCATGCCAATGCACTAAATGTTACACAATTTTAATCTTATTAATTATGGTAGCAATGTATGTACGCAGTTGGGTGACAACATTTATAGTTAGGCCAAGGGTAGAAATTCTCCACGTTGAGATTTGCTGTGTGCTTGTAGCTGACGGGAGGCCAGCGAGCAGGCCGACGTTGGTGGCTTGTTCCAGCTTAGGATTTTCCAGGCTTAGTTTACGGTGAGGGGAGAGAGGGACAATGGCGAGTGCCAGGTGCAGTGCAGTGCACAGCGTGAAATAAAATATTCTAATACTACTTGCATTTGAAGTAATACGATGCAGGTAGGAACCTTTAAGGCCCTCATTACAAAATAGCCTGTTGGCAATTAAACAATACATTAGCTGATACAGTCACATCTGACGTAATATGTTTAATTGACAATGAAAAGTAATAAATTACCAATGAATACAAGACAGTTACACAACTAGCATGGCAATGTTTGTTTATAAAAGTAATATATTAACTATTTCTAATTTTATTTTCAATTAATCTTGTGTATTTTATCTTGTAATATTCAATGAAATCACTTATCTGTGATATAAGAAATTGCACGATTGTGATAAATAGTACAAAGGATGTTTATACCAATATAAAAACCTAAGAAGACATCTATTTAATGTGTAGTGTAATTATTTCGATTTTAAGTAAAGTTTTAGAAATGTATTGGGTGAGCGCTGTACGTTGGAAGTCGGTTAGAACAGCTCACATGGGGAAGTTGATGACGTAGGGGAAAAAACCCAGCGGTTGAGCTTTTGGCGCGTGCGCGCGCGTGGGCAGGAAGTGACGAGTCGGGAGCGAGTGGGGTAGCTGGCCGGGTGGCGTCGCTCTGCTATCAGTCGGCATGAAGATCTCCAGGTGGAGACTATAGATTTTTGTGTGGCAATTGCCAAGTGTGGTTGCTAGTCGTAGACTGCACCAAGTTGTATCGAGTGCTACGGTGTGTTGTGAATGTTTGCCTGGTGGTACAAGGTGTACATCGCCTTGAATTAAACAATTTGCGACAAATATTCACTTTGTCTGCGGGCTCACGAGCTATAACTTTATTTGATAAATGTGTCGACGTACAGACGTATCAGCCACAGGGTTTTAATATGGTGTAATAAACAACATAAAGTGTTTTCAAAAATAGTAGTTAGTACACCCTTTTCTCTCATGAACTTGACTTTATTATGATTTTTTTTTGTTAATCATATGCAGGGAAGGAAAGCTGCGAACGTGTGACATCATCCCCTAGAAAACGAGTCAAACAGTAGCAATCACAGATCCAGTGTTTTTGCCTGTTTAGGAATTTGGTTCGCAGTTGGTGGTTGTGAGCTTTAAAAATTAAACTTTCCCAATTTTAAACTCTCACCCTGACCTTCACTCTCGCATACCGTGCCACAAGTTTTTGCATGCACCCTTCACAGAAGGTTGCCGCCTGTGTATTCAACCATGTGGTATCAGCTCTTTATCATCGTTGAAGTGTTGACCACCAAGGACAGATTTTAGGTGTAAGAAATGAAAGTCGCTAGGAGAGAGGTCCGAGCTGTATGGTGGGTGATCAAACAGATCTCATTGAAATTTCCGTAAGAATTGTTTGGTCATATTCGGTGTGTGAGGTCATACATTATTGTGAAAAAAAAAAATCTGTTGACAGTAATCCTCTTCTTACGAAAATCTGTACTTGGTGGACAACACTTCAACGATGATGACGAGCTGAAAGAACATGTTACAACATGGTTGAATACACAGGCGACAACCTTCTATGAAAAAGGCACACAAAACCTTGTGCCATGCTATGACAATTGCCTACAAAATTTCGGAAGCTATGTAGAAAAGTAGTTTAACAGTTGTAGATTTTTGTACAATCAATATTTTTTCTGTATCTGTACCCGTTTTATATAACCAAACGGAACTTACTTTCTGGACGCGCCTCGTAAAAGACAAAAGCAGAGAAACTGACTGACAAATATGGGACTAAGGCGAAAGGAAAAAAAAATAATAGCAGGAAACTAGACGACGACGACGATTATGATTTCGTGAGAGATGAACTTTGTGAAATCAACAATGACTGTGTGCAGTTAGGAACTTAATAATTTGTTCATGCTGTCATATATGAGTCCATGCTGCTTGTACCCAACTACATGCGCCAGATACGAAGCGAATAGCATATGTATGCCACTTCGGTGGTTAAAATAAAAAGATTTTTATGTTGATCCAATTGTGCTTTTCTTAGTCAAATTATCCGTCGACATTCTTCATCTTATCCGGAAATGAGGGTAGGTTGACGAGGTTCACACCATCGGGAAAAAAGTCAAAGCAATCGCCATAAATATTACCTTTAGAATATATACGAAATCTGTAGTTAGAAACTCTAAATGGTTTATATAAAGTATTCATGTAGGCGTCAGGTCTAACCTATGGATACAAACAATTTCGGAAGCTTACTGTAGTCATCTTACCGTCCTTTCCCCTACCAGATTATCAGTATTTCGTAAAACCCCATTAAAAAAGCCCCTCGCTTTGAAAGAAACACATTAATAAAAATTTCCAGCAAATCAATGTGATAACCAGTTCTGTTAAGTACAACATTGAACAAGCTTAATTGTTAATAATATAGTGGCTATAAGATTGCATTACATTGTGATTAACAGTAAAAGAGAACTTTTACGCGCGAGTGAAAGTACTTAAACGGCGCGCCATCAGCTGAGGTGATTGTTGACTCAGTTCACCCTGAACCTGCGACCTGACTTCATTAGTAAGTTCACGAAAGCTAGTTTCGGCCAAGCTGATTTCCGGAGCCCTAATGTGTATCTTAGGCACCGCCGGTTCGGAGTTCTTTCAAGGCCGTGACGTCAATTTCGGTTCGGCAGCGAAAATTGTTATTCAGTAGTCTTCGGCGGCCTGCTACAGCGAGGACCGGCAGCCAAATTTTCGGCATCTGCACCGAAAGTCGCTGAGAGAGCCGTTCGTTTGTTTCGGTAGGCTTTGATTGCGAAGATAAATTACTATTTTAGCAATGCTGAGTGGTTTTAATTTGTGATAACGAAACATCTGTTGTTTATACGTAATTACGAGTTTAAAAAGTTGATTGTCAAGATTGTTTACAAATATTACCATGATATTTTATTGAATTTGCTAGCGGTATAATTTTTAATATAACGGGGTAGCACTTCTGGATACTCTACCTCAACATAATTAATCTTAGACGTATTTCGGAAATGTCTGAAAGGTGCCAATTCATTTACCCTGCAAACTCTCATACTACAAAAGTGTAATTACGAAATCCATCAAATACGGCGTCACTTCGTCATCTCGCTTCGCAAAGCTGTCGCGCCGCATTTCGCAGATTTCATATTTATAACTTCAGAATTACTCAAAAATGAACTCCAGATACGACACCGTACTAAATAAAGATGTCTATAAAATGAGCCATTTTCATAGCGATCTTAAACCCTGTTGTGTCCACAAGTGTGTTAGCGATATATCTAGACGGTGCATGCTTGTGTATTACAGTACTTTTTCTTACAAACGGAGTATTTATTATTTACAAAAACACGCTTTTGCAAATTTTAAGTTGAAATCGAATGAAATTTTGTGACTCCGGATACTGGAAATCATACAAATTAATAGTAGTACAAGTATGCTCTCATCATCTCGCAAAGAAATTAACAGAAACAAAGGACAGCGTTGTGTGAATTTGATTTGGTCGAATATTTTAGGCGACAAATTGTGAGCAGTGATCTTACAGATTCGGATCCTGCCGGGTGCAACATTTTTTTTTATCGACACCTTGTTTGAAACACTTTTTTATTTATTTAAGAGAAGCATGATCTGCAATATTCTTCATTATGTACATGAAGTAGTTTCTTTGGTAGGGGGACTTCACTCTGACTATAAAACGAAAGATGAAACTGCTGTGAGTGAAACAACCAACATAGACTATTATTTATCTTTATTTACTTTTTATTTTTGTCACAACTAATTCGCTACATTTTTGGAATATGTATCAATTTCAGTTTCTAATTGTGTGATTACACTGATCAGAAACAGTTGTATCTTGTCATGCACGTTGTATGTCTGTAAAGTTTGTTTGTAATTGTCCTACTGTTGTTCTATACATCCTACAGTGTTATGATTTGCGATATAGGTCCATATATAGATGAAACTGACTGCGTTTCTAGTCTGAAGGCAGAAATACAGTTGTGGGTGGCAAAATGGAATAGGAAAGAGGGGAACAAAATTATTCTGTGGGTCTTTGCAGTTTTGTACTCCAGTAATTTTTCCCTTCAATTATATCTGTACTTCAGGGAAGATCGCTAATTTATATTATTTACTGGTTTTTTACCGGTTTCAATGAGGTATGTAATCATCATCAAGAAAACTGAGAATGTTCTCCTATCTTCAATAAAATAAAGATGATGATGATGACATAACTGACTGAAACCGGTAAAAAAGCAGCAATAAAATAAATTAGCGGTCTTGGCTGAAGTAAGTGTACTTTATATAAACTTTCGATCACTCTCTATAAGCGTAATATGCCAGTTAACTATATCTATACTGACTCTCCTTTCTTCTTTTCGTGTGTCGACCAGCAGAAATACTATTCTAGACACTGATACTCATTAAAACTCGATTGAAATGCTGGTGTGGGCCAAACCGCTTAACAAGTGTGAGTTGATGTATGCCCATAGAGACATTATAAATTAATTATAGGGAGGTACACTGAAAATGGAAAAAATAACGAACTATAATGCACGCTCAAAATGAAACGTGATACATAATAATTGTGTAGCACAAGGGTGTGGAATACAACATTTCAGTCAGAAATATTTTTAATAAAATTAAAATTTTCTTTATTTTCATTGTCAAGGAAATGTCAACACATTTCACTGAAGGAGAGCCCTTAAGGTTTTCTGCTGGTGTTAATTTGTTTCGCACTCGGTTGAAGGAATCAGTTGTCAGTTTCATGATGAACACAATCAGTAGCACAGTGTGTCAATAGTTAAAACGCAGTTTGAAACAGACAAAATTTTTGAGTTTTCATGTTGAATCTTGAACATGAAGAATGAAATTTTTTGCAGTTTAAAACTACGTTTAAAGCATTGATGAGAATCACACAGCGACCGAAATCAAATTTTGCGCCAATAAAGAAATATTTTCGATCCATCATCCATAAGTGTTAACAGGCGCTTAGCAGGTGGATTCAACAAGAATCAAACCTGACTTTTCAGGTTTTGTTCAAGTAACAAAATACTGAAATTGATTATGAGTGAATCTGAAACATTCCTTATACTTGTCCTCATCGTCAAGAAACTGTTTTGTTATTCAAAGGTTTTTCGCTCCTTCTTCAATAAAAAGATTAGTCTGACTAATTTGTGTTTCTGAGAACAGTCTCGACTAACATGTAGTCTTTTTCGTCTTCCGCAACTTCCATGTACTTCCGTAGTGCCAAAATGAAAAGTGTTTTACTTTTACCACTGCGCTACTTAGCTGCTAGTGCTACGTCGCATTGACCCGCGCCTAGTTAACTTCTGTTCCTCCCAGCGCCCCAATGAACCCCACAATACTACTCCCGTCTGGGATAAACTGTAGCGCAATACTACTCTCGTATAGGACAGACGTTAGAGCTTAACGCCTTCCAACAAACGGCAAAAATAAATTCAAACCTTTCTGAAACTTTTTCACGCTAAACACAAAAAGATGTAAGGGGAAAACGTTTGTCGCTCATTACATTTCGGACATTGGCTCGGCAAAGTTTTGCATAAGATTATAAATTATTACTTCATTATCACTAAAAATATATGACAGAGAGTTTGCAGACATCGTGAACATATAGCACTGAAGGCAATTACAAAATGATTTGCTGTGCGACACATAGTTTAGGAGATATGGTGTGACATACATGCAGTAGCACGAATAAACAACTTTTCAAATGTTTAAATATTCTCTTTTTCACTGAGAAATATTTAATTTCTGAAGATAATTGTTGGATCACTCGTCTCCAAATTATGAAATACGTGACTTTCATTTTTTTCATTAATTACACAAAAATTTTAGATGTTTCGTTATCAGAAGTTAAAACATAATTGCTGAAATAATAATTTATATTCGCAATCGAAGCCTATCGCGACGAACAAAGGGCCCTCTAAACCTCAGCGACTTTCTTTGAAGCTCCAGTATATTTGGGCACCGGTCCTGACGGTAGTAGCCGCTGAAGCCTACCAAGCCGAAATTGACGTCACGACCGAGAAAAATACACCAAACCGAACGGTGCGGAAAATACAGAGTGGGGCCCCTGATCTCGTATTTGGGAGGACAGTGATTGAAATCACCTCGGGCCTTTCATTTAGGTTTACTGTGACTTCTCGAAATCACTTCAGAAGAATGGCGGGAAGACACCTTCCAAATGGGCACGGACGATTTCCTTCCCTGTCCTTATCCAATGATTAAAGCGTGAACTTCATTACGAGGCTCTAATTATGGGACGTTAAAACATAAATTCTCTTTCTCGAGATGCGTAGAATTAATTCACGGGAAAGCATATTTGATAATAACTTTACCAATTGTCATATTTCCTACCCAGCTGGGAACGAGATTTCAACTTTTGCTATTGATTGAATTTAGTGCCCACGGGTAGCTAATATATAGTCCTTTGCGTCTTGAGTGAATAGTGAATTGAATATTACGATTTAGAACTTAGCTAGCTACGATATACAAAGTACTGATAAGGAAAACTTCTTCAGATGCAATTTCGACAGCTGTAAATCTGACTTTAGCAACAAGTCATAAACTCCTATATTTCACGTCGAAGAGCTGCAAAACAGAGACCCATAAAAGTTTTTCTCATAGCCTCAAGTAATGGTATATCTACATATTTCGTTTGCAAATGGCATTTAAATGCCTGGTGAAGGGTATATCAAACCGCTTTCATAACATCTTTACACTATCTAACAGTGCGCTTGGGAAATAACACATTAAATCCCTTCGTTTTATATCTGATTTCTCTTATCATTGTATGCAGGTCTAAGCTGTGTTGGTGGGTACTGACAAAATATGTACGCATCGGAGAAGAATATCGCAATTAGATCACGCAGCAAATAATAACGCTTTTCATTTAATTTCGACCCTAAATCGTGCATTATTTCCGTGACACTTTATGTCCTGTATCGCGATGACATAAATCGTGCTGCTCTTCTCTAAGCTTCCTCTATACCCACCCTCAGTCCCACCTAGTGAGTATCCCAAAATCAGCAGCAGTACTGAAAAAAGGATGGACAAGTGTAGTTTAGCAGTTTAGTTTAAATACTGAATCTGTTTTCAGTTAAGTTGTTACTTGCTGGATTGAAACAAAAATTAATATGCCGTTAGTCTTTATCATTACAAACTAGTTCAACTAAGTTCAACTAACCTTAGGACCACACTCACTTCCGTGCCTGAGGGAGGACTCGAAACTGCGGTAAGCGCAACCACGAAGTCCCTCACAAGGCACCTAGAGCCGCACCGACGAATTTATCGTCGTTAGATTTGACTGATTTATCTTGTAAATGAAGTTAAACGGATTCCTTTTAACGCTCATATTGAGGACTTCACACTTCACTTGACTTAGGGTCAACTGCAGATTTTCACACCATGCACGTATCTATATCGTTCTGCAGCTGCTTTTAATTTGCAAATGACTTTACAAACTCATAGACAACAGCAACATCAGGGAACATTGTATCCAAATTCGTTTATAAAGACAGTAAACGGTAGGGACCCAATGACTCTTTCCTGAGGAACGCCAGATAACAGTTCCATTTTAGTCGTGACTTTCCGTTAATTGTTACGTACTCTGTCCTTTACGACAGGAAATCACGAATCGTATCGCACAAATGAGGCTAAATGAGCATGTGCTTTGATTAGAATCCACGTGTGAAGTACAGTGTAAAAAGACTTTCAGATGTCTTCGAGTATTGAATTGATACCTCTTTTGTCATATGAGGAAAGAGCAAGCTGTGCTTCATAAGTAATATTCAATATCTATAAGGACAGTGTTAAAAGTCGATACGGCGCGAATGATATGAAAGCTATGAAACCCCTTTAAAGTATTTAACTGGCCCTAAATGTTTAACGCAGTGCATGTACCGATTACTTCATCGGAAGTGGAAGCCAACTAGCATTAAATATTACCTGTTTATTTTTTCTATTTTGTTTTCTCTTTAACGTTAGTAGAAAAGTGAATGCAGTGGTAACGGAAGTGAGAAATACTTCTCTTTAAGATACGATTTGGATTATTTTTTTATCCTATTTCGAATCTTTCTTATACAGCTGACAATAAATTATCGACAATCTGATATGATTAAAAAAAATGTTCAAATGTTTGTATAGCCTATGGGACTTAACTACGGGGGTCATCAGTCCTTAAACGTACAAACTACTTATCAACTAGCTTATCCTAAGGACGGCACAAATATCCATGCCCGAGGGGGGATTCGAACCCCCGACCGTAGTGGCCGTGCAGACCGTGACTGGAGCGCCTCAGTCCCCTCGGCCACCGCGGCCGGTCGTGATTTGATTCCAGTCAATAGTTTGTCTTGACAGACATTTTCACCAACACAGTTTTTCTATTAGTTTTTCTTAACTGTTTTATTTCGATAATAACAATAATTATAATTACAATATTGTTGTTTTTACTTGCGACAATCTTCCTTTGGCCTACCTCGCAAAGCAACTAACGGCGAAACGATTCTGCGAGTACTTGCAGCAACATCTTGAAAGTAACATGCCAACGTGACCTGCAGAATTAAATTTACTCAAGTTTTCTTACTAACGTAGACATCTTAGTAAGATTTTGCGAAAGTTACTTGCTTATGGACACACGTCTTGGAGAGTAGGGTTGACAGTGTAAGAGTCAGTTGCTATGTCGTCATATTCTCATTCTGCTAACGAAACCAACTGAAGCCATGATTTCCATTTTGTATTTGTTACATCAGTGGATGGGTTTCTTGTAAAAAGGCTGACTATGAGGAATATTAACCCAGCGGAAGGATAATCAGTGCAAAGTAAAACTGGAACAAACGATAAAGAAATCAGAAAGTGGCCTATAAAGAGCAAGAATTATGATGAACAGAAAGTACCAAAGGTTTTTGAGAGGTCATCTGGTACTTGTACACAAGTCATGCTGCAGTTTTAGGTTTCAAAGAACATGATAGGGAGGCAGTACTAACAAAGGAATAAGGCTTCTAGTTATCGTCGATGTTATTAAGCCTGTAGACTGAAAAAGCGATGATGGAAACGTACTAACTTATAAATAACAAACTGCATCAGTGTTGGCAAATGGCTTTAAGGATCTGTTGCACGAAGTGGATTTCACCTTGAGCATAATATATTATCAGATGTATATCATCAAGAGTAAACTGGCAATGTTAGGCAATGATCCTTCCATTAGTACGGAGGCACTCCTAGAGAACGTGTGCTCATGTAATGTATCGATATCCCACACAACGCTGCTGATGTGGTAAGATATACATCTACACACCCGCCCTGCTTACCACTGTCCATTCACGATCGTTATTAATTCTCGAACTTCCAATTTAGGAACTTTTTGTCCCATCTCTTTTAGCACTTGACGGATGCTTTTGATTAAATCCTCAGATTTTATCCAGACCAAAATACTGAGCATCGTGTGCGGAGGTATATTCACGCCCCCCAAATTAATTGTTTCCTGTTACTGTAGTGGCATGAAACTGAAATATTTTGTATATTTTACCTGCTAAAGTGTTCTGATGATGCGCCAAAAGCGCGAAACGCGTTAAAAGTAATAAAATTATGATTCGTAACTGAAACTACTTTTCATGCCAAACATGTAACGTCAGTTTTGAATAGCAAATTTGGCCTGAGGATGTAACCGGAGACAGGCGAGAGGAGACAGAAAAAGGGGGGGGGGTGAATTTAAGTGTTCGGGGGAAGGGGGAGGGTTAGTATTGGAGAATGGAGGGTAAAAGCTGAGGGAGAGAGAAAAGCAAATAGCAGGAATGATGTCAAGTGCTTCTTTCATTTGTGAAACGAAGACCAAGCAAATGAATCCCCACTCTACCCCATTATGTCGCAACTAGCATCTACAGGTTGCTTCACCAAGCAATACCGACCCTTCCACAGCGCCTAATAAATCAGTGGCAACAAAGTTGTATAGTATTGTTTTGCACGTTTCGGAAGTGTTTATTTGCTGGGAGTGTACTAACTCGGAAACGAATGGAGATATCAGTTACTAACAGAACTGTGCACACGAACAGAAAATACAGACACATCTCTGCACATTGTCTTACAATGGTGTGTCGGAAATTTTCTGTTCAGCATACTGTACGCTTTTTGTGGCTTTTTTCAGGGAAAAGCCTTTTCGCACGTTATAAGAACTGTTCCCTCTCAAATTTACAGCCAGACAAATAGACTATCCTCTCACTAGCATTTCGTGTACAGTAATGTTATATGAGTAGGTAAAAACTTTATAATCATTGCCTCATGGAAGATTACATATATAGTTGGTTCCTTCCATAGAACTGTGTTGGGGAGATCCTCGTGGATGTGGAACACGGTTACTTCTTTTTTTTTTTTTTTTTTTTTTTTTTTTTTTTTTTTTTTTTTTGTCACAGGTTGATAATATAATACTAATATAGGTACATACGTTTTTCACAAGCTGCTAATATAATAATACTAATAATATTGATGCAGATAAATGCATCATTTGGTTCTATTTAAGAATGCGTCAGTGGAGTAGAAGGAATTGGCCACTAGAAAGTCTTTTAGGCTCCTCTTAAACTGATCTTTATTTGTAGCCACGTTTTTGATTGTTGTTGGTAAATGATTGAAAATATGTGTTCCGGAGTAGTGGACCCCTTTTTGAACTAAAGTAAGTGCTTTTAAGTTCTTGTGTAGATAATTTTTTTTTTCCTAGTGGGTATGAACTGAGCTGTTTGTTGGGAAAATAGTATATTATTTATGAAAAATTTCATTAAGAAATAAACATACTGAGATGCAGTAGTTAATATACCCACTTCTTTGAAGAGGCTTCAGTAGGATTTCCGTAAATTTACACCACAAATAATACGTATTACACGCTTTTGGACTCTGAGAACGTTTGCTTGACTTGAGGAGTTACCCCAAAATATTATACCATATGACCTTATGAAAGTAAGCAAATTATGCAAGCTATTTTATGTTTATGCCTCCTATGTCTGATACCACTCGCATTGCAAAATACACATTTGTTAAGGCGTTTCTGTAGTTCTGTGGTGTGCTCCTCCCAACTGAAGTTGGAAACCCAGGAATTTTATGCTGTCAACCTCTTCTATCTGCTCTTCTCCATACTTTATGCATCTACTGGATGGGAATCTGTTACATGTTCTGACTGCATGTAGTGAGTCTTTTCAAAGTTTAATGTCAATGAGTTGGCTTTAAACCATTTATTAATGTTAACGAGTGAAGTGTTATTACATTTTTTTCGATGGAAAAATTGAACTTGATAGTGAACTATTATCTTAGAAGTTCAAGCTCGACCATCTTTATACGACATTCAAAATGTCGATTAAAAAACAAAAGAAGCCTTAGATAAGTGGAGTAAAAACATTTAATTAGAGTAGTATAAAAGATCAAAATTACAAAAAATATTCGAATTTTATGAAAGACATCTGGTGAATTACATTTGTTAAATTAAGTAAGTACAAGAAGTCACAATATTTGCGGTTTTATATAGAATATTAATTAAGTCTTGTTAAGCCAGCAGTCTTTTTCACTCAGCAATGTTTGCGTATCGGTTTTGCCAGGGTACAGAACCCGCGGTAGAAAAGAAATATTCAGCAAACTGATCTCTTGTGTGTGTTCCTCTCACGGTCCCTCTTGTCCCCTGGGCCGGAATGCTGTCCAAAGGACACGATAACGTGTCTTCAAAGTTGTACCCATCGTTTTCCCTCACAAAGTTGTGCAGTACGCAAGTTGCTTTAACAATGATATCAACCAAATCGATACTGACGTCAATCGGACGGTGGAATATACGCCATTTATTGGCTAAAATACCAAATGCACATTCCACGTACCGACTGGCACTCGATAAACGGTAGTTAAAAATGCTTTTAATGTTAGTCTTGTCCTTGGCGGGGTATGGTCTCAGAAGGTTTTCACACAGAACAAAGGCTTCATCTCCCAGAAAACATATGGCAGTAATCGACCATATGTATCGTTTGGTAAGGGGGCTGGTGGTGGTAATGGTAAATTGTGGGAATAGAGTTTCTTGCCAAAATTAGTTTTTCAGGATGTTTGAATCTCCCTCGTGTCCAAAGGCACCAACATCTATACATCTGAAGCAGTAATTTGCGTCAACTACTGCCATTAAAACTATTGAAAAATACTTTTTGTAGTTAAAGTATTCACTACTCGATCCCCATCACTCTAATATGCTTACCATCAATACATCCCACGCAATGTGGAAAATTGACTTTTTTTCAAACTGTAAGCTAATATTCAACCAATCTTCAGCAGTTAATTGTTTCATATATTGGCCTTGCATTGTTTCCAAGATTGCTGAGCATGTCTCTCGAATAATCTTTGAAATTGTTGAACGTCCAAGTAGAAACTCGAAGTGTAGAGATATGATGGAACAGCCAGTTGCGAGATACCTACAATGAAACATTGATAATGGATTAAAACAGAACCAATATTTATTTATATGGCTGTCGATCTAACAGAATGTGCGCAAGACACTGACAACAACACTTCACAACAAGAAGCAACCACAACACCTGAAATACAACATATTACATCCAAAGTCTTTCCCCAAGCTCGCACAGCGGAAAGGGAGAAAGAAAGTCCATTTCCGAAGAAATGTAAACAGGACGATTTTGAGAAAAAGTTGTTGGGCGTTTTGGAAACGAGTTTTCAACAATCACACCCAAAGAAACCTAGAACTAATGACCCAGATGAAATGTTCTTACTTTCGCAAATGCCCCTTATTAAGAACTTTATCCCAGCTGACAAGATGGATTTTCAATTGGAATATTTACAGTTGGTTCAGTGCTACACACATGCACAGCCGTCTAGAATTTCATCTGAATGTGACCAACAGTCATCTCAGTCCACAAGCAGCTCACCTACAAAGATCTTCGAGGAAAAATCGGAAGATACAACCCTGTCATTTTATGCAATGTAAACAAATAATAAAAAGGTAATAAAACTTTACTTACCTCAGAGTTTTCTTCAGCCCTTATACGTAGTCGAGTATTTCTTCCAGTAATAGCACTCGATAAATTAGACATCAGAGTTTCGTATGACTTAATAGACAGTCTGTAGTACTCAAAAAACTTTTCAGGGTTTGTTGTGTATCAGAGTGAATGTTCACCTCTCTGATCTGTCATCAATTAATGGATGAATCCAAATGCGTCTTTTATGTCTACGTCGTCTCCGTCGAATCAGTAACAATGCAGCACATATTACTGTTGCAGACTGTTTATTTAATACATTCATTTCACAATGCTGCGATGTCACCCATGCAGGTCTGAAACGCTACTGAGTCACATTCACGTCTTTGGTCGGTAGGACGCCTGTAAGAAGCCGCTGTATATACGCGGCCAAATGTGGCCACAACCTGGCGCCTTTTAAAGCCGCTTCTTTAGACGCTGAGCGTCCAGCTTCAAAAAACGCAAGTGTGGCCGTAGCCTTACGAAGCGACGTCAAAATACCAGCGGCTGCACTTCAGCTGTTCAAATGTTTGTATAGCTTATGGGACTTAACTACGGGGTCATCAGTCCCTAAACTTACAAACTACTTATGAACTGCCGGTCGCGGTGGCCGAGGGGACTGAGGCGCACCAGTCACGGTCTGCACGGCCACTACGGTGGGGGGTTCGAATCCCCCCTCAGGCATGGATATTTGTGCCGTCCTTAGTGTTAGCTAGTTCATAAGAAGTTTGTAAGTGTAGGGACTGATGACCCTGTAGTTCAGCTATACAAACATTGAACATTTGAACTTATGAACTAGCTAACACTAAGGACGGCACAAATATCCATGCTCAAAGGCGGACCATAGTGGCCGTGCAGACCGTGACTGGAGCGCCGCAGTCCCCTCGGCCACCGCGGCCGGCACGGCTGCTCTTCCAAACCGCTTACACGGCGGCTAATAGGGCTGTTCGGTGCGCTATATGTCTGGCCTCCAGGTGGGAACAGGGTGCTCAGAGTCACTGCAGCCGAAACACTTGCTGAGTGACGAGCGGAACCTCCGCAAAATCATTGTGATTGCTCCGCCGCGGAGCAACCGCGGGCTATGCACACGGCCTAAGGCGCTTTGACGCAGAGAGTGCAGCTGCTCGCCGTCGGAGGTTCGAAACCTCCCACGGGCATGGATGTGTTTGTTGTCCTCAGCGTAAAATAGTTCAACTAGTTTTCAAGCTTAGGGTCTGGTAATCAAAGTATTTAAGTCATTTAGATTTATAAACGATTGACTATTTTCTTCCCTTATGCACAGATTGTTCTATTTTCTGATCTATTAGTTTATGGCAGTGCAGTTAACGTGTGGCGACAAGAGTACGACGTTTGACTGGAAGGTTTCAGGAATGGATCCGGTACTGCTTACTGTTTTGGCGGGCAGGATCAGGAGGGTGGGGAGTGAGTCATTGCCTTGTCCGTTAACGCCCTCTGTCAGGAAATTGCGTTTCCTTCATTCAATTCGTTGTGGCAGCTGGTTGAGTGCCGGTCTGTTGAGGACTTGTTGGCGGATTCTGTCTGCGTGAAAATGGACGTAAGAATGGAGCAACGAGTTTGTGTGTAATTTGAACCGAAAGATGAGCTTCTGAGACTTACGAACTATGAAAACAGCTTTTTGAGATAATTGCATGAGCCAGTCAAATGCTTCTATGCAGTTCAGTCAATTTTCAATGAAGATCTGAACATGCGTCGAGTGCAAAATGTCAATTGACTAGAGACAAAATGTTCAAATGTTTGTTAAGCTTATGAGACTTAACTACGGGGTCATCAGTCCCTAAACTTACAAACTACTTATGAACCAGCTTACACTAAGGACGGCACAAATATGCATACCCGAGGAGGGATTCGAACCCCCGACCGTAGTGGCCGTGCAGACCGTGACTGAAGCGCCTCAGTCTCCTCGGCCACCGCGGCCGGCTGACTAGACACAATATCGACTTAAAAAACTGAGTGATCCTACTAAAAACGACCCAGATTTGTTAAATGGACTAATTATAGGTGATTAATCGTGAATTACATGGATATGATTCTAAAACCAAACTGGTGTCTTCACAGTGGAAGATTTACAGATTCACCACGACCGAAGAAAGCACGGCAATCTCGGTAGAAGGTGATGACAATGTTGATTATATTTTTCGAGACTACCGGTATTGTGCAACATGAATTTCCCCGTGAAGGACAGACAAAATACTATGAATACCACAAATATGTCCTTGAGCTGCTGATATAATTACGTAGGCTTCCGCGGCTAGAGTCAGATGACATAAAAGTTTTCTGGGTGTTGTAACGCGTCATTACGTAACAAGTCTATTACTTAAATAACCGACGTTTCGGTCAACGTTACAGTGGCCTTCATCTGGGTATACCCAGATACGCGTATACGCGAAAAGGTGCGGAAGAAAAGGCCTGCGTTGTGAAAAAGACAGGAACTGGCTGCTACACCGTGACAATGTTCCGGCTCATCGTCCTTCTCCATCGTTGGATTTTCGACCAAATTGAAAATTCCTGTGCTTCTACAACCGCAATATTCCCCCCATTTGGCTCCTGCGGGCATCTACCTGTTTCCTAAACTGAAATTTTCACTTAAAGTGGTTTGACTCGACTGAAGACATTTTGGCAAATACGGAGATCGTCCTTAACACACTACAGATAAAAATTCTTGAAATGTTTACAGAAGTATACACACAGTGGTAGTCAGAAGGGGACTATTTTGAAGGAGTTGATCAAAGCACCATGTAAACACCACATTCTACAATTACAAACTCATTTTTAAAACTTTCCAATCAGAACTTTCCAATGCAGTAGCTACATATCATTATATATATATATATATATATATATATATATATATGAGGTGTTTGTGCCTCTATTTCACTCTGCAGCCAAAACTACACATCGCGAAAGAATAGTGTTTGTACGTGGCAGTAGGTATCAGTCTGCCATTGTGCACTATGGTGTTAGAGGGTTGATAACGATAAGGGGGTGAAAGATATGGGAGTTGAAAATTACCGACTTATATAAACTTGTACGTGTGGGTGTCAATATTTTGCTCTTCAGGAAAAACTACACAATGGAGACGAACGATAACTCTGTGTTTTTGTAGTACAAAGTCTCCCGTTATACACCACAGCAGTTCCGTGTTGATAGCTATAAGAGAGTGGAAGATGTAGTGATTGAAAGTCATTAGGTTATATAAAATTCTGACTGGAGATCAGCGATGACTTTTGAGAATAGAATACCAAAGAGGTGGTGCACATTCTTGCCTTGTTTTTCTGCAACAAAAGTACGAATAAAGAAAAATAAGTGTATATTGCAGTTTGAAAAGTAAAACTACCAAGAAAGATGCCAAAGCGTAGGAAAGAAATTTCGCGTTCTCGATCCTTTTCTAAAAGTAAACGACGCTGAAAAGTGAAACTACTGACAATAGGAATCTGAAATTTGTAGATGTTTATCTTACACTGTAGGCATCTGCGATTTTTCGATATACCCATCCCTAATGGGGTGAAATAGGGGCTGAACGGATTTAAAAAAAAAAATACTTTGCTATTCAGGCAATTTTTAAGCAAGAAATACAAATCTTTGGATTTAGATTTTTGATTGGATTTTGAAAACCATGTGTTTCGATATTTTTGGAAATTCAATCATAAATCGGATGAAGTAAAGGAAAATCTTTCAAGGGGTGCTATTTTGATGCTAGACCCGCGGCGGAGTGGCCGAGCGGATTGAGGCGCTATGCTCCGATGCGCGAGGCCATTCCCCGTCGGGAGTTCGAATCCCCCCCTCAGGCATGGATGTTTGTGTTTTTAGTATAAGGTAGTTTATAAATAATTCGTAAGTTTAGGGAATGATGACCGCGCAGTTAAGTTCCATAAGTTTAACAACCATTTGATTTGAGTGATGCTAGAAATGCGTTAATTTGGTTTTGGAAATAAAAGCAAAATAATAATAATAATAATAATAATAATAATAATAATAAATTAAAATATAAAAAAATAATAAATGTGTTCGAGATGTTTTGAATTCTGCCAATCGTGCAGCAGTAGGGGGTGACAAGTTGTATCAAAATACTGAATTAGGAAAGCGTTTTTAAAGCTAAATCTCTGAAACTTTATATTAAGAATTAGAAACAACTAATGCAGACCATTCCGTCTACGCGTGAACAGCTGCGGGAATTAAGGTAGTAGACATACGTCTATATAATGAGTGGGAGGTAGGCAGCCGCCCCGTTTCGTTAATCGTCGGTCCTCTTCGGCCATCGTCGGCTCCCGTCGGCCTGGCGCCCTCTCCCTCGCGTCACGCGCCCGCCAGTTGGCTGCCGGCCGGCGCGGACGTTCCTTTCTTGTTCAATATGCTAAGTGCCTCCATTATCGCAGAAACTCTCGCCTTCACCGAAGTTCCTCGACAGAAAGTTACACAGTTTGCTTTTAAGGCTTCCGGAAATTTCATCGGGAGTTAATGAGCATTCTTGAAGACTGTTTGCATCCTATCTCCAGTTTAGTGTCGAGTAGTAGTACTTTGCGGTAACTCAATCACTTTTTAAATATAAGTAACAACTAATAAAATTATGTCACTTTTTTCAGTAAAGAGACTGAAAGGATGTCGTTAACTTAGTCCCGAATCTCGAAAAAGTTGGTTATCCGTTGCACGGTGGAACATGGAGCAATATTTTCCAAAATTTCAGTACTTATAGAATGTTAAATTAGTATACTTATGGGGCGATTTACATGCTTACCAATAATGATTACAATGCACCATTCATTTCATTTTTATATGTACACATGAACTGTACGATTTATATGCTGCCATATAACAAGGTGAAATAAGAAAGGGAAAATCAAAAACATACGGTGTGTAGGACAACTTCGATTATGGCACACACAGCTGTGTAGCGTGACGACGTAATTAAATATTCAACACTGTAGTGCTGTATGGCTCTCCTTCAACTATACAAAACAGTATCAATCTGATGGATTTATAAAGTGGTAGGCAAAGCAAAGGTCATCGCTCCTTTTTTTTCGTTTTACATGGCGGAGAATGGGGCACAGTTTCGTAAAAAAAAAAGTTATACATTTGAAGCTACATGCTTAACTATTGCAATACTTGTTTTGAGAGAAAAATACCCCTTCAACAACAAACATGGTACTAACATTACAGGATTTCTACTAACATAGGAAGATGCCACAATATTATGACCTACCATAGATGTGCCGCATGGATACGTAAGATTTTCAGTTTTAAAGACAGACATATCATGTCTTGTCCTTACGCATGAACTAGGGTGTTAAACAAGATTGATATTAGGGTAGGTCATGTGGAAAGAAGTTCAGCAATTTGTTTCTCTTTTTAAAGTATTCTGTTGCGATGTTTTACTTTCCTGTCCTCATTATTCCTTAGGGGCTTCAAGTGACACCGAAACCTGTGGTGCGACATGACGTCACACACATGACGCAAGGAGGCTGCGAAGCCATGTGAACTTCACGAGAAAGCCAAGGGCAAGATCGTTAGTTCAAACGTCTGTAATTCTTTGGGACCAAAATACGTTGCTCACCAGTCCCTAGACTTACAAACTACTTAAACTAAGTTAAACTAACCTAAGGACAACACACACATCCATGCCCGAGGGAGGATTCGAACCTCCGACGCGGGAGACCGCGCGATCCTTAACGTATCGCTCCAGACCGCTCGTATCCTCCCGCGAGGCGCCAAGGGCAAGAAAAAAATTGCAAATAATGATGAGTGCAAGAGCTTCGCAAACAACTTTGGTTCATAGTCACCTGAACACGTCTAATTTTTTAGTGTTCTAAGTTTGAAGCAAATCAAATATTGTATGTTAAATGTCTATCGGAAATTTTTGCTCAAGGAAATTCTTATTTACGACTTAAAGTATTTTGAAACTGTGAACCTGTCCAGCACGTAAAGTGCAGAGAAGGACTCTAAAAATTAATCTTCTGCATCAAACTACTAAATTAAGCGTGCAGACGCTCCAAAATGTTTAAATGTTTGTAACTCTGTGGGACCAAACTACGTTGGTCATCAGTCCCTAGACTTACAAACTACTTAAACAAACCTAAGGACAATTCATACATCCGTGCCCGATGGAGGATTCGAACCTCCGACGCGAGAGGCCGCGCGATCCGCAACGTGGCGTTCCACACCGCTCGGATACTCCCGGGCCGCAGGCAGACCCTCCCAATGGGGTGTAGTAAACTGGACGTAAAGAATCAAGCAAAAACATTCTTCAATGTAAGAATTCCGAAATAACTGCAGTTAAGATTACTTAATTTCCAAACAACGTAATATCTATAACTAGTAATGCGAGACACTATAAGACGTGAAAAATATTCAAGTCTTTCATTTACAAGTTTCTTAATCATCGATTCATGAAACTGTGCAACACAAGTTCTTTCCAAACATGGGCGCATAAAATAAAACGGTAACAGAAGTAAAAACTTCTGGAGCACACGTAGTTTTGCCTTACTAGAAAATATTTCTTTTTATATTGTTAAGAAAGAAAATAAAGAAATCACGGTGTATTTAGAGCCCCTTCCACGTTCCTTCCTACTGCCATACCGTCCTACGCCCTCCGCCCTACCATTCCCAAAGGCGGCGTCACATGTCAAGCCTTGTGTCGACTGAGCAATAAGGCACCAAGTATGTGCAGCCGGATGAACAGATACAATAGCCTGAAGCCCAGCTCAAACTCTACGAAAGCATTATATATTACATAGTATGTAATTTCAAAACCGTTTCCGAAAACTTTACCATTAATTTCGCAAGATTCCTTTCTCCTTAATGGATATGACACTGCATTGGAATGTTTTCCTTCGTTTGCTTTTCTTCATTTTTCACTATTCGAATTACCCTTAGAAAAATATAATTGACACCCATCATCTCTGTTATATTGTAATTGTGTGTACAGCATGATAAAAAATGGCGTGTATAGCTTGTAGCGATGTGGCATGGAACTGTATGTTCACGAATAATTGTTATCAAAGAGTCCGATGCTTTACGTTTCAGATTTACACCTCCGGAAACAAAAAATTTTACTCTTGGAAACAATACGTCGACGTTGATCCAATAAACTAAAAAGTCATCTGGGGTAAAGTAGATGTATAGATATTTGTTTCAACGTCGTCATAACGGGATTGCGTACGGGTTTTCACCTTTCCTACTGTGACTGTTACAACAGATGAGCAGACCTTCATTTGTAAAATGAGTTTGATATGTGAAAATATTGACCCGAGGAAAATCCAGAACGTCAACAGGACGTTCAAGAAACCATGCACGATAATCAGCTAGTAGCAGAAAATCAACTTCACCCAATGCCTGCTGCATCAGGAGGTGGTACGGGTGAAGTAGGCATCGGCACATAACATACGCTGGGATATATTAACAGCACATGTGGGTACTCGTGAACTAGCTTCCACTTAAAAATTTTTACAGATTCAGGCACGACCAGAATCTGCCTTATTAGCTATGAATGCACCGGTTTTTCGAAGCCATTGTTCAGTGTTGCAAATCAGACATAGAATGAACTAGCGTAGGCTCTGTTAGGCCCTTGGTGGCATCAACGACGCGACAACTGCGGCGTGAAGTACGCCAGACTGTCTCTTGGTTGTCTTCCCTGGTGCCGGGTGGCGGTCCATTAGTTTTTCTAGGTTGGCAAGACAAATCTCGCATTAGGTAGATCAGGGGCTACGAGGCTCCTCTCGCGGGAGGTACGAGTCCTATCTCAAAATGAATTTCTGTTTCATTCTTACCGAAAGTAATTTTAAATTTTTTGTAAGCGTTGCGGCTCGGTAGCATAGTGAAAGAGTACCAGACAATAAATCCAAAGGTCGCGGGTTCAATCCCCGCCGCCGGGCGCCTTGGCTCAGCGCTCCCGGTCAGGGGGCTAAACGCTCTCCGTAATAAAAAAGCTGAGCCAATTATTCAACGAAGAACAAAGAACGAACTAAACTGACGACCGCAAAGTATAGAACTGTCTGAATAATATAAATAAATAAAAATCCTCGCCAGGTCCTAGGATTTTTATCTGTCACTTTCCACATCTTTCACTTCCGGCAATGTTGCTCATGTGAAATATATCGAGTAGCGCCGTGGTTCTGAATCCACGTTAAACTGTAGGTCCCCCCATAACTGGCTGTGTAAGTCAGTTAGAAAGTCGGAGGAAGGCAACGGCATACGACCTCCATACAGGACAATGTCTAGCAAAGCACTGTTGTGTTCAAACCAATCTTCGGATCGTTTACTGCTTTCTCTTTACCTAGAGTTTGGTCTCATAGGGTAACAAACAACTAAACATTTATTTTGATATTCATGCTCCATAATTTAATGTGTTGTTCTGTTAACAGATGTTTTGACGGTTCAATAGCTGTCATGTAACATAAGATAACGCCCTCTGTCAGTAAGTATTTACTTCTTTCGTTCAAAGTCGCGTTATCTTCCAAAAGGTATTTCCGACCAATATTTGTTGTCAAAGTAGCTAAAAACCTGACTTTGCTTTTCTATTTACTTATCCCAGTGTATTAGTTCCTCTGTTCCTCTCTCTATTTCTTCTTCCAGTTTCTCTTCCCCCTCACCTACTCTTCCATCCTCGATTAACCAACATTTAGAGAGACACGTTTGCTTCCCTCAGCCTTAATTCCGCGACCTTCGACCATACGATGGCTTACTGTGTCTGAAAAAAGAAACCTTCTCCTTAAAAAAGTCCGTAGCTGCCAAATTTCGCCGGCCGCGGTGGCCGAGGGGACTGAGGCGCTCCAGTCACGGTCTGCACGGCCACTACGGTTGGGGGTTCGAATCCCCCCTCGGGCATGGATATTTGTGTCGTCCTAGTTCGTAAGTAGTTCATAAGTAGTTTGTAAGTTTAGGGACTGATGACCCCGTAGTTAAGTCCCATAAGCTTAACAAACATTTGAACTTTTTTTTTTTTTTTTTTTTTTTTTTTTTTTGCCAAATTTCATATGCGTCAATCACATGATGTCGAAATTTACTACACAGTTTGGCCCATTTGGTGACTGATTGGTATATGCACTTAGTAATGGAAAGTACGTATATCTGCCAGATTTCTCTTTGATCAGAGATATGGTTTCTATAGCAAGTTTTGCCTTGCCTTGTACAATATATTGGCCCACAGAGTTCGAAAATCTGCGCCGTGGAAGAATCGATAGTTGTTTCACGTCCGTGGTGATGGCCAACGGGCCGAAAAGGTAGTAATCACAAAGCTGTATGTGAAAGAGAGTTAAAGAATTTTGAGTAAATCAGTGAAGAATGTTTAAAAATTTCATGACGACTACGATTTGTATTTAAATACCATATATATATTTCCCATATCTACCAAAAATACGTAGCCAATGTTCATCATAGCATGCATACCCTATCTTATAAAAGTTTGTAATAAATCGGATTATAACCTTTTCGAGATATTTAACGGCAATATTAGCTGAAAACCCGGCGTTGCCCCGGTATTTATTTATTTCAGTCTTCTGAAAATCCACTTCCTCTTCCCTCCTCTGTCTGTCCATCTCCTCTTTTCTCTTGTCTTTGTTCATCTCCGCCACTCTCTGTTCCTATCTCTACTCCCGTATCTATGAAAAATTCAATGTATACATGATTTTTCATGTTAATGTAGAAAATGTTTGTAAGGTATTCTCCGGCGTGCACCTTAAGAAATTTTGTCTAAACAGCGATTTTCCTCTTGTTGGGAAGCTATACTTTGCATAATTACATCAGTATCGGAATTCAACTGTAAATTTGTGTCAACGTCTGTTTAAGGTATCAGCCGCCATTCACGTTACTGAATCTGAAAGTGATGTTGCTCTTGCTTCTAAGGTCAATTGTGTACAATATCAATTAACCCAGAGAGCGCGGAATTATTTGTAGTTTAAATTTTTTCAGACGTCATTAATTACCATCATATGACTGCGCAAGTTCGTTATAAGTGATTTTATCCCAAATCACGCCATTCGTTTTACAATGCTGCGCTTCTTTCTGGATGGCCGATAAAATGAGTATTTTAGAATTTTAATCTGATTAATCCTTATTATTAAAACATCACTTAAGATGAAATATATACATATAAATGTCGCAAAAATTAAAGAATGTTGAAGACATACAAACCCAACTATGAGGACGTCTTCAGTATCTACTGTACGAAACTCATTTTCGCAGCCGTATCCAACCACTTTGCAATCAACAAGCTATAATTGATCTGCAATGGGAGCAGGCTATTCAAAGAAACAAAATATGACACTGTGTACGATTTATTAAATGCAATAATGAAAAAGTAACTTGCCGTTCTCGTCCTTCCGGAAGGCCGTTAGCGCCATCTGCGTTTCCGAATAAAACAACAGATTGGTGTCAAAATCTGTTACCAAACACACTCTTTTATGCGCCGTACAGAGGTTTATGCAGATAGTATCCTATTAAATGTATATATTTTAATCAAGATCAGAGTAAAAATGTAGCTTTTAGGATATTACCCTCCGCCATGCACCATACAAAGTTTTATGTAGGCCAAGTGTCCATAATTTCATCAAGTCGGAACAAAACTGTGGATATCGTCGAATCCAGAAGTAGAGTACCCATCGCCAGATTCCATATATTGAGCATCCTTTTGCTTACAATGTCAAGTGTTCAAAATTTTATGCCGTCCGCGGTGGCCGAGGGGACTGAGGCGCTCCAGTCACGGTCTGCACGGCCACTACGGTCGGGGGTTCATATCCCCCCTCGGGCATGGATATTTGTGCCGTCCTTAATTCATAAGTAGTTTGTAAGTTTAGGGACTGATGACACCGTAGTTAAGTCCCATAAGCTTAACAAATATTTGAACATTTGAACACTGGATCAAAACCATGAACTTTATTGAAGACTGTACATAAAGTACGCTCCACCATGCACCACACGAAATTTTATACAGAACTTCGTGTTGCAAAGAATAGGTATGAAAAATTTCACCAATATCGAAATCGATGCAGTCGTTTAGGGTTAGATGGGCAACAATGTCGCAAAATGCAGAAGTTTATCTCGCGTTTCATTGTTAATATCGTCACATTTCGCAGACTGTTGTATGTGACCCTTACCACGACTCTTGATTTAAAGGTATCGTGTAAAAAAATTGACTAACATTGGGACAAAATTGTTGACCTCCCTTGAGTGCATTCACACGGACAAAAACTGTTAAGAAAGAAACTCAGTCGGAGGGTCGAATCCCCCCTACCCCATTGGGCATAGTTGTGTGTGTTGTCCTTAGCAACAGTTACTTTCAGCAGTTTGTAAGCCAAGGGACTGTTCACAACTGCAGCGGCATCAGTCTCTAGACTTACAAACTACTTTAACTTATGCTAAGGACAACACACATGTCCTTGCCCGGGAGAGGACTGGTACCTCCGTCGTGGAACAGCCGCGCACTACGCAGGAAGGCGCCTTAGAGCGCACGGCCATTCCAGCGTGGCCACTTCGGTTGTAATCTGTCGTTATTATTCTGTCTCAATTATAATTTCATGTGGCTGACTGGCCTGGTGCAAGTAATTCAGTTGGACAACACTTGCGTATTCCTAACCTGTCTTAGTTATTCAACCGGGGAAATGGGACCTTCAGTTTTCTCAGATCGTGGAGGGGTGAAGGCTAAGTTAAAATCCAAATAAAAAAAAAAGCGACCCTTCGGTTTCCAGTCCAGCGCATTACCCCGAGTCCTCTTAGGCTGTTTTCAGATGACGCCGTCATTTACCGTCTAGTAAAAACATCAGAAGATCAAAACCAACAGCAAAACGATCTGAATAAGACATCACTATGGTGTAAAAACTGGCAATTGACTCAAAATAAAGAGAAGTGTGAAGTCGTCCACATGAGTACCAAAAAAAAAAAAAAAAAATCCGTTAAACTTTGTTTACAAGGTAAATCAATCAAAATTGAAGTCCGTAAACTACACAAAATACCTAGGAATTAATATTACTTCAGACTTAAAATGGAAATAACACGTAGATAATGTCGTCGGAAAGGCGAACCAGAGACTGCTTTTTATTGGCAGAACCCTTAAAACATGCAGCTACAATAGAAACTGCATACACTACACTTGTCCGTCCATTTTTGGAGTATTGCTGCCCAGTGTGGGATCCTTATCTGGTGTGTTTGACGGAGGATATCGAAAAAATCCAGAGAAGGGGAGCTCGTTTCGTATTGTCACGATACAAGGGAGATAGCGTTACGGAAATGATACAGGATCTGGGATTGGAATCATTAAAACAACGGCGCTTATCGCTGCGGCGTGGGCTACTTACGAAACTCCAATCGCCAACATTCTCCTCCGAATGCGATGATATATTGTTGACTCCCACTTACATAGGCCGAAATGAACATCAGAATAAAATACGAGAAATCAGAGATCGAACAAAGAGATTCGGGTGTTCTTTCTTCCCGCGTGCAATTCGAGAATGGAATGGGAGATAAATAGTATAATGGTGGTTCGATGAACCGTGTGCCAGGCACTTAAATGTGATTTGTAGAGTATCCCATGTAGATGTAGATGTAGATCACCGGGCCCGACAGCGTGTCAATTGTGATTCATCCTGTGTATATGGTTAGGCATAATATTACTACAACATCGCTGGGATAAATAAATCAAATGTTTAAAAATAAATGATGGGTTCCAAAATGGAAAAAGCCAATATCGGTAATACATAATTTATTTGGAAGACCGGTTTCGATGCTCTCTGCCATCATCTTCTGTTCTAAAATTTTTTACACAACCGTCATCTTGCGATGTCAACAGATGTCAGAGATCACAAGATGACAGCTGTCTAAAAAAATTTAGGCCTGAAGATTATGGCAGATACCATCGAAACCGGTCGTCGAAATAAAATTATGTACTAAATTTTGTGTCTCGTTTCTGTCGGTTGTCCTGTGTGTCGGTGGCCAAGTACAAAGAGACCGACACAGGAGAGTAGGATGCACGCGTTTGCGGGTACAGAGTCTGAGGTGACCAGCCAGTGGGACAGCAGAAACTAGAAACAGTAAGCTAGATTAGAACAAGATGTATCAAATGTTCAAATGTTTGTAAATCTATCGGACCAAACTGCGTGGTCATCAGTCCGTAGCTTACAAACTATTTAAACCAAGGTAAACTAACCTAAGGACAACACACACACACACACACACACACACACACACACTCACACACACATGCCCCGTGGAGGACTCGAACCTCCACGGCGAGCAACCGCGCGCTCCGCAGCGAGGTGCTTTAGATCGCTCGGCTACTCCACCGCGGCAACAAGATGTGTATTTCATAGAGATAGTAAATGTTTGTTACGCTTATGGGACTTAACTAGGGGGTCATCAGTCCCTAAACTTACAAACTACTTATCAACTACTTTATACTAAGGACGGCACAAATATCCATGCCCTAGGGGGGATTCGAACCCCCGACTGTAGTGGCCGTGCAGACCGTGACTGGAGCGCCTCAGTCCCCTCGGCCACCGCGGCTGGCTAGAGATAGTACAAAACTTTGTTAACCGAAGACTAGTGGAATGCAGATACATATTTTAATTATGAAGAGGCCTGCATACTGTTCGAGTCCTATCGCCAAGTGACCGATCCAGTTCAGTGGTGGCCACGAGCGGAGCTGCAGCAGAGGGCGCTCTCGGCCGACGTCGCAAGAACGCCGCGCCGTGCTTGCATGGCGGCGTACGGCAAAAGTACGTGGCGCAGACTTCAGACTTGTGCGACACCTCACTACCGATATTGGCTTTATCCTTTTTGGAACCTCATATTAGATAGCCTCCTTATAAATAAACAGACAAAGTTAAATGTAAATATTAACAAGTACTTAAATCCGAAACTTCACATTGGTAACAAACGTACCGAAAAAAATCCATATCGTGGCAACTGAAGCAACAAATTCAGTGTAACGACTGTAGCATCGCGGGCATAGAGACGAGAGCGATGGAGCGCGGAATATAGCGGGGTAGGGAGGCGGCCTCCCCTGTGGGCGTGGCGGGAAGGGAGGAGGAGGAGGGGGGGGGGGTTCCCCTCGTGCCATCCCAGCGCTGCCCTCGAGCCGCGAGCCGTGGCTCCATAAAAATTTATGCCCGTGAAATGTGGCGCAGTCGGCGGCTCCGTATGAAAGGCGTGTAAGGGCCGCCGCTGCGACTTAATGGCGATGTTAAGTGGCGGCCGAGGCCGGCCGGGCTGCGAAACTGCGTTACGCTGTGAAGGGCGAGAGGGCGCGCGCTTTCAGCAGGGCCACGGCTGCAGGGCAGCATCGCGCATGCGCTGGCCGATGCAGTAACGCAGGTACTGGTAGCGAGACAAGTATTACAAATACTTACACCATAGAGCGTATGCATCAGGACGGCTTTACGAAACATCGATCGTGCGAAACTCACCTTGTCGTTTTCTCTCATGACATTATGCGAGCTATGGAAGAAGACAAACATGCTGGCTACGAATTTCTCGCATTTCGCACTACAGACTACTACAAGAGATAGTAGTATATGAAACAGGTACACAAATCAAAATTACTAAAAATTTCCGGGCTATTATGTCGTGGTCTAGTGGATATGTTATGGAAACCCAACGTTTCGACCCCGACTGCAGAAGACATTTTCAAGGGGGATCGTGGCACTTTTGAATGTCCGATACACACCCTAGTTCGCTACTGGCTCAGTAGCTGGAAAATGAAAAGAACTCCAATGATTCGTCGACCCAGCAGATAGAAATTTCATTGACACATTCTTGAGGTTGTATACAACACACGATCACATAGGCAGAGTCGTACGCACGTGAGTACAGTCACCAGAGCCGCGGTGGAGTAGCCGAGCGGTCTAAAGCGTCTCGCTGCGGAGCGCGCGGTTGCTCGCCGTGGAGGTTCGAGTCCTCCCTGGGGCATGGGTGTGTGTGTGTGTGTTTGTCCTTAGGTTAGTTTACCTGGATTTTAGTTATCAATAAAATTCTTCTGGGTATGAAACCGCGTCGTCATTTTATAAATTCCACCGACGTTACGGCCGCTGTTGCAGGCGGCCTTCACCAGGGTCTGTGTCTGACTCATGAAGGCCGCCTGCAACAGCGGCCGAAACGTCGGTGGAATTTATAAAATGACGACGCGGTTTCATACCCAGAAGAATTTTATTGATAGTGACAACAACCGCGGAAGCCTACGTTTGCATTAGATTTTAGTTGTTTGTAAGCTACGGACTGATGACCACGCAGTTTGGTCCGATAGGTCTACAAACATTTGTAATTTTGTAACAGTCACCAGAGCGTCCACAATGTTGGCGTTAATACCGTATGTACCCTCCTTTTGCAGCAATGCAAGCTGTAATTCTTTCATGGAAACTATTGTAGAGGTTCCGAATGTGGTTATGTGGAGTGGCCTGCCTCAGTTGGGCAGTGCCGGATTACCCATAAGGCAGAGTAGGTAGCTGCCTAGGGGGCCCGCGCATTTTGGGGCCCCGTGTCCACCGACATAACAACGAGAATTTTTTAGAAAGACTTTTCATTTTTACATACAAACTTGTTGTCTTTTCGTTGTTTGTCTACAGGGATGAACAACTACAACAACTGTTCTCACATTCGTGAGTAAATGTGGCATTGATATAAAAGACCTGAGAGGACGGGTTTATAACAATGCATCAAATATGTCAGGATGCTACAACTGTTCTTCGGGCTAGTACAAGAATTGTACAACTTTTTCTCGGAGTCGCCATATCTTTGGGGATAAATGCTTGAATCTCTTAAAGGAACGAATAGTGAACGACAAAAAGTTCTGTAGTAGTTTTAATAAGAGTGACTAACACAAGGTGGTGTGCAAGAGTGATGCAACGAGGGCTTTATCCCGAGGCTTCAGCACCTTACATAAGTCTCTTCAAGACATTAATAAAGATAGGAATGGTAATCGTGAGACCAGTGGCGTAACTATGGGGGGGGGGGGGTGAGGGGGATAGAATATCCGCCAGAAGAAAAAAAAAAAAAAAAAAAAAAAATCGTATAACAGCAATCTGGTAAAGGTAAAGATTGAAGATGGAGTGTTTTACCATAATCTTTCATTGGATGGGAGTGAATTAGTTTCTTCAACGGGAGTGGAAGCTGGTAGTCTGTCTGGAAACTGACTAAAATTTTGCTCGTCAAGCAGACCTATTCCCCCCCCCCCTCCCAAAGCCAAGTCCTAGTTACGCCACTGCTTGAGACAATTCTCGAAGCTAACTGTTTACTAAATGCGTTGACAAAAAACGATACCGTCATCCTGGTAGACTGCTGGGCTGCAATACTAGACGGGAAAAATTCAATTAATACGTCTCTACAAACAGAAACAGTAGACCTTCAGACGGCTGTGGAACTCTTAAAACTGCTTCTCAGTTTTCTATCATCACAAAGAGACATGTTTCACGACTACTAGAAAAAGGCGGATGAAAAATGTGTGCACAATACACCGATTAAGGCAAGCGTCTTCGCTAAAGACCAAAATGTCAAGACGATGGTAATGCAGAAGAGATTATGGTTCACGGAAAAGAGAAATTCAAAACTGAAACTTACGTTCCAATATTGTATAAATTATGTACAGAGATTTCTCGTCGTATAAAACCTTACAATGAAGGTCATTGTCTTTTTGGATTTCTTGTTGACTTCCCGCTGAAGAAGCTGATGATGAAATTAAAGAAGCTGACCAGAGATTTATTCTGAAGACATTGGGGAGGAATTTGTGGACGAAATGATTCATTTTAAATTCGTCACATCACATCTAGAAGAGTTTAAAGCTAACTAAGCAATTCCAGCATCGCGATCATACAAATTCATTTTTTAAAATATGGTGCAATCAACGTTCACAAATGACTACGTTAAAAATTTACAGGTATGTCATGTTTACGAATGTAACAGTCTAGCGAAGCTTTTCAAAACTAAAAATTATTAAAAAAATTGTCATAGGCCTTCATTGTCTCAAGAACGTTTGAACTGGCTTGCCATTATGGGCACAGAATATGATGTTTTGCAGGAGACATTTTGCTGGAAAAAATTGAGGAAAGGAAATGTTTAATGCGTATCTTACTTATTAGTAATTTCTGTATTTTTGGTAAATTATTTCTGGAATATTATTGTATCAATCAACGTGTATTTATCTATTTATAATTGTTTTGTTGAATAAATACATTTACATATTGCACGAAAATGTCTCATTTCACTTTGCTAATGTTATTGTTATATTCAAATGCGAGTTTATTGTAGCTCTTAAGCGGCTATCTTACACGATGGATGAACATTTTAATTACTTAAAACAAATGCTTCAGCTACGGAATAGCACAATTTTATTATTATTATTATGGATTATATCATTTTTATTGTTATTAATACCAGTACATTGTTGGTGTTGGTCGAAAATTATTAACTTATAAAGGGATGAGTTTGGAATGGGGCCCCATAATGTGGGCCAACACAGAGCTTCATCCGGCACTGCAGTTGGGCCAGATTTCATGCCGCTCATGTAGACCGCCCAACATGACGTTTTATGCAGTTCCAAACATACTCAATGGGGAAGAGATCTGGGAATCCTGCTGGCCAGGGTAGTTGACGTACACCTTGAAGAGCACGTTTGGTGGTACGGGATACATTGGATCTGTATTGCCCTGTTGTTAAAGCATATTATCTTGTTGGTGCACGGGTGGTAGCAAGACAGGTTATGTGATGGTTTCAGTGTACCGTCCACTGTTTAGTGTTCACTAGGTGACAGTGACGAGTGATGAACATCTCTTTCCTCACAATGATGCACGATCATGTATGCCGTTGGAGTGTCCTCCACTCACGCTCCAACATCATTCAGCCCTCCTCCAATAGTGTCATGGTAGGCGCTTATGGAGGGACGAATAGAGACGTGTCGTCTCCAGTGATGGGAGTCGTCGCTGCCTCGGTACCAATGATGGTCGTACGCGTGCACGGTGTCGTGCAGGGGATGCGAAAATCTGTATTGTACGCGGTAGAGGCAAACATGGTCGGCACCAGGCATCATGGTGTGGGGAGCCATATCCTACACTGGCCGTTCTCTTCTCTTGTTACTTGCCGCGGTGGAGTAGCCGAGCGGTCTAAGGCGCCTCGCTGCGGAGCGCACGGTTGCTCGCCATCGGGGGTTCGAGTACTCAGTGGGTCATGGGTGTGTGTGTTGTCCTTAGGTTAGTTTACCTTAGTTTAAGTTGTTTGTAAGCTACGGACTGTCAGTTAGATTTACAAACATTTGATTTTTTTATCTTGTTACTTGTGGGATAATTTAAAGTACACGGTACATTGAAACCACTAATCTGCCTGTCATTACCCCTAGATCTGTCCCCCATTTAGCTTGTCTGGGACCAGATCTTCACCACATCACCTTGGTGCAATCTACACGACCGGCACGAGATCTTGTCCAACTGAGGCACCAGATGGAAACTACATGGCAGAACATGCCGTAAGACTTCATTTGGCACATCTACGATCGCCTTCATGAGGAAGTTGCACCCTGAATTGCTGCAAAAGGACGATAATAGCGTCGACATTGTGCACGCTCTACTGACTGTACTGCCGTCCGTATGGTTCTGACTGCGTGATCGTCTGTTGTATACATCCACAAGAATGTGTCCATAAAATTCCGCTCTGCTGGTTCATGGATTTTTTTTTTTTTCAGTTTCCAGGAGTGTATGTGTTTGGACCGTAGACTACTCAAGTAATAGAGCCCAGTATGTTTCCATCTCTGGCGAGTGTTCATCATAGTCTTGGCTATTTCAGGAGTGCTCCAAGAAAGTCGAATAGCGCCGTTATTATTTTTTTTCTGCAGGGATTGGAACTTAAATAGCAGCCGCTATTTATGCACAACCGATACAAAAGCGTTACAGATAAGTAACTGAGACAGAAGCATGTGGAAGAAGTACTCAAATATGAAAGTGGCTCGTAGACTACTTACGTAATAGAGCCCAGTAGGTTGTCTTCGATGGCTATTTTCAGGAGTGCTCCACGGAAGTGCAATGTTCAAATTTTCAAATGTTTGTTAAGCTTACGGGACTTAACGGTGGGATCATGAGTCGCTAAACTTACAAACTGCTTATGAACTAACTTATACTAAAGGCAGTATAAACATCCATGTCCGAGAAAGGATTCGAACCTCCGTCGCGGGAGGGCGTGCAATCCGCAACGTGGCACTCTAGACCGCTCGGCTACTCCCGCGCGGCCTTCAAAGTAGCCACCTGCTTTGCAACGATGTGGAACGCGTAGTATGCCGTTAGCAGAGCCTCTTCTGTTGATGATGCGAATGGAGCGATCTACTGCCTATCGAATCTGTGGAACAGTTCTGATTAGAATACCACGAAGTCTTTCGAGTCCCATCGACCGAATAAAGCAGCCACATCTTGCTCTGTATGCGCCTGCGCATTGTCATGCAAAATGATGGGTCGTTTGTGTCTTGAAAACCTTGACGACTCTGTCGTACTGTAAGACCTCTGGACCGTTCAATCTTCACCCAGCTTCTGTTCCTGTTTCGAAAACATAGTGACGCCGTTACGTTAGACCGTTCGCTCACAAGTAACCATGTTTCCCTGGACTGTATGCACGCCTGTGACGTTTACGGGCGAGTCCATTTGCTCGGAGGTCAGATAGGTATGTCAAAAACATGTGCTATCAGTGACAATATAGATCTTACTCCACAGTGTCTTCACAGCAGTCTTGCCACGATTTAAGTTGCAACCCTCGTATATAAACGATCTGACGGACAGAATGAGTTGCAATCTACGGCTGTGAGCTGGTGATGTTTTTGTTGTTCAGGACAATTTTCATTTTTTTAACGTTGATGGTACACATGTGTACCTCGAGTTTCAATCTTAAACATATTTCTTAAATTTTCTTAATGGAACATACTGTATTTAAGGGTAAAATAATTACAGTATGTTGTATTTGTATAACCTACATATTTTAGTTACAATAGGAAATTTTACAATAAACATTTACAAGTATTTGTTGCTGCCAGATTGTTTTGTATGAGTCCCCATGACAACTTTATCCCAACATGATGCAACATTTCTGATGCGGTTGGTTTGAAACTAAGTGAACTAGTCTGAACAGATTTGAGGTTTGTCTAATATCTCACAACCTCTCAGGATTCAACTGGAAAGAATTCAGTGAAAGATTCCAAGCCTCCTATGTGTCCGCTGGAATCACTTTCCTTACCACACATGCTAAAAAAGTAACGATGAAACAATGTATAGGTACCAAACCTACATTTTTCTTAAAATTTGATGTGAAATTTTACACATTTTATTAAAAAAAAGAAAGAAAGAAAGAAAGAAATGCATTTCTTAAAAGAATAGCAATACTAACCAAATAGCTCTTCACGTCAAACCTCTTAAGGAATTTTTTTATTATCTCCATTCTTTAAATCTTCAACGTTTTGAGACTGAATTTCGGTAGGAGCATCAAGTTTGGAGTCAGAATTCGCACGCTGTCGATTTATTACAGCAAATAAATCATCCTCAGATACAGAATTTGAAAATTTTGAAACACTTTCCTTTAGTATGTATGATATCTCTTCATCACTTAGCACATGAGCTGCCAAAATCTGGTACGTTATGAAGTACAGAGCTATTGTAAGAGTGCATACTAAAAACCAAGGTACACAGATGTGTACTATAACATCGGCTATATTGCCCAGTAAAATTGAACTAATTCACATTTACTGTATTTCAGATGATTCTTCAAATTTCACTTATCACTCACTACAACAAAGATAAACACGTAAAGCTTTATGTATTATTTACTTGCTGTCATAACGACGCTGCCGGGTGCCAGCTTCACTAACATCAAACTTGTGATTCGTGTAGCTCCAGACGTACTGCTGCAAGGGCTATACAAGTGGCGTCATTTGAAAGCAAAAAGGTGCACCATTGTGCACTCGAGGTCTGAGCATACGAAATACGCAACAGACAGATAATGCAGTTTACGAATCAAGGTGCGCATGTGTGCAGTTAGAGATTGAAGGTGATGCAAATAAGTAGGAAGAACAATCTTGTTCGAATACGGTGTAAGTAGGGTGCTGATTGACAAAGTCGGGTCAATTAAATACGTATGCGTAACTCTGCACATCTACATGAAATGAAACGAGCATAAAAGAACAATAGTGGGGAATGTAGATGGTAGACTTCGCTTCATTGGAAGAATGGCCCAGGATCAATGATTCCTTGATCGACGTTCACTGACTCGGGAAGTTTGGGTTTATTTGTCATAAGAAGGTCTAACACGTAATCACCACGAGTTGGTTCTCCGTTTAGCTGCTCAAGGCAATACAGGATTTAGAATAATGTTGCTTGTTTCTCTGTCACCCGTCTGAAACGTGTTTGACTCCCAGTCTATATCCGTTAAAATCTCCACCAAAAATTATAACATGACCAGGAAATCTATGGTAAATATTTACAAATTTTTCGATCATGCGTTTAGCTAGTACTGCTGCTGAGCTAGGTGCTCTATAAGAACTTCCTATGACCATGTTTTGACAACTTTGCACGCTGAATTTTATCGATATTAATTCACATACACAGGATACAGTCGTATTCTAGATCACTATAAAAACACGACTCCCCCTCAATTTTAACCAATCTTTGCGGTTTATGTTCATATCTGAATGTAGGACTTCATTACGTTTGATGTGTGGCTTGAACCAGCATTCATTCCAAAGTACAATATGAGCATTGTGACTAAAAGTGCGAGCAGTTCTATGTGCGGAGTGCCGCCCTGACAACAATATGTGTCTTAACGGGCTCGTGGAGTAGTATCACAGTCCCAAATAAATCCACATGTGTACTACACACATATTCCACTACCCTAGTAATAGCTTCCTGTGTAGTGCAAGCCTGATTTATTTAGGGGGATTAAACTTTTCTCCACCCGATAGCGGAGATTGCACCCACGATTATCACAGAATCGTTTCTCGTTTACGCTTCCACTGGGATTAAAACCAGAGGGCCACGTTCGCTTCTGGGAATGATGCTGAAAACCAATAGCTCCACTTCAACCCCGCCTGAAAGACTGTCTTAACCAAATCCGCCAGCCGCATGAAGGAGCCGAGGGTTGCATATAAACCCAACCGGCATGAGTAATGTGTGTAGACATGAGCAAGGATTTATAGTCGGGTGCATCCAGTGGTCTCTATCGACGCCTGCACATCTCGGATGGTGCCTACTTGGAAATATTATCTATTTCATTTTATTTTATTTTATTATTTATTTATTTACTTTTTTTCCTCTCCTTAAGGGACACTTTTCAGTTTAGTGTGAAGCCAGATTCACTTAAGTCAAATAACTGGTAATGAACAATAATCTATGCTTTCTAAATATGAAATCAAAATATTAATTTGAACTTTACTGTCAATCTTCCGAATGTAGATTTGCCTTAGGTTACACTACTCACCAAAATACATAGATATCTTCCACATGCACATATACAGATTCACAGAGCGTCAATGGCTGAATATAAATCGACACGATATCTTTCAGTGAATATTAATGTATTTTTTCGTCACGAACGACGGCACAGCACTACGTGGTGACTACATCCACGGTACTTTGCGCACACGCTCGCCTTGGCGCTTGAATTTAACAAACTAGCACACTATTGGCCGGATATTGGCGTACAATAAAAATGATTTTTAAATAAAATTCCTAATTTTGATTAGCGTATGACGGCAAACGTGAGTGTAATCCTCGGTAATGTTGAAGTTATTAGTAAGACTCTGTAAATAGTAAAACATTAGCATGTAAGCTGTGGCAGTTGCCTCAATATAGAAATACGGTGAAGCTCCACTCTGCTTGCAATGCAGGGCTAGTGACAGCCTTGCCACGGTTATCTGACCATATGTCGCTGGCGCAAAGATCCTTCCCGTACTTTCAATCGCGGCCTATCGTTTCTTTTCTTGCTTGGCCAACGCTTGCGCATACTGAACTAAAATTATATTTAGAAAATCCGTAACAATGTGCGGTTATGCCACATCCTCCCTTGTCCCCTTTCGTCTAAGGACCGTAGTTGTTATTTGTTTACGCTCGCAGCCGGCTGCCTCGATTTAGTGACCGCGGCTGAGCGGCCTAGCGCTTTGAGGCGCTATGCTACGATGCGCAAGGCCGTTCCTCGTCGGGGGTTCAAATCCCGTCCTCCGGCATGGATGTTTGTGCCGTCTTTAGTATAAGGTAGTGCGTAAGTAGTTTTTGAGTTTAGGGACTGATGACCCCACAGTTAAGTCCCTTAAGCTTAACAAACAATTTAACATTTGAAGATTTCGATTTAGTATTGGAGTAAATCAACGACCCTTGCATATGAATCAGCTAAACAGCTATTATGGTGCAAGGCCAATCCGTACTGTGTGGCTATAAGACTGCCGCAAGATATCAATACGAGTGAAGTGTACGGCACAATTAAATTCTGAGATAGTCTTTAAATAAATAAATAACAAAAAATTAACTGTAATAAAGAGACTTCGAGACCTGCTACTCTTTTTACATTAAATCACTCTGCAATGTCTACATCTACATCTACATAGATACTCTGCAAATCACATTTAAGTGCCTGGCAGAGGGTTCATTAACCACTTTCATGACTTTTCTCTACCGTTCCATTCTCTAATAGCGCGCGGGAAGAAAGAACACCTAAATCGTTCCGTTTTCGATCTGATTTCTCTTATTTTATTGGGATGGTCATGTCTCCCTAAGTAGGTGGGTGCTAGCAAAATATTTTCACATTCAGAACTAAAAGTCGGTGATTGAAACTTCGCAAACAGATCACGCCGCAATGAATAACGTCTTTATTTTAATGATTTCCACCCCAATTCGTGCAACATTTCCGTGACGCTTTTCCCCCCGTAACATGATAAAACAAAACGAGCTGCCCTTCTCTGAACCTTGTCAATATCTTCCGTCAGTCCCACCTGGTTAGGGTCCCACAAGGGGCAACAGTACTCCAAGAGAGGACGCACAAGTGTGATGTAGGCAATCTCTTTGGTGGAGCTGGTGCATCTTCTAAGCGTTCTGACAATGAAACGTAACCTTTGGTTCGCCTTCCCCACAATATTTTCTATGTGTTCTCTCCAGTCAAAGTTGTTCGTAATTGTAACTCCTAGGTATTTGGTAGAATTTCCGACCTTAAGGTTTGACTGATTTATCGCGTAATTGAAGTTCAGCGGATTTCTTTTAGTGGTCATGTGTATTACTTCACACTTTTCTTTATTTAGTGTCAATTGCCAATTTTCGCACCAAGTAGAAATTTTTTCTAAATCGCTTTGCAGTTGCTTTTGATCATCTGTTGACTTCACTGACCGATAAACGACAGCATCATCCGCGAACAGTCTAAGGGAGCTATTCAGATTATATCTTAAATCGTTAATAAACACGAGGAAGAGTAGGGGACCTATAACGCTTCCCTGTGGAACGCCAGATATCACTTCTGTTTTACTCGATGACTTACCGTCAATTACAACGAACTGTGTCCTTTCTGATAGGAAATCGTGAATCCAATCGCACAATTGGGGAGATATTCCATAAGCACGCAATTTCATTAGAAGCCGCTTGTGGAGTACAGTATCAAAAGCCTTCCGGAAATCCAGAAATATTTATTTTTATTTATTTATTTGGTTATTTAACCTGACCAGATTAGGGCCATAGGGCCCTCTCTTACATCTGATCAGGAACAACATAAACAAAGGATTTCATTACAAAAACCACTGCATTAATAATATTAAATAATAACAATATATGATAGTACTAATAATAATAATGATAATAATAACACAAAAATGAAAGTAATACTAATAATAACAAGAGATATTCACATTTGAATTAAGTTTAAAATAAACAGAAGAGAGAAAATGGTTAGTGAAAAAGGAGAAGATTGAAAAATGACAGTGCTAAATGGATGTGAGGAAGTGGAGACATATATGAATATAGATCTCTGCTATCGAAAGGAAAGGGAAACATTTATGGGGGGAGGAGGAATTGACAACAGTGGGCTACAGACTGGTAAGTGGAGAAAAAGATGGCTATTGTGACAGAAGGTGAACCCTTAGTTGTCTTTTAAAGTTTTGAATTGATTTTATTTCTCTTAACTTTTGAGGAAGATTGTTCCACAGACATGTTCCCGAAACAGAAAATGATTTGGAGAAGATTGCAGTGTTATGTGAAGGTAGAGAGAGAGTTTTATTTTGGTAAGAGCGTGTGTTTCTGCTGTGCTGTTCAGATAGTAATATAGTCGTTGAGGATAAGTATGAAGGTTTGCAATTATTGAGAAAGCGATGCAGCAAACATAGTGTACGATAGCTTCGACGCTTATCTGCACGTAGCCAAGATAACTGCTGGTATGCGGGACTGATATGGTCGTAGAAACGTAAGTTGCAAATGTATCGGATACAAGAATTCATCGCCAGCTCCAGCCTACGTGAGTTTTCGTGTGATAGTCCTTGCAGAATAGCATCACCATAATCTAGATTGGGAAGTATTAATGTCTCAATATGGAATCGATTTGAGATCCCTTGTCGATGGCACTTAACACTTCATGTGAATAAAGGGCAAGCTGTGTTTCGCAAGAGCGATACTTTCTGAATCCGTGCTGACTATTGGTTAATAGGTCGTTCTCTTCGAGGTAGTACATAATATTCGAACAAAGTATATGTTCCAAAATCCTACTGCAAATCGACGTCAATGAGATAGGCCTGTAATTTTGGGGATCACTCCTATTGCCTTTCTTGAATATTGGAGTAACTTGGGCAACTTTCCAGTCTTTGGGTACGGATCTTTCGCTGAGTGATCGGTTGTAAATTATGGATAAGTAAGGAGCTATTGCATCAGCATACTCTGAGAGGAATCTAGTTGGTATACAATCTGGCCCGGAAGATTTATTTTTGTTTAGTGACTTAAGTTGTTTTACTGCTCCAGGAACATCTACTTCTAAGTTTCGCATCCTGGCAGCTGTTCTTGGATTGAATACTGGAGTGTTTACATCGTCTTCTTTGGTGGAAGAATTTCGGAAAGCTGTGTTTAGTAATTCTGCCTTAGCAGTACTGTCGTCGGTAGTATTACGATTGCTATCGCGTAGTGAAGGTATTGTTTGTGTTTTACCGCTAGTGTACTTCACATATGACCAGAATTTCTTTGGATTTTCTGCAAGATTACGAGACAGGATTTCGTTGTGGTAACTACTATAGGCTTCTCGCATTGAAGTCCGCGTTAGGTTGCGAGTTTCAGTAAAAGATTGCCAGTCTTGCGGATTCTGTGTCTTTTTAAATTTTGCATGCGTTTTTCTTTGTTTCTGCAACAGTTATCTGACCTGTTTTGTGTACCACGGGGGGTCAGCCCCCTCTTTTATTAATTTATTTGGTATAAATCTCTCGATTGCTACTGATATTATGTCTTTGAAAGTAAGCCACAACTGATCTACACTCGCATTTTTAGTTTTGAAGGACTGGAGACTATCACTCAGGAAAGCGTGAAGCGAATTTTTATCTGCTTTATTGAATAGATGTATTTTTCGTTTATTTTTGGTGCATTTGGGAATTTCGATATTCAGTCTCGCTACTACAACTCGATGTTCGCTAATCCCTGTATCTGTTTTGATGCTCTTTACTATCTCGGGATTATTTGTTGCTAGGAGATCAAGAGTATTTTCGCAACCACGTACTATTCTATTGGGTTCATTAACTAACTGTTCGAAGTAGTTTTCAGAAAAAGCATTCAGAACTAGTTCGGACGATGTCTTATATTTGCCCCCGGTTTTGAATACGTAATTATGACAACATATCGAGGGTAAATTAAAGTCGCCACTGATTATAACAGTATGCTTCGGATACCTATTTGAAATATGATTCAAGCTTTCTTTGAACATTTCTGCAACCGCATCATCTGAGTCAGGGGGCCGATAAAAAGATCCAATTATTAATTTATTTCGGTGGTCAGGTATAACCTCTACCCAGACCAATTCACAGGAGGTATCTGCCTCAATTTCGCTGCAGGATAAACCGTTTGTAACAGCAATAAACACGCCACCCCCCTGTTTTATTTATTCTATCCTTTCTGAAGACCATTTGGCCCTTTGAAAAAATTTCGGCCGAATTTATCTCAGGCGTCAGCCAGCTTTCAGAACCTATAACGATTTGTGCCTCAGTACTTTCTATCAGCGCTTGGAGCTCTGGAATTTTCCCAACACAGCTACGACAATTTACAACTGTTACACCAATGGTTTTTAGGTCTGCTTTCTTCCCGTGTCTGACCTACCCCCTTTGAGAGTGAAACCCATTTTGTGTATTCCCGAGGCCATCTAACCTAAAAAAAAAACACCCAGTCCACGCCACACAACCCCCGCTACCCGTGTAGCCGCTTCCTGAGTATAGTATGTCTGGAAGAGTATCTAAGTAGCGATTTTTGTGTCCCGACTTCGTCGCCGCTTTTGTGTCCCAGCCTTGTCGTAGGTGTCGGTGGCCGAGTGGAATGTGACCGACACAGGAATAAAGACAGCACGCTGGTGCAGGTACGGAGGGGAGAAGCCAGAAACTATAAACACTAGAGTAAATTAGAAAGAGATATATATTGCACAGAATGTAACAATACTTAACTTTTACATAGTACTGCAGAATGTTGATACATAGTTGTTAGAGGCCTGCCTAGTGCCTGTACGATAGCAAAGTCTTCACTGGTGCCTATCTGATTACGTAGGTCCTAACTGGTTGCTATCTCAGTCTCAAGTGACCGATGTCTTTCCGTGGTGGCCACGAGCGGGGTTGCAGCAGAGGGCGCTCGTGGCTGTCGTCGTAAGAACGCCGCGCCGTGCGTGCATGGCGGCGCGCGGCGAAAGTAAGTGGCGCGCACTTTGTACTTGTGCGACACCACAGCGATTTTCCGATGTGATGTAGTAGCCAGGCTCGGCGGTTCAAATCTTTGTTAAGCTTATGGGACTTAACTACGGGGTTATCAGTCCCTAAACTTACAAACTACTTATGAACTACTTACGAACTACGACGGCACAAATATCCATGCCCGAGGGGGGATTCGAACCCCCGACCGCAGTGGCCGTGCTGACCGTGACTGGAGCGCCTCAGTCACCTCGGCCACCGCGGCCGGCCAGGCCCGGCGGTTTAAGTGGGTACCGCAGTAGCTGTACCCAGTCAAAAAATTGAAAGTGGGTGAAATACCCACTCTTGATTTGAAGGAATATTTATTTGCGTTTGCGCCGCGAGGGGATAGCCACTCCCGGTCGGGCGCTATAAAAACTGTTTACGGTGTATAGAACCGCCCACATAGATTTATCAACTTATTTTTTCTTTGCATGTTTTCCCTGGCTTGTGAACACCGAAAAGCCTAACTTTCATTCTTCGTGAGTTTTTAGTTTTATAACGTGCCGGCCGCGGTGGCCGAGCGGTCTGTGGCGCGTCAGTCACATTCTGCACGGCCGCTACGGTCGGAGGTTCGAATCCCGGGCATGGATATTTGTGCCGTCCTTAGTATTAATTAGTTCATAAGTAGTTTCAAGTTTAGGGACTGATGACCCCACAGTTAAGTCCCATAAACTCTACAAACATTTGAACATTTCATTACGCTTCTCACTCTATTTTGAAGAAAGACTACGGTTTTTGAGAGACTACGGTTTTTGAGACACGTAGCAGTACAGCATCGTAGCTTTCTAATAAAAACATTTTCTTAATTCGTAACAGTCGTTTTAAAGGGCACTCTTTGTCAAGCAACGGTAGGTAATTTATTCAAAAAGTTCGATAGAGGGTAGCTTACAGTCCGATGCATTTTATACCATAGATTACAGCGACTGAAATATAACTAAAAGTGGAGAAATGTTTTTGAAACGAGTGTCGCAATGAACCTTTCTCGTTTAACGAGTAATTGAATATTAATATCCATCTCATCATCACTCTCTAGCTGTTCAACCCCCTCCCACCTCTCTTCATCAATTTCCTCCATCTCCTCTGTCTTCTCTTAGAACTATACCTAACCTAGAGACATGTTTAGTGTTACGTTTAAAATATTATATCTCCGAAAGTTCTTGACTGAATGTTTTGAAATTTTAACAAACGTTCTACTGGAATATGCGCATGTTTTGGATACCCATTTTTTCAGTTTATGTCATATATGAATTTACATAAATTTTATAGTGGGCAAATGGTGATACGAAAAATCGCAAAAGTAATATACATATAGGTTTTACATAATACTAGCTGCAAACCCGGCGTTGCCCGTGTGTTTATTTCCTACACTCTCATAGTCCACATTCCCTTCCCACCTCCTTCTGCATCCACCTCTTTCTCTCCCATCTCTCTGTTCGTTTCCACCTTTCCCTCTCTCGGCAAATTTTTTCTGCAACGTACCCTCTGTCAAATACCATATAAACATTTATGTACCCAGTGATCTTTCTCTTGGATTCAAGGTCTTGTGTGCAAAAATTCATAAATATTGGTGCAAAACTATGCATTTTGTAAAATTCCGTAAGTTAAATATCCTCCTTCATGCACCGAAAGAAATTTGGTTTTTAAGGTAGAGTGAGCAAAATTTCATCAGTATCGGAACAAAACAATAGATGTCTGTGCAATGGAAACGCAGGGTCACATTGAAAAACGCACTTTGTTGTTATCAAATATTCCAGTTTTATTTCATATAACCCTTGTTATGTGAATAACAAACACGACAAAAAAAGTATCTGTGAAATCGGTCGAGTCGTTCTCAAGTTATGACGCGACCAAGGTGTTTAGGGATCCATTTTTATGTTGCAAAGTAACCTCCCCCATGCACCGTATGAAACTTAGGGTAGACCTTCCTCTTGTTTTGAAGGTCAAGCGCGCGAAATTTTGTGAAGATGGAAGTGAAACTGTAGATTTTGTGAGTCTGTAGGAGAAGTATGCTCCGCCATGCACCTATCGCAAAATACTTTCTTAGCTGACGTTTTCTACTTATAAACTACATTCCTGCCAAATTTCAGCTTCATAGGTGAAGTAGTTTCCGAGATTTCTTGTTTAGTCGGTGTAATTTGCGGCTGTTTGCTGATGATGCTGTGGTGTATGGGAGAGTGTCGTCTGTAACTGACTGTAATAGCATACAGGTTGACTTAGACAAAATTTCTAGTTGGTGCGAAGAATGGCAGCTAGCTTTCAATGTAGAAAAATGTAAGGTGATGCGCATGAGTAGAAGAAACAATCCTATAATGTTCGAATACAGCATCAGTAGTGAGCTTCTTGATGCGGTCGCGTCGTTCAAATATCTAGGCGTAACATTGCAGAGCGATATGAAATGGAACGAGCATGTAAGGACAGTTGTGAGTAAGGCAGACAGCCGACTTCGGTTTATTGGGAGAATTTTGGGAAGATGTACTTCACCTGTAAAGGAGACCGCGTATAAAACGCTTGTACGACCACGTCTTGAGTATTGCTCAAGTATTTGGGACCCGCAGCAGATCGGTTTGAAGGAAGACATAGAGGCGGTTCAGAGGCGAGCAGCTAGATTTGTTACCGGTAGGTTCGACCAATGCGCGAGTGTCTCGGAAATGCTCCGGCAACTCAATTGGGGATCGCTGGAAGAAAGACGACGTTCTTTTCGTGAATTTCTGTTAAGTAAATTTAGAGGGCCGGAATTTGAAGCTGAGTGTAGTACGATCTTGCTGCCGCCTACTTACATTTCGCGTAAAGATCACAAAGACAAGATAAGAGAAATTAGGGCTCGTACGGAGGCATATAGGCATTCTTTTTTTCCTCGTTCAATTTGGGAGTGGAATAGGAAAGGAAATGCCTAGTAGTGGTACGGTGTACCCTCCGCCACGCACCTTACGGTGAATTGCGGAGTATGTATGTAGATGTAGATGTAGATGTAGAATGAGAGGATGTCCATTCGCTTTTATGTAGATAGATATTAAGAAAACAATTTGATTAATTTCGGATTCAAGAGAATTAAGGGAGATTTGCAGACAAAAATAGATACTAGCATGAATATCTGTAATGCTAACTTTATTTGGTACAAGATCATGCATGATGCGACCGTTATACGGCATCTATAACGAAACTGTTGTGAGCGGTACACTTCTTTTCGTTTCATCATTGTGTGTGTGTGGGTGGAAATGGGGTCCGTTCCTAAACGCTTCATAAACGTCCGAAATTACATGCAAACTTTTTTGCAAGTCCCTAACTACTCCCATTTTCCAATAATTGGCGCATATATCTGGGTATTCTCACGCGGTGGCCGCTCATTTTTATAACGTCAAATATCCTGAACTATATGGCGTGCTCTTTTGTTTTTGGGCTCACGGTGAACAGTTCACCAAAGTTTCATTTCTATCGAATGAATGGTTTTTTTTAACACATAGAGGACATACAGACAAACATTCATTTTTATATATACAGACTAGCTGAAAAACCGGGCCTTGCACGGGTATTTATATATTTATTCCTACCATTTTTCAGGTATATATTCATTTTTATGAGGGCTGTATGTCTATAAAATTTCTTGGAAATACAGTTAGTAGCAAAGAAGTAATAGATTAAAACTTAGTGCGATGGGGCGATTTTGCATGAATGTTACTGTTTTTGTGCTCATGTCTCATGAACTATGTGCCGCACTGTGATACAATGTAGAGGGTACACTCAACTATATGCGTGTATACTGTCTGTAAAATTTTCTGTGGCTACAATTTGTAGTATAGAAATGTAACGTCATACCGAAAGCCGTAGTTTTAGTCCATGAACAGCGGAAAAGTAGTAAGCGAGAAACTTTTTTCTTTTCATCATTTTGCAATGGTTGTCATCGAGATAAAGTTCAATAAAGGTTTGAAATTATGTTTAAAGTTTGTCGCAAGTCGCTAAGTACTCTCATTCTCATATAGCGAATTTATAAAGTCTCGCAGTATTATGTGGCAGTTTTTTGTGATTCCTGTTGCTTATGACGTAATATCTTCTGAAACATGTGTCGATGTGATGCTTAACGCTGCAGCTATTGTTACCTCATGGTACGGAATGTGGGTAACAAATTTGGTTGTAACCGGTCCAGTGGTTTAGGAGAAAGTGAGCAGCATTGTTGCTAAATGCAGCAGTTTTTCGCGCATCTCATTGTTTATGACGTCATATGTCGTGAACTATGTATCGTATATGATTCTTATACTTACGGCGAACGTCCTGATGGATTGAAGCTTATGTGTACAAAGTTTGAAAAAGATTTGATCAAAACTGTAAATTTATATGCAACACGTATATAACACACACAAACATATGGACACACTGCTTTATGTATAAAGACTGGCTGTAAACCCTGCGTTGCCGGGATATTTATTTATTTTTTCCAGCCTTGAGTTAGTACTTCTCCTATCCCTTTTCTCTGTCAATCTCCTTTTATACTTTTAAAAACATGTTATATTTATGGCAGAATATTTTAAGATATAAGGCTGTCTAAGATAATGTACAAACTTATAAGTGCAGTGTCCAAACCAACATAGATAGTAATCAAAATATAAATCACATATAAAATTCATACGATCTCATATGTTGTACAATTGTATAATTTTGCAGGTATATATTCTTTTGTATAAGTACTGTATATCTGTAAAATCTTTTGCGAATATAATTAGCAGCAAAGACGTAATAGATTGAAACTTAGTGCGTGATGGAGCAATTTTCCATGAACGTTACTGTTTACGTGCTCATATCTCATGAACTACGTGTCGGAATGTGATACAATTTAGAAGCTTCATTCAACTATATATGTGTATACTGTCTGTAAAATTTCCTGTCGCTACAATTTGTAGTGTTCAAATTATAAATTGTAACGTCATACCGAGAGCCGTAGTTTTACTCCATAAACAGCAGAAAAGTAGTAAGCGAGAAACGTTTTATCCTCTCATCATTTTACTATGGTTGCCAGCGAGAAAAAGTATAATAAAGGTTCGAAATTATGTTTAAAGTTTGTTGCAAGTCGCTAATTACTGTCACTCTCATACAGTGTATTTCGGAAGTCTCGCCGCTTTATACAGCATTTTTTGCGATTTCTATTAGTTATGACGTAATATCTTTTGAACGATGTGCCGTATCTGATTCTTAACCATGCAGCAATTATTTCCTCACGGTAAGGAATGTGTATACCAAATTTGGTTGAAATCGGTCCAATGGTTTAGGAGAAAATGAGCAACATTATCACAGTTTTTCGCGCATCTCATTGTTTATGCCATCATATCCCGTCAACTATGTATCGTACGTGATTGTTACACTTACAGCGATTGTTCTCATGGACTGAAGCTTAGTTGTATAAAATTTGAGAAAGATTGAATCAAAACTGAAGATATGTATGCAACACGTACAAATATACGGACACTCTGCTTTATATATTAGATATTCAAGAAATATAAATTTTGCCACATCCTTACATTGTAATTCAGGAAGGTTTCTAGGTACATAGTCAAGAATTATGTACCTAGAAACCTTCCTGTGCTACAATGCAATGTTGTATCAAAATTTCGAAGCAATCTATCAAGAACTTTCGGAGATTAACGGCTATACACAAACCAATGGAACATTTTTATGTATAGAGATAATGTTACGCAAGGGGGGGTGGGGGAGGGGGCGGAGGGGAATTAGGAGGGGGGACAACCTTTGGACAACTATCCAGTCTTAAAAATCATGAACCGCAGGGTACAGAGGATATAAAATGCAGAATGGCAATGGGTAGAAAAGCGTTCTTGAAAAAGAGAAATTTGTTGACATCGAATATTGATTTAAGCCTAAGGAAGTCATTTCTGAAGGCATTTGTGTGGAGTGTTGGCTTGTATGGGAGTGAAACATGGACGATAAACAGTGCGGACAGGAATTGTGGCGCTACAGAAGAATGTTGAAGATTAGGTGGATAAATCGCGTAACTAATGAGGAGATACTGATCAGAATTGTGGAGCAACGGAATTTCTTGCATACCTTGCCTAAAGGAAGGAATCGATTGGTAGAACACATTCTTAGACATCAAGGAATTGTGAATTTAGTGTGGGGGGGAAGTGTGCGGGGTAAAAGTCGCAGAGGAAGACCAAGAGATGGATACAGTAAGCAGACAGATGTAGGTTGCCAGTCTTATGTGGAGTTGAAGAGGCTTGCTCAGGATAGGATGTTACGCAGAGCTGCGTCAAACCAGTCTCTGGACTGAAGACCACAACAACAACAACTACACGTCCTATACACTAGCATTGTTCGTTTAATGTTTGTAAATCTATCGGACCAAACTGCGTTGTCTTCAGTCCGTAGCTTACAAACTACTTAAACCTAGGTAAACTAACCTAAGGACAACACACACACCCATGCCCCAGGGAGGACTCGAACCTCCACGGCGAGCAACCACGCGTTCCGCAGCGAGACGCTATAGACCGCTCGGCTACTCCACCGCGGCTAGCATTGTTCTGAAAGGTCTGTAAATGCTATGGAGAGTTACCCTGAGTCTTCTCTATTTTCTTAAGTGCAGTCTGACAGTAGTTGTGTATCTGTTGTTGGTCGTGGAGCCGCTATCTGCTTCGCATGAAGTGTCCGGTAAACGCCAGTAGCCGTCCGGCGCCGGGTGGCGGCGTGGCTGGCTGTTAACTTTGCTGGCAACAGCTGGCCCGACACCAGACGAGCGCCGCCATCTTGTGTTCGGCGCGGACGAGTTGGCTCTTCCCCGGAGCCCGCCACTACCCCCCCCCCCCCCCCCCCAATTCCCTTCCCTTTAAGCGTCCAACTTTAATACTTTAATAAAGGAATGCGCCTCATTATTTATAGCGAGGAGTAACAAGCTTTGTGAGTGTGTGTGTGTGTGTGTGTGTGTGTGTGTGTGCGGGCACGCCCCGCAGTTCCTTATTTGAATAAACTTCACTCTTTGGTAGTTCGCTGTCGTAGAAGCAAGGAGAGATTGGTAGAAAACTTAAGGAATCAGCCAGTGTAATGTCGAAAGATTTGCTGCAACGTTTAAGTTCGCTTTAGATCGAAGTGAATGATGTTTTGCAAGGCATCGACCATGAATGTCAGAGGCTGTGAATTATAGAGGAAATAGTGCTAATTACCGACTGCAAAATTAATGTTTGATTATGCAATTATTTTATATTAGTTTTTCTACAATGCGCAGATGTTTCTCGAATATGAATAACTTTAAGTTCTTGATAACAGAAGTCTGAATTTGGGAGTTGAGGAAACATGTCACCTCAAAAATCACTACCTAATTCTGGAGATTCTTGCTTCTGAAGAAAGAGGGAGAAATTCAAATGAGATTGACCTACAGTGAAAAACTTTATAATGATACTATATTTTAACAATATAGTATCATAGCACTATTTGTAACAAAACAAACAAAAGATATAGCTGATTAAGATATTACGTGTTGTGTCTTGTAAATAATAGGATGAACTTTATTCAAATGTTCAAATGTTTGTATAGTCTATGGGACTTAACTACGGGGTCATCAGTCCCTAAACGTACAAACTACTTATGAACTACTTACGAACTAGGACGGCACAAATATCCATGCCGGAGGGGGGATTCGAACCCCGACCGTAGTGGCCGTGCAGACCGTGACTGGAGCGCCTCAGTCCCCTCGGCCACAGCGGCCGACGAACTTTATTAAGATTATATTATGATACATAAGTTCTTTAGTAATATGATTTAAATGTAACTCAGTCCTATATTCACGTTACTTTAAAATTTTTACTCTTTCCAGAACTAATTGCAAAAATGAACTACATGATACTAAACTTGGTAAACGTTAAAATTTGGACTCTTTCCAGAACTAATTGCAAAGATGAACTACATGAGACTAAACTTGGTATAATGAGCAATTTTTTGTATTTATTTTTAATTTTAATTTTATTTATTTATTTATTTATTTTTATCACATTAGACATAAGATGATATCAGAACATAGTAACTCCAATTTGTATAGTTTAATAACTACTTTGCGTATTCGTTAGTGACGGTAAATTTCAATAGGCGTCTGTTTTTAAATATTGCAAATGGTTTAATATTTTGTAAATTGTTGTTGTTTTATGGTTCTCAAAACTTTGCATTACGCCGATTGGTATCATTTGATCCTGCTCTGATTTAGGTTAAGTTATTTTAAGATAATTGTATACTTTATAATAACGTCGTCAGTCAGCAGGCTGTGTGATGGTAATAAAATTTTGTTTAATATTGGAAGAAATTACACGTATCTAAGTTGTTACCAGTATTCTTAAGTCAATTTTTTGCTTCATTTAAATTTTATTTTCTTCTCAATTTCGGGCTCAGCCTTCCACTCGAGTATTGTTGCGCCCCGTCCCTATAATTTAACGAAACAAGACTGAAGAAAAAGCAATATGAGGATACGTTGATCAAGAAGAAGCGCTGACAGAATGTAAAATGGTTCCAGGACGTTCGAAATTCTCAGGAAATTGAGAATAAGCCACAGAGAAAGGAAGATACATTAGTGTACAACATTGAAGCAACAAGCGGAAATGTTGAAAGCCGCGGAGGAATAGCCGAAGGCTGCGGTGCGCGCGGCTGTTCCCCGTCGGAGATTCGAGTCCTCCCTCGAAGATGGGTGTATTTGTCGTCCTTAGTTTAATTTAGTTTAAGTAGTTCGTCATTCTGGGTACTGATGTACTGATAACCTAAGTCGTTGAGGCCCATAGGATTACAAACATTTGAACATTTTTTGAAATGTTGCAAGGCAGTCTTTACCATAAAATATAAATCAGAAACAATATAATGAATACAGATTGTAAACTACATCAGGATAAACAACTATGTCTTCATCATTTTTTTAATTAACAGATTTACAAGCACATTCAAACAACAGTTAATTTGTTCCGTATGGGGTGTGACCATATGTGGCAGTACTGCAGGCTGTAACGATCGTACAGGTGTCGAATGATATCCTGAACCTCATGTTGAGGCAATAACCCACTTTTCCAATGCACAGCTGCTCTCAAATATTATGAAGTTGTTGGTCGCTGCTAAAGTGAGGCACTTCGTCCCAGGTGCATGTTGTACATTCTGTATTCGGGAGAGAGAGAGCAATCATAGCATTCATGCGGAATCTTCTGTCTCCAAGAAAATATCAGCTACCATTCATCGTGAGTTCGAGCATTATCGAACATAAATTTGAGTTCCGGCTACCTCGCAAAAACACAGGAGGTTCCAAGCTGTGAACCACACTGGCTGAGGAATAAAACTCTTTGCTCAAGTTTCTCTCAATGCATTTGTGATCTTGGTGGGAGCTTGTTGTATAGGACGTACTCTCATAGGTGTTCAGTACAGACTGTATTACGAACCATGCTATTATGGCTATCCTAGGTTTTCCCCCTTGACGGAGTTGTGCATAAGTGGTGAGGGGGGGGGGGCAAAATGTACCCTAGAAAGGGTATTTTTCGGTTTTGTGGTCCTAAATGACTCACAATATCGAAAACGCACTGGAATTACAAGTTGCAGGGCATGAAATTCAGCACTGAATGAGACCATCCGCATATTTTTTGGACCACCCGTTTCCATATAAGGGCTCTTCAAAATTGGACCAATTTTACATGTTCAAGAAAAATTTTCGTTTTAACCATCTCTTTTTGGTAATATCGTTGAAACTAACCTATTAATCACTTATGTTGTTCATAAAAAAATATATAAATTCTGCTTTCTATGAAACTAAAAGTGAATTTATTGGACCATCCATTTGCGTACAGCTCCTCGTTAAATTTGGACCATTTCTCATCATCCATGAAGACTATTTCAAATGTTGTTCATCATTAATTCTTGGGGCACTCTTTTAAGTGCAGAACTATAGAAACACATTGTTATGTAGTTATTTAACATACCAATTGAATGAAAAAGTAAAATTTTGGAATATTTGAAAAATGATATTAAAAGTCTTTTTTATATATAATATAGTGATATTCATTCAACTAATACGTAGGAGGCAGGAAAAGAGACAGTTCTTGAAATTAAGTAGAGGTTATTGTATTTGATAATAACAAAATTTTACATAAAGGTATGCGATGAATAGGGTAAAAGTAGGTATGTACACAAATTTCATACACGTCGACGTTTGAGTGTCATTGTTCCACTCGGTTCCTCAAAGTCTGTCATTTCCACGTCCGTCGCCCCGTCACTCGGCCCCTCATAGTAATTTTCGTCGCCTCATATATATACAATCCAGGTCTTCGTCAACATCTGGTTCGTCAGTTTCATTTGGTTGGAGGGACTTAGTGTATCAGTTCCCCTTACAGTAGACACAAATTAATGAGCACTTAATACCAGCCACCCACAACTACCTGCACAGCACTTGTTGTATTTGCAGAAAATTGTTGAGAGAAGTGTGGAGCTGGTTCCTTGGAGGTAGGAATGGGGCCAGGACGAAACACTGAAACCTGCCATCCACAGAGGAGCGGATCCATCTGGTGTCCTATCCACATTCTTACTTCTCAGTAGGTCCTCAAGCAATGCTGGCAGTCTGCTTCCGAGATTGGTGGTAGGGATGCTGGTTGAATTTGGATTTCACAGTCGCTTTGGAAAACAGGTCGAATCGCAATTTGTCTAAAGTGTCTCCATAGAGTACATTCATAGAGGGTTGTTAAATTTCGGAGGCCTACTTCGACAATAGCTTTAGTTTGAGTTTCATGCTCCAAAAAAGGTTTGATATCTCCCAGAAGACATTTATTTTTGACCAGTAGATGGATCACCTTCTTGCCCTGACTGAAGAGTGATGAAGTTGTGTCACATCCACTTATGGCACGTAGAAATATGAGCGGTCTTCCGATGTTGTTTGCCAGTTTGAAAATGTTGTGCCACCTCAAGCGCTGTGGAAACAATCAGGCGGTCTGCGTCTTCATTAGCTTTTTTTAATGTGAAGCCTATATCTTCAAATAAGCAAGGTAATGAGACATGCTTTCTTTTCGTCATTGTAGAGGAATTGCTCCTAAATCATAGTCACCATCATTAACTAGGTGAATATGACCTCAGGAATAGTGTGTCTTTTGCGCTAAACATATTTAACGGTCTTTGTGGGCAGGTCTTCTGGGTAGCCATCGAACATTATAGTTGTCGCTATACAGCTGTAGTGTCTTTTTAGATATCCATATTCAGCGTAGCGTTAGCTTTAACTGGAATATTTCATCATTCTTCCATAGAACCCGATGGAGAAGAAATGACCCATCGATGACAAATGCTGCTTCTTCAGGGTTATATCATTCAGTGGTGTGAACAAGTCATATAACAATGACTTGGGAATTTTCCTCATTTCTGATGCATCGGTCAGAGAGACAGAGAGGATAGGGTGCCAGCTCATATCGTAAGAATTCTTTAAGCTGTTCTTCAGAGAAGTTCTTCTTGAGAAGTGCTTTCCTGTGGAATGTGGTCTCATGGTTCAATGGCACAGCCACTCCAGGAATGGTCACCTTTAATCCCTGTATACTCGTCACTCTTTTCTTTCGGACAAACTTGATGTCAAAGGTTTGACCAACTAGGGCGAGCATTGAAGAATTTCCCATTTGAAATGCTCTGTGACTGTTCATTGAGGCTTCTCCGACGATTCCTGTGCTGATGGACATAACAAATTTAGAAACAGGAAAAGGATCATAGGATTGAAACGTCCCAATAAATTTCTGAAGGTTTGAATTCTCACTTTGAACTCTAACATCCCTCGTATCAACATGTTGCTTTGAGGTAGTGAGTAATACCCCACTAATCTCTTCAATCTGCTGGGGCACTGTAGTAACAGGTGGCATGGTCAGAATCCAACTACTCAGAGTACTGTCTGAAATCCCGCGGCCATGACTGAGCTCTTTGGTACTTTTCCACGAGCCCATTAGTATTCGCTGAGTCATCATGCGAGACCATATTCCATTCCAAATCTTATCAGACTTTCTGATAGTAAACCAGCCTTTGAGTGCAAACGGTATATAGTCATCTGGTGATATTTTTTTCTTAGGCCCATCATGTCTTATAAATACAGCTGCGCAGATTTTGCATAAAGAAAATGTCCACTGGCATGAAAATAGGGTAACATTTTCTTAACAGTGGTGATGTGTAGTTCCCAGTCTCCATTCCTCTCAGCCTGAATGAACTGCTTCATCAGAGTAGTCGTGTTAAAGTAGAAGGTGTATAACTTGGCAGTGTGACTATTTAGCAATAACTCTCCAAGTTTCTGTGCAAATATGTGCTTCAAAATTTCATTATCAAGGGCTTCTAAACGACTTGTTAAGGTAGATGCTTCTTGAAGGTGCTGAACTGTTCCCTCACTGTCATTCATTCTTGTGAGGATGACATGTGCGAGAGTCAAATTGCACAATATTCTAGTAAAGCAAAATCTGCTCTTCCCAATGATGCATTTTAAATTAAAATCAGAGGTGACCTATATCAATACATTTGCCTCCACATTTGGTTAAATATAGTTTTCTGATTCTGGAGGTAACTTTCTGGACCATTACCTTAAAAATTACAAAAGATACAGTTTTGTCATTATTACACTGGCTTGCCAGGCAGAACATATACACAAGGTGTAAAACAGCTTTACCGCTTAATAAGGGATTCCCAAGTTGAATTTAAATTTCTTCTCACGGAATTTACCCCTGACTTTGAAAAAAAATAATTAAATTACTAATCAAACTTCACTCATGATAATGTTATTTTTGAGTTACCTGCTTAAAACTGATATCGATGGTCCATTTCACTTAATGTATGAACTACTTTATTAACAGATAGGTACGTTTCAACGACATTGCAAAAAAAAAAAAAAAAAAAAAAAAAAAAAAAACGCGGTTAAAATGAAAGTTTTTCATGAACACGTCAAATTGGTCCATTTTTGAAAAGCACTAGTATGAAAAAGGGTGGTCCAAAAGAATATACGGATGGGCTCATTCAGTGCAAAGCCGAAAAATACCCCTTTTTGGGTACTTTTTTGCTCCCCCCACCCCACCGCCATCATCGCCACTTATGCACAACTCTGCCGAGAGGGAAGACCTAGGGAGTCATATTGGGCCACAAATGAAGCCATCAAAACAATAAAACCTTTTGTAGCAATTATTTCCGATTTCTCTAATTTATGCTGTACTAACTACATATATTTTGTTTTCTTGCAGTTAGGTGGAGGATTAGGTGGACATGGGATCGTGTTTATTGTACGTTGATACTTCATTTCTTGGCTCGGTGTTTTTGTTACAGAAGAAAACTAGCTTTCTGATGAAAAACACTGATTTACCTTTGCCGGCCGCGGTGGTCGAGGAGACTGAGGCGCTCCAGTCACGGTCTGCACGGCCACTACGGTAGGGGGTTCGAATCCCCCCTCGGGCATGGATATTTGTGCCGTCCTAGTTCGTAAGTAGTTCATAAGTAGTTTGTAAGTTTAGGGACTGATGACCCCGTAGTTAAGTCCCATAAGCTGTACAAACATTTGAACATTTGAATTTGATTTACCTTTCCTGGAACAATCTGATATCCGGAGATGCTTCTTGTCCCACCCAAAGTTAATAACTTTGTGCTTGATTAGATTTGTTGCAATGGTGACACTACCGGATCAGCATGAATCTTGCACTTTTTTAAATTAAATTTAATTGTAGCTTATTCTACAGCTAGATCCAATTTGTTACCAATTATGACTTTATGCTTTGTGTGATGGATTTCAATCTATGGTTTATTTTAACTGCCTTTTCTAATTACAATACCTAAAGTATTATGAATTATTTTCAAGGGAACTGTATGCAAACTTTAATCAACTCAGCCTTGTTGTTTGAAATAAATATTCTGTAATCACAAGTAATAATTATCTCTGATACCAGCCCTTCCTTTTCCTCCATACTTCAGCTTATCATGTACGAATCATTCGAAATTTACTTTCATCTTGAAGTTCCGTTTATCAGAACGTGTTACAGGTAATGAGTGAATCATCTGCATAACGTGTTAAAATCCGTAGGTCTTTGTCGTTCCTGCTTTTAGAACACGGACTGGTGTAGCAATTAATAGCAAATTATTACTCGGTGCCCATATCCCAATTTCCAGCAACGGTTCCAGTCTTCACTTTCAGGTAACTGTCCCAAATATCAGTAGGTTTCTTCTATCCAAGCCGCCTTAGGAAAATGTATATGGAAACAACGAATCTCTATCGCCTTCTGACGCCAACAGTCAATGGTATTCAACAGATGTTAGAAATGCACAATTCTATGCGGAGATTAAAAGAAGTTTCGAAACTTCGTTTTATCGTGAATGTCATATGGGTTTTCATTCAGGAACACAAGGGAAATTACCGAAAGTGATTGCAAACAAACAAGCTATGATAAATGTTGATTCAAAGAACGGTAATTATTGCTGCAAATGGTCAATTACAGGTAGATTGTGTCCAGCAAATTGCAGTGTGTACCTTGTGTCTCATTATCACTCGCATATAGAGGAATTATACTTGGGAAAACATTTCATATCCAGACAGTGTAGAACGTGAAAACATCTGAGATATACAACGAAAATGCACCCGTTAATAATATGCCCTGCTGCATATAATTTCATTATATGATTTCCGGTGCAGGAGCGGTTTTACGTTCGGAATCAGAGTTGCTTCGTCTGTCGTTATCGCCTACCATTGTGGCAAATTAAGATGAGAAGATAGAATGTAGATCGAAACCGGGAACCATCTATAAATTTTTTTCTGTAAAAAATTGTTTTCGTTCTTTTGTAAATTATTGGGAAGACCACTGCTGCATCCAATGAAACACAGTTTCCAAAAATTACACCATCTTTTAATATAAGAATTGTTTAGTACTCTGAGTAGTAATATGTGATAATAGGAGAGGGTAAAAGCTGAACGAATATGGTGATTTATTACGCAAACAGCTTAAATCGCTAAATATCTTTTTAATTGGTAACCGGTTTCGACAGATTCTACTATGGTCATCGCATCTGTGACTCACATACGCCACTTCACACAGTACAATTCTCTGTGAGTTTAACTGGTTATGTTATATGTATCGACACATCGTAAACTGAAAAAGTATATATATATATATAAAAAAGGGAAAGGCATTTCTATTGTGTCAATGTCATTCTGTTGGCACTACATAGTAGCGTTACTGAACATCAGCACTAATCTAACGGACATGAATGCTGGTTTTGCTAGTTTTTAAGGTAATTTGTCTGACTATATGACTGTTGAAGTTTCAAACAAATCAATACTGCATTGCTTAGGAAGACAAGTTGTGCATAAAATTGGAAATTTTAGCAGCCACAAAAGTATCATTTGATACTGAATGCTTGTTATAATCAAGTACTGCTCTTAGATTTCTAGGATCTTTAGACTCAAGTTGTACATCAAACTGTATACTCTAATTCCGCTATGCCATTACTATTTCACTGTTAAACTCTTGATTTATTTTCACCGATATATTATTGTGGCGTTGCAAGTCGCCACTACGCTGGCGCTTTACGTAAGTCACCGCGCCACCTCTTTGCTTACCTCACGCGGCAGCCAATAGGAAGAAGGGCGCTCGTCTACATATGCCGGAGCACCGCAGCAACGATGGACAGTACGAGGACAGCCCTATAGTTATGATCCAAGTGTTCAATAGACTAGAGCCAGCAATATAAAGTACTATTACCAAATGTCGTCGTAGTATTACTTTCCAGAACTGTATAGCTAGGAAGAATTTCTACCACGCAAACATATCGAAATATTCATTTCAATTTATGAATAAAGTTTAAGGGACTAATCAGTTCTTTCAGTTACAGACCCTTCTCCACCTCTATTACACGCAGAACAGCAGGGACAAAACATACATTAAACACATAAATTTGGTGTCATTGCATGTACGACGAGTATCAAGAGAACAGACACCATGTGAAAATTTGTAGCGTTGCCGACTGACACTAAGCCTGTGAAATTATTTGCCGTCACCTGACATAATGAAATCTACGAGAGTTGGAACATAAATAGTGGCAACACTGCTGTGGAGATACTATGAATTCGAATTTACTATTGTCACTTATGGCACATTTTATTGACGTAGTTACCTTAAAATTAATATAATATTTTCCTTTTAATATTTTAATAGTGATGTACAACTTCTCTTTTTTTATGTAACATAGGTCTTGTTATATGGAATGCAAGTTTTGTATCACGTAATTCTTTATTCATATTCTATCCCATTTATTTTTAATAATCAAATGATATCCCTCCACGTTTACTTGTGTTGCAGTACGTAGACCTTGGGTCACAAATCACTACAATTTATTGTATCTCCTTTCTCTTTTACAGTCATGTTTCTTAATTTAGCTATGTGTTTACCATTAAATCTCGATTATAAGACAATGATGTACATAAGTGTGTTAATAATTGAGAAGAAACTTGCATATCATTTAAAATTTCTCTCATGTTCATGGCCCTAATTATGTAAAATTATTTATACTTTTGTATCCGTACATAATGAGCAGAAATTTGCTACAAATGTTTCTGTTCCATTCACACATTTGCCTGAATCTGCATACATGTTTAACCTTATTCTTCACTACGTAGACTTTGGATTACACATCAGTATTTTTTATTACATTTCCTTTGGATCTTTATTTTACTCATGTTTTGATTGTTTTATGTTTTTCATTATAAGACTGTATCGCACATAAGAATGTCAATATGTGCTTTCCTTGTTTGCTAGCCTGCATTCTATAAAGTTAAAATGTCGTTCCCTTATTCTGTATAATAAATGTCAATTTGTTAAATGTAAGAGGTCTATTCAGCATATGTTATAATTTGTCATATACTTTGTACACTTACAAGTGTTCCTTTTCCATTCATATAGTAGGACGAACCTGTGACTTAATTTTAGTCTGCACTACCTAGACCTTGGATTACATATTAGTACATTTTTATTATATTTCCTAAGTTCTTTTCCTATGTATTGCATATTTGGTCAGCTAAGATAACGTATTTATGTTTTTCAATATAAGATCTTGTTGTACATCAGTATGGCAATGTTGCTAAGTTGTCTGTTTCTGATATAATGTGTATCCCTGTTTGTTGCCCTGCGTCTTATGTTTACATGTTGTTCCCTTAAATTATGCATGATGAACAGCAGTTGTAAAATGTAACATGTCTGATCAACGTATGATATAAAGCATTTTTCCTATGTTATGAGTTCGGAGAAGTCTAATTCGTATATTTTTAGGTTAGGACCTAATCCACAGTATATGCACTTACTTCTCCTGCTTTTTATTCTTTTACTAAACGATTTGTGAATGTATCTGGACACAGCAATAATAGTTTTAGGTCACACACGTAAACATAGATTAAAATTGTAAGGGAGTGGCATCTACGGTTCAGTAGCAGAAATACAGTGCAAAGAACAGCATATAGACTGATGGTGCTATCTGCTGGCTCATTTTGTAAATATGAGTTATAGCTGCAAATTAGGTGGTCAGTCTTCTTCTAACCACCTATGAAGTGAACACAGTGTAGTTTTACTAGTCTTGAATTTATGTTCAGCTTGCCCAGGTAAATTAACATGCTAAAATGAGTTACATTAGTTACTCACTGCATCTTAAATAGTACATTATACTTATTTACAGACATATGGACCTCCTTACACAGAAGCACAATCAAAGTGACGAAAGTTGCTTGATATTTTTTCGAGACTGGAACAATGTGACTGTGACTTCTAGGTAATTTTTGACTTTCATCCAGTTTATATATGTTCAAATGTTCAAATGTTTGTATAGTTTATGGGAATTAACTACGGGGTCATCAGTCCCTAAACTTACAAACTACTTATGAACTACTTACGAACTAGGACGGCACAAATATCCATGCCCGAGGGGGGATTCGAACCCCCGACCGTAGTGGCCCTGCAGACCGTGACTGGAACGCCTCAGTCTCCTCGGCCACCGCGGTCGGCAGTTTATATATATATATATATATATATATATATATATATATATATATATGGGGGGGTAATTTTTAAAATATGACTGTCCATTACCATTTAAATAATAGAAACAAAGATAAGAGAGTACACAATTTATTATTTTATTTTCAGGTTGAATATGACTGACCACCTCTCCCAAGCACAGGCTTCTGAACATCTGGATCCTGCAACAACTGCTGGTCAAAATAATACATTTAGGATTATACGTTATAAAGTATGTCTGACCCTTTTAAAAATTGTAATATATCTTTTTTTGTCTTAACTTTGCACTTTTATAAAAATTTTCCTTATTGTGGAGCACTTGTAAATGATGCCATGGTCCTTCGAAACTGTTTGTGCATTACATATGAAGTATTAATTTTTTTCCCAACAAGCAACTGTGGCTTACAATACACTTGTATTTCCTATTGCATACCTACCGTACCTCAGAGAAAATAGACTCGCCCTTCCCACGTCACCACTGTGCGCACAATCGATGGAAACGTGGTCACTCCTAAGCGATCGGTCAAATGAGACGGTGTCACCGTGTTTCTTGAACAGTAACAACAGAGACCGTTATTGCACAGTATTACAGTTCGTATTTGGAGAATCACTTGCGACCAGCTTTGCGAAAGAAGCGGCAAAACTTTACGGTCAACCCACCCATCATAAAATGGACAATGTGTGGGCTCATACAGCACAATTTGTGGCTGCTCTGTTCTGTCAACGGAACTGGGAAGTACTGTACCACTCCCCGAAATTACCTCCTTGTGACTTGTATTTGATTCCGAAGATGAAGGAACTACTTCGAGGCATTCGCTTCAGAACTGATCCAGGGATTCGACAGGCAGCAGACCGCTCCATTCACACAATCAAAAGAAGAGGCTCTCCTAACGGTATACTACGCCTTCCACATCGCTGGCAACGGGTTCTACACAACGCTGGTAACTACTCTGAAGGACAGTAACAGGTGTAAACGTGTAATGCTTTTGTATCGGTTGTGAATAAATAGTTGTCACTGTTAAGTTCCAACAATCGTATAAAAAAATAAAAAAAAATTGATCAAATGTTTCTAAAGTTTATGGGACTTAACTGCGGGGTCAACAGTCCCTAAACTTACAAACTAGTGATGAACCAACTTATACTAAAGACAACTCAAACATCCATGCCCGAGGTAGGATTCGAACCTCCGACGCGGAAAGCCCCTCGATCCGCAACGTTACGCTCCAGACCACTCGGCTACTCCCGCGCGACAACACTCGTATTAGCCTATAGCAACAAAATGAATTTTCGATCTCATTGGAAGCACCCGGAGTACAACTGCACGGATTCACAACTTCATTGCACCAGACTTATGCACCGAAACTAGACTGACGATAAAAGAAAAAGGAAAAGAAAAAACTAATTTTAGGTAACATTCATCGATGGCACATTAAAAGGCGAAAAGTAGTTATTCACGCATACAGACGATTTCCAACCATTTACAAGTAGGCTTCATGTAACTGCAATTGACTTTTCGTCTTGGCTTTGCTATTACCATCAACAAAGAACAAGGCCGACTGTTGGAACATTCGTGATCTTCATACTGTCCGTCATGTGTATCTCGCTACCGATATGGCGTACCGAAAAATTTGTACATTTTTATTACAAACAGGAAAAAAAAAGCTAGCTGCTGGCCTTAAGGTGAATTAATAAATGAAATATAATTTACCTTTCAAGTAAATAAGTCATAAGATTTTTTTCCTTGTACGTTGAGAGATATTTTCCTGCATATTGTTGTTGTGGTCTTCAGTCCAAAGACTGGTTTGATGCAGCTCTCCACCCTACTCTCTCCTGAGCAAGTCTCTTCATCTCTTTTTAAGAACGGCAAACTACATTCATTTGAATCCGCTTACTACATGCGTCTCTTGCCCTTCCTCTGCGATCCCCCCCCCCTCCCCCCACACACACACTTCCCTCCAATGCCAAATTTACCATTACTAGACGTCTAAGAATGTGTCCTACCAATCGAACCCTTCACTTAGTCCCCAATTCTGTACAGTAACTCTTAATTAGTTATGCAATCAACCAACCTAATCTTGAGCATTCTCCTGTAGCACCGTATTTCGAAACCTCTATCTTCTTCTTGTCTGAACTATTTATCGTCCAATTTTCAAATTTTCACTTCCGTAAAAAGCAATACTCAACAAAAATGCCTTCAGAAAACACTTCGTTACACTTGCATTAATATTCGATGTTAGCAAATTTATCTTTCTGAAAAACGAATTACTTCCCGTATAAAATGGAGAAGCATTTTATATCCTCTTTACCGCGATCATCATGTACTTTTACTGCCCAAGTAAAATAAATAAATAAAATGATGTACCACATTGTTTCCTTAACTAAACTAATTTCTTCAGCATCGCTTGATTTCCGAAGAATACATTCCATTTCCCTTGTTTTGCTCTTGTTAATGTTCATCTTATATGCTCCTTTCAACACAGTCCATTCTGTTCGATTGCTGTTCAAAGTTTTTTGCTGTCTGTGACAGAATTACGATGTCATCATCAAAATGCAATGTTTTCGTTTCTTCATGGTGAAATCTAAATTCTTTTCCAAATTTCTCTTTGCTTTCCTTCACAGCTTGCTTAATGTACAAATTGAATAACAATGGTGAAAGGCTACAACCCCGTCTTACTCCCTTCCCAACCACTGCGTCCCTTTCATGACCTTCAACTATAATAACAGCTGTTTGGTTAAGGTGAGTCGATCTTTCCGTCCATCCACTAGTAGTTACCTGGATACAGTAATTAGTGCTACCCCACCCAAGCGAGGGTGGGTCACAAGTTGAATTTGTGCAGAACTTCAAATCTGTAAATACTTTTTGATTGTCTTAATCTACAATCTCTGTATCCTATCTCTGTTGTGTGGTTACAGTAAAAAACTATGTGTAAATTTTTATTGTACCATACTCATTTCATCATGATCTGCTACCCAATGAAATAAGAGAACAATTGAATTAAATGGCATCTGACTAACTTACAGTGGCAAGAAACTGATATGTGAAACGAAAACTCCACTGGTGAGAGTGAGCTGACTGTTACGCTACCGAAATTATTTCTGAAACAAAATTGAATGATGTTAATTCGTATTTACTCACACTGTATTTAGTTAATGTTCACACTGTTGTAATTTTTGGTCCTATCTGCGCCCACAGAATTCCACATTTGGGAATCTGCTCTATAACTATTGCCCAAGATCCGATTGCTTCAAGAAATTCTAAGTAGAGAAATCATCGTGGTGAAATATTATGTTCATTCTCGTTCGTCAAGAAACAGAAAAACAATTATTAAATGCGATTTTTAAACAAGAGAAGTCATGTGAATTGGGCGACAAATAAATCGTAAGATAGTCAATGTTGATCAAAGTTATTCTGTATCTGAATGAGAGTCTAGTGATTTCGTTAAGTGTTCAATTGATATTTTGGTGTGAAAGAAAGTGTAATCATCGTTCCAGTCGTTTCATTTCACTAAAACAAATAGTTACAATTTCAACAACGTTATTTTAAATAAATGGGAGTAACCGACACTACAATTTGACGTTCCTGTAGCACATTACAAAGAATTAAATTCTAAATGTCCTCGATTCTGAATGTGAAACTGATCCAAGATCCTCTAAACTACCTTAACTTACCTTCCTCTCCAGAAAAATTTATTTTACTCCAAAATCACAATTATAAAAATTCCTACACATTTCGAAATGCAACCTCACTTGCATAGCTATGTGAGCATTGACATGAATGACGTGTGTTCTTTTGGATCACATTTGTCGTCAAATCATTTCGATGTCAACCCTGCTTTCAGTCCTCGCATGTGTGTGTCAATACGCATTTACATCAGTAACTTAAAGCGATGAAATCCTGTTTTGCGCGCTGACATTCAGATGGTGAAGTACACGGTGGATATTTCTCAAAATCTAGCATCCTAACATAACGCAGCGATCCTTTTTTTAGCATTATAGCTTACTGTAAAGGATCCTAGTTAGGTCGGTAAAAAATGTAGTGCGAATATTTCAATTGGAAGTCACCAAGGCGACTTGCGTGTCCATAATAGACGTTATTCATAAAACCGAGAAAAGAGATCTATAGCTTAATATGAAATATTTACAACTTGTCCTTCGTCATTGCGAGTTGGGGGCTAAATTAAAACAGACTGAAAATTTACGTCGAGCTATCGAAACTTGATTCCGATGTCTCTCGGTGTTCAGAATTTTGTCTTACCACCAGACCAATACATTCCACGATGGTAGCACAAATTGACTGTTACACATACACACACACATACCCACACACACACACACACACACACACACACACACACACACATATATATATATATATATATATATATATATATATATATATATATATATATATATAATTTCTTGAAATCAGTGATTTTGTACTGCTAATTTGCCTGCGCAGCGTCTGCCTGAATTGTTCTTATGATGTGTATAGTGTTTTATGCACTCTGGAGCCTTGTTGACGCCATTATTATCTCCACGTACCAGAACGTTTGATGACCATAATCTGTTTTCTTCATTGCGACCATGCCTCTAACGGTATTGTTTGTCCATAATACTTGCATCAATTTCTGATCATGTTTGTTGTGACTCAGGTATAAAGCATGAAATTGCCTGTCCCTTGGAAAAGATGTTCGATGTTTTGGAGTCTTTATGGGAAAGATGTGTGTGTTGTGCTGTGGTCTTCAGTCCGAAGACTGGTTTGATGCAGATCTCCACGCTACCACATACAGTCGTGACACTCAGTGCTGTGAAAGTTGTTACCAACTGACAGTTGTAACGACACTAGCGCTCCTAGTGGTGGGCAAGCCGTCGTAGGAGTGATGTTTGTTTGTAATAACGTTTCTACGTATTTAACCAAATAGTTTTTATAATTTTTGCATTCCAAGCATTAGTCAAATATCTAGGGATGTAAATAATCGTGAAATAATTGAAAAATAACCCAATTTCACTGAATCTGTGATATAAACAATAGCTTATTGATGAAGAAATATTTACGAATACGGGTATATTTGAAGCTTATTCCGCTGGAAGTAAGTAGAATATAAGCACAAAAGATACATAAACTCCTGTTACGGTTTGTTTCTAGATAATAGGCACTTCCTTTAAAGTGTAAAAGTTCGGTATGGAGTGAACTGATGAGTACATTTTTACACTGCGCTCGTTTTTCGTTTAAGCGCATATATTATTGAGTGTAGTTACTTATGCTTACAAAACGAATGACTTAAGTTCTTCTTCTATTGTATTACATTTTCCCGTTTAAGACCATATTCGTCTAATGATCCCTCTAAAACTGTCAACTATCTCTTGTTCCTTCAATTTGTCCAGATTCTATCTCCTTAATTTTCTACCTTGTTGCAGTCTCTTAAGTTTTAATCTACAGTTCATATCCAACATGTTATGGTCAGAGTTTATAACTGACTGGTTTCTGCTATGTTCGAGAACGTGTTTTTTGCTTTAAAAGTTTTATTGTCACGTTTGTGAGGATTTTCCTTCAGCTACAGCTATGGTGGTTGATCTCGTACATTAAATAATATAGGTATGTTATTTCATACAAGTTTCTTACTTTCAACGTTTACTGATTTGACTGGAACTGTAGTGACCTAACGACGTTTCTGTAAATGGTCGCGACTTCTGTAGTTTATTAGACATTTCTTGTTCTTAATAGAAATGGAAAATCTTTATTAAAAGACCGAAGATTTCAACAGAATCTTAAATAAACTGTCCTGAAATGTGCCGTTTAATACCTTCCAATGGTTCTTAGGAACCTGATAAAGACGAATGTGGAATTATTTTGTAGTTATTACCGATTTTAATGTCACTATGTACCTCCTCTGTTGTAAAAAGTATGATTTAAATTAATTTAAACAACACTAACACACCCATCAGATACAGTATTCAGAAATGTAGCTTGCCATCCGCTTGGAGCGTTGCTGTCGTGGCGTACAACAAACATCAGTCGGAGTGTCGCGACTGTATTCGTTAGACTGTGACGCTACTTTGTCCCAAGCAAGAATTCGTACGGCAACCTACATCCTTTTGAGTTTGCTTACTGTATTCAATCCTTGGTCTCCCTTTACGATTTTTACCCCACACACTTCCTTCTAATACTAAGTTGACAATTCCTTGATGTCTCAGAATGTCCCACCAAACTATCCCTTTTCTTAGTATATGCCAGAAACACCTTTTCTTCCCATTTCTTTTGAGCACACGTTGAATATAACTCTTCGCTCCCTATATTTTCACTCCTGCTATCTTCAGAATCTGAAAAAGTGTATTCTAGTCAACATTGTAAAAAGCTTTCTCCAGATCCACAAATGCTAAAAACGTAGTTTTTCTTTCTACTCAAATTTTTTAATGCTGTCAAATTCATCTCGTAATATCGTATCTCCTATCTCATCTTCCTATAGTTCGTCTTCAATTTCTAGAATACTGCCTTCAACTTTATTTCCTTTATTTCCTGTTATTCGTTCCATCTTTCACCTCTCTCTACTTTACTTAGTACTAGTTTTCCATCTGAGTTCTTCATGTTATTACCGCTGCTTTTCTTGTCTCCAAATGTCTCTTTAATTGTGCTGTTGGCGGTATCTGTCTTTCCCGTAGTCATACATTCTTCTATGGTCTTACAGTTCTCCTCAAGCCACTCATGCTTAGCCAGTAGCCCTTTCTGTCAACCTCATTTTTCTGTACCCCCTTTTGCCTCCTTCTCTTGATTGCATATTTATATTTTCGGCCTTCATCAATTAAATACAGTATCTCCTGTGTTATCAAATGATTTCTATTAGGCCTTGACCTTCTGCCTATTAGATCCTCTGCGGCCTTCACTGCTATATCTCTCGGAGCTATCCATTCTTCTTCTACTGTATTACTTTTCCCCGTTTCAGACTATCCTTGTCTAATGCTCCCTATAAAACTCTCAACTATTTCCTGTTCCTTCAATTTGTCCAGATTCCATTTCCTTAATTTTCTACCTTTTTTCAGTCTCTTAAGTTTTAATCTACAGTTCATAACCAATAAGTTATGGTCAGAGTCTATAACTGACCCTGGATATGTCTTACAGCTGGTATCTTCTAGTATCTCCTGGTCTTTTCCACGTGTATAACCTTGTTTCATGATGATTAAACCAAATGTTCGTGATTATGAAATTGTGCTCTGCACAAAGTTCTACCAGGCGATCTCCTCTTTTATTCCTTTTTCCCAGTCGATATTCACCAACTACATGTTCTTCTCTTCCATTTCCTACCACCGAGTTCCAGTCCCCCATCACAATTAAGTTTTCTTCTCCTTTAAATGTCTGAATAATTTCTTTTTTCTCCTCAAACAGCTCTTCTCTCTCATCATCATCGGTAGAGCTAGCTGGCATATAAACTTGTACCACTGTGGCCGGTGTTGGCTTCGTGTCTATCTTTGCTACGATAATGCATTCATTGTGCTGTTCATAGTCACTTAACCGCATTCCTATTTTCTTATTCAAAAAATGTTCAAATGTGCCTTAGGCTTATGGGACTTAACTACGGGGTCATCAGTCTCTAAACGTACAAACTACTTATGAACTAACTTACACTAAAGACAGCAGAAACATCCATGCCCGAGGGATGATTCGAACCCCCAACAAGGAACGGTCTCGCGCATCTAAGCATAGCGCCTCAATGCGCTAAGCCATTCCGCCGCAGCTTTTCTTACTCATTATCAGACCTATTCCTGCGTTACCTCCAACTGATTTAGGATGTAACTAATATAAATCTCCAGATCATGAAAGTCTTAAACGAAGGATCAAAACGTACTGTATGTAACATTAGTAGTGTAGTAACGGTATTAACTTAAAGTATAGTAGTAACAGACAGTAACGTGGACGAGACAATTATGATGATACCATCCTCAATAAGACTGAGCCATGTTCTACACTACACTCCTAGGAAATTGAGGGTGAATAAAGTGGTAGCATCCATGAAACTGAAATATGACGTCAATAGTAACTGCATGAAACGGTAAATAAGTGAAAAGCTTTTATGCAGTTTCATGAAAATTTGAAAACTCTTAACACCGTTATAGTAGCATAAGTAAAGATCAATGTGTTTTTACTCACGAAAATAGATTATTCTTACCTATGAAAGATGTCTGCAAGGTGTTCGAAGAAGTTCGAAGTTTATAGGACGTCTCGGCTGCTCACAGCGGTAGTCAGTCGGAGTTAGGATTTAATCCGAAACTGTCTCATAGGAACCAAGCTCTCAGTATCTGCCGTATCTGCCGCAAAATTATGTTAATTGTAAAGTCACTAAACAGTCTTTTATTATGATGTAGCTAGTAAAAAAAGCCCCATAATTGGCATCCGGATTTCATTTGCACGAAGTACTACCCGTAACGAATTAATATTTCAGGTTTTCTAATAGCACTTCGATCAATACTCCAGTCTGTTGTCTAGCTACGAAGGGACTACGTCGACGAAAGCACTTCCTACAAAAGAGGTAGGTGGAACGCCTACTCGTCGCCTCACAAGTCTGTATCAAAGGTGGGTCAGCTTAATCTGTAGATCACGGATGGACAGTATGGGCCGGTAAATCCACACGCCCGCCGGCCGCGGTGGCCGAGGGGACTGAGGCGCGTCAGTCACGGTCTGCACGGCCTCTACGGTCGGGGTTTCGAATCCCCCCTCGGGCATGGATGTTTGTGTCATCTTTAGTGTAAGTTAGTTCATGAAAGAAGGTACCAGGTTAATGGACAGAAACTCTCGTCTTCATACCCTGACGAGGTGGGAAGCAATACGGCCCCTCACATGCAGAGCATTTTTCCATCACAAATAGAAACATTGGCACGAAGTGACCTGGTAATAGGATCGAGGGTGAAAGAACGAAAGAAGTTGGATACTTCACTTTCAAATAATTAACATTATGTAACTTGAAACACAACTACCCCCCATCTTTTTCTCCGTAAAGGTTACAAGCCTGTCACACTTCCTTTCCAACCATTTATTTATATCATTCGACTCTTCTAACCAATGTAAGTACTGCGTCACATTTTAAGAAAAACTATTGTAGGAGATACCAGCATTTTGGCCACGTTTACATTAGCATGTCGCACTGATGTAATATTCGCTTCCTACAGTAATATATTTGGCCTTGAATGCTTGTTTCGCTTCCTATTTCTCTTTCAACTCTGTGCCCCCATTGGTGTTTACTAACTGTATTCGTAGTGCCTGTTGCCAGTAGCCGTAAAATACCAGTATACAACTCATTCGTCGATGACCATAAATCATAGCAAGCAGTGGCAGGAACGAAAAATATCAGCAGATCACCGTTTAATATGTCGTAAAGAAACAGTAACATCAAGGACTTTTAAAAGTTTGTTACGTAATTTCGTACTAAGTTAGCAAGCATAAAAAAAAAAAAAAAAAAAAAAAAAAAAAAAAAAAAAAAAAAAAAAAATTAGACAGAAAACCAGACCCAAACGTAAGTCATTGTAACATTTGCCGAAACGTCCGTTTCTGCAGTAATGCCTTCTTTCTTCCATTGGGGCGCAAATTTTAAATACAAAACTTCCACAACTAAAGATTGTTGCTACTTACAACCGAAAGCAGAAATCTGATATTAAATTGATTATCTAACTGATAGATATTAAATTATTTTAACACCTTAATAAATTTACGTCAGAATCTCCAGACCACTGTCCTTTCTTGGTAATATCAGGTATTACTACAGTTATAAGCAAAGTCACCTTATAATAGGATCATAATCATTATTCCATATCGATTTTTTTTTCAATCACTAACTTTGTCTATTAAGGTTAGGAACTTTTGGAGATTGACGTGACCACGTAACTACTTCAGCAGTGTCAGAGAACTGGAGAGCTTTTTCTGGACTGTTTAGTAACTAATGTAATAGTTACCTACTAGATGAAAATAACATCTCTTCCAGTGCCGACTCAGATATCCATACTCACTGTTTACATCATCAGAAATTTTACTTAGTTCAGTCGCAGTGTATTAAACCACACGTTACCCTCAGTATTCTCATTTAACGAAAATTAACTCTCAGACCCAGCTGCAACTTTTCCTGCGTGAACGTTCAGCGGTGTGTGAGAAGCGATACGCAGGGCAGTTCTATGAATTACATGAGGTCTAACATCATTATTCATATGTATCAAGTTAGTCCAAAAAACGATACATGGACGGAAAACTCGTTTGCATCTCGTTAGCATTGCATTTTATGGCCGGAATCGCCATTGTGAAAGACGTCTGCGTGGCCACATACATATTTATCAGCAGTGCTAATAAATCACTGCATAATCATTGCCCTCCTTACTGCCTCGCCTGTGCGCGAAGTGCTTGTCTAGCGATTTTACTTATTGTGCGTTTTGTCGAGGTAATTGAGAATATTATTCCGTTTTAAAGAGGCAGTAATGTGCTGCTAGATTTTACTTGTTTGTGACAAAGAAAGGAAGGACCTAATCGTACCAAAAAGCTAAGCTTCTACTGGACATGTTTTTCAAACTTCCAGCTTCAACTTACTCCCAATCCATCTGACATACATAACTAATACAAGAATTATTTTTTTGGAGTCCTCCATTTTACTGTTAAACCACGACGCCTATGATAAGCAAAAAACCGATCAATTAAAAAATACATGTATACATATTGTAAAAAACTTATGAATGTATGTGCATGTGTGTGTGTGTGTGTGTGTGTGTGTGTGTGTGTGTGCATTCATGTTCCACATATCCTAAACTACTGAATCGATTTAAAAAAGAACTTTGTAAATGTATTCCTTACCGCCATGCAACAATAGTCGGCGTAAGAACTACTTATGACATTTATTTTAGGAGATTTGACGTCATTAACCCTCGAGCGGGCGTGCCTGTCTATAAAGTGCGCCAACGACAAATAACATTGTTTTGCACCATTTCATTGTTGTTTGACAAGACCAAGCCCCTACCTATTCCTGCATCATACTTTCAGCTAGCACTAGGTTCACTTGAGCTACAGTAATTTAAAATAAATTGCTGCTCATCTTAGTGTACAAAGTACGCCACGCACCCGGTCATGTAAGTAATTTTTCCTGCAATTTTATTTCGCTTCTTTCTGTGCAAATGGAATGATAACACGCAAGAAGTGGATATATTACTGAGCAGGGCGAGATCCAAGCTGACAGCTTGATTGACTACTCAACGAGGATCCAGATTTTAACATTGTAACGATGACGACTCTCAGGAAGAATAGGAACTACCACTACTCTGATAAAGTCCACGATTCAGATGATGTCAGTGAAGAGCTACTCTCCACTGGTATTTTCATTGGTAGGATCAAAACGTGTAAACGTTATAAAATGTGTCCTAATATGATTTAGAAAACAAAGAAGAATATTGTGAAAATATACCCCGGGTCTACAAGTGCTGCCAGAGGAGTCACAAGTGAAAAAGAGGCTTATTTACAATACTTACCCTGGAAGTAATTGATGAAACTGTAAAATTCACGAACATATATATATATTCAGTCTAACAAAGAATGTATACAATATTCCAGAGGCAGGGACGCTAAGGAAAGTGCAGGTGTGAAATAGTGGCTTTGTAGGGTTGCTATATCTCATCGGCACTCAGAAAGCGAACCACACAATTGTGATTGAACTGTGGACATTGGATGGTACTGGTATGGCGATTACGAGAGCTGTGATGAGCTGAAGAAGACTTTTGTTCCTTTTTTGTGATGTATTCGTTTTTACAATAAGAGTACAAGACAAGAAAGTAGAGTAAATGGTAACTTGCTGCAATAAGGCAAATGTTGGATGACTTTGTGGCGAACTTTGTTCAGTATATTCCAAACAAACCAGCGAAGTACGACAAAAAGTTTTTTTTTTTTTTTTTTTTTTTTTTTTTTTGGCATATGCTAACGTATGGAATTATATTGTATATTGTGGAAAACAAATTAAAGGACCATACGATGTTTCTAATTCTCCCTGTGATATTGTAGGAAGACTTAATACTGAAGGCTTAGGTAGAAACGTTACGTATACTATTTATTCCTCAGGCAACTCCCTGTTGAAAAACCGACTACCATGCAGCGGGATGTTGCGAAAAGACAAACGAGAGATTACACAACAAAATTTTACCTGTGAAATGTAGGGCTATTCACTCCAATTTAGTTTTCAGAATGATATAACGCAAAGTGTTGGAATCTATTCCTCTGTCAGCTACGGCAATAAAATGACACGAAAGTTTTCTTATTTGTTTAATCAAACAGTAAATTACCGATGTAATGCAAGTTTATTGTATTGCTGTTTAAATAATCTAAATTGAAAGTATGACTTAGCTCATACATGTTTCCCTTGCTGGCATACTGAGAGCTATTGACTACATGTGTACAAATTGTGCCGTGCGCCCGCTCGTGTTTCGAAAGTTGGCGCGCCTGATCGAGGGTTAACAATGATAATCGCTGAATACTGCCTTGTCATGTGGCCTATATTTATCTACTATTAGAGAGTAACAGAACTTATTGGGATGCAGCAAATTTTACACATAATTTCAAATTTTTGAGAAAGTTTTCCTCGTTGCAGTAACTCTACGAAATACTATATCAAGTTAAAATGTATATCTTTTACACTACTAACTCCATTCATGAGAAATTTTACATGCAACGTATACAACTGAATGTACCTTCGCAGTTATGCCACACTACGACATCATGAGAAAGGAGGTAATGATCAAGCAGATTCGTGATAAACGGTCCGGTCACAAATGAACTGGCCGGCCGTGGTGACCGAGGGGACTGAGGCGCGTCAGTAACGGTCTGCACGGCCACTACGGTCGGGGGTTCGAATCCCCCCTCGGGCATGGATATTTATGCCGTCCTTAGTGTTAGCTACTTCATAAGTAGTTTGTAAGTTTAGGGGTTGATGACCCCGTAGTTAAGTCCCATAAGCTTATCAAACATTTGTTATAAAACAAACAAAAACAAATGAACTTCCTAATTATTACGTCATTACTAGTAACTAAATTTTAAACATATTTTGTTAACAGTAATCACATATATCACGGAAATGTCATCGAAATAATACCGTAATACGACACATAGTTAAGATTATATCACATCATAAAAATGAGATGTAAAAAAATCGCCCAATGAAGCATGTTGTTCCAATTTATTACGCCTTTACTTTCAACTATAATTGCAACACATTTAGCAGTTAGTTTCCTAATTTTACACTCTACCCACTTGAAAAGTTATATTATTATGTAACATTACTCAGGAAATATAATTGAGTTGTATGCAACGAAAGTGAAATGGAGAGAGTAAAGCAGAACTTGATGGACAGATGCGGAATACGTGTATGAACTAAAAGAAGAATGGCATAAAAAAGTACCCAGCCAACACCGGGATAGTCTATATAAACAGGCTTGTGAGGGAAAGTATTGACAGACGCTATGCTTCCCCTATTGTCACGACTCGAGGTTGTGATGGTAGAGATCATTTGGTCTTTCGCTGTTGATAAGGTAGTTAGGTCACGGTGCGTGGCAATGAGCAAGTGCAACTAGGAAAAGTCGCGAATTGTGCTGAAATAAATAGTCTTTATAAACGCTGCATACCTTGTGAAGTTTACTGTACATGTGAAACTGACCGATCAATGTAACAGTACGCAGATGGATGTATATTTTCATGGAGAAAGTTTTTATACCTTGCAAGCCACCGTATGCTGCGTAGGAGACGGTACATTACAACAGACCTCTGCACCGTTCGATTAATCACCACGAAAACTCGCAGATTTACAGAACCTATTTTTGCATGGAGGAAGTTTTTGATCTCCGACGGCCACCGAAATGACGTGACGGAGGATGACTGGCAAAGCTGTTCTTCATTTCGTTCACCTCTGTCTTGGGATTGAGATGCACGCAATTGTCACAAGCGTACTCACACATTTCCGTTATCTTGTTGGAATTGTTCGACTATTCTTTCTGATCCAAGGCGGTTAAAATAAAGAGTACATACAGCGATTGAAGCCTGACGGGCATCTTGGTGAGTTGTCGAATGCTATTTCTTCGTTGAAACTAGGCGATAAGTCGACCCTCTTACTGTCTATGCATTGAAGGGACAGTCATTGCAAAGTATGTACTTTCAAGCAATTTACTTCCTTGAATAAATAGTAATAAATTCTCATCCTAGTGTGTTTGGATACCTAATGTTTCACGCTGATTTGCACGTTTTATACGTCACGGCAAAACCGTCGGACGTTTTATTCCTGTTTTAAGTGAAATAAAACATCAGCTCTACAATATGAACACTTTCGCGGAGGCTCCAATTTTTCAGCATGAGGTCGTCTCCCTGTATTGTGCACTACTATTTCGAATGTTTCTTGCATTAGTCGTACGATGGCTTGAAAGGGCCACTTTGTGTCTTGCTGGCATTATTCACTGTAATGCGCACACAGAAGTACCCAAAACATTTGTACTTACTGATGAAAACGATTCACCGACAGTGTATTTGCTTTTAAAATCAGGAAAAATCACTGCGTTGTGATATAAACCTAATGCAGAATGAGGTGTCAAATAACTTCTCTGTCGCCAATCAACCTCTCTGGTGAGAGTTATCTGTGGTCGCATGCGCATAGGCGGCGAGCGAGAGCTTAAAAGGACAGAACGAGCGCTGAACGGTATACAGCCGAAATGGTAGAAGAAATTAATTTTATGCGGCTGCATTCCCGATGTGTAATGGAACAACATGTCATTTCGACATTAACTGACACCGCTTGTTGTGGAGGCGATCTGATAGATCAATATTCTCCAAAAGTCAATCGCCAAATATTTATTTAATGAAGACCGGTTTCAGTGGTTTATGCTACCATCTTATTTAAAAAAAAATGCAGATTAAATAATATGTGCAAAATAACACTTAGACATCTTATTTTAAAAAAAAATGTAGATTAAATAATATGTGCAAAATAACACTTAGACTAAGTGCTCTGTGCCATCATCATCTGATCATATAAAAGATGACCAACTTATAACATTTGATATGACCAGATTATGGTGGCATAGACCACTGAAACCTGTCGACATTCAATAAATACTTTACGATCTTGGCGTTTCACTTCTGAATAATATTAATATTTCTTTTGTAAGAATGCAAAGTATTGCGGCGATAACAATAAAAAGGCTCTTGGGTTTTTTAACAGCGTCAAGTCGAGAAATACTGAAAAATTTCGCCATAGAGACACTTTCATCATCTAATGGTATGAAATAAACGACCTATTCTCATACCTACCAGATAGACATAAAAAATTTCATAATAATCGGTCGAGCCGCGTCGGAGGAATACAAACAGAAACATCGTGACACGAGATTTTTACGTACAGAGATTAAGCTGGAAAACACTGACTACTTGAAAAGTAGCTACCTCAAAGAAATATGCACCAGATAATACTTTTTTTCCATAACCACAAAGATTTGAATAAGTTGATAAGTACTTGAGCGCCTAGTTGAGTACAAACCGGACGTTTCTCTCGGTAAATCGTTGATTAATTTATACGGTACATTTCAATCTGCAGGGGGTAAAGTAGTCCTAGTAATATTGTAGAGTACAATTTCTGGAGCCGTCTTCTATCATTAGAATCATTGTATGCAGCGTCCTGCTTCACTGCATTGATAAAAAGTGACGGCGCACACAGGGGTATTTAGCCCTAAAAGCTGGCCAAAAGTCTGTATTTAAAATGCGAGTAATTCTCGGAACTCGCCATGTCCTGTGATAGATGGGGCAGTGTTGACGCAGCATTTTGTGTGTGTGTGTGTGTGTGTGTGTGGTGTGTGTGTGTGTGTGTTGTGCACTGATAGGCGCTGGAGTCACTCTTTACCAAAGTTTCGCACGTGAAGCGTCTCACTTGGCTTGGTAACTCTCTGTGTTTTTGGCTGTTCTAATATGTTTTCTTACTAGAAACGTGGTGAAAATCGATATGAATTCCGACCATCAGGGTATGTACTGTTATTTATAATTGTACTCATTGGAAGTATTTAGTATTTTGCTTAGTAATAATGCGTTTCGTTATAGTTCAGGGTGTTTCCCTGCATAAATTTGAATACAGTATGACTGAAAAGTCATCTGTGTACGGGAAATTGTAGAACGTAGCTGCAGAATAAAGCTTTTTTTTACTTTAGCCGCGCGAGATTAGCCGAGCGGACTAAGCCGCTACACACGTGGCCTGTGCAGCTAGTTCGAGTCCTCAATCGAGCATGGGTGTGTGTGTGTGTGTGTGTGTGTGTGTGTGTTGTCCTTAGAATAGGTTAGTTTAAGTAGTGTGTAAGCTTATGGATTAATGACCTTAGCAGTTAAGTCCCATAAGATTTCACACAAATTTGAACATTTCTTTTTACTTTATATCTGTGGTTATCATAGGTCCTTCAAGCAGCAAAATTGTGATAGGAAAAGGTCTCTATGGCATTATAGAGAGATGTTATAAATACAGTTTCGTAAAAAAAAATGGATTTTATGGAAAATTATATATTATCAGAACCTACTTTTCGGGATGAAGAAAAGAAAAATTTTAAACATAAACTGCCATACATAAAGTCAGAATTCAAGAAAAGATGGTTTGCTTCACATAGAGACGAAAGTACCTTCTTAAAAACGATCATAACTGGCTGCAAATTACCATTGAAATTCCTTGTAAAAAAAGTCGAGTTGGTCGACCAACATAACCGTTCGTAGAGTTAAGCGAACGCAGCAAGAGGCGTAAAACGCAGCTCTTGAGACAACATTTTGAAGTCACAGAAGTAACGTAGGCAAGCCAAATGATTCTCCGTGAATATGGAAATGTTGAGGGTTCCGAAGTGGTGAAAGATATTACTTCATCCACTACACGAGGAGCTAAATACAGACAAGCATCAGACGACATTCGCAGAAGAGACTTAGGTACAAAAAAAGGACCACGACTTTCACCTGTCCAAGCTTGTCAATGTTTGTGGAAGCCTCGCTGACAAGTAATCAATAAGAAATAATACGAACAGGAGCTAAAAATTTACAGTGTTATTCAAGAAGCTAAAAAGCAGTGCAACCCTGTGACTAAGTCCTATCATGTGACTGACACATGCGCAGAGATTCAACTGCAAGCCTTGCTTAATTACACGAGTGAGCGATTAACATAATATCTAGACGAGATTTTACTTAATTTTCCATATGACATAAATTCATTGGAAATTATTTACAAATGGAGTTGCGATGGTTCACAGCAATTTCAGTTTAAACAAAAATTTGAAAATAGCCATCTTTAGTGCCTCTTGAATTTATTAGTCGCGAGAAGAAAGACCTCATTCTTTGGAAAAAGGCCTGCAACCCGCTATCAGCACTTCCGTTTGTACAGACAACGTTTTGCCAGGAAATTAACACGGGAAGCATGCAATTTGGTATACTGACTACTACTTACATCTGATCCATTGATAACGATTCAGAGACAGACTCCAAGGAAAATCAGCAAATCTTTCTTAGCAGAGACATTTACTTCTGCCAAGTGAAGAAGGGTTAGGCAGGTTCGTCAAGCTGAAAATGGTAACGAAGAGAAGGTTTTAACTGAAACGGACTGCTCAGATGATTACGGCTTGGACGCATCATCTGAATAACCAATAGTCATGTAATTGTAATTGTGAATTAAACAATGTAATAAACATAACATAATTCGGTTACATTTCATTCTATCAAATACGCAAATCCATTAATATCCTAAAAATATGTTGTATATGGTCTCACAGTGCATGAAATGTAAGAAAATAATTTTAGCCAACCTTTAGTATCAAATACCCCTGTGTGCGGCGGGCTATTATCTAATATATGTATAGTAACTGTGACAATAAATTAGAAGCGTTTCATGTATGGATTGTGTTACCGCTAATGACTTACTACTATGAGCATTAGGAACGCGACACACCTGAATGACTGCATCCTCGATTCTCGCAGCACCGCAGGTCAGACGGCCCGTTCATTTTTCGGTAAATTTTCTCTTTGAGAAGAATTTCCTCAGAATGTGATCACACATGATACTGGAATGGATGTAAAGAAAGTAAACAAATCTTCGTGTTTCAGTGCGAGGCACAATCAAGATTATTTATTCAGTGAAGGAAGCAGCATTTACAGTTTGTAAGTAGTTCACTCTACTTAAATAAAATCAAAATATTTTACAACAGTTTACGGCAATGGTAGATATAATTTGATTTTACCAGGGTATTAATCTGCAAATGCAATATTTGTGTTGATGCTACAAGCATGCTATTCAAAATGTTCAAGTGTTTGTCAAGCATATTGGACTTAACTGCGGGGTCATCAGTCCCTAAACTTGCAAACTACTTATAAACTACCGTATACTAAAGGCAACACAAATATCCATGCGCTTTGTGCCGCGGCGGAGTGGCCAAGCGCATTGAGGCGCTATGCTCCGATACTCGAGGCCGTTCCCCGTCGGGGAGTTCGAATCCCCTCTCGACCATGGATCTTTGCGTCGTCTTTAGTGTAAGTAGCATAAGTAGTTTATAAGTTTAGCGTCTGATGACCCCGCACTTAAGTCCCTTAAGTTTAACAAACATTTGAACACATTTATTCATTTTGTACTAACAGGACGAAAACATCTCTAACACAAAGTGGTCCACTGCACAGTTTCAGTACAAAATAGACATTAACGAATGTCAGTTTCCAACACTGTAATTACAGTTATTGGACTGGGCTTACGTTGTTGGGCGAAGTTGTGCTACGGTAGCAAACACTGGCTCTTGAAGTAGACTTATGTAGAAATGCGGCTTTTCCAACTACAACATCAAAATCTGTACATATGAATTATGGAATATTACGAATATTATTAAAGACAGAAAGAAGCATGAAAAATAAAAATGAAAATATGAGTTATTAAGGAGAGATCTAGAAAGCTTACCAGTTTGGAGATGTTGAAACGGAACAGAGGTAGTTAAGTACATGGTAAACGCGTCGCTAGGCACATGTAGTAACGTATGTAATCAACATGACAGTGATAAGCCTCAACGAGATAATCGATAGCACCAACTGCAGGAGAGTACACCGAGATACTGCGACTCGTCACTGTTCTTGAATACCGTGAAACATTTCAGAACCATGGTTGTGATTTTTATGTAGAATAAAGAGAACACAGATAGCATTTTTACTCCTTGCAAAAGCTGAAGAAATGGTCAGCAATTCAGACATTGGCCCGGAGGATTAGTAATGATTAGTAATGAAAACAATTACACTTCTTGACTTCGTTGTCTATGGAAGGTGTATGTCTGAAAAAAAGAATTTTTTTTTTTTTTGCCAAGTTTTGTACAATTACGTTTTTTGTTTTGTTTTTTGCATGTTATGTGATATATTTATGCCAACTTTCTGCACTTCCTCTTAGGTATGATTTAATTGCTTGTACACTATACCATTCATATCACAATACTTTAGTTTAACTAGAAGAACTCCATGATATACACAATCAAAAGCCTTGAGAGATCACAGAGCATTTAATATTTCGTTGGTGAAAGTATATATAGCATTTTCTGTTGAAAAGCCTTTCTGAAAAACAAACTGATATTTTATTTATACCTACGTGTTAAACTACTCTAAAATACATTACTTTTTCAAGAATTTTGGATAAGGCTGTCAGAAGTGATATTGGGCGCTAGTTGTTGACATCAGACGTATCTCCTAATTTGTGCAGTGGTTTATCAATGACGTGTTAGAGCACTAGTTCAGCATCAGTACTAGCGAAATACGTGATGAAAAGTTGGTAAATATTTACTATAGATTTCCTGGTCAACGTACAGTTTAAGTGGAGATTGTAACTTAGCGGATATAGACTGGGAGTCAAACATGTTTCAAACACGTGATGGAGAAAATGGTAAATATTTACACAGATTTCCTGGTCATGTTATAATTTTAGGTGGAGATTTTAAATAAGTGATATATACTGGGAGTCAAACATGTTTCAGACGGTTGACAGGGATTCTTTTTATTTTATTTTATTTTATTTTATTTGTTTGTTTATTTATTATTTTTTTTACTGTCACCACGAGACTCCGCTGAGACGTAGTGGCCATTTAGATGCACTTGAAAATAAAATAATTTTCTTCACGACACTTATTCTTTCAGTTTATGCCTTACGCGATTGCACTTTCGTCATTTTCGAAGGCTAAAGAACGACACTTATCAGTATTCCTTGTTGTTAAAACTTCACAAATCACTAATTACCAACATTACACTTACCAAAGCTTTGTTCAAATATTCCCCTTAAAATAATTTGTGTCACCAACATACGTCATTAGATATACAACTGATATTTAAAATACATAACCACAGATTGTCGCTCTTACAAGAACAAGTGCTTACTGACATCTGCCTGTCCTGTAACCAGTAAGTACGTGGACTGTACAAAGAACACTTATGGGTGTTTCCCAGAACACACGAGATTGCATTGTGTTTCACGTTTATCACACAACGAATTTCTATAACATAAGTAAGACTTTGCGTTACTATTGACATTACGTAGACGAAAAATTATGTGTTGCGTTATGGTAGTGGGGGGGGGGGGGGTATATGTGAGGAAGGGGCATGACGTTATTTGTGGGTGAAGGGGGATTAAGAGGGCAGTTTACAGACAATAAAATGTAATAAAAACATTACATTACAAATATTGGGTTTAGTAAATGCAGTACAGTGTGTTATAGTAATTTCAGATTTATAAAAAAAATGAAGTATTTTTAAGAGGAACTGAGTCAGGAGGTATATAGTACTATGGTTTTAAAAGTACTGAAATCTGACGATGGTGTGCTTGACATAAAATCTAACACAGTAGTTAAAATCACCTATAATTCAACTTCCACAGATGATTTGTACATGTTTGGAAAATCGGAGTGCTATGTCTAAGTAGCTTGTTATTACAATTTCAGCGCTAAGGATACACGATTGAAAAAGCGTACTCGTTAATTTTAATTCTTAAATGATTACATGAGGGTTTCCGTTTGTGATGAAGTCTCTGCACTCATTCCACCCGCAAAGTGAGGTTGGAGACTTCAGTGTTATTGCTAGGTACGTTTTTTAGATTCATTGTACAGGTGTTTCTTTATTATTCCATCTAATGTGCAATTGCGGGAGAATAACGGGGAACCATATTCTATTGGAACACAGCACCATCTGTCAGGAATGGAAACTGAGGTTTCCATCAAACCGTAGGTATTTTTGACGTGGAATCAGAATCTGCTATGATTCAAATTAAGATTTTGAATTCCTCCCCCCCACCCCCTCTCTCGGCGTCACTCATTGTGCGGAACAAGGTTGATTTTAGGTCACACATCTCTCTCCAATGGAGTTACTCATTCTGTGTTTTGGACTTTTTGTGTACGGTCGGTAGTTTTACAGTTCTACATCTATATGTATACTCGGAAATCTACCGGAAAGGGCATGGCCGAGGGTTGTAATCATTACGGGAAATGTAAGTATGCGGCAGGAACACCGTTCTGCACTCAGCTTTAATTTCCGATCCTTTAAATTTCCTCAACAGAACTTCTCGAAAAGAATGTCGTCTTTCCTCAAGCGATCCCCATTTCAGTCCCCGGAGCTTTTCTGTGACACTTCTGTGACACTTTGCTCGAACCTACCAGTAACGAACCTAGTTGCACGTCTCTGAACTGCTTCCATGTCTTACTTTAAACTGATCTGCTTGAACAATGCTCGCCGGCCGCGGTGGCCGAGGTGACTGAGGCGCTCCAGTCACGGTCAGCACGGCCACTACGGTCGGGGGTTCGAATCCCCCCTCGGGCATGGATATTTGTGCCGTCCTAGTTCGTAAGTAGTTCATAAGTAGTTTGTAAGTTTAGGGACTGATGACCCCGTAGTTAAGTCCCATAAGCTTAACAAACATTTGAACATTTGATTTTTTGGAACAATGCTCAAGACGTGGTCGTACAAGCGTTTTATACGTGGTCTCCAAAATTCTCCCAATAAACCGAAGTTGGCTGTCCGCCTTACTCACAACTGTCCTCACATGTTCATTCTATTCCATATTGCTCTGCAGTGTTACGCCTAGGTATTTGAACGGCGCGACTGCATAAAGACGGTCACTTCTAATGCTGTATTCGAATATAATGGAATTGTTTTTTCTACTGTTGTGCATTACCTCATAGTTTAGTACGTTTAGAGCTAGCTGCCATTCTTCACACCAACTAGAAATTTTGTCTAAGTCATCCTGTATGCTATTACAGTCAATTAAAGGCGACACCCTCACGTACACGACTGCGTCATCAGCTAACAGCCGCAATGTACAAGTTACTCTGTCCATCAGATCATTTACATAGGTAGAAAATGATAGCAGTCCTAGCGGTTATTTAGAATCATCATGTTAAATGCGAAACCCGTTACGTTGTGAAAAATAATGATTCTGCATGAGATTTTCACTCTGCAGCGGAGTGTGATCTGATATGAAACTTCCTGACAGATTAAAATTGTGTGCCGGAACCGGGACTCGAACCTGGGACCTTTGACTTTCGCGGGCAAACGCTCTACCGACCCTTTTTTTTTTTTTAAATCTGTGGTTCACGGTCTTTCGTTCAGTTTGTTCGTGGTTGTTCGTTGCAGAGGTGGCTCAGCTTTTTTATTACAAAGAGCGGTCAGCACTCTGACCAGGCCTGCTGAGCTATCCCGACAAGACTCACAATGCCGCATCACAACTGTCAGGATAGCTCAGTTCGAGTCCCGGTTCCGACACAATTTTAATCTGCAGGATGTTTCAATAAAGATCCTGTAATAGTAAGTTACAATATTAACCGCGGTTTTTGATTATACCTATAGGGGCCGGCCCAGAGACATCGGGCTGACTGGGGTACAGCAATATCCGTTTTCTAACTGAAATAGAATGGTACGAAATTTTATTACGAGCATTTTTCTGTGTTTGTGTTTGTGAGTGTGTGTGTGTAACAAATGGCACTGTTGGGTCCACGTCCTAGAATTTAGGTTTACTTCTTATTTGGAGGAGAACAATGGACCCTGAGCACAACTACCGGCCCACCAGTTTGCGGCGCACAGGTCGCGCCCGTCATTCGGCCGGGGGATTAAAGCTCGACCCCTGCGGCGCAGACGCCAGCTGCTGACGTGGCAAAATCGCTGCACCCGGCCGCCGGCCCGCTGCAGGGGTTGTAAAGCAGCGGCGCTAAACTTTACGAGTGCAGCTTGTCCACTGGCGCATTTAACTGTCGGCATTTACAAAGCGCGTTTATGTGATAAATTATGTGCAATTTGTTTGGCGTTGGCCGGCAGGCCGGCCGCGCGACCCCGCGCGCCGAGGTGTGTCGCCGGCGGCCTCGCAATAAAACGCTGACGGCGCATAACCTGCAGGCTGACCGGCGCGCCGCGCAGCGGCCACCGCGCGAATTACTGCGGCCCTGTGGCGCGCTCGGCCGCACAGTAGCCGGAGGCGCCGCGGCTCTGCAACCTGGCGATGCAAGCCGCGCCCGCCTACCGAAACAATCTGCCAACGTTAGTTAGCTACGCCGCTGAGTTCACATTAATCACTCTTACGACTAAAGAAACGTGTACTAAAGCGCCGATGAAGGATCAAAGTGCTATTTTGTCAAAAACTGACGCCGGCCGCGGTGACCGAGGAGACTGAGGAGCTTCAGTCACGGTCTGCACGGCCACTACGGTCGGGGGTTCGAATCCCCCCTCGGGCATGGATATTTGTGCCGTCCTAGTTCGTAAGTAGTTCATAAGTAGTTTTTAAGTTTAGGGACTGATGACCTCGTAGTTAAGTCCCATAAGCTTTACAAACATTTTAACATTTCAAAAACTGACATTTTGAGCCCGTGGTTGTGTATGAAATACAGAACGATTCTTACAATAAACAAACAGCAACCAGACATATTTGATTATGCTATTTACTTACTAAATAGCATCGTTACCGGTTTCAAACTTTTGAGTTCATTATCAGACGGCTGTTCACATCCACATCCATGTTGAAACTTCCTGGCAGATTAAAATTGTGTGCCAGAACCTGGAATCGAACCTGGGACACAATTTCAATCTGCCAGGAAGTTTAATATCAGCACACATTCTACTGCAGAGTAGTTTTATACATGGCTGTGAATCAGCGACTGTTACAATACAATTAAATTTATAAGGTGCAGCCCTCAGACGCAAAGTACGAAAATAATCGTTACCAGGTTTCAATGCCGCTATGGGCACCCTCGTCAGACGAAGATGAATATGTTAAACCCATATGTCAAAATTTGAAATACAAAATATATATCTGACATAATCAGATTGAAATACCTAAAAAGTACAGTTATCTGTCGACGTTGGCAGCGGTGACATTGCAGCCCCTGGTGGCTGCTCCGCCTTTCTACTATTATTTACTTTTTAGGTATGACTATCTGATTATGTCAGATATATTTTTCGTGTGCGCCTCGGTTGCACAGTGGTAGAGTGCCAGAATTCAAATCCAAAGGTCGCGGGTTCGATCCCCGCTAGGATTTTTATCTGTCACTTTCCACTTCTTTAACCTCTGGCAGTATTGCTCATGTGAAAAATACCGAGTAGCACCGTGGTTCGGGACCCACGTTAAACAGTAGGTCTCCCTATAACTGGATGGGTAAGTCAGTTCGAAGGTCGGAGAAAGGCAACGGCATACCACCTCCAAACAGGACCATGCCTAGTAAAGCACTGTGGTGTTCAAACCAATAGTCGGATTGTTGACTGCTTTATCTTTGCTTTATATTTTTCGTATTGCCGGCCGCGGTGGCCGAGGGGACTGAGGCGCTTCAGTCACGGTCCGCACGGCCACTACGGTCGGGGGTTCGAATCCCCCCTCGGGCATGGATATTTGTGCCGTCCTTAGGATAAGCTAGTCGATAAGTAGTTTGTAAGTTTAGGGACTGATGACCCCGTAGTTAAGTCCCATAAGTTTAACAAACATTTGAATTTTTTTCGTATTTTAAATTTTGACATGTAGGTTTAACATATTCATCTTCGTCTGAAGAAGGTGCCCATTGCGGCATTGGAACCTGGTAACGATTATTTCCATACTTTGCGACTGAGGGCTGCCCCTTATAAATTTAATTCTACTGCAGAGTGAAAGTTTCATTCTGGAAACATCCCTCTGGAAACATCCATATCCTTTCTTCCAGAAGTGCTAGTCTTGCAAGTTTCACAGGAGAACTTCTGTGAAGTTGGGAAAGTAGGAGGGTAGGTACTGGCGGAAGTGAAGTTGTGAGGCGGGATCATGAGTCGTGTCGGGATAGCTCAGTCGGTAGAGCGCTTGACCGCGAAAGGCAAAGTTCCCAGGTTCGAGTCCCGGTTCCGTCACACAATTTTAATCTGCCAGGAAATTTCATATCAGCGCACACTCTGCTGCAGATTGAAAGTTTCATTCTAGGAATGATTGGAATTGCTTATTCCAAGCAGGGCCTTGTGCTCAGTGACGTTCTATGGGGCTGTGACGATGGTAATTTCTCTGCGCGCGACACACTGAACCCTTTCACCACGGGAGATGATACAGTATGGTCACGTTCTGTGAATGCACGATTGAGCCTCTAACATCGACCTTAACGAATCGGCGAATTTTCTAAGAATCTCCGTTTGCCGACGACAGCGGCATGTTCGGCAAAATAAGCTAGTCCACTGTATTACTCCGCGTAGTTTCCTTTTTAAAGTGTTGGTCGGCTAGACGCTCCTTTGACCTCAGAAAAATTGCAGGCGATGTGTCGTTTCGGACTTCCGGAGCTGGAAACAGATTGATTATTGATTTATTTAACACTGATTTTTTAAATGTAAACGTCGGCTTCCGCGGCCGTTGTCACTTTCAATAAAATTCTTCCGCGCTTGAGACCGCGTCGTCATTATATAAAATCTACCGAAGTTTCGGCCACTGTTGCAGGCGGCCTTCATCAGGGTCTGAGTCTGACTGTCAGACACAGACCCTGATAAAGGCCGCCGCCTTACAACAGTGGCCGAAACGTCGGTAGATTTTATATAATGACGACGCGGTCTCAAGCCCGGAAGAATTTTATTGAAACTGGTTTATTACTCCATTGATGGTGCTTGTGACTAGGGACTTCTCTGAGGACACCACCGATTGTTTCTGGCGAGCATCAACGGGTGTGGTGCGATTAACTTCTTGGGTGAGGTTAACTGAGTGCGATGGTGAGCGACTTCTTCGCCACGCTTCCCCGATCACCACCTCGCCAATAACGATTTCTAAGCTGCAACCTGTGGCAATCTACAATGGCTACGGCATTCATTCCCTTCTTGTCCGTCACTGGGGGCTTCTACATCACCAGTACGTGCAGCCTGCCGCAGTGGCCGAGCGGTCTGCGTCGCGCTAGTCACAGTCTTCACGACCGCTATGGTCATGGGTTCGAATCCCGCCTCGGGCATGGATGCTTTTGTCGTCTTTAGTTAGTTGATAAGTAGTTTTTAAGTTTAGGGACTGATGACCCCGCATTTAAATCCCTTAAACTTAACAAACCAGTAGGTGTAACTGTATGACTGGTGGTCACAACTTTATCTCGAGAATTTGGTGGATTTGTTGTTCGGGAAGGGCCGTGTATTCTAAGGAATCATGCTACGAACTGGGCGGCCGCTCCTGCCGGAGGTTCGTGTCCTCCCTCGGGCTTGTGTGTGTTTCTGTAGCCTTAGTATAAGCTACTTTAAGTAGTTTTTAAGTCTCGAGAGTGATAACCATAGCAGTTTGGTCCAATAGGTATATAAACATTTTAACTTCATTAAGGACAACATTAAGAATACTTCTAATTCTTATTTAGATAACCGGTTTCGGCAGTTTAATTGCCATCTTCGGATTTTAAAGCCCATGGAAAGTAATACTCAAAATGATATATTAAAGCAAGTCAGAAAAATACGTATCTATAAAAATCCACTTTCGAAACCTACCTTTCATTTCACTTTATCTACTACTACTCTATTATTAAAATTCGATATTCTGACACGTACCATGACCAAGGAGATTTACTCCCCAGTTTGATCCTGTGGAAGTTGATAATCCAGTCGCCTCTCCACTTCTCCATCGCAAATTCAACTGACTTCCCCATCCCACCCCCACGTCCTCACTCCACACACACAGGCCATTAATAACGCTCTGGAAATTTACCCAACTGTAATTCCTCCCATTCATCTCATCCACTGTCACGAAACCTATTCCCTAACATACTTACCCTATCACCATTCTCCTCTTGCTTCCCTCGTCAAATCCACGCAATCAATCCGCGTCATCTGCCTCCCACTTCTTCTTTTCATCTTTCTTCTGCTTGGCTCCTACCCAAGGAACCCCGCCATTTTATCTACACAAGCCTCTCACATAGCTGAATACATTTCCGTCCTCAAAGCCTTCATCAGTGCAGGTACTTTACAATCTATTGTAGAAAGTATTTAACAGTAGTTTTTTTTTATAATATTTCATGCTTTTATGCATTGTACCTTAAAAACCAAACTATCTTGTCTCTTATATACATTACCGGAAATAAAAATTCTTAATCCTTTTTTGAGTTTTCCAGTTGACTAACTAAGAGTTCGTATTGATGGAATACTACGTATGAGGTTCATGAAATTATGGAATTTGGATATTAATAGCTCAAGTGATACAGACGTACCAGATGTCGATGCATGCTGAAACACGGATATTAGTACATGGTGTAGGCTCCACAGGTGGAAATGTGATCACGCAGATGGAGAATACTGACTTGCGATCAATTATTTCACGCCTGTTCGACCTGTTCACGAAAGTCTGGCTTAAAGAGCGGCATCTGTCAGTGTTCATGATTGTGTGAAGCAAGCGTGGGGATCGTGCTAGCCATGAAAGTTGGTGCACATGGTAAAGAGCACAATGAATTTCACGTGCAGCGTTGGAGCGATCAGTATCCTGTTGAAACAACACGTCACCTCCCAGTTGCAAGAATGGGAAAACAACTGATGTTACACCATTCTGCACATACTGTGGCGTACTGATCAGCGTTCTCTTCTCAAATACTAAACTAAAGTTGTGGCCCACCGCTTCCCAGATCATAAGATCGGGTTTGGGCTCAGTGTGTGACGAATGCCACGTACTACACAGTGCTTGCAGTGTTTACGTCAAACGCGGAAAGGACCATCACTTACTTGTAGGCAGAATCTGCATTCATCGCTTAAGCCCACATCTCGCTATTTCTGTGACATCATTTGATGCGTAAACGATGATTTTGTGATGTAAATGATCGTGTTCACTCCGAAACTGTGGTACCAACTGCTGTCCTTACAGTACCACGATATTGGCGGACGTAAGTGCTGCGTGGATGTGCAGAACCTCATGTATCATGTGCGAATATTCACGTGATCATTGCAACGAACATCGTACCGCAAGTGACGCAGCACGTCAAAGATTGTAATACAGTTCATTAAAACGACAACCTTTTCACATTTTAGTCCACAATTTGACCCCTTTCAAACTACCTGTAGGACACACGATTGTCTCTCCGTGCCATGAAACGTCGTATCACACTGAGCCTTATGGTGTAAAGATTTCTTATTAATGAGAACACATTTCCCATCCAAGAGCTGCAAGTGATATGTCAACCCATCCTTTAGTTGTGAGCCAGCGCTTATGATTTCGTTCAACCTGACAGAAATGTCAGATCTGTTGTTGGACAACTTTGGAATCAGTATTAGTAGCGATACAGGTAATATGTCAGGAGCCAACTACCATCACCGGATCAAAATCAACTTCCTCTTTCCATGTCTGATACCTTTAATTACGGCAGGCCGCTATCAACGTAACCAGGAAACAATCATGGAAGGTCTGAACGGTGGGAAATTATCATTCTTTAGCGAAGCTTACTTTAAACAACTTTTATTACAAAAGCAAAGAAATTCATTTGTCACCACTTAGAACTCACAACAGTTTCTCTCAAAGTATCGAGACAGTCTGTAGCAAAATGAATTTTAAATAGACTCGAAAACCAAAAAACAAAGACGTTACAGTTAAGTAATAGAAAGCCTGGTTCCAGCACTAAGCCTGGCTATAATAGATGCATCTACCTTGTGTTTAAAAGGCTATTAGTCAATTTCAAGAAAAGCCCTCCAAAATTATTTGGCCAAGATAGACTGAGCAAGTGACATGTAGTTTTAAACCACTATGTGAGAACTTACAAGCTTCAAGTAGCCACAAGCTTTAGAATAGACCAATATAAAACTGCAGGCAAATTTAAATATGAACAGTGGTCAATTCAACAAGCGTCCAAACGTATACGGATAATTGACTCTAAAACACACAGAGAACTATTTTAGCTTTAAAATACAGACACATAAAACTAAGACCCTGAAAGATTTCCTGTATCTCGCAATGAAAGATAAAACACTGAAACAATACTCTCAGATACTTAGCAACCAAATGATACTTAGCATTAAGATTAATGCATTTTTTTCCTTGCGACCCCCCCCCCCCCCGCCCACTTTCGTTTCTGCCTGTGTACTAGCACCGCACGGGAGTAGCCGAGGTGTCTGGAGAGCCAGGTTACGGATCGTGCGGTACAACATGGAGGTTCCAATCCTCCCCGGACATACATGTATGTGTTGTCCTTAGGTTAGTCTAAGTAGTTTGTCAGTATAGGGACTGATGGCCAACGTAGTTTGGCCCCATAGAAATACAAACATTTAAACATTGTTTTCTGTATTAGCCCTGTCTGCACACACACTGTGTGCCTCATTTGAACTCTCCCATTGTTAGCAGCAAACTCCTCACATAACCCCCCCCCCCCCAATCAGAGGTAAACTCTCAGTGGTCAAGCTCTCAGGTCAACGATAGCATGCTTATCAGTGTGTACTAAATTTTTTGCGTCTGCATCTTTTTTTCATTGGACAAGACACAAAAGTGTTCACCAGTGTACTTCCCATGTGCATTGTTCATCTTATGATCTTACATGTACATATTTTAAACCAGGGGGTGGGCGTTTAAGCTGTCTGTCATGGTGACTACAAGCACTGTGGGCACTTCTGATACCGTTTGGGATTAATGTGAGCGTATGCGTTGTTTAGTTGCATGGGAGGATCAGTGGGAAAGGAATGGTCAGTTCACGAAAGGTTGGGGCAGGGGTGGATTTAAACATTTAGGAAAAGGTGGGACTGGGGTCACCACATTTATTACAGGTGGTGGGTGCTGGAATTTACAGTGGGGACAGGTGGGAGGATTTGGGTGGGGAGTGACATGGATCCATATTGTCGTGGGGTGACAGAGCAATGCCCCTTGAGAAGGAGGCTGTCAATGAATGTTGCAGATTCCTTGAAAATCCGCATCAGGTAGGTTGGGCAAAAGGAGTTGTGGATCCGCTTGGCAGATGGAAAATACCAAAACGACAAGAATCACAGGAGGAAACTAATAGCTTGCACCAAAGAAAACAAATATCTAGGGATAACAGTCCAGCTGACTGGAAAATGCTTCACTAAGTACACAATAGAGAAAGTGGGAGAGGTCCTGATGATAACTGAGTTGGTCCAACATTTCCTCCCTCATGATCACCAGACTGACTTTGATGATCAAGGCGGTGAGGGTGGATGGGCAATGGGGAAGATAGGGTTCATGGGGGGAGGAAGCAGTGTAGTAGAAGAAGAAGGTCGCATGGGGGCCAAAGCGGATGCGGAGAATGGGTTAGAGCCTGCCAGTGTGAAAGATGGGTTTAGGAGACATTAGGATAGAGTCCTTATGGGGGATTATGTAGGCGATGACAGTGGCAGGAAAGTACTTTCAGTTCTCAATGGACAAGGTGTGGTTATCGACGAATCGGGGAGTAGGGCGGGAAACGATGAACGTATGGATATCAGTGGACTGAGTGGGGAGGAAAAGGGGTCTATTGAGTCCCAAGGAGCTAAGGGAGGAGGAGTGGGAGGAGCGTTCTTGGAGGTGGAAGGAAGGAGTTCAGCACTGGTGCGTTTGGACGACTTTTTCTTGATTCCAGTAACGGCAGAGAGGGAGGGAGGGTTAGGAGATTAGGTTCAGGGGAATGGGGTGGGGAGTGAGGCCCTGTTCCAGCGGCTGTGATGATGGGCGACTTTGGTGGCTCTGACATCGTGACGCTGTGGGTAATCACGCGGCAGGGGCAGGTAGCCATGGAGATTATTGAGGGGGAGAGGGACAATAGAAGTATGGGGAAGGACTTGATTGGCAATGGTGGTGGAGACGAGGACTGAGTGGAGGAGGACAGAGGAAGGGTGAGCGTTGGAGATCCTCCATGTTGTGGATGTGTAGATTTCGACATGGTTGGTGGTAACGGCGATGTTGTCCATGGTGATGAAATATGGGTTTAACGGAGTCGAAAGGTGAGAAGCTTACGATGACAATGGTGACGGCCGCGGCGGCAATCGGCGGTTGGATGTCGGCGGATCCTGGGCCTCGGAGGGCGGCTGGAGAACACTGACGGCAGGGGGCGGCGCCGACGGACAGTGGAAGGGAGGTTGGACCCGGGGTAGGAGCGGCGACCGTGGGCTGCGGCGGTGGTGGCAACTGGGACGGCTCTTGGGCGGCGGCGATGAGAGGTCCCGCACAATGGCGACTGAAAACGCCGGCGGCGCAGTCCCTGGCAGCGACAGTCAGGGCAGCGGATGGACAGGGAGGCGGCGGCTGGGCTGGGCTGGCGGCGACAGCGATTCCAGGCCAGGCACTTTGCAGAATACGCCGTCATTTACCGTCTAGTAAAATCATCTGAAGATCAAAACCAACTGCAGAACGATCTGAATAAAATATCACTATGGTGTAAAAATTGGCAATTGACTCTAAATTATGACAAGTGTGAAGTCGTCCACATGAGTACGAAAAGAAATCCGTTAAACTTTCTTTACAAGAGAAATCAATCAAAAGTGAAGGCCCTAAACTCCACAAATTACCTAGGAATTACTATTACTTCAGTCTTAAACTGGAAAGAACAAGTAGATAATATCGTGGGAAAGGCGAACCAGAGACTGCGTTTTATTGGCAGAACCCTTAAAAGATGCAACAGAACTACTAAAAGTGCTGCATACACTACGCTTGTCGGACCTTTTTTTGGAGTATTGCTGCCCAGTGTGGATTCCCTAACAGGTAAGTTTGACGGAGGACATCGAAAGAGTCCAAAGAAGGGCAGCTCTATTGTATTGTCACGATACAGGGGAGACAATGTCACGGAAGCGATACAGGATCTGTGATGGAAATCATTACAACAACAGCGGTTATCGTTGCGGCGTGGTCTACTTACGAAACTCCAATCGCCAACATTCTCCTCCGAATGCGAAAATATATTGTTGACTCCCACTTACATAGGTAGAAATGATCATCAGAATAAAATACGAGAAATCAGAGCTCGAACGGTGAGATTCAGATGTTCTTTCTTCCCGCGCGCTATTCGAGAATGGAATGGAAGATAAATAGTATAATGGTGTAACTATCAATAAAATTCTTCTGGGTATGATACCGCGTCGTCATTTTGTAAACTTTGCCGACGTTTCGGCCACTGTTGCAGGCGGCCTTCATCAGGTCGCCCCGCAGACCACAGCGGCCGCGTGGGGCATACGCAGAGCAACGGCCCGCCGCCGTCTGCGCCAGGCGACGTCAACAGCGGCACGCCGCAACCGCTGTCCGTTCTCCCAGGTCCATTCCACCAATGGCAAGTTCTAATGCAAAAGCCAATAGGAAACGTCCCTTTTTGACCAATAAGGGAGAAGAATACAACATCCAATCACATGAAAAACCAGCCATTAAAACACCAATCAGCAACGCCCCTTTCCACCAATGGCGTGCAATAATATAACCACCAATAAAGGATAACCTACGTCCCCTTCCTCTCCTTCATCCGCTAGTATATAAACACCAAGCGATCGTACAGTCAGCAGTCAGACACAGACCCTGATGAAGGCCGCCTGCAACAGTGGCCGAAACGTCGACAAAGTTTACAAAATGACGACGCGGTATCATACCAAGAAGAATTTTATTGATAGTGACAACTGCCGCGGAAGCCTACGTTTGCAGTATAATGGTGGTTTGATGAACCTCTGCCAGGCACTTAAATGTGATTTGCAGTGTATCCCATGTAGATGCAGATGAAAGCTGTAACTACATAGGGTGCAGCTGAAAGGCCGGGAGTCTCTTCGGGAATCCATCACGCAGTATGGCGGCCGGCGAGTCGGGCGTCGGCGTCTGCGTCGTCGTCGTCACGTGCGGGCGCTACTGCCGGTGCGCGGCGCGGCTGGCTCCCAGCGCCACCGGCGGCGCCTGCTTTTACGGCGCTGCCATGAAAATTTTACGGTTTTCAGAGTGCGGACCTGGCCGGTGGCGGGCATCAAGCGCAGAGAGCCGCCGAGTCCCGCCGTGGCCGGAAGCCGGAAATTCCTCAGTGCTATCGATCACCACAAAGACCGCCTCCGGTCAGTTCGTCCTCGCTGTTCCTCGGACATCCGAGGTTTTGCTCGCTGGACGGTTATCGACTGGATCAACTATTCGTAACTGCAAAGTTACGCACCTGCCGTGATGTTCTCGTAATTCCTTTAGTTCCACACTAGTGACTGCAGCCATCTACGGAAAGAATTCTCTGGTATTAGCCAGCACATGTCTAGTTAATTTAATTAATCCTTAGTTCAGGATGAAACAAATGTCACATTACACACTTTTATTACAAAAAGTCTGTAATAAATGGAAAATCTGACTATACCATTAAGATTTATATATATTCTTTTTTTTAAATTTTTGAACATTGCTGCTATTGTCAGCGACCGTTACAACGTCAAAGGATAAAAATGCTGCCCTGGTCGCAAAAATAAAATTATTCAACCTCATTTCGGCAATAAGTACGATTGCCTTCATCAGAAATTATAAATTAAAACAAGTCACATTATAAAAGTTACATCTCAGCTGTAAAGCTTGCACCAGAAAGTTAAAAAAAAATCTTAGAAAGAGCTAGCCACTATGGGCTTCACGTCTGAACGGAGGCAAGGTATGGGTTAAGTTCTCTATGTCTTACGGTTGGTACCGAACATGAGTGCCATCTGACAGCGATCGTCTCGAATCTATGTAAATGTTTTTAAAGGGGATCACATGATATATCAAAATTAATTTGCATTTTCTGACTACTTTATTCTTGCTAACAGATTCGACGTAGCAAAACGTTCGGATGTTTGTAAACATATTGCACCAAACTGCTGTGGTCATCATTGCCTAGACTTACAAACTACTTAAACTAATTAAAACTCAAAAATACAGTTCATCGGTTACAAAGCTAGAGATTGATTACTTAACAAAAGTTTCGGCTTCAACTATGGAAGTCTTCATCAGAAGTAAAAATTCTGCTAATGAAGGCTTCCATAGTCGAAGTAAATAAATTGGGAGGCCAGGTACTGGCTGAAGAAACGTAGTGAGGATGGACCGTGAAGCGTGCAGGGATAGCTCAGTCGGTAGAGCGCTTGCCCGCGAAAGTCAAAGGTCCCAGGTTCGAATCCCTGTACGGCACACAATTTTTATCTGCCAGGAAGTTTCATATCAGCGCACACTTCCTTGCAGAGTGAAAGTTTCACTCTGTAATCAACCTCTAGCTTTGAAACTGGTGAGCTGTATTTTTGAGTGTTAATCTTTTACGAACGGTTGCTGTCTCAACAACCATGTTTAAAATTTTCTTAAACTAACTTAATCTATCATAAAAACAACACACACCCATGTCCCAAGGAGGACTCGAAAATCCGACAGCGAGGAACCGCGCGCTCCGCAGCAAGGCGCCTTAGAGCGATCACTCACTTCATTGCGGCCCGACGTAACAGTAAACAGACATGTCAAATTGTCGCAGTTGTCAGAAATAATGTGTTTATTCCACAACTACTATAACGTTTAAACATTTAGTAAACGCAATGAATAAAGTATTATTGTTAACTGCCCCAACGAAACAAATTACTGGAGAGGGAATCCGATTTCTATATAAATATGTTCCCATGTTTGTCAACCTATTGGACCAAACTGTTATGTTTATCAGTCCCTGGACATACAAACTACCTAAACCAGCTTACACTAAGGGTAACGCACTCACCCATGCTCGAGAGAGGACTCGAAACATCGCCAGGTGCGACCGTCGAGTCCGTAGCATGATGCCACTTCCGCGCGACTTTCTGGATCAGAACGGATGCCCGGCATACCCTGTCAAAAGTGTGCCATAAATCAAAGACAAGAAATTAATAATCTAAGCGATTAGTATTTATCAATCTGATATATTAATAAGGTAATTTGTTGGTACGAAAGTATCAGTGGGTATGGATGTAGGAACGTGTACGAGTGTGGTTTTCCGTAACTGACAGTTATTATTGTTCGGACATCACAATGAGATCAAATTCTATTTACCTTACAAAAAATTTCGTGAGACGCAATCAAGCACTATAATTATGAGGGGTGTTCAGATGAAGCAATGGACCAAATATTCACACTAAGGCGAATAATGTATACAACACAAATGATTACGATTACTCGGATTTCAGACAGCAGGCTGGCAGAAGCTTCGGTGGCTGCTCTTCAGTCTTGAGAAAAACATGTACTGATAAGATGTAATGAACATGATACATCAAATAAAATTTGCAGATTTAAAAACCATAGACCAGGTGAAAATTGGATAACTTTAAAAAGACAATATTACAAACAAATACTTGGAGGACAGAGACAAGTAAGCGGCTATAAAATACACACATTATATTCATAAAAACTGTTCAGAGCCACGGTGATGGTTAAAAGTACATTGATGGACACACACACACAGAACGGAGACAGGTGAACGGTGCACACGGTAAAAAATTTGTAGGACATCGTCAGCGAGGCACAGGTTAAAAAACACCAAAGGTCACTAACACTGCCACAGGAGTAATAATTAAATTGTCGAGACGCTCCCGCGGAGCGGGCGAGGAGGACGAGGGGGAAGTGATGGGAGAGGGATGGAGGAAGCGCGGGGGAAGGGGGATGCGAGTAGAGAGGGAGGGGAGGAAGGGGGGAAGGGGAGAAGGGGGGTGAACGAGACCCTGGGGGCGGAATAGGGGCAGCCGAGCGAGGGGAAAGGATGGGATGGGGGAAGGGGTAGGAGCGCTGATGCTACGGGGAAGGGATCAGGGTGGTTAGGAGGGGTAGATATCGGGACGTAGTTCGTTATCCGGTAAGGGAAGGGTGCGGAAGTTGCCCTGGGAAAAGATATGGAGTGTGTGTAGGTGAAGGCAGGGAGGAATAGAATGAGAGAAGCCCTGAGACCATCTATTTAAGAACCCGTCAGCACATGCGAGGTGTCTTCTGCTGTCATTGCGCATGCGTCACTTTTGCGCATGAGCTTCTGCTGCAAGTCTGTACGTTGCTCCGCGAGCCCTCTGCGGTGAAAGCTCGCCGCATCGAAATCAGTTCGATTGTCATCATATTTCGAAAACGATGAATGAACACGCTTTTGCAGAGCACGAAGTTTTTGCACATCTGATTCCACGTAGTGTTTAACTGGATACCATCATCACGATTTATAAGGTTCAAAATGTTTCACTGTTGAATCTTCCGGGTTATGTGATCGTGATCGAAGAAACATATCTGCTCCTGATGTTCCGTCCAGAGCTGCGCTGGAGATCCTCAGAGGTACTACTGGTAGCGGTGAGTCTTGCCGACTGACGAGTCGGGCGTCGGAGAGCGGTATAAATACTGTCCAAAAGGGGGCGTGGTGAAGTGTTCACGTGCGCAGCAGAGATAAGCTTTGTCAAAGATAAAACATAACTTTCGGTAGTCTATGGTCAAAGATAAAAGCGTAACTACCTACTCTGAAGAGCCACAGTCCATATGTCATTAAGTTTCATTGCTTCTTCCTTTCTATTAAAATTATCCCCATGTTTGTATATTTCGATTGCTTCTCTGTACTGTCGTGGATAATAGTTCGTCGTTGTAGATAAAATTTTTGTTTCGGAAAACTTTACTTCATGATTTCCTGATTGGAAAACATGTTCAGCTACAGCTGATTTCTCAATTCTACACAGCCGGCAAAGAATTTTGTGTTCTTTCAATCTTGTATTCACACTCCTTTTTGTAGTACCAATATACACTTTTCCGCAAGAACAGGGTATTCTGTACACCCCACTAGGAGGAGGGCGTCTGCCCTTAACAGGTCGGAGCGCCAGACTTATCTTTTTTGTTGGTTTAAAAACCGGTCTGATATCGTGAAATCTTTCCTTTCTGATCCGTAACTGTTTTAATGAAGGGGAGAGAAACGGTTTTCTTCCATCGTTGTGTTTTGTTGCTGTCATTTTGTTTACCTTTCCTTGGTCGCAAAACCCTATTTACTTCTTTCCGTGTATATCCATTTTTCTCAAAAGCCTGCATCAGATGCTGTAACTCGGCATCTAGGTGTTCTGGCGTACAAATTCGTTTAGCTCTGTCAATAAGACTTTTAATGACCCCTCTCTTTTGCTGAGGATGATGGTTGGCATCCGTATGCGTGACTTTTCGGAAAACCTTATGCTTCATACTTCCATCCGTCTGTCGCATAACTGAAACATCCAAGAAAGATATTTCATTGTCATTTTCCATCTCCATAGTGAATTGGATCTTTGGATTTACACTATTCAGATAATTAAAGAAGTCTTCCACTGCTTTTTTTACCGTGTGACCAAACGACAAATTAATTTCTAGGTTTCTTTTGAGAGATTTTATGCATCGGACATTCTTAGTTTGCTTGGAGCTGAGAAACTTTGGCTCTTCAGTGCCTGGAGACAATGCTGGCACAACTTATCCCACGGCCGGCGACGACGTTCGAAATGCGAGGAGGGACTCTGTAACGGCGATCGTTCGTTCAGGATTTCCTAATGACCATTCTTCGCGAGCGATGGTCTAGCCCCACAGACACTTGAAACCCCAATTGTGCCCAGAGGTCCATGGAGACTCTGCGTCCTGTGCTGAGTTTTCGGATTGATCTATTTAGCTACCGGTGCAACTGACTTGCCAGTAGTTGAAGTGGAGTGGGTGCCTTTGCGAGGATTGTCGCTTCGAGGGAAACTGCTAGTCACATCCTTCAAATCCTAGACGATAAACTCGCAGGTGTTCAATGACCGTGGGAAAAGTAGGCTTAGACACTCGTTTCTGGAGCAAAACGGAAGGCAGTAATTTCATCGTCGAAAACTGCGCAGAACTGTATTACTCCGTGTGGAGGGCACTAATAACCAAGCAGTTGAGTCTCCTTTAAAAAACAACTACTGCATGTGGACCGCAAAGGAACGTGTTTATGAGCGGGGACTTCTAGCGCAAACCTGGTGACTTGGCGCTCCGAATTTGGGAGCGACAGCCACGGATCTTCGTGGAAAGTATGCAGAGGATAGTCAACGTCTAGACTTCATTTAAAACTTCCGGGCTAAATTGCTGTGGTCGATCGGTAAAACCTCTTCCTCCTGACGTTTAGGTGTCAACTCTGGAGCCTACCACCTACCACTCGTTTGATAAAACAATCTTCCATTCCTACTGAAGTTAAAAAGTGCAAAACGGAGACTAGCCCCCCCCCCCACCCCCAAGGTTATATGCGCTACCAAAGATACATAAGGCTGATGTTCCTTTGAGATAGTGGGCGCAGTTGGAGCTCTTAGTCAAGAGCTAGCTGGACACCTTGCCGAGGCACATTACTGTCAGTCCTAGTGACCTCCTTTTCAGTTTTGACGTACTATCTCTATTCAATATGGTTCCAGTTGACGAAGCTTTTTCTTACATAGCCGATGTGTTCCCTACTGTTATAGCAGCCTTGTTTCGCCATTGTGTGTCCGCAACCTGTTTTCAGTTGAACAGAGAATTTTATGTACAAATTGAAAGGGTAGCCATGGGAAGCCCTCTGTCACGAAATTGCTAATTCATGGAATATTGTGAACAATAATCACTGCGGTCGGCCACCAAAAGCCCTTCGAGGTGGTATCGGTACATGGATGACATCTTTATGATATGGAACCACGTTGAAGAGGATTTAAATGATTTCCTGGTGCACCTAAATAGTATTAATCAGTAATGGATAACTGAATCGGTAATTAAACGGTTGATGGGACCTTATGGCACAAGGTCTAAGAAAAGATACACACACCGACCGTTACCTGCATAACTGGAATCATCACTCTGGTCAGAAGAAAGGTGTCATAAAAACACTTGTGGACAAAGATAACAATATCTGTCAGCCAATCAATTTTCATGAGTAATGAATTATTTGCGGACGGCTTTTAAGAAAAATGGTTATACTGATACCGAGATCGACCGAGCACTCCATCCAAGTAGAAAAGTGTCCGGAAAAAGGCGATTAGGCGATAGCAACAACCATCTGCTGGAAAAGTTTTCCTCCCTTTCATCCATAACATCAAATTACTAACCAAGTTTTAAGTGAAAACTATTTTCAGACCCATTAAGAAAATAAATAAATTCCTAACATCAGCGAAAGATACTCAACAACCCCTAGCTATCCCTCGGGGTACATAAAATTCCGTTCAGTTGCTGCATGGTGTATATAGAGACAACAAAAAGAAGCGTTAATACACGCTTAACGGAACACAAAAGGAACTGTCGTTTGGGACATATAGACAGATCAGAAGTAGCAGAACATGTATTTCAAAACGGAAATCGGGAAATAAAATTTAGTGATACGAGTGGGCTAGCAAGGACTTCGAACTATTATTCACGTATGTACAAAGATGCTGTTGAAATCCACAAACATCGAAGCAATTTCAATAGAAAAGAAGAAGTTTTAAAATTGGACAAGATATGGCGGTAGACTTTGCAACAATCACGTGACAATCTATTACCTGTAACCGAGAGGAGTGATGATAATCACAGCTAGTTTCATAGTTGGCAGCACGTGACATGTGGTGGCGCCCTACGTCTGCTCTATATAAGCGGCAGCTCCACCGCCTAGAAGCCATCAACGGCCTAGGATGGCAACATCGCTAGGCGATCGACAAAAGGAGATTTATTTATCGTACTTTTCTCGATTATAGGGCCTTGCAGCATGTTCGGACGTCCCGCCGCCGCCGCCGTCAACGCAGTCGCAGTCCATCTCCTGCAGCGCCGCCGCTGCCACCGCCCTGTGCAATTGCAGCCCAGCACCTGTAGCGCCGGCCGGCCGCGGTGGCCGAGGAGACTGAAACGCTCAGGTCACGGACTGCAGGGTTCAAATCCCCCCTTGGGCATGGATATTTGTGCCATCCTTAGTCTTAGCTACTTCATAAGTAGTTTGTAAGCTTAGGGACTGATGACCCCGTAGTTATGTCCCATAAGTGCTACAAACATTTGAACGTTTTGCAGCGCCGCATCCGCCACCGCCGCAGCCCCGTGCCTGGCCCCAGCTGCGCCGCCGCCGCCAACGCAGTTGCAGCCCAGCACCTACAGCACGGCCACTGCCACCGCCGCCGCCCCGTGCCCGGCCCCAGCTTTGCCGCCACTGCCGCCGCGGCCACCGCCAACGCAGTTGCAGATTAGCACCTACAGCGCGGCCACTACAGCCGCCGCCCCGTACCCGGCCCCAGCTGTGCCACCACTGCCGCCGCGGCCGCTGCCAACGCAGTTGTAGCCTAGCACCTACAGCGCCGCCACTGCCGCCGCCGCCCCGTACCGGGCCCCAGCTGTCCCGCCACTGCCGCCGCGGCCGCCGCCAACGCAGTTGCAGCCCAGCACCTACAGCGCGGCCACTGACGCCGCCGCACCGTGCCCGGCCCCAGCTGTGCCGCCGCGGCCGCCAACGCAGTTGCAGCCCAGGACCTACAGCGCTGCCACTGCCGCCGCCGCCCCGTGCCCGGCCCCAGCTGTGCCGCCACTGCCGACGCGGCCGCCACCAACGCAGTTGCAGCCCAGCACCTACAGCGCGGCCACTGCCGCCGCCGCCCCGTGCCCGGCCCCAGCTGTGCCGCCACTGCCGCCGCGGCCGCCGCCAACGCAGTTGCAACCCAGCACCTACAGCGTGACCACTGCCGCCGCCCCACCGTGCCCGGCCCCAGCTGTGCCGCCGCGGCCGCCAACACAGTTGCAGACCAGCACCTACAGCGCCGCCACTGCCGCCGCCGCCCCGTGCCCAGCCCCAGCATTGCCGCCACTGCGCCGCGGCCGTTGCCAACGCAGTTGCAGCCTAGCACCTACAGCACGGCCACTGCCGCCGCCGCCCCGTGCCCGGCCCCAGCTGTGCCGCCACTGCTGCCACGGCCGCCGCCAACGCAGTTGCAGGCCAGCACCTACAGCGCGGCCACTGCCGCCGTTGCCCCGTCCCCGGCCCCAGCTGTGCCGCCGCGGCCGCCAACGCAGTTGCAGCCCAGCACCTACAGCGCGGCCACTGCCGCCGCCGCCCCGTGCCCGGCCCCTGCTATGCCGCCACTGCCACTGCAGCCGCCGCCAACGCAGTTGCAGCCCAGCACCTACAGCGCGGCCACTGCCGCCGTCGCCCTGTGCCCGGCCCCAGCTGTGCCGCCACTGCCGCCATGGCCGCCGCCAACGCAGTTGCAGCCCAGCATCTATAGAGCCGCCACCACCGCCGCCGCCACCCCGTGCCAGGCCCCAGTTGCACCGCTGACTCCGATGCTGACCAGCGGTCACTGCCCAGCACCTGCAGCCTCGCCACCGCCGCCACCCCTGCAGCAGCAGCAGCAACAGCACCAGCATCAGCCTCAGCTTCAGCCCCACCACCATCGTCGACGCCCTGGCGCCGCTGTCAGCCTCCATTCCTCGCCCTGGACTGCGCCCCTGCAGCACAGGACGCCTATGGCGTTCTCATCATCCCCATCTTCAACTTCTTCCTCCCCCTCAACAGTACCACCTCCACCACCATCCCATCTTCAACTTTCGTCGCACTCTGTTCCCACAATAACCCTGCCCCCTGTCCATTCCACTCCTATCATCCTCACTACCACCCCCTTCCTCGCCCAACAATGAGCACTTGGAGCGCCTCAAGTCTTCCCCAAACTACCAACCTGCTCCATGTCATCCTTTCCGCTCTCCCATCACATGAGGTCCCCCTCCCCCTCCTTTCTATCTCCCCCTCACTGCCCCCTACAATGCACTGGTAAACCCCGCTCGCGTAACGCACCGCACAGCCACGGTGGCAGATATGCTGCAGTCTCCGCCGCCCTCGCCCCACCTTCCTTCCCACCATTCCCCTCCGATTGAAATCCCACTGGATCCCATTTCCCTCCCGACCCCTCCTACCTATGCATCTATCACTGCCTCTGCTCCTGCCTTCGTACCTGCCCCCACCACCTCTATTGGCGCCATCCCCAAGCGCACCCAGACACTGGGAAGACTGAACTCTTCCTCCGCCTCCACCAAGTCCAAGAAAGCTCACACCCCTTTCCCTCCCCCCTCCTCCTACTCTTGCCGACCCTATGGCCACCACCCCCATCCCCCCACACCATCAACCTGACCTGTTCACATACGTACTGTCCCAGCCTGATCCCAGATTCCCCGAGCACAAGAACCTTCCATCCAAATCCACTAATACTTCCCCTTTGCCCCCATCTCCCAAATTATTCTGCGGCAAGTCTCTGTCCTCCTGAAGTCCCTCAGCCCCACCCTCCACACCGACCCCAAAGTCCTTTTTGGCCCCCCATGCCACCCTCACCCCCTACTATACAGCCTCCACTGCCCATCAGCCTCCTCCTCCCGACGCCCTCCGACCCTCACCGTCATGATCACAAGGCTTAGACCTTTGATCAGGGAGGAAGAGGTGTTGCAACAACTAAACTCCCACCCAGACATCTCCATCCGGTCCGCCAAACGTATCCACCCGATTGATGCAGATCTTCACCGAATCCGCATCTTCCCCCTGACTGCCTTCTCCTTGAGGGTGCGCTGATCTACGATCGCCACCACATGGTAGAACCCTCCCGATCCCCCCGCAATCCTACCACTGTGCCAGGTGCCTCGTTTATAAAGTTCACCTGCACTGCAATAACCCTCCCACATGTCCCCACTGTAAAGACTCCCACCTCCACAAACATTGCCCAAACCTCACCTCCCCTTCCACCTGCAACACCTGTGGCGGCCTCCACCCCACCTATTCTTACTAGTGCAAATCAGTCCCCCCTGCTCCCTCCAAGCCCAAACTCACCGTCCCCACCCGCCCCATAGATCCTCTAATGGACCCCAATCAATCCTTGGTTCCTCCCCCTACTGCCGAAGACGTCATTCGGTTCGTAAACAGCGTCCTCACCAACGTCCTCTCTTTTCAACGACCCCACAACCTCCACCAGATTGCACTGGCCACTAGGTCCATGTTCCATGCCACTCCCACTTCGCCTTCTCCTGCCTAGAGACACAAGTTTAGACCTCTCTCGTCCCACTCCCTCCCCTCCCCTCCTCTACCCCATTATGGCAGGCCCATCCTATACCCTCCTATACCATAACATCCGTTCATTCCCAGCCAACAAGAACCTTTTCCTACACACTTTTTGCCAACACTGCGTGGACGCCTTCCTGCTCAACGAGATGTTCCTCCAACCCCGCCGTCCCATCAACACAAATCCTTACCTTCTCCACCGCACCGATGGACCCCCATCCCTAGCCCAAGACGGACTGGCGATTGGCCATCTCCGTCACCACCTCGTCTGGCTCCATCCTCACCTTAATGACCCTGCCAAACACCTGATCCTCAGCTCTTTCTTCCTTCCCTCACTGTCACCCATGCCACTATCTACATCTGCACCCACTCTCCTATCCTGTACGCTTTCCTCTCCCACATCGACCGCACCTTACCGACCAATGTGATTGGCGCTGACCTCAACCTTTATTCCTGTCACCCAGCTGAAGTCCGGCAGTGGCGTCAGTTCTTCACCACCTCGCTCCAGGGCGACATCCTTCCCCGTCCTCGCCCAACACGCCCCAAAATCAACACCACACCCAATGTCGTTCTGGCATCTCCCAACCTCCTAGGGCACATTACGGCAGACGTTGTTGACCTAATAGGCAGTGAACCCGCCCCTGTCCTACTTACCTTTGACTGCCGCCCCCGCCCTGCCCATGCTCCTTGTCCTATGCCCCCGTCAAAACTTGTACACGATTATTCCCGTGCCAACTGGGATGCCTACCGCCGCTTCATTGACACCTCTGTCGCAAGCCACCCACTCCCCTTCCATACTTCCGCCGATATTGATCGTGCCTCCTCCTCCCTCCAGCAGACTGTTGCTGACACTAACCATGCCCACATCCCCAACCGGGCGATTTATCCTCACCATCCTACCCTTCCTCCAAAGGCCGTCCTTCTCCTCCACAAACTCGCCATCTGTACCTCTCCTTCCTCTGGAGCCGTAACCGGGATATACTCCAACGCCACCGGCAACTCCAAAGACACATCAGAAACCTCTTATCCGCGAAGAAACCCCAGGACTGGCGCCAGACATGCATCCGTCTTAATTCTCTTCTCCCAGTCAACTCCTCCAAGTACTGGTGTGCCTTCTGCCCCCTTACTGGCAGTCACTCCTGCCCCCACTACCGGCTCCTCCACGATGACCGTCCTTTTCCTGACAACGCCAGTAAGGCAGAACACTTTGCCTCCTAACTTTCCAACGTCTTTTCCATTCCTGATGATCCCCTCTTTGACTAGTCTCTATTCCCGGACGCCCACAAGCGCACCGATACCTCCTGTCCCCCGCTTGCCCCTGGCTTCCAGTACTTGGACCACATCCCTCCCTCAGAATTAAACATTCCTATTACTGCCCGTGACATAATCGACACTCTTCGCACAAAACGAAACATGGCCCCCATCACGAACAGCTGACCTACCGCCACCTCCGCGCATGCCTCCTCTCCTTCCATGAAGTTCTTGCCAACCTCTACAATGTCATCCTTTTCACTGGCTTTTACCCTGGCCTGTGGAAGACCTCCCGTATTCTCATGTTCCTCAAACCCGACAAGCCCCCATCCCAGACCTAATCCTACCATCCCATCAGTCTTACCTCCGTGTTCAGCAAGGTCCTGGAAACCATCCTTTCCCGTCATATCCACCAGCACCTCCACCGCCACCAGTTCCTGCCCCTTTCCCAATGTGGCTTCCGACCCTCCTTCTCTGCTGATGACCAGCTCCTTCACCTGACTCATCTCCACTCCCTCCAACTCAATTCCCATCACTCCGCAATTTTTGTATCCCTCGACATCCAAAAAGCCTACGACCATGTATGGCATTCCGGTCTCCTCTTCAAGATACAGTTCTATGCCCTTCTTATTAATTACGCCACCTCATATCTTCCTTCCTCACCCGCCGCCCCTCCTATGTCACTGTCTGCAACTCCGACTCCAGTTTGTTCTACCCCTCCGCCGTGGTGCCCCAAGGCTCCAACCTCCCTCTATCTCCTTTATTGTGCCGACATGCCTCATTCCAAACCTCCCGTCTATCTCCTTCAATATGCTGATGACACCACCTTCCTAGCCCTCGCCTCCTTCTTGCCTACTCCCAGGTTTTGCTCCAGTCCCACCTCACCGAGTTTGCCTCTTGGTGTAACCGGTGGCTCCTATCCATAAATACAGACAAATCCCAGGCAATCGTCATAGGTCATACCACCCTCTCCTTCCGTCTCCACGATTTCTATCTTACCCTCCACAACCGCCCAATCTGTCACACCCCCACCCTCAAATACCTTGGCCTTGACTGCAAACTTTCCTGGACCCCGTACCTCAAATCCCTCTGTGAGAAAGCTCTGTCCCGCCTCAACCTCCTTAAACTCCTTACCGGCCGGACGTGGGGCCTTCATACCTATAAATCCATCATGCGCCCCGTCCTCTGTTCCTTCCACCCCGCCTGAATATCAGACACTCCTACCTTCTACAAATCCTTACAAAATCCTGGAACTCCACACCCTCCGCCTCACATACCGTATCTGACTCCCTTCCCCCATGCGGATCCTCTATGACCTAATCCCCTTCCCTCCTCTCCTACAAAACCTTGAACATCTCCGACTCCTTTACACTTCCCGAAAAATGGAGTCCCAAAACTCTCTGGTATACCCTATTCTCAGCAATCCTGGGCCTCTGCCACACCTCCACCACACTATCCCTCGCAGCCTTCACCTACATACACTCCGTGTCGTTTCCCAGGGCAACTTCCGCACCCTTCCCTCACCGGATAACGAACTTCGTTCCGATATCTACCCCTCTTACCAACTCTGATCCCTTCCATATAGCGTCAGCGCCCCTCACCCCCATCCACTCCTTTCCTCCCACTTGGCTGCCCCTATCCCACCCCCAGGGTCTCGCCCAGCCCCCTTCCCCCTTCCCTCTCACTCTCCTCCCCCTTCCCCGGCGCTTCCCACTCCCTCTCCCATCCCTTCCCCCTTGCCCCCGCCCGCCGCCCCGCGAGAGCGTCTCGACATTTTAATTAGTGCTCTAGAATGTTCGTGACTAGTGATCTTTTGATGTGTTTTTAACCTGTGCCTCGCCGACAACGTCCGACAAATTTTTTACCGTGTGCACCGTCCACCTGTCTTCGTTTTGTGCGTGTGTGTCCATCAATGTACTTTTAATCGTCACCGTGGCTCTTAACAGTTTTATGAATACAATGTGTGTATTTTATCTACCCCTTCTTGTCTCTGTCCTCCAAATGTTTTGTCTGTAAGTTTGTCTTTTTACTGTTCTCCAATTTTCACCTAGTCTGTCATTTTAATTCTGTAAATTTTATTCTGTGTTTCATGTTTAATTTCCAATTGTCATTTTATGTATCTCTCAGGGCTGAAGAGCAGCCACCGAAGCTGCTGCCAGCCTGCTGCCTGAAGTTCCAGGTAGTATAAAACATTAATAAAGGAAAAAAAGAAAACGCCTAGAAGCCAATAGTCGACTCACCTAAGAAGATGTTGTCCGCAGTTGACAACGAAACGTCAGGGGGAAGAAATTTTAGTGATCGACCACGGCAATTTAGCCCGAAAGTTTTAATTGACGACAACGGCGGCCGTGAAAGCCTGCATGTTATGAGTAGGTTTTGGAGTTCCAGTTTCGATTCTGGAGAGCGAACTTGTTTTTACCTTCACGGAAGAATGTCTTAATATCGAAGTTACCGCTGGTTTCCATTGTGGGATCCAGTCATTTTCTATCTAGTGTTTTACCCCCGTGAGTAGTGGAGCTAGTACGGTGCTTCCAGAGCGAGCTAGTTCCATAGTTTTCAGCTCTGAGGATCTGTAACTTTAGATTCCCCGCGAGAGGTTCTAGTCGGTTTCCACTTTGCTGCCGCGCAACGATCATCACAACACGAGACAACCCGCAGTAGCAGCGTCACGACGTGCCACCGACATGATGAGGTGCCACGTAGGTAACGTATCAGCTGACATGGATCGTAATTACAGTCTGTCGAACACAGTTCGTTGTCTTGTAGCGAGTAATGCATGTTCATATCAGTTTACTGACAGAACACCTCTCATAACTTGGTATAGCGAATTGCTTGAGTGCTAAACGTGAATGCTTCACCTCACCCTCATTTCCTCACTTTGCCATTTACGGGTTTCTCACATAACAATTCTATCTCGAAACTTAATGTTTGGTGATAATTGACATTCACGTTGCTTTAGTATTAAAACGTTTGTTACAGTATCTGTAAAATATAATCCCATTTCAAGACCCATCCATTAATTTAGTTAATTTATATGTTCTTGGATAGAGACGGATTAAGTATTTGATTATCACCATTATACCCAATTACATCCCTAAGTTTAAAATAGGACAACTACATTCATTCATTTACACATTAGATTCCATTATTTTATTTTGCTTTTCGTAGTCAGATGCGTATCCGTTGCCAAAATCACTTTAACAATTACAGAGGGCAATTGCCCTTAAATGACACCACCTGCTACAAACTTTTTGTGTATGCCCCCCTTCCACAGTTCTTCCAGGCGGACTGTCGTACTGGAAGCTCCAACATCCATCGCTAATGCAGCCGCGATACAAGGATTTTGGTCAAGGAAGGATGTGGGGTGGGAGGGGGTGGAGGGGGGTGGGACCGGCGACTACCCCCAAACCAAAATGTACCTGATTTCTAAAGAAAATGCTAGCCCTCTCCCCTCATACCGCTAGCTTTAATCGATAAACACGTTGGATTTTTTCCTGCCTGTATCAAGTAGTTCAGCAGAAATTCTACGTCTTTCATCTTTCTGTTTATCTATTAGTACATGAGGAAGAAGCTTTGCATTGTTTGCACAAATCTGCAGAAAAAATATTATGATTTTAATTAAGTTATACTGACATCACACGCTACCTTACATGACTGTCTTCTTGCAGGAGCATCTGTAAGAGTTGTAGACGGATGACGAGCTCAGGAATCGTCTTGCACTGAATCTCTGCCTTCACAAAATCCCGCCGCATGGATGACGACTTCTTCAAAGAGTCTGCCTATTTGTGCTTCCACTTTTCACTAGAAGATTTACTGAGATAAAACTTAATGTTCATTTATTCCCACTATCGGCATCTAACGTGTTACTTTTAACTAATCAGTCAAGAACCGAAACAGTGAGTTTGTGCAGAAACATTACCAAGTAATTTCAAGTACGCACACATGACAGGTAAAATTTAAAAAAATTCGAAATTCAAAAGTTAAAGAAAAAAGACCTGTCTTGATCTTTTCTGATACAAAAAGAATTTTAAAATTCACTGTAAATAAATTCGTAAATCAAACTCGCCGAAAAAAAGTGTATTGTTTTAATCATTGCCACCAAACCTAGTGTAACATTTAAGTGACACTCCATCTCCCATATTGCGATAACATAAAAAGATGACCTCGTGGAGATGGTCCCGCGGTCTGAGTTATCATGTCGTGGATTGCGCGGTCACTCCTCGAACATCGGTGTTTGTGTTGTTCTTAGTTTAAATTAGTGTCAGTTAAAGTAGTATTTAAGTCTTGGGACCGATAACCGAAGCAGTTTAAGCTGTTAGGCAAATCTTGAGCTTTTGGAAACTATGTGCCCTTATTTTAGCTTTTCACACGAATTCGTCAATCCAAGGACCGCATTCAGCGCAGCGATAATAGAAACATAGCGAACAAGATTAATGTAGGTAGTCTTTACAGAAGATTTGTAGCATGTTCTAAGTGTTCTGCTAACAAGACAAACTCCTCTGTTCGCCTTCTCGACTTCGTAAATCTTTGTACATCCTAGGTATTTAATTAAATTGACGGCATTGAGAATGCTGCGATTAAACTGAAATTTGATGGATTTACTTTAGTACTGATGTAGAGGGGCTGACAGTTCTCCGTGTTATGGTCAATTGCCACTTCTCACAATACAAAAATATTTTCTAAAGAGGTTTTCTGTTTGGTGTTAATCATGAAGTGGCTATTTTAGAAGGTAAATGTTAGCCTTATCCGGAAACAGCCCACGAGAGCTTTTATTCAAGGTGAAGTAAAAGTTCGGAATTCAGTGGAGTACTGCAGTTTCCTTTCTTGGGAATTGATGTGGCCTGGGTAGCTTTCCAATCGAAAACATTGTAGGACATACAATTTAACTCACCATAAACATTGAGATGCTTGCTTAAAATGTAGTACATATGACATACGCTCAGGATTGCATAATGATAGTTCCACTTACTCCGGCAAACTGTAATAATTTTTTCGAAGCTCTCCTCGTTTAAAATTGTTAATGTCATACAAATAATTCATCATGTTCGACGATTGCTGCTTTTCTATTCTTTGAGAAAACAGCAGGGAGACTAGCAGCCACGTTTTGGAGTTG